>OY728141.1:1820287116-1822687116 GCA_963277665.1 Viscum album
GAGAAATAATTATGATTAAATAATTTGTGTAATATCATTGATAAAAGGAAAAATATGTCGAAGGATGCTGAATTAAATTAAAAAACATTGTCAGTATCATTAGGAAAATCACTATTGATATTAGTATAAATTTTATCCTTTTTGAAAAAAATACTATGAATAAAAATATTTTATCAAACATGGAGGATTAAAATATATTTATAAAATTTGAAAATATAGATTGTAATTTTCATAAAAAATTTCAATGTTGGAGGACATTGTGTTCAAATGGAAAATGTTAAAATGATATGTTTTTCACTCTTTAGAAAAAATAGACAATATATATAACATTAAATATTTACAAATTATTTTTTATAACAAATAGTAGTAGGAAACAACCTTAATCAGTTATTGGGACTTATATTAATACATTTATAAAATCTTCAAATGAATAAGTTATTTGAATAGGATGATTAAAAACTGAAAAAAGAGGTAAGGCTAGTTTCCTTACAAAAGGTAAATTATTATATTAAGGGGAAAATAAAATATTTATAAGACATATAAAAACCCAAAAATATTCAGATGAGAAAAAAATTATTGTATATTATATAAATAAAAATAATAAAAAATCCCCATACATATTATCATTCAAAAACTAACCGGACATGAAATTGAGATTGAAGAAGAAACACTTACTATAATGGTGGAATAAGAATCCATAGAACATAAGTGGTTTAACATGAAATTAACATATCAATATCATGAAATGAATTATATTCATTACAATTAGAGGTTATAGGGTAGTTAATTCACCATATATAATTAATTATGGTAAAAAATATTAAAAATCTCTCATGGAATTAGAAACAGTGACAAATAACACTTACCATTAATCATGTTTAGCCGAAAGTGATCTGACCTCCTATATAAAAATATAACTATCTTAATATAATATTTTTTAACCTTATTCATAAAAATATGATTTATTAAACATTATTTACAATTATTTATGACAAATACATTATTAATTAGTATTTTATTTCCATCATCATCTGTTGTTAGATTTGATTGTTCCTTCAGTAATATATTTGAGTGGTACAATTGATTATTTTTTAGTTATTCAAATTAAATCAATATTATATAATAATTTCAAGTATAATAGACGTTTTAATATAATTTACAATGTTCTAATTTCACTTAATAATTATTTTTTTTACGTATCATGGCAACAAAGTTCATGGTGAGTTTATTTTAGTAATTTTTTAACAAATAAATGCGTGTATTAATAATATGTTAAATATTAATAGATTATTTATAGAACAATAAACCAAATATTATTTTACCATTAATTAATAATGATAAATTTTTTTAATTATCCATATTAATACTTGAATGATAATGATATCATTTTTCAAGTAGGTTGTTAAATTGACCAAAATAAGGATATGCTATAATCTATGGGTGAATATGGTCATTATCATGATTATTTCAGAATAATATCATTTTTTAAAAAAAATTATTATATTATTTATTTTTTAGCTATTAAATTAGGATATAATAGATTTATATAAATAATGAAAAAACTATATTGAAAAAAATAATACATCTCTTTCAAAGAAGAGGTAGTCTATATGTGCGCGAGAGTGATGTGTTTGTTTTCACACAATGTAAAGGAGGTAGAAATTTTTATACATTTTTAGAATATTAATAATTTTAAATTTTTATTATTTATTTTTTAAATACCTTATTTAAACCATCCTTGTAAGTCTTTTATAAAAAATATATCATGTAACTTATGGAGGTGATAGTTTGCATGTAACACAAGCGATATTTTCCTATTTTGATGGTTAGATGAAGTGTATGAAATGGTTATTAAATTAATAAAATAAAATTTAAGAATATTAATAATACTTATATTTAATTAATTCCATGTATAAAGTTGGTTTTAGTTTTTATACTGAAAAACATAAAAATGTATCTTAGTTGAAAACATACCTCTCGCTTTAGATGTTCTCCCTTGAGTAACACCTTAATACTCAATAACCTTGTCTATTGGTATGAAAAGGGATTATCGGAAGAGGGGACTGTGTTAATGAGAAGCTAGGGAATTTTTTAGAGATAAATCTTCTTATATTGTTTATAAATTTGGTGGAAGTGATACCCTTTTAAAAGTGAAGAATCTGCCACTTTTTGTAAATACCAATTACTATTAAAATGATATCACAATGCTATTCAAGATTCATTGTCTCCAATGTGGGAAAAAATGTATCATAGGGTCAAATAAAGTAATAAATTCCTCTATCATTAATTTTAAAACATTTATAACATGTTCATAATATTTCAACACTTAATTTTTACATTATTCCATTATTTAGCTTTGTAATTGTCTTTACAATGGTAATTAGTTTTTACCCAAGTAATTTAAATTTTATTAAATATTGGGTGAACTCTATTAACATATTCATATGTTATGAAAAAAAATTTAATATACATATAATCTAATTGAATGTATAAATAAAATAGAATAATTATTTATTAAATTAGTTAATACATAGAAAAACATTTTTGTAGAAAACAAGTTGTTTTCAACATAATGTGTTCCTAATATTATATAACACTTATTATGTAATGAACATGTGGTAATATGTTTTTATAAATTTTTAAAAATTATATCAATGAAATTATATAATATATATCATTTTTATTTATTATATAAAATTTATACATCATTAATATAACAATCCTATGAAAATAACTCTTTCACTATTATCATGGTCATTAAAATTTATCTTACTAATCATTATTTTATTCCTAAAAATGTAAATAAAATTATTAAATAATATACAAATGTTGATATAAATTATTAAATCATTTTTTATATTTAATATCTAAAAGTGGGGAAAATTTATTTTTAACATAAGCTAATAAAACATTTTTTGATGTAAAATATTATATATGTTTCCAAAACATTAAAAATAGATTTTATAAATGAAAACTAATATTTTCAAATGAATCGGTTTAATCTAAAATTATATATTTGGCCAAATAATTTTTTCTATAAGTTTTTATTTAATACTGACACCATTATAAAGTTATAAACATGTCCATATTAGTAATAATGGTATTTTGTTACTATTCACAAGAAAATAAATTATTATAAAATAACCTCAAATATTAATCCTATGATAATATTGAAATTAAGAATTAAAAATATAATTTCCATTTAAATAATTAAAATTAAAAAATTTATAAATTTAGCCATTTAAATGAAATTAATGTATTCAAAGGAAAAATGCTTTTCTGAAAGAAAAAATTACCTTTGAAAACATTATATACTCTTAATCCTGTTTTGCATTCATTTATAATTGATAAAAATATTTTAATTTACTATAGGTATTATTATTATTATTAATTATTATTATTATTAAATTTTATTAAAAATATCAATCTAATATATCATGGATCATATGTATTTGGTATTTCATGTGAAGAAAGATATCGACACAATGTTTATTTAAATGAAAATTATTTTGAGAAATCATGGGGCATTATTCTCACCCATTTAAATAAATTTAGTCCTTATAATTTTAATTACTAATCACTAATATAAGATTTAGGGATTTATAGGGCCCAATATTTTATTTCCAATGAGGTGTTGTCCTTACTATTTTAAGAATGATATGTGAACTTCTGTTTTCCCTTATAATTTGCACATCGCATATATTGACTTTCTCTATAAGAATTTGAGCTAAATACGCATCATGATTCAAGGTTATGTTCTAAATTTTGGGAGATATTTTTCATATGGAGTTTTTAACCACCCTTGCACCAATATTTGATCACAGCTCAATTTATGATTTTAATATTGGTTTTTATATATTAGAAATTATCATGGTCTCTATGTGGGATCTAATCCATGACCAATACCACAAAAAATTCAATTCAATAATGGATATTATTATTTTATATGGATCACATCTATCAATGATGAATTATATACTTGGGAAAAATTTATCATATAACCTAAAATTTTTATAAAAAATTTATTATCTAATTATTGATATGTCCCTCTGGTTCACCTATTAACCATCATAGTCACAAAAGAGTATGTATAAAAAAAAATAAAATCCAATTATTACAATTCATGAGTGAATTGTCAGTTTTCCTCATTATAAATCATTTTTAAAACTGACGTCAATAGTTGAAATTTCATAGGATTTCCCTTTTTACCTAGACCATTAAAATTTTATATGCCAATCATCATTATTATCATTTTTATTAGGAAATTGATTTAGATATTTCCCACATTTCACACATTTATATCATTAAAAAGTTAGTGGCATGTTAGTATAAAATTCTTTTTTCCCTTTCATTTTGTCCACTAAAATTTTCCTTGTTCCTTAGTGTTTAGTTTCTCTATTCCCAAATTTTATACACTTATTGCATCTTCCAGTTTATTTGAGATATTCTATATGGTGCTGCTTTTCACATTTTAGACAAAATCAAATTTAATCTTCTTTCATTCATCACTATGATCACCTAAAATTCTATTAGACTCCATCGTTATTTTCTTGGGTGTGTTTGGACACTCAACTAATTTCACACTATTAATCATAATTCTTTATATCTGGGTTGGAATAATCACAATATTTATCACTCCAACTCATATCCTATTAGTTTTCTAATTGGGATTATATTTTCATTGTCTATAGAATCCAATGTTATCTTATTTTCTCTAAGATTCAAAATTTACTAATACCAAAATGGTATTAATGTGAGTGATGAAAAATTATTATCCTAATGGTATTATCGTAACATATTTCATGAAAAAATCATCCCTAAATTATTTTATTCTTTGACACTATCACATTATCTAATAGTTAAAACTAAATCACTCTTGGTTCAATCTAGGCCTCTTTATTTTGGGTTCTCTCATACTAATTAACCTAATTTCTTATATAACTATTCCAAAATTATAATTAATTTTCTAAAATTATTATAAACTAAATAATCATTGAAATATATAATATCAAAATGAAATATATTCAATATCCATAAATAACATATCAATATATATATATATACATAAACATATGAATATAAATGTTTTAATCTAAGTTATGCATGGTGATTTTTCTCTAGGTTATTAACCTAAATATATTCAAATACTTTCCAATGATTTATAAAGATCATGGGAATTTCTAAAGAATCCCCCCAAATCTATTTAACTAGTTGTGCAGTCTTATGCCCACTCAACACGCACCTAATGAAGATTTAGTTAATACTCAATGATCATTTTTTAGGTTTATTACCCCTATGAGAATCTATTTCACAAACATATCCACATTCTAGTATCCATATAAGGATATTATTTATCAGAAATACACATACTAAAAATTTAACCAAAATGTCATGATTTTATCCTATAATTAGACTTATACCTATGACTTTTCCTTATAATTTTTTCTTATGTTTTCAAATTGCAAATAAAATATTTATAAAATTCATAAAAAATAACCAATCCCTAATATGATTCAAATTTTTGTTTCCCAATCAAAACATATCATTATTTTATATCATTTCCATAATTTGAACATTACATCTCACAATAATCTCACAATCTTAACAATTAAAGGTTCGATATCATTTTTAAATAGCTAAATAAGAAACTAATTTTACAACACTTGTGTACATTTCATTATAATTGATCCACACCATACTCCCTTCAGGAGTTCTGACAAGTTATATATATCTTCATAACCAAGGGAATAAAATAAATAGAAAAGGGGTGATGTCAATTTATTTGTCAGGATAATCATAAGAAATAAATTATACCAATCTTACATTACCATAAGATGAGATTATGGGTAGAATCAATGTACAATGAAATGGAAAAAAATCATACCAAGAAAATAAAAAATAAAAAATCAAAATTCATGACATAAGGATTGGCATAATATAAGACATGAATCAAAAGATATTGGAAACATTAGTTAATAAACACGATCAATTAGAGTGTAACATCATGAAACCTTTGCAATATTTCACACACATTAGTATACCGAAACATCACATTTGTGACTCACACACTTCACAAAAACTTTTGTGGGAAATTGAATTTTCCCTATATATACCTGTATCATGAGATGGAAACTTTTAAGTAATTCATTAGATTGTGATATAGGACCCAACCCCTAATTTATCTATAATTACGTGCTCCACATGAAATTAATCATTTATCATATCATAATGAACCCATAGAAATAACAGGGGTTTCATTTCCTTTTAAAATGTAATCACATAAAATAAATCAGTCATAATTCAATCATTTATCATAACATGATAAATACATGGAAAAGAAATGGGTATCAATTATATTAAATAATTTCTAGTCAAATACAATTCAATTAGTATGTTGAGTTATATTACATTTATACCATATAGAAAAATGTTTATATAGTTAATTCTATAATTTTGACAATAAATCGATATATGTAATCTATGTGAACACCCATCTAAGAAAGGAAGGAAATATTTATTTTGCATAGAGGAACAATATTGAAAGATAAATTTCTATTATACAAAGTGAATGGTTTGGAAATACAAAAGAAATGATGGATTATTACTCTGATAAAAAGGAACATTTCATAATCTCTCGATAGAAAGAAGGAATATGGAATAATTTTAATAATATTATTGATCAAGTATAAAATATCTAAAAAGGAATTTACATGAAGGCAATTTTTTATTATCATTATAAATTTCTCTTTAGTAATAAGAAACATTCTTGAGTTTTTCGGAAAAAAATTAAATAAATAGTAATATATTATTAAAATAGTAGGATAAGAATTTATTTCGATAACACTAAAATGTAGAAAGAATGTTTCATAGAAAAACTCAAAGGTTGTGGAGATATGTCTTCATATAGAAAATGTTAAAAATAAGAACATTTCAAATTTTAAAAAATGATGTATATGAAAATATTAAAAACATTATTTAAAAAATTTAATGAAGTTTGAAGTATTTGAAAATAAATGATCCTATGGTTTTCACATTCCACGGTCAAATAATTTTTTTATTAGAAACATTCAATATAGTAATGGGATGAACAAGGACATTTCCCAAGTAGTCGTGTGTGGGTTGTTTCTTAAGTATCCTAGAAGCTATGTATTATTATTTTTTGTGATTTTCTAAAGGAGAGAAATAATGATAAGTAATGTTTTTTATATTATGATAAAATAAATTATAAATATAAATTTATGACAACGGGGTGGGTAATAAATACAGGAGGTCCATGGGTGAATTACAAAAAGCTATATTATCATTTATATTTTTTTAAGTCTCTTAAATTAATTCAAAAACTCTATATCATTTGTCCATGAACCCTCCACTATTGTCCTTTTGTATATAACCACTAATCTACTATATATTTCCTAGTCTAACCAACAATCTCATTATTCAACTTAGTGAATTGGTAAACACAGTCATCAATTTAGTTAGTAAACTTACTCACTCACCTAACAATAAAAAGTGACTATTCTTCCACTCAAATCAAATGACTACATTGTTATTATGTTTGATTAGAATAGTGGGAGTCATTGAAGTGAAACAATTAAAGGAGTGATATAATGTTAATTGAATGTTGGGTGATGATCACATCCTCTACACACTATCATCACTATCATATAGGAATCAGAGAAAAACAAGGTGAGGAATTTAATCACATAAATTCAAGAAGACCAATGTGATTCCCCTTATACCAACATCATAGAGTTATCTCCCCATAATCATTGATTTCGTGTTCATATGGGTGTCACAAGTATGAGAAATATAGTGAAATTGGGAGAGATTAAAATGAAACAATTAATAGAGAAAAGATGTGAATTGTATTAAAAATGAATGAAATATATCCTAAACTAAAAGAAACCAGGTTGAAAGACAACGTCTGAATATTTTTCTATGAGGGGAGGGGAATTTTATGTATAGAAATTGTAGTATAAATTTCTCAAATTTAGTTCTTAGGTGTGAGATAATATTCTTTGGGTTGTCTCTACATGTTATGACCAATGATTTGGATGATAAGGATAGAGATAATCATGGGAAATCTTCTTATATTGAAATATTTCCCATGATCAAGCTCTATAATCCGTAGAGAAAAACTATAATAGATGTTCCTCCCTCATTGATATCACATTGGAAATCAAACTTTCTTTGAAATTCTCAAATGAATAAAATTCTGTGATGAATTCTACATGTTATATAGCTTATTTGGATCTCACAGAGAGTAGGTTTGGTTGAAAATTCACAAGTTAAATGAAGGAAAGATAGACTTGGAAGGAGTTATTTCCATGTGGTATGGGATGAACATATGTAATCATCCTCAATTTTAGACAAAACACCTATATATGAGATGTTGAGTAATGGGTGTTTCACTAAGAGCATGAGGGCTTGATTATAGAATGCTTAAACCTTAGTTTAGTCTTCTCAGTTGGTTTCCATCGATAGATACATACATGCTCCAAACATTGGGTTCCCCTTCAAACGTATAATTGATGTTATTTCAATTAGAATTATTTTAAATTTAATTCAATATATATCCATTCATGTATAGCCCAATCATCTTCTTATAGGATAGTTGGTTTATCTTTATCTGGTCAACTCATTATTTCCTCAAGACAAACTCCTTATTCGAACTACACATAGCACTCCAAAATATCTGCATTGCTGATTTGTGTCAAACACCTGGGGTGCTAGAACATATAGGATTACAACCAAAAAAATAAAGGAACTAAGGCACTGTATATTATTTAATATCATACTAAATATAAATAAATTAAAACATACAAATAGAGAACCATCGATTCACCCTCAGCATTAATCTACATTAACCTCAAATGAAGCTGCAGCAGGTGCCTTCATTGGCACTAGAACATATGTGTTACAATCTTTCAAGCATGGTTCAATTTCTTCATCCATAGAGATATCAGTATATGTAACACCCCTAACCCAGTTACCCCGAGTGAGTGCAATTTTTTAATACATTGGCATGATTACAAGTAATGATGTCTCGAAGGACCGATCATTTTAGCAGTATTTGAAAATTGATATCATACATTATCTTTACATTTAAAATTCAATCATACAACACATCATAGATAGTTCTTAGAGAATTCCATTATTCTCTTTATATTAACCTAGAATATCAATCATAATACAATTCATGGATTGCTAAGAAAATGAAACATAAGAAAGGGGTGAGCTCAGATGATCTATAAGGGTAAATAATTTAGCGGAAGCTATAAAAATTTATGACATGTTATAAAATAAAAACAACAAACATTTTAAACATTAACATGAACATATTATGGAATAAATAAATCAAACATCACCATATAAACATGCACATGGAAAATCTACTAGTCGATTAATCACATGTAATAACTAATTTCACAATGATGGAATTCCTAACGTTGGACATCACTACCACATAGTCAAGGCATTGTGCCAAGACTAAAAATAATTATTTTTACATGGCCTTTTGCCAAGACAATAGTGTGTCTCATGAGAACTACCTATAAATCAAGGAGGTATATCAGGCTCCACCCGTCACATACTAAGTCCACTGCATTCCTCATATGAAAAAGTTGATACTTAACATAAACATTTGTATTAAATCTATCTTACAAAATGTCAATACATTAACAATAAAGCATGAATGCAATAAAAAAAGATCATTAATAGTCAAACATATCATAACTCATTCAATTCAATATGGAAGATTTAATTATAATAAATCTACCTCAATCAATAATAATATGAAGTAAATGATGCAGACATTGTTGAAAATGACGAGTAAAACATTTTGAGAGAAATATCCCTTTCTCTGAAATCATTTGAAATTCATTCATTTCTAAAGGAATTAATTTACAAGATATTTTTTAATAAAAGTTTTCTATACCACTTAAAAAATATTTTAAAAGAATTATCATTTCATAACATTAATTTCTATATAAAAAAATCCTTAAAATCGTTTTGAAAACATGGACCTTAATTAAAAGGATTTAGAAAGATAAATATTTAAAACATTTAAATTGATTATCTATATAAATATAACTTCCCATAAAACCATAAAATAATTCACTTGAAAGAATTATTATGAAATATGGGTATTGATGATTAATATTTCCCAGTAAATACTTACACATAAACAATATCGTATAATAAAGAGATTGAGGAAATAACACTTACCTTGAACATTCCATTGGTCAAGGGTATGTTAAAATTCATGTATAATGACCATAGTGTGTAATTATATTTTACCATAACCACATTAATATTTATTATATCATACATTATTCATTAATTACATTATACAATCCATTTAATTATGATTTCCATGTTAAATTAACTTTTCGGGTAATAATCTCTTTCTTTATCGTACATGTTTTAACTTGTTAGGGTTGATCATATCACTTATATCATGATATAAAAACATCCAGAATATAAAACAAGATTTATTTATCATATATATATAGAATATAAATATGCATAATTGATAGATATATGTAATGGAAAACACCGTTTATGGAGATGGTAGGTCGTACGTATGCATAAACGTTGTTTCTATTTGACATCGTATAGAACAAAAGTATGTGAATAAGATTTATGTAAGTACATAAATATGTATATATATATATATCCAGTATCATTATTATTTCATATATTATATACATGTTAACAATATATATTTTTATAATCGTTGTTGAATGTTGAACATGGAAATGAATCTCATCGCGTTGTGGAGACGGTAATCCGTACGTACGCACGAGCAACCATGTAATTATATTGATGCTGAAATTGTATGTAATTTGGATTTTATATCATATATAAAGAATGATAAACATGTCAAATTTATTATTTACATCAGTTATACTCATTATTATACTCATCCAAATAATTAATTGTTTGAATAACAAACTACACCACAACGTGGAGACGGTAAGCTATACACATGTACGTATGTTGAATTTGTAATATATAGGATGGATAGAATAATGAATATGGTTGTACCATATTTATAATAACATCATAGTATGTAGGAGGTACTGTAGTTATTATTTTGGTGTGGAAACAACAATGAAAGACGATGTGGATGAAAAAAAGATCTTGAAAGAGGGTGGTGAAATTATTACTTCTCATTCTTGTGTTTCCTTTTGGGTTGATCAAAGGGATCCTTGGGATGGATTTATGATCAAATAAGGACTATAGGATGATATGTGGGATGTTGGGAGGATTTTTGGGTAGGGTATGGCATAGCTAAATGGCTTTGGAGGTGTGATTTTGAGAGAATGGGATGTTCCCTTTTATAAGAGGGGTGCGGGTCACTTTAGGAAAAGATTAAAAGATTAATTTATTATACATTCATATTATAATTATAATGGATCCAATTGAATTTATTTCGAGAATTAGGTGGTTATGGTTCAAAATCCTCTCAAACAATAGGTTTTATATATGTTTAGGTTTCTATTTTAACCTTATCTTTTAGATTTAACTATTAGTTGAATAGTTTAACTTTTAGTGTGTCTTCTTGTATTCTTACATTATATGGTTAATAAACATACACTAAAATTTAAGTAGAACCTCAAGTGGTTAATTAATTACATATATAATATTATTTATGCTCTTAGGTAGAACCGAAGTTTGTTACGATTATTATATCAACCAATAAAATATTATTTGTTTTAAAAATTAATTTATTTCAATTTTGACACTATTTTGTATTTGGTATCTTTGAAAGTCATCACAGCTTGATTACTCGAACAAGATTAATTGAATCAACCATAACATGGAATATTCACCTAAAGAAATAGTGGATGTCATAAAAACTTTGATATTTTATTTATTTTAAATATTATAATACCATTTATTTGATTCTTTCATTAATAAGGTAATTACCGAATAATCATTTTGTCATAAATAAATTTAATTATTTATCGTCTATATATTAAAAATAAAATAACATGATTTTATAAATATTTTATCTTTCTAATGAAAATTTATAGTCGAATTTATATTGTGTGTAACCCTATATTAAAAATGGTTTAGTTATTAAAATTTGAATTTAACACTTTTAACTCTTGTTTAAATAAAATAATTATAAATGTCCTAATCTTATCCAAGTGGAAAAAAAGGATCATATATTATTCCTATGGTTTATTTGGTAAAATTTGACTTATCCAATATAATTAGGACACATGTTCGGGTAATTATAATATATTTTGATCATTAATTACCCTATTTACTTTTAACTGTGGTAAATAAAAGTCAAAAGACACTATTCAGCAAAAAAATAATTCCATCTTATTGAACCAAATTTTATTTACTAATGTCAACTGTGTATCTTCGATTTTTGATGATCAACTCACACAAGTAGTAAAATTATGTTTTATGCCAATTTGTAAATGCTCCTGGAACGTGGGTAAAAGACGGGAAAATGTTCAATAAAAATATATACATGTACTTTTATTATAATATGACTCCAATGAATTAAATTAAACTTATATAGGTATTATTTATCTATTTTTACTTAGAATATATTTAAATAAAATTTATAATTATTTAAAATAAAAGTCAGTTTTAAACAATAATGTGGTGTTTTTCACTATTTATCAAAAAATTGAATGTTTTCAGAAAAATACCAAAAATTCACCCAAAGATAATTTTGATATTCGGAATTATAAAATGAATTATATTTTAGAAAATTATAAAAATAGATATTTCATTAATTAATATTAAATTAATTCTCATTGTCTATACCAAAAGGCGGGTTTTTAAAAAGTTAAAACTATCAAAATATTGACATGTATTTATGTGAAATTTAAATATCAAATTACTTATAATGACCTAAATTGTATTAAATGAGAAAAATAAATTCTAATTATAAATCCAAACCATTAAAATTCATAATTTAACACTATAAATTATTCGAATAAAAAATATTTTTCAATTAAAATTTATTATATTTTACTATTTATCAAAATATGCAAGTTATAAGATTAGTAGAAAATATTTATCCAAACTTATTTTTTATGTCCCACATCTAAAGAATAAATTAATTTCAATAAATTGAATATATAAAAGTTTCAAACAATGTTTTTAAAAACTTTTCTCCATTAAAAGGCGGTAAAATTGCATTTTTTTAAAAATATTACTTTTATATGAAAAATTCAATCGGTCCTTATATTGTGTCTAAGAAAAAAATATTAATGTTAAAATTATATACGATATATATAAAATAAAAAATGATGTTAATATTATTCATACCAACTTTTTGAACGGCTAATTTGGTATGTCGTGGTGTGCTCAAACTCATTGTTGCGTGTAGCATATGTTATTGAATTACTTTAAAGAGATAACATACTATGAAATCATGGGGTGTTTCATTCTACAAACATTCAATAAATTTTTTGCTTTCAATTTGAAATTGTTCTTCAAAAATACAAGGTAAAAAATAGATAAATACCATTGTAGAATACCCACATCAAAAATTGGTTTAAAAAAATTAATTTTAATAAGCTGGAAAGTGAAATGAAAAACTCACCACCAAATTATGATCTCTAGTAGGGGAACATTGGAGGAAATTAGAGACCCATAATTGGCATAAAAATTTAAATATTTATTGGGAGTGATTGAGGTCATCAATCACAAACATGTGTACAATTGAGAGCCTTAAATCCATCAATCTATGGTGATTTAAAATATCATCAGTTCAACAAAAGATAAGGTATTAGGATGGTAGATTTTTTGTTTTAAGATCCCTTCCCTAATGTTTAAGAAATATTTTATTCCTAGAATAAAAGGAATGAAATACACTTTACATGTAGTGTTTCATCTTTTAATTAATTACTACCAAAAACTCATCTTTCACTCCAACAGATAATAGAATTCAAAAATATTAAATTTATCTTAATTGTATAGGGTTTCCTAAAATAATGATTTTATTATTCATTTTTCACACTATTTTAAAAACTACATTATACAAACCAGGACATCACATATGTCATTGGTAGGCGATCCAACCTTGTCATCCGATGGTTGTGGGTTCATGTCTCACGACCTTATCGTACGTGACATGTTGTCTCCCTACCTCCAGGATGTCCTTTTTATGATAATCCAAAAATAATATCATGAAATTATTTAACCTTAACAATAGTATAAAATGTCAAAATTAATTGTTTTTAAACATATGAATTATCCAAAACTTTTATGTCTAATCTCACAATCCAAAATATATAAGGAAGGTAAACAAAATGAAGATCCTTTTTTCCACATAATAACAAGTGAATACCTTCATCATATATTCTTTTAAAACACAATAACACCCTGAATTACCATAAATCCTTATTGATTATATTTTTTCTCCCTAATTAATTATAGAATACTGGATATTCTCCTTCTATCCAAAAATTTTGTAAACTCCGACAATGATGGAATATAAAAATTATTAATATGTTTCAAGGTAGTCACGTAAATTCTATATAATTTATCCAAATAAATCATATATGATTCCAAAATAACTACCTCAGTATCAAAACTGAATTATGGTTTATCCGTCTCTCAAACATATATTTTACAAAAAAAATTAACCCGTTATTGAGTTACATTTCTTTTATCCACCCAATCTCAAGTCCTTAATGAAATTGTACTGCAGTAAAATCCTAATATACTCTGTAATTATTATAACATGTACATCATTAATACAATAGTCAAATGACACAATACTTTAATAACATCATATGAAATCTAATTATTCCTCTTCATCTTCTGTAGTTTCAAAAATTGATTATTATCTAATAACAGTATTTGGGGTATACTCTGAGTATATGGAAATTGATTCACGTAGTGTCACAACTCCTTGTAGGTGAATCATTGTACATTTGAAACCTTTTTCATACACTTGCAATCATGTCCTTGATGTCCTTTTTATATACACTTATAACAAACTCTCATACCCTTCAAACATTTACCTAGGTTATTATTTCTACAATTATCATATATGGGAAAATCCTTCTTCCCCTCATCCCTATATCCATCTTCCTCTCTTCCATCATTTTCTTCTCTTACTTACCTTCAAATCCATAGGACTTAGAGAATTATTTACTTATCTTATTAACACATGATACTATTTCTTTATATAATGAGAATACATGGGAGACTATTTCCATTCAAAATGTTGGCTTAATAACATGAAAGATATGATCCTTCTTAATCATTCGATCATGTGTATTACAAGAATTATCATTCCTTAAACTAGGCACCATTTATAAACAATGGCATACAATATGATAGCTTATGAATCTGAATGCATAATTACAATCTTGTAAAAAAGTAAACGTAAATTGACTATATTATGCATATAATCTATAATCATTAAATTTTTTCATTGAGTAAGTATTTTATTCTAAATCCTTCATAATGGCTTGTAAAAAAATGTGAATTATCCTAAGCATTTCCCCCGAGAGTGTCGTAAACCGGAGTAGAGCAAGACCCATTTTCGTGTACCAGGATACCTTGGGTCAAGCCCAAAACTCCTTGTTAGAATTTTCAATCCATGTTACATCTGTTCTAGAGCCGCCTCTACCTGCTCATATCAATACAAGGATATATTTATTGTAAAATACACAAAGACTATACGTTACCAAAATTCTAGGATGTTCTTGTATACTAATCCACAAAGTCTATCATTGGGTAATGATCTCTAAACAGAGTTTATCTAAATCTATTTTCCAAGGTTATTTCTAAACATACTCTGATACCAACTGTAATTCCCCTACCGTAGTTACCCAGAGCCGGTGCACTATTTTAATACATTGGGATAATTACATGGAATCAAGTACCAAAGGACCGATCGGTTTAGCAGTTCTCGAAAATAGAATACATATATTAACATTACATTTCAATTCCAATCATACATCACAGCATATATTGATCTATGAGTATGCCATTATTCCCATTAACATAGACCAACATATCAATCATAATACACTTCTTGGAATGCTAGGAAAATAAATAATACAAATGGTTTCAACTAAGATTCTATTTAATGGAAAATAATTTAGAAGAAGCTATAAACATCTTTGGCAATATGTGAAATAAAAAAAACATCCTTTTGAAACATAATATTGAACATAATATGGCTAAATTAAATCAAACATCTCCATATAATCATGCACATGGATATTCTACTAGTCAAATAATTACATGTAATAAATAATTTCATAATGACATAATGCCTTACACCGGACATCATTACCACATAGTCATGGCCTTATGCCAGTTTGTCAAGTAAGACCTACCGATGCATTGAGGAGCTATAGCAATCACCACCCGTCACATGTTACGTCTACTGCATTCCTCATATGAAAAAGTTGAAACATAACATAAACATTTGTATTAATACTAGCATATGAAATGTCAATACATTAACCAAAAACCATGAATGGTATAAAAAAAAGAACCTTCAAAGTCAAACATATCATTACTCATTCAAAACTATATGGAAGATTGTATTATAATAAATCAACCTCAATCAAGAATAATATCCCATAAATGATGCTGACATAGTTGAAAATGATCAGTGAAACATTTCGAGACAAATATCTTTTTTGTGAAATCATTCAAAAGTTACACATTTATAAAGGAAGTATTTTAAAAGATATTTTTTAATCAAAGTGTCCCATAAAACGTTGAAACTTTTGAAAATGATTATAATTTCAAAACATTCATATCCACATAAATAAATCCTTAAAATCATTTTGAAAACTTGGACATTAATTAAAAGGATTTAGAAAGATAAATCATTAAAAAATTTAAAATGAAGATATAGTTAAATACACCCTCCAATAAAATCAAAAAATATTCCTTTGGAAATTATTTTTATGAAATATGGGTATCGATGATATAAATGTCCCTGTAAATACTTACACATAAAAAATCTATGATAATAATGAGATTCAAAAAATAAACCTTACCTTGCACATTATTTTGGTCGAGGTTATGGTTAACATCCTATATAATGACCATAGTATGATATTAAATTAGAACAAAACAATATTCACATTTACCATATCATATATGATTCATTTATTACTTCAAACTAGCCATTTAATAATGATTTCCATGGTAAATTAAAATTTCGGGCAATAATCACTTTTTTTATCAGACGTGTCTTAACTTGTTATTATTGATTGTATCACATTGATAATGATTTAAATATTTCTATAATATAAAACATGATTTATATATCACACATATATATAATATAAAAATATATAGTAGATATATATATAAAGTGGAAAACACCGTTTATGGAGATGGTAGGTCGTGCGTACACATAAACATTGTTTCAATTTTGACAACATATTGAACAAAAGTAAGTGAATAAGATATATGTAAGTAAATAAATATGTATATATATATATATCTCAATTATAATTATTATTTCATACATTACATACTTGTTAATAATATATATTTTTATAATCAACGTTGAATGGTGAACGTGGAAATTAATCTCATCACGTCGTGGAGACAGTAATCCATACGTACACACGAGCGACAATATATTTATATTGATGGTGAAATACAATGTAATTAGATTTTATATCATATAAAAAGAACCATAAAAATGTTATATTTTTTATTTATATTAGTTATAATAATTATTATACTAATTCAAATAATGAAAAGCTTGAATAACAAAAACTACACCACAACATTGAGATGATAAGCCATACATACACACATATGGTGACTTTTCCATTAATAGGATTGATAGAATAACAAATAAGTTTGTACCATATTTTTAAGAACATTAAAAAATGTAGGAGGTACTAAAGTTATTATTTTGGTATGGAAACAATAATTAAAAAGGAAGTGGAAGAAGAAAACAACTTGAATGAGGGTGGTCAAATTACCATCTCTTCTTCAGGTGTTTCCTTTTGAGTCGATCAAGAGGGATCCTTTGGGTGGATTTCTGATAAAATTAAGGACACTAGGTTGATATTAGGGACGTTGGGAGTATATTTGGCCAGGTTTTGGCCGATCCAAATGGCATTGGAGGTGTGATTTTGAGAGAAGGGGGAGTGCCCTTTTATAAGAGAGGTGAGGGTCACATTAGGAAAATATTAAAATATTAATTTATTATGCATGCATATTTAGTTTATAATGGAAAAAATGAATTTCATTAGATCCTAAGGTTATTATGGGTCGTAATACTCTTGAAAAATAGGTTTTAGACATGTTTAGGTTTCTATTTTTACCTTATCTCTTATATTTAACTCTAAGATAAATAGTTTAACTTTTACCCTGTCTTCTTGTATTCTTACACTATATGATTAATAAACATACTCTAAACATCATGTAGAATATAAAGTGGTTCATTAATGACATATATAATATTATTTATTCCCTTTTGATAACCCATATATTTATAGTTATATTATATCAACCAATAATATAGTATTTGTTTTAAAAATTAATTTATGTCAAATGTGACACAATTTGGTATTTGATTTTTGTGAAAGTCATCACAACTTGATTGCTTCTAAAAAGCTAAACTAAATACACAATAACAAGTCATATTCACCTAGAAAATTTGTGGATTTCATAAAAACATTGAAATTATTTTTATTTAAATACTTATAATACCATTTATTATATTCTTTCATTACTAAGTTAATTATTGCATTATCATTGTGTCATAAATAAATTTAATTATTTAATATCTAAAATTAAAAAATAAAATTCCAGGATGTAGTGAATATTTTTATCTTTTTAATGAGTAACTAACGATTAATTTATATTCACTATAACACAATATTAAAAATGTTTTAGTTATTAAAATTTTAATTTAAAACTTTTATCTCTTCTTTAAATAAAATAATTATAAAGGTACTAATCTAATCCAAGTGGAAAAAATAGGATCATATATTATCTCTATGGATGTTTTTGGTCTAATTAAAGATATCCAATATAATCAGGGAATGTGTTAGTGTAATTATAATATTATTTTACCCATAATTAACCTATTTACTTTTAACCGTTGTAAATAAATTTCAAATTATACTATTCACTAAAAATTATTTTCATCTTATTGAACCAAATTTTACTTAATGATGTCAACCATGTCTCTAGGGTTTTTGAAATTAAACTCACAGAAGCGGTAAAACTATTTTTTATGAAAATTTACAAATGTTCCTTGATCGTGGGTGAAAGATGGTAAAAAGTTCAATAAAAATGTATACATCTTATTTTATTATAAAAATGACTCAAATGAATTACATTGAACATATATAGGAATTATTTATATATTATTTCTTAAAATAAATTTAAATAAAATAAAATAAAATTTAAATAAAAGTCTGTTTTAGACAATAACATAGTGTTTTTCACCTTTCTTAAAAAATTTAATGTTTTCAGAATAACACCCAAAATTCACCATATTCTAATTTTGATATTCGTAATTCGAAAATGATTTCTATTTTAACAAATTAATAACATAGATTTTTCATTATATAATTTAAAATTAATTCCCATTGTGTAACATTCCATGTTTCCACAGTACGCTTCTCTTTGAATAATACAATAACATCTGTTGTACGCAACTTCGAGTTCTAAAACACACCACAACCAATCAAACTAGCCGTTATAAATAGTAATACCCACTTTTTGAAATTTTATAAATTTTATCTTTCAAAGTTAACTTATTTTTTTTTGGAATATCATAATTAGCTTAGGGTGAAATTATGGTACTTTTCGGATAACTTATATTTTTTGATGAATAGTGAAAATTACTAATTTTTAAATAAAAACAACTCTTTTAATCGAAATAATTAATAGCAATATATTACGAATTTGAGTGGGTTTAAATTATATTTAGAATATATTTTAACCATTTAATACAATGTTGGACATTGGAAATAATTTCACATTTTAACCGGACATAAACAAGTGTCAATCTTTTGATAGTTAATATTTCATAGAAATACATTTTTTGTTTTGGCAGCGAAAATTAATTTTAAATTATTTTCTTGCTACTTCTATGTATTGAATTTGATAAAATGGATTCCATATTTGGAATCAGGATTTCTAAATTGCGTAAATAGGAAACTCTTATTTTTAGACATTTTGAATAATTACTTCGGTAAATATTTTATTTATCATGGTTAAAGGGTAAGTCCGGTAAATGAAGGTAAAAATAATAACATTATAATAATATTAATACACCCTAAAATGTGTCCTAACACTATTGGTTGACACATGTCTGACCATGGGAATCATTGGGTCGATTTTGGGACCACATGGAGCCTCTTGTAGGTGATAAGGACACATAATATTAATTAAGCTAAACTAAATACAAAAATGACATAAGCATATATCTTTTACAAAATAATTTTATACATAGGGTTATATATGTTATATTTTAGACTATAAATATTAATTAGAATGATAAAAATATTTCTTACCTAATGGTATTTTATTTATAAATTTGAGACAGTTAATAATTAAATTTATTTATGACACAATAATGATACAATATTTTCCTTATTAATGAAAGAATCAAATAATTAGTATTATTAATGTTAAAATATATATACTTTGAAAGTTTTGAAGCCATATAATCATTTTATTGGTTAATATGACGTGTTAGGATTGCGTGAATCAATTTGGTTCGAATTAATATAGTTTTTAAGACTTTAACAAAAATAAATTAGTAAATATTCTTAAAATTGACATAAATGAGTTTTTAAAACATATATTATATTATTAAATGATATTCTATTCATAAAAATATATAGATCGGAAAAAGGAACTTTATCATGATATATGTATCATTAATGGACCACTTTGGGGACTTTTGGATGTATATAGTATGTTTATTAACTATATAATATAAAATTACAAAGTTTCATGGTAAATGTAAACCTAATTAACTAAGAGTAAAAATTTAAAGATATGGTTAATATAGTTACCCATATATGTCTAAAATCTATTGGTTGAAAATATATAGACCCATCCCGACCATAACCTTTAAATAATCCACTTTAGAGCATTTATAAACCGAATATTAATTTATTATAAAACAATATTTCAATCTTTTCTTAAGGTGCCACTCACCACACTTATAAAAAGAACTCCCCCTTCTCTTAATTTCAAACCACCAAAGCCATTTGGCTCTACCAACCCCTACCCAAATATCTTCCCAAATTTCCTCCCTTCATTCTATAGGCCTTCCTTTAGACATAAATCCAATCTATGGAGACCTTTCGATCAAATTAAATGTAAGAACCTGAAGAAACGGTAATGATTTCACCACCCTATTTCAAGATCTCTTATTCTTCCACTTAATCATTCATTATTGTTAAAATTATAAAATAGTAACTCCAGTATCTTTTATATACAGTGATGTTATTATAATTATGGGACAACTATTTTCATTATTCTATCTATCTTATGAATGATAATGTCACCATGTGTGCGTACGTACGGCTTACCATCTCCACGCCGGGGTGTAATTTGTTATTCAACACTATGTTATTTTGATGAATATAATGATGAGTAATATGAATATAAATAATGAAAATAACATGATAAATTCTTTGTAAAATTAATATACCATCCAATTCAACACCTTTTCAGAAATGATATTGTCACTCATGCGTACGTACGAATTACCGTCTCCACAACGCGATTAGATTAATTTCCACGTTCACCACTCATCGTCTATTATAAAAATATATATTACTAATAATTATGGGATATATGACATAATAATTCTACTAGATATATATATATATATATATGTACTTATGTATATATTATTCACTTAGTTCTGTTCAATACAATATGAAAATAGAAACATCGTTTATGCGTACGTACAGACTACCGTATCCAAAATTGGTGATTTTCATTTCATATATATGTCTATTATACATTTTACTATTGTAAATATATATGATATATAAATCATGTTTGATATTCTGGATGTATTTAAATCTTTCTCTAATTGATACAATCAAGAGTAACAAGTTAAACATGTACGACAAAGAAAGCGATTCTTACTGAAATGTTAATTTAACATGGAAATTATTATTAAATGGGTAGTATAAAGTCATAAATGAATCATGTATAATATCATAAATATTAACATGCTTCTAGTATAATTTAATAACATACTACGATCTTCATACAGGAGGTTAAACGTACCCTCGACCAAAAGAAAGTTCAATGTAAGGGTTAATTCCCCAATCTCAATATTATCTGAGATTGTTTATGTGTAAGTATTTACTAGGACATTTCTATCATCGATGTCCATTTTTCAAAAAAATTATTTCAAAATGAATAATTTATGGAATTTTGAAATATACACTTTATCAAGATCGTAATTTTAAATGTTTTAAAGATTTATATTTCTAAATATTTTTAATTAATGTCCATGTTTTCAGAATGGTATTAAGGATTTATTTATATGGACATGAATATTTGGAAAAGATAATTCATTCCAAAAGATTCAAACTGGTATGGGACAATTTGATTCGAAAATCTATTTTAAATTACTTATATTATAAATGTGTGACTTTTAAACGATTTTACAAAAAGGATATTTCTCTCAAAATGTTTAACTCATCATTTTCAACTATGTCAGCATCCATTACTAGATATTATTTTTGATTGAGGATGATTTATTATAATACAATCTTTCATATTGTATTGAATGAGTTATGATATGTTTGACTATGGATGTTCTATTTTTATACCACTCATGGTTTATGGTTAATGTATTGAAATTTCTTATGCTAGTCTTAATACGAATGTTTATGTTTGGTTTCAACAATTTCATATGAAGAATGAAGTGGACTTAGTTAGTGATGGGTGGAGCCTTCTATAGCTCTTTGATGCATCGGTAGGTCTCATGAGACAAACTAGTGTCATGGCACAAGGCCTTGACAAAAAAATTATTTGTAGTATTGGAACGAGGCCTTGAATATGTGGGAATGATCTCCAGTATTAGGCATTCCCTCATTGAGAAATTAGTTATTACATGTGATTATTCGACTAGTGGAATAACCATGAGCATGTTTATATGGTAATGTTTCATTTATTTTTACTATATTATGTTCATATTTATTTTTAAAGGTATCTTTTTATTACATGTCTTGCATTAAAATTTTATAGCTTTTAATAAATTATTTACCCTTACTGAGCATCTAAGATCACCCCTTTCTTATGTTTTATTTTCCCAGGATTCCTAGAAGTTTGTTATGATTCATATGCAGGATTCAGCTAAAGGGAAAAATGGAATTCTCAAAGAACTATCTATATTGTGTAATATGATTCAAATTTGAATTTAATCTTAATGTATGTAATATATTTTCCAAGACTGTTAAACTGATCTGTCCTTCAGGAAATGATTCCTTGTAATCTTGCCAATGTATTATACTAATGCACCGGCATAGGGTAACTGGGGTCGGGGCGTTATAGATGATATCAGAGGAAGTTTAGCAAAAACATTGGAAACTAGATTTAGATAAACATGGATTAGAGAACATTACCCTATGATAGACTTTGATGATTATTATAGAAGAACATCATAGAATTTTGGTAATGTAGCGATTTTTTTAGTTTTCTAAGCAAATACATCCATGTCTGGATACGATCAGGTAGTGGCAGCTCTGGCACAAATATACCTAGGGGTAAAATCCAAAAACACCGCTTTAATCTAGACTCGAATAGTAACTGGTGCATGACAATGAGCCTTGTTGCACTCTTGGTTACGACACTCCCGGGGTATATTCTTAGGATAATGCTTGTTTGCTTTATAAACCACTATGAAGGGTTTATGACTATATACATCCTCAAATAAAACTTTTTTGTGATTATGGATTATATACATAAACTGTTCAATTTACTTTAGGTGTTTTACATGTTTGGAATTATGAATTGCGATTCATAAACTAACATAGTGTATGCCATTGTTTAGAAATGGCGCCCCGTAGAAGGAATGAGTGCTCCAGCCATACGTATGATCCAATGTGAAAGAAGGGTCATATCATTAATGGTATTATGCCAAAATTTAGAAAGGAAATAGTCTCCCATGTATTATCATCACATGAATAAATATTATCATTTGTTAATAAGATAAGTAAATAATCCTTTGATTCCTATGGCTTTGAAGGGAACCAAGAGAAGAAAAGGATGATAGAGAGAAATGTGAATAAAGGGTAGAGGGAAAAGATGAATTTTCCCTTATGTGATAACTGTGGGAAGAAACACCCTGGAACTTACCTGAAGGGAATGTGAGTTTGTTATAAGTGTGGAGAAAAAGTACACCATGTATGTGATTTCAAGGGTAAGAAAAAAGTTTCAAATGTACAATGCTTTATATTCAAGGAGTTGGGACACTACACTAATCAATGTCCCAGTCATCAGAGTATACCTTAAATTATGCTATTGGATAATAATCTTGTTATGATACTACTTGAGATGAAGAATAAAGACTAGTGTTCTAATGTTGTTATTATAGAATTATTTCATTCGAGTGTTGTATCAACAGTATATTGGTTAAATGAATTATGGAGATAAATAAGGATTGTACTACAGTACAATTTTATTGAGGATTTGAGATTATATCATTATAAAAAAAGTGACCTAATAGTAAGAATCAATTTTTGAAAAATATGTCGTTGTAAGAAACGTAATCCTTAATATGGTCCTACTAATGAGGTAGTGTTTTTGGAATAATAGATGGCTGATTTTGGTAATTCAGAATGTTGCGATGTTGTAAAAGAATACATGATGATGGCATTCACATGTTATTACATGGAAAAAAGGATCCTCATTATGTTTAAATTCCTTATAAATTTTGGACTGAGAGTTCGGATATAAGTATTTCAGATAATTCTAAAAGCTGGAATGGTTTTAGTTTGAAATTGGATACAATTGTTAAAGTTATTTTTGGATTTCCATAAAAAAGGACAACCCGGAGGTCAGGCGACAACCCGTCACGTCCGACAAGGCCGCGAGACTTGGACTCACAATCGAAGTGAGGCAAGAGTGTATCACCTATCACAGACTCACATGATGTCCTGGATTGAATAATGTATTTTTTTAAAATGGTATGATATGTGAATTACAAATTCATTATTATTGGAACACACTAAGATTATGATAAATAGAATATTTTTTTTTAAAATATTTTAGAGTGAAAGATGTGTTTGTGGTGGGAATTAGTTGAAGGATTAAACTCTATTTGTCAAGTATATACACACACACAGACACACACACACACACACATATATATATATTCTCTCTTATATTATGGATAAATTAATTTCTAAACATTAGGGAAGGGATATTAAAAACAAAAATGTGTTATCCTAATACCTTACATTTTGTTGAACCGATGGTATTTTAAATCATCATAGATTGGTTGCATTGAGACCCACAATTATAAAATTGTTTCTTATTGATGACCTAAATAACTACCTATAAATATATAATTTTTCCCTCCAATTATATGACTCTAATTTCAACCAATGTTCTCATAATCGAGATCATAATTTGGTGGTGACCCTTTCATTACCCTTTTTCTCTATTAAGACTAAATTTTAATAACCTAAATTCAGATGTGGGTTTTCCAAAAGGCATTTTCTATTTTCAAAATTTTATTTTTGAAAAAATAATTTCAAATTGTGAGGAAGCCATTTATTTTAATTAGGGGAGAATGTAACACCCCAATCTTCCATGGTACACTTCTCTTTTATTAATACAGTATCATGTGTTGTACACAACTTCGAGTTCTAATACAGACCACAACAAATCAAACTAGTCGTTATGAATAGTAATAACCAATTTTTGAAATTTTATAAATTATATATTTCAAAATTTACATCATTCTTGGTTTCAGAATATCCAAAATATATTAGTGTGAAATTTTGGTACATTTCGGACAACTTTTATATTTTTATGAATAGTGAAAATTTCTAAATTTTAATTAAAAACAACTTTTGTATCAAAATAATTAATAGTGATAAATTATGAATATGAGTGAATTAAAAGTATATTTAGAATATATTTTAACCATTTAATACAATTTTGTACATTTTACATAATTTCTCTTTTAAACTGGACATAAATTAGTGTCAATATTTTGATAGTTATTATTTTTAAAAACACGTTTTTTGTTTTGAAAGCGAGAATTAATTTTAAATTAATTTTTTCCACTTCTATGTTTGGAATTTGGAAAAATTGATTCCATATTTGGAATCAGGATGTCCAAATTGTGTAAATAGTTTACTATTATCTTTAGTCGTTTTGAATAATTATTTCGGTATATATATTATTTACCATGGATAAATGGTAAATCTGGTAAATAAGGGTTAAAAATAATATTATAATAATATTAATATACCCTAAAACGTGTCCTAACTCTATTGGTTGATACATTCCCGACCATGGGAATATTTGGGACGATTTTGGGACCCCATTTTGCCACTTTTTGGTGATAATGACACTGTATATTAATTAGGTTAAAGTAAATACAAAAATGACATAAGCATATATTTTTTAGCGAAATAATTTTTACATAGGGTTATATATGTTATATATTAGACTATAAATATTATTTAGAATGATATAAATGTATCTTACATAATGGGGTCTTATTTATAATTTTTAGACATTGAATAATTTAATTTATTTATAACACAATAATGATACAATATTTTCTTTATTAATGAAAGAATAAAATAATTAGTATTATAGATGTTAAAATAAAAATAATTTGAATGTTTTGATGCCATAAAATAAATTTATTGGTTAATATGACATATTAGGATTTATTAAATGAATTTTATTTTATTTAATAATGTTTTTATGACTTTAAAAAAATCAATTATTAAATATTGTCAAAATTGACATAAACGAGTTTTTAAAACAAATAATATATTATAAATTGATATTATATTCCTAAAAATCTATGGTTCCACCAAAAGTCTTGTGTCATGATAGGTGTATCATTAATGGATCTCTTGGAAGTCTCTTGGATGAATATAGTAATTTTATTAACTATATAATATAAAAATACAAAGTGACATGGTAAATGTTAAACTAATTATATAAGAGTTAAAACTAAAAGATAAGGTTAATATTGTTAACCAAACCTGTCTAAAATATTTTGGTTGAAATGATTTCGACACATCCCCACATTTACATTTATATAATTTACTTCTAATCCTTTATTAACCGAATATTAATTTATTGTAAAATAATATTTCTAGCTTTTCCGAAGGTGCCCCTCACCCCTCTTATAAAAGGGAACTCCCCATTTTCTTAATTTCAAACCTCCAAAGCCATTTTACTCGGCCAAACCCTACCAAAATAACCTCCCAAATTTCCTCCCTTAATCCTAGAGGACTTAATTTAGTCATAAATCCATTCTATGGAGCTATTTTGATCAAATCAAAAGGAAGAACCCGAAGAAGACGTAATGATTTCACCACCCTCTTTCAAGTTCTCTTATTCTTCCACTTTCTCTTTCATTGTTGTTTACATTATAATATAACAACCTCAGTATATTTTATATACTGTGATGTTATTATAAATATGGCACAACTATATTAATTATTTTATCCATCTTATGAATGATAATGTAGCCATGCGTGCGTAAGTACGACTTACTGTCTCCACGTCGTGGTGTACATTGTTATTCAACACTATGTTATTTGGATGGATATAATGATGGGTAATATGTATATAAATAATGAAAATAACCTGGTAATGTATCTATAATATTAATATACCATCCAATTCCACACCTTTAAGGAAATGATATTGTCGCTCGTGCGTACGTACAGATTACCGTCTCCACGACCAGATGAGATTAATTTCCACGGTCACCATTCATCGACGATTATAAAAATATATATTACATATAAGTATATAATATATATTACATAATAATTATACTAGATATATATATATATATGTACTTACTTATAACTTATTCACTTCGTTCCATTCAATAAAATATGAAAATAGAAACAACGTTTATGCGTACGTACGGACTACCGTCTCCATAAACAGTGTTTTTCATTTCATATAAATGTCTATTATACATATTTATATTCTAAATATATATGATATATAAATCATTTTTTATATCCTGGAAGTATTTAAATCAAGGAATAATTGATACAATCAAGAGTAATAACTTAAAACACGTACGATAAAGAAAGCGATTATTATCCAAAATGATAATTTAACATTGAAATTATTATTAAATGGGTAGTATAACGTCCTAAATGAATCATGTATGATATCATATATATTAATATGGTTCTGTTATGATTTAATAACATACTATGATCTTCATACAGGATGTTAAATGTAGCCTTGACCAAAGAAAAGTGCAAGGTAAGGGTTAATTCCTCAATCTCATTATCATCTGAGATTGTTTATGTGTAAGTATTTACTCGGACATTTTTATCATCCATGTCCATTTTTCATAAAATTAATTTCAAAATGAATATTTTAAGGATTTTTTAAAGGTACTCTTTATCATGATCTGAATTTTAAATTTTTTAAAGATTTATATTTCTACATCTTTTTAATAAATTCCCAGGTTTTCAAAATGATTTTAAGGATTTATTTATATGGACATGAATTTTTTGAAATGATAATAATTTCCAAAAGATTCAATGTGGTACGGGATTATTTGATTCAAAAATATATTTTAAATTACTTCCCTTATAATTGTGTGACTTTTTAATGTTTTTTCAAAAATGGTATTTCTCTCAAAATGTTTTACTCATAATTTTCGATTATGTCAGCATCCCTTACTGGATATTATTTTTGAATGAGGTTGATTTATTATAATAGAATCTTCCATATTGTATTGAATGAGTTATGATATTTTTGATTGTGGATGTTATATTTTTATGCCATTCATGTTTTATGGTTAATGTGTTGACATTCCGTATGCTAGTTTTAATACGAATGCTTATGTTAGGTTTCAAATTTTTCATGTGAAGAATGTAGTGGACATAGTATGTGATGGGTGGAGCCCTCTATAGCTCCTCGATGAATTAGTAGGTCACAAGATACAAACTACTGTCTTGGAGCAAGGCCTTGACAAAAAATTATTTGTATTCTTTGAATAAGGCTTTGACTATGTGGTAATGATGTCTGGTATTAAGCATTCTCTCATTGTGAAATTAGATATTACATGTGACTATTCAACTAGTAGAATATCTAGGTGCATTTTTATCTGGTAATGTTTCATTTATTTTTACCATATTATGTACAAGGAAATGTTTAAAAGGCTTTTTTTATTACACATCATGCCTTAAAATTTTATAGCTTCAGCTAAATTATTTACCCTTACTGAGCATCTGAGCTGACCCCTTTCTTATGTTTTATTTCTCTAGGATTCCAAGAAGTGTATAATGATTGATATGAAGGGTTCAAATAAATGGAAAATGTAATTATTCAAGTACTATCTATGTTGTGTTTTATGTTTCAAATTGTAATGTAATGTTAATGTATGTAATCTACTTTCCAAGACTCTTAAACAGATCGGTCCTCTAGGACATGATTACTTGTCATCAGGACAATGTATTGAAATAATGCATCGGCTCAGGGTAACTGGGTCTGTGAATTACACGTTGTCAATACAAAAAACTATGTTTCTAAAAAGTACAAACTATCAAAAAGATTGGCATTTTTTTATCTAAAATTTAAATGTAAAATTACTTATAATGACTTAAATTGAATTAAATTGTAAAAATATAATCAAATTATACATCCAAACCATTAAATGCATAATTTAAGACTAAAAACTATTTAGAGTAAAAGTGATGTTTTCAATTAAATTTTAGTATTTTTAACTATTTAATAAAATATTTAATTTATCTGAAATTATCCAAAAATTTATCCAAACTAAATTTTTGTGTCCATATTATAAAGAAGAATATAATTTCAATCAATTGAATATATAATAGTGTAAAAAATTGGTTTAAAAAGGGTTATCCATTAAAAGGTGGTGAAATTTAATTTTTTTGGAAAAATACTTCTTTTATCTGAAAAATTGAAATTTTCTTTATATTATGTACAAAAATTACAAAATATGAATGTGATAATTATATAGGATATATATAAAATTTAAAATAAAATTAATACTATTCATAAAGGCTTTTTAAATGGTTTGTTTGGTAAGTCGTGGTGATATCGAACTCGTTGTTCCATGTAACGCATGTTATTGAATTAGTTTGAAGAGATTACATACTATGAAATCTTGGTGTGTTACAATAAAGATTCAATAGAGTGGTTTGACTCAATCATTTTCTCTAATGGTCTTAATAGGTTTTTGTTGGCTTCAATGGATCTCTTCTTCACCAATTCTTCACATAGACCTTAATGTTCCTTCACCATCATTTAGTTCTTCATTCAATACTGATCTGTGTCCAACTAAAGGGAGGAATTTCTCAACTTCCATGAATCCTTTTCCACCTTCATAAATATTGGATTTTCATTTCCCATGAAAATTTGAGGTAACAATTATTAGATTTAGATCTGGTTCTTCAATTTTGGTAAAGCCCCGAAAATCAGAGTTTGTATTCATTTTGATGATGAGGAACAAAAATATTAGACCAATAACATAGTATGGAATATGTGGATATTTAGTTTCAAAATGATTTCATGGTTCAAGAGGAGAAGGGTTACTGGTACAGTGGATACTCTATGGTCGAATAGAAATGGTGGAAAAGTTGTGCATGGTATTAGACAAGGATGAAGAGAGGATGGGAATGGTAACAAGGGATGAAGTAGAGGAATGATATGGGAGATTCATATGGTAGATGATAAACGGGGGTTCATGGTAGAAAAGTGGGATGGTCATGAAATAGAGGTACTATGAATGGGGTATAATTAGTAGAGTGTTTATGAAATAATTTTTTTTTCTCACGGTATGAAGAAAAATTTTTGCTTAATTTTTTCCTTCATGGTAGATGGGAGCATTTCTTATCATGGAAGCAGGCCAATAGTGGAAGATTCTCATGTTAGAAAGGGAAGGAACAATCATAGGTATAACATCAGGGTAGGAGACCTGAGATCATGGTAGCATGCGATAATTGAAAAATGAACCATGATGAAAGGTGTTACTTCTCACATCAGTACACCCCTCACAACGTCACACCATTTTTCCCTCTGTCAAAATTTCTATTCTTCATATTTCACATAAATATTTTCTTTAAGTGTGGGAATTAATCATGATAATTGTATAAATAAAAAATAATTAAAATTCAAATATGAATTCCTTTTCACAAGAAGTATCCAAGATTTATTCAAAATTCAATTACAAATTAAAAATTAATTTTTTAATAATTTTAAATTATTTATTTTATTAAATTATAAAATTACTAAAACCATAAAAACTCATTTTTAAATTAATTTACCATATTAATTCATGATTGATTCATATAATTTAACATCAAATTTAAAAATTAATGTGTGGTTACTAATTACATTAAAAATATATTAGATTATAAAAAAATTAAAATTTTAAGCCATTACAAAAAAAATCCAATATTCATTGTATGAATTCACAATTACCTATGAAAATAAATATAATATGTAATAAAATTGATTTGATCGAATTTACTATGAAGATACAAATTTATAAAATATTCATAAAAATTGAAAATTTTCACAGGATTTGATTTAATAATAGGGTAATTATCAATTATATACAATGAAAATTAAAAAAAATGGTTCACATCAATCCCTCACACACAAACGACTAAAATCATATGAAATTGTGTCATTTAATTATAGTTATTAAATAGAAACAAATTAAAAGATTTTTGTGATTGAAAGTCAAATATACATACTGAAATTGATGAGAAACTCATATTCATGAACTAGTAGAATTTTCATTCCTCCATGATGAATTTAATTCACTCCTCACTTTCAGCTAATGAGTGATCCAGTTCGTAGAGTGGAACAAGTTATATTGAAGTGGGTTAAAGGTTTTATAAAAGATAAATTAAATTTTTCCCTCTCTAATAAGATTCTTAAACCAACGTATGAATTTACACTTCACCTATACAACTCCAATGAATTCAATATATGTATGTTTCCCTCATATTAATGTTTTTTTAATATTCCATTTCATCTAAATGAATTAAATTTTTACTGTTATAAACATTATTATTATATTTATTTTAATTTATTATCCATATCCATATATGCACATATAATTTTTTAAAAGGACTTATTATATATATACAAAGGGAATTTACTTAGGAATATAGTGTTTTTACCAATTAGGATCAAGAACACTTGGGGGTAGAATTAGTGGATTATTTTATTTTCATAAGAATGTATATAAACTTTTTTAGTAAACACTCTTTACCATTGAATCTTTTTAGATTTAAAATCCACTCAAATAAAACTTATCAACCAAAATTTTCATATAAAATAAATATAATGAGTAATCAACACATGATATTTAAAAGGATAAATTCCATGAAATTCTCCTTGCCATGTTGGATAGTCCCACTAATATAGATTCCATTACTATCAATCCTTTTTAGAAACTGGTATGTATCTAAAGTTAAAAGCTTCAAACAAACAATCCATTAAAAAATTGGTAAATATACATAGTTACAATCATAACGAAAAATAATTTTCAATAATTGGTAAGTATCCATAGTTATAAGATTTATTTTTTGTTTTTTCTGATCCACATCAGAAGGTATTAGCTTTCACCATTAGAAAGATGAATCAAACATCAGCTATGTACAATATTCAAGAACTCTTAGAATTCTATACGAAAAGTTTGGTATTGAAACAAATTTAGAAATCTATATTCAAAAACCTCCTAAAAAAAGTCATTATGATAAACTATAGACCATTAAGCTAGACATGGTCATCTCCATATGAATTGTTTCAGTCTGATTCTATTTATTCCATTCCATTTTCAATTGTGTTGAAAATTAATTTTAGTTCAAAATTACCCATTCCAATTGAACTTGGTCCGACGTATCTCAAATTTATAGATCTAGTTCTAAAGGATATTTCTCATATTGAACCTAAAAAACATTCATTTGGAAAATCAATACCTTCAGCTTAATTATCAGATCTTGAGTTCTCTACAAATGTGAACAACGTAAGTCCTCAAAGTAAAAATGTACTTTGAACTTCATTGTATAGTCATTCTATGATGTTAAATGTGGGAAAACCAATTCTTCTTAATGCTGAATGAAATTTTCATGTCGTCAAATTTCATGTTGATTTTATCTTCATCCTTAACTTCATCAACTATTCTCAACACTTATGGTAGCATCTCAAATATTCTTAAACCATATGAAAAATTGATACTTCCTTAAAATTTCGAGCCATTCTTCTGTCTGCTACCAAAGGTCAGTCTAATGTTCATTCAATATAATGGAAACATATATTGACTCGATATTTATTATTATGATGACCACTGGAAAAAAGAGAAGGAATTCTTCTTTATATTGATGATCTTAATCAACTGGAAACAAAAAAATGAATTTAAAAACATTCTACCATAAAAAATGACTATGCTTCATTATACAGTAGATTAATTTATTTTTCTATTAACATAGTTTCATCTTCGAAAAATATTAGCACCCCTAAAAAACATTTTAGCACTGACTTCAAAACAAACTTGACAATCAATTAAGAAAATCACTTTAAATAGATATCTTTTTCTTATTTTTTTGAACAATTATCCCACATCTGATGTATCAGTCTCTAATTCATTCTAATTGAACATATTCAGCACAAGTACGATTAATTGGAATAAATTATTAATTGATAACTCTTAACCCAATGGAAAAATAATTCAACCTGATAATAATGGTTGACTATATTATTGAACATAATCCAATTGATTCATCCAAACAACTCCCAGTTATCTTTTCAGAAGTCCCAATGGTCTCCACTAAAAATAATTCTTCCTCTGATGGATTATTGGTGTATATAGTCTAATGTATTGTTGTTAGCACTTCTACATCATCATATTCAACCATCCCCACCTTAAAATGAAAATGTGTCTAATGATCCTCTCACCGATGAACATAGATTGGAATACTTAGACATCATAGACATTCTTTTAACACAAAATTATTCTTATTATCATGAAATCTTCATGAATTTGTGATCATTTAATATGAAAATTGGATCATCATACATATATTGGAATTATTAATTATTCCCAATCGATATCATCTTCAATAAAATTGACACCACTTAAGAAACTAGGAAATGATTTTTCCATTTATTTCATAAGGACTATATAAAAAATTTCTCAGCCAACATATGATAATTGAGAAATAACCGAAAAATAATTCATAATCATATTTTGTATGGATAGATTTAGGCTATGATAACATTCTTCATACATATCATTGATTTCATTCCAGTCCAATCGTGAGTATGAAAAAAAATTCTTTCAAAAAATTTTTGCCAAACAAAAAACTGAAAATTATGAACTTTACTATAAAAATTTTATTCAATTTTTTGATTATTATGATACCATTAATTATTTTATTTTATCTTTTAAACCTATAATTCATTTGTTCTAATCACCAAATCTTATATTTACTGATTATTATTCCACTTTCATCAAGATTTCCACCAGCCTCTCAACAAGTATGATGTTTAATCACTTAACCATTCTTCAACAACATATTCCTCATATTGATCAATTGAAAAAATTACAACCATAACAAAACATGTTCCCAACAATCCCTCAGGGATTGTTTTGTAAATACCAATTAAAACAATACTCAAATAAAGGATCTCCCTCCTACTCCAAATATTTTTATGTCTTCTTCCCCTATATGTTTTGGACAAAAATGTTATCCCACTCTCATATCTTATCCCCCTTATAGAAAATTAAATTCAATGGGTTCACTCATTGATAATTGATATTAATCTCAAAATCATGAAACTATTATTCTAGAGAATCTATGTATCACAAGAGTTTCTTAGCAAAAATATTTTAATTAAACAACTTTATGTCTATGTAAATAAACCCGATGTAGATAAATAGAGTTCATAATAAAGGTTATCAATTCTATACATAAAACATCATTATTGTAATAACTATCCATGCTTCATTAAACAATTTAATATCTAGGGAAATATGAGAAAATTTGTTTATTATTAATGATATCTACACGTATATAAAAAACATAATAAAAGTTCATGTGTAAAAAAAAGTTCCTAAAAACTTATTTTTCATAAACTCAATACATTATTTTAAAATAAAAGTAAGAGAATCATAAAAAATAGATTCCTTATTTCATATCCATCAATTCTATTCATTTTAGTACATGTATAGATAAATTTCACAAATGAGGTGGAACCACAACTATTTCATAAACGAAAAAATCAAACTGTGAGTCCTCAATTCATCTTGTATTTTTCATCTTTTTCTAATATATTTGATTGGATGTGTTTTCTTCATTCTATTCATCATTCTCAAAAATTGTAAAAAAAAATTGTATCATCTAATGAATATTTGGATGAAGCTTTAATCTTCACCTAAACATTAGAAACAACTTTGTTAAAATTAGTTTCAAACATATTCTTCATCTCTTCCTCTTGGGATAGAAAGATAAAAAAATGATTTAGTATCATACCCATCATACTCACAAATCGTTAATATTTTTTAATTTTTTAAATCTAAATATACAGATATATTTTTATTATATTTTGTTATATTTTCTAAATCATTTGTCTTCCTTTTTTCTTCAGATGAGTTTTGTGCTTCCTCTAAATTTATAGTCATGTAAACATGTTCTAGTCAAATAACTATGTATTCTTTTAATTTTTACATATCGTTCTTATTTTTTACAACATTTTTAACATACTCACCTTTGTTTAGCTTATAATTTTTCATCGTTGGTAATTCAATATTATCTATCTTATATGTTTCATTTTTTTGTTCTAATGATTTCGTTGAAAAATTTGGTATTCTTTTCTCAACCTAGAACCCCCTAGATTCATACCTACTTCTATGTAGTGACGTTTTGTACCAACAAGAATATGCTCTGTGTCAAAAAATTCCACAACACCAATAGTGACATATGAATCATGATTTTGTGGACGATTAGTGAACTTTTTGGAACATTTTTTGTTTTTTATTTACAAATCACAGACCACTTTGTTTAGGTAGATTATTTACTAAAGAATTATTTTCTTTATCAGTGGAAGGTGTTTTCTCACAAAATATATTTTTTAAACATTTATTGGCATATTCATTAAAATATTCTCATTTAACAATAATTCCCTTAATAATGTTTTCTCCTATAATATTTTCTCACTATTTTATATATGTAAAATTTATTATGTTTATTTAAAATATTCTTCTTTCTCAACCATCTTACTTTTCAGAACATCTATCATCTTTTTGGATTCAACTATCTTCAACTTGTTCTGTTTATATTCTTAAACATGTATAGATTCTATCATGTTGAGATTATCATTTCTAGATTACATTTCTTCATAGGAATTTTTTATTTCAAGCTCACCATTATCAAATGTTTTGTCTTTAATATCTTTCGGTAACATGATTATTTCATTCTTGAGATAAGTATTTTGTTCAAAAACATTCTCAAAATTTAAACTAGAATCGATTCTATTTCCATCATCTCATCATCATCATCATCACTTATTGATGAATCGCATCAAATTATTTCTTTAGTAATGAAATTTGCATGAATTTGAGATTCATCAAAAAATAAATAATTATCCTTATTTGTTTTATGTAGATAACTTTAATTCTTTTATTTATAAAGTTATATTTCATTATATATCATACAATTTTTCGAGACATCTCAATATCTTATTAAATATCATTAACTTTAAATTTAATTATAGGAAATTTTTTGGAAAACATTCATTTAACCAGACAATTTTTACTATTTTGAGTATTACATTTCCACTTTCCTTTAATTTATTTCATAGAAATGTTGGAAAAAATTCTGTTGAAATAATTTTCTTCATCCTCTACCACCAATTCACATGAATATTCCTCAACTTATTTCCCTATTCTTTTCACATTTGAAAAATATTTGAATCCCATTTCATGATCAATATTTTATTTACATTTCAAAACCATATCTCCTATTATTTCAAAGGTAACATGTGTTCAATGAATATCTTATAGAGAATGAGATTTTATATCCTTTTCCTCCACATATGAAACATTGAAATCAATATAATATGGAAAAAATTCAATATTTTTCCAAAAATGTAGAATCTTCCAGCTTCTCACCAAGATATCTAATGGTGTTAAAAATATCATTCACCATTGTATATAAATAACCAACATGTTCAGGATCACCCATATTAATATGTTCATAGTTTAACCTTAATAGTTGTAAATTTAACTTTTTAAAAATTTTATTTCCTTAATAAATATTTTTAGCTTTTCCCAGTTACCTTTAGAAGATCCAACTCCCATTAATATAAGAAACTCACTTTCAGATAATGATTAGTGTAATGCTTTTTTATCTCTAACATCATTCTAATTTTTTTTCTTTTTAGAATTAGTAGATTAGAATACTCAATATGAGGAGGAAATCCATCTGTAGTATCTTCTAAAGAATCCAACCTATGAGACATAAGATGTGTAAGCATTCTATATTTATAGATATGATAGTTCTTACCATTGAAAAATGGAATCCCCTTTGAGTTCATAGAATTAAAATTATCTATTCTCAGATATTTATATCTAAGAGGGAACCTCATGTGATACTCATTGTTGTTTTTAGCTAGGATCGATTCTACTATGAGGGGAGGGTGGTGAATCAATTGTTAATGTTAGATTTATAATAATGTTTATGAACTTCTTCAGTAAAAATTTTTAACCTATGAAACTTATCAGTGTTACAAACCATTCAAATATATCTTCTAAACCTTTAAATTCATATGAAAGAAATATAAATATAAGTCAACACATGATATTTATAAGGATTGGTAGAGATAACTACTCCTTACCATATTGGATAGTCCCACCATCATGGATTCCTTTACTATAATGTTGTTTCATCAATTGGTTAGTATACATAGTTAGAAGCTTCAAACAAAAACTATATTTCACCAACTTATATGTATCCATTGTAACAAGATTAATAAAATCATTTTCAGTAACTAGTTTGTATCCATGGTTATTATCTTCACTTACCTTATTTTTTGATCAACATTAGAAATCCTTTCCTTACTTCATAAGAAAAATGAATTAAATGTCACATCTGTACATTCATCATGAACTTCAAAAAATTATCTTATGAACTTGTTGTTCTTGAAACATCATCCAGAATATATTTCTAGAAACATCATCAGATAAATTCTATATGATCAGACTAAGTCTAGTAACCTCAATCTAACTGATTTGTAAAATTGGATTTCGTCTGATTCTATATTTACCCATCATTTTTCAATAGATTAGAAACACAGTTTTCATCTCAAAATTTCTCAAACTGATGGAACTTGGTTTGATGGATCTCACTCAGATAAATTTGGTTATAACAGATATTCCTTTCCTTCAACATGAAAACAAACTTTTAGTTGGACACTCAATACTTACAACTAAATTACAAGAGCCTTAGTTTTTGGCACACATGAATAATGCAAGTCCTCAATGTATAAATTTTATGTGAACATCCTTTTATACTCATCCTAATATGGTAAAGGCGGGAAATAAAAATAAACATTATAATCAATTTTCTTCGTATCTATGAATTTAATGTTTATTTGAGATTCATCTTTGACTTCATCTACTACTGTCTACACTTCTGGGGGCTTCTAAAATGTGCATAAAACTTTTTGAAAATACATACAACCTTAATCATTATAACCATTACAATTATAAAACCAAAGGTCATTTTTATGTTCTTTCATTTGTATGGAAATGTATATAAACTGAAGATTTATCACAATTGTGTCTACTGGTAAAAAGAATCCCCCCTCATATCGATGCTTGAGATCAAAAAAACAAAGGAATTTAAAAATATTATTCCATTAAAATTATTGAGTATTTGTAATAAGTTAGTTTCTTTTATTTTTCCATAATAATATTTTAAAACTCAAAACCTATCAATAACCTTTAATAACATTTCAACACCAGCTTCAAAACATCCATGAAAATAATTCCTACAATACACTTCAAACTTATATCTATTTCTTCTTTTTAAAAAATATATGTTCTTTCATAGGATGAATTATTTGTGCCATCATGTGTCTGATCGATCAGTCTCTACTTCATTCCAATAGTTGAGTTTAAATTCTAGTCCAATGAATTTATCCCACATCTTATTTGATTACTCTTGACCAAATTGATATATAATTTAAATCGATGAAAATGGTTGACTCCATTGTTGATCACCATCTAATTGAAGGGTCCCCAAAACTCCTCGTTAAATTTTTACAAGACCCAACACTCTCCTCTTAAAACTATTATTACTCTGATGGATTGGTTATATACCAAATATAATGAGCCAGTGTCATCACTTCAACTCCAAAAACATCCAAATTCCATGCCTTCAGAAAATTACAAGTCTTGTGATCCTCACACTGATGAATCATGACAGAAAGACTTCAACTTTACCAACCTTATTCTTTCACAATATTCGGCTTGTAATAATTAATTCTTCATGAATTTGAGAAAATTTAAGATCAAAATATCATTATCTAACTTAAATTGGGAATTATTATGAATTCCCATCTAGTATCACCCGTAATCAGATCGGTTCCACCATGAATACATCAGACATGTTTTCCCCATATTTAATAAGGCTTGTATCACACCTTTTTAGCTAACTTATTATTTTGTATAATTAATCAAATAAAAATGAATCATCAGTTTTCGAATGGATACCTTAAAACATGGATACAACATGTCATACATATTAGAATGTTATTTCCAGTATAAGTGTGAGTCATAAAAACAACTTCTTTCACAATGCTTCTGTAGGAAAAAAAACCTATGAACCATCACATCCAAAAAATTCCTACTTTTCTGATTACAATGCTACATTTCTTTCTTTTATAATTACTTTTCAAACGACTATTCATTTTATAAAATCCCAAAAACATAGAGATCCTGATAACTATCACCATATTAATCGATATTTCTACAAAATTCTCATCAAGTAAACTTTCTACTCACTTCACTCTTCTTCAACAACATATTCATTATATAGATATATTAACAACAAAAACAAAAACAAAAAAGCAAGGTTCCAACACCAGATGGACAATGTCTCAATGGTTTTTCATGGGGATTCAATTTATTATTTTAATCTAGTTTCCAATGAATTATATAAATTTCTTTTGAGTTTGAACACTGAGGTGTTTTTTATATATTCCATGTTATCTTACATTTTGTTAAAATATTATGGTGGCCTCATCATATAATATTAATTCCACAACAATATTTAGAACTCATACTCTTTTTTCCCGTTTTAGGACAACATTTAAATGGATATTTTGAAAAATTAACTCATCAATAATTTGTCTGTTAGAATTTTAGAACCAGTCAATTCCTCAACTAAAAGAGAAATATTTCATAGTTATGGAAAAACTAATATCAAGGAATGTTATTAAAAAATGAAACAAATAGTTGTGTTCATTATTTACAAAAAGAACCATTTTTTCATTTTTAAATTTTTATTTTCAAAAGAATTTGTTCTAAATCAAAAACTTAATCAATAATATATTATTCTCATATTATGAAACAGTTTATAAATATAATTAATATCAAATGGGATGAGATCCCTCCCCCACACATGTCAATAACACTACCCACAAATATTTTTATCATAGAATTTATCATTTAAAGGAATATTATTAATCATTATTACCAAAAATAAATGATAATTATAGAAAACCACATGGTGTTTTATTTATTTATTTAGCAGGCTGAAGTTTGGATCTCGCTTGGGTTCATTCTAGATATCCTTATGCTAGACTCCAATATTTCTATCAAAGTGTATATATCATAAAAAATAAAATTTTAAATTTAAAATTTTATTTAAAAATAGAAAAATAGAAAATAAATAATGTGGAAAATAATCTCAGGGTATTCATTCTTAATAGGGGATGTGTTTAAACTATTCATAGTTGGACTATCCTAAGACTGTCTTGAAAAATCCAATGTACGAGATTTATAAGATACAAACCGCCACATTCTCATTATTCTAGAGCTACTCAACTATACATATTAAAGGCCATTGTTTCCAGATTTTATCATTTTCACACCTTCATCAGTGTGATATATTTCATAAATTGGGGTGGTAGGATGATGTATGAGATCTCAAAAGATTTTTCTCAACTATCATTGACTCCACTACATCAAGTGTCCTATCCAAATGTTCTTATTATATAGGTTCAGTAACTAGGAGTTAATAAATAATTCATATAGAATAAAATAAATACAATTTGAGTTCAGATAAATATTCTCCCCTTTATAGGTTATAGCTTGTTCCACTATTTATTTATGAGAAACCACTATGAATTATTATTCTATTATTACTCCTTCCAGTTGATGTTTGCATTAACTTTGAGGGAGTTATTAACTCAACATAGTTCCTAAGACATATTCATCTTTTTCCTCAATTACATGGGTGATCCTTTACTCATATTCTAAGGATGTCTCTATAAAGTATTCTAAAAATTGGTTATTCAACATTCCCATTGTAGATTTTCCATTCATTGTGTGTCTTATTTAACTTCTACTAAAGCATAATTGATTATATTGTTAAATAATTACTCATATTGAACATTTTATTCATTCTATGTAGTCTCTTATACTATTTCCGACAACATTTTTCTTATAGGATGGCACCTCACGTTCTTATTCATCCTCATCCAAGATATAAATCATTTGAGACGAGTCTGTAAAATTAAAACTAAGTATATTTGATAATAATTTAGCTTATAAGTTTTTTAATGAAATGATTTTAGATTAGTTCTACCCCTAGATTCTATTTCATCATGTAAGGAATTCCATAACTATAATTCCAATTTGACGTCTTAAAGTGTAGATGGGGAAAAAATGGGTGTTTTGGCTTCTCTTCAAAGGCAATCTCATCTATTTCTTCATCATCATCATACATGGCCAATGACTATCCTTCATATTTTTCTCTTGTAAAATAAATGGAAATCATTAAACAATAACATTTCAATAAAATTATTGAAAGTAATGTTTGAGAAAGGGTTACCCTTAACAGTTTTAATTTTTAATTTGTTTAGGTATAGGAGTTCTGCGAATATGTTTTCAGTGGAATATAGTGGAAGATCTTATATTTCTAAAAAGAATCTATCTACCACTTTAATAACCTAATGATAAATGACAATTTGCATTAATTATTAATCTTGTTGTTGTTATCATAGATTTTAGGTAGTGTAAGTGACTTAATCAAGAATGTTATTCATATATTCAATGATGGTTATTTCCACATCATTTTTATCTTACACGGATAGAGATTTATTGATCCAATTTGTTTGTACCTAAATTCTTTTATTTCACTCCCAGTGATTTCTTCTTCTTGACGTTCACCCCAGCATAAATGATTTTGCATTGGTTGTTGTAGATGTTTCTCTTCTTGAAGATTCTATGGGAATATGAACTGGGAATATGTGTAAGGATCAATTATATAATGGTCTCAATATGATTCTTTTCTCGTATTAGAGGAAATATGGAAAATAAAAAAACAATGAAACCATAGAAAATAGAATGTTAAACCAATAATTATAGTTACACTTTAGGCAATGAAAACTCATCCCCACAACACTAAAATGATTCAATGTTCATCAAGCATTTTCAAAATATTAGTGTAAAAAATATTCTTTTATATTTTTTTATACATAAAATACAGAATGGGGCTGAACAAGATCGTTTTCCAAGGATTTCTGTGTGGATATTTTCATCACTATCCTAACACTTATGTATTTTAACTTTGTTTCATAGATTATTAATGAAATAAAAAATAATATATGATGTTGTATTTTTCATCATAAAATTAATTTAGAATGAAATAACCACATGAAATGGGATAAGAAAAGAAATTTAGGATGTCTTAAAATGATTTATTTTTGATTGGATCATCAATTAATTTTTTCAAAATCTTCTAAATCAATGAATAAACTCAAAATCATACATCGATCCACCATATACAATTTTACTTATTTATAAAACTACTAATATACTCATGACTCCTTTCTATACCCATAATCCTATTATTATCCTCAATGAATTAGAAAACACACTCCTTAATCAAGTGAACGAACTTACTCACCAAGTAGAAATAATATTAAATTATTCCATTCAATTCATATAACTCCAGTAGAATGAAGTGTGATCCTAATAAAGGGAGTCATTGAATTGAAACAAGCAGATGAGTGCAATATTTTTAATGGAGTTTGAGTGATGATGACCACTTTTATAAACCATCTTCACTGTCACACAAGAATTATAAAAAAATGAATGAGAAATTTATATACAAAATTTTATGAAATCTACTATGGTTTCCATCTAACCACCTATTGGGGGTTATCTCTCTATGATCATCTAGTATGGGGTATCTGTGAAACCTGATATCTGAGAAACGTAGATAAATTTATGGAGAAGAGAAGGAAACAATTAAAAAAATAATATAATATAATAATGTTAAAAATATGGAAAATAAATCCAAATCTAATAAAAAATTAGGATGAAGGATAAGTTCCAGTTATTTTTTAGTGAGGGGAGGGGATATATAATTATTGACATCGAAGTAGAAACTCATCGATTTAAATTATCAAGAATGAAATCATATTTATTTGGAATAATTCCATGTTTCATTAATAATGGCCTATATGATTCAATTTGATTTGTAATTGGTGACTCTTCCTAGCATGGTTATTAAATAACAATGGATCACTATAATTATTTTAAAAAAATCCAATCATTGGTGCTTCGCTACTTTGTGGCATAATGAATATAAAATTCTTCATATCATGCTCACATGAAGAAAATTTGGGGATGAATACTACATATGATGGATCATATTGGGATCTCACTGAGAGAAGGTTTGGGCCAGAATCATTATGTTATATAAAGGTAGATCAAAATTGAAAATGATGATTTATAATTACTAATGTATGAAATAATCTGATCATCCTCAATTATTGACATAACTATTGGATATGCGATGCTAGGATTAATTCTGGAGTTCTTTTTCCTTGGTTTGGTCTTCCCAATTGGTTTCCATCAGTAGATATGAGCATGTTTCTGTATACAATCTCCCCATCGAGCTTCCATTCAAGGATATTATGATTGTTTTTATTTATTATCAAATTTGATCTATAGACATTCATGTATAGCCCAATAATTTTATTCAAGGATACTCGTATCATTTTTATCCAGTCAATTATATATTGTCACAATAAAGACTCCTCATCAGTACATCACATAACACTCTATACATTATTCTTTGTGGAATTATATTGAACACATATTGTTGAACAACCTATTGGATTCCTAATATAATCATGGAAGAACTGAGGTCACATCTCTTCTTTTCCATATAAATATAATTTAATAACCTAACTCCACATGGCCCACCAGGAAGCTAGAAGGTTGAGCTGACACTACCCCAAGGCCATATCCAATAAGAACTAGTGTCGAGTAGGAATATCACACACATGGATTGGACAAGCCTATGGTACCTGTACGAATTCACGCACAATCATATCCATTAAACAATATTGATATTATAAAATAACTTATACAAAAAATAAATGCATAAATATATCCCACAGTTAGAGTATGAAAAAGTAATCAAATGATCAAAAAGTAAAAATAAAAGGATACAAAAAACTGGAAAATAATCTATCATCCTCATAAGGATGGGACTACAGTAAAATTCTGCCACCAGTATACACCTCGGTCTATCTAGCTCGATAACCTCCAGCTTATTTGGGTCCTCTATGGAATCTGTTGAAATGATTGTCTTATTAATATGATAGAACATGTGTGGGAATATTCCATGTAGATATGAGGATGAAAATTCCCAATATACACCCCAAACGATAAAAATTATTGAGGTAAACCGAGTGGAAACAGTCCTCTAAACCCATTGTTAGAGGATAAAACACAAGAATGAGAGAACAATAAACTCTATAACAATTGTTCCTTATATATACCTGACAATTCATCTCATCTCAACGTGGACTATTTATCGTGATACATTACATAACAACAAGGAATTCAAAAATATCATAGATATACTCATCTCAAACTCAAACACTCTTGATGTCCCTAAATCATTGCCAGGAAAAAGAATATTCTCAAGGCTCAAAGATAACATTCAACCATGACATCTCACACTATGAACCCTTATACCACTAATGGTACTCATTTGAGAGATATCACTTAGCATGTATCACTAAGCCAATAAAACATCTCTTCTATCCCAGATTTTATACATCTAATAGACCAAAATCAACAAGTATAACCATTAAAGAAATTCATGCTTGAACCAAACAGATCTTGATACATAGACATGGGATTTCACCCACCCCGGATGTAGGAATACAGTGACCCCAATAGAAACCCAAACTAAGTCATCTCATTGATAGGGTAAAACAGCCAAGTTAGTTGAGGGACCCCAGAAACCTAATATGGAACCTTGGAGGACATAAAACGTAGATAGGGGATTAAAATCATGGTTCACTAGGGGATTACATAAACCCTTCCAATCTATAGAGATGCAATATATAGATAGGGAATCATTCTGAGGACCACATGTAGGTGCCTCAAACCCAAATATGGATCTAAACTATACATAGGGGATAATATTAAGGATGATACAACAAATCCTACTAAAAATTTCTATTATATAGTAGATTGTATACTTCGAATTACCGTAAACCCTATAGGGATAACCCACTATATAGGGGATCACTACATAGTGTATAAAGGTTATGACGATATCAAAAAAATACTCTTGGATAAATGATAAGATTTAGGATCTCCCCAGCCTATCAAAGGGTTTCATAACAACTATTTGAAATCATCATATATAGGGTATCCCAATCCTATATCGTGGATGTAATTCAACATTGTAAACTCTTATGAATAGACCAAGGGAGCACACTCAACTGTTGCTATCATATACATCGCAAATATATGTGACCCCCCAATGTAACCTCACTTCACTTATTTAATTAAAAAAGCATGTAAACCATAATTTCATACATAAAAAACTTCTTCATATAGGCTACTCATGGGCCTCCATATGAATCTTGAAGATGAAGACCCATGAGGGAGAATCCCCTAAGGAAAGTATACATAATGTACCACTAGTACACTACATGTCTCTAGAAATAGTCTCCTAGCCATGTACGCTCTTATAACTCAGTGTGTAAAAGTAGACTACATGATGTGTACCAATTTCATGTGACATGTGACCTCATCCAAACCTCTGGGCATGTCATCACCCACACAAATCATTGCCAGCAATGTCACCATACAAAAAATGTACCCTTAGTATACAATGTGTCCCTCTGTTCCTATCTCATGTCTGTTTCCTCGGTCGTTTCTGTGTTTCAAAATCCATGACATTTTCATTTGGACATGTATTACAACAAAACTATGTACCCTAACACAGTAATCCTGGATATATTCTTGGCCATTCAACATGGGGTCACTATATGGTGTGTACTCCCAATACAAGGACTGTATTACAAATAAAATAATCTTCCCCAAATAATAATAATACATGATTTGTTTCCCTACAATACATGCCATGTGATTAGAAATTCCAAATGTAAATCCCCTATGAGCCACCCAAAACCATAAATTTTCACCTAAAACCCATAGATATACCAACATGGGATCTTTAGCAATCATAATAGTGATATAAAACCATAAAAATGCATAAATGGGGACCGAGATGTAATAAAAATAAACACACCTATGTCGTGGAGAATCATTGATGCTTTGGGTGTAAAATGATGCTCGAAAAATGTTTCACCACGATCCAGTGATGAATGATGAGAAAATTTGGGTTTGAAAATTCCTCATCTCTTTACTTGGGCACCATGATTTCCTTTGTTTTTGGGGGATCCCTTATCTCCTATAATACACTAATAACCAATGGTTGAGGGGGTATACTAGTTAAATTATTTTTAAATAAACTAATATATAATCAACACACTTACAAAAACTCACACTGAATTTGGCACCCAATATTAACAAACATAATGTTGTTAATAGGGTAAAACCTGTATTCCAAACTCCATAGCGGTGTCAAATTTACAATTTCAAACTTTTGTTAGGAGTTATTCCACATTTCTAGAGAAACTATACCCACATGATATAAAATATTTAATATTTTTAATATCCCCCCAAAGAGGCTCTCTAAGCACCAGAATCAGGTGTTGACTCAACCCCCAACTTAACAAATATTTCTAGAAATTTTTTAAAGTTTTACAAGAAAAAAATTGTCACTACAACCTCACCACATTCATGTTTATCATCTTTATAAGTGAACTCCTTGGCATAAGTGTGAATAAATGAGCTCTCAAAATGGTCTACCATGACATTGAGTTCTATTACGGGTTCTCATGCATTCTAAAAACACACACTCATGGGAACCACAACACAAGAGAAGCCCTTATTTTCCAAAACACAAGAACCAACGAGTACCTGGAAAGGATAATCCACACCTACCATCCTACTCATACCAGGCATACATTGTGAAAAAATTTATACACATGTAACCTAATCTATTACTGGTGTAATATAACCAAGAACATGATCAATAAAAATTCATCAGGTTTGGAGGTACACAACCTCGCTAACCCAACACAGATACTGATGCAACATAGTAGTCCTCATCCAACCTAGGATGAACTGAACAATCAATATCCATTAAAATCACCATCTATAGGGCCACATATTATATCTCATAATAACTATGTAAAATACAATGGTGGTCTATAGAGCATCCCAGACATGGCCTCAAATGGTTCTATGCTACTGGTGGAGAGAAAACTAAACCGCATCAACATGAAATCTCAAATCCTATTCCTTAGAACCTAAATTTTTTTATCTACTTGGCACAAACACCCCTCTTCAATGTGTACTACCAAGGGAATGAAAGCACCACATAACCTCATCTCATAGTGTAACTGGTGTCATCTTCAATCTTTAGAAGGTCAAAATACTCATCACTTGTTGAAAATGCATCATGAACTTATCCAGTGGATACCTGGTCACAAAATACCCCATTAAAAATGTCTCCTAATAGTGCCTACGAACCTTAACAAAAAACATAGTGGTTCCCACCAAAAACTATTGGCATGTAGCGTTAATCCTCAAGCATATTTTCTTCCAAGCATACAATGGTACTGAAAAATAACATAGGGTTTCCCATGTGTAAACATTTAGTCTTACCTAGATCTTTTTATAAAAACCTCTAATGACAACATTTCTCACAAAGCTCCAAAGGAGTCTGCCGATATGAAGATGAAAATATAGGGGCATTCCATGTGTTCTAGTATATGCCAACGTCTAAATATCAATGGGGATGTAAACCTAGAACATCCTCTGGAAGACATTCACAACTCCAACCCATCAACAGGAAATCAAAAACTTATAGAACCACTAATCAAATAGTTATACTAACTATCTGGTAAATGTTTTCTATATCTACCTACACATGAGACAATCCTGCTCTACCTGGGATCACTACATATAAATTGAGTAACTACATCATAAAATCCCGAAACATTACTTCACCCAATGGTAATGACCAATGATTCAATGATGGTAGGATACCAAACAATACTATGAAAGTTATTTTATGGTCTCCTTGCCATTAAAAAAATATTCTATCTTAGGCTCTCTCCTCTAAAATTCGGTCTCACTACCTGATAGGAGTGTATGACACTAATCCATATTGTTTGAGCTTTCAATCATATATGATGAGAAAAAGGATTCATTGGTATAACTAGAACATAAATAGGGGCTATGCTCTGGGAAACGTTTCTCCTAACTATGTTCAAACAAATATCCAGGTAGCATAACCATATGTTATAACTTGATCCACACTTGAGCATCTAGGATAGAAGACCATTTTTCTTAAGGCCAATCATTTCCCTTGCACACTGGTTCATCCTAACTAGGGCCTAATCAAATAGTTTTATACACCATCCTTACTCAAAAACACAAGTCAAAGGAATTCATCATCCACACCTCAACACGATCCTCTTTGAGCCACACTGGCTTACTTGCACGATATTTTATTGTGTCAGATGAAAACTTATTGGTGGGGGAATTATCCATCATTCTCTAGAGTCTGAATCTACGTCAAATATCATTATCAAGGTGTTCAACTAATTCCCCGCATCACCCTTTATATTCCATGAGAACGAAGTGTAGGAAAAATGGCTATCTCACAGCTTTATCTAACACTACTACTACAAAAATAGAAAATACATTGATCATAACTCTAATTATCCTTGAAAAATCCAGGACATGGCCCTCTAGGCCTACTACTTTCCTCTCCCTAATCCTTCATCTCCCTTAGTTTGGTGCCGACCACATAGGGGTGGGGGTGGGAAATGATAAAACAATCTACCACATTCTACTACCCTCCCTTCTCATCTTCCACAACTGCCATCATGAAGAACCCCATGATCATATTTTTTTCTCTGTTAGAGATGTCAATCAACTATCTCCCTCTCAATATTAGGGCACATCGGACAATATCATGTGATATTTCATCTTCTATACATAGAGAAAAACCTCCTATCCTATAAATGACGAAATTATTCCAGAGAGACCTGATCCATAAACCCTATATCATGGGACAGTCTTCTAAAACAACTTGCATGCCTATATCCATAAGCCTACCATCAACTTCCAGACTCCAAGGACTCAGTTCCAATGTGAAAAACATAAACATTTATAGTCTTCTCATCCATAAAGATCTGAAAAACATAGCCTATATGGGTTTTCCATCATTTGTGGGAATTCCTCACATTATCACTGAAGACCTAATATCATGGTGTAATTCTTAATTAATGGTTTGTGATCGGAATACAGATCTCAAATCATATCCAAATTGAATCATGAATATTCTCTAAACCATTTGAAAAACACTCCCACAATCCTTCTACCCAATCGAAGATGTTGAAGCTCCTATATATGAACCAATCTCAATGCGGATGCATAAAACTATTCCCTGAAGAGACACTCAAATTCCATCCATGTGGGAATAATCTCATCATGTGTCTATGTCACATTACTCCACCATCACTTCACCAAGCCCTATCGACGACTCACCATTAAGGCCAACATCTGATCATAAGGTGTCCTCATAGAGGGGAAAACAGACCTGACTATGTCAAGACTTTCATTAGCTACCCGAGGGTCTCGATCACCTGGATACCTAGTTTGTCTCGACCTCCAAAACTCATGAAGTGAACTCAACCTGTGTGTGTCCCTGACCGAATCCTTTTGCACCAACTGCTTCTCAGTGAGTGGTATACTAACCTAAAAACCACCTATAGATACCGCCTATTATGTAAACCCATGAATTAAAGCCACATCACTGGGAATATCATCATCACAACAACATTATAAAACCTTGGATATCTGTTGTTGTAGTGGCATCATAAAATTGATCATGGTTCACCATCATCAATGAGTATATCTGGAGATATGGCTCAAGTAGGATGGACCTAATATGTATCTTATATGTTGCATGTTCTTATGAACCCATGAAACCAGTTCATAATTGTTATGAGTCAACATTTTGGTTACTGGAGTCCTAGTGAATGAATATGATAGCCACGATACCATCACTAGATTCCTTTGACTAAAATATGAACTCAAAACACTTTAGAACTATCACCACAAATCCAAAACCAAGCTTATATCTAGAAAAATACTAACATTTTCCCAAAGGATAAACCTACTTTGACCCCACTATGTAATGACCAGAGTGAATGCGGACTACCTATAAGGTGGAAGGATGAGCCACCAGAACTGTAATCCTACCACCAATATGATAGGGGCTAGTGAATATCATCATGTTGGAATCTGACACACATAGAATTTGTAGTGACCCTGACCCTAGAATCTCAAAGCCAGTTCCTACTACCATTAAATTGGCATAAGATTTTTGTAAATTGAATCCCAAAGGACCTAAAAGTTTATAATTCTTCATAAAATAGATACATACTTGAGTATTGTATTATAAAAGAATATACCCATAACAAAATAATTTTCATTCAAGGATAATTAACATTATTCCATATAGAATATCCACGAATATCTTTCTTAGAACACTTTATTTTAAACTAGGGAATGTAAAAAATAATATGTGTGATAAAAAATTCCTAGTGAGGGTGAGTAGAGTGTCATTAATAATGAATCAATGTAATAATCATTATGGAAAGGTAAATATATGAAAAAACTGTCCATGTAATCCATAAACTGAGAAGTAAGTGTGTAAGAAATATTGAAAGTTATATATCTTAAAACACATTCCATTTAAATAACTTTGTATGAAATAATCAATATGAAAAGGTTCGAAGGTGAAAACACTAGCCATTTAATCATTAAATTGAGAATAAAATACATCCACAGAATTTATAATAGTGAAAATATCATGGATAATAAATACTAATTCATAGTTAAGTCAATGAATAATTATTGGATGTAATGTTTGTGGCACATGATAAATTATTCCATCAAGACTATTCAGAATATAGTTTAAAAATATAGGTTGAAACCTGTTTAATTTTCACAACTAATTTTTCTCTTGAGAACCTATCGATTCTTCGAGGGGCAATATACTTTCTGGGCCACATCTGTCCCTACCATTCAAAATAATTCCTCATATCGAGTAATATTTTTAATTAATAAAAAATATACCTTATCAAATATCTTTATTGATTAAATAATACATATTTTTCAATTTTTCCCCACATGATCAAATAAAATTCAATGTAAATACTGTATGTAAAAATAGTATATAGTTTAGGCAATAAACATACCCCTGATAAATGATATTGATAATTAGGGGAAGTTCAATGCCTAATAATCAATAAAAATTGAATATTTCAAGGGGAAATATCATTAATCATTGAAGTGAATGTCAAAACTATCTTTATCTAAACAAATGATAAACCATCTAGAGGAATAATATGGGTGGTATCAATAAAATAGATCCAATGTGGACTAAAAATAAACCATTGTTGTCATTAATGAATTGAAATACTATAAAAACATTTTTTTAAGACATTTTTTAGGAATATATAATTTTTTTATTTAAAAATATATTAAATATAATTTTATTTGAAAAAATCTTTTGAAAAAATATTCTCTAAAAAAGTAACATTTTAATATTGAAAATTTAGAATCTATGACAATAAAATGGGTAAATCATTACATGTTGTACAATGTGAAAAAGAACATTCCTTTTTCATGGTAAAAAGGGTAGAAAAATAATTTTTTCATATAGAGACAAGAATATTCCTTTAAAACATTTGGTGAAAAAATTGGGTATAAATTCGATTAATTAATAATTTTTAAATGTTTTATAAAATTTAAAAATAATAATAAAACATGGTTTTTAGAAAAAAAAATAGGATCTCTTACTAAAGAGAGAAGTATAGTCTTGTTTTCCTAACAACATTTTCAAAAACATTATGAGTACCAAACAGTATAAAAATTGTGCTACTACTTGAAATAAAAGACATTAATAAAAATAGGAGAATAAAATTTAAGGTTTTATTAATTTATGTAAATATAAATTCCGTTAATTAATTTTCATGAATAAGTTATCTCAATTCGAATGATATTGTGAAATAAACCCTTCAAACAGTCATAATGTTGATGTGAAAATTAATAAAGGAATTTTGTAAGCATATCAACTCTAAATCCAAAAACAATAAGAAGTGGAAATACGTAAATAGATTGTAAAATTCATTATAAACATAATCATATAATATTAACGATAATGCGTAGGTAACATAACCCATTGAAAAGGAATTGGGATATGAAATTTATTTACCCCTTGGTTATCTTTATGTATTAATCCCATTTGCAGAAATAATTCAGATTAAAACTCAAAATATCAGGAATAATGAATGAATCATGATATTAAATTTAAATGTTGAAGTATGTAAACCATATAAAATAAATTAGGTGCGCAATAATATATATTCCTCAATGAATGAAAATTGATACGAAGTCCTTTACTACTTGAAATCCTTTGAATTATAATCCCCCTAAAAGAAATAATTTAAAATGAAAATATAAACACCATTAATATAAATTTATTCATGATATAAAACAAAATAGGTAAATTATATACACTACAAAATGTAATTATTTGGTGATAATTGTGTATGCCTCACAGAATGAAAAGTGAGACAAGAATCCCTTACCTTGTGTTTCCATTCAGGTGAACGTCCTTTAAATTAATATATAATGGTTTTAAACATATAAATAACCTATAATAAAATGATAATAATATTTATAATTTCATATATTATATTATTTTAATATCTCATTACCAATTTTTATCAATAATTCAATATTTTCATAAATTTAGGTGGTAATTGCCATATTTCTCATGTATGTTTTGACTTGTTACATATTGTTCCTATTAATTAGATCATGATTTAATAATCTCTATAATTTTAACCATGATTTATTTATAATATAGATTTTTATATATGTATTTATAATAATCAATAATACTTGGATATTGGAAATGAAATATAACGTTCATGGAGATAGTAGTTCATAAGTATGCAGGAACGATACTTCCCATTATTTGTCATATTTAAATAATGAATAGTAAATGATATATATATAATTATAGTATCATATTTATTTCATATAATTCACTTATTTTTATTAGTACAATCTTTTGTACATTAAATAAATAGTGTGAATGCATTATATCTCTTTGAGGATGTGGTAGTCCACATATCCACAAACGTTGTAATCATAATCCCACAAAATAGAAAGATTAAATTTATTTGTAATATAAAAATTAAATAATTATAAATACATTATAAATATCATTTATATCATATATATAATATAAATACAACATTATAAAATCCTTTAAAGGTTTTAAATGGAATAACTGACAACATTGGTTCAAGAGGCGATAGTCTGTCATACACATGATTTATGATTGTGTATCCCAGATGATGGATATGTGTTGAATTTTAGGTTGAAATATTAAATTAAATAAATAATAGTATATTTAAGATAATAAATATATTATATAATCCGGTAATAATTATAATTTAATGGTTTAAGAATGAAATAAAACGAATGTGATTGTTGTAGAATGTTACCTCATTTTTGTGTGACTCCTTTTCGTTTATACCAAAATCCATCATTGGCATGATTTATGACTAATGTTCATATTTTAGGATTAGGTTATGGGTATTAAGTGATTATTTTGGAGAATATGGATGTTAAAAAGATCATGGCAGGTGTGAATAAGGGGAAGGGTTGAGTGTCGTTTATTAGTGAATGATTGACATTCTTGAAAATTTTCAAAATGGTATTCAACCCACAATTTTAAATATACAGTGGCTTAATTAATGGTAAAAATATTATAAAATGGAGTATTGGGTATTAATATCATTATAAAATGACTTATGGAAAATTTTCTATGTCATTTTGGGTCTTACGTTTATGGTTAATTCATTTGTTTAGGTAACTTTTCTCCTAATCACTGTAATTTATTTTAATCAATTTCTCTAATATATTTGTTAAAAAATAATTTTAAATTAGTATTAATTATAAATTATTCTAAATAAAATTATGTAATCCGTTTTTATAAATACCAATCACCTAAGTAGTAGAAATAAATTTAAAATTAATCTCGCAGACCGGACACAAAAACTGGTTTTTAAAGTAAAATGCTCAGAAGGTTGAAATATTTTTATATCCAATTTCAATGATAAATTGATTAAAATTAACTAAATTGGATGAATTATTGTATAATTAAAAAAGTAAACATTTTAAAAATTACTTTATAATTCAACAATATAAATTATTTACGCAAAAACCAGTTTTCAATTAAAATTAAATATTTTTAATTATTCATTAAAAATGGAGCATCCCAGAAAAAGACCAAAAATTTAACCTAAGTTAATTTTTATTTTCTTAATTAAAAAAATAATTATAATTTTACATATAAAATATATAAAATTTCGAAAATTTAATTTTAAATAAGGTTATCCAATAAGGGCGAAAAAATTGCATTTATAAAAATAATGCTTTTTATATGTAAAAATGGTTTTTTTTTATCATACACTTATCAAATCTATTATATGAATTTTAAAAAATATATTTTTTGAATATATAAAATATATATTTAATTAATATCATTCACTAATAGTAATTAATTTATTTATTAAGACAAACAACATTTGTGAGCATAAAAACATTTCTGTTATATTCAATTCATTTTTATATTCATTTCTAATTAATTGGAAACCTAGGAATTAATTTTTTGTTTTTTATAAAAATTTATTTTTATAATTTAGAAAATAATGTTTATAAAATATAATTATACAACAAAATTATATCTTATTATTTTTAATAATAACATTTTTATAATATATTGTTTTTCTGTAAAACTAGGTCTTACATGTGACACAAGCTTTCAAAGAAGGTCCTTTTTGTGTGCAATTCAAGATAACTCATTATTACCTAAATTTAATGATATATAATATATTAATTTTAATTAAAATATTAAATATATCATATAGTCTCAATAGATTATATTCCATTTTATGTTTTGGTGTTGCGTATCATAGACACTATCGAATAAAAGATGCTCTTTTATAATTTTCCGGGTGTTACATTCACCCCAGAATATATAAATTGTATCTTCACAATTTAAAATCTATATCTATAATACATGATTTTATATTTCAAAATTAACTTGTTGAGAAACCCACATCTTAAAAGTGTCTATAAAATATACTCATAATAAGAGATAATGAGAAATACAAAAGTCACATGGAATAACATATAACCGGGTCTCTGTGTATGAGAAATTTATTGGTATGTGAAGATACATAGATATAAGAAAGACTCAAATATTTATGTGGAGGGATTGTGGGCATCAATAAAAAATATGAAAATTTTCAATGGAATTTTAAGGGCCTCAAAGACAATAATTCGTGAGGATTTGAAAGTCCATCAGTCAAACCAAAATTATGGTATTAGGATAATTTTTTTCACCATTTTCCTATTGCTGAGTAATTATTTTACTAACTATGAATATAAATAAATATAATTATTGGATATGTTTCAATTTAATATTAAAAAATCTATCATTTATTTGTTCTTTGATCAAATTTAAATTCACCCCTTACTGCATTAAATGAATATCCTAGAATCAACCTTTTTTGCATCACAAAATTCTTCTTTTAATGGAATGTAACACTCATTAAAAAGCAATTATATTTGTATTTGAACACTTTCTAAAACCAATATGGTCAATAAATTATTCTATAAACCAATAAAGGGTCACTATTGGTACATTATTAATTTTCATTCTTCAAATTGATTAACCCAAAATAATTACACATAAACCAATACATTGTGTAGGCCAGTGGTAGGCACAAAACCCTCATCTACCTTCAATCAAGGGTTTAACCCTCACAGCCTTACTGGATATGCTGGGTTGTCCCATGGAAAGTAGGTTGTCATTTTTCAATACTATAATAAAATTACATTCAGAATAATTATTATTAGAATTATTGAAATTCAATAATTAAATATCTTTTTAACTATGATTTTCAATACAACCTTAATACATAAATTATTCACCCTATTATTTACACATAAGTCCTTCCTTAGTCTCGATTTTATCGTTTAGAAATGGTCATTGATGCGGGTAATTCATTGGATACCCACGTTAAGGAAATGAATTATAAATGGACCATTAAGATGATATTTATTCTATTCCATTATAATCAACATTTTTTCTATGAAATTATTTTCATTATGTCATTATTTACCACACATAAAGCATTTCAGTATTCTATTGAGGTTTATTCCTATGTGTCTCCTTCCATATTTATTTTATAATGAAAATTGAACCTTCTTTTCTTTATGTTCAACAACACTTATGCTCTTAGAAAATTGTATCCTTGTCTTCTATGGAATGTCTGGAAGTTGGTTAACGTATATGTGGTTAATCATATTTTTGGAAAACTAATTAGGAATAAACATGATATATTTCACTTTTATCAACACCTCATTTGGTGGATCATTGTCACTACCTTAGCCTTCATCGTCAATGTTAACATGACTACTTTAGGTTCATTAAATTGACTAAAACTAGGAAGTATAGTGTGAATAACAATAGTAATAATGAGAAAAACAAATAACCATTTATCATATATCAATACCATGACACATTAATTTCAATATTAAACACCTCAGGTTTAATCGAGGCTATTTATATTCATCATATGTTTAAATTATTAATAACGGTGTGTACATAGAATGTGAATTATGTACTTATTATGTCAAACTAGGGGCATAAAAAGGCCTATTTTCATGTATCAGGTTACACTTTATTTAGACCCAACACAACTTTTTAGAGTTGTTACCCCTAGGTACATCGGTCTCAGAACCACATCTACATGTAGTATCCACATAGGGATGTATTTCTTGGAAAACCACATAATCTATATCATACCCAAACCTTAGGATTTTCTTCTATATTTATCCTGAAATTTTACCTTAGGGATATTCTTTATAATGTAATTTTTTTCCTAAATATAATTTCCATGGTTGTAACTATTCTTTCTCTAACACCAACAATAGCGACCACAAGCCCATCATCCCAAAACTAGTGTCTACTACCATTACATTGGCATAAGATACATGTAAATCAAGTCCCAAAGGACAACACGGTTTTAAAGTCTTGTTAAACCGGACACATACAAGAGTCTTTAATTATTATAGAGTACAAAAAAATATAATTTTTTTTGATAATAATAACTTTATTTCATATAGCTTATCCATGCATATCGTTCTTATCACACTTTTGGGAATCATTGATAAATGAAACATAAGAAGGGTGATATCAAATTCTCGTTAAGGGTTAGTATAACGAAAGAAATAATGTACAAATAAGAATTATAGTTATGAAATGTTAAATATCTTAAAATAAATTACATTTTTTAAATAAACTGAGGAAGAAGGGAATAAAAAATATGGAATGGTAAATAACTAATAACACATTCCATTTAAATAATTATATATGACGTAATAAATATGGAATGCTATGAAACTAAAAGAACATGCCATTTATTCAATAATATATTAATGAAATTCATCCATAGAATTATTCATTGTGAAAATCTCATGGAAAATAAATACAAAATAAAAATAAATACAATGCTTAATTATTGTGAATTATGTATGAGTCATATGAAAAAACTATATTGTCATGACATTTTAAACGATGATTTAAAATAACACATAGAAACCTGTTTAATTATTACAACAAATTTCTATCATGAGAACACATCGATGAATTAAGGGGAAATATACAGTCCATCCACACCAATCAATTCCTATCAAAATAATTCCTCCTATTGAGTAATCGATTTAATTGATTACAAATAGTCCTTATCAAATATATGCATTGAGTAAAGAATACGGATTTGTCAATATTTCACTATATAATCATTTAACTATCAACATCAATACCATATATAAAAATGGTATATGGTTTAGAAAATAAACATAACCATGATAAAAGATATAAATTATTAGGGTAAATTCAATGTCCAATGATCATAGGATATTGAATATTACAAGGAGGTATAAAACGAATTAAGGAATGAAGGTCAATAATATCAATTTACAAATAAATCATAAACCATACAAATAAAGAATATATCAATACAACATATCCCATGTGGAGTAAAAATAAACGCTTTTTGTAGTTGATGAATAGAAATACAATAAAATAATATGTTAAAAACAGTTTCTTTTATTTTGAAGACACTTTGGAAATCCTATTAATTGAAAATAACATATGAAAAAGATTTCTTAAAAAATAAACCTTTTAAACTTTCATTGTAATTTTTGAATATGTGAATCATGGTAAATTAGTACATTCCGTATAAGGTAAAAATAACATTGATTTTTTTGTGGTAAAAAGTTTAGAAAAATTCCTCGTTCAGGAAGAGGAAAGAAGATTCATTTGAAAAATATTCTAAAATATGAAAATTGTAAATTTCATTAATATATAATTTTAAAACGTTTATTTTTTTGAATTTTTAAATAAAACAATGTTTTAGAAGAAAAAAGTTTCTCTGACTAAAGAGAGAAATGACGTCAGGTTTTCATAATAACATTTTATGAAACATTTTGAGTACTAAAAAGTGAAAAAGGTACTATTACATGAAAAATGTAATTAATAAACAGAGGATAATAAAATTAATGGTTATATTTAACAATGTTCATATAAATTCCATTAATGTAATATCAAGAATAAGTAATCTCAATTATAATGAGATTGTGAAATAAACTCTCAAAATTTTCATAACGTTGAAGTGAAAATTAATCAATGAATTGATTATGCGTATCAAATTTAAATCCCCATAATATAAGTGGGAATAAATAAATATACATTCAATGTCATTCTAAACACAACCATTGAATATTAACGACAATGAGGAAGTAATATAACAATATGAAACTGAATTGGGTTATGAAATTTCCATACCACTTGGGTATCCTTAATTGTAAATACCCTTAGAAATAATTCAAATTAAATCTTAAAATATAATGATTAATGAATGAATCATGATATTGCATGTAAAATTGATAGTTTTTACACCATATATAATAATTTAGGAGCACAACAAAAATGTATGCCTCAAAGAATTGAATTTTATATGAAGTCCCGTACTCTTGGTAAATTTTGAATTATAATCCAAAAGAAATAAATAATTTTAAATGAAACAGTAAATAACATGAAGATAACTTTATTCATTATATAAAACAATATAGGGTAAATATATACACTATAAAAATTAATTATATGGTGAGAATGGTGTATGCTTTAGGGAATGAAAAATGAGACAAGAATCCATTACCATGCATTTCCTTTCAGGTGATAATCCTTAACATCCAATATAATGGGTTAGAACATGAAAATATCATATAAAATAAAAATAATTATATTTTTCATTTCACATATAATCTTCTTATAATATCTCATTACCCATTTGTTAAAAATATTTCATTATTTTCACATATTCGGTTGTTTATGTCTGATTTTTTCAAATATGTTTTTACATGATACTTGTTGTCGTAATTAATTAGATATTTATTACATAATATCATGATTTTAAAATATTATTTAAATATCATATATATCATGTGTATATTTATTTATAATAATTTATTTTATTTTGAGATAGGAAATTAAATGTATTTTTTCTGGAGATGGTAGGTCGTACGCATGCACAACACCACTACCATTTCATGGTCGTATTTATAAGAATGATAGTTAAAGAATATATAAATATATTACCATTAAATTATCATATTTATTTCATATATGTCAAATATTTTTAGTAAAACCACCATTAATACATTCCATGTATAGCATGAACGGATCACATCGGTTTGAGGAGGCGGTAGTCCACCTATCCATAAATGATGTTATCATATTCCCAAAAAAATAAGAAACATAATGTTATGTGTTATATAAAATTCCCAATGCATATATACAAAATAAATATCATATATATCATATATAAACTATAAATCTATCATTATTCCAACCTTGGTAGGTGGAAAATGGATGGATGAATGACATAGATTCATGAGGCTGTTGTCTGACATACAGACAAACAATGATTGCATATCCCATTTGATAATAGTGTGTATATGGGTAGTTATAAATATCATCATAAAAATATATTATAATATTGAATATACTGAGGTTATTATATTATCATGTTTTAACAGTGGTTCATGGAAGGACAATCCCGCGGGGACAACATAACCTCCACCCCCATGAAACCAATGACAAAACACTAGGGAAAATACTAATTCTTTGGCAGATGTTACTGCTGGGCACTCCACACCAGAAAACATTCCATCTGGTGGGGGTGGAGTTGTGGATGTGGAGCTACGTGTTTCTCTGGAAACATTTTAGCATGAAGATAATTTGGTGATTAATTTTTCTTCAAATAAGGTAAATCATCTTTCCAATGATTTGTTCTTCGTGATGGTGGGAAAAATTTTCCACTGTCAGACTTCATTGATTTTTTTGAGGAACTCTCTTGAATCAATAGTTTTTTTTTCAATTTGGTCTACTTAATTCCTCTAATATTTTTTTCGTTTTTCATCTGGAAAGGAATATCATAGGTTTTGGGTGAATAGATCATGGGTTTTTGGTGGATGCTCAATGAACGTCCAGAAATAGAATCATAATTTAGATCCTGACATTGAATCTCCTATTTTCCCTATTTGGATTAGTCTCTCTAGTTTACCGATTCATCAATTTATACATGTGGCCATGTTTCCGATATCCGGTCTTCTAGGCTCCCCGCTGAAGTTGGACAAGGCAACAAGAAAACATTAAAGACCTGCAGTTTCTAGAATTTGTACCGAGATTGATGTATCTAAGCCTTTTCCAAATCAAATATAGATTCAAAATGGATGCCTTGGATTCTTACAAGAGGTGTTGTATGAATGCTTTCCTTCTTATTGTCTGAAATTCTCTAAGCTTGTTCATTATCCAGTGGATGTCATAAGGCAATCTTAACACATGCTCGCAAGACTTGGGAAGTGAAGAGTAAGATTAATATAGACTTAGAAGCTTTCACAGGAGTATTAGTGATTACTAGAACCTCTAGAACTAAGGCCCCCTTTGATGAGAAAATCGAAGATGTTGAAAAGCCTGGTAAAGATCAGCCTCAAAATGACCCTACTAAGGAAAAGATAAGGATTCACCTACTCCATCTAATCTATACACATTCTCAGCACAAATCACTTCCTTCTGGGAGGCTGACAAGAAAGCTGGTCAATATGAGGAAGACTTCCTCAAATCAATCTATCGAAAAGGGAAAAAACAAATACTGTATGTGGATGGATTCATTACTCCCAATCCCAAAAAATGAGGAAACATAGGGACTTCTCTCTACTGGAACGAACTATTTTCATGAGGCCTCTTGATAATTTTAAATAGTAGGGTACTTCAACTACAACCTTGACAAACTTGGTTTACCGGAGCGCGAACACCTTTGGGGCTGTCAGATCAATGGATACAGATTCTCCTTCACAACATGAGGTTGCTGCTCCTATTGGACCTCCTAACGTTAAACTGAATGAAGTCTATGACCTAGTGGTGAAGTATGAGGACGAGGGTGATGAGGGGGTGCATGAGAATTTGGAATCTTGATTGGCACAAAGTGAAAAATTGGCTTATCAACAGCTCTGAAATGGTGAAATTTATACATAGACATATCTTGATATCAAATGTCGATTATTCAATAAGATGTTAGTGCAGGAATATAATAAATATAACTAATCATCATGGATCAGTGCCTCTCTTCTCACATTTCAAGGCCCTCAACTCTTTTGTACTGACCTTTCCAAAATGGTCTCTCACTTCTTGGAGCCTTCTTGGATTTGATGCACTTTTTTCTTGATGCATTTTACCTTCTTTGGTATATCAACATGTTTTGCTCTCACTTTTGGGTTGGTGTAAATGCATTAAACCTCGAGCTTCTATTATACTCTTTTTGATTTAATAAATTTATAAAACATGAATTGGGAAACCAATTCATGTCTTTGTTTGTGTGATAAAAAATATTATCTTGTATTAAGAATAATTTAATGGTTTTATATTGAAATAAAATGAATGTGATTGTTGAAGAATGTTACCTCGTTTTCAGGGAAATAACATCGGTTTGTACAATAACCCTTACATAGATTTATTTATGCCTAAATATAGAATTATAGGATAATGGGAGTGATTTTTAGATATTATTTTGATATATTTTTTATGATACAGTTGTCATAAGATGTGTGATTAAGTGGATGGGTGAGTGCCTTTTTATATTGGAAGAGGACTGATATTCTTGTAAATTTTTTAATTGGGGATTCAACCCACATTTTTATGTTTTAATGTGAAACCAATAATGGTATCAATTCGATAAAATGGAGGATAGTTTCTAAATATTAAAATAAAATTGATTTTGGACATGTTTATTGGTCATTTTGGTCTTTAAGTTTAATGTTTTGTCCTCTATTAACCAATTTTTTCTCTTAATCATTGTAATTAATTTTAAACACATTCACATATATTTTTAGTCAAAATATATTTTTATATTATTAGAAATTAGAAATTATTATTATTCAAATATTAAATCTATTTGTCCAAATTCAAATCAAATATGTCGAAAATATTAATTTAAAATTAAACCCGTAGATGGGACGACAAAAGCTATCTTTTAAAGTAAAATGCTTGAATGTTTGAAATTTTTTTACATCCAATTTCAATGTGAATATTATTCCAATGAACTAAAATTTTCTAATTGTTGTATAATTATACTAAAAAACCTAACTAAACATTAAAATTTAACTTAACACTATAAATTACTAACATGAATAATTAGTTTTCAATTAAATTTCATTATTTTTTACAATTCATCAAAATATGAAACCTCAAACAAATATACTAAAAAATTACCATATGATAATATTTTTGTTATTATTTAAAAAATTTAGTTAATTTTGAAAATTTAAATTTATAAAATTGTAAAAATTATGTGTTATAAAGGTTCTCTATAAAATGTAGACAAAACTGCCTTTAGAAAAAATATTGGATTTTTATGAGTAAAATTTTGCTTGTTCTTATCTTATGTCTGTCAAATCTATTGGATTATAGTAAAAAATATTTATTTGAATATATAAAATATATATTTCATTAATATCATTCACAAATAGTAATTAATATACTTTATTAGGATAAAATACCTTATTTTTAAAAAAATATTTCCTTAATATTTAAATTGTTTTTATATTCATTTATAATAAATTTGTAACCTAAGAATTAATTTTTTATTTTTATAAACCACATATATTCATAATTTAGATAATAATATTCATAACATCAGAATTTTTTGGAAATTTATTATCTTATTATATAAAATAATAATATTTTAAAAATATATTATTGTTTAGTTAATTTAGGTCTAGCGTGTAGGAAAAGCTATCAAAAAAAGTACTTGTTGCATGAAAGGAAAGATATTTCAGTATTGTATGAATTGAAATATATATAATATATTAATATTGTTAAAATTATTCAAATTCCATAATTTCTCAAGAGTTTATATTCCATTCTACATTTGGTGTTGCGTTTCATATAACATTTAGAATAAAAGTTACCCTTTCAAAAAATTTGTCGCATTACCAGAGGCCTTACCCTATGTTACATGTATGCAAGGACACAAAAACATATCCATTATATAGTATATAGATAATGAAATAGATGATCCAAAAAATGTATGAATAAAAATATCTCTAAATTAGATTATGATAAAAGTATAGAAAGTAAAAGATGGAAAAATAGAATCTCATAAAAAAAGAATAGTGTGAAACATGCTTAGTAGGAAAGGACTAATGTCCAATGAAACCACTAGTACACACCTCAGGATATCTATATTTTTAATCTTCACCTACATCAGATCGACCTAGGACTCCAATAAATTGCCTGTCATCTTGCATAAGATATGATATGTGTGGGAAAATACTATTTAGGGGTTAGTGTAAGTATACCTAGCTGGAACCCCACAATGAAAAAATAAAAGGGAGAAATTGAAATGAAACAATCCTGTTGAACAGAATCCGGATAAGGAAACACAAGATTTATAGAAAATAAGAAACTCTATATTTAATTATACTCAAATAGACATGAAAAGTTTGTTCTTCTCCATATGGTATTTCAATTTAGATATGTGACATCCCAACAAGGACTCACCAAATATCCTGGATATACTCGTCTAAGACTCCAAGTCTCATGAGGTCCCAAAAAAACTTCCTACTATAGGATTATACTCAAGGATCATATGTAATTCCTATCAAGGAGATCTCACACCATGGGCTCTACCATCCCTGAGGGAACTCAACAACAGATTTCACTCAAAGGGTATTATGAAGACAATAGAATATCCCTTCCAACCTATATTCCATACATCTAATATAATAGACTTACTAGGTCTCCCCATAATGAATGTTACAATGGAACCCATCATATCTCGACACTCAGATAGTGTATTACATCCTTCACTGATGGGGTCCTCTACTAACCCTAATTTAAACCCATATGATCTGAAATTTTAGTATGGGGATCACAACCATTATTTATGGGGGGACACTAAAAACCCAATCGGGAACTTTAGAGGTCAGAAAACTCAGATTAGGGATCACTCATAGGTATGATAGGGGGCTCCAAAGACCGTATGGAGGCACAAATCCATAATACATAGATAAAATATCATGTCCAAGACCACTAAAAGATACCAAAAACACAAATCTTAGTCTGACGTCCATGTAGAGGATCACATAGATGATGATACTGCAAACCCTACTAAAAATTAATGTTATATAAAAGATCATATACTCAATGATATAGAAACCCCTAATGGGTGAACCCTCTAGATAGAGTATCATTGACCAATGTATGAATTTCATAATCATACCAGAAACTCGACTGTGGAAATACAATACAATAAAGGATCACACCCTATCCTCCAAGATGGATACAATAACTCAATCAAAAAATATCATATAGAGGTGATCACAATACAATACTATGGAATTAATTCCACATTGTACCCTCATTGGATCATACCAAGGGAGAACACCCGATCGAACAAGTTCTATATATTTATAATAGAAGAGACACAAAAATTTTACCCCAGATCCAATATTTGATTCAAAACCCATTTCCACCATCACGTGCAATGTAGAAAACTACTCAGGATAGGATATTTGAGGTTCTCCATCTATGTCCTTAAGATCGTGATAGGTAAAGGAGAAACCTCGAAGGAGAGTAGATGACATTAAACCATAGTACACAACCTATCTCTATTATATAACCCATGACCAAGTCCACATATAGTATTTTGCATGTAAAAGTAGAATACACAACATGTAATAATGTCACATGGTGTGTGACCTCATCTAAAACTCTAGTTGTGCCCTCACCTGCACATAACCTAAATATCTATGTCTTTATAAATGATTTTTGCACACAGTAAAAGGTGATTCACTCTTGGATTGACCCATGACCATGGCTTTTTCGATATACATGTACCACAACCTGTGCCCATGTCATCTGGCCATGTACTGACACATGACCATGTCCCCTGAAAAGATATTTTCTTATCCACAAATCCTTGGCCCACTACATAGTGTGTACCCTTTTTACATGACATTTAGTCCCCAATACATCTTATTCCTTGAATGGGATGAACACCCGAAATTGTTCCTCCACTACATTCTCTATGATTAGCAAATTCTTAATAGGAATCCCATTAGAGCCACCCAAAACCCCATATTTTCACCTGAAATCCATTGATATACCCCCAAGGGAACATCAACAATTATAATAGGGATATAAACCCATACAAAATATTAAATTGGGATCTAGATGTAAATATAATAAATCTGCCGACCTCAGGGAGAAACACCGAAGCATCGAGTCCAAAATGACTCTCTGAACCAGCTGCACCTCGGCCTATTGATGATCAATATAAAAAATGGGGTTTTATGACACCTTATCTCCATGATGTATCATTCTCCCATCCTTTTTAGAAGGGTAATTATCCTTGTCATATCTCATTCATGAGAACCAAAGGGGGAGTAGTATACTAGTTTATGTACTTTTAAATATACTAATATATCACTGACACACCCACCAAAACACACCCTCAACCATGAACCTGATGATAAAAAACATTTTATCATGTTTAGGGGAACACATGTATTATGAAATCAACCAGAGTCTCATATTTCCAATTCAAAATTATGATTAGGTGTTATTCCACATTTCCATAGAAAATTCACATGAAAGATATAAAACATTTAATATTTTTAATATCACTATACCGAGGATCTCATGGTAAAGGAATCACTTTCTGACTCGGTGATTGGAGTTGGAAATATTTATATAAATATTACAGTGCCTTTAATGGGAAAAACAATGTTTCTACATTCTCCCCACCTTCAGTATTTTCATCCCCAAAAGAGAAATACCTGGCACAAGCGGGGAAAAGATGCTCTAAACATGGACTCTATTCATAGTGACTTCTCCTAAGGGATCCCATGCTATCTAATAACACACACTTAGGGGAACCAGAAGCCCTAAAAGGGACCTTTCTAGACAAAACCAAAACACCATCAGGTGCCTCAAAAGGCTAAACCTAAACTACTTTCCATCTTAAACCAGGACAAACTCATGCAATGAAGCATTTAAATGTATCCAATGTTATGATTAGTGAAAAAACAAAAAGAACCCAATATATCTATATTCATGGGTTCTCATGGTACACCACCACTCCTACCCAACACAAATACTGATGTAACCCAGAAGTCCTAATCCATCCCTGGATGCACTACAACCTCAAAATCCATCAATAAAATCCACTATCGGTCCAAAAGTTATATATTTTACTATATATAACATATACAAGGATGACTTATAGAGTATCTCAAACATATACTCAAATAGTGATTCACAATTGGTGGAGTGAAATTTTCAGCACAGAAATATAAAAAATAATATCATGTTCTAAAAAATATGAACAATTCAATATACATGTAATAACCACCCCTCTTCTAGTGGAATACTATGGGAAATATACCTCATCATAAACTCATCTTGGGTTGTGTCTAGTGTCATCATTTATCATTATCAGGTTATTTCCCTCGGAAGTTGTGGATGACCTCTTTGATTGATGGTTCAAACATTCCAATCAGTTTCTAATTGGTTTGTTCGTAGAACCGGAAACATCCAATGATTTCACATCCATTTGGACCTACTTTCAAAAGGTAGGCGCTCATTAGTTTGTGGACTGATGAGGCTTAGGAATTTTCATTGGTCGAGAGGATGGGAGGTCAGATTCATCGCACCTTTTGTGGGGAATTATTTTCTACTCTAGGACTCCCTTTATAGATTTATGTTATGTTCGTGAATCCTTATCACATTACCAAGTATAAAATGAGCTTTCCGTCAGATCTGACAATCAATGATTAAATATGTAGGAAATTTAGAGAAACCATTTATATGTATTCGAGGTTCTTCATCGATAGAGAATCATCTGTATTTAATTGAGATTCATGGTCAATGGTATCCTTCGAAACATTTATATAAAAGTCTCTTGGTCATTATGATGACCATGATGGTTTTAAAGCCACTTAGCGGGGCATTTGAAGTTTATTGTCATTCAGCTGGACATGTATTATTTTAGAGTTGGGATCGAACCTACAGATGGGCTACCTATGTAGCCTTTGTTTAGAAAAGGAATCACAACCCACGTAGTTCGATTAAAAGAGTATGATGTTTATTATTGAAGGCTCAAAGAAGGATTTCATTATTGATTTTACACTCTAAGCTCACGTGAGTCATGCTCGGTGTGAGAAACAAGTGGTATTGGTAAAAATCTGACAATTGTTCCCTAAAAATGCAATCATAAGAAATAATGTGGGACTTATGTATGTATGACTACCCAGATAAACGAAGATTGGGATTTACTTCAGGGATGAAATCCAGGAACAGGGTCCATAATGATATATGTGCTTCTGTGAGATTTGAATACTCTAACATGGGTCCTACTCCTGAAAAGGAGGCCAAAATTAAGAGAGGACTTATGATTGGGTGTTATTCCTGAAGAGGAATCCATTGTCAAAGGTAAATTAGGACTGGTTAATTGAAATTAAGACGGTCTCTTACTCCTGAGAAGGAGGCCCAGTTTAAGGGACTTGAAAATTTAAGGGACTTGGGGCTTACTCCTAAAAAGGAAGCCCATATTTGAGATTGGGGCTTACTCCCGAAATGGAGGCCCAGGTAAAGAGAATTATGGTTGGGGCTTACTCCTCAGGAGGATGCCCATATTTGAGGAATTGGGGCGTACTCGTAAGAGGGATTCCCATATTTGGAAATTATGACTGGGGCTTAGTAATGAAAATGAGGCCCAAGTTATGAATTATGGTTGGGGATTACTTCTGAGGAGTATTCCCATATTTGAGGACGTGGGGCTTACTCCTAAGGAGGATGCCCATATTTTTAAATTATTACAGGGGCTTGCTCCTGAAAAGGAGGCCCAATTTAAGAGACTTGAAAAATTAATGGACTTGGGGCTTACTCCTAAAGAGGATGCCCATATTTGAGACTGGGACTTACTCTTGAAAAGGAGGCCTAGGTTAATGATCATGACTGGAGATTATTCGTGAAAAGGAGGCCCTAGTTAAGAGAATTATGGTTGGGGCTTACTCCTGTGGAGGATGCCCAAATTAGGGGACTGGGGATTACTCCTGAAGAGGATGCCCATATTTATGGAAATTATGATTGGGGATTACTTTTTCAAAGGATTCCCATATTTGAGACTGGGGTATATTCATGAAAAGGAGGCCCAATTTAATGATTATGACTCGGCTTATTCCTGAAAAGGAGTCCCAGGATAAGAATTATGACTGGGGATTATTTCTGAAAATGATGCCCTGGTTAATGAGGACGTGGGGATTACTCCTATCTAGGATGTCCATACCTGAGAATTATGACTGGGGATTAATTTTTAAAAGGTGGACCAGGTTAAAATAGTTCTCTCATCTTAAATGATGAGGTTTAATGAATGAAATCTCAATCTTTAGTGACACAATGATGTGTGAATCACTAGATTTTGAGGGATGTTCCACAGAGTTCCATTCAGATAAGGAAGACAAATCACGAAATCATTCCGTAAATGGCTTTGAAGAGTGTCTTGAAGACTGAATCTTGAATATGAGAGGTCTAATGGGATAAGAAGGGTTAAATGGGCAAGAAAGGCACCCAAAAAGGCAGGGGCGCGCAAGTCCTGGCAGGCGCGCAAGTACTGCATTGGCGCTCAAGTCTTGGTCACGCAGGAATACCTGCGCGACACATGGGTACTTGCACCTTTTGAAACAAGCATGATATTACTTGGGCGATCCTTGACCAATGCCTTTATAATTATCCTGAGGTTCTTCCAGAATAGCGGCGCACAAGTTTTTGTGAGGAAGTAGGGAGGCGTGCAAGTATGTTCATTTACCTTAAGGGTAAAACACCTTAGGCGCACAAGTGTTAGTGAATTCTAACACTTAGACCTTACTTATCTTTTTAGACCTTCCATTATAGGTGCATAATTACATTAGAAGTGTTCGGAAGACCCGAAGAAGAGACTTGGGCGTTGAGAGCTCAAAATCTGGATTCTGCAAAAATTCCTCTTTTCACGGGGGGACCACAAGGTCTATTTATAGGCTGGAGAAGTCCTGGGCAGTTATCTATTGGGGCGTACAAGTCACTTTCACTACCATTAGGCATAGCGCAAGTGGGCTTGCGCGATAGTGATGGATCATGTGCGGCACATGTGCTTTTGAAGCCTTGTTCATGCCTTTGTCAATGTTTCATGTTTTCTTCAAAGGATGCATCAATTAGGACTTAAGGTATTTCCCTTTTCATTCTGTTAGACAATGTGACAAGAATGATAATCAACAAAAGTACCCCCTCAGAGTTGGATCCAAAATAAATGAGGATGTGACTCTGAGGAAAAAGTCGAAAACCAAAGGGAAGGCGGCAGGCAAGTGTTGAGGGTGCAGATGTCAACATGCACGTGCGCGTCGCGTAGGGCTGGAGCACAATGTCTGTACGCGCGCAGGTTGGTATCCCGACCTATAAATATGCGGCCCCTTTTCCACACATAGGTTTTGATTTCCGGATTCTCATGCTTTGGTCGCGCATGTCACCTTCGCCGCGCAAGTCTCTCATTTTCCGATGTTTCTTCACCATCGCACTGCTATCAAGGTAATAGGACTTGCGCTGTGATACCTGCTTGACAGAAACTTTCTTGACACACCCATTCATGTGCCCCATGTTTTAGACTTGCGCGCCTTAATGCCTTTGCCATTTTTTCTGAAAATCCTTCACAAATTTTATGAAAAATCAACTTACCTAAGAGTTAATTATTCAACATTTGTGTAGTTTTAATGGACCCTAAAAGAATAAAAACGGCTGATGGACTGGAAAGAAAGTGTATTGATGACATGATGAACATTTTTGGCCATGATTACTATGATATCTATGACATTACTCTCTCAGATTTGGCTAAGTACCTGAAGAAATATCATATTAATTTCCCATAGAGAATCAACCTGCCTCTATATGGTCATGGTCATCTACAAGGATTCAATGTTCCAGATGCAAATAATTATATACCTAAGATGTAGCTACATTGCTACTCCTCTATTTAGGTTATGTTGTGCATTAAGAGCAACAACATTGGCAAGAACATTCAAATTTTTCGTGCATGCCATTTTTTTGGAGATATGAAAATGGAAATCCCATGGGATGAAATGTTTTCCGCTACCAGTTGGTGAATAGAAGACAAACATGGTATTAGAAAAATATCTGAAAATATTAATCATTAAAATTTTTCATCCATGCCATTTATTTGGAGATATGAAAATGGAAATCCCATGGGCTGAAATGTTTTCTACTACTAGTTGGTGGAGAGAAGACAAAAATGGTTTTAGAACAATATCTAAAAATATTACTCTCTCCAAATGGCTCTTTACTTCCAATGATTCATTTTCAAATCCATGTATCCATCTTCCAAGAATCTTGGACAGAAACAGAGTCACTGTTTGATCAGCGGAAAATTTTCTCAAACCACACTCAAGAACATTCTTTTAAAATTGTTCCAAGAAGAGCTGGTATCACTGCATCTCTTATGGTATCCAGTTGAATGAATGAATTCCAGGTGGCTGCTGATGAAGCACGAGATTCCATAAATCAAATGAAGAGTTATGTTGAACGTCTTTTGTAATTCCTGAAAAAGAGAAGAGACTCCAGTATGTGGATGTCCTTCTAACTCTTGTGCATCAATGAAAAACACTTTCACCTTCAATCATTTGTACCTGCATTCTCTTTTTCTATCTGATTTAAAATTTATCTATGAAAATGGGCCCAGTAAGCATAGTTTGATTTTTACTAGGATTAATATAAATAAACCTACATACTTTGAACCTTTTAATTTCTCAATATTACCTAAATCATACAAAATTTATGTTTCGTGAGCTGGATCTTGACTTTTATTCATAGTTACGTGGTCTTTTGTGGGAATTTTAAAGTTGTGCATGTCATACATAATGAGGCTAATGTTTATGTTCGAAATAGCATTGACCGAATGAATTATAATTAAATAAATTCCTTTACAATTCCTCTAAAAACCTAGTACCATACTCAAGAATGAGGGAAAATATGTAAACTATGACTTATGAATATTTTAACCTGAGGAATGATATGAAAAAAATATAAAAGGAATTAGAATAAGTAGTTCCCAATAATGAAGTTACCATTATTTAACAAACCCATTAGGGGGTTGAATTTTGCAGGGCCACCTAAGGGAATTGGCTGCATAGTCAAAGAAATATTATCTTTTGGATAAAAAGTCTGTTATGTAGACTGTTTATGGAAGGACGCCTAAGGGCACACGCTGCATAGTCAGGCAATAGAACACTCATGAAGTTACTTTCCTAGTTCCCAAAAAGCCAGTGAATGTTTATGGAGATTCAAGTTATCCAAAGTATAGAGTTTTCTATATGAAAAAAGGTACTTGAATATGGAGAAGTTATTTCCAAATGCGATTATCAAAGAAATGGATGGTTATCACTCTTACGAAGGTCTGACCCAAACGTAGGGAAAGAGAATATAAACCATAGACTTGAATACTTTCAAGATCATGAAAAAAGGATATGGGACAAATATGTTATGGATGGATATTTTTGGGATCCCTACATAATGTCATTTAAGAAAAATAAGGACAAAATAGGCTTTCTTCCCATCAATGAAATTACCAGTATCCGACAAACTTGTAATGGGGTTGAATTATACAAGGCCACATATGGGCATTGGCTGCATAGTCAAATAATAGCATCTTTTGGTTGAAAAATATTTTATGAAGACTGTTTATGCAAGGCCGCCTAAGGGCATGTGCAGCATAGTCAGGAAAAATAATTCTCATATGTTTGACATTTTTGTGACTAGAAGTCATGAAAAGGGTTATGAGGATCTAAAAAAAATTTAAGGTTAGGATTATGACACATAAAGATGGGTATTGTCCAATATATGCAGAGATACATAGATTAATGCTAACCATAATCATGTTCTGGTTGGGTCCTGAATGGAAATGTTGTACTTCACTACATATCCCATAAGTATGGGAATCAAGACATACATAGTTCTTGAAATAAAGTTTAACAACGTGTGGGATAAAAGGATTAATGATCTTAGTTTATTGTCATAGAGCTTGACCATTATAAGAAATTCACAGTGTGTGTTTTCATGGGGACTTTTCAGCCAGGGGACAGAAAGTGAAATTTGGGGTTAGGCCCAAAAGACATGGGGCTGGATTCAAGGGACACTCGAACGTTCCTACGTATCCCATAAGTATGGGAATCAAGACCACATAGTTCTAGAAATATCCTTTGTACAAATTTGGTTCGTACATGTGATGGGTGAAAGGGGACTTTAGTGCAATGATGATTTAACCCAAGATAAAAGGTTTGGGCATTGCCATGTATGCACATAGTATTTGAAATGAAAAATGAATAAAAATGATTGTAAATAATGATTCCCTCTCATGTGAGGGTGTCAAAGAATATTGTAGTTTATTGTCATACTGGACAAATGTGTTGTATAGTTTAACGTCGTATAAAAAGGGCATAAGTGAAACAATGTAAAGATATTGATTCTATGGATGGTTTCACGAATCATCATCGTATGAGATGGAGATTAACCGATGTGAAAAGATTTTTTCTGGGCTTGATCCTTGGGAGGTTTCCTACAAACCCAGCCAGGAAGGCAAGGATCAAAGTCCGTGTAGTTCAATTAAAGAATGAATTAACGATCAAGTTGTTTGTGGGGACAACGACCTAAAAAATGATGTTTTGGGACATACACATGGTTAGTAGCCTGGAGAGAGTGTTATGGTTGATGTTTACTCTAACATCATGTGATTCATACTCGGTGTGAGAAACAAGAGGTATCAACAACCTTAACGACACACAGTTTAATGTCATGTAGGACATATAAAGGGACTATGCAGTTTAAAGTCTTGCAGTTTGGACAATTGGTGATGTACAGTTTAGTGTCATGTAGCAGTGATAAAGTACAGTTTAATGTCATGTAGGACATATCGAAGGACTTTCTATACAGTTTAGTTTCATGTAGATAGTACATTGGAGACAACACATTTTAAAGTCATGTCGGACAAAAAGACGACTGTGCAGTTGAAGGTCATGCAGTAAGGAAAAAAGAGGACACCATTTAACATCATGTTGGTCATATTGGGGTCTTTTTTCATAGTTTAACGTCATGTTGGATGAAAAAAGGATGATATAGTTTAGCGTCATGTTGGAAGAAAGTGCGAATAGTTTATGGTCATATGCATGGACTGGGGATGGCGTAGTTTAATTCCATGGTCGACGTAAGGGACTTCTGTATAGTTAAGAGTCATCTAGTTAGGAAGTTACATTTTAACGTCATGTGAGACGAAAGTGCAAATTGTTTAATGTCATATGTATGGACAGTTCTTGTATAGTTTAATGTCATATAGCAAGGATGATGAAGGGGACACAATTTAACGTCATGTTGGACGTATGTGCATATAGTTTAGGGTCATATGCATGGACCATTGATGATGCAGTTTAACGTCTTGCTGAAAGGTGGTGTAGTTTATGGTCATACCGGACCAAGGTGTAGTTTAAGGTCATCCTGGACCAAGGTACAGTTTAAGGTCATACTCGACCGAGATGTACTTTAAGTTCATACTGGACAGAGGTGCAGTTTAAGGTCATACTGGACTGTGGATGATATATTTTGTTTTTATACAAAATACTTCTTCAAAAATATGCCATTGGATGGAGTAGTGATGAGTTCTCCATCCATCTAGATTAATGCATATGCTCCATTGGAGTAGACCCTATGTGTTGAGTAAGGTCCTTCCCATTTTGGATCAAGCTTGGGAGGTTTCTTTCTTGTTATCATTGGAGTTCTGTGAACTAATACCAATTCGCCCTGAGAGAATTAACAAAGACGAACTTTTTTGTTAAAAGCTCGTGCTATTCGATTCTCATAGACTTCCAAGTGGTGCAATGTGAACAATCTTTTCTCATCTAATTGTTCCAATTCATTCAATCGCTTGTGAGATTATTCATCTGTAGATGATTGATCACAAATGGAAACTCTGAGCGAGGGTAGTTGAACTTCAATTGGCAAGACTGCTTCCGTTCCATATACCAATGAATATGGAGTTGACTGAGTTGCAGTGCGGGTGGTAGTCCAAAAAGCCCATAAAGCATGAAATAGTTTATCATGCCATGATTTTTTATCTTTATCCTCCAACTTTTGCAGTATATTTGATAGAGTCTTCTCAAAAGCTTCTATCAGGACATTGGTCGGTGCATGATACCGAGATGAATGGTTGGATTTGATGTTGTATTCTTGATGCAATTTCTTCACCTAGGATGAACAGAAATTGGTGCCATTCTCTGTCAAATGGTATGAGGGACACCAAATCTGGTAATGTTGTTAGACTTTATGAAGATAAGAACTCGTTTATAACTGACTTCCTTGAAAGTTATAGCCTCTTCCCTTTTGGAAAAGAAGTTAGTAGTAGTAAGAATGTACTTAAACTGCTTGGTCGTAGCCGAAGGGTATGTTCCCACCACATCCATTCCCCATGTGGAAAATTTCCATGAGTATTTAGCTATATGAAGAAGCTCTGGAGGTTTATGAATAAAGTTGGAATGTACTTGGAATGAATGACACTTCATTGTGAAATCAATACAATCTTGTAACATTTAAGGACAAATGTATCCAAGCCTGCGAATCTGATCAGACAGTCTATGTCCAGACTGGTGGGCACTACAGACTCATGCATGCACTTCTTTCATGATAGCCATTGTATCTTCACCATCAATACATATGAAGATAACTCCATCAAAACCATGTTTGTAGAGAATTTTCTCTAGGTGATCTGGGCTATCAAAAAGAGTAAAATTCACCACACTTCGCCAGATTTGTTCTTTATCGTCTCTATGAGGTGGAAGTGTTCCATTTTGAAGGTATTCACAAATAGGTGACATCCATCCTGTATTATGACCATAAGGTTCAGGAATGGGACTAAATTCATTAATTTTCACTGTTCTGATTTGGACATAAGGTGAAATTTCACGACAGTGGGAAATACTTATTGTTGTCTCATCCCGACTTGGAACATCCATAGTTGTGGCTATATTAGCCAGTGCATCATCTTGATCATTTTGTGATCTTGGGACAGAAGAAAATGTCTATTATGAAGGGAATTCCTCCATTAACCCTCTGACATAATCATAAAAAGGGATTAGTTCTTCTTTTTCTAATGGCATAATCCCCATTGACTTGTTTGATTATCAGGTCTGAATCACCTTTCACTTTTAAGTGATTCACTTGTGCATGATGCGCTAATTCCAAGACTATGATGAGAGTTTGGTATTCGGCTTCATTATTGGTACCACCTTCCCACAATAAGACAGAATAAGGTAACACTGCCTTTTCTGGAGAAATGAGCACAATTCCTAAGCCAACTTTGTTGAATAAAGGATTTTCCGTTTTCCTCCCTGTTGGACATCTGGAAGCACCATCAAAATACAATTCCCATGCTTGAGGACTTTCATGAATAGAGAAGAATTCCTCATCTGGGAGATCAATATCTGAAGATGTGTCTTCCACTGAAGGGTGTTCAGCCACAAAATTAGCCAGAGTATGGCCTTTTATCGCCTTTTGAGCCACATACTGAATGTCGAATTGCTGCAAAATAACTACCCACCTTTCCAGACGTCCTATAAGAATTTGACTATGAAGGATGAATTTGTGCGGGTTATAGTGAGATACCAATTGGACCTCGTGATGTTTTAGGTAGTGTCTCAACTTCTAAACAGCAAAGATTAATGCCAGGCAGCACTTCTCAATACTTGAATACTGGGTTTCTGCTTTATGCATAGTTCGACTGAGATGGTAGAGGCTCTTTTCATTCCCAGCATCATTCTTTTGATCAAGAAAACAACCAAATGATCACTCTAGAGCTCTCACGTAGAGGATAAGTGGACCTCCTTCAACAGGTGGCATGAGTACTGGTGGACTCAAGAGGTATTTCTTGAGAATTTAGAATTCTACTTTACATTCATCATTCCACTGGTATGTTACTCCCTTCTTCATCAATTTGGTGAAGGGTAAACATTTTCCTGCCAAATTAGATATGAAACGCCAAATATAGGCTAAGTGTCCTTGAAGTCCTCTTAATTCATTCAAATTTCGAGGAGGTGACATACCAAGGATTGAATTGGTCTTCTCTAGATCGACTTCAATACAATTATGGCGTACAAAAAAGTTGGGAAATTTTCTTGAGCTTACCCCAAAATCACATTTTAAGGGGTTCATCTTCAAATTATGTTATCGAAGCTTGCGGAATATTACTTCCAAATCAGCCAAGTGATTAGAATGCTGTTTGGATTTAACCACCAAATCGTCTATATATCATTCAAAAAACATCCATAATAAGGGTTTGATGATACGATGCATTGCACGCTGATATGTTGCACATTCATTTTTTAAGCCAAAGGACATTACCTGGTAGCAAAACACACCCTGAGGGGCTCTGATGGCTATAGATTCCTCATATTCTGGGGCCATTCGGATCTGATTATATCTTGAATATCCATCCATGAAGGAAAGTGCTTCATATCCAGTTGTTGCATCAATTAAATGTTTTGTAATCAGAACTTGGAAATGATCCTTAGGACATTCCCGATTAAAATATCTGAAATCGATGCAAACTCTAGTTTTTCCGTTCTTATTCATTACAGGGAAAATATTATCTAACCACTTGGGATACTGAAATTCTCTGACGATGTTATCTTTGATAAGATTATCCACTTCAGCTTCAATTTTGGAAGCATATGTTGGGTGTGTTCTTGTCATGGCTTGCTTAATCCTCAATGTTCTTCTGGTAAACCCAAATGATGAGTAGCAACATCAGGATCAAGCCTGGGAAATTTTGTATAGTTCCAAGAAAATATATCTCTATTTTTATTTAGAAAATAAATATATATCTCTTGTTATTCAAGATTCATGGAACCATTGATTAAAGTGGGCTATGGATCTTCTTTTGTACCCAGAGTTATTTCTCTGAGTTCATCCACAGTGGTAGAGATACCCTCTTAAAATGCTGGAGGAGCATCTCTAAGATCTTCCTCTTCTTCATCATCATGTGTTATTTCATCCATTTCTACTTGCATAGAAGATTATAAAGCATAATTTTCATGATCCAAAGAGATGTAATAATCTCCATATCTTGACGAAGAAGCATCCATTTCCAACCGATTGATGTTGAAGGGTCTTATTTGGGTTATAAAGAGGAGATTATGGATTGAGAATCGACATCATTTTTCACCTCTGATGTTGCTATTACGTATTCGGGCCTAATTGGTGATGTATAGACATGTTGGATTTCAGAAAATGAAATGAAGATGTCACCATTTGTGCTTTCATCACTACTTGGTGGGTTACCAATTTCTCCCATGTTGTCTAGCTTGATTGTCGTAATTGACATTATGGATCTTTCCATAAGAGTATTTTTATTTGGGTATATCTTTTCAATTTGATTAATAGGAAACACATAATCTGTACTCACATGTGTAAATGGATTTACTGGAATTTTATCCAAACCATATGGGCCATTAACTTTGGTAATCTGATTTGTTGTGGATTTCTCCCTTCCCTTCATGTGATAGAATTCCTCCTCAATGTATTGAGACTCACATGTCTTGCACGGGGCCTTATCACCATACAATGTACCAACATGACCATCGAAACAATATTTGAGACATTGATGGTATGATGAAGGGATTTCCGCATGTTGATGAAGCCAGGGTCTTCCAAGCAAAATGTTGAAAGCTGTGTCTTGATAACAACCATGAAATCCGAATTGGATACAAGATCTCCAAACTGAGTTTTGAGTGTAACATCGCCCAATGGTTCTTGTTCATTTTTATCATATCCTTGTAACATCATGGTAGAAGGAGAAAAATCAGATTCTGTAAGGCCCAATCGATGAAGTGTATGAATGGGAATGAGGTTGAATCTAGAACCATTGTCAATGAAAGCTCTTCGGACGTCTACACCATTGACCTTTCCAGATAAGTACAAAGTTCTAATATGACCATGCACAACATCATCTTTATCTTCATCAGTAAAAGATATTATTGCATGGAATTATGCAGGATTATTCTCTATGTGATAGAGTTCAGCTGATGCAATTTCAGTTTCAAAGTCATGAGGACTCGACAAATCCTTGATGAGTGCATCCCAATGATCTTTTGACAGATTCAGAGCATCCATAATTGATAACATGTCTGGTACATGGGCCAAATGTTTCAATACATCATACTTTTTATCTAGAGGTCTGAGTTTCCCAACAGGAATATGTGGTTTAGAAGGTACCTTGGAAGTAGATGCTTTGGAAGATTATGCATCTTGTATTGGGATAGGAGTTGGCAATATTCTTGGTTTTGGATGATTATACCGATTAGATCCATTTACATGCTGAGAGGAAGAAGATGGAACCTTCAACTGGTCTTCCAAAATAACTGTTCTTGGACTGAATTTTCTATTGGTAGAAGAACATGCTTGTTCTTGCTGAGATCACTGAAAGGCTCTACCACGAGTTTCTACTGCATACACAGATCTACCAGGGGTTGAATTGGAATAGTGGCTTCTGAATGATCCACGTCTTCCCCTGTATCCTGAGCCTCTAGAACATCCTATGATTCCCCTATTTGATACAGGGAGTTCAGGCTCATCGAGATCGAAACTGCGACTGGAATATGGATTTGTTAATTGAATCATATTAAAAGAACCGAAGATTAACTCTTCGTCCGATGAAGACTCCGCCTGATTAGCCTGTTTAGGTTGTGCCATTTGGTGGGGCGGTGCCCATTGCTTTGAAGTAGATGGAATGAAGTCTGCCAGAGTCAAAGAAAACTTAATCTTTGACACATACTCATCTTCTTCTGATTCTTTTTCTTTCTTTTAATCATGCCGTTTTTTCGATGACATTCCCTCTGATGAAGAGGGTTTTCCTACAACATTCAGGGTAGAAGACACAATCAGTTTCTTTAATTGTGTTCGAAAAATAGCATGAGTTCGGTTGATTGTCTTTCTGACCATCCAATCATCATACTTTTGTGCATTTTTACTATTGACTCCTTGTTATTCGCCTTCCACCTCTGGAACTGTAGAAGTAACACATTCTACCCAAGCTGAAGAACCTTTTAGTTTGACCTGTCCCGAGTCGACCATATTTTACAGGAGGTATTTGAAGACAAAACACTCCTGGATTGGATGCCCCAACATTTTATGAAATGGGAAATAATTGGGACGGTCTTCATCTACTTTTTTGTTTGGCCTCACGGGCATTGGAAATTGAACGAATATTATTTTCCAGAGCCGAAATGAAATAACCAGGAACTTGTTAATTTCGGAATGAGTATGTTTTTCTCTTCAGATCCTCAAATTTTTTTCTTCTTTAATCTCTCTGATCATCTGGACGAAACGAACTTTGTTGTTGGCGCTCAGGAGGTGGATCCCTTCGAGATGATGAATGTTTTGAAGAAGGAGCAGGTACAAGTTCATGTTTAAGCATAACTGTAGAATTCTCTGCTTTACCCATTCTCCTTCCTAGAGCTGATGGAATTACACGAGATTTAGCCATAGCCTGTATAAGGGAATATTCAATCTGATAGGCGATTTAAGTAAGGTCTCTAAACCCTCCTGTGTATTTCATAGGGATTAATGGTGTGCATAATTCATCACATAGATTTTCCACACAGATTGGCAACAATTCCTCTGGAGGGAGTGCTAAACTCAAGGAATATGTTAATCCCTTCCAACGAGCAATGAAATCAGATTCTCTTTCACTCTCCCATTGCTTACAGTTTTTAAGATCGAAAAATGTTGTCTTTGGAAATGTTGAGCTGAATTGAAGAAGAAATCGTTGACAAAGATCTTCCCTTCTGGTAATTGACAGGGATTTCAAGCTTGTATACCAGACAAAAGCTGGTCCTTGTAAGGTTCACACGAAGAATCTGAGTTTCACTGCTTCTTTTTGTTCCATAGTTCCCATCATAGGATCACAACAAGACTCATAATGCATCAAATTCTGTTCAGGGTCGCCTAATCCATTGAAAATAGGGAATACATGGTTTCCAAAACCTGATGGGGGAGAGATTTAATCTACCCATTCAGGGTAAACTTTATTTTCTAGTTGAACCTTCTCATGTTTCCCATCCATAGTTTCTTACCGAGTTGTTAATGACTCAATGGTAGTTATTAACTTTTGAGAAACATTTCGTTGAACTTGGACATGGGTAGGTGCAATGACTGGAGATTGCACAGATATGGTGGTTGGTGCTGCAACTGATGGTAACACGACTAACCGTTGTTGCACTTGACACGTAGGATTAGACCTGTCAAGGTGTACTGATAGAGGAGGATATTTTTGATACATATCAGTAGCTGCAACAAAATTCCTTGGCTGACTGACTCCAGCAAGCTTAAGAGAAAAACTACCCTGAAGTAGTTTTGCGTTCATCCTCCTCAATTCCTTCATTTCTTCCTCCTGTTGCGCAAATCATTGCTCTAATGAGAGTGATTGACCATCTCCAAAAAGAGGATATGTAACCTAATTCTTCCCCATTCCCATGTTTCATCCCTTTCAGAGAGGGGTAAGTGGTTTATTTGAAGGAACACCTAGATTTTGGGTAAAACATTGATTTCGTGTATGCTCACCTTCTTCATTTGTGTCTGCGCATACAACTTCTTGAGTAGGAATCTCTTCATCTAATCCCTCTGAATCAGCCTCATCTGGTGGATCAGCAACAACGACATTGATGACATTGATTGATGCATAATGCATCACATCCCTTCTATCAGCATTTCTGTGATATTTTCTTCTTCCATGTCTTTGAGGAGACATTGCCTTTTGCTGATTCGATCCCTTAGGAACTTCTTGAAAAACCGTAATTTAGAGATAATATATTGATAATTTGGCCCTTCGTTCCTCTTATGGATTCTTCCCCAATCGAGAAAATACCGAATTTCTATGAGGAGGAGATTGATGATATGAAAAAGGCCCCAGTCCGGTGGACTGGGGTTGTTTCTGCTCAACTCCTCGAATTTTGTTTGTTGATTCTGAGGGTTGGTTTAAAATAGTCCCCAGTCAGGCAAGCTAGGGTGGCTCTTGACATGCTATGTTTGAGACTTTCTTAAAATCTCAACTTATCTTGTGAACCTTAGTCTAGAAATTAGATGGATGCATTAACCTATATCCTCTATTATCACCGGGTTCAAAAGACCATTGGATAATTTCCGACACTTCTGTCACTTGATGATGTGTTTTCTCCATACGAGAGGCCTGTTCAATATTCTCGTTTGCTTGATGCAGTAGTAATTAAATAACATGTTCCTTGTATTCTTGATTTTGATAGGTACTAGTTGAGGCCTATTCTTGGGAAAAATTTTTATTATAAACAAAGACCATTGACTATGGCCGACCATGGGAAATAACATTGCATGAGACCATTTTATGCGGGCTTTGCTGAATGGAGAGCACAGTGAAATGTAGTGCTCCATGAACACCCCATCCTCTGACATGAATGACATATGGGACATTGGCAATTAATTGACGCAATTTTCTTAGTGCACCATGGCATGAACGTTGAAGGGCTCTCTGCTGCTTTTCAGCCTTCGGAAATCGAGAGACTGATAGAGATGCCAAATCAATCTGACGTTGTATCATTCCTATTATCTTAAGTTGATTTTCATATTCATCATAGGAAAATACATTCTTATTCAACTGAAAAAGAGTTTTTCATATGTTGAGACGAATATCATGAATTCCATCTTCCTTCAACATCTTTGAAATGTCATACTGAGAGTTAGCCAGAGGCCAAAACATGACTGGTACTTCACCTTTTCCTAGTTTTTTTCTCATGTTCAGCATTTCCTATTTATCATGCAATGATGATTCTTCGACCTGATTTGGGCACAGTTGGTGTTTCCTTGTTGCTTCATAGGATTAATCACAATTGGTAGAGAAATCAGTGATCAAACTAGATGATGCATGACTTAGGGGTGGTTCAGAGAGTGACCTACACCCTGGGTTATCTTCTGATTGAGAAAGTATTTCACCTTCTAGCGATGAAGCATCAGACATGACTGGTACCGCATTTGAAAGTGACTCAAGATAAGAGGTCTTTCTTGGAACTACATTGTCCACTAGAGAATTTTTTGGGCAATGTGCATCACTACTGCTGAGAGAACATTCGTAGTGAAATTCATCATCATGGGGGGGATCATTGTAATGGGTTACAGAAAAAGATGAGATCTCCTGCTCCACGATCTTCTGAACAAACAGAGGGTTCCTGTGGATCTCATCTGATGATGAAACTTCGAGATCAACTAAATTGTCATGAAGAAGGAATTCATGAAGAAGTTTCTGTTGAAGACCTTCGGAATTAATGTTCCCACTATTGAGAAATGAGGGAGTAGAATTTTGAATTACAACAGATAATTGTTTGAGGTCTTCATGAACTCCAACATCGAGCAAGGCATTATTACAGATTGTATCTTGATCTACTGACTGTGATGGGCGGGTATTTTTCTTAGACACGCTCTTACTCACCTTGGAATCAACTTGTTGACGAAAGTGGCTACTCTGAGAAGGTGTATGTGCCTGATCAGGAAATATGGCCAGGTTATACTGACGATCTTCACTCAAATCAGGAGTATGTGCCTAACTTGGTTGTCCATATGATATGGGGGACTATGCCCCAAAAACCCTCTTGGACTAGAACAAATGTGTGTGTCTATTCCGAATTGAACTGTTGATGTGTCACTCCACTGGTAGGGATAGATTTATGCGTCTTTCCCTGAGATGCCGCTGAATCTGTTATAATATCCTGACAAGCATCCAGAATATGAGCAGAGATTTTCTTCTGCTCTTTCACCATTGATAGAATATGATTGGTGACTTCAGCTACCGGAACCGAGATATACATCCATTACGTGCTTCAAGTATGTGTGTGTGCCTGCTCATGCCCCCCTTTTCCTATTAGTGAACCCTGAATGTAATCAACTGTAGGGGCAGAGAGTTGAGTCTTCCTCCTGTTTGTCACCGGAGCTTTCTGACTGACTTCTCTGAATGCTACCATGGGAGACTGTTGGTAGGCTTGATCTATACTACAAGTTGTATGTGTCTGCTGATTGCACTTCACCGAACGTGGTTGACGAGATCCATCATATGTATTCAGACGAGCCTGCTGACTAACTGATGATGTATAAACAAGTGTATGTTCCTACCTATAGTACTCCGCTGGAATGGCCATGCGGGATTGGTGTGACGCTGCCAGACGAGTCTGCTGGACAACATAATTAAAACGGGCAGGTGTGTGTGACTGCTCATTTCTTGCCACCAAGTTAGGTTGGTGGAGTTTTCCAGAGATGGCAGAGATGAGAACCTACTCACTACTGACTGGATTTAGCCTATGGCGATTCATCTTGCCTTCTCGGGTTCGAGGAACCTGAGGCGAACACCTGGAGTCGGTACCCTCATCATGTTGAGGGCACACTGCCGCACGGTTCTGGCGGCGATTGTTGGTGGGAGCCCTCTAGAAGGACCCCTGTCTGCTTGAATTAAGGCCCTGAGGGACCTACTCATTCACCTCCCCAGAATAAGGGAGCGAATGGTGATTGCATTCTAGGGATAATGACCAAAAATGGTTGGAGACGGTGGTTAGCACCGCTTGATTCATTATCATTGGACGTCGATGTCCGGACGACCAGGGGGAGTTATTCATTTGGAGGGCCTGTCGGGCAGCCTCTAGAGTTGGAATGGTACTGTGTTGACTGTACTCCTTAACCAGCGCGTTTGATACCCACTATTGAGGATGCTAAGTATGTGATTTCATCCTTAGAGTGGATGATGATCTAGCAGGAGTAGCAGTAGTGGCATTTGCAGCAGCAGTATTCACAGGTGTGAACTTGAGAGCAGCCAATTCTTTGAATGTTGGAAATCTTGGAAAAGAGTGCATGTTTTCTATAACATACTTAATCAAGATAAATTCAGCCACTACATCTTTTGGATGAGAACATATGTCAATGATTGTTTTTGTTGGCCCTTTTATTGAGTTTTAAATAGGGGCCTAACAAAATAGGTAAAAATCATTTAAACATGGTTAAGGATTCACGTCAGGTTCACCATTTTTTGTTTCCCTCAGAATTTGGGGATGACCTCCTTGATTAAAGGTTTAAAAATTCCAATCGGTTTCTAACGGGTTTGTTCATATAACCGGAAACATACAATGATTCCACATCCATTTGGACCTACATTCCAAAGGTAGGTGCTCATTAGTTTGTGGACTGATGAGGCTTAGGAATTTTCATTGGTCGAGATGATGGGAGGTCGGACTCATCACACCTTTTTAGGGGAATTATTGTCTACTCCGGGACTCTATATATAGATTTAAGTTATGTTCTTGAATCCTTATTACATTACCAAGTATAAAATGAGCTTTCCTTCAGATCTGACAATCAATGAATAAATATGTAGGAAATTTAGAGAATCTTTTATATATATTCGAGGTTCTTCATCGATAGAGAATCATCTGTATTTATTAGAGATTCTTGGTCAATGGTATCCATTGACACATTTATATAAAAGTCTCTTGGTCATTATGATGACCATGCTGGTTTTAAAGCCACTCAGTGGGGCACTTGAAGTTTATTGTCATTCAGTAGGACATGTATTACATTAAAGTTGGGATCGAACCCGCAGATGGGCTACCAACGTATCCTTTGTTTCTAAAAGGAATCAGAACCCACGTAGTTCGAGTAAGGGTGTATGATGTTTATGATTGATGGCTCAAAGAAGGATGTCATAATTACTTTTACTCTCTAAGATCACGTGAGTCATGCTCGGTGTGAGAAACAAGAGGTATTAGTAAAAATCAGACAATTGTGCCACGAAAGATGCAATCAGAAGAAATAATGTGGGACTTATGTATGTATGCCTGCCCAGATAAATGACGATTAGGATTTACTTTAGGGAAGAAATCCAAGAACAGGGTCCATAAAGGTATATGTGCTTCAAGGAGATTTGAATACAAAATCTTAGGGCTTAATTTTGACAAGGAGGCCCAAATTAGGAGAGGACTTATGATAGGGTTTTACTCATGAGAAAGAATCCCAGATCAAAGGTAAAATAGGAGTGGTTAAGTGAAATTATGACTGGGGATTACTCCTGAGAAGAAGGCCTAGGTTAAGGGACTCGAAAATTTAAGGGACTTGGGGATTACTCCTGAAGAGGATGCCCATATTTGAGACTGGGGCTTACTCTCGAAAAGGAGGCCCGAGTTATGAGAATTATGGTTGGGGCTTACACTTGATGAGGATGCCCATATTTGAGGACTTAGGGCTTACTCCTAAGGAGGATGCCCATATTTGGAATTTATGACTGGGGATTAATCCTGAAAAGGAGGCCCATGTTATGAATTATGGTTGGGGCTTACTCCTGAGGAGGATGGCCATATTTGAGGACTTGGGGCATACTACTAATTAGGATGCCCATATTTGGAAATTATGATAGAGGCTTACACTTGAAAAGGAGGGCCAGGGTAAGAGACTTGAAAAATTAAGGGACATGGGGCTTAATCCTGAAGAGGATGCCCATATTTGAGACTGGTACATACTCCTGAAAAGGAGTCCCAGCTTAATGATTATGAATGGATCTTATTCCTGAAAATTAGGCCTCGATTAAGATAATTATGGTTGGGGAATACTCCTGAGAAGGATGCCCAAATTAGGGGACTGGGGATTACTCTTGAAGGGGATGCCCATATTTAGGGAAATTATGATTGGGGATTACTCCTAAAAAGGATGCCCATATTTGAGACTGGGGATTATTCATGAAAAGGAGGCCGAGGTTAATGATTATGACTGGGGATTATTCCTGAAAAGGAGTCCCAGGTTATGAATTATGACTGGGGATTATTCTTGAAAAGGAGGCCCAGGTTAATGAGGACATGGGGCTTACTCCAAAGTACGATACCCATCCTTGAGAATTATGACTGGGGCTTACTCCTGAAAATGTGGCCCATGTTAAAATAGTTCTCTCATCATAAATGATGATGTTGAATGAATGAAATCTCAATCTATAGTGACATAAAGATGTGTAAATCACTAGATTTTGAGAGATGTTCCATGGAGTTCCTTTTAGATAAGGAAGCCAAATCAAGAAATCATGCCATAAATGGATTTGAAGAGTTTCTTGAAGACTTAATCTTGAATAGGAGAGGTGGAATGGCATAAGAGGGGTTAAATGGGCAATAAAGGAACCCAAAAATACAAGGGCGTGCATTTCCTGGTAGGCGCGCAAGTACTACGTGGGAGTGCAAGTCTTGGTCGCGCAGGTATACATGCGCGACACATGGGTACTTGTGCGTTTGTAAACCATCATGGTAATACATGGGCGATCCTTGACCAATGCCTTTATAATTATCCTGAGGTACTTCAGAATAGAGGCGCACAAGATTTGGTGAGAAAGTAGGGTGGCGCGCAAGTATGTTCATTTCCCATAAGGGTAAAACACCTTAGGTGCGCAAGTGTTAGTAAATTCTATCACATATACCTTACTCTTCATGTTTAGACCTTCCATTCTAGTAAAAGAGTTACCTTAGAAGTGTTCGGAAGACCTAAAGAAGAGACTTGGGCGTTCAGAGCTCTATATATGGATTCTAGAAAAATTCCTCATTTCATGGGGGGCCCACGGGGTCTAATTATTGGCTGGAGAAGACCCCGGGTGGTAATCCATTGGGGCGCGCAAGTCACTTGCACTACCATTAGGTGCCGCGCAAGTGGACTTGCGCGATAGTGATGAAACTTGCGCGGCACATGTGCTTTTGAAGCATTGTTCATGCCTTTGTCGATTTTGATGTTTTCTTCAAAGTATGCATCAATTTGGACTGAAGGTATTTCCCTTTCCATTATTTTAGACAATGTGATGAAAAGGAACATAAAAAAAGGTGAACATACAACCCACCATTACAAAATACATCGTGAATATGTGAAGTGTATATTTGTTCATGTAAGTCCCTACGAATAGAGTCTCCTATTTGTGGCTCCCTACCTTGATAAAAATTAGAGGGGTGTTCCCCACCATGATTTATAGACACGTTGTGTCATCCTCACGAATATCGCATTCATATCTGAGACCAATTACATTAGCGTACCAAAAAAGAACACATGTCAGCCCAAGTATACACACTGGGTCTTACTAGGATCTCCTTCTATAAACATCTGATGACACTACTACTTATGAAGCTTCATGAGATTCAACTGATATGCTAGCACAAATATTATAGAAGCCCTTAGTTTCAAGAATATTTAGAAATATAACTCTTGATGGTGAGTTATTACCAAATTTTCATAGGAATACATCCACAAATACAACCCTCACTATAACAAATTCATTTTTTAGTGGTGGGCTTTTAGAGATAGTTTAGTCAATTGGCGCTAAAATAATTAAATGATTTAATTATGGTTATTTATTATCAGTAACTAAATATTATAGGTTTATTAAAAAAATATACTTCTCCCCCATGAATCATCTTTATCTCATGACTCCGATTCTTCTCCCCCAATCCATCGTTGACCTCGAGTATAAGTATAACCATAGTTCACCCCTCGTCGGCACTTGGGAATCTCCCAATCCCTTTGACCCCAAGCCCCCCGAGCCCTTTCCAGCACTACGGTCAAACCCCCTACCAATCTCCCCCTCTAATTCCCTCACTCACTCCATTCCCATCAACCAATCCCTCTCCCTCACCAATTAGTCACATTCGCTTGAAACCACACTGGATTTTTGGTCAACCCCGGGCCCCCTAATCCATCTCTCTTGACTTATCCTATAAACCATACTGGATAACCCCCTTCTATCCCTTATCCCTCAACTACAGAGTAGTAATCACTCCATTATTGGGATTTTTTTCTTCTCCATTCTTCCATTTCTCCCTCTCTCAATTTTTCTTACTCCTACAAAATCTTGGTAATCTCTGATGATGTTAATTTTGGTTGTCTAGCTAGAAGATGTTGATTATTGGATTTATTGTGAAGTATCTAACTTATATACATAACATGGGTATCAAAGTATAAGGTTAATATTCATGAATCAATTTCATATAATCATTTATGTGACTTAATTATAATACCAATATTATATAATCTGTTTCCAAGAATGAATTCATCATAGTTGGCACTTTTTGTATTTTATGGGATTTAAAATTAATTTTCAGTTATATATATTTCATTTATTTCCCTTTTAATCTGACTAGATGTTTTAAAGCTTATAGGATTTATAATGTTCCCATATAGAGTGGTTTTCTAAAACTAATTGGGGAATTTTAAATTGTATAGAGGCTTCTATTTTTGTATGTTTTATATCTAGTTGGAATATAAATATTTTGTGTGTGTTCCATAAATAAGTTCATTATTTTACTTTTATTAAAATACATTATATTATATATTTTATAGAGATTTTTCTAATTCATCTGAAAATTATGATGTTTTATATTGAAGAAAATATGATTTATTTATTCATATTTGACATTATTATTTACATTTAATGCTTAATAGAGATTTCATTGGTGTTTATCTTTGGGTTATATTAGGGAGACCGTAGATTTTTAATAATAATACAATTCTTCCATGTATTGTTTGGGGATACTACTACATTTAGCCATAAATTATTTATTCATATAATTCATAGCATAAAAACTAAAGAATTATAGAATTTTTTTGTGTAGTTTTAACTACATCTATTTCGGTTTAAATTAGGTAGTTAATATAATGTATAGTCTCTCTAAAAATAGTATGTCGGATTAACCACAATTCAATGTAAGTCATTATTTTAGACATCCTGGAAAAGAGAATGAAATTTATGGATTTACATTGGTATTTTGATATCATTGTTGTTTTTATTTGATTAATATTACAAGGGAATGTGAATTTAAAAAAATGATCAAACTATTTTTTTTTTTTTTTATGAATTCTCTAGAAAAATAAATTTTATTAAATTGGTCCTATAAAAAGTGTTTGAAAGGGGATTGAGGAAATGGTATATGTCCTTATTTTGGTAGATTAGAGTCTTTTTGTTATCTTATGAAAGTCTCATTCCGAATTATTTGGCTGGGAGTTTTTTTGTATATGATATAGAAACTGTCACACATATCATACATTAGTAAATCACTTCTTATTAAATTTCTTTACTAAAATAAATTCAAATTATATAAACACTATATAAATGATATAATGTTATTATAAAATTAATATAAAAAATAAATAGTATATATATCTTATATATCTCTTTGTTCAACATTTCCATTCATGTATTGGATTAATAGCTAAAGGGATGATCATTATTCAATAGTTATAACATAAAAAGTCATTATTATAATTACTAGGGGAATATATAACGGTAATTAACTATATAAAGGTTTATTCATAATCATTTTTTTCATTAAGATGTGTGTATGTTGTTTTAGAGGCTTGTTTCTGGAATTGATGGTAGTTTGACATTAATCTTTTTTTAAATGGTTTTAAGACCATACGTCACATAGTGTCTTGAAATTTATTTAAAAGGAGAAACATTGGTCATTAAAAATTGGTTGTTTATAGAATTTGACATATGGTTTATAAGTTTTTGAAATAAAGTGTAGGAACATTGTGATATATATAGATAAAATCTGGACGAAATTATTATGGAATAGACTTGAGTATGCTAAGGGTATGGAGGAGTTTTTACAATTTACAATTTCCAATCAATCCATTGGTGGTAGAATAATATGTCTATGTACTGAATGGAAATTTAGAATATGGTTGAAGAGATATGATGTTCATGAACACTTGATATTGAAACAATTCCATGATCAATATTTGAATTGGATTTATAGTGGAGAATTGAACATCATAGAATGATTGGGAAATAATATCAATCGAATTAATGAGCTCCCAACATTTTCAAAAAAGGAAAATAAAATATAAAAATATAGAAATGATGAATTTGGAATTACAAGGAAACAACATGAACAACAAAACATATCAGAACAACTAGTTGTTGGTGCTATAAATAGTAACACGACAAGTGATGTTTTTAGTCTATAGGAAAACCAGATCAAGATAGTAACATACCATTTGATCCTCCTTTTGATTTTTTGGAGACTAATGTAATATCAGAGTTTTATAAGAAGAAAAATGTGTTTCGTGGATTAGTTAATGATGGAAATCAAGAGCTGTATTGTAGATTTTTTAAATATTCCAAACCTTATTTTCTACTGAAGATGTAACATATCTAATGCCAATGTGAACTTACAAATAAGGAATTGTACATGATATTATAATTTTGTGTTATGCATTTCTTGAAGCTAATATCAATGAGTCTTTTTATGATATTAATTTTTTTTAGACAAGAATGGCCTAAATTATACAAAAATACACCCTTGCCCTAATTATTTAATGCTTTATTGAGGATAGGATTCAAGAATATTGGATTGTAAAAAATGTTCTTCTTCTAGATAGTAGTCAATGGGTGAAGTTGGAATTCTAAATCTATATACTACAATGAATAAATATAAAAAAACAAACCTATAAAGGTTATTCATGTCTTTCCTTTAATTGCTCGACTAAGAAGATTATTTATGTCACAAAAAACTACTGAGCACATGATGTGTCATTATCTAGATAATAATAATGATGGGTTCACGATACATCAATGATATACAAAATTGTGAGTGAAATTTGATTCATTTCATATAGATTTGTCATCTAATCCTAGTAATGTGAAATTTGTATTAGTTGTCAATGGTTTCAACCCATTTTGGAGTTTGTGAACCCGTTATAGAATCTGGCTGGTTGTTTTGATGCCTTACTATCTTCCTATGTTGATGTGTATGAAAAAAATGTCCTTTATTTTTTTTAATATTATTCTAGGAAGTCAAATGACTAGAAATGATATTGATGTATATTTTTATACTATAATTGAATAATTGTGTGAGTTATGGAGCAACAATTTTGAGACATATGATGTATCTCTAGAAAAAAGATCAAAATGAAATATTCTCTAATGTTGAACATTAGTGACTTCCCTAGACTTTAGAATATAGTTGGTTGAAACACATAAATGTGTCTGTCATGTCCTTTTTATAACATTTATTTTGATCTTGAACAAATATCTCTTAGTAAAAAATGGTGATTCCTATGTAATCAAATATTTTTCGTTGCATCTCATATATTTCTGTTGAACAAGTAAAAATTCAATAGTAATATTAATCTTAGGCCACCTAAATGGTTGTCGATAGGTTTTAAAATAATAAGAAATAATGGAAATGTTGAAATAGGTTTTTGGAAGAAGAATCATTTAAATGATAAGGGGAAATGGGTTCAAATTTCAAGAGGAAGTGAAATACGAATGCAACAATGGATGAAAAAGCATACTCTTTAGAATTCTGTATTGGGAAATTCATTTTTTTGGAAAACTCTTGAATTTATGGATATAAAGTAGAATGTTTTTGAAATATTGATCATCAAATTTCTCAATGAGAATAGAAAATTGAAGTAACATCTCAATTATTATATGGACATACAAACAATGAAAATAAAGTGTGATCTCTTGCTAGATAATAATTGAATGTATTCTCTTGAAATTTTCTCAATGAAAAATAGGGATAATGATACATTCCTTCAAATTTTAAAAATTTCAATGTATTTTTTGGGTATTAATGTGACATATCTAGGTGTTTTGAATTAATGTATCATAGGTTACATAGATTTAAAATTCATGATTGACAAATTTTTTACATTAGTTAGTACCATTGGCATTCCGTACATTATTACCTTAGAAGGCTATTTTTGTTGTACTCCCAAATTTCACATTCTCTAGACAACTATTTGAGAAAAATATACAACCATTTGAGATTGAAAATCTTCAGGATAGATTATTATTGACTCTTTGTGCAGTGAATATGATCTTTCCGTAGTTTTTTTACTGTCATAAGGCATTTAACTGTTCATTTGGTCGAGGAAGCCAAATTATGAGGCCATGTACATTATCGATGAATTTATCCAATTCAGATGTACTTTATTTGTAGTTTTTTAATCATAATATAGTAAATCTAGGAACTTCATTAAATAAACAATTATGCTTTATTTTATAGAAATATTTTTCATTTGAAATCAATAGTGAAAAATAAATCTCATCCTGAAAGATATAATTCTGAATGATACATAGCAGAAGAGTGTCTAAAATCTTGTTCTATATAGTTGGATGATATATAGACAATATTAAATCGACTCGGATGTATTGATGACACATCAAATTGATCTCAAATACATGGTAAATGAAAAATCATTCCTTATATAGGCTGATCGGCTTGGAGGAGCTCAAAAGTTACTATGATAGAAATAAAATTATTACAGGCCGATAGAAATGTTCTGATAAATAGTGAAAATATATATTTATTTATTAAAGATACCAAGATACAAAAAAAGATTATAATGATAATCCAAAGAAGATATTAGAATGATATAACAAAAGAAGTTAAGAAAGAGCATATATATTGGTTTTTATGACATATATGTTCATAAATATTTCAATCAATATAGATATTATATTGAACCATATATTTTGATAATATAATAATGTTTTTTTCCTTTTTTAGAACATAAATACTGATACTCATGATGATTTTTCATAATATTTTATGTGTCTGTCTCAAGGTCCTCTAAAATAGGCTAGAAAGTTTGACACTAACAATGTGAGTAGCTTTAAATTTCATATAGTTGATCAGGAAGGGGGTTTGAAAAAAATTTGTGGTATATTTGTGGTTTCCAATTTAGGATACTATGGATGGTTGAATGATATTATCTATTTCATCTACCATGTGAATTTCAAAGTAATTTTAGTCAACTGTAATTGGGTTGATATTATTAGGGTCTTTAAAAGATATTCCTTGCAATTTACTTTTGTGAACTTCTCTCGAATGAGAGATGCCAGCGAGCGTAAATTACCTGACATGTATATCCTATTATCACATAAAAATGTTATATTATATTATAGATGTTGTGGGTTAAGTTTGGAGTAAGATTATTTTAAAAAAAAAGAGGCTTATATGATATGGGTGATGAAGTGGAATATTTGACATCTGAAACTGAATACTGTCAACAAAAAGAATACAACATAAATTTCCATCTTGATTTTAAAAATATTATTCATGAAAAGGTGGATAATGTAGATATAGTAATTGTGGAGAAATAAAATGACATGATTGAAGAAAAAATGATTTCATGTGGAGTCATCCATTAATTTATCAACCACTTATGTTATATGTGCTGTTATTTATTATCACAGATTGGTATATTTTGTTTGTCAGTACTAGGAATATGATACCATTTATATTGTTTTCTCTGAATGAAGTTTCTAAATATATTTTATGTTGTTACATTTATTTGATTAAATTCTAGTAATTCGAATGAGTAGGAATTATACCGATCCCATTTGACTCTTAATTGACATTACCTTAGACACACCGACAGATGATGATCAATTAGTCTCCCACCCTATAGCATCTGAGACACCCTCCACCTACTCCCTTACACCATCTCTCACATCCTATATTCTTTCAGCTTCAGGAACACCCTTCGTTAGAATCCCATCAGCAGTTAAGATAGTGCCTCTCCATTCAGCACATTCAGTATAGATAGAGCATGTCATCAAAACTATTTCTCCTTGAGGATACCATAGGGTGGTAGTTATAAAAACAAATTTGAGTGTTAAAAACATTATTTAATTTTTATAATATTAATTGTTTATCTATAAAATAGAGAAAAAATGATACGGCAGAGGGAAATATAAATTCTTCAGGCAACAAAAATCTAAATTTAATGAAGATAGTTGTCCTATTTGACTACTATGAGGTCCCTATTGATGATATTGTAAGATTATATGGCCAGATTCAGGGCCAGCTAGTAGTAGAGCTATTTACACATCCAATTACCCATGATGATCGGAGGCATATGCTTTAATGTTGATAAAATGGATCTTTTTATTGAAAAATAATTGTAATTTTAATACATTATGTTGCAATTTAATTTTATCATGTTATTAAATTATAATACGTTAAAAATTAAAATCTTTGTACATATGTTTTTCCCACTTCACTATTACTGATCTAATAGAATGAAAGTGGAAATAGAAAATTTTGGGTATAAAATAGAAGGATTTTAAATGAAAATTATGGAATGAATTCAACTTTAGATTATTTATAACTCATTATCTATATGACAAGGTACCTAAAAGAGTACCTTGAGATAAGGGAATGTTTTTTATTGATAGCCATCATACTGAGAAACATGAGGTATTTAAGTAGACATTATTTTATTCATCACATTATATATATATATAAATGAATATAAAAAGTTAATGACAATTCATAAACAACTATTAAATTATATATTATTTATTTTAGGTTGTTTCAATGAAGAATTCATTGAGTCGAACTAAGAAAATCATCCCTTACACTTTTGGGTAAAAGAGTTTTTCTAAATACTGATAAACTCTGGTAATATTTCCATAGTATAAATATTTATAAGAAAAAATTATCTATTTCATATATTATATTTTTTATTTATCTATGTTTAATCTAGTAATAGAATTTATGGAATAATGTCTCTCAAACAAAACTATCGTTGCATGCCCATAACAAATCTGATGAGGGTTATGTTATTGATTTATCCAATGATGTTGGGTTTTGAATTTATTTTTCATTGTAATAAATTATTGTCAATTTTCACTATGTTCATATGTATCACATCTTATATTTTATTTATATGTAAAAATTAAAGAACTATGGGGTGTTCATCCTGTGTAGTCCTTCTCAATCTCCTAGGATGACCCAGTTGTTGAAGTCCTTGGGAAGTCTCATCATAATTGAGTGCGTGGGATGGGTTCGATACCATTAAAATCTAAATTATTTGGAAGGGAATTTCGAATTTTATCCAAATATACTGCTAGTTATAGTCACTCCCTACAACGATTTTCTTAGAGGGGGTTTTTTCCATGAAAATAAAATTCATGAAAAGGGGGATCATATAAAGATACAAGATGCACAGGTCAATTCTCAACAGAATGCATTGATTGAATTATATAATATGATGAATGGATATATACGTGTTGATAAATGGAAATTATGGAATGAATTCAACAATACATTACTGAGAACTCAATATATATATGACAAGGTTCCTAAAGGCGTACCTAGAGAGTAATGAAATGTTTTTGTTGATTACCATGTTCATGAGTAACATGTGGTATTTAAGTAGAAAATATTATATTCATCTCATTTTACATATATAAAACCATATTAAAATCATATGAAATATCATTGACTACTATAAAATTACATATTATCTATTTTAGGATGTTTCAGTGAGGAATGCATTATGCCATGCTAATCAAATCATCCCTAACACATCCGGGTCAAAAAGTTTTTCCAGAAACTGATCAAATCTGGTAATCTTTTTCATAGATTAAATATTTATGAGACAAAATTAATTATTTCATATATTAAATTTTTTATTTATATTTATTCAATAGAATAATTGAATAAATGGAACAATGACTCTGGAATAAAACTGTGATTGGATTTTCATACAAAATCTGATGAGAGTTATGTTAATGAACTTGGCAAAGAAGATGTGTTATGAATTCATTTTTAATTGTAATAACATATTGTCATTTTTTAATATGTTAATATGCATCACATAAAATATATGTGATATTTTTTATAGGTAAACAACTATAGGATGTCCTTCCCGTGCAGTCCTTCTCAATCTCCCAGAATGACTTAGTTGGTCAAGTCCTTGGGAAGGGACATCCTAGTCGAGTGCAAGGGATGGATTCAGGACAATTACCATCTAATTTATTTGGAAAGAAACTAGGGATTTAATCCATATATACTTATCATTGTAGCTAGTCCCTACCTTGACTTCCATAGAGGGAGTTTGTTTTCCTGAAATTAAAATTCAAGAAAATGAAGATCAATTAAAGATGCAAGATGTAGAGGTCGATTCTCTATATAAAGTATTGATTTAATTATATAATAATATTAACGGAACTATACCCGATGATATTTCATCAATGGCTGGTAGTGATTAGGTAAATAAAAAACATCAAAATAATTTAGTACACAAAATTTTATTAGTTTTATGTTTAAATTTAATCATAAAAAACTGAAAATTTATCAAAATAATTGTCATGTAGGTGAAAGTGGGAAGAAGTGTAGATAGATATAGAGAGGGTATTGAGAGAAGTTAACATGGTGGTGGTTAGGTTTCATATTAGATTTAGAGATTATGTGATGCAAAACTTATAGAAAAATAACACTAATTTGGTGATTCAGAAACCATGTTATGGTTTCCGGTAGGGATATATGTATTTCCGTTACATTTCATGAAAATATATATGCTTGATTCTCTTAGAATACTTTTTTGGAAGGGAAACCATTTTTCGCTCGGGTATGGTTGAGTACATGATAATATCACTTTGTATTCAATGTTTGTAAATAGTTTTATTTGAATGTGTTAATGGTATAACATCTATAAAACACAAGGAATCACAACATATGTTCTTATTGGTTTATTTACAGATCCATTGTCCTATCTTCTCATGTATTTTATTACTAAATAATTATATTTCTATGTATGATAGTTCATGATAAATTTGGTTATGGTGTATTAACTCAAATGTCTCTAGGTGATAGTTTATTAGAATGCATTGAATCTATTGATTCCTGGGTTAAATCACTTATATAATATTTGGTCGTATAAGCACTGATGATGTCATTATTTTCATTCATGTGGCCATCATTGCTGAATTGGTTTTCTAGTGCATTTTCAAATTATTAACACTAAACATGCGAGGCTTCTCAGAAACCATGTTAACCCACCTTGATTTTCAAGAAGGGTTTTCATGATTACACCAATATTTTTTAACCATGAGGGTGAATCATGAAACCTACTTGAGGATGATAATTTTAGTCATTTCGAGTTTTTTAATTTTTTGACCCCTTCTATATATCCTCAATGCAGAATTATATATCCTATGAGCTCTCCCAGTTAATTACCATCCTCTTCACTCTTCCCTTGGTGGTTCTAATGATATTTATTAGAGATTTATCAATTAGATCTTAGGGTAAATTCTTCTTTCTCATTATCCCCCTCTATATCTTGTTGTCTTCCATGTTCTTTCATTTCTCTCTATCCTTACGAACCGTGTTGGATGGGTATCAAGTCTAGGGTTTTCTTAAATTGGGGTTCATGGTATCTAGGGATTTTAGAGTCCCTATTGTTACTTAATTATGTGGTATTCATTATAAGTGAAATGAATCAATTGATTAAGGTTTGTTCCTTCATTCCACTCCTTTAATTTTAATGTTACATGGGTGTTTATTAGTTTGAATTTTATTTTATTTTCATTGAAAATATTATATAAGTATTTAGTTTTAGTTTTATCATGAATCAACATTATTCACCATTAATTTATTTTTCACATAAAGGGGTATTATTCGTTTTTATTATATTATTTTTAAATACAATATATAATTTTATTAATTTTAAACATGAGTTAATCTGCACCCTCCACTAATTGGTTGGTGAATTAAAGTTCTAGAGCCTAATATATTTAGTATCATTCTTGGTTATGACCTTATTCATTTTAATAGCTATGATTGTGATATGTTTTGGGTAACATCTTGGGAGGTTATCAATAAAGGGTCATAGGGAACCCTAATTCCTTTCCATCTTCCTTGATGCATTTCCATGCCAACGGTGACATAGCAAGGTCGCAGCCTGTCATTTTCTGTAACATCATTAATGAATACTGAGCCCATTTGTTGGTCTATGTTACACAATACACTATTAATCCTCATGAAAATCTATGTCAAGGTGACTTTATAAATTTATTTCATTTCTGTGTCTGATAAAATTTCAATTGAGGGGTTTCCTCAAATAGAATTCTTTATATATTGTGTTTTGAAACAAACATGATTTATTGAGTTGGTCGTTTTATTGTTTAATAAGTTTCCCAAGTAATAAGGGGTGTGTTTGGTCTAAGGCTTCGTTTTTGAGAATTAATTAAATGAATGTGATTATGTTTTGATGTTACATATGTGTTATTTAGATTTATCTTTTTTATTGTTGTTTTCAAAATAAATTTTAATGTATATGATTAGTAAAATAATCCAAAGTCCCATTTGGCACATTATGTATAATGATTTTAGTTGATATGGTTAAAGCCTAATTAACCCCTTGAATATTTTTTGGTCTTGATAGTGTGTATTATGATATTATTAGATAACATATTGATTCTCATGTACTTTAAATGGAATATTTTTAAATAGTTGATGGATGTGGGATGGAAATATTTTGTTTTGATATATTGGTTTCTATTTTCTTTGGCTATTATAGGGATTCATATTTTATAGTTGTATGTTTTTTGAATTGATTGTATGTGGTTGATTAAACCATGGCTAAAGAAGAAAAATTATATTTAGTGGTTCTTTCCCCTCCCAAATTATCTCAATGATATAGTGGTTGTTTAAACTATTGGTATACCCTAAACCTGTTTTGGGAGGTGAAACTACTATAAAAATGTTCTTCTATTGTTCGTAGAAACTAATGATAAATTGAAATAACCAACGTCAGTTGGATGCTGATCCCAACTTTACTGGAGCTTTTTGGAAACCATCATTGAAAAATTTGGATGAAGTTTAAACCACCACTAATTCAAAAATATATAAAAACTGTCACTAATATGAGATTTTGTTATAGTGACTACCGCATGGAATCAACTGAACCTTGTAACACTACTCTATGGTTCATACTAGACATCTGGAAAATGTTATATGTACCTTCCCATACATGAGGTCATCCTGATCAACATTGGATCATTCCAAATCAATAGAGAAGCACTGACCCAAATGCAAGAAACAGTGTCACACCCACTGGTGGAAACCAACATATCATTAATGGTAGAAAACCCATCTAGATAAGGAAAGGATTGGTGGGTATTGGTGATAATATGGAATTATTTTATGTGAGTATATCTCTTCTATAGTTGGGTAACACTACCAAATAAGAGTGAAAGACCTATGATCCTTTCTTCTACAGCCTCATTGAAAATGGGTCAATCTAAAAGGATCCATTGGTATCAACAGGCCTAAAACATGGGCTCTGCTAAGGGAAATGTGGATACTGAATATGTGCTAATAGAATATGGGGAAGAACAACCACATGTCATACCATGAACCAAACTCAATTCTCTAGGACAGAAGCCCCTTTTGCATGTAGATCCTCCTGCCCCTTTCCCACCTATTTAACCCAATTATGGCGTTCTCTGACACCTCCACACACCAACCTTCAATGAACACAAAAATAATACGAAATTACCTTCCACACCTCAACACTATACTATTTGGGTGACATAAAATCTCCCACATTGTTTTTTATTGAGCTATAATAATTTTTTGGAGTGGGGAAGTCATCCTTCTTCCCCAATAGCCCAAAGCAACAACAATATCACATCATTGGGTTTTAGCAATGCCCTGCATCACCCTAGATAATCCATGAGAAATATGTGGTAGGAAAAAGGGTTATCTAATACCTTTATATAAACACACTACTTCAAAATATGAAATGATATAGATTGTACCTATAATAATCCTTAGAACCATTGATTCATAGGTATCTAAGGACTGCAGCTATCTTCCCCTTCATCCTCCAACTGCCTAAGCCTATAGCGAAGTACCTAGAGGGGGTGGTGGAAAAAGATTTGAACCATTTTCCACCCCTTCTACTCTCCACATCCTCTTCTGTGTCCACCATCATGTGAAATCCCATTCTCCTATATATTTCACTGTCAGGGTGGTCCATCAACCAAATCCGTCTGAGAATCATAGTGGGTCAAATAATCTTGAGCGATATATACCCATCCGTCACAACTGATAAACCACCTCTACTGTGATTGAATATATCTATTTTGGGAGCCCTGATCCATAGATGCTCCTTCCGAGGATTGTCTCCTGATGTGAATCACACACATGGATCCCTAAGGATGTTTTCACCTTCCAACTACCAAGGTCCCAACTCTTGTTGGACCAAGACTAATTATCAATGTATGCTCATTTAGAAACCTATTCACATCCAAGGACCACTAGAGAACTTTGACATAAGTGTAAATGAACAATGATATCACTGAAGTCCTAATATCCCAGTGTAATCCGCACTAGAAAATCAAGGATCAGGAAAATGGATATCAAACCATATCTAAAGAGTATTGTTAAAGGTCTATGAACCTCTAAGAATAATTTTCTACTATTATGATACACTACTGATGTTATAGAATCTCTTGGATACGCACAATTATCAATGTGGCTGGATAAAACTCATCCTTAAAGAGATGCTCAAACACAATCTATTTGAGTGTCATCTCATCATTGGTCCACATCACCAGACTCCATAATCACCTAATCGATACCTGTATAAGACTCACTAATAGTACCATCGTATAATCAAGAGGTGTTCTCACAAGGAGGAAAACACAAGTGACTGCCTCAATATAGTCATCAGTTGACTAGGGGTCTTTCTCACTCTAATACCAAAGAGGTATCTACCTTTGAAACTAATGGAACACACTCAGACAATACAACTCATTAACATATAATGATGGAACCACCTACTGTTCAACGAGTGGTGGATCCTTTCGAAAAACACATGGAGATACCTCTTCTTGTGTAGTTACATGCACATAAGCCTCATCACTATGAATATCAACACTACAATCCCTCTATGGAACCTTGGATGGTTTTCATTATGATGAAATCCTAAAATATAATCTAGATATTCCATGGTAAATGTTCAAATCTAGATCGCTAACTCGATATGGAAAATGGAAATTTAAACCCATTCATATATGATGCAAGAACCAAAGATACCCAACAACTAGTGTCAAAATATTTCAAGTCAACATGAAGGTAACCGAAGTCCTATTGAATGGATAAATTAGCCACTACACCAACACTAGAGGAATAATATTTGAACATGAAATACTTCAAAACCATAATAATAAATCCCATACCAAGATCATAACTAGAAAAAATCACATGTCATTTCATAGGGAAGGAACTCTTCTAATAGCACACTATAATGACCCATCCCACCAAAGAGAACTTGTCCAAAATAAAGATGATCTAGAACTACCCCAATCCCACATCCAATAGGCCATTGGATGACAATCATCACCAAGTAGTCATATCACGCACACGGGAAGCCTTAACCAATAGTTCCTATATGAACACACACACAAACATATTCACGATATTGTGAAGAGATAATAGAAAAACTATTACTAGAAATTCAGGCATACTTATATCCAAACTCAAATATAAAAAACGAAATAAAATCACAAACAGGAAAAATAAATGGCCACAAAAAAATGAAAAGGCATTCAACATAGTTAGAAGGAGTGAACTACTATGAAATGCAACCACCAGTACACATCTCAGTCTATCTATCTCTCTATGATATTCCAACTCTAGGATCTCCCAGGCCTCCATCAAAATCAATTTCATTTACATAATACATGACATGTGTTGTCATATCCCGTGAAGGGGTGAGTATAAAAATACCCAGTAGGTGCTCCAAAAACCATGATAAAAGGATGAAATTGAAAGGAAATAGTTTTTCAACCCAAAGGTATTGAAGGGAGACCAAGATAGAGAGAGAAAAAAACACTATATCACCAGCTCCTTGGTAATAACTAACAAGTGATCACATTTGAAAGTGGAATGTTAATCATGTTATGTGAAATCACTACATGGAAACCGAGAATATCCCTTATATTTAATATCCTGAATTTTAAAAAGAAAGTAATACCACCTTATCGATAAATTATTTGTTATTTATGTGAAAAAAATCAATTAGAAATTAAAATAAAATAATAAATATTTTAAATGATTTTTGTAATGGTAAAAACATGTCAACTATTTGAAATATTCAATCAATTGTTTTCCAAGTTGGAGGCTAGGTTGATGTGATATTTTGAGGCCCATAAGGCCTGGACGAAGATAGAATAATTTTTTTAAAATATATATTATTATGTGCACACAATTTTTTCAAAATAATTCAATAACTCCAAAATTGTTTATGTTCTGAGAAATTAGATAAAACCATTAGGTTTGAGACATGATGTTTACCTGAGGCAAGGTATAATATTTGTCGGTATATGTTTTTTGGATTCCTCGCTCATGAAAAATATTTATTTAATATTTTTTATTATTTGATTCTTGAAATTAATTTAATAACACAAAAAGGTGGGATGTATGAAATATCTGAGACCACCTATAGGTCCAGAACACTATGTTTACCTGGAATAGGCTATATAATTTTTAGTGTCAGACATCTAGAAGCCTCACTAGAGTAAAAAGCACTTTTATATTTAATTATTCATTTATTCCATTTTATAAATTGTAAATAATTAATACATATTATACGGTTCATCATATGAAAAATCATAGATCACTGTTAAGATTAAAATGGGGGTTTTACCCTATGTGGGGCATTACATTCATGAGCAACGAGCATTTGGTCAGGTCAGTCATAAATTTTACATTATTTAAAAAATACATTTAATAATTATTTTAATAATTATTTTAACTCAAAAACAGAATGTTACTATTCACCTTATTCCAAAACAAGTTGAAAACCCCATATCCCTGCCACCATGATCTAAAAATTATGGAAAATAAACCATTTTACACGATTTATATTATAACTCCTCAATTGGAAGGAATTAATAACTCAGTTTAAATTTTATGTTACAAAAATGAAGTAATCCATTGGTTTTGAAAATAATGGGATGAGATCAGAATTTTTTTTCATATTTTAAAATAACCAAACAATTAAACCTTTTTTTAGGTTGATCTTGTCAAATCTGACTGATCCCAAGACACCCTTAGAGATGATCCATCGAGTCTCGAGGAGTCCCCTTATAAATTGTGCTACTAAGAGGGTAACTCTTTTCATCCTCAATTAGGCACTACACAATAGTTTTGTTTTACCATTATTTTTCATTCATTTATTTATTTTATTCCTTTTTTCATTATCCATTAAATGTCTCAATGAATAAGAGTTTTAAATAAATAAATAAATAAATGAAACCTATTTTTTCATAATTCTCAAAAAAATTATAAATTGAAAATTGTAAAAATAACTAGAGGATGGGTAAACACATATCAATAATTGGTTTTTCCATCTTATCAAATGATAACAAAAAAATAATTATTAAAATATAATAATGAGATATTATCAATGAAAATATGATGGTTTTATAAAGCATTTATACATGTAAAATTTTATCGATTTTTTTTAGAAAATTATCAAAAGATAGTTTTTATGTATTTATCAATGAATGGTTATTAAGAAAATATTGAATGATAATTACAAATAAATATCAAAGAATAATTGCTTCGGATTATCATGGTAATATTATTCAATTAGCTAAAATATAATTAAATGATAATTATCTTACGGAAATATTATTGAGATTATCCTAGCACAATTAGGTGTATTAGTAAATGATAATTATAAAAATTATCAAATAATAGTTGCATGATTATCAATGAATAATTTGTTCCAAAGGAAAATTCCTGATTAATTATTAAGATATAATTAATCCTGAGGTGAACATTGTGAGTGTGTGATTTTACCTAAATTATAATTTGGATATTTCTTAAAATTGATAAAAAATATCATCTCATGTGATATTTTTTAGATTACTAAAAAACAATCTAGGTGAGTGAAAGTATCATAAAATGTGATATTTTACTTCTCTTATAAATAAAATATATTTTTTGGTTCTACGAAACCTTGAAAATCCTCAAGTGTTGAAATTATATAATAAAACTCTGAAGAGGTGTTCTTGACCAGTTTATCCCCACTTTTTTACATCATTATCTTTTGATGTAGGAAGTTACTTATCATTTTATGCTCATATATACACTTGTTTCTATAAATGACTAATGTTTTGACTTAATTTCTATCATGATTAACTTGTGATATCATGTGGGGGTGGGTGTATCCGATTGTATAGTATGATTTATTTACATGATATTGATGTGATAGCTTGAATTGATACAGATTTTTGATTCACATGTTCATGTATATGGTGTTTCAATATTTCTCATGTTGTGTTCTATGGTTGTTATCATGCTATGAATTTTTTAATTTTATTTATTAGGATTGGTATGTGTATACTTGATAGGTGGCTATCAGGTTATGATTACTCATTATGGGTTGCACACATGATGTTCGGTGAAGATGACAGTGTAGCATGATAACCTTGTATCTTGAAATCTAGATGATGCCTTGTGGATTATGAGTATATGACTGGCACTTGATGCCTTATTGATTCAAAGTGTTACCCAATTCCGTGTGGTTTCTAGGTAGTTTAAAGATATTCGATACCTTGTGAATTCTTAGTATTACCTGATTCCTTGTATATTTTTTCTTGGTTGTTTTCCCTCAATGCCTTGTGGATTTGAGTGACTCACCAAACAAACTTGTTGCTAGTTTTAAATATTTATCAACATAGAATAAATTTTCAATGTGGAGATGATGTAGGTGTAGCTGGGGGTTTGTGGTTTCATGGTTGGCATACAACCTCTTGGTTTTGGGTTGTGTGCTATTATTCTTGAAACACATTTATTTTATTATGTAATATACTTTAATACTTGAGAAAATCAGGTTAATTATGCATTTTTGGTTTCCTACTAAGTCTAATACTCAAACCCTACATGGGAATTTTGATGTGCTTATAGATTTCAAGATGGATCCTGAGAATTATAAGGGTTATGCGGTGGATGGATGAGTAGTGGAGTGCATAGTTAGTAGCAGGAAAATATGGACTCTAAAGGACCATAGTTTATATTTTATTTATCTACTACTTATTACATTGGTTTTTATTTCCACATTTTGGTTTTTTTATTGCATGAAATGTATTCCCTGTTTACTTTTACTCATTTTCACATTGATTATTTATTATGATATTTATTTTTATTATTGATCATATGACATGATATTGAGAATATATTCTCCACATGATTCCAATCGAGACCCTTTATTTCTAATCTGAAAACTCTTGCATACGGGGAGGCACACATGATGACATATGGAATTCCGGTACGGACCCTATGGTTAAGGTTGGGATGTTACATATATAATCCTCTTAGAATCCATGTATCATGTGGTCCCAACCTCACTGTCTGCCACAATATTATACCGATAGCTCAAATGCAATGCCATGCCTTGGAGATCTCATTCCATTAGCCCTACCACCCATGATCGAAATGAAAAAAAGACATCACTTATCAGTATCACTTTGAAAATGAAAGATCTCTACCATCCTAGTGGCAATACATTAGAGGGAACAATATTTTTGGTTATATATATAAATAAATTCATTTTAGAAACCAACAGATCTTGATACTCTAATATGGGATCTCACCCATACCTAATGCGAGACTCTAATAACCCTACTAGATCTCATAATACATAACTCACAGACATGGCATCACCCCCAATACCACTAGGTGACAACATGAACCCAATATTGAACATGAATTATCATAATGGTCATATAAGGGTTCACACCAAAGTCTGTGGAGGGACTTCACGAACCCCAACAAGTCTCAGATCCATGACACATCGATAGGGGATCATGACCAAGACCTCTAGGTGATAGTAAAAACTATAATATGGATCTAAAATCAATATATAGGATTATATAGAGGATGAATACACGGACCCTATTGAAATGAGCCGATATATAAGGGATCATACTATCAAAGATACAACAACGCCTACATGTATAATTCCCTTGTAGGGGATCACTTACCTAGGTATCAAGGTCACAACGATGCCACCAAACCTACAAGGGAAGAATATAAGATAGGGGATCCCGCCCAATCCTTTTAGAGGGATACAAAAACATAAACTAAACTCATCCTGTAGAGGGGATGATAGTCCTATACTGGGGGCACAATGACACATTGTTACCAAATGATAATAGACCAATGGAGAACAAATGACCATTACTAGCCTATAAAAAAAATAATTGATGTATCAATAAAATGTCACCTCACATCGCATATATAATGAGAAAACCATGGACACCATTACATCCAACACAAGAAATTATTGAGAATAGGATACTGACAGGCCTCCATCCGATATTTGCAGATAGTGATGTGAGGGGGAGAATCCACTAATGGGATTACATGGCATGTAACCAGAGTACATCATGTGTCTCTTGTAACCATCCCCTGGTCATCTCCCATATCAGTACTCAACGTGTGGAAGGAGACTACACAACATGGACCAATGTCAGAAAACATGTGAACTAATCCCAACCATTGGTAATTTCCTACCCCACACATGGATATTCTAGCCATTTCCCCATACACAGTGTATACCCTTAGTACATGGTGTATCCATCTTAGCTCAGCCCATGCCGGCATCTTTGGTTGTGTCCTTGTATCACAACATGTTCCCATGCGATCTAGCCATGTACTAGCACAAGACTATGTCCCATGACCTGACAAGCCTAGTCGTGCCCTTGGCCTCATGGATTAGGATCACTACAAAAAATGTACACCTAGTTCATGGTGGGAAGTCCGCAAAACATTTACTCTTCAAATATGAATTACACAGAAAATGTTCTCCTTCACTATAGGCCATATGATTTTGAATTATGAATATGAATATATTTCAACCCATTTGAAACCCTCAATTTGAACCAAAAACCACAGGTCTAACTCCAAAGAAACTATAGTGGTCTTAAAAGGAATATAAAACCCTAAAAAATGAATAAAATAGGGTTGTGATGTAAGCCTCATTAATACGTCTACCACATGGTGAAACAACAAAGCTTTGGGTCCAAAAAAGACATATGGAATCTGATGCACCTCGATTTAGTGATGAATAAAATCTACAATAAGATTTGATGATAACTCTTTTCCTCAATTTATCCTCGGGTCATCCATCATGAATGATGGATCCCCACTATCCTATTACCCATTTGATAACTAAAGGGGGAGTGGTATACTATTTTATTTATTTTTAAATAAACTAATATATCAACAACATGCCTACCAAACTCTCCCTCTATTGGGAACCTGCTGCCAAAAACATTATATCATGCCTAATATATATCCCATATTCATAACTCAACAACAATATCATGCTTCTGATCTAAATAAAAGCTTGGGATTATTCCAGGTTTCTAGATAATCAGTTTGCACATTATATAAAATATTAATTTATTTTAGCACCCCCACACTGTGGCTCTATGAGCCCCAAAATCCTACGATGACTTAGTTCTTGGATTTTGAAATAATTCTATAAAATTTTCAAAGTCTTACGTGGGAAAACATTCATTCTACAAGTAAAAAAGATAAATTAACAATTGCATAAAAGTCATAATTGATGCACCTTGGGTATCAATATTCATCAACCTCAAATGATCTAGAGAAGCTTCCTTCTTTAGTGTTGGAATATATGTGTTTCAACCATGTGAGCGTGGTTCTATTTCACCATTGTCGATGCGCTTGGATTAGAATCAATATGGCATCACGACATGGTCAGCTTCTCCAGTAGGAATCATCACGGCTTTGGTCAACTTCAATTGAGGTAGTTCTCATCGATTCTTCACTTCGGCCTCAATGGTTCATCACCTGTGTTTGGTGTTTATTTATTCCCAGTCATAAACCTACTATAGGGTGGATTGGATCAATTATATCTATAACAAACCATGATTTTATGGTATTTATCTTTTAAAATTTATCTTCTTCATAGTTTATACCTCACACCACATCGAGTTTAAAACCATAATTTACGGTTAAATATGACCATCGGAATTAGAATGTGACCATTGTGAATATTAATATGACCAATAGAATATTTACTTCATCTATGAAAGTATAAATAAAATGTGGGTAACTTAAAATTGAAAATATGGTATATTTATATCACGGAACACGGAAATAAATGTTTTAAAACAGATTAATTATATTTTGGTATTTTTATGAAACAAAAATGTATATTTACAATTTTATAATGAAAATATTGATTTAGAATTTTTTTTTCAAAAACAAAAATTCAATATTTAAGATTTTATTATTTTATTATTATAATATAATTTCATGAGACCTTAATTAATTTTTTCATGTTTCAAAAGAACAATTATCATATTAAATTCTGATTTTTTCGAGTAAATGATTATTTTATTTAAAAATTAAATTTATCATAATTAAAAAACATTATTCCTAAAATGGAATACGATTTTTAAATTAACACATGTAAAAATTCATATGGTAAATTTTTTGAATTTTGGTAAAATAGTTAATTTTTTTGTAAATAGTTAAATATGGTAACTTATAGGGTTTAACATTATAAGTAAATAAATAAATTAATGAGTCATGTATGATGTATGTATGAGGATTGAACACATTAGTATTAACTCACTATCACTAGTTACAATTTATACTCATAAGAAACATTACTATTAATAGACTTGAGAAAAAATAATTTAAAAAAATAATTAAATAATTAAATAACACCCATGTCCTCCTCTATAAATACCACCCCTTCTCCTCACATCTCCAAAGCCTTTAATCCTTCTTATATTCTGAAAACTACCTCTCCCAATCCTCTTACCCATATTTTGGTCTTACAATTTTCACCAAAAGACCACTTCCATGTCTCTTAAGGAGGTTCTCAAGGAGGCGACACTCAAGTGGTAAAACCTTCTCTCTCTACCTCTTTCAATATATATTATGTTCATATACATCACTCTCATCCGCAATACAACATGAAATTAAAAATACTGTTTTTTATATAATCAAATTGTATTATGTTAATGGTATATCTACCATCAAATCTCTTTCCTTCCCATTATTATTCAAAAAAGGAAAATATCATTTATGAGGTGCTGATTTACCCCCTTGGTGGATGATGGGTTTTTGTTTTTCAAGTAAACCTACATGAATGATAATAAAAACCTTTTTTGGTTAAAATAGTCAATAATATATGAAATAAAAATTAATTAATGTTCTAGAATCCTTATATATAGATAATATTAATTGATAATAAAAACTAGTTTGTGATGATTGAAAATTGCTAAAAAAATATAAACAGTTATCATTTACATTTTATCTAATTAATCACCCTAATATCTGGAAAATGATAAATATGGCCATTAAATATACATTATGTTAATTAATAAAAAATAATTCTTCTTCTGGATAACTATTTTCATTTTACATGATCGCTCATACATGTATACAAGTGAACCAATAATGAAAACTTAGAAAAAAGCACCACCAGACTACAAAATTTTATCTTATAACTTATCAAAAAGGGTCATAAATTAATTTAATAAACATATCATAAATAAAATAAATTATTAATAAGTTCTTAGTTAAACTATTAATGAATCTAATTTCATTATCCCAAAAATTAAGTATAACTGAAGAAAACTTTCGCACAAATGGTATTGGATTTCTCATCTTACTTTTATTTCTATGATATATGTCTTAATCACCACTATTTTTTTGTATTGTTTGTGTATAATGTATTTTGATTTTTAATAAAACTTATTTATTTATCTCTATGGTATTAAATATTTATTTAAATGATCACTAATTTTATGGGGCATATGGTTTGACTGTTTGCAAAGTGGTAAGAGTTTCTTCCTAAACCTCTTTTTTTACAATGGGTTACACTTCCTCTCTCTTTACCCAAATGAAATTCTTTTTTATTTTTATATAATTATTATAAATTCTGTTTCTATGATCAAAACTCAGTTATCATGACCAGTTAATCATTATTTTATGGGGAAATAAATGTTTTATATGGTTAATTTACCAATTATCTCATTAAGACATCCTAATTAAAGAGAAATTCCCAATTTTCTAACCCTTGTCATGTACCATCCATACCCTATTTTGAGACCCAATTATTTTTCTAAAATCAATCATTTTGCCATGAAAAATTCTCTTTGTTCATTTTTAGGTTTACATAAACAATTATGGCTTTTTCCATTTTAAAGAATCTTTTATATTTTCTCTTAAACCACCCTGAAGTAGCCCAATTCAGAAGTTTATGAAAAACTATTTTTAAATGTTGGGCATAAATTGGGAATCGAACATAATTTCACTGTACTTATCTTTTCTTTGGGATATTAATTTTCAATATCTGATTTTAAGACCAATAAAAATAATTGTTTTCCCAAAAGAAACCACTATAAAGTAAAAAAAATATTTCCTTCAAGAATTCCTAAATAATTTTGTTAGAGTATTTTAATCTATTTCAACACCCTCTATTAAATTTTATTGTTAATTGGGATTTATCTTTTATGATATAATCTACCATATTCTACTGAAGGGATTATGATTAGCTTGGTTGTGGATGTGAAATCTTGTTATCATTCACCATATTACATAGAATGGTTTGTTATTATGTTTACTAGTTAGGGAATGTTATTTAAACATCGTATATATATGTTGCTTAAATTGAACCCCATTCATATGAGGAATTAATTGATCTTATATGTAATCGGTGGGTCTTAATATATAATCTCGACGATTTAGCAGGTATCATCAGATAAACTAGTATGGGATTTTTCTAAGGCCTTACCCATTTATTTTCTGATGTCTTGGATGAGACCACTATGATATATTTCAAATGTACATAATTATTAATTTTGTTAATTAATATATTAATAATTGAAAATCCACGGGATTATTTTGGTAGTATAATATCAATTGTTAAGTTTTATTCTCATAAAATTGTTTATATAGTATTATTTAATTAGGATTTATTCATTCCATATTAGGATCAAGATTATGATTTAATGGAATGTGTTTTTATTTAATCACATTTCAATACTGTCTAATTTTATGATATATTCTATTGTATTTAATACACTTAATGTCCATCTGAGCTCACCCCTTATATTTAATTTCCCCCAAGATGCTAAGATGTATTTTATGAATGAATTGTAGGGATAATCTTTGAGTTTATGGTATTTTCAAATAGAGTTTCTATATTTTTGGTCCTTTTGATGTTATAATGTTACAATTATGTTTGTATAGGAATTTCCAAATCTACTAAATTATTTGATTCTTTGGGATAGAATTTCTAGTTTACAGTTCTAATGTAATTATATAAAGAACTAGCTTAGGGTTTCTTGGTACATGGTACTAATAGTATATAATTATATTCCAAATCTGTGATGCTCAGAGGTTTCTCATCTACGAGCATATGGGGAATAAATCATCAGATTCGACATCAGTTCATCAATTTTGGTGAACACGCCATCATTAGTGTTTGGATTTATCTAATTGACTAGATGAAAAATTTTGACCAATATCCACCTATGATGTTGGTGGCTCTTTAGTTTCAGCAAGGTGTTGTGGATTCGTAGGACAATGGGGGAAGTGGTACCATGGATACCCCATTGTGGAACAGACATGGTGTAATTTTTATAGATTGTATTAGATAAATAATAAGGGTGTACATACATGGTATAATGGTAAAAAGGCATGGGTATTGTAGTGGGGTTTCATATTGTAAAAGAAAGATGGGGTTTCATATTATTATAGTGGGATGGATAAGGAATAATGGTACCATGGATTGGGTATCGTTTTCGGGGTGTTCATGGTAGGATTCATTTTTTAATTCTCTTAGTAGTTTCCCATAATAGAAAGGTAAAATATAGAATATTTTTTTCATCCATGGTAGAAATGGGGTTCTTCTTACAGATATAGGACAATAGTGGCATATGAACATGGGAGTATGGGCCAGAAATGGTTGTAGGTATGGATTCACACTATCAGTGTAATCTTAATAGTAGTTGGGGCAGTAAGATAATGAGGCATGATAGTGGACCTGAATTCTCATGTATGTAGACAACATTAATTGCTCCAATAACTTTCATCTATCAAAAAAGATCTGCCCTCAATAATTAACATAAATATTTTTTTAATTATAGGAATTAATCAAATTAATTACATAAATGATAAAATATCTACAATTTAAAATTTGATTCCTTTTCACCGAAAAATATGATATTAATTCAAAATTAATTTCAATATTTAAATTTTAAAAAATCATTTTTAAAACAATTTTAATTTATGGATATCAATAAATTCTAAAATGAATAAAATTAATAATTATCATTATTAGTCTATTTATAATATTAATTATTGATTGAGTGATATAATTTTCCTTCATATTTTAAAATCAATGTGTGGCTATTAAATAATTCAAAAATGTATAACATAATAAAAAATACCTATTTTTAGCTTTAAAATTGAAAAATCCCAAAATTCTTGTAATGGATTCAAAATTAAATCAAAAAACTCTAGAACATGAACCAACAATGATTTTTGTCAATTTATAGTGATGTTTTAAACTTTTTAATAAATCAAAAAAACCAAAAATTTTCCAAAAATCTGAATAAATACTATGGAAAATATCAAAGATTAAAAATAATTTTTAGGAAAATTATGGCTCAAATAAATTTCCATAAATAATTAATTTATATTAAATGAATACATTCATAAAATCATCTAATGAATATAATCATGGATGAGAAGGATTCCAAACTGAATAGAAGTGGAATGTTTGGTTTCCTAACTATGGGTAAATAATAATCTAAGGGGTAAAAATGAAATACTAAGAATGCATATAAAATAAAAAAAATATTAATAAGAAAATAAAATTATAGGGGGTTTTATAAATAAGGTATATATTAATAATCTAGACTAATCATCTTTAAAAAACCCTTATTTTCAATTGATATTGTAAAATAAAACCTTATAGAAATGGTAACATAATAACCAAAAGAATATAAGAGGATTACCATTAAATGAATCTTAAAATATCATTAAATTACTGATATTAATTATACGTGAGGGAAATAGGGAACTGGGTACACTGAATAAAAGAAAATATGTCGTGAAATATCAAATAGGTCTCATGGAATTGGAAATATTGATAAGTAACCCTTACATATAATCAGTCTTAGATGAGAGTGCTCTATGATCTAGTAAAAAATATCTTTCTTAATCACCTATTTAAGAACCTTATTCATTCTTATAACCTTTAATACACTTCATATATACTCATTTATTACCAATATATAAGTTATTGGTAGTTTATATCCATTATCGAATGTTATTAGCTTTGATTAATTGTTTAGTACCACTTCTATAATGGTTATGTCGATTGATTATTATATATTAACATTTAATCATTTTGATATCATTATATTTAATTTAATATATGTTTTATAAGGAATTATTTTAATCTTATTTCACTTTGAATGTATTTTGGATGTGATTTGTGGCGATGTAGTTTGTAGTGATCTTATTTTATTAAATTTTAAACGAATACAGAGTGGTATTAGTAATAATTTATATTTTAATATAATTTATCTATAAAAATAAAACAAATATTATTTTCCCATTATATCTAAAAAAACTAGTAGATAATTTTATATATTCTTCCATGATAGAAAATTTTAGCATTGTTTAAGTAAGTGGTTAAACCAATCCAAACTATGAAATTCGATAAACATTGGGTGAGTATGGTTAAGAAAATTATTTTCCTATAATCTTATAATTCTCTAAAAATCATAAGGATTTTTTTTTATTTTTTAAGGAGGTGAATTAGGTTATAATAGGTTTTTATAAATAATAAAAAACTAGTGTGAAAAAAGAAATATGTTACTTTATTGAGGCATTAGTCTCCACGTAGGCATGAGTGACACATTCATTTATATATAACAAAAATGATGTATTAATTATTATATTTTTCTAGAAACTTATACTGTTTTAATAATCATATTTAACCATTAAATAACCCCTTTTTAAAATACTTTTAACGTGGTTATGATAAATGGATCATGTCACTTATAGAGAGAGTAGTCCACATATAATACAAGAGACATTTTCGTTTTCCAGATCCTTAGGATAAGGGTATAAAGTGAATATTAAATTAGTATATTATTATTTTAGAATATTAATAAAATGTAATTTTTCTTATTTAAATGTATATAGTAGTTTTTAGTTGGTATAAGAATAAATGAAAAAATAGGTCTAAATTGATAACATTACCTATCCCTTTAGATATTATCTATTGGGTAAAACCTTAAGGATCCTTATGTCATATCCCGTCCTAATGGGGCCTGTGCTGTGACTCCCCAAGCCCGCCTCCAATAAGCCAGGTGCAACTAACTAGCACCGAGTAGGCATATTAGTAATCCTGGGAGGCATTGCCTATGTACTTATAAAAATGCACATATCTCCAAGCCCACAAATTATGAAATGTATATAAACACTAGAGAACAAAAATTCATGCATACAACTAAACCCAGCAAACAGAGTACGATGGAAGGTAAAGTACTAAAAGTAAACTAGGCCAGAACTCAAGCCCACTGAAATTTTATTTTGAAAAATGCAAAGACCAACCTGTAAACACAAAAGGTACTGGGACTTCTGCTCATAGTTGTAGGAAAACCTCGACCTGTAGGGAACTAAGAAAGCTCGGTCATGTCTTAGTCCACCCTGGACTACGTCAAAAGGATGCTTGTCAGTACAAGACATGACATGTGCGGGCAAATCCCATACAAGGGTGAGCATAACAATACTCAGTAGAGGACCCTGAAAACCAAAAGTTAGTACACAATGTAAAGGTATAGTCAGTTATGCACAGTATATGTCTACAGAACATATAGCACAATCTATATATACTCAAAACCCAGACCCATAGTCTAGAGACAAGTCACCCAACCGAATACCCCCAGCTAGGGGTTCAGATCGAAGATTCCACGAAGCACTCATTCCGAGAGAACACACTCCAGGATTCTTAATGATCTGATGACGTCTTTTCGAGAAGTATTGTTCATAGGGAAGCTTCACGAGAGGTATTTACACTCATTACGGAAGGCACACTCTTGAGTGAGAAGGTTATGGTAGATAGATGCACTCATTATGGGAGACACAATCCTGAGTGGGAAAGATCACGATACATAGATGGGGATCACTGCCAGGGCCATGGAGGATACTGCGACTCTTCCAGAATTCACCAGCTAGGTAGAGGATCGACGCCCGGTGGAGTTGGTCTCATCTATGCTGGACACTACCTAGAGTCATGAATGGATTGATGATCTCAATCTGGGCCAATCAGATGGATGCCTAACTCTATCATGGAATGTCATGCTGATGGTATCATACTACTATAAAAGAAAATGATTTCTAACATTCAAGGGAATGAGAAGAAGGGGCACTAACCCAAAAGAAAGATGTCCAAGATACTGTGAACAAGAGGACCATGCCATTTTCTAAAAAGTACATGTCATGTAGAAAAGTTACTCACCGTGTTGTCTTACCCTGGGTACTTCTCGTGTACAACAACACATGTCGTAAGGCTGGTCACGTAAAAAATGAGTAAACGACAGGTAGTATGGTGTACACCCCGTGTTCAAGTTACTGGGGTCGGCTCTGTGTACGCTTGCCATGTGCCCGTACACAGTCATCAACTTCTATACTCCAACCCGTGTAATCAGTACATCGGGTGACCCGCGTTACTGGCCTCACCTGGCTGTGTGATGGAGTACACGATCTTGTACCCCATACCATGTCTGTGTAGCCCCTGGATACATGCCTTGTTCTGCGTAGCCGCCTCTCCCATGCTATAAATGTCGTGTCGCCTAAAGCCAAGTAGTCCAACCTGTGCCAGTGTAATTCTCCAAATACATGCCGAGCATCAGGGAAAGCCTAACACACTCTGTGACCAGGATCACACGCCGTGTGATTATTCTCTAACCCCCGAAACCCTATCCTCCCCTACTAGTACTACACGGTGTGTACTTCAGAAGTACTTGCAGTGTATTCTGGATATTTCTAGAAATGCAGAACTCCACTGTCGCGCCTTCGGTGATGCTCTATTTGTTAATCCGACCACCCGATCTCCATGAAACTCCCAGGTTTAGGTCTCCCCAACACCATGAAGCCAATTCCATTGATTTTGTACCTCTTATCTGCTCCGAAAACATGAAACGATCCATCCGCATGAAGAACGCTTGAATAACGACCCTTCCAGATCATGTCTGATTCGTCATCTGCTATCGTCATTACACCTCCACAAGTTCATTGGGATGTCGATTCTTCGATTTTGGATCATTGCGTCACAGAATAGATGCACAACAATCTGTTTTCATCACCACACAAATAACGTGAAGAACACACACGAAGAAAATGGGGGAATGAAAACCAATCAAGCAAAAGAGGAATGAACCTCCACCATCATTCGTCACAGAGTTTATCCGTGCCTGTTAATAGGCTTAAACGGAGCATAAAATCAATAACCAAATCAAAATAGATTAATTCCTCCATAATAATCCCAAAGAAAACCCTCCCAAAAGAACGTATGAATCCGCAGATCAACTTTTTTGTGGTTGATCTGCATTCATCATTTAAATCAATGTGGGTAAAAGAAAACTAAAATAACAAAAACCCAACCTCAAAAAGGTATTGATAACTGACAAAGAGGTCATTCTACCTTCATTGTCAATATCCTCCATTCTTGTTGGAACATCAATTTGTAGCTTTGATTTGTCATTGTTCGTCGCTGAGTGATTTCTCCAGCGTTTCCCTCAATCATTCTCCAACGATCAACATTCGATTATCCCAATAAAAAGGGAAACGTATTTGACATTCAAAATTACTCTATGGTAATAATGAGTCTAACCTTACATTATTGAATCATTATGACATGAAATTTAATTATGGAAACAGCAGCCCCGTTGTCGTGCTGCAACAGAATATTCCATAAATGAAATTAAATAAATTGAGAATTTATTTTATTTTATTTTACATAAAACGTCCGAAAATTTACTTTTTCCCCCGACCCGTGCCAGTCATGTTTAGGAACATTCTAATTTAAAGTCATCACCCTGGACGCAATGGTTCCCTTAGATTTTTAATTTGGGAATCCATTTGGAAACTACCACAACCGCGCAGAAGGGACGGCTCAATTAAATTAAAAAGTTCAAACCACCATTCCGGGCTGACTGGGCCTCTGAATGATATGTTGTCTTCGCGCCCAGTCGTGAAATAATTCCATATAATATTTAAAAATAATACACAGAATACTTAAGACATTACATTCTCCCCACCCGAGGGTTTTACATCCCCAAAAACCCAAAACAAAGGCTACTCAAAAAGATGTGGGTACAGGGCACAGATCTGGCCCTCCTGCTCCCATGTGCTCTCCTGAAGATTTCTATGCTGCCACCAGATGCACACCAAGGGAATCGATCTCCCACAAATGATCATCTATTGCCGATCCATGATCACCACTAGGTACTCACCAATGGTCACATCATCATTCGATGTCCAGCTCATCCCAGTCGATGACATGCATGTACCTCTTCAACTAGGACACGTGAAAGACATCATGTACCCGATGCAACTGTGGAAGTAAATCTAGGAGGTACGCCACCTCGTCTAATCTGCACAGTATCTGGAAAGGTCCGAGAAACCTCGAAGATAGCTTTCCACCTTGGCAAAATCTATGTAACCCTCATCCAGGTGAGACCCGAAAAAAGATGTTGTCTCCCTCTTCGAACTATAGAGGACTTTGTCATCTGTCAGCATAAGACTTTTTCTGGCTCTGTGCAGTCTTCATCTACTCCCAGATGATCTACTCCTTCTCGGTGGTAGCTCACACCAACTATGGATCCATGAGTGCTGAATCTCCGGGGTCAGTCTATCAAAGCGGTGACTGGCAGGGTCTCCCATATAAGGCCTCAAACAGTGTCATACCAATAGTGGAGTGGTGGAAATTGATGTATGGAAATCCACCAGTGGTTGGTGGTCCTCCCAAATATGACCAAAGTACATGACAGAGGCTCACAACATATCCTATAGAACCCGAATTGTCCTCTCGATCTGACCATCAGTCTGGGCTTGAAACGATGTTCACAAGCGTAGCTGTGTCCCAGAAGCCTTTTGCAATCCCTTCCACAACTAGGATGTGAAATGGGCATCTCAGTATGAGACTATTTCGAGGGGAATCCAAGAAGTTGAACTATCTCCTGCATGTAGAGGCATCCCAAGAACTCTATGGTACACTACTCAATAATATCTAAGAAGTGGGCCGACTTGGTGAGTCGGTCAATAATCACCCAGATTGAATCATGCCCCTTGGATGTCTGTGGTAATCCTGTCACGATGCCCATAGATATTTCATCCCACTTATAGTCTGGAACACCCAGGGGTGAGTTAATCTCACTGGAACCTGGTGCTCATCCTTCACCGGCTGGCATGTAAGGCATTGAGAAACGAACTCTGCTACTGCATTCTTCATGCCTAGCCACTAGAACTATCGTCGGAGGTCCTAGTACATAATTATCAATCCAGGATGTACCATTAAAAAGGATGTGTAAAACCCTCTTAGGACCTCCTCCTGCAACGCCACTGGTAAAACAGTGCATCCTTTAAAAAGAAGTGCATGGTCTCCACCTTGCGAATATACATCAGGAACATGTCCTGTGGATAACTAATCATGTAAGGCCCCACAGTTGACATCTTCTAGATGAACCTCCCTAACCCATTGTAATTGTGGAGGGGTGAAAACCATCACCTCTCGGTATTCTGTATCCACTCCAACCACAAAGGAATACTACAACGTGGCTATCTAATCTTTCACCTCACTCAACAGATGTGAGCTCAACCTTCTGTTAAGAGAATCTGCCACCTTCTCCCCTTCCCAAGAGTATAGATGATCTAGAAATCATAATCCGGGAGGAACTCTAGCCAATGCCTTTGCATCAGATTCAGATCTCTCTTTGAGAAGATGTACTTGAGGATCTTGTGGTCAGAGTAGACGATAAACCACTCACCCATAAGGTAGTGTCGCCATATCTTCAATGCAAATAATACCTCTACCAACTCAAGATCATGGGTTTCATAGTACTTCTCAGCTGTCCTAAGCTAATGTGAGCCATAAGAAATAACCGTCCGCCTCTGTATTAGGACACAACCAAACCCGGTCCCTGATGCATCACAGAAAACAATGTACTCGACACCCTCCTTTGGAAATATCAAGACTGGGGCGCTTGTCAAACTAAGCATCAACCACTTCAAAGCATGCTGGAAATTCTTTGTCCACGTGAAGGGTTTACCATTCCTTGTCAAGTTCATCATTGGTGCTGGTATCCAGGATTAATCAGTAATGAATCTCCAATAATATCATGCCACCCCAAGGAAGCTATACACCTCTGTCATGCTCCGAGGTGTCTCCCATGCTAACACAGCCTCTAACTTTTCTGGGTCTACAACTACTCCATCTGTAGAGATTAAATGTCTCAGAAAGTGGACCTATTTAATCAAGAACTAGCACTTTGAGAGTTACCCATAAAGCTGGTGCTCCCGAAGTACGTCTAGGACAATCTGCAGGTGTCTCACGTCCTCCTTCTCTGACAATGAGTACACAATGATGTCTTTGATGAAGACCACTACGAATCAGTCCATGTACGGCTAGAAGATCCGATTCATCAGTCCAATAAACATTGCAGGGGCATTCATCATGCCAAAAGGCATCACAAATTACTCATAGTGATCATAGTGGCATCTGAAATCCATCTTCGGTATATCCTCATCTCATACTCGTAACTGGTGATAACTCGATTGAAGGTCAACCTTTGAGAACCACTGTTCCCATGTTAGCTAGTCGAAGAAGTCATCGATCCTTGGCAATGGATACATGTTCTTCACCATCACCAGGTTCAGTTGTCGGTAATCCATGCACAACCTCAAACTCTAATGTATCATCAAGGGAAACAAGACTGGGGCTGCCCTGGGTGAAACACTGGGTCTCATGAAACCCTTTCTCTGAAAATCCTCCAACTGCACCCTCATCTCACGAAGCCCTGCAGGAGCCATCCGATATGCTGAATAGGAAATCAGTGTCGTCTCAGGGTGCAAGTCGATGCGGAAGTCGACTTCCCAGTGGGGAGGTAATCTGGGTACATCTTCGGAAAAGACATCTTCATACTACACCATTACTGCTTGGAACTGGTAGCTCTCAACAACTACTACTATGAGGGCTAGGCTAGCCAACTCATGGGTGATTGGCTGCACCCACTTATTCATAATCCCATTTTTTTCTTCCTGGGTTTCCCTTTCTCCGACAAAGGAAAACATAGTTCCATCATGGCGGACACACCGCACTCTTCACCTAAAACAGTCAAACTATGCATGGACCGAAGAAATCCAATCCAAACCGAGAATGACGTTGTAAGGCCTTGAATCTACCACCAAGAGGTTCCAACCAAAACACTCAACTCCAAGGGTATGATCACACTATATGAAAAGGTGTGTGATCTTCGAGCCTCCTCCCGTAGTTTTCTCCAAGCATAATGATTGATTCAACGGTTCTACCAAAATCTCAAGGTTTTATACAAGACATGTGTCTATTAAGGAATGATTGGAATCTTTGTCTATAGGTACAGAAGCTAAGGTATAAAAGACACAGATCGTACCTCGAATTATCCATAGAGCCCTTAGATCGTATTCCTCGAACGCATGAACATGTCCCCACCCCTGTCCCCTAGCTCCCGGAGCCTGATGAGGACCTCATGGGGTGGTGGTGGAAGTATGTCAATGCGTCTTCCACCACCCGGAGATCTCCCTGCTCCTCTGCCACATATGCCGCCCGGTGGGTCTGTATGCTCTAGTATCTGCCACTCCCTCAGTGGTCCATCCACCGCTTCCCCGTCAACAGCTCGATGGGTCAAACAATATCTAGTGATATGTCCCCTACCGTCACATGAATAACATCGCTTATCCCTATGATGACTGGATCCAACCCGAGATCCCTGGAATATTTATCCTCTTTCATGGGTCCTCCTATGATGTTTCCCACGTCAAGATCCCTAAGAATGATGTCGGATCCCTCCTGTCGGGGTCTCCACACCTATCTGCCTGCTGCTGATCGTTGTCGGCTATCTCTACTCCGCCAAAGAAGCTCTTGATCATCAAGGCCCACCCGAGAACTCCAGAATAAGACGAAATGCATAGAGGCACGACACTAGCTCGGATTTCTAGTCATAGACCTCAATCGATGGTCCACGCTCTGATGTATTGATCCCTGACAATATCCATCGAGTATCGAGCGAGGTTGGTGAACCAAGATAAATAGTCTACTACTGTCCTACTGCCCTGCTAGAACTGATGAAGATCCAGGATGCACACAACTCTCAGCGTAACCGGAGAGAACTCCTCCCTGATGAGTCACCCAAACTCCGTCCACGAAAGAGTCTCCTCGTCGTGAGTCTGTGTGGTTAGACTGCACCATTGTCCCACCAAACCCTAAAGAAGTCTCTCTCCTAGGATCACCATCTGGTCTGCTGGTGTCCTCACTAGATGAAAAACTCCGGTCACCTCCTCAAGCTAGTTCTCAGCCATTTGAGGATCGGGCTCACGTCAGAACCTGAGAGGACTTTGTCTCTGGAACTCATGGAGCGCGCTCATCCTGCACTCCTCATCAGTTGGTATTGCATGTACCATGGGCTGCTCCACTAGTGGCGGCATAAATTGTGAATTACCTGGTAGATAAACATGGGGAACTGGTCCCTGCATCGAAGCCTCGTCACTTAAGGGGTCATCCTCATGATCGCGCTGCTGAATCTTAGAAGGTATGCGTCGTGGAGGCATCCTGTAAGGAAACAAGATGTACCATGGTCAATGACTATATCTGGATAGCTGACACAACGGTTATAGAAAACATAACTCATTCCAATATGATGCATGTACCTTATTTTCCGCCCGGTGGGTCTGTATGCTCTAGTATCTGCCACTCCCTCAGTGGCCCATCCACCGCTTCCCCATCAATATCCGATGAGGAGTCCATGCTACCGTCGTCGTCCAAATCCTACAACCACTTTGGCATAGCGATTTACAGCTTTGATCCGTCGTTGTTCATCATCGAAAGTTTTCTCCAGCGTTTCTCTCAATCTTTCAGCAATGATCGACATTCGATAATACCAATAAAAAGGGAAACATATTTGACATTCAAAATTACTTTGTGGTAATAATTAGTCCAACATGACATTCTTGAGACCTTTTGATGTGCCATTTAATTGAGTAAACGGTTTCCTTATTTCCGTGCTGTATCTGATGTTTCCATAAAATAAATAAAATAATCATGAGAATTTATTTTATTTTATTTTACTTAAAACGTCCAAAAAATTAACTTTTTCCGCCAAACTGTGCTAGTTGAGGTTAGGTTTGTTATTAGGTAAATTCATCTCCCTAGATGCAATGGTGCCCTAAAATTTTTAATCTGGGTATCTATTTGGAAACTGCCCCAACCGCGCACAAGTGCCGACTCACATAACATGAAAAGTTCAAACCACCATTCCGGGCACACTGGGCTTCATAATGATGTGTCGTCTTCATGCCCAGTCTCGAAATAATTCCATATAATATTTAAAAATAAAACATTGAAAATCTGAGATATTACACCTTATCATGGTATTTTGAAAAAAACCCTAATAAGAAGTGGGAAGAGTGTTTATGAAAAATATTTAATCTTTTTGGTTGATATAATTCATTTTAAATAATAGATAAATATGGTGTAAGTGATACCCTTTTATAAGTGAAGAAAATTTCAATTTTTTAAAAATCCATTATTATTTCAATAGTGTCATGACACTATTTAAAATTTAATGTCTCCATAGTGGAAATTATTATTTTTTATTTATGATAAATATATCATCTAAAATTCATTTTATTTAATGTATTAATGAGTATTCAAGTGTTTGATTACTAGATTTTTACATTATACCATTTTGGGTTTTTACTTGTTAACTAGTTTTTATGTGAGTAATTTATATTTAATTAAAATTACATGGAATATCATCTCACAGAATTTTGATGTCATGACGATAAAAATAATATAAATATAATATAAATCAATTTATATATAATATATAATTAAATATTAAAATAAATCATTTAATATATAAATTGTTTGTTTAGGAAAAGTTTATTTTCTCCATTAAGTGTTCTTAATATTATATATCATTAATTACAAATTAAAAGAGGGATGTTATATCCTTATACATTCATAAACATGACAAAAACGTCATTATATAAAATATATCACTTTTATTTTTTATATAATAATTACCCAACAATAATAAATCAATTCTTTCAAAAATAACACTTAAAAATTTATCATAATCATTAATGTTATTCTTAGTAATCATAATGTTATTCCATAAAATGAAATTATCCATATCAGAGAATATGATCATATTGATATAAAATATTTAAACTATATTGGTATATTAAACATCACCATGTGATGAAAGATAATTTTAGTATAAGTGAATAAATCCATTTTTTTGAGAAAAAAATTACATATGTTTCCAAAACATTAAACATGAGTTTTATAAATACAACATAATAATTTTAAATAAATAGTTTTACAGTTTAAATATATATATATGTCCAAATATGTTTTTATAATATTTTATTTAATACTTCTTTCATGATAATTTTTTAAACATTATAATACTTGAAGTAACAATATTTTTTACCATTGACTTAAACCTTTATTAATAAAAAAATAAAAAAAAAATTCATCCTTAGTTAATTTTGAAATTTTGAATTCAAAAACTAATTTCTTTTTAAAAAAAATTAAAATTATAAAATTATAACTTTATAATTTTAATTAAAAATAAAATATTTAATGAATACATATTTTATTGAAAAATTCCGTATAAATCTCTAATTGTTTTTTATTCCAATTTTAGATACATTTCTAATTAATTGCAATATTTTAATTTACTTGAGGTTTATTATTAATAATTTTTTAATAATATTCATATAATATGTCATATATCATTTTAGTTCGGTGTTTCATGTGAAGCAAGCTATCGATAAAATGATTATTTAATGGAAAATAATATATTAAAATAATGGTCTATTACATTATCCCTCACCCCATTAAACAAAATGTGTCATTGTAGTTTTACTAAAACCCCATTGATAAAATTTTTATTGATGTACATAACACCAGATCATAATTTTTATTATTATCCATCCTTACTAGTATATGTACAACTAATGAACCCATATTTTCTCTTATTATAGGAATACCACTAGTATTATGTTTCTATAGAATGGTTTGAGATAATCACTCATCATGATTCAATGTGAAAACCTATATATTTAGAGTGATAACTCCTTTAGTTTTTATAATCATCCTTATTCCAATCAGTGATCGTGGGTTGATTTGTTATTTAAATTTTGATTTCCATATCTTAAAAATTATCATGGTCTCAATGTAGATGGAAAAAATCCATTCCAAATACTAAATAAAATTCGAATCAAGGATAATAATATTTTATAAGGACAAAATATATCTTTTAATAGTCATTTAATTATAAAAAAACAATTACATCAAAACCATCTTCTATTTCCTTTGAGACAACCCCCTTTGTGTATCTTCTCCTGTTTTTTACATTAAATAAATATAATCATCTTTCTTTCATCGTCTATATTACATAAAATTTCATGATACTCCATCATTATCTTCCTTGGTGTGTTTGAAAGGACAACTATGTTCACATTTTTAATCAAAATTCTTGATATCTAATTTGGGGAATTCAAAAGATTTATCACTCTAACTCTTATACTATTAGGATAATTGTTGGGAGAATCTCTGTAATTTCCCTAACATCTAGTATTATCCTAGGTTATTTTGGTTTCTATGATTACTAAAATCAAAAGGGGGGTAATGTGATTTGTGAATTAATTTAATAATTATATAATTATCATAAATAATCTTATAAAAAACTCAAACTCAAAATTTAGTACTGCTTGAAACCATCAAATGATATTTTAATTAAAACTATATCAATCTCAATTCAATATAGGTTTCTTTATATGCGGTTTTATCATAATTATTAACCCAATTCCTTAAATAACTATCCTAAAATTATTATGTATTTTCATACAATATTCTAAACATCAAAATCATTGAAATCTATTCTTTCAAAATTCAATATATCCATTATCAATAATAGTACATAACAATGTATATATAACATAAATTGTGAACATCTATGTTTCAACCTATGTTATACATAGTAATTTTCTTATTAGTTTCATTACCTAAATATATTCAAATCCCTCTTAATGGTTCATAATGAGAATTGGAATTTTCAAGGTGTATCCCTCAAGAGTGTCTTTCTAGGTGTTTAGTCGTAGTCCCACTCATCACAAAGTGATTAAATATCATGTAAATAAACGTGCATAATTTTTATGTTTATTACCCATACATGAATATGTGCCACAATTATATCCACTTTCAATTATTTGTATATAGATTCAATATCTAGGATAACCACATACTAGTAATTTCACCAAAATTTCGAGATGTTATCCTATAGTTAAACTTATCCCATGGATTTTCTCTTATATTCCCTTATCCTATTCCAATATATTAACTAAACTAATTGACAAAAATTAATTAAACCTGATCTGATACCAACAGTATTTACACAAACTAAACATATTTTTATTTTACAGTATTTCCATAATTTAATCATTACACCTCATAATAATATCACCATCCCATGAAATAATGGTTTAGTTTCATTGATGTCAAACTACATATGAAACATATTTTACAAAACTTCAGGATATTTATCCATAATTGATCTATACTAGACACCCTTCTAGACATATCATTAGTTATACTCATCTCCATAACTCAATGATTGTAATCCTTTGAAAACGAGTGAACTAAAATTCTCATTATGGGTAAACATGAGTGATAACAATTATAGATATTAAATGCGAATAATATAAGAATTTGGGTATAGTCAATTTACATACATGTAACATAGTAAAATGATACCCAATAATTTAGAAATAAAAAATAATGAGTTAGGACATATGGTATGGAATAAAATTAAGAATTATTCAAATTAGTTTGGAAACAATTGTTAATAAAAATTATCCATGGTAGTGTAACATCAAGATACCACAAAAATATGGTACCCACATAATCATAGAGAAACATTTCATTAATGAATCACACACCCTCACCCACTCTTTTTATAAATTTAGTTGTATCTTTATATACATGAATCATGAGATATAAAAATTAAATGAATATATTAGAGGGTGATGTAGGACCCCACACTTCAATCATCCATACTCATGAATTCCACTTGAAATAAATCATTTATAATTTCAAAAAGAACCCAAACAAATATTTATTTCATATCATTTTAAAATGGAATCTCATAAATATATCATTCATAATTCTATCAATATTCATAACATTATAAAATAATGGAAAATAAATGGTTATCCCAATATATTAAGTAACATTAATGGTAAATACCCTTTAATTAATATGATGAGGTATATAGAATTTACACCAAATATAAAATTGGGTATATATTTAATTCAATAATATCCCTTATAAATCGATGTATGGATTATTTCTGAATACCATACAATAAATTTAAGGGGAAATATAATGTCTATGATGGAATGATGTTTGAAGAAATATAATCTATATACATAGTGGATGTGTAGGAAAAAATGATGGATCATTCCTATAATAAAAGTAACATTTCACACGATATCTCTAGGAAGAAGGTGGATGGTACTATTTTAAGAATATCTTTTATCAAGAATAAAATATTCCATAGGATGTTGGCTTAAATTTAAATTATTTTTAATTATAATTACGAATGACATATTATAAATTAGATATATTTTTTACCATTTTGTAAAAATATGTATAAATATAAATACATTATAAAACTAAGAGGATAATAATATCTTTTTAAAACACAAAAACATAGATCGTAAATTTAATTGAAAAAGGAAAATATGGTGAAAATAAGTGGTCACATGAAAAATAATAAAATGGTGATTTTCACACAGTGCTAAAAATGAACAGTATATAAAAGCGAAGAAAATTATCTAAAAATTGTAAAAATTTTAAATTAAATAATAAAATGACCTTATTAATTTATTAAAGAGTATATAAGGAATTTTTTAAAAGAATACAATGAATATGGTCATGGAATAGGGAAATTCCCAACTAATAAGAAGTTGTAGGGTCAGTTTCCATGCAATGTGAAAACAATGAGTTTGGAAAAAAATAAACTAGTAAGAAAACATATAAAACAATAAAAGGAATCAAATTAGAATTGTATGATAGGAGATTTATAAATAAAGATAATATGAGTACCCTATAATGATAATTATTAAAAAAATATGATTTTGAAATTAACATTATAGTAAAATCCCTTTTAAAACAACCCCGATTTGAAATTGAAATTGTAGGTTAATCCCTTACAGTAATGGTATCATATGAATAAAAATAACAGAATAGGGTAACCATGAAATGGAAATAAAAATATAATTAAATGAAATATTTTCATTATAATCTATAGAATTATGGTAGTTGATATTCCATATAAAAAAAATTATGGTATGTAATATCAAACATGACTCATGGAATTGAAAATAGAGAGAATTAAACCTTACATTTAATCCTACATAGCAAGAGTGATCTAACCTCTTGTATGAAAAAATAATTATATTAATAAATTATATATTAACCTTATTCATACTTATATGATTTTATACACCCTATTTTTATAAAATTATTAGAAATATATAAGTTAGTCTTTTTTTATTTCCATCATCAAATGTTATGATAATTGGATATTTATTTAGTTCTAGATTCACAGTGGAATTGTTGATTAATCATTATATATTTAGTTTTAATTATTCCAAGATCATTATATGAACTTTATTATATGTTTCATAGTAAATTATAATGATATAATTTTTTTTCATAAGTATTTTGGTTGTGATTCGTGATGATGAAGTTGTTGGAGAGCTTGTTTCAATAATTTATTGAACAAATAAAGAGCGGTATTAATAATATGTTAATTATTAATATGATCATCTAGAAACATAAAAAAATTATGTTCTCATTAATTTATAAAAAACATGTATTTTATTTCCCATATTCAACTTTTATATAAATCTATATTATTTTTATGTTGGGGATTAAACCAAACCAAACAAGGACATGCAATAATATATGGGGGAATATACTGAAAAAAGTGATTCTTTTGGAATTATATCATAATTGAATAATTTAAGAGAAATTGTTTATATTTTTTTATGGTTATAAATCAGGTTATAATTGATTTATATAAGTAATAAATGTCTAGAGTGAAAATAAATACGCTACTTTTTTTTAGGTGGTTGTCCACACATACACATGAGAAACACATTAATTTATATTGAACATAAAAGAGATAGGAATTGGTCTATAATTATATAATATTAATAATATTTTAATTAAAATATTTATTCATTAAATACACAATTAGAATAATCCATGTATGAATGTTATGAAAAAAAATCACATAGTGTAGTGACTTAGGTTTTTACCAAGGAATAGTAGATATATTTCTAAAAATATTTATGAACATAGGTGCTAAGACCGCATTGGAATCTGAGGTTTGGTGATCCTCATCACGATGATGTTAAAAATATTTAATTTATTTTATCTCCTATGAATATTCTCTATTGAAGAATGAATAAATCTTGGGAAGTGTCTCATATTAGATTTACAAGACCATAGTTGCATTCATGACGTCGTTTTTACTATAGATGTTACATAAACATTGTCGATGCCAGGTGTCGGGTCGGAGGTGAGTCTGGCTGGGGTGTTAACATGATATTTATTTAATAAAAAAATAAAACAATACCCCTCTTCTGCTTCTCCCTTTGGTGCGCAAGAAGGTCGCCGAATCCACCCCTTACCCTCTTCCTCTCTCATCGACAGATAGATGAATTAATATGAGGAGGTGTCTTGAGGTCCCATTTTTAACATTGATGATCTCTGAATTGTGAATCTATGCATCCCAAGCATCGTTCTGCATCTAAAGATTCATTTTCTTTCACCCAAGGAAGGAATTTTTTCAATTTTTTTGGATCTCCCTTTTGATGCGTTGCTTTACGTTTTTAGATATAATTGACAACTGCTTGGGACCCCACATGGGTTGATATGTCTGATTCAGTGTTAATAGGGGTGATTCAACCTATTTGAAAGGAATTTATAATGGATTTTCCCAACTAAACGGAATGTACACTAGTACACCATGCCGTGTGTTCATCCATTTCATGGAAGATGATGTTTTAGGGTCTTCCAGCTTTGTATTGGGGGTTACATGCCATATAGGGACCCTTGTCGTGTGGTCGAGGGAAATAACTAGTGTAGTTTTGTAATAGTACCTGGCCATGTACAAGAATAGAACAAAAAATTATGGACACAATGTACGATACATGAGCTCGGGTAAACCACCTAAACAGGTGTCTGTATAACCAAACCTGCAATTTAGTATGGGATAAATGACATATAAGTGACATGATTGGCAAGGTTTTGTGACGAAGAAACATGAATAGGGGCTGGGTGAAGTGGGGTACAATGTGTACTACCTCTAAAAACTGTGTACTTCTACATGGGTTTTGAAAACATGTAGAAAGGATACATGACTTGGTGTTTGGGACGACTCACATGCGGTGTGGACCCCTTTGCAAATCATGTATTCTGTGAGGATCTTTATGAGATCTTCTTCATCTCTTATCACCTCCATTGTAGCTCGAATTCAGGCCTACAAGTAGCCTATCATGAGTAGTTTTCCACGTATAATGAAATGGTGGCCATGATTTTTTTCCTAGCAGGTACATTGTGAAAGAATGGTTGAATAGGGTCCTTTGGTTTGCAATGTCTTTACTGGTAGGGTTGAGTGGGCCCCCTAGTCCTTGTTCATGAAGTATAAACTAGTAGGGTAGAGTGGTACCCACTAGACATAGGTAGTCATAGTCTTACTGGAAGGGTTTCATGGGCCCCCTAGTCCTTTGGTTTGAGTGTTTTTGTTATCACATCCACTTCGATAGACTGTGACCCATCTTAGTGTTCTTTCATACATGTAGCGTGGGTTCTTACCACTATTTGGAGTGAATTTTCTCAATCTGCTTCGATAGCTGACTCAATGGATTTGGAGAATGTGTCGCCCCAAGAGGCTTGACAAGATCCTCCCGTATTTTCATTTCCGTGGTAGGGTTCATGGAATCAGTGTGAGCAATACTTACCTAGGCATCGAACCTCTACCCATGATGTTTGTTCCATTAGGGTACAGTTCCCCTAGTGAGCCCTCAAAGTAGCCCCTCTATCTATTTATCGATATCAATTTCTTCCTTCTATGATCTACCAAGAAATATTTCATTAGTGGAGTTCTTGGAATTATTGTGACCAACACTACATGGGCATTGATCCTCTACTAGGCTAGTTATACGAGATTTGAGGGTTTTCATGATACTACTTTCTATGTTTGGTGTTTTCAGTTAAGGTTTTAGTGCCCCCTAGAGGAACCTGGGTGGGATCCCCAACCTGAGGAGTTGGAGTTGTTTTATTCATTGGGTGACTTCATCCACGGTGTTGTTTGTAAACTGTTCTATCATAGATAGGTACCAAGAGAGTTGATAGAGTTGTTCAGTTTTTCATGTTTCCGATAGAGTGTCATCTCTTAGTGGAGAGACTTTTGGTATGGTGAGGTTATCTTATCGACTACGAGTTTATGATTCTTATCCCCTCTCGTTATTAAAGCCCTCGTGGATTTCTAGGTTCATTTTGTGTGCTATGAGGTATGATTCACTTTTTGGTCCTAAAAAAGAATCCTACTGATGTTTATGAGGTCAGAATATCATGTGACCATTGTGAGTGTTGAGTTGGAACATCTATTTGGATACTGTGAACAATCTATGGTCAGAAAATTTAGATATGAGAGTCTTATGTGAGTATATATGAGTATGTTCTAGAAGTCCCCATGGTGTGTGTAGTTTTATTAACAGGACAGGGATGTTGAGAATACTAGTAATGTTTAGCCGAGGATGGTATCGAGGTGGAGTTTCTCTCTTGTTTGGGTTCCCTATAGATGGGTCAAGTTAAGTGATGCCTATCAGTTACTCTTTTTTTGGTTTGGAATTTTTGGGGTTCCTAATGATTATTTTTATACTCATCCATATATGTTATTTTCCTATAGGTGTTGTGTCTTGTGGAAACAATGGGACCTTTGATGAAGTCCTAGTATAACCCAGAGTAGGTAAATTGTAGTAGCTGGATTGACCCAGGTTTTTACAAGATTCATACCATAACGCTTACATGTGAGAGTTTTACATTGTTCCCCTCCATCTTTGTAGGTCGAAGAATTTTGCAATTTTGTTTTGTTGGTCCCCAGATTTTCCATTTTTTATATTTTTGTACTCTTGTTTGGGATAGATGTATGAATGAATTCTTGTTTTAGTAATATATATATATATATATATATATATCTCTCTATTTTCTTTTTCATGGAGGTGTATGGTGTGAGTTTTTACAAGTACGATATCATATGGCATCTGATGTGTGTGATAGCCTACTTGGAGCTAGTCTTCTGCCCATGACCTATTAGTGGAAGGCTTGGGGATTCACGGCTCGAGCACTTTGGGTTGGGTCATGATTGAGTTTAATATGAGTAGGATGTGACAATAGAACATCAGAGTGTAGTTGGTCTATCCGTGTGCTTGGTTTGGGATTCATAGAGACATTGTTTGGATGTTTCGAGTTCAGCTTTCAGGCATGGGACTCTAGTGTTGGTGTAGGTGGCTGACATAGAAATCCATCTGGACACGTATTACCTACCTTTTGACATAGTATATTAGATAATCGTTCATAGGGAAATAATGGTACATGAATCATATAGGATTTTGTTTTTGGTTTTTCTTGTCCTTCTTGAGTCAGCTCCCCTGATATACACTTTGATCGTCGTGCGACATAACATTGTTTAAGGATGTTTCCACAATGATCACCTATGAGGTTTCTAAATATGGGGTTGGACTAAGAAACTATGAGGGACAAGGTCACCTTGTAGGGGCATGGTCATGAGGATGGTTTTTCTATGGTTGTGCAGTTGGTAGAGACACCACCCATCAAGAAGTTGGTAGACTAATCTCTGAAATCTCAAGTAGATGCATCTTTTCATAATGAGTCTTGGATGGATCTATTGGTGTTGGGCACTAATGAACTAGGGTCACGCATGTACCACAAATTTTAGAGGTAGAGTTCCCTTTATGTCCTTTTCGAGTAGGACCCAAAATTAGTACACATGCAACGTAGAAGGCACTATCATCTTCAGAGGCATACTAATTGTCAAACTCATGATCCATGGCAGGGTTTTGTTCTATAGCCGGTGAAGTGCATCTATGGTAGTGACAATTAAAAAAATATTTAGGATATTTTCTGAACTACCATTATTTTGATGGAGGACCGGTTGAAGGGAATCCTTGGAAATGGTAGTAGTTTCAGAAAGATTCTTTTTGTAGTGGATGAGGCGTCAGAGCCAGAGTGTCAGAATGTGGTTGGAACATTCATTTGTTCCCACCACCACCACCCACTGGTGGACCAGGATAGGTTCAGGGAGCTGGTGGGTTGGGACATGTGTGGTTGTAAAAGATATAAGGTGTTGAACCAGAGTCTCCAGATGAATAGAGGTACACACTTTATCCTCTAAATTTAATGCAGTAGGATTGATAGAAACTATAGGGAGGTACTATTTACTTTCTATTTCAGGATTGTGGTTTTTTTATGATGATGTATGGAATTGGTGGGGGCTCTGTGTCGATGTTTCTCTTTGTAAATTAAAATGCATGAGGAAGAGAGATACTTTACCCACTTATATGATTTTTTTGTGATGAAATGAAAACAATGTTGGCCAATCATTTTCTCTAAATTTGGGTAGTATTGAGATGTGTTGCATGATCCCACAATAATTGTGCATTCAGATAATTTTTTTGAGGGTGGTAGCTAGGTGGATGTCTCGGTATGGCCAATTGTGAGTGTCTAGGAAGGCATTTATAGTTCATGAGTACCCTCATGTGCTCCTTGATAGCTTGTATGTGGAATGATCAAGGATTTTGAGGTGTTATTCAAAATATCTTTGAATTCACAAGAAATATGGAAACATCACCCACTAATATGCATCCTTGAAATGTGACTTAAAACCATATGAGTGTGTTTGTATCACCCAAAGTAGATAGTGTCAAGTTTTGGATTATGAGTTCCTTCGACCTGTGATTTCGAGGCCAATTTTGTGTGTTGATAGTTTTTTATGAGGCCTTGTAAGATGCGGTGTGTATACATGGGAAGCCTTGTTTATTATCCATGTGGCATATAGATTATTCTTGAGTATTTTTTGCAAAGTCTCACATGATGGGATATCATGTTCTTGATGTAATTTTCCTTAAGGTGGGGAGTGTGTAATCCTTATGAGGTTTGATGTTGTGACCAATGATGTGGTGATATGGGATTGTGAGGTGGTCTCTTTTCCGTGCTATTGTTTTGGATTTCGAACAGACCGTTTAGATTAGGTTGAGGTCTGTTAGGGCTGATTTGGGGTAGTTGTAAACTAAAGAAGGTGGTCCTAGGTATTTGATGATGATTTAATGTGTTTTGATGTGTCTCATAGAGGGTTCAATGTGTTAGATGGGGTAATAATCTGTCTCGGAGGTTTGTAAAACCTATTTTTCATTATGGGAGTTCTGTAATTTACACCTTTTAGAGCTAAGGAATCAAGTGCTGCATGTTGCATGATGTTGACATGGTGGTAGCTGGGCGGTGTGTGGTTGCGCTTGATTTTTCCCTGAGGCTGTTCATGGGGGAATTTTTGGAACACTTGGTGCACTACGTGATCATATTTTGTTGTTGTGGTTCCTGTTGATGCATGTTTGTTATAGAAAAATAATCATTGGTGAGCTCATTTGTGTGAGTGTCCGAGTTAATAACACATGTCATTTCCCATGTTCCTAGGCTTTCTCTATTGATAAACGAAAAAACATAAGTTGGGAAGTATATAGATCATCAAGGTTTTCTATATCTGTCTTTGGAATATTCCAAAAATAATCCATGGACTGAGTCGACACAGGAATATGAGGGCCTGTGAGAAATGACATTGTGATGTTAAAAATATTAATTGTATTTTATCACATGTGGGAAAATTTACATGAAATGAGAACAAATATTTGGAGGAGTCGTGGATAGGATTTCTGAGACTACTGTTGTGTTCAGAACATCATTTTTACTGTAAGAATGAAATAATGCATGCCAGTGATAGGAGGAAATTTGGAGCCAAGTTGATCTAGGATGTTAGAGGGATATTGATTTTATAAAAAAATTAAATCAATACCACTACCCCATTCTCCATTTCATTATCACACATGAGTTCAAATCCAACTCTTCCCCTTTTCCTCTCCCTTCAACTAATAGATGACCCATGGCAAGGAGGTGCCGCTATGTCCTATTTTTGATTTCGATCATCACCAGATCAACAATCAGCATATCTCGAGTGTTGTTCTACACCCAAAGCATCAGCATTTCACCTAAAGGTTGGTTTTTTTATTTTAGTCCTAATATACCTTTGGATATATTTTTATGGTTTTAGGTCCCATAAAAAATTGCAAGGGACCACTTTTGGGTCTATCAGTTTGTTTCTGGGAGAACGATGGAGATCCTGGCTATTGGTAAGGGATTGTTGATGAATTTTCCCATCTACATGGAGTGTAGTCCAGTCCTACACAATGTGTGTTCTTCCCATTCGATGAAGATAAATTCTAGAGGTATATACACTATGTACCATTGGATACCCATGGTGTAGGATCCCCTGTCATGTGGATGGGCCAAACGGCTAGCATAGCTATGTAATAGTACATTTTCATGCACAAGAACACATCCATAATACATGGTCATAGGGTACAGTACATGGTATTTTTTAATCCACATGGCCAAGGGGCCATATAACCTGAACATGGCATGTATTATGGTATTCATTATGTGTAAGTTAAATGGATGAGGGTCCATGTGAAGGAAAAACACATCCAGGTGCTGGGTAAAGCGGGGCACGGTGTGTAGTACCTCTAAAAACCTTGTACATCGTCATTTGGAGGAAATTTATGTTTAAATGATAAAGATCTATATTTTTTACTGCTCACACATGTCTTATGGAAACCATTACATTCCATGTATTATTTGAGTATCATTGTGACATATTTCTACTACATGTTTCTCCTCCATAGCTTGGATCCAGGCCCACGAGTAGCCTATCCGCAGTAGTTTTCTGTGAAGAACGTGATAGGTGGAACTTTTTTTGGCCTAGAAGGTGTAGTATACTAGCGTTGTTGTATAAGGTTTGTTGGTCAGTGATTCCTTGACAGACGAGGTTGAGTGGTTCCCCTATTGGGTTGCTTAAATACATGTAGACTAGGCGCTTCCCACATTCTAGAGTGAGTGCCTCAATCTAGTTTGACAACAGACATAGTGGATTTGGATCACGTTTCCCCCCAATGAGGACCGACATGATCCTTAAGTCATTCTGCTTCCCTAGTTGGTTTCTTAAAAATAGTGTGACCAATATTTTCATTGGCATTGATCCTATACCTAGGATGATTGTTCTAGTATGGGATAGATCCCCCATTGAGCCGTTGGATCAAACCCGCTATCAATGTATGAAGATATATTTCTTCCTTTAGCGATATACCATGGCACTATTACCTCATTGGAGTTCTCAAAATCGGTGTGAACAAATCTACATGTGCATTGATCCTCTTATAGGAGAGTTATAATTGATTTGGGTTTTTGCACAATACCACTTTCTATGCCCAGGGTTTTTGGCTAGGGTTTTAGTGTCCCTTAGGAGACTCTAGGTGGGATCTTCTACCTGAGTAGTTTGATTTTTTAAATATTAGGTGAATTCTATAATAGAATTTTCCATTGAACATTCTCGTATGGATAGGTACAGTGAGAGTTGGTTGAGTTGTTTCAGTAATTTATTTTCCCAACAGAGTGGCATCTCTCAGTTCAGTGCCATTGGGTATGATGAGGTTGGTTCATCGAGTACAATTTATCTATGATCCCCCCCCCCCAATTCGTCATTCCATATTGGATGGTTTGATTCGTTATGTGTTCTCCATGGTATAATTATACCTTTTAGCCTCGAGATGGATCCATATAATGTCTACAAGGTTGTAATTTCATGAGAGTGTTGCGAGTGTTGCATTAGAAGTTTGAGTTAGATACCATGTACATTCAATGGTCAACACCTTTAGACTAGACAGTCTATTATGTGTATATATAGGTATGTTTTTTGAGTCATCATGGTGTGTTTTGTTTTGTTGAAATGCGAGGGATGTCAAGAAAACTAGTCATGTTTAGCTACGGATGGTATCATGATGGAGTTTATCTGTCATTTGAGTTCCCAACGGCTGGGTTGAGTTAATCCATTCTTATCGGTTACTCCATTTTTGTTTTGGGATTTTTTGGGTGCCTAAAATGTTTTTATACTCACCACTACATTGGATTTTCCCTCATGTGTTGTGTCTTGTGCAGACTATAGGACCTACGATGGAGTCCCAATAGGACCCAGAGCTGGCAGATTATAGTTGCTGGACTGACTACAGTTTTTACTAGAGCCATACTGCGGAGCTTACCGGTGAGAGTTTTATAGTGTTACCCTTAGTCTAAGTAGTAAAAATTCTTTTATAGTTTTCTTCTTGTGGCACTGTATTTTCCATTATTTGTGCTTTGGTTATACTCTGGTTTGAGATAGATGTATGCATGCATTTTTATTTCAATTTTTGTGTGTATATCTATAAACAGTTTCAGGGAGGTGTATATGGGTGCGAACTAATACAATAGGATAAGGCCTCTAATTTTTTTGTAGCCTACCCATCACTAGTGTATAACCCCTGACCAATTGAAGGCAGGCGGGGGAGTAGTGGTCGGGCCCGGTTGGGTTGGGTCGTGACAAGTTTCTTATAGAGAAAATAATAAACAAGTAAAATAAGTGAATTTTTTATTTTTATTATGGTTGGGAAGAGGGTGAAAAATTCATATTCTATTATTATAATAAAATATTATAACATTATGAACATTAGTTTTATCTTAGTTACATATATATAGTAGGTTTTAGGTGCTTTGAGAAGAAAAAAAGAGAGCTCTGTTGAGAACGTCATCCCTTCCTTTAGATGTTTTCCCTTCGGAAACTCCTTATGGAACCTAAACACGGATTTTTGGAAGTACCAAGGCATATAGGAAGTGTGATGAGATATTATTTGAGAATAGTTTTGATTTTTGGTTGAGATAATTCTTTGTGAAGGGTATATAAATTTTGTTTAAGTACTACCCTTTTATAAGTGATGAAAATGACATTTTTGTAAATACTAATAACTATTACATTGATTTCATGAAAATATTCAAGAGTCAGTAAATACAACATGTGAACTAATAATGTTTTTGGGTTATATAAGGTCAATTATCCCATAAAATTAATTTTCATAAATTTTTTTAAAAAATTCAAGTCTTTTACAACTAGATTTTTACATTATACCATTTTGTATTTTATCTTAGTAAATAATTTTTACCCAAAAAATTTATATTTTATTTCTAATATATAGTAAGAACTATTAAAAACGTTGATTTTATAAACCTAAATATAATATCCATGAAATATAAATCAATTTCTAAATTATTGATATTTAAATATTAAATTAAAATAATTAATATATAGAAAACAATTTTGTTAAGGAAAAAGGTGTTTTCCTTTTTAAGTGTCATCAATATTATATGACATTAATTTCCAAAAAAAGAGGGAAAGTATGTAATTTAAACTTTCTTAAACATAATATGAACATAATTATATAAAATCTATAAAATTATTTATTTTTATAAATATTACAAAACATTAATAAAACTATTCTTTGAAAATAACATTTTCACCATCAACGTGGTTATTGAATTTAATCGTAGTAATCATAATATTTTTTATAAAATTTAAATTGATATTATTACGTAATATAAAAATATTGATATGAAATATTAAATATATATTTAGATTTATTATCTACATTGGATGGAAATTGATATTTAATATAAGTGAATACAACTGTTTTTATCGTTAAATATTTCTTATGTTTCAAAAAAATTAATCACATGTTCTATAAATTAAAAATATTATTTTTAAATGAATACATTTAATACTAAAATATTTTTTTCGTCTTTTATATATTTTTTATTTGTTATTAATTAATATTTTCTTATTGATATAGGTATAGATGTTACAGTATGAGTAAAAATGGTATTTAATACTATTCACATAAAAATCAATTATTTTATAAAAATATAAATGATTTATGGTAATATAATATTGGAATCCAGAGATAAAAATGATGTTATTTTGAAAAAATTAATATTCTAAAATTTATGATTTTATCTATTTAAATTAAAACAAAATATAGAAAACAAATATTTTTTTGAAAAACTCATTTTTAAAATTTTAACTGTTCTAAATTTTATTTTGTATGCATTTATAATTACATAAAATATATTTATTTTGTGTAGGTTTTATTATTCATATATTTTATATAAAATAATTATATAATATGCGAATAATCATTTTAGTTTGGTGTTGTGTCGGAAAAAAGCTATCAATAAAGTGATTGCTTAAGGGAAAAATATACATTGAAATATTGTGGTGTTTCATTAATCCAACTGGTCATCTTAATATTAAAATGATAATATTTTAAGAATAATTTACATAAAGATAAAAATTATTTTCCCATGGTTTTTATCTTCAAAGAGGTTTAATATATGCTCTCCACACATAGGAATTTTATTTATTTTCAAATCCCACTGAAATTTAATTAATTTTCCCTATGGATTACTTTAGGGATTCACTAAAGTGGTTGGGCTAAAAAATTCATGAAAAAATTTATTGGATGTTATCAATTTCTTTTAGGATTTAGTAATATTTAGAAATATCCAATTTTTCAATTACAAGCATGGACTATGGGTTTGGGCCTTTTAATTTCGTAATATATGATATTATCATCTCTTGAAATCTCTTAATCATTCCATGTATCATTGACTTATACAATTTGAATTACTCATATCCTTAAACTTAATTAGAATACTTGAAAAAACTCTCATTAATAATATTATATATAATTTTTTTTTAAAATATATATAATTATAAAATTAAATAAACAAGTTCATAGATACCAAAATACTATAAATTTTTGTTATGTTTTTTAATATTCATCTAATTTGATAGGTATTTTTTTTACATATTTTATTTTTGGATGACCAATGAATATTCATTAATCATGTGATGGTTTCTATTGAAAGTATTAATGAATATGAAATAACTACCATTCATCCCATTTATTTTCATTTTATTTCCGTTTTTGTGCAATGAATTTGGTTATCAAGAATTCAAAATGGATATAGGTTTATAAAATTTCATATTACATAATATAATAAGAAAAACTTGTAAGGAAAATTTGGAATGATTTATTATGTGATCCATTCAGAGATAGATTGCAAAAAAATATTTGTACTCATGCCATTAAAATTAAACATTTCTAATGAGTTATGAACACTTGATTTATGTATGAGTTAGGGATTCCCCATTCCTCTTCAACATCCATGCCATTATTCCTCTCTCTTGTTTTGGTCTTGATTTGGTCATTCAGTGGTGGCTACATATAGTATTTCCCATTGATTTTCCATGTTGATGTCCTTAACATGGTTTTATTTTTCTCTCATTCCCTTCCATTTTCATTTATATTCTCATTATCCTATGGTTTTATATCCTTATAATTGATATATGAAAGTTGGATCATGGACCATATTTTTTAATTTCCCCTAGTGTCACTATTGTGTGAATCCCATCACTGGGTGTAATTTACACCACAAACTCAACCAAGATACTTCATTTAGTGATGTAAATCTATTTCTGTGGCAACACTTTTATCCCAAAGTGGTCTCATCTTTCCCCTTTCTTTTAAGATGACTTGTTTTTCTAGAAGTATTTGGTTAGGTAAATTTTTTAATCTTTGAAGTGTATTTCATTTCTGGTATGGTACGAAAACTTGTATGGTCATGGATGGTTTTCGATTTTCCACTTGTTTTCTCCTTATTGTGGTTTCAATTAATTTTTAAGATTCATTCGCAATCATATTGTCTGTTTCTTCCTAGTATTCCGTCCCTCTCATCGTTTCCGGTACCCATTCTAGAATCCCTTATCATTATACTAGATACTCTACCCTAGGTTCTCATGTAATTTTATTGTTCTTCACTTGGTTTTCTTGATTTAATGTTAGGATAAGTGATTGGTTAATTTATCAAAGGATTCTACTTTTGTGGAAGTGTCATGTTTTAATCGGTGGTGAATTTACAACGGGTGGATATTGAGGTTTGATAGTGAGGTGTTGGGCTGTAAAAGCGGTGTTATTATGGGAAAATCATGTTTAGGTGGTCTAGGTTTGGTATTAATGGTGTTGATTTATTGAAATATTGTTTCTAGTATGTTGTGCATGTTTCATAGATTTTCAATGATTTTTACTGACAAATAATGGGATAATGGGACGTTGTAATAGATTTATGGTGATGATGGGTCCTTAGAGTTTGTGCTCCTTGGTCGATGTGACTAGGGGATTATAGTGGTTGTGGATGTTGATGTGATGATTTCTATTGGCGTGGCCTAGTTCTAAGGTGCTTCATACATGACTTCAAAGACATTCGGGTGGTTTGCAATATATCCAGGTGCCTAGTTTCTAGTGGGTCTTTATTTACTTGTTTTTTTATACATAAATTGTTTTCATTTTATATGAGGATTTAGTCTTAGCATTTCCTTGGATACCACTAAACATAAATGTGTATTATTTGTAAATTTATTAAAATTCAATTAGGAAGAGGGAAAAACAATATAATTCATTCCAATAAAGAGCATATAACTAATGGTATTTAAAAACTAAAAACTAAAAAAGTGTATATATAATGAACTATAAAATAATAATAAAAGATAGATAATTAAAACTATAATAAGGATTCTAAATTCCTTCTATAAAAATAATCATTTTTAGAAAATTCTATATATAATGACCTCTAAAAATAAAAAAAATAGACATCACATGCCCATAGTTATATGTGTTTAATGAAAAATCAAGGATATTTACTGGTTTTTAAATCCCTTCCAAAAAAGAAATATACTATAGAAAATTTCCTTCACAAAAATATTTGATGTTGGAGGAGTTTAAGAAGCATGGCCTAAAATGATAAACCCATAATAGAGCTGATATAGTTCAAGAAAAATAAGAATTCTATAATAAACACAAAATAGAGGTAATTCCAAAAATATTTCCCCATTAACACATGGTAAAACTATATTATATTCTTTTAATTTGATTCCCCATTAAATTTCCATTTAAAGGATTAGATGAATAAATTACAAGAGGGATGTCAATATGGTTTGAATATTTTATATGATTTGTTTTATTGATTTAATTGGAAATCATAAATAATTGAATGTAATTAAAAAATTAATAAATTTTTTTATATATATTAAATTTAGGATGATGATTTTATTTCATTAATAAATTATAGTTACAATATAAAAAAAAGTTAGTATTACAAATAATGTTACTCTATTTTTTCAGTTATCATTTACTCCTTATTGAGAACAGAAAACAGATAAGTTGAGTTATTGTAACACCCCAAGCTTCCACGGTATGCTTCCCTTTGAATAATACAGTAGTGTGTATTGTACGCAACTTCGAGTTCTTACACATCACAACCACTCAAAGTAGCCGTTATGAATAGTAATACCACTTTTCGAAATTTTATAAATTTTATCTTACAGAATGGACTTAATTTTTGGATTCAGAATATCGAAATTAGCCTAGGGTGAAATTTTTGTATTTTTCGGATAACTTTTATATTTTGATAAATAGTGTAAATTACTAAATTTTAATTTAAAAAAAACTTTTTTATCTAAAATAATTAATAGTGATGAATTATGAATCTGAGTGGTTTTAAAGTATATTTAGAATAAATTTTTACCATTTAATAAAATGTTAGTCATTGGACATAATTTCACATTTAAACTGGACACAAAAAAGTGTCAATCTTTTAATAGTTATTATTTCTTAAAAACACGGTTTTTGTTTTGACAGCGGGAATTTATTTTGAATTAATTTATGCCACTTATGTGTTTTGAATTTGGAAAAAATAATTCCATATTTGGAATCATGATTTCCAAATTGTGTAAATAGGTAACTCTTATTTTTATACATTTTGAATAATTCGGTAAATATATATTTTACCATTGTTTAAGGGTGAATCCAGTAAATAAGGGTAACAAAATAATATTATAATAATATAAATTTAACCTAAAATGTATCATAAACCTATTGTTTGATACATTTCCGACCATGGGCATCTTTGGATCGATTTTGGGACCCCATAGATCCACTTGTAGGTGATAAAGACACTTTATATTAATAAAGTTAATGTAAATAAAAAAATGACTTAAGCATATATATTCTAACAAAAAAAAATTTACATAGGGTTATATATGTTATATTTTCGACTATAAATATTCCATAGAAAGATAAAAATCCTTCCTACATAATGGTATTTTATTTATAATTTTTAGAAATTGAATATTTAATTTTATTTATGACACAATATTGATGCAATATTTCCCTTATTAATGAAAGAATCAAATAATTAGTATTATAAATGTTAAAATAAATATAATTTGAAAGATTTGATGCCATCCACAAATTTTATTGGTTAATATGACATGTTAGGATTTCTTAAATGAATTTGGTTCGAATTAATAATGTTTTTAAGACTTTAACAAAAAACATTTATTAAATATTGTCAAAATTGACATAAATGAGTTTGTAAATCAAATTTTATATTATTAATTAATGTTATATTCCTTAAAATATATTTATATCCAAAAGGAGTTATATAATGGTATGTGTATTATTAATTTACCACTTGGGGGTTTCTTGGATGTATATAATAAGTTTATTAACTATATAATATAAAAATACAAAGTGTCATGGTAAATGTCAAACTAATTAACTAAGAGTTAAAACTAAAAGATATGGTTAACATAGTGACCCAAAACTGTCTAAAATATATTGGTTCAAAGTATTTAGACCCATAACTACCTTATAATTTAAATAATCCACTTTGGAGCCATTATAAACCGAATATGAATTAATTATAAAATAATATTTCAAGCATATCCTAAGGTTCCCCTCACCTCTCTTATAAAAGGGAACTCCCCCATCCCTCTAATTCACACCCTCAAACTTTTTGGTTCGGCCAAACCCTACCCAAATAATTTATAAACATCCCTCACTTAAACCTATAGGCCTTAGTTTGATTTGAAAGCCAACCCAAGGATCCCTTTTGATCAAATCAAAAAGAAGAACCTGAAGAAGGGGTAATGTTTTCACCACCCTCTTTCTTGTTTATTAATTCTTCCACTTCTTCTTTATTTGTTATTTATATTCTAAAATAATAAATTCATTATCTTCTATATACTGTGATTTTATTATAAATATGGTACAACCATATTCAGTATTCTATCCATCCCTTGAATGACATGTCACCATACGTGCGTACGTACGACTTACCGTCTCCACGTCTTGGTGGAATTGTTATTCAACAAATTATTATATGGATGGGTATAATAATGATGTGTAATTCATTTAAATAATAAATATAACATGATAATAATTCTTTATATATTATAAAATATCCAATTATATATATTTTTAACATCAAAAGGATGATATTTTCGCTCGTGCGTACGTACGGACTACCGTCTCCACGAACGCGATGAGATTCATTCCCCATGATATCCATTCAAGACTAATTCTCATTTGATGATTAAAAGTAATGTTTAACGAAATGATATCATTCTGGATTTAAATAAGATACAACCAATCCAAAAAAACATGGCTAATGTAACAATGCATATAAAGGAAAACGAACCAGTTAACAACCGAAACGACGATACTAATAAAATATTATTAACAAAGAAATATTAAAAGATCAAAAATGTTATCATATTTATGTATATGATTATTTTATAATTTAATAACAATGATTTAACTATTATACAGGAGGTTAACCTACTCTCGACCAAGGAAAATTACACTGTAAGGGTTTATTTCACAGTCTTTTCATTATATGAGGTTGTTTATACATAATTATCTACTGGGACCTTTTTATCATCCACATTCATGTTTCTAAAAAATTTATTTTAAAAAATTCTAAATATTTTATAGACTATGGGTTAAAGTCGTTTATACCCTTGTTTGCATTTTATAAGATGTTTATAAAGGACTCTTTCCTTCGTTTTCCAAACAAGTTCCTTTTTAACCTTTTCCACAATATTAAGGTAAGAATGTATTGTTTAACATATACGGAGGGTGCGACTATTTTCTATCATTATAAACTCGTCGAAGCATCCCATTAAAGATTATAAGAACATTTTCGATGTAAATGTTTTATTTTATAATTATGTGACTCTAGAATTATTTGAAAATAGAATGAGATATTTCTCTAAAAATTGTTTTGATTTCATCAATGTCAACATCCATTGATGGATTTTAAGCTTATTTGAAGTTGATTTAATATGATACAAAACATCAATATAGTGTTGATGGTTTTGTGATTTATTTGAATTTTGATGTGTTATTTTAATACCATTAATGGATTATGGAGAATGTATTGACATTTTGTATGCTAGTTTTAATATGAATGTTAATGTTATGTTTAAACCTATTGATATGAGGAATGAATTGGACTTAATAAGTGATGGGTGGAGCCCGCTATAGATACTAGATGCATCGGTATGTCTAATGAGACAAACTGGTGTCTCAGAATAAGGCCTTGAAAAAATATTATTTGTAGTCTTGGCACAAGTCCAAGACTATGTGGTTATGATAGTCTCGCATTATGCATTCCATCATTATGAAAGTGGTTATTGATATTGAAAGTAATTATTAGACTAGTAGAATTTCCATGTTAATAATAAAATGGAATTATTTAATTTTATCTTTTCCATATTATGCTTAAGTTCAAATTTGGAAGGCTTTTTTTAGTTATACATTGCTATAAATGTTTATGTTTATCTATGAAAGTTTCCATTATATTGTTTTCCTTAGTGAGCATCTGAGCTCACCCCTTTAGATGTTTTAATTTTTCCTATTATGTAAAGAAGTATTTTATGAATGAACTATAGGAAATGTATGAGGGGATATGAAGGAAAGATGTTGTTGTAGTTTTTTTTACTTTATGATGTAATGTAAGACTTATTAATATATATAGTTTTTTCAAGGCTATTAAACTAATCGGTGTTTCGTGAATTGATATTTTGTGATCATGCCAATGTTATGTAATAATGCACCGACTCTTGGTGACTGGGATTGTGGAGTTACAGTTGGTATCAGAGGAAATTTAGTTCAATCCTTGGAAGCTATATTTAGATAATCTCTGATTAGAGCACATAACCCTAAAATAAACTTTGAGGATTAGTATAGACGAACTTCCTAAAAATTTGGTATTATAGAGATTATTGAGTTTTCTGAGAAATACATATCTGTCTGGATATGAGTAGGTAGAGGCGGCTCTGGCATAGATGTACCTAGGTGTAAAACCCGAAAATACCGCTTTGAGATAGACTCGAATGGGAACTAGTGCATGACAACGGGCCTTGCTGCACTCTTGGTCTACGACACTCCCGAGGGATATGCTTAGTATAATTCTCATTTTTTACGAATCATTACGAAGGGTATATTAGTATATACTTCCTCAAAGAAAATATTTTTTATGAATATGGATTATGTCCACAAATAGTTCAATTTATTTAAACTCTTTTATAGGTATGGAATTATGTATTTTGATTCATAAACTGATCTAGTTTAAGGAATTGTTTAGAAATGGAACCTTTTGGAAGAAATGGAAATATTATCAATGCATGCACTCCATGTAGGGATTTCCCTCATGGACAAGATAATTATTGTGGAGCTAGTGATGAAAATGGTGTTTATCAGCTAATCAACATACTGGGACAAGTCACTCAGTTTATGAATAATAACCTTACCCGTATGGAGAAACCTGATCCGCAGCGTATATGATCAAGGTTATATCGCTTCATGAGGCAACAACCACCAACATTCAATGGGAGTACAAATATCTTAGTATCTGAGCAATGGATAAATTCATTACAGAAAATATTTCATGCCTTGGAGAGTAGTGAAACGGAAAAAGTTATCATGGAAGTTTACTGCCTCACTGTAGATGCTGATCAATGGTGGTCATTGATTCAAAACACAAAGGAAAATGATGAAGTATAAACTATGGAATGGAGGGAGTTTAAAGAGATTTTATTATAAAAATACTTTCCTCGTGACCATCGAGCTGATATGGAAAGTCAATTTATGAGTCTGAGACAAAAGAAGGATGAGATTGTCACGAAGTATGAGGCTATCATTACAAGGTTAGAATGATATGTTACAGAATATATACGTAACCCAAGAATTATGATTTATCATTCTTTGATGGGATAAAACCATTTCTCCGTCAAGAATTACTCAAAAAAACCTTCTCATTGTACGAAGATATTGCCTCATGTGCAATTAAGACAAAAAAAGAATTCACTAAGTCTTATGACTTTAACGCAATGCAGGAGACGAAGAGATCTTTTGATCACTATGGAAATGGAAATAAGGGGAAGAAGGGAAATGTTGAATATCCATCCTGCAGTAAATGTGGGAAGAAACACCCCGATACATTCTTAAAAGGAATGAGACTCTGTTACAAGTGTACTGAATGAGGCCACCAATATCGTGATGGTAAGGGAAAGAACGAAGCTACCGATGTTCAATGCTAAAATTTTTTGAAGATGGGAAATTATGTAAATAAAACTCCTAAGCATCAGTAAAAACATACCTCAAAAAGGAAAAGGGATCATGGACAAGCCTATGCTATCAGTACTACTGAGGTAGAAGCTCCAAAAGACATGGTGGCGGGTAATTTAATGGTTTCCTAAAGTTTAGAAAATGCATTATTTGATTCGGTATCATCGCATTGTTTCATATTTTCCCATTTCCTATGAAAATTAGATATTTCCAATTTGATTTAACAAGTGAATTTTTAGTCAAATGTCCTAAGGGAAGTATCTTTGTTACAATGTTTTGTGAATCAGTTCCCATTAGAGCATATAAATGTTCTTTATCTGCTGATCTCATCGTCATACCTATGAAGGAGTTTGATATAATCCTTAGTATGGATTGGATTTTTGACCATGATTCGAATATTTATTGTAAGAATAAGGAGGTTATGATTTTTGATGATGATGATAAATAACACCTTACATTTAGAGTAGAATTATCACCATTTGATTCTTATCCAGATCCACCCCGAGTAGCTCAACCAAATTAAATTATCGTGGAGGAAGAGAATGAAATAACTGTGGGTGAGGAAAGGAATGTTCCAACAAGGGATGTTCCTATTTTGAATGAATATGTATATGTGTATCCAGAAGATTTACCAGGACAACCACCCGAATGTAAAATTGAGTTTTCCATTGATTTAATTCCTGGTTCAGGGCCTATATCTAAGACCCCTTATAGAATGTCCACTATGGAATTAGTTGAACTAAAGAAACAACTAGAGGAATTGATTAATAAGGGATTTATTCAACCTAGTGTTTCTCCATGGGGAGCCCCAGTCCTTTTTGATATGAAGAAAGAAGGATCTATGAGGTTGTACATTGACTACAAGGAGATCAATGCTATAAAAATAAGAACAAGTATCCCCTACCTCACATTGATGATTTATTTGACCAACTGCATAGATATCAATACATTCAAACATTGACCTTCGATCTGGATACCATCAGCTTTGTGTGAAGAAGGAAGAAATTCCGAAGACATCATTTCGAACCAGGTACGGGCATTAAGAGTATACAGTAATGCCTTTCGGTCTGACCAATGCACCCTATGTTTTCATGGATCTAATGAACAGTGTTTTCAAGGAATACCATGATGAATTTGTAGTTAAATTTATTGATGATATTTTGGTATACTCCAAAAGCTAGGAAGATCATTAAAATCTCTTGCACATTAAATTGAAGACTCTGAGAGGACATGAATTATATGGGAAATTTAACAAGTGTGAATTCCGGCTTCAAGAGATTTCTTTTTTTGGATATATTATCTTTAAGGATGGAATTTCAATTGATCCTTCTAAGACAAGATCAATCCAAGAATGGTCAAAACCGATGAGTACAATAGAGGTACGTAGTGTTATTGGCATACCAGGTTATTATTGATGTTTCGTCCAGAATTTTTCCTGATTGGATAACCCATTAAAAAAGCTCACATGTAAATGGGTTAAATTTGTTTGGACAATATAGTGTGAAGAATTTTTTGAAGAACTGAAGAGAAGATTAGTCATTGATTTTATATTGACTCTACCATCAGGGAATGATGGGTTTTTTATTTATAGTGATGCATCGAAGAAATGACTTGGTTGTGTCCTTAGGTAGAATGATAGGGTTATTGCCTATGTATCACGAACGTTGAAAATTCCTAAGAAAAAATATCATACTCATGATCTCGAGTTATCACCTGTGATATTTTCATTAAAGATATGTGGACACTATCTATATGGTGAAAAATGTGAGATATATACCGATCACAAGAGTTTGAAGTATATTTTCTCACAAAAATAACTCAACATGAGGCAAAGTTGATGGCTTGAATTACTCAAGGATTATGATTTCACGATACACTACCTCCCAGGGAAGGCATAGAAGGCTGCAGACTCTTTGATCAGAAAATATCATGGTGTTTTGAACAATATGAGAATTGAAAGGGAACCCATTTTCATGGATCTAGTGTATATGGACTTGGTAATAACCATGGATGGTGAAACATCAATGATTTTTCAAATGGTTTCCAATCCATCTTTACTAGAAAGGATTAAGAGTTCTCAGACCGATGATGAATTGTTTGAAAAGTAGATTAAAGTTGTGAATGATGGAAGATTGAGTGAATTTGTTTATGAAGATGAAGTTTTGAAATTTGGGAAGAGAATTTTTGGTCCCAATATACCTGATCTAGAAAGGGAATTGTTGGACGAGGCTCATAGTTACAGTTTTTCTATACACCCTGGGAGTAGCAAAATGTATAGATATTTGAAGGAGCATTTTTGCTGGGACAACATAAAGAGAGAGATTGCTGATTTTGTGTCATGATGTATTGTTTGACAATAAGTGAAAGTTGGAAGGCAATAGTCTGGAAGAGCCATGGAACCTCTTCCCATACCTGAGTGGAAATGGGATAATATCACAATGGACTTTGTCATGGGTCTACCAAAGACTCCTAGAAGGAACGACGCAATATGGGAAATTATTGATTGTCATACCAAGTTGGCACATTTTCCTGCGATAAGGGAATATTTACCACTTGAACATCTAGAAAAACTATATATTAATGAAGTTGTGAGACATCATGGAGTACCCCTATCAATTGATTCGGATTGTGATCCACATTTCACATCATGATTCCTGAAAAGTATTCAGAAATCCATGGATACTGAACTTCATTTGAGCACTTCTTACCACCCTCAAACATATAGGCAATCAGAATGAACTATTCAAACCATAAAAGAAATGTTGAGATCATGATCACGTGACTTTCAGGGTATGTGGGTTCAATATTTACCTTTAGTAGAATTTTTCTATAACAATAGCTTCCACTTAAGTAGTGGGATGGCACCATATGAATCATTATACGGAAAATGATTTTTCACACCAACCTGTTGGGTTGATGTTGGTGAAAGAAAACTCGTAAGCCCAGAACTGGTGGAGGAAACGATGGAAAATGTGATGGTAATGCAAAACCACATCAACACAGCTCAAAATAGGGAGAATAGATATGCCGATAACCGAAGGAAGGATTTGGAATTTCAGGAAGGACATCATGTTTTCATGAAGGTATATCCATGGAAGGTAGTTATATATTATGGTAAGAAATTTAAATTGAGTCCCAGGTACATCGGAAATTTCGAATTTCTAGAACGAATTGGTGTTGTAGCTTAACGTTTGGAAATGCTGCCAAATATCTCCAAAGTTCACGAATTGTTCCACGTATCACTGTTGAGAAAATACATGTCCAACCCAATGCATGTACTCACCTATGAGGAAGTAGAACTTGAACCCGATATATCATATTTTGAAGAGACTGTCAGTAGTATTCATACCAGAGAACAAGTGTTGAGAAACCGGAAGACTCGTCTAATAAATGTTCTAAGGAGAAACAATAAGATGGAAGAGGAAACATGGGTACGTGAAGACCCTATGATGAAGAACCACCCAAATCTCTTTATTCAGTTATATTCAAGAAAATTTGTGGTCAATATAATTTGAAGGTGGGGAGAATGTAACACCCCAAGCTTCCACGGTACGCTTCTCTTTGAATAATACAGTACTGTGTGTTGTACGAAACTTCGAGTTCTTACCCATCACAACCACTCAAACTAGCCGTTCTGAATAATAATACCTACATTATGAAATTTTATAAATTTTATCTTACAAAATGGACTTCATTTTTGGATTAGGAATATTGAAATTTCCCTAGGGTGAAGTTTTTGTATTTTTCGGATAACTTTTATATTTTGATGAATAGTTAAAATTAATAAATTTTAATTAAAAACTAATTTTTTAACTGAAATAATTAATAGTGATAAATTATAAATTTGAGTGGTTTTAAAGTATATTTAGAATATATTATTACCATTTAATATAATTTTGGTCATTGGACATAATTTCACATTTAAACCGGACATAAACAAGTGTCAATCTTCTGATATTTATTATTTTTAAAAACACGCTTTTTGTTTTGACAGCAGGAATGAATTTTAATTTAATTTCCGCCACATATGTGTTTTGAATTTGAAAAAATGGATTCCATAATTGGAATCATGATTTCCAAATTTTTTAACTATGTAACTCTTATGTTTTGACATTTTGAATAATTATTTCGTTAAGTATTTTATTTACCATGGTTTAAGGTTAAATCTGGTAAATAAGGGTAACAAAATAATATTATAATAATATTAATTTACCCTAAAACGTGTCATAACCCTATTGGTTGATACATTTCATAATATGGGCATATTTGGGTTTATTTGGGGACCCCATGGAGCCACTTGTAGGTTATAAAGGCATTTTATATTAATTAAGTTAAAGTAAATACAAAAATGTCATAAGCATATATCTTTTAGAAAAACAAATTTTACAAAAGTTTATATATGCTGTATTTTCGACTATAAATATTCATTATAAGGATAACTATATTTCCTACATAAGGATATTTTATTTATAATTTTTAGAAATTTAATAAATAAATTTATTTATGACACAATAATGATGCAGTATTTTCATTATTAATAACAGAATCAAATAATTAGTATTACAAATGTTAAAATAAATATAATTTGAATGTTTTGGTGCCATCCACGAATTTTATTGGTTAATATGACATTTTAGGACTTTTTAAATGAATTTATTTCTAATTAATAAAGTTTTTAAGACTATAAAAAAATAAATTATAAAATATTGTCATAATTGACATAAATGAGTTTTGAAAACAAATATTATTTTATTAATTGATAATCAATTTTTTAAAATCTAAGGTTATCCCAAAATACTTTTATCATGATAGGTGTATAATTAATGGACCACTTGGTTGTCTCTTGAATTTATATAGTAAGTTTATTTTCTATATGATATAAAAGTACAAAGTGACATGGTAAATGTCAAACTAATTAACTAAGAGTTAAAACTAAATGATATGGTTAATATAGTTACCCAAACCTATATAAAATATATTGGTTAAAACAATTTCGACCGATATGCATATTAAACTTTAAATAATCCACTTTGGAGCCATTATTAACCAATTATGATTCTATTATAAAATAATATTTCTAGTTTTCCTTAAGGTGACCCTCACCACTCTAATCAAAGGGCACTCTCCATTTCCTCTAATTCAGACCCTCAAAGCCTTTTGGATTGGCCAACCCCTGCCCAAATACTTTATCATGTTCCCTAAATGAAACCTAGATGTTTTAGTTTGATCATAAATCCAACCTATGGAGACCTTATGATCAAATCAAAAGGAAGAACCCGAAGAAGAGGTAACGATTTCCCCACCCTCTTTCATGTTTCTTTCTTCGTCCACTTTTTCTTTCTTTGTTATTTCCATTCTAAAATAATAAATCCAGTATCTTCTATATATTACTATGATACTTTAAATATTGTACAACCATATTCAGTAATCGATCCATCCCTTGAATGACATGTCAGCATACGTGCATACGTACGGCTTACCGTCTCCACATCGTGGTGTAATTGTTATTCAATAAATTATTATTCAGATGGGTATAATAATGGTGTGTAATTCATGAAAATAAATAATATACCATTATAATGTTTCCTTATATATAGTACAGTATAAAATTATATATTATTTTAAAATCAAAATAATGATATTGTCGCTCGTGTGTACGTACGGACTACCGTCTCCACGAATGTGATGAGATCCATTCCCCATTGTATCCATTCAAGACTAATTCTCATTTGAAGATTAAAAGTAATGTTTAAGGAATTGATATCATTCTGGATATGAATAATATACGACCTATCCATAACAAACATGGCTTACGAAACAAAGCATATAAAGTAAAATGAATCAGTTAACACCCGAAATGACGATAATAGAAAAATATTATTAACAATAAAATAAGAAAAGATCATATGTGATATCATATTTATGTATATGATTCTTGTATAATTTAATAACAATGACTTAACTATTATACAAGAGTTTATCCTACCCTCAACCAAGTAAAAGTACACGGTAAGCATTTATTTCACAATCCCTTCGTTATCTGAGGTCGTTTATACTTAATTGTCTACTGGGACCTCTTTATCATCCACATCCATGTTTCTTAATAATTTATTTCAAAACATTCTTACTATTTTATAGACTATGGGTTAAAGTCATTTATACCCTTGTTTAATTTTTATAAAATTTTTATAAAGGAATCTTTCCGCCATTTTCCAAACAAGGTCATGTTATAACTTTTTGAAATAATTAAGGTAAGAATGTCTTTTTTAACATATACAGAGGGTGCGGCTATTTTCTACCGTTATTAAATTATCGAAGCATCCCTTACAGTTGTATATGAATATTTTCAAATTAAATTGTTTATTTTATAATTATATGAATCATAAATGATTTCAAAATAGAATTAGATATTTCTCTAAAAATATTTTTGATTTCATCTATGTCTACATCCTTTGATGGATTTTAAGCTTATTTGATGTTGATTAATTATGATGAAAAACATCAATATAATATTGAAGGTTTTGTGATTTGATTGACTATGGATGTGTTATTTTTATACCATTCATGGATACAATATTGACATTTCGTATGCTAGTTTAAATACGAATGTTTATGTTATGTTTAAACCTATTCATATGAGGAATGCATTGGACTTAATAAGTGACAGGTGGAGCCCGATATATCTCCTCGATGAATCGGTAGGTCTCATGAGACAAACTAATGTCTTGGCATAAGGCCATGAAAAAATCTTATTTGTAGTCTTGCCACAAGGCATTGACTATGTGGTTATGATAGTCTGGAATTATGCATTCCATCATTATGAAAGTGGTTATTGATATTGAATGTGATTATTAGACTAGTAGAATATCCATGTGAATTAGTAAATGGAATTATTTCATTTTATCTTTTCCATATTATGTTGAAGTTCAAATTTAAAAGTCTTTTGTTTTAGTTATACATTTCCTTAAATAATTATGTTCATTTTATCTTTTCACAATTCATTATTAACAAAATAAATTTCCCCATATTACTATAAAATTAAATAAAATAATTCAAAATATGGAATCCAATTTATCAAATTCAATTCACATAATTAAAATAATTCATTTTATAATTAATCCCATACAATGTGTTGAAAACGGTTTTCAAGAGATGCATATGATAAGCAATATATGATCTTATACTAAATTTATGACTATGAAACATAACTATATGAATTTAAATGTTTATTATTATAAGATTAATATATGAATAATATTTACAAATTTTCATAATATGGGTTATTTAAATCATTGAAATTCGATAGACATTATGTATCTAATAGTAGTTTGTAGAAAAATGTGTTTTTAATCATAAAAATAAACGGATACCAAAAAAATTAAAATTAATGATTAAAATTAAATCTATTATAATATAATAATTAAAATGGAACATATATAACATTATGATAATACTAAAGAGTTATTGGAACTTTTAAATTTCTTTATTTATTGAAAATAAATGATAGTATTTGAAAAATTAGTAATTTTCACTATTTACTAAAAAAGAAATTATTTTAGAAAGATCCAATAACATCAACCAAAGATAATTTTGATATTTTTATTTCAAAATTAATGTTCATTTTTATAAAATAAAATTTCAAATCATTTTGTAATGTAATTATTATAATTTCTCAAAAAATGCATTAAAAATAATTTCTCAAGGAAACATATTTCTTCAAAGATTAAATATGTTTATTAAAAGTTGTGAGATTATTTATTATAAATTTATCAAAATATTTATATTCATTAGAACATTTATATATATAAATATATTTCATAAAGTAGTTAATATTATCCATACTCTCCCATTTTGTTGTTAACATATAACATTAATATAATTCATGAATCGTTTAAGATTGGGTTTGTGTGTCATATACACTATCAAAAATAATATTCTTATATTAATATTTTGAGATGTTATATATATAAATTAGATAAGATTCAAAGAAGAATTCAGTTATTTAGAAATTTATGAATTTTTTGTCATTTTTTAAAATGAATTGAACTATTAGTGTTTTTGATCATATTGGGGATAATGATTCTAGATGTTTTCTTTTGAAGTATTTGAGGATATTATCACATTTTTAATACATGCTGTTATTATAGAAATATAATATTGTTATTTTCATTCATGTTTTAAATAAATAAGTTCTATATTTTTACAATTAAAATTAAAATTTAATCAATTAATTCAAGATAGATATCTGAATCCTTCTATTTCTATGTTTAATGAAAATTTTAATTATAAATATTGTAACTTATTTATCAAAACAATTTATATACATCCAATGTGATCTATGGAAATATATAGAAATACAAATATAATATAATTTATGAGGTATGTTTTATGTAAATAAATATTGAAAAATGAGATATTAATATTGAGTTTGTCTATAAATCTATTAAAGGTAAGAAAATAAATGAAAATGTACATTGGAGCAGTGGATGAGGAAGATATATTAATACTATTACACAAACTATTAATATTAATGATTTTATTTTTTTATATGAGTTATATCACTCAAAAACACATCACTCATTTATTTGAATTTTTGAACATTTCCTATGGTGGAAAACCTTATTACCCAAAATGAATTAATTAAAAAATATCATTTTCTAAAAATGATAATTCATGCAGTTGAATACGAAATACATTTTTTTGTAAAAATCAAAAATTATATAAATAAACTAGTAACCTATCTTCACAAACATATTTTTAATATATTATTAATATAGAAATTAGTGGAGTTAAAAATATAGTGTCAATATATGTACATGATGAATTACTAAGATGGTAAGATTTCATTGGTGTCATCTTGGAAGCAGACACTATGAAAATTTTTTGAATATAAATACTAAAATAACTATTTTTTATAATGGAATATTTGAATCTATTAATAAAACACATATTATATATTTATAGAAATATAATTTTATTGAACTTATTGTTAGATATACACATTTCATAGTAGGTTTTAAAATATAGAGATTTGTTTACTTATTTCATATGGATTGTTTTTTAGAGAGTTTATTTCAAAAATGTTATGAAAATTATTGATGTCAAGTGTTTATTTTGATTAATATTCACATATTGTTTACTTTTTATATTTAATAATTTTATGTCTTTAGAATTGGGTGGTTTTTGAGGATTCCTCATCTTATAATAGTAGGATTTATTGAGCCTAGAACTGAAGAATCAAGGATTGATTTTTTTTTCATTCTACATAAAAAATTCATGAGAAGAAAAATATGTTTTAATTTTCTTGTATGTATTTATGAATTTATCCCATAAATGATAAAATATGTTTAGAAGTATTTATTATTGGACTTTAATTAATGAATATTAGTTTTATTTAATTCGGGTTTGTAGTTATAATAATAGTATATACATCGAAATTGATTGCGATATTATAGAATATTTTATTTTTTAGATGAAATTTTGTAACAAAATTGTAGTTTATATTTTGATAATAAATTATTATATATTAATTTTACACACATGAGTAATATTATCGAAATATTTCATAAAAGTTCATAGTTTACAAAGACACTTATGACTGTGTTTTATAATACATAAAAAGAATGAGTGAATTATGTGTAATGTGAATGTAAGATCAAAAAAATATGAAATATAAATAACTCTTCATCTTGTAGAATATGTTGTATCAAATTTATGATATTTACAAGAGTCTACATAAGTTGATACCAATTAATATATATAATGTCATCATTGAAAATATAGAATTATGTTTAAATAAAAAATGTCATTGTTTGTGATTTTCATGTAAGGATTGTAAAATTAATTTTGAACTATGTGGTATGCTATCATAATAATATATAATATTAGTGTTAAAAAAATTCAATTCCCTTGAAGCATAAATATAACAGTACTTTGGTTATATCTTAAATTAATTAAATATCATAAAATTACATTATAATTTCCTGCATATGTAAACTAATGTAGATATAAATAAATTGTTAGTAAGTCTATAATAATTGTGAAAACATTATAAATATCATATGTATCAATTCAATTAAAATCAGAATAATGGAATTTTAAACCATGATAATGGATCTTTGTAAAAAAATGTTATTTTGAAAATCCTAGGTATTATATATATTGAAAGTAAAAGATATAATATATCATAAATTAATTTTTAAATTATAATTTCATAATCTCTTATAATTCATATTTTTTATAAGTTAATCATGTTAGGATATTTTTTAAAAAAATATAATTTTTTCAATTAATTATAAAAGTGGAGGTGGAATAGTGAGAACTATTGTGAACATTGATGAATTCATTTCATAAAATGGAATATGAGTTGATTATTTTATGATTGATTACATTGACAGATGTAAAAACCATATTAATTTAATAGTTCAATAAATTAATTCATTAAATATATATTTATCAAAATAATATATAATTTTTTTTATAATATATAGTCATATCATAACTACTACAAATTAAAGTGTATTTAAGGGTCACATGAACCGAAGTAATTACATGGAGATTAACATTAAAATGAAGGAATTTAGTTCTTATCAAATTCATAAACAATAATAAATTAATTTTATTAAAAAATAATATATTTATATAGTGGTATTATAGAACAATTTTGAAATCCGAGGTACAAACATAGAAAAAATATAAATTTCAAACATAGAGTATATCACATAATAAACTCATTTGTAAAATAAATACTATTAACATAAAATATTCATTCCATTATGGGATATAAAGAACTTGAAATTTATTTATTTTTATTACTTTTTGGTTCGTAAAACATAATTGGTGTGATATATGTAAGTAATCGAAGATAGAATAAAAAAATTATTTCGGAAACAGATAATGCTAATAAAATGTATTTCTTGATGAGTTGATAAACAATTCCAATTATTTATTGCATTGTTGATGTTTAGTATTATATCGTTTAATCGTCTATGAATGATTGGTTTGTGAATTACTATCAGGATGAATATGACAACCATATCTTGAGTTTTGGATTTCCATACTCTATTATATAAACAAATTACTTTTAATTATCACATGTTTATTGACATTATTACATTAGACTAAAAACATCTATTAAATTTTAAGGATGTATTAAAATTATAAATACTACAACTTGGTAATAATTATTCATGTGTTTAACAATCCGTAAAATCATTAAGAATGAGATTCATGATGTTATTATAATATTAATCACTAAAATTGTACAAGAATGTGTAATATCCTAATAATCTTTAATATGTTATAATACATTTTGTCTACTGTGTATGATAGCATGTTGGGACATGACCCGATAAAAAAATAAAAATTCATATATTATTTATTTTATCAGAATGTAACACTAAATATTAATTAAAATAAATAATACATGTTATTTTATAAATTGCAAGGAAATAATATTTATATATATTGTTGACTATGTGGTGAATGTAGTTATAAATTATTAAGATAAGTATATAGGGAAAAACTATTTAAAGGGGTTTTGTGTAATGTCCCATGATCATAGTAGATAGATTGGGAATTTAAATTGATAATTTAATAGTGTAAATATATTATTCCTTGATTTATAAGTATTTATATGGAAGAGTGATCATTTTTAGTATTTTATGACGTTTAGAATTAGTGTTTCGCGATTTAAAACTGTTTATGAAATCTCGAGAGATAAAATTTAGAATTTGATTAAAGGATAGTTCTTGACTGGGGGTTGTAGATTACTACTAGGTAGCCTATTGGTTAACTTGTGGGGGGCACTGGTTTTCCAATAAGAAGTCAGGTATGCTTCAATAGAGTCTCCAATGGGAAACTGAGTGGCCTATGGGGCCTCTACCCGAAAGGGGTGAAGTATATTTTATATAAAATACGGGATAGAATTTGATGGGTTTCAGAGGGATATCTAACATATAAAATATATATATATATAAAGATAGAAATATATAGATCAAATCCAAAACACCATTAATCCTGGAATATATACATACATTTAGAATGAATAATAATACTATGAAAAAATGTACCTTTCACCTTGTCTGTCTGGACTTTCCAAGAATTATATCGGAATTTCATTGAGATAACTAAGGATAAGATAAAGGGTTACTCCCCCATAGGGTATCCACATGTCATGGGTATAAATCAACACTGAATAATGATCTCTCATTATTCACGGTACACTAGAATCAATTGTTGAAAGAATAGAGTGAAAAAAGAGCTCAATATTTTTAATGATATGATGAGTTATTCTAGTGTCTCAACACTATATGAATGAAAAATCCAATTGAAAGATTAATCAACATTATATATGAACTATGAACTATAGATCAAACCATATATTTATTGATCCTTTCACAAACACCCAAATTTTTTTATCCTTTTTAATGATTTATTTAAATCATAGTGATGAATATTTAATATTTAACCACTTATATTACGTGCTTAAAAAATCCATTATTATATGACATATAACCAATAATGATAGTATATGGAGTGGGATAATAATGAATCTAGTGTATTATCATATAAAATGATAATAACTAAGCAAAACACAATACCATAGTGACCATCACTACACCATTGTGTATCACTACACAAACCTCGATAAAAAATATGTCATAGTGAACCCTTATATAGACCATGGGTTCTTATATTTCTTGTTCTACACTATTTTAAGGTATATAACCCTAAATCTCCCACATTATCTAAAACCCTCATAGACATAACACCCTTACACCTTAGGGTGCATCTCGTAAAAATATTTAGAAATCATATTCAAAAATTATATTTTAAATATTCCAACCCTCATTTAGAAAAATCCATCATACATTTTTCCGACGACCTACATCATAAGAAAAAAATATAAAAACTCATCCAAAAATTCATCTGGATATACTCCCAAACACTCTTGGGATAACTATAATGTTTTATAAACATGATCCCCATTCACACTACTACAATGATTAATCCCATGAAACATTGTAGCATTGAAAACAATTATGAGCTATCAAATCCATAAATGGCTGAAAACAGAAACGTCTAGCAGTGTATCAATGCTTCGAAAAAGTTTAAGTTATATGGAGTGATCTTTAACAATCACATGTATCTCCATTCCTAGATTTAGCAACTATATCATATACATGTATACATAATCATATAATACCCTTTTTCTTAGACATCGAGTGATAATGGTACATTGAGTTATTCAATCCCATATAGCTAACATGAAATTCCCCTTGGGATCGGTATAGACACCTATGGGAAAGGAGAATCTGATTTTGATTGTTTTTTTACCATTTATCAATTATTATTCAAAACAACAACACCAATTTGGTTATGAAACATTATTTTAGATTATAATAGTTAGATATATTTTATGTTTAACCAAGTAGTCATACTAGATCAAATAGAAGTAAATAAAATAATGGGAGAGCATAGTTTTTTCAAGATTTGGCACAAAGGAATATTCCCTTTCCATGGTATTTATTCATCATTCCAAAAAAATCATTTAGAGATAGTTTTTCGTAGTGGTTTCGAAAACCGATGCTAATTTTTTTCCAAAAAATAAAGAGGTTGGTTTTTGGTGGATTTTGTTAAAAACACACCAAAATGTTTTTAATATATATATATATTTCATTTAAAAAAAAGTATGTTTTTTTAAAAATCATCAAGAAATAGTGGTGGTTTAAAAAAAATCCATTAAAAAAATGAAAAAAAAATTAAAATATATATTTAATTATGATTCATTATTTGTTATCATATATAGGTTATTATTCATAATATCAAATAATTATAATGTGTTAATTAGTAAATGTTTATAATTTTTAGTGAATAATAATTTGAAATTTATAACAAATGTTCAATAAGTAAAAAATTAGTCTTCGATATCAATTAACCATAACTTTTGATCCGGAATTCCATTTTAGCTCGGAAATTAGTCCAATAGAAGATTATGAAATATATAAAAACGAAATTAGTATTATAATTTGTAATAAATAAATTAATAACAGTAATTATAGTCTTTAGAAAAGTAGGATATCGAACATGAACTTCAAACGACCATATCTTTTGATAAGAGTGTCTATTGGGGCTCTACCACATATCGAATCGAAGCCTAGGACGAGCTATATGCCATTATGACCTGGGTGAACCACTTGAAATTTTTTTTGAGGTTAAAATATGTCCCAATGGCCTCCAAACCCGAGTTTTTAGTTGGGGTATCACAATTGTTTAAACATTGATGGAATTTCATGGTCCTTTTCGGGGGTCTTATTGTCTTTTTTTGGCGGGGAATTAATTTATTCTCAGGGATTATATTATTATTGATATTATGGTTTTAATGTTTTATTCTTTTCCATAATTTAATTTTATCTATGATTAGATATATGCATGTTTTATTATATTTATTTATAATAAATCTCTTTTATAAATACATATTTACATTGAAATGCATTTTTAAACATATAAACCATTTGAAAATAAATATTTTTTATTAATTTATTTTAAAATAAATAATGATTAATTTTATTTACCTTATAAAAATGCATTAATTTGTATATATACACCTATGAATGTAATGATTATGTTTAATCAAATGTGTGTTAATAAAAAAAACTTTTGTCTATAATTTAATATATCTAATTAAATACATATACATGTATGTATTTTTGTATATTTATATAAATTTGAAAATATTTATACATTTTTATGTGTATACAGTTTTTATATCATATATATGTATATACATATTTATATATATATTTATGTCTACCTGTGTTAATATATATATTTATATTAAAATAAAATTATATATCTAAGTGTGTTTATATATATTTATGTAATATAAATGTGTGTTTATATATATTTATGTAAATTTTGTAATATAAATATATGCTTTCATATATTTATATTCATTTATTTTTATTTATTTTTTTATTTTTTTATTTATTATTAGTTATCTAAAATTTATAAATTATTATTTATTATTTTTTATTTATGATTTAAATATTTATAGATTATTGATTTTTTATTTATTAAAATTTATTATTATTAATTTATTGTTAATCAACTATTTAATTTTTATATATTTTATATTGTGTATTATATATTTTTAATTTATTTTTAATTTTTTAATTAATTACACTTTATTCTTTATTTATTATTAATTGTTTATTATTATTGTATAACTTATTCTTTATTTTTTTATTATTTATTGATTATGAATTAATCTAGAATTAAATTCTTTATTTATAATATTTATTATTTATTTATTTATTTTTATTCATTTAGAAATTATTTGTTATTTGTTATTTTTTATTTTTTATTTCTGTATTTTTTATTTATTTGTTCTTTATTATTTATTTATATATTAATATTATTTTTTATTTTTTAGTTGTTGTCATTTATTAATTATTATCATTACCTAATATTTATTATTTTTTATTAATTAATTATTTTTATTATTTATGGATTCATATTTTATTTAATATTTATTTAATATATAATTAATATTTATTTATTCATATTTATTATTTACTTAATAATTATTTATAATCAATTTATTATTAAAATATTATCTATTATTTATTAATTTATTATTTATTTATTTCTTGTTTATTATATATGGATTATATATTCCTATGTTATTAATATTTAATATCAGTATTTTGTTTTTTATTTGTATATGTATAAGTATATTACATCTGTTTAGTCACCTGATGAAGAGTTTGCTAGGGCGGTAATGTTCTGCAGTATATCTAAGAGGTAAGGGGTTCAAATCTCTCCCAGTGCAAATATTTTCCAGATTTATGCATGGCATGCATGAAATATGGATGCATGACAGGATAAATAATAAGTAAATAACAATAATAAAAAAAATATGTAAATAATAAAAAATAAATAATAATGAATAAATAAATAATAATTAATTACTTATTTATACAAATAAAAAAATTTAAAAAAAACCACCACTAAACAAAACCCAATGAAATAAAAAACCACTGCACAAAAAGAGGGCTGAAATGATTCCTGATATGCAACTATGTTGTTCTTTTAGAAAGCATCATGTATCATATAACAGTAGTTTAAAATGCTTATAAATGTAAAAAAACTAGTAAACCCCACCCCCCCCCCCATTTTATTATGGTGATTTACCCCAAACATGGTTTCTACACTATAATCAGTCACAAAATATGATGTTTAGTGTCTCCCATATCAATATAGATTATTTCCATGAATAAATTTACCAACTTCTCACATGAATTCCACAAAATAAATAGCTTCCGACTATAGTCACAGAGGTGCACTATGATATCCTTGCATACACTTCGTCACACATATTCAATGGATTCAGACCATGTATATGCAAGTTTTTCTTTCTAGAACCTTTCTAAAGTATACTAATGATAATCATAGAGTTGAATCAATATCCAAAAATATATATCATTCTTCTCACATCAATGTTTTAAAATGCTCATAAATTCATTATAAAAAATTTTATATCTCTATTTCCACTCTCAGCTCAAATTCATATGTCTTTAGAAACAACTATTCAAATAGTATTCTCATCTCAAAAAATCTTCATTGATCTTCATGACTCTAGAAACACTTTAGTTTTTGAAAGGCATGATACCAATAATGAGAAGATGTAGAACAACCAGTAACTCACATAGTCTCTTCCTCTCAGGATTTTATAACTATAGTTGTCGCAATATCCTCTTCTTTATTTTGTTCCAATACCAAGATGATCATATATTCGAAAGAGTATCAAAATTTTCTCCTCCTCATTCCATATTTTTTATTATCAACAATGGCTCATGATATTATTATTATCTCTATAGTCTTCTCTCTTGTTCCTTGATTTTTATACAATGGTCAACATCATTTTTTTTGGATTAAATAATATTTCAATATTATTCAGTTACAATGAAAATATATTTAATTTTTATCATCTTTTCCATAAATGGGTGAGCTCCCACAATCCTAATATTCCCTTTTCTTCCTCAAACATTGTTTCATTTAAATTTTTAGGTGCACCCTTGATTTCTTTATCTCTTCTTTCACATTTTCCTCAGCCGAAAAATATTTTAGACTCTTTCAACTTCTTCTAGTGCATTCTAGTATTCCTTGAGACACGTATATTCTTTCTCATCTTTTCAGGAATTTAATAGATAAATATATATCATTATTGTATAAAATCCATTGAACTTATTTATTTGTGACTTCAATATTTTTTTGGTGATTTAATGCTTAAATAAATAGTTTCACATACTTTAATATCATATGCACATCCAGATGGAATCTCGCCAATTCATTATATATCCTCAACATGAATCAAAACTAAGGTTGTGGGGTTTCAAAAATTTCAACATATAATTGGCATCATTATGATTTATTTCACATAGATAGGAAATTTATGGTTTTTAAATATTTCCTTTAAAGTCCACAAATAAAAATAACATTGGTTCTCCATTATTACATCTTCTTTTGATCTCCCTTTTTTCAGAAAAAAACAAACTAGAATGAAAATAATTTTTGGATGTATTTATTAATGATGAACAACACTGGTAACACAAGAAATCAATTATTATTAGAATTTAAAAATTTTAGAACAGCTCTTTTTAGTCTTCAAAAATCATCTCAGCCATATCTTACATTGATATTATCTTTTCTCAATATTTTGATCAACTTATGATCATTGTATTGCATGAATCACATACACATTTTGGTGTTAAGGATGTTTAAATCCCAAAAGCACGACATCAACATCATCCCATAAAATTTCATTCTCTAGGTATTAAATATCAAATTTTACTTTCTAGGATACAAAATTATTTAATTTCTACAAACAATGATGTCATATATAATTTTGGGATACCATTTTATATTACTTAAAGGTCATATAGTTTCCATCAATGTTTTATTTAATTATCCTTTATCAGGATTTAGTTGACTCTAGAAGTCTTACAAATTTCTATAAAGTCATATGAAATCTATCAAAATGTTATACAAGACTCTTTAAGTCATGTGAGATTCCACTCCATGTATTATGAAATGCTCCAGATTCTTAAAAAAATCTTCTAGATTCATACAATGATTGTGAAGTCATTTGGGAATAGAAAAGTCTCATATTTTTCTTCCAAATTCATTCAATATGACATCCAAATCCATATTCTTAAGACATTATCCATAATCTCGATAAATTTAGTATTTATAGACTACATGAAACTCAAAGGAGAATCTATTTAACTCATATATATCCAATTTAGATATTTTGGGGACCCTTCAAATTTTTTGGATTATTATAAAACCTTCTCAAACACTTCAGTTCTCTCCCCAAGAACTCTTGTATCCTATTAATACTCAAGTTATTGTTTTTTCATGAGGATCACTCCCATTATTATTCAAAACATCACTTTAGCCTTTATAAACCACCACCTTTTCTTGAAACATATAAATAATAATATACATGGATGTATTCTCCAACACCTTCGGTCTTCAATCACCCAAATAGAAAACCTTTTTTCACATTTTAATGAAAAATATTGAAGATATAGAAAACTAATAGCTCTTATCTCCTTGGTCAATTATTATATACAACAACTATGTATTCTATCAATGCATGTCACAACCTTAAATAATAACCATATAATTATATTATATGATATACTGGGGTTGATCACATAGCATTTGAATCTTCCATACACCATTTCAAACATATGATACTCACCTTAAATATCCAATTGAATCCAGTTTTCCTTTTTTAACCATACTAAAATGGAAGCCTCGAATCATCATGGAATGGATGGATTCTCAATCCTTAACCAAATACTCTGTCATATTTAATTTGAAATTTACATAATATATATTATGTATATACAATCATTAAATTCAAAATCCATTTAGACACTTCAAAAACCTCTTCTGGATTTGTTCTCAATACCTAATTTTCTTCCAATTATAATGGAAATATTTTCACCCTAATTGGTAATAAATGAAAAGGAGAAAGGGGTTTATACCCTTTAATGTAGGATTTAGTTTCTAATCATCCATTTATCCTATAGTAAACTCCAAATTGTTCAATTTTATAGCCTAAATATCACACGAGAGAGGATTGATGTCAAATTTTTTTATTAGTTTTGATCAATTATTTAATAACTCTATTTGTGCATGGGAAAATTCAGTGTCGAAAAGTAGAGATAAAAAAATTGACACTAATGTTTTATGCTAGATTTCAGTATGTGATTCCGTGTATTTATTTTACTTTCTAGTTGCTCCAAATTCAATTATTTTTTTAATTTAAAGAAATAATGATTACAAATCCAACATATCATTGGAAGCTCCACTCTTTTTCCTAGCTCCCCCATTAACAGTTTCATTCCAATAGTCTTAACAATGAAAATTCCAGTCATTATCCAAGAAAAATTGATATTTGATTATGTATAATACCAAATGATAAAGAATACCAATTTAAAATTCCATTATTGGGATCTATCTTTATTTTACAATGCAAAAACACTTAAGAATTGGGAATAAGGTGGGCCATACATTTCTATCTATTTGTACCATTAGAGATAATAATTTTTCAAAACCCAAAGAATTTATTATTTTTAGATATTAAATGCCTACAATTTTTCATGATTACATTTAATTTATCTTCCACGGTCTATTCTCCCTTAATCAGTATAGACTCTAATACCATTTCAAATTTCTTCTTAGATAAAATGTATTACTCACTTGAGAAAGAATGGAACAATTTTATTTTTCATATTTATTAAATTTTATAGTATTTTTCTATGTGATATAGACTTATTAGTAATATATCATTAAGAACATACACAACCTCATTTTTATGTGTGGTCTTCTTCTTAGTTGAAATATATTTTTAACATAAAACAACCAATACTTTCCCTTTGTTCCTTTCCTACTCAATATAACCAAGTAGAACTCTCATGAACTTATTAGGAGTGTCTTAAAAAAGATTTACAATTTGAAACACTCTTTCATCAGACATTAACAATATATTTAGTGAGTATTAATATCATAAACTTTTATGACAGGTCTACATCCCAAGGTAGACCATATTTCATTTTTTTTTGTTTCATATGAGGTTGTGTCAACCTAGTCACTTACGTATAATATTTTTGGCTATTGGGAACATACCAAAATTGTTTCTATGTGTGGAAATAATTTTTTTGAAACCGATATAGGTTTTTAATAATAGAATATATATTCTTATGAAACATATTCAACTACCTCTGTGATATTTGCCTCAAGCATTCTTTTTTTCTTTATTATTTAGCACTATTCAAACTCAATTCTTTCCTTATCGGACTTAAATAATTTGAAATATTATGCCAAAAATAAATTTCCACAATCAAAATCCTCAAATAAAACAAAAAAATTCCAAAAAAAATTATCTTGAATATTGCTGAAATTTATCATGAATTATGTTCTTTCCATATTATGAATAATTTAATATTTTATATTCTTAGTTTTGTGAAATGATATTTATTAATATTATAACATCCACACAAGATGTATTGGTGTGTTAATTGTTATTTTTAACCACCATGTTTTTTATATAATTTTTTCTTTATACACAACTTATAGATAAAATAGAATTAGTGAATCATGAAATTTTAGAGTTGTGTGATACCTTGTTCCAAAAGGATGAGTTGGAAGGTCCTACACATGATAAAATGTTTTATTTACCACCTGTATGAATAAATTTTAAGGTAAAAAACTTTACTTAAACATTTTTGGGGAGAAAATTCTTATATTTATCTTGTGAAGTTATATTTTTGGTGGATTTTAGACTTTTCACATACACTGCTAATTCAAGGAACTTTAAACCTTGTTTGTTCTATTCAACCACAGTTGAATGAAATATCAATTCCGATTATCTATTAAACTTCTAAAATTTAACCTTTTTTAATTTGACACATTATTTTTTGGTCTTTTCGTGGTTCTTGAATCGTCTATATTTGACTTGTAATTGATCTTCCTTAACATCAAGGGTGGCATTTGGTGATTCTTATGAATCATAGAACTTATATTCACTAATTTTACAAACCAATATTTTCTCATAATTATAGTGTTATAATATTATTTTATCTATAGAAGATTTATCTCTAAAAATATATATGAATTTTCCATTAGCATTTAGTTATTCTATGAGAAAGTTTAATTTTTTCAACTGTCCAACAAATGCATTTTACATTGCATTAACATAATTTATCACCTATGATTTCCCATAACCTATCTCAAAAATAAGACCAAATATATGAGTAAAAAATTAATTAATATATTTATTAATAATATATTATCATACACTTTAATTCCATAAATTACATCATACCTAAAACAAGTAACACAACTCTATCCACCATCAGCTAGTTGTGGTTCTTTATTAATTATCGATGTTTATTTTCAACTTATTAACCTCATTATTTTACCAATTTCATATGGTCATGTTAGATACTTTCTCATGTGAACCAATCTGAATAGAAACTAATTCGTCAATTAGAATATATTATTCAAGTAACTCTTCAATTTATTTACATTACAAACATAAATAAAATTACATGTGTAAGTAATCATAGATCAAACCAGAGGGAACCCAATTTTAATACCAATTAAAAGTACCCTTAGGATAGGATTAGAAACTAGAGGTGGGGAGGGGTGGCTAGGTATTGAATTGTTTTGACCAATTACAATTTATTCATTAGAACATGATTTTACCCTTGGTTATGAGCCTATATTTATTGTTAATATTGTATGATATTTTTTATTTTAAACATAGAAATATCATAATCCAAGTCAATAAATCATCTAAACTTGTGTCTGACCTTGTCTGTGGCAAGCCTCGAATGGTGTTCCCAATCCCCACGCGTTGTAAATGAGTTCCTAGTTATCCCAAATATAACTTGGGAACAATTTCAACTGAATACATAAACATAAACACCAAAAACAATATATACCCCAATGCTGAATAATTACAACCAAACAAGGGATAACAAAATTTAAGATTCATGTTTACAACATTAAATCAAAAAACCAAAACATGGTACAATAAAAGGGGAACAAACAATCCCTCCTAAATAATACATGAAATGAGAGTAACACCATCCTCAAGCCACCACCACTACAACTACATGGGAAGAACACTACCATCCCAAACCACTATATCCAAACACCTTGACTTTACGAATTCTAAATGTAACCAATTCTACTTTCACCGAAAGGTGTAAGTTGGGTGTGATCCAAATCCTAGTATGATACCATCCAATAAAATATATTTCATGAAATAAAATTATACGATAAAAAAAGATGTATGTTTTATAAAAGAAAAAATAGAATCTTTTTATGGAAAAAATTTTAAAAGAAAATATTCTTGCTTTTGAAATGACCATCCAAGAGAACAGTGTGTTAACGGTGAGAGGAATATCACAAAAGAAAACCATGTCATGGGAAAACCCTCTAGGAACTAGTTATAAATGGGACACAAGGAACATCGTATCTTGGTGAAATGATGTATAGTAACAATGACTAATTACATTCTCATGCACGATCCGTTGTGAGGGTAAACCCCATGGGTCCAGTGCTCTCAAATCATCAATATCATTTAGGTAGTGTTTTACCATCAAAACTGTTAGATGAATCTAGGATGAACCACTTCTGAGTCATCTAATGTACTTTTACTTGTCCACCAACCTAATTTTCTAGGTTTCACATCATTCTCAAGTTTCATTTCACATGTCCTATACAACATCTCTTTCACATAAGTATAATCCTAAAAATATAAACGTTCTTGATTAATCCTGGCATTCCAAACAAAAACAAATTTTATGTCAATAATGATAGAAAAACTATATTAGAACATGATTTATATCACTTGATTAATTTATTAAACATGTTTCATAACATATAAACCATATTCTAATTCACAGAAAGTGTTTAAAATTGAAATTCAGACAAATTCTTTTAGAAGACTTCTTTTAATCCACATGCATTCCAAAACCCTTCACAAACTCCTTTTTCACCACTCTCATATATCATAGAACACATATATATACACTCAAGAATGAATATGAAATTCATCAACTAATTTTTAATCACAGAACTACCGAACTTGATTGATGATTAATCCAAACAATTGTGCAAAACATCAATCACACATCAATCACACCGATTAGATGAAAGATCAAACCCTTAAAATAATGACTAATCCCAAGAGATTATGATATGACCGTAATATTTACATCTGACCTAATGGAGAAGAAAACATACGACGGAAGTGTAAGAAAATGCTAGAATAGAGTGGGAAAACAAGAAAAAAATGACTTACTTGATGATTTGTGGAGAAATCATACCAAAATTACAACCAAAATGGATCCTATGGGATGAGAGAGGAAGGGGAAGAATGACTAGTGTAGAAATCTTGAGTGTTAGAGAGGATGCATGATTTGGAGTTTAAAATCTAGGAGATAGAATCTTAAAAATGAAATTTATAATGACCAAGATAGTTTTAATAGATTTCCCACATAGTTTGACAAACCGTGTAGCAAGTGTTCTCCCCTTACATTCCAAGCAGGAAATGTTTCCCTGTCACCCCGCACAATTTAAAAACCATTCTCTAACCATGTGATAATTAATAGTATATAAATTAAACATTTTCATAATGTATCCTGGGCATTGCACATGCCATCTTCTAACTCTATTCCAGTTGTGCGCCAAGCCATGAAAATGTTAAATTTTAAATTTTTATCAAGAAAATAAAATGAAACCCAAGGGATAAGAATATGATCCATTAAATAGAGTAAATCCCTTAAAATGATGACACAAATGTGATTATTCTCTCAACCAGGAAAACATTCCATCCTTGTAATCTTATCCCGAATCTTGATGAGAGAATAAAAATGGATACTCTTTCTCAACCAATGACTTCCACATCCAAGTCTCACGTATATTAGTACTATGCTGCCAAAGAATGAAAACAAATGGAATAGATTTCCCTCGAAGCATATTCTTTTAGGAATCCAAAATATATATTGGCCGCTCAAACATAGAAAATTCTGGATCTATTTCCAACTCATTACAACATAGCACATGAGACATATCTGGATTATATTACTTCAACTTGGAGACATGGAACACAACATGAATTGGAGTCAAATGTAAAAAAAACCTGACCTATATTCCACAGTTCCAACCAGCTTAGTGATCATGAAAGGCCATAAATACCTGGACGTTAGCTTCCCTTTATTTCCCAGATGATAGTGACCCCTTATATGTGCCACTCTCAGGAACACCTAGCCACACATAGAAAACTCAAGATCATGGTATGTCGGATCAGTATAAGATTTATGAGGACTCTAAGATATCAATAAATGCTCCTTGATTACCATGAACTTCTTATATGTCTCATGCACTAATCTCGGTCCCATCTATATGGTTTCTCACCCCTCATCCAAACAAAATGTGACCGATATATCTAACCATAGAGCACCTCAAAGGGAGTCATTCAGATTGAGAACATGTACAGATTTTTATATAAAACTCAATCAATCCCAATTTTTTTCCCATGAGTTGCTGAAATCCAAGACACGAGCTTGGAGCATGTCTTTCTAGATCTGAATTTCCTATTTTGTCAGAAAATCCATTTGAAGATGGTACTCCATTGCAATTACCACTTAAAAACCATTTTCCCATTAAAGGCATTCCCAAAACTAAGCGGTGATATGGGGTACCTATAATAAATTATTTTTGTTGAAAATCCATGTAACTTCACTGTCTCCTAAATGTATAATTGGCCCAGATCATCCAGCAGTGATGAGTATCTAATAGAATTAAGTCGCATCATTTCATGAGACGATCAATCACTACCCATATATCATTATTCCCTATATGGTGTATAACGAAATCCAATAATGAATTCTATGATGATCTCATCCCACATCCAGGTAGGAATGGGTAGAGAATGAAGCAAACCAATCGGCCTTTGATGCTATTCAATTACCTAATGACATGTATAACACCTCAATACAAATCCAACTATATCATTCCTCATAATTATCCACCATAACTACATACAGAAATCATAATACATCTTGGAAGCCCAAGGAAGAAAGACCCATTGAGACTGGTGGTTATCCTACATCACCACCTTTATCAATGATAATGGTTTCACATAGTGGTCCTTAAAGCACAAGATTCTCACAGGAGATAATGAACAATAACAAGGAAACTCTCTTCCATGAAGAATCTACATAGACTGCTGGTACAAATCATTACTTGGATACTTCGGTTGAATTAGATCCATAAGGGAGGGATCTAACTAAACACTAGCCAAGAATACACCTTCAATATGCTCTTTATTCTCTAAGTGCATCTGATAAAGGATCCGCATAAGGATCCACTCTACACCAGACTCCCTCAAAGCATAAACTATAAAATTTCATATCATAGCATCTTCCACAACAATTCCCTTACGTGGGGTAAAATCAATATCGAATTCCAACCCCTCCAACTACTCACCCTAGTTACATTTCATTAAATTCATATCTTTATGGGAAAAAATGTATCTAAAATTTTATGATTTGAATAAACAATAAATATATTCTCAAAGAGGTATAATCACCATGTCTTCAAAAAATGTATCATCACTTATAAATCAATTTCTTGGGGTGAATATTTCTTTTCATTTTATGGAGTTAGTGACAGCCATACTCTACCACATAGTTATTCTACATAAGTACATATATGTGACCCACACCTGATGCATCGGAGTAAACTACATAGCCCTTTCTTTATTATGGAATGATAAAAACTGGAGCTATAGTCTACAACCTATTTATCACCTCAAAGGACACCTAACAATCCTGGATCCATTCAAACTTAAAACCCTTCTTAACGAGTGCGATCATGGGTGAATCAAGCTGAGAGAAGTCCCGAATAGATGAACTTTAATATCCGAATAGGCCTAGAAGGCTTCTGATCTCAAACACACTCATCAGTTTCTACCATGCGATCACTGCACTGATCTTATCTGGATCCACCAAAACCCATTATTCTTAGATAACAAGGACTTGAAACTTCATCTATTTAATCTAGAAGGTTCACTATGAAAACATTGCATAAAGTCGATGATCTCAAAAATTGCGCAAAACAATCCTCAAGTGCCTCTAATGTTCCTCCTTGGATAAAAAAACTAAAATATGATCTATGAATTCTAAGAAAAAATAATCAAGATGCAGATTGAACACCCTCTTCATAAGCTCCATGAGGACCTCTAGAGAATTAGTTAACCGTAAAGGCATGACAATGTACTCAAAATGGTTGTACCTTCTTCAGAAAGCTGTTTTTAGGGCATCATCCAATTTCACCATGACATGGTGGTTACCAAAATACAAGTATATCGAAAAAAACCTATAAAGTTTTAGTTGGTTAAACAAATCATCAATTCATTTCATAGGATACATGTTATTGATTGTTCCCTTATTCACCTTTGGGTAATAAATACATAACCAATGATATCCATTTGTCTTTTTAGAAAACAGCACAGATACATGCCAAGGAGAAATGCTTAGGAAAAAATACTTTAGATTACAAATCATCATGTAGTATCTTTAATTACCTACACTATTGGGGGACAAATGATATGATGGAATAGATATCAGTTGTGTTTCTAATGTCATTTCTATCGAGAACTCCACATCTTTCTCTAGATGAAAAAATGGAACTGTCATTAAGAAATACATTGGGGAACTCTATCACCCCAGGATGTAATAAACTCTTAAGAACACCACCACTGTCCTCAAGCATGAGTGATGATATCAGAAAAACATGTTTGCATAATTTCGGAATTGGGGGTCCATCACCACTCGAATGAGGATCCCATTCTCTTGAAAAAACTCAGGTACTTCTATCAGGTGAATCAAAACTCACCGAACACCAATAGAAATAGAAATGAACCAGAAATATAATAATCCAATAAATGTCTAGGATTACATTGAAGAGGCCCATATATAAAACCATGAGATCCCACTCCAGCCTGACCCATGACATAACAAGCCCACAAGATGGGAATTTAAGACCCTACTCTTTCTTATTACCAAGAAGTATCAAAAACTTCATCACATACGTCATGACCTAGGATAGAAAAAACATAACATTCATAATATATATAGTGATAAATGAAACATAAGTACCACTATCTAATAGTATAGTAACTATAGAGGACACAATCAAAATAATATCTCAAACTACTGAAGGTCTGGCATCCAGTTTTGCTGGTTCTTGGTCCACAACATAAAGATTTCATGACTCTTCAGGTGTCTGAACATGGACGATGCCCTATGTATCTACCCAAAATTGACTCTTCCTATAATAGGATCCACTCCTACTACCTCAACCACCAAAACAAGATCCCACCATCCTTGATGGCTCTAATTGGGCTGGGATTCCCCTAGAATCCATAGACCCTACACCACTCAGATATGGGCACTTTACTTTGCAGAAGTTCTACAGGTGTCCCATAGATCCACACCAATGTAATGGATTGGGAGAATATGTATAAAAATTTCATATATTTCCTTCATGCACTGATGGTGCACAACCGACCTAGCACTAGAAATCACATCTCAAGACTGTTGGGAAGGATGGCATGAACCACCACCTCACTTCTTCCCCAACTCACACCACTTCCCATTTTTATCTGATGAAATTCAACTACCCATGATTGAAATATCCACATAGTAACCATACATTTCTCTGTGATCAATCTAATCCATACAACCATGATTAAACACATCAGTATAGGTATTTATGTTAAACATAAAGACTTGTGAATAAATCTTTGGGTGAAACCTCTATCAAACCTCTGAGTCTTCATTTACTTTTTGTAATTTATTTCAAGTGTGTACTGAACCATATCCAATATGCGGTTGGTGTAATATATCATAGAATGGACCCTCTGATCAAGATCTATAATCTCATAGGATTTGGTTTAGGCCATGATCTCCTGAACGTACTGTTTATTGAAAATAGCCTTGAAGTATCTCTACCCCAACTACTCACCTTTCCCAGTTTGGACCATCGAGTCCAACTACCATTGAATGGTAGCTTCTAGAAATAATAAAGCACATTTCACCCTTACTTTTTCAAGAGTAATGCAAAATTAAAACATCCTTTATTTCTCCTCAAGACATTCCTCTACTACTTGAGGTTCTATAATACCTTGAAAAGAAGGGTGCATGTTCTTAAAGAACTCATGATATTTATCGTTCCTAGGACCATGTTCATAATATATAACTAGAGTATTACCAGGATCCACTACCTATACCAAATCATGGACCACCAAGACAACATATTACACAAATATCCGATCAATTGCTGAGGGAGAACTCTCTCCGGCATCTTTCTGCGGTTCCAAAGGAAGTCTTTGAGGAGTCATCTTTCTAAAAAAACAATATTCATAAGAAACCCCATCAATTATACAATTATGAAATTTTTAGCAATGAATACAAATACTAACATTCTATAAATCCAATCAAATAAAAAAATTTACAATAACATGAAAACAAAACCACTCCCCTTCCACCCAGTGTCCATATACAGTCTGCAGCATGTATCTCACACTTAAGGAGATGTAAAACACAAATCATAACATCCCATGGCGACTCTAGATCATTCATGAGGTGTTCTAGCTAGGCCTGATACTCACAACCAAAACCTCAAACCCAGAAAATCAGAGCCCGTATTCTTGCCTGACATAACACAAATATCATAACCCAGTAGAGGATAACCACTTTGATACCATTTTTTCATAAACCAAGCCTAGACGTCATCCATACCGGCATACTACCGGGTCTATGGCATGGACCGAAGGGCGTTCATGATCCCCATGGGCTGGAAATTAGTGCCTGGTATCAACAATATAACATGGGAATAATTTCACCCATTCATATAAATAAAAACAACCAAAAATAATAAACAATACCAAGATGAATAATCACCGCCAAACATGGTATAAATTTTTTTCAGATTCATGTTTACAACATTTAAAAAACAATAATAGGTTTAAAAAAATGGGGAGTAACCACACCCTCCCAAAACTACCATGAAATGAGAGTTGTACCATCCTGAAGCCACCACCACAAAACCTGAAATTGATAAACACTAGCATCCCGAGCCAACATACACAAACAACCAAACCTTATCTTTTCTAAACATAACCATGTATAATTACAAATACAGGACTAATTAGGATTTGATCCAAATCACAAAAGGATACCACCCAAAAAAATAGATTTCATTCTATAAAAACTATAAGATAAATAACCATTAAATATTTATTAAAAAGTATAAAAATTATTATGAAATTTTCATTAAAATAAGACACCCTTTCTTTAGAAATTACCAACCAATTGCACCGTATGTCGAAGGCAAGAGTGATATCACAAAATAATACCATGCCATGGGAAATACCTCTAGGAACAACAAGAAATGGGAAACTCATAACATTGTATCTCATTGAAATGATGTATAATAACCATTACCAACAACATTCACATGCAGGATCCACCAGGAGGGGAAACCCCATGGGCATAGTGGTCTCTAATCACCAATATCAATTATTAAGTGTTGTAGCATCAATCATACTTTATGAATTTATGAAAACCACTTCCATGTTATCAGGCATACTAGTCCTAGTCCTCCCACCTTGTTACCCATGTTTCCCTTCATGCTCAATATTTACTTCACATGTCATATACAGAATAACATTCATATAATTATAAACTGAACAATATAAACAATACTGATAAATCACTACCTTTACAAAAATACAACTTTTAAATCTAGACACACACAAAAATATTTTAATACATGCTTCACACCACATTGGAAATTCATTAAACATGTTTCATAACATAGAAAACATATTCAAATTCATAACAAGGTATTACAATTGAAATAGACCCAATTTTTTTTTGGAAAAATCACATTCATGAAATAAATATGAAAAAACCCTCAAAAAAAACTTTTGACACTAGACATATAATTAGTAGAACACATATAAACAATCAATAAAGCATTTAAAATTCGTAAAATAATGTTTAAGAATATAACAACCGACCTTGTGTGATGAAAATTCTAGAAAACGGTGAAAAAAATTCAACCACACCTTAATCGATCCTTTTAGGGGCAAGATCAAAACCTAAAAATGAATATTAAACCCAATAGATTAAGATCTGGCTATAAAAATAACACCCCAATTTTTGGAGAATCCAAACCCAAAAGGAAGATGAAAAATGTTCTATAATTGTTATGGGGACAATGAAAGAAGGAGATTACTAGAAAATTCATGGTGAAATCACAAAAAACATTCAACCAAAATGAATCTCAAGGAAGGGGAAAGAAAGGGGGAGGTTCTCTTAGGGTGGATATACTATGCTGGGGAGAGGGTGAGTGATTTGGTTTTAAAATTTGGCAACATAGAATCATAAAAATAAAACTTTTAATGAGTTATACAGTCTCTACTATTTGACCACTGAGTTTGAAAAACCGTGTAAAAATAGTATTCCCCTTACTGTCCAAGATTGACACATGTCATAGTTATCCTACATGGTTTAGAAACTGTGAAATAATTATGTGATAAAACTATTCGGAAAATAATACCTGGGTGCATGGTTTCCTGGGCAATGCGCCTGATTTCCCTACCCAGGAGCATGTCGTGCACCACACCCAACCAAAGCTAAATTTTACATTTTTCTGAAGAAACTCAAAATAAACCTAAGGGATAAACATAGGATCAATAGGAATTGATTATATAAATAAAATTTAAGTAACAAATGTGACTAAAAATCATTCCCCATGAATTTAAAGTGAATAAAATAAATAGAACACACATTATTTATATGGGTTTTCTCAAAGTAATTATCCTTTCCATGATTGGTTATTCACCCAAATCATGATTTATACACTATAATCAATCATTAACAACAATTTTTTTTCTTCACATTATTGTAGAGAGTATCACCACACATACAGCTTCCTACTTATCATAGGACTTCCCAAAAACCAAAACATCCCATTTTATTTGGAGTGTTTCACTATGATATCCCAGTATACACAAGGTCACATAGGTTCTATGGGTTTTCACCATATATATTAAAGTGTTACTTTCACACTTTTTTCTAAAGTAGATCAATAATAATCATAGAGATTCATGTATATCCAACATTGTACATCCTTCTTCTCACACCATAGTCTTTGAATGATGAGAAAATATTTAGGAATAACACTAGTATCTAGGGATCCTCTTTTAACTCAGATTCAAAGACCCTGAACCAAAACTATTCACATGTACTTCTCACATAAAACATGCTCCTATGATATTTTTGAGTTCAAAAAATCATTAGTTCTTGAATATATTATCACCAATTATGAAAACATACAACATATCTTGTCTCACACTCAACATCTTCTTCTAAAGAATCTAGAACAATAATTTCACTCTGTATCTTTGATACCCAAATTATTATGATTTTAGAATAGGATCAGGTCTATTGTTTTCTTCTTCATGTTAGAGAGTTTCCATTTTTTCCTAAAAATCAACTCATGAACTCGATATTCATTATGTTCAATTGTCTATCATTCCATTTATTTAAATATATATATGTTACAATTCTTTTTAATTTTTTTTAGAATACATAATATCTTAACCATATTATATGACCAATATCCTCCATGTTATTTTTGTCAATTTTTTCATACACAATGGAGCACCCACAATCTCAATATTTCATTTACCTGCTCGAACATTATGTCTTGTATGTTTACAAGAGATCCCTTTCATTTTCACTATTATTCCCCATTTTTCTCATGTTGTAGATATTATAAACTCTTCTATATTCTTTGAGCTTCTTCCTTTTTACCTCAAGACTCCTATAATCCATATCATCTCTCTCAAATATTCATTTGTATAAATTAATCATTTTTCTATAAAATTAACAAAATGTTTATATTTATGGTTTGGATAATTCTTAATCAATTGAAAGAGTTGATAATTATTAGTATATAGTTAACGATGGTCTGCACATCCAAATAACTTCTCAACACTATATTCTTTATCCTCATTATGAATCAATAATAAGGTTTTGATGTTTTAAACTATTCATCATAGCTCGACCATCATCAGGATTAATTCTGAATAGATCAAAGATTGATGGTTTTCAAATAATTTATATTAAAAATCTTGGTTAAATAGAACAATGTTCCTCTTTCATCTCTTCTTCTTCTGATCATAAATTTCATAAATAACAATCTATAATTAATAAAATTTTGTGTTTTATTTAACAATGATGAACAACCCTTTCAAAAACTAATATAAATTAACACTAAGATTATTATATTCTAGATAATCCCTTTTTGTACATGAAAATGCCCCTCAAACAACTCTTACATTGATCTTCTCTCATTTGAATTCAATGATCTGCTTCATAGATTTCCAAAACATAAATCAAACACCAATTTTGGAGTCAGTTATATTTAAATCGAAAAATAATTGTTTTATCATTATTCCAATCAATTTTCTTATTAATATATTAAATAAAGAATTTCAATTTTCATTCCAAGATTAATTATTTTTTTACATTTTTTAGAAATTGTATGCTTCACAAGGATAACATTATATATGATTTCAAATTCATATAGTTTGTCATAAAAATGTAAGGACTCATAATTTGTGAGTAATCATCTAAATATATAAGTATAATTTATTTTTACAAATTCATATGAAATACATAACAAAGGTAAATGAAATTCATAAAGATGAAAACTATCCCATTCCAAGTCTTTTGTAAAATTCTAGATTGCTAATAAAATCCACCAAAGTCATTCAAAACTAGTGAAGTATTTATAAAATCAAAAAAGTTTTATGTTTTGAAAAGGTCACATAAAATGATATCAAAATTTATATGCATGGAAAATTTCAAATTTTATTAATCTTCAAAGAATTTATATACTTCATTAAAATTTACATAGAATATATTCAACTCATCTTCATCAGTTTTAAGAAATTTATGTTGACTTCAAAACTTTCAAAAATTCATAATACATTCTCGAACAATTTAGTGCGATTTCAATGAATTATTGTGGAATTTTATAATCCATTTGAATTTTTTCCATGCATTTTACTGTCATAATCATTATAATATTCACATAAGTATTTATAGACTTTAAACAAAATGTTATGATTTACTATTTCCAATAACCTATATATAGAACATCCCTAGGATTGAATCCTCAAAACCATGGGTCTTCAATCATACAAATAGTATATATTTTTACAAATTTTTAGGATATATCCTGATTATATACATAATATAAAACTCTTCAGTCATATATGTATATTTGTAGAAATGTTCTCCATCATCAATCAGTATAAGCCCCAAAATTCCATGTGGAGTAACACTATAATTTGTATTATGTAATTTGGTTTCTCACAAAGTAGCTGACTCTTAAAAACTCCACTACAAACATATGAAACTTCATTTGAATATAATAAGGTATACAACCTTTCTAATTTACCAATACTTAATGGGTAACCTCAAATATTATTATAATGGGTTATTCTCAATCCATCACATAATACCCAATCATATTGAATTTCATCTTTGGAGAATAAATTATGATAATATATACCAACATTAGCTTATAAATTCATTTGGGCACTTCATAAATCATACAATATCAATCAAATGAGTATAAACTGATTGGATTGATAAATACATCACATTTCATTCATATTAAGTTGATGAGAACATCACAAGCCCCTCATCAAAATAGATAAGTACATCATTTGTACCTTATCTTGGTATGGATATACATTTTCATATTTTATCTCAATTTAGAATGTAGATTTCATAATCATCATAAATAATGAAATATACCATCTTGGTTAAGCCACAACTAATGAGTTAATCAGAATATTCATCGCCACCCCCTAATTTGAAAATATTTAAGGTTTATGTATGAATGGTATCAAAATATAAAGGTTCTAATGATAGGTATCCTACCAACATCATGTTTGAGGGTTATATTTGAAACTGACACCCCTATAGTACTAATGAAATTATGTATGACACTCTATGTGGTATACATGGAATCTCATCCAGTGAAACAACTTGTTTGGGGACTTGTGATGATATATAGTATCTATATATGAAATACTACAGATTATATCCTTAGAATTTAATTATAAACTGCAAAACTGATGGGACATGATAAGATATAAACCTTACTAGTGGGGTTAATCTGTTTCGATGACATTTATTCAAATTTATACAATAATCTTTTTATCCCATTTTCCTTTTTTTCATATATCTTTAATAGGTGAGTGGTTATACTGTTGACTATTTTCGCATCCCTTCTTTATTATAACAAAAACAAGAACACACAACAAAGATGATCATATATTAATGAGGTTCCAAACTCAATGTGAGATGGATAGTACTGGGAGTAAAATAAATTCCTACAAGATCTCATAACCCACTAGATTCATCAATAAGGATTTATACTATAGTATCCCAATAGTGTGTGAGTATGAATAAAACACGACTCAGTATTGTGTATCAAACATAATGATAAAATCCCATACTATACAATGTTTTTACAAGGAAAACAAATGGATAATATTATAACCAATTTAGATTTATTCAAGATATAGAAGTGATTCATTGATGTCATTATTCTCCATATATCTTATTAAAAAACATTGAAGGACTTAAACTTCATTTTTTATGAAAGAAGTGACACACATACATTATTTTTTCTCTTAGTAGTATCTAGTGATTAATTCCATTAATGCACATATTTCAATAATTATTATTAATTATATAATCACTTATTCACCACACATCCCCTTATTATTACTTCTATTTATTTTAATCTTCTACTTTAGTACTTGATAAAAATCCACATGATCTCTTCTTTCCCTATCATCTACATCAGTGTAAAAATAGCAATACATTAGTTATTCTTCAAATATTTTGACACATAATCAATCATATAAATAATAGAATAGTTAAATCAATCTTATTTAGGATAATATTTTGGTATTCCCTAATCTATTATATTTCCAAGATTCCATAACATTATTATCCTAACTCTGATATAGATGTATATCATATATAACATCCCACCAATGCTTTTCTGTAAAATTATAAATTTAAATTTAAATTAATACTATCAAAATATAAATCAGATCATAGATAATAATACATTAAATATAAAAAATATAATAATTTTTTTTAGTTATTTAGGATAAAATATCCTCCTAAACCATCAAGCTAAGTCATCAATGGTGATTAGACTACCCAATTTTCTACTTTCTTGACATAGCCCCCAATATTATTGTGGGTCATAGTAGACTAATCAAATTATATTTCAACATCCTAAACACATTATAATATGAATTTGTAACTACAACGCAAATGTATTTTAAATTACTATGGCGTGGAAGTGTGCTAAGACATTTATTGATGTAAAAAATTTATTTTGACCTAGATATCTCAGAATCTATAGACCCACCAAATTCCAGATAAATAACCATTCTAATGTTGAATCTACTCCATAGGCATGCTATATCTTTTTCTTAACTTATTTGTATGAGGTACATCATTCATATCATAGAATCCTTCAAAAGTAAAGTCATCTTATTCCTCTCCTTTATAGAATGTTCATACTTATATGACATGATCACATAATCCCTATATTATTTAAATGTTGTCATTGCAATAGGATGTGAAGGTTCTCAATATTCTAGTGACACTAATCAATATATCCACGGAGACATAATATTCTTTTATGACTTGGAGGAAAAATCTATTCTAGTGATATGTAAAATATTCCCAGACATATTTAAGGCATTGGAAAATCTTCACAACATAGAGTCCTTCACATAAATATGGCTGTAAAAAACAGACCTAATCTCATTTGTGGTTTGGAATATTTTTTATGGCAAAAAAATTATTGTTCCATAAAATTTATTTTGTAGATGAAAACATTATAGTGTTAGGATCTTTCCTTAATTAAATTGCATCATGAAATCCTTATACGATATATAATAAAAAAATGACACCCTAGGAATCATCAAAATTGGGATAAAAAATTATTCACCTCACAAGAAATTTGAGTATTAATATGAATTATGCATTGAAATGAAATACCAACAAAATGAATCACATCAACACCAAAATAATTCTGCATCCTACTACAATAATATTTTTTCATTATAAAATATGGAGAACAATTGAAAATAGTACCATTATGATCAATATATACAAATTAGGAATAATTTAAAGACTTTTAATTTTCGTTGGTGAAAAATAAAATATAATACCAAATTATAGCTTTGGATAGAAGACTTCAGCTAGAACATAAAGATTGAAAATTCAACTATGCTTCTTCGTATAGAAAGAGAATGCTCACTATTAGAATATATATGAATCTTTAATAACCAAATCAATATTTCCTTCAAAAATAAAATGATCTTTCAATGTTTTATTTGAAAGTAATTTATCTAAATTCCTAACTAGTTTTCAAAGATATGTCATCAAATCATCAAATATTTAAAACATGTTGACACCTTATTGATAACTTTATCAATAATAAACATGAAATATACAACTGTTCATCATCAACAATTCATCATCACCATATTCATTCAATATCCAAGCAATTTCATGTTTTTCAACATATTAACATCAATGGAAAACTCTTTATTCATTAACAACAATTTATATCATGTACAACACATAAAGTGGTTTAAACAATCTCCCCCATTTTATTTGTTCGAAATACCTACTTCCATAATGATATTTTAATCGGTGAAATTACACATCATTTATTCTTTTCTTCTCCATTCACATCAATAATTTACTGAACATTCCATTTTTCACATTAATCATTTTAAATGTATGTTCTCCCATACCTTGTTAACATGAGATATAATCATATTGGGAAATAATTTTGGTATTCCACAATTAGAAATATGCCATTAATCATTCCAATATAAGTCTATATAATCAATGCTTAGTGTATAAAAGAATAGGTTTTTTTTGAAAAAATAGTTTTTCATTACCAAAATAACAAGATAACATCAGAAAAGGGATACTATAACCTTTCATTGAGATTGTCAAAAAAATTATAGGTGAATGAAACTAAAAATGCAAATTGAATTTTTAGAAGAGGAAACAATTTACACCAATTATTATATGAATTTTCATTATAAACCTATATTGCATTAATGCAAATGAATACATAGATTAGAAGAATTAAAAACATGTTAGGGTTCACAACAGCCATTGTATATTATCAAGCATCTACTTTTATATTATTAATTAAAAACATTTTCTACTATTGATATTTAGTTCATATTTTAGTTACCTAGAAGTTGAGATTAATAAAATATACCATTTTCAATGATATTTCATTTATTTAATATCTAAAATAATATTATTTACATGTAATGATAATCCCATTAGGATCTTTAGCTTCATTATTCTTCACCTATCTCCCATCAATGAAACACTAAAAGAATTATTCATCATAGTAAATCTATTCAAATTGATGAATAATAATATTATTCATATTAACAATACAACATAATAGAGACTCATCATACGGTTTTATAGATTTGAAAACTTCCCGATATTCAAAAAGGATAATCACTTCAATGTATTATCTTTAAAATTAAATATTATTTGACAAATCCATTATGGGATCCTAATTTTCATATTGACTAGTTTTTAGAGAACCTACTCTATGTTCATCAAAGGATGATTCTTTTCATAGATTTAAAATATTAATAGATAAATTAATATAATATGGAATATTCTATATCTTTACTATCAATAATTGACAGTATCTACTCTATCATAGGTTTTCCCTATGAGTTATTCCTCAAATTCAAGTCCTTACCATTTATGTTTAAGTAAAATTTGTAAAAGTTAGAGGAATAAGGATGATCTTATTTTTTATCATTATGATTTACAAGATAGTGTGTTTTTTCTCTACCATGTTTCTCTAATATTCATTATAGAGTTCATTCTCCAATAACTTATTTGAGATCTATGTTTGTCTTGGGCTACATTGATCTTTTCAAACCACCTTTTTCCTTTTGCAAAGAATTTTTCTATTCAATAATCATTACACATAATGAAATTTAAATTACTGTAAGTGATGATTCTTATGATATAACAATGGTTAGAAAACCATTAGTATAATTCCCTAAAACTTTTTATATTTCATATAGTTATTCTTCAACACAGGAGTTGTAATTTATTAAAATCATCTTCTAAACTCCGGGATATTCATATATAATCCCTTATCTCCTTTAGTATATGCTTCTTCATGTTCCTCTTTCATTGTCCTCTCTATATAAAAATATATTATCCTGATATTTTACCATTCTTTATATAGCATGGATTATTTCTCAAATTTAATTTATGACTTTTAACGATTCCATTTATTTGTATATATCCCCTAAGATATATCACTCCTTTTGAAAATCATCGACTCTCATTGGATCAATTTTTTCTATTAATTATTTTAAAAAAATTCCCCCTTCTTCTAAAACATATTAGGAGTAATCTGGTTTAAAACTATCATCAGATTCCTACATATGGTCGACTCTTCATTCTTCTCATGTCGTATTCTCATTTTTCATTCCTTTGATACATATTGATATTTTCATGCACCACTAGTATGACCATCACTCTGGAACACATCATAGATATGGTCATGATTCTCAAACATGTTTGAGGTAAATTGAATATGTTGATGTTATATCATATTATTATTTCATTCCCTTAACAAAGGAATTTGATAAAGTATTTATATTTATGTACTATACTAATAATATGTTCCATTATTCCAAAATTTATTGTTCAACCATCAATTTTCAGAAAACTCAAATCTTATCATCAAAATGATTTCTGTATAAAATTTCATGATTTTTTATTAATACATTTTTAAGACTTCTCAACAACTAGTTAGGATTTTCATAGGATACTATTACTCACACCACTTCCTCTATCAACCATAGTGGAAATATAACCATCATATATTCTAGTATATAATTATAAAGGATTTAATTTTAACCAAATATTTTTAATGAATTCATATTCTGTATAATAATTAAATTTTTGGTATGTAAAGTACCTACTTCTTAGAGTCATCATGAGAATTAATATCCATACAACGACCAAAAGTTCATTAAAATTTTTAATATAATAAATCCCCCTTTTACGGTAAGAAAGGGTAAACCCAAACAGACATCATGGTATAGACTAATCATGACCTGAAGGTCATAGAATGTAAAAACAGACTTACACCATGGAGATTCCCCTCCCCGTAAATTCATTACGATTATGCTCTCCAATTTTTCATGGGTGTTAGGCAGGTACGAGTCATGTGTCAAAGCACAAGCCTGATCAGATGACTGATGCCATACCCTCTAAGACATCCAAATTTTTAAAGCTCTGCAAAGATGAACCTCCAACTCTAAATCGTATATTATATCATGATACATGTTTTCTAGTCCAACTGAATCACCATACCATGTTACCCAAAGACAAGGATAACACCATCCCAGAGAAAACATCCCCCACGCCTACCAGAAACCCTGTATCACCTACACTGGAACCCTCAGTACCTTCGAAACCAAAAAATAGAACCACCATCATCAAGACAAACAAAAAAACATCACAAAACACATGCACCAAAATTGAAGATGAAATAAGTCCACTACATCCATGAGACATCATCCGCAATGCATCAGCATCATCCTAAGGAAGATTTTAAAATAGGGAGTGTGAAGTTGGATCTTCATCAGCCATGACTAGATGTACCAAAAACACCTTGATGTAAGGTCATCATTTATAGGATTCAAGCAGATCTGTGCCAGTAACTCCACTCTGGGCTGGAGCCGGACAGATCAGTACCAGAAAGGAACCTCACCGGATTCTAAATCAGAATATCCGTGGAATATAGAAGCTACTAATGGGGAAGAATAGGTTCACACTAGATACGAAACAACCATAAGAACACCAATGGTGAATCCTGAAAAAAACCATAAAAACTATATTTAAACCTATAAAATCATCGATGAAACCCTCCCCAAATGCACTAATTTGGAGCCGACATCGAGTTTCACTGGATTCCTAGAGCCGCTAAGCCCGAATCCTCTAAGGCCTCACGATGAAGCCTTCACCTGATGGGATGTGATAGGATGATGAAGAGGAAGCCATGCCTGAGAAGCCGAAGCTAGAAGGATCCACCACGAAACATATCGATGTTGAGAAGAAAGATGTTGATGACGAGATGATCGAGAAGCACCGATATGGGAGATACCAACGACAAGCCGAACGAATTATCGAAGGAGGGAAGGGAGTGACTCTGAAGGTGGAAATCCTATCACCTTGAGAGAGAGAGGACGACACTACTTATACCTTTATAATTACTATCTTATGATGTATTAATCATCATCCCATATAATTGAGATCCATTAACACCTAAATTATCCATTGAAATGTTTGGGGAGATAAATATTCTTTCATATATTCCTAATTAAGACATGTCTTGAGAACATTATAGATTATCTAACTTGATATCAAGCTAAATAAATTTCATATTGAGAATTTATTTTTCATTTTCAATGATCATTATCTTGTATTCATATTCCATATCAACACTTCCAACTTATTCATCATGCATTTCGATCAATATATAGAACAAAATGTCAATAAAATAGGTCATCTTGGATTTCACTTCCCATTGAAAATCCTTGATATTGATACAAATTTTTAAATTTCCTTTAAATAAATATATATTCTCCTCAAACTATATAGTGGTATCATTAATTTATTAAGTTTTGTTGATCTATTCTTCTCAAAATTTTAGGAATATCTATATAATATTTTCACACTTATCTTCTTTGAAAATATCATTTTTAAAGAAATTTATGCAAGTTAGAGACCATTCTATTTAATATTTTTCCATATTATCTACATCACCTACAATTCGGGTCATCTGTTTATAATTAATTTGAAAAATACCACAAGTTAAATAAACTAGTTTTTTGGAAATAATTTAGAATATAATATAATTTTTCAAAATAAATCCTTTGTATTAAAACATATATGACCAAATACACATGGTTCTTATTATTGTTGAACATTTTGACATGAATTTTCACAAACCGCATGATCACTTATCATCCTTGATCCTATAAAGGATCAACGATTTTCAAAAACATTGGTGGTAGTATTAACAACTTTTACATCCAATATAGATCTATCTATTTCAAAATTATATCTCAGTGAATCTATAAATTCTTATTCATTGGATAATAAGGATAAAATCTTCATATTTAATTTCAATTAATTATTTTTCTTCATCATAGTATTCATAGAAACTGAATTATTATATCAAATAAACCTAACTTCAACAAAGATGCACTTAATTGTGAATGTGGAATGAAACATTAAATATTTAATATAGAATCACATTAAATAAGTAGAATTCAATTAGAATTGACCTGAGTTTGGAAATGAGATGAAAGGACTAGATGGGATAGAACCTCATTAGAGGGATTAGTTTTGGGGAATTTTAAACCAATTTTTGCTTTACTATTTCTATCCCTTATTTCAATTGACCTATGTCGCCATAAGGTGAGTGGTTCTCTTGGTATCACTTTTATGCTTTGTCTTTCATAATAAAAAACCAAGAAAATAGACACACAGAAGAGGAACCACTATTTACAAGGTTCAGCACTCAATGTGAGATTTCTAGTACATAGTGTGAATGTGATTCATCCAATATCAAATAACCGCCTATAATCATCATGTAATATTTACACTATAGGATCTCGATGGTGCATGACTATGAATACCACAATACTCATTTTAGAACATCATAAAATCTAGTACATCTCATTCCTTATATATTTATATCAGTAATAAGAACTAAAGAGTCATTAAAATAATTTAGATATATTCATGATATAGATGTGATGTCGTGATCTCATTCTTCTTCGTATTTCACTTTCATCATATCCTGAATGGAGTTTCTCTAATTTTTGAATGAAAATAGTGGAACCCACACATTCTTATGTATATCAACAACTGAATGCGTTGATTTCTTTTCTCACAGTGGATGGAAGGATTATTCATTACTATATAAACATTTATACACAATACTTATCATTCTTTTTCCCTATTCATATTTTATTATTCTACTTCAATGCACAAAAAACTGTACTGCATCACTTTCTTCTATATATTTTTTCTTTAGTTTACTGATAGGAATTCACTGGTTCTTCTTCAATTTATTTGAACAAAATTCCATATTTCGAAGAATAGTTGATTCAAATATATCAGTATTTAGTAAATATCCATGAATTGTCTAATTAATCACATATCCAAAAAATCCACACCTTTTTTAATCTTTTCTTTTCTACATATGTATATCATTCACAACAACACAATAATTCATTTAAATAAAATTTTAAAATCAATCCATCAACATAAAACATAGTCCTTGAATCAAATTCTATTAGATATTTACCATATAAATCAATTATGTGGTCATTCAGGCTCAAATAACTATCAAAACCACTTAGATTAATCCAATTCATCAAGGATAATCAAGGTACTCAATTTTCTACCCTTCAGAACATAGCCTTCCCATTTTCGGTATAACATAGTTGTTTATGATGGTTACATTTTACCTACCTGAACCTATTATATCATGATGTGGTCCCTAAAATATAGGCATCTTCCAATGTCATGTGGCATTGAAATATTCTTAGAATCCATTGTGGCATAGTAAAAACATTTCCGCATAGAGGTACATATATCTCCAGACACAACAAATTCCATATAAATGAGAACATTGGTCTGGAATCCACTCATTTGGAATGCGATATATTACTCTAATTTTTTTTATATGTACTACATCAATCATATAATAAGGTCCTTCAAAATTCCAGTCAGCATGTTTATCTCCTTTGTAACATGGATCTCCTATAACAACAAGAGATCCTGATATCTATATTATTACAACATGGTCACTCCTAAAAACAATGAGGTACTTAATATTCCAATGAAACAAAAATCAATATGTTCCTCTCATTTGTTGAATGGTAATCATTATATGACCCGATCAACTAATATCAATATCCATTGTGACACTATATTCCATTATGGTGTGGAGGTATTAAATATTACAGTTAAATGGAAAATATAATCACAAATCATTGGGATTTAGCCAAAAATTCAAAATGCAGAGTCCTTCAAATAAATGGGGCCACCAAAAATAGACCCAGTCTTTTTTATGGTGTAACAGTTGTTTGAAAATTAAAAAATTCTTCCTTAATCAACTTTTATGACCAAAACCATGATTTTCAATGTGATTATACTTTTTTTAACAAATTTAATCATAGACTCCGTAAATGATATACAATCACTATAAAATAGATTATTAACGATCTGAATTACACTCCTGACATAGTCACATTACATGAAATATGAGATTGAATATGATTTATGTATTGAAAACAATATCCAATACAATGAAACACATTCTCTATAAAAATTTTATTTAGACAACTCCATTAATATTTTTTATTTAAATAAATATATAAATCCATACAAAAAAATTAAGTTTCTGATGAATAATTTTACCTCAAGAATAATTACATCACTTTGTATTTCCTTTTTTGAAATATAAAACTTTATGCCATATATAACCTTTGGAAAGCTTCACACTTATGCAACACTGATGGATGGGAATATTATCTTCCTTTCATCAAATAGTTACAGAATTCTAACTGTTAAATTATCTATGGAATATCAATATCCAAATCAATTTTATTACAAATAATAACTTCATATCTCAATGATTTCATGGTAAGTAATTAAACCAAATTCAAAACCAATATTCCAATATATGTCATCCAATGCCCAAAAATTTATAAAAAGTTGACACCTTTATGGTATTTTTTAAACAATAATCACGGAATCCCTAAAAATTTATAATGAAAACATCATCTTCTCTATATTCATTAATTATCCATGTCATTTATTAATTTAAGAAATATTGAAATCAATGTCAAAATCCTCATTAATTGAGAATATTTAAAAATAAATACAAAAAATGCCTCAAGAAATACTCCTTGAAATACATCATTTTGGGATTAATCAAATTCATACATTGGGATGCCAATTACCATTACACTTTATACAATATAAGTATCCCGTTTGAAAATGATGAATTTGAAACTTCATTTTGTACAACATTATACATTATATTTTCCTAAAGTCCCTTATGAACACTTAAAAAAAACATACATAATCACCTATAATATCATATCACATATGACAGACAACTAGGGAGGCCTTAGGTTTTTCATAAGTTTGGGTTTTGTTAGAATATATACATATCTATGTAATTCCTAACATATATCTATGTGACCATATGATAAAACTCTTCCTACTAATATTTTAGTGAGTAAAATCTACGAAGATGTTCTTTTTGTATAATTTTTGAGAAATAGGAATCATATTCATAATGATTGACTCATTGAGCGTAATATTTGAAAACATTTACTTCAATTAATCCAATTTCTTGATGCTAATTACATTTTTATCTATTTTAATATCTTTATATATTCACCAAAATCATAATTCTTGGAACATTTCCATCCAAACATTTAAATAGATATGATTTGTTAACTAATATAACTCTCTAAATTATTAATCACAAAAACATCATATACTATGTTTGGATATAATGTGATATTTAGTTTTTTATGAGAACTAAATGTTACTGGTTATATTTCACTTTTTTGAAATACCTAAAACCCTTTTATGATATATTTGTCACACTCACTTTTAAATTGTCTGGTTTAAAATTTAATTTTTTATACTTTGATATTGTTTTCTTCCAAACATACTCCCAGTAGACTTTTAGAAAGTATAATATCACTATTATATAATTCTAAGAATCATAATGTCATTTGTGTTATTAAATAAAAATAATTTATGTTGGTAGTGAATTTTAATAAATGAACAATTATATCCATATCATTTATGGTATTTTATATGATCATAGAATTATTTTGAAAGGAATAATTTCATTTCAAAAATATTACACTACTGCGTGGTGGAGTCTCTTTCCCTTTTATTTTAGAAATCATATCAGATAAATTCATTAATCTTAGATAATGATCATTTTATCTGAAAATTTTATTAAAAGTTGTTATATAATCAGAAGAATCATACACCATGTGTATTAAAACTATCATCCCATGTTGCTTATACCAACACTTTTTTAGAAAAAAACATCTATTATCAAAAATAAAAATTAGATGAAATTACACATCCTTTATTTAAAACCATTTAAAATAGGGTTATTCTTTTGTATCCACTCCATGATTTAACAACCAGTTGATTAACCACTTGATTGAAAAATACACAATTCATCTTTTATTAATTTGATTTTGTACTATAGTTTTAATGTCCATGAATTTATGTGTATTTTACTTGAAAATTATATGGGATTTTTTCAAGACCAGTCGCTGAGAAGCCATGTGATTCCAAGGCCTAGGGTGTCCAAAATTTGTGTTTGATCTATTTTTAGGTTCATTAAAAATAGCACGTGTGTGTGGATTTATTATCATCTAAACGGGTGATGGGATCAAAAATCTGAGAGCATCATTGTGTTCAGAACATTTACATTACCGTGGTATGGGCCTAACTTCAACGGGTGTGGGTTGGCTACAGAAAATGGTTTTGGATGTTTGTAATATGAAGAAAAAAACATAAATTCTTTATTTTGTTTTCAATTAATGTTTCATAGAAATGTGAAAACTCATTTTATTTCATAATGGAACAATAACTTGGCACTGCAATATAATGACGGTGTGACCCATTTTCCATTATCCTAAATTAAATATGAATTTTGGGTTAACACAAAACCCTATAATTCCTTGTATCCAATGGGAATAAAATGTTATCAGAACCCTCCAGTTGGTGGATGACGAATGACAGATCACAAATGAAAACAAGCACTCTTATTTGAAGGATATCACCAAAACCGATCACACAATTATTGATCTTCATCAGCGAGTGATACAAACATAGATAGGGGTTGTATTTTTAATTCTTTCATCCTTATTTTTTCCAACGATGAACACATACTAGACAAAAAATAGGTTGAACCATGGTTCGATCCTTCTTGTTGGATTGTTAGACTAAGAGATTTAAAGGGATTAAACCTTTGTGATTATCCTTCATGTATCTTCCCCCTTTTCAAAAAGGATGAATGAAGACTGAAATGAACAAAGATGAAATTTTTTCTTCATTATTTTTTGGTGTTTTCTCTTACCCAATTCTTGAATTCATCATCGACGTACTACAATGGTCATGTTATTCTTTTTGGTGGGTTTTTAATGTTGTTAGTCCCCCATAGCGATGAAAAGATGATTTGGATGTCACATCAGAGAAAACGGTGACACAAGCATCACAAGGGTATCCATGATTCAAAATACAGGGCACATAAAGATAGTAGATGGTCCACAGAGTAGAGCCCGTTGATGGCGGAACAACTCAGCATGTGGGCAGCAGTTGTGGGCGTGGTCTAGCATCACTACACCAGTAGAAGTTTCTCACATCGGATGGCCACAGGAGTCCGGTAGGGTGGGTGATTGTGGACGTGACCAATATGCGGTGGGAGGCTGAAGTCTAGGGGGACCCTCTGGAAACTGTTGTGGGGCAAGTCATGCGATGGCTAGCTAGTTTACTAGGTGGGGATGTGGTAGCATCCGCGTCTTGGTGGACAAAACTCACCCTCTTGATCGGGTTGGATTGTTGAAATCGAGATGGGCCAACAGCAGGTTGGGATGACAATGGGATAGGTTGGCGGTGGGTTGGGCTGGGCCTAGCTAGGGTGGGTGGGGTCGGGTTGGGTCGGTCTGACTGGGTCAGACCGGATCTAGATGAAACTGGTCCCTTTTCTGTAAAAGGCCCATAACATTGAAATTTTATGCTTTTTGATAAGCCATTTGCATCATTTGGACCCATGTGATGAGGAGGTCCTTTTGAAATAATCTACATATTTTTTCAAGGAGGTTTGAGAATACCTTACGAGCTCAAGGAGTAGGTGATCCCGAAACCAGAGTGATAAGAGAGAAATCCAGTGGCTGGATATGACCTTCATGGGGTGTCTCTCATACAGAGTGCATATCCTGCACCCACATAGAGTGTGTATCCTACGAAGTGTGTCTCCAATGCCTATATGAAGTGTGTATCTTGAAACTATATTGATTGTGTCACCTATGGAGTGTGTAACTTGTTCATACGTGGATTGTGTCTCCTAAAGAGTGTGTCTCCAACACATATGTGTAGTGTGTCTCCTTCAATGACATAGTGTGTGTCTCCTGGGAGATCAATATTCCTATAATTTATTCATATATGTATGTCATATACATATACATTTGTTATCTAACTCTAATGATTCTCATTACTGTAATTATTAGAGGATACAATTTTTTTACCTCTTTGGCAGTCTACATTGTGTTTTAGGTTGTGGTATACCTTTGTGGTTTGGGGTCCATACATAGTATTGTTTTTCTCACTAATGTACATGATTCTCCCACACATGTCATGTCTTGGGCATCTGACTGACAGCTTTGATGGGAGCATTGGTGGGATCAACACATCTGGTTCTTAGAGGGCGTCCTGATAGACACGATACACTATTGCGACTTCTAATAGCTTCTGTACTTACCCTTTAGGTAGGGTTTTTTACATATGGATTATATGAGCTTGTATGTTTTGGTTTTAAGTCATATATATTGACCCCCTTTACATTCAGTTTTACTATCCACTGTATGTGGGGTTTGTTTTTAGTATACATACATGTATGCTCTGTTTTTTCAGTTTTAGAACATTTTCATAGAGGCCAGAGCATGTATACAGGTACTTGGGAAAATACCCCTACTTGTGGGACATGCCAACTTGGTGGTAGTCACCAATCCTTGGTGTATGTGAGGCTGTTTTGGGGTTATTATGGAATGGGTCTCAGGAGACATGTGGTGATAGAGTGGTATCAGAGTGGATAGTTTGGATCTATCATAGGGACCATGAGTCTGTGATTTTTTATGGGGAAATAGTGTTATGTGTTATGAGTTCGATATTCAAGTCAATGTGAGGTTTCCCTACAGAGGAAGCTGAAATTTCTAGTATTGGAATATATAATGTTATGGATTTTTAGGTATGCATAATTTGGATATGACACATAATCTTGTACGGATGGATAAACCAATTCAAAAACAATATTCTCCCCGGTTGGATTGATTTATGCAATATATTACCCTATAATGTTATGAAATTATTGATCCAATGAAATCTAAGAAATATATTATGTGTTTGGAGAATATATTTATGGAATTGGGATGTGGTTAAAATAAATGGTTGTACTTATAGTATATTGTAGTTGCTGATAAATGGTTTTCATTAATCTGTTATAATAGAGAGGAAGATGAAATAAACTCATGGAATGTAATTCTTTTAAGGATATATTTTTTGAAAAATATTTCAGGCTTGGGAAACAAACTATGATGAAGAGGAAGTTCCATAGATTGAATAAAAGGGAATAAGAAAGTATTGTAAAGTATGATGATACCTTTTTAAGGCTATCTAGTTATTCCACAAATTAAAAATTCTACATGATGTTTAAGATTGAGCATTCATTTGAAGAGATTATTCCAAGTCTCTGAAGGGATCTGGTCTCTCAAAATTTTTCTTCATACGATGATACACTTTAATGTGATATTATGAAATTTAAATATTTCACCAAATTTCATAGCCTATAATGGATATCATAGAATAATATAATGACTGAAAAAAATTAATAAATTGAAGAATGGAAAGTTGGATTTTTTGACATATTATAACTGTAGAAATAATCACATAGGGAAATTATTGAAGAGATTGCAAGTTTGTTAAAAGTGTAGAGAAAAGGATTACCAGGAAAAAAGAATATAATCGGATGAAATATAACACCACTGTTAATTTTTTTTACTATAAAGAGACAAGAAACCTCACAAAATAATTCCCCAAGTATCAATGGAATCTACCACAGAAGAGACCAAATGGAGAAGTGCATTCTTATGCAATTGTTATAGGTGAATTGGAATTATTACCATTATTGTCTATTTGGATCCATGAAAATTTTTTGATGTATTTTTTGATGATATTCACATCATAAAGATTATTAAATATTATAAAATTTTACTGTAATAATATTTCATTATGGATTTGATAGAATATTTTGAATAGTACAGATGACCAAGAAAAGTGATTCATTGTAATGTTGAACATCATATAAAACACATGGTTTATGGAAATGTAACCCTTATATGTTCCTGATGATGAGATAGTGATGTTGGGATGAAGAGATGATTGATCCAGATAAAGTAAATTGGATAGTACATAACACCATAAAAATGATTATTGTTTTACTGAAGATGTGGTTTAAACTATATTAGATCATGTTGAAAACATATTTGGATATAAGGTACACATCTAATAATATATTTTTTGTTTATTAAATAATAATTTACGTACTTTTTCAATATAGTTTAATGGAAATTTTGGTTATTAAATTTTTTTAATAGATTACATGGAAAATGTATTCAATGTTTTATTATGTTAAAATTAAAATATTCGTAATGTTATTTGATTGATTAATGGAATGTTCATTTTGGAAATTCAGTGACCATATTTCTAATGTATTTCATCATGATCTTTTTGAAGGTTCATAAGGATAACCATTTATGAAATGAATTTTTTAACAATGGATGAGGTTTTAGAGATAAATTTCTAACATAACCATAAGAATATTAATGAATATTGGATATCTTTTTCTAATAGTATGATTTTGGAAAATATTCTGGGGAATATTCAAGGAATTATCACTCATTTAAGGATCTTACGAACCATTAAATATGAATTTTTTTGCTTCAAGAATTAAAAATTCATTTTTGATATTTATTTCATTGATTAAGAGATGAATTAGAAATATATTGAAGCACAACCAATGGATGAAGTTATTGATATGAAATAGAAATGTATCAACTATGTATCGTTAATTATAATAGTAGATGGTAAGATAATTCTTTAATTGTAGGATCTTGAACAAAAATATTGTACTATCATCATAATTTCTGATAATATCATTGAAATTTTTCAAATGTCTTCCATCATGGTTATACAGATGCTATAAATAATAAAATTAAAATTAAAAAGGGGGACTGAAAAAAATTTTGTATTTTTATGTGCTGAGATGCCTCAATATTCTCTATATCTATCCCCCTCTTGGAATGCCTAATTTTTTTTGGATTCACACATTTTTTGGTTGGAAAAAGTTCAAAACCAATGAATCATCTAAAGGGAATCATGACCTAGTGGGATTTTGGGCTATCACCAAAGACCACAATGGGGATATCATTAACTAAATCTACGGGCCTTGTGGACATTACATATCCCACAAAGCTAAAATGATTTTATTTATTAATACATCCCATATGGCTAGGAAATGAAATTCAAATGAGGTGTTATTCGAATGTGAATTGACTACTAATTTAAATGAAGTGAGGCATGGTAACATCCATTGTTATGGAATATCACTAAAATTTGGTGCAACTATATGTCCAAGATCTCCACAAATAACTACAAAATCACTCATTCCGTTTGTGAATTTAATTCTCTTGTTGATGATCTTGTAAAAAATGATTCATCATAGAGGCCTGTGCTCATGCTGATACACTCCCTCATGATATTATTCATATCATTCCAAAAGAATAATGTAATATACATAATTTTTCATTGGTGTAACCTTCTATTTATATAATAATAAGTGTCAGTGTTCTCAATTTTTTAAAAAGGGGCCTTTTCTGGACCTCTTTGATTTAAGGTTTTTTGGTACATAACCATCTCTACCCACTATCTTGTGATAAATGTTATATATAACTCTCTATCATTATTTAGTTATTTGTTTTTCTTTCTATGTACATATTTTCATTTCCCACATATTATCTACTACTCAAAAAACTAATAATGTTTTTATTCCATTTGAAATTTTTAATTCACTTTCTATCTAGTCTAGAGGATATTTTATTAACCCTTATATGAAGTTGGTTCTTCAATTAATGTATTTTCAAATATCAAATCATTGATTACCAATATAAATTTTTAATTATGATGAAACTATTTTCTATGGTGGGGATAATGTAACACCTTATAACATTACAATATATTTTGATATGAATAAATTTAATTTTATTCGATATCTTGCGATGCACACAACACTGGGTTTAAAACAAACATTGTTTAGTTACTATTTTCAGACAAAATTTAGAATTTAATTTTTACACCTTTTAAAAATTTATATGAAAAAATGAAATTAATTTTTGAATTTTTTATAACATAATTATATTAGTGTAATTTTTTATTAATATTATCAGAAATTCTATTTTTTGCTGAAAAGTAAAAAATACTGAATTTTATTTGAAAATTTAATTTAATTTTAATTTATTTATAATGTTAAGTTATATTATTAATTGGTTTTAATGTAAAATCTGTTTAATTTCATATCAATTAATCCAATTCTTGTCCTTTTAATCATTCTCAAATTAAATTTTGATACAAAAACAATATAAACTTTGAGATGCTTTCTCTTTAATAACTCACTTTATCATCAGGTTTGTAAGATTAATTTAAAAATAATTTGAACCCCTTTTATTAATTAAATTTGTAAAAATTGTGTCCATATTTAGAAAAAAAATAATCTATAACTTCCAATAATATAAAATTAATTTTTTTATAAAGCAATTGTGAAAATAGAAAAATAATAATTAATGTGGTTAAGGTAAAAATCGATTTACTAGGGGTTAAAATAGAATAATCAGCTTATAAATGACCTAAAATAATATATTAATTTTATTTAATGAGTCTATTTCTACATTATACCTGAATGTATCTATGATATTTCAATTATTTTATGTTTTTCATTAAATATTACCCATTTAATAAGTCATATAAGGAAGAAGAAAAAAAAAAGAAAATTTTCTTACTTTATTATTTATAATGCTTTGCGATTGGAAAAAAAATATTTTCTATTATAAGTATTATTTTAAAATATACATGATTTTTTGTATCATGAAATTTTTTTATTTTTATTAAGAGTAAATAATTACATTAAATGTTTAAGAAATGTCAACACAATAATATTTTAGTAAATATTTTGATAAAAACAAATGATACTAGAAATATTAAAATTGATGTAAAATGATTGAATTATTATCTTACATTAATTATATAGCTGAATATATCCTATTATAAAGGTGTTAAATTAATATATTCTAATTCCATCATTTTATGTATATTAATAAATTCAAATCAATCACAAATTCTAAACATTGACATTAATGGTATGTCATAATAAATATAATTTTAATAATTGATTTAAAAAAATACTATATTATGCCATGTGAATAATAAATTTTAATAAATATCAAATATTTTCCATTAATGTAACAATTTTTATCTTATAATGTTTATATTGACCTATAAATAGAAAAAAACTCTATTAGTGCAGTTAAGGTTAAAACAATGTTTTTGCACACACATGAGCTTATGTTAATATATTTTTTCAACACACATGGTATTTCTAATTGATATATTTGGATTAAATAATTTTAATAATTGGGTCCAAATTATCTAAGAACACTTAATTTAATTTACTCTTAATACATAAATTGTATAGGTTTGAAAACGAGTTAGAGTAGTGAATAACCAAAATGGTTAAAATAATAAAACATGGATGTTAAGGGAAAAATATTGAAAACATGTGTTTTATTATTTTTTCGATGTTTTACTAGAACATAACATCCCTAAACCGCATTAATTATAAATCAGCGATCCACTTGAGGTAATTTTAACCTCCCAATAGTGAATACATTAGTGTATTTAAAAAAGTACCACTCCTTCTCAACTATATAAGGGTACTTACTATACTAACTTATCCACAACACTCAAACCATTTGGATCATAGAAAACCTATCCAAATCACCTAAAAAATTTTTTATCCTTACATTATACTCCATATTTATGGTATTAATCCATACTTTGACGGTTTTATGGAAAATATAAGGGGGATACCCAAAGAAGAGGTAATGTTGTTCGAAAAGTCATTACTTTAATTATTTCTCCAACAACAAATATTTTTATTAAACAATGATGATATAATAAAATCAGTATATTAAATATAATTTGATGTTTTTATAATTAGTTAATGACATAAAATCATATCCACTTCTATAATGTTGATTATGAAATTGACGTTTATATGTACGGAGGACTACCGGCTCACGAACCGTTGTCATTAGTTTTTCCATTCCCATCTATCATGGTTGGTTATAATGATGAACATAAATAATATATTTCATATATAAAATATATTTATACATATTTAGTATCTATATCATATATATATATAAACATATTTAACTTCCATTCTTTAGGATATATGATAACATCACATGTGTGTACGGCGACGGCCGCCTCACGATGCGATATAATTTTTCTTTCCCAAACTATTCACATAAAAGGTGATAGAGATAATGATAATGATTATATGTAATATAAATGGAATATTTATCATATTACTGAAATAGTTATTATTTTTTAAAGATAATATATATCATTATCTTTCTTTCATTTTCAATCACGAAAATATGATAACATTATTCGTGTACATGTGGACTACGAATTTGATGAAGAGATGTGGATATCATTTCATCATTCAACTAAATGGATGATATTTATACATATATAAGATGGTATATATTATATTATGATAATTTTATAAATATTATATATTACATACCTTCTTTCCAAAATGATCATTGGAGAATAGAAATGTTAGTCAAGTGTACATATGACCAACTGTTTCCATGAACGTAACATATATCATTTTACATAACCATAATTTATGATTGGTTTAAAAAAATGAAGTGAAAAATTGATTATAATGTCCTGATAATTTTTTTTTAATATGATACAAATATATAATATGTAGAAGAACTTGATATTTCATAATGAAATATGAATGAGAAAACAAGGCCATTAACACTTGAAACATTGAAAATAATGAATGATTATAAATGAAAGGGTAATGAGATGTTACAAAATGAAATATAAAATAATATTTTTAATTCCATTTTTATCCTCTATGTTAATAACATGTTTCATAAAACTTCACTATAGGTTAAATATCGTTTATCTAATGTAACGCGTGATTTATGGTATTTTTTAAAATTTACACACCATTGAGAATTATTTATTATTATAAAACAATTAACCTTTATGTAGTTTATATATATTCCCATGGAAACTTACTATCTTTATTCATTCATACTTTAAGGTATTATACAATTCTCTTCAGATAATTTCATCCTAGGGGATTTGAATTAAAAACTACAAGGCGATAAAAGTTACTGTGTAATCTTACATTATTTTTGGATTGTTAACATTATCTTGAAATAATCACTTTATTGCAATCCTTTTCAATTTTTCATTAAATTTATCTTAATATCCATATTTGTTTGTGATATATATGTATATTTCATAAATCTGATTCCATTTTTACATATGGTGTTTTAATTAAAAGTCGATTGTGGAAATATTGATAAATTATTATCCTTCACTCAATATAGATATTTAATGATAAGAAATATTGATTCATAGGTTAATTAGATTATATGATATATCAGTAATGATTTTGACATGATGTGATGGGTGGGGCACAGAATTATATAACCCCTTGATGCATCCGTATGTCATATGATACAAATTAGTTGTCCTACATAATTGAATTTTTATATCTAGTTTAAACAATCTTATGAAAGGGATTGATGGTTGAAGAATCATGTTCATAAGACATGACATCCAATAATTAATCATGAAATTCATTAAGAGCTCTATTATTATTATTAACGATATTTTAATAATTATATTATCTTAGGATGCATCTCATTCTCATGTTATTGTTTAAATGATCTTTTTTTCAGTTATTTACCATGCCATATTGATTTTGTCTGATATATTCATGAAGAAAAGTTATTTAAATTTAAGGTTTGTTCTGTTATTTAACATTAAATTTTTATTATACATATTGATTCATGATAGCTTCCAGATTACTAAACCCTTACCGAGCATTTGAGATCACCCTTATTTTGTTTCCTTTCACAAGGTTATGAAGATGAATCCTATGAATGATTATTTAAGGATGTAGTTCATTTTCTATTATTATTTATTATGATTTATTTACTATTACACATGTAAAATGGGATTCATGTATGTATATAGTTCTCCAATACCACTAAACTAACTGGTCCTTCAATATTTTACCCATTATATATATGCTAATGTAATTAACTAAGGCACCATCTATCTGATACTGGGATTGGGTTCATTACATCTATAAAATCATTTCATTAAAATTTAAATCCATTAAAATATAATTTATGAAACAAAATCATTTAGAAATAATATTTTAGAAGTAAATAATTTTGAAATTATATTTCCCTTCTAAAATGGTTTTTTGCAAACCATAAATCCGGTCATTATAAAAATGATTGGACCTATCCATTATTATTCTTCTAAATAAATGTTCTTCCTAAGGATCACATTAGACAAAAGATTTGAATTCTCATAAAAACATTCTTTATTGAATATAGGAAACCATAAATAGACTCTATTATTTTTGGTGTATTTCTCATTCAACCAAGAACATAGGATAATGATGTGGTTTATGGGTAGATATTTTATAATGGCTTGGTTAGATTTCCACTATAAGGGACTATTCTCCATTAATATCCAAAATTTATTACACTATTAACTTATATTGGATTGCATTAATTTTTTTAATATTGTTCACAAAATATAATGGACTTTTCTACTAAATGAAAATCTTATCTTGAACATTGAATTAATTACAATTATTATTCTAAAATTCTTCCCATTTAATATTATATAATCCTCAAAATGAGTAGATGTCATTGAGTTAGAATAATTTTTAGATTATAGAGTAAGATTTAAGATATGAATATGTCACGGAGAGAGATATATAGATATCAAGGTTTTATATATATGGATTTTGATATTTTAGTTGTTTTTCACAAATCATTATCATCTTTTTCAAATAAAATAATAGATAAACTGCTAAATTGGTTGCATATTAAAAATATACTTTCTTAAATTTAATATGAATTTGTAACACCTAAATAATAATAGTTTAAGATTATTTTATACTGTAATATTTTACTTTACTTCATCTAATGATTTTATTGATTCATAATTTATATATTTATATATTTAACCTTTGATTAATTATAGGAATCACATATGGAATAAAACAATGATGCAGCAGGATTAAATATAAGTGTGTGTAGTTAACTTTACATAGATTTATGATTACCTTTACCTATGTATCATTGTAATGATATTGTCTCTATGTAGGTATTAGTGTACGATTACGTACTAGTGGTGATGTGTGGGATACCCATATGTGCACTTTGAAATTTAGGATTTACCATTACAGGTGTGTCCTTGTACCCTTAAAAGAGATTGAAATATCAAACTTACCCTTAATGTGAGTATCATACTAACTATATGGTGTACATGGGAGGTCCAGGGTACCATTATGTAGTGGTTGAGATGCCTTTTCATAGCCAGTATATTGGGCGATTTACCCATATGAATCCTTTAAATCTACAATGCTACCCTTATGTGAGTATCGACTGACCTTTATGCAAGCTTTGGAAGTCAAGAGTTAACCATATAAAGCTATAATATTATTGTCACATGACATTAAATATCAATGGAGGACATTTATAAGAGTATTTAGAATCTTGACATACCCTTATATAAACTTTAGAACACCATTATGAAGGAATTGAAACATACAAGATACCCTTATGTAGCCTGTAATAAAACTAAAATATCATCATGCAACTCATAGAAAATGGTCTCTTCCTTTAGGAACGTAATTAATATTACTCTTACCCTCATTAAAGTATACATTCTACCCTTACATAGAATTAATTATTATAAATAATAATAGATTAACTATTATATTTTATAATTCTCTAATTCTAATTCTAAAACTCATATTATTCATTAATTTTTTAACATATTAATATATTCCATATATCACATAATTCCAATTTTTTATATTCATTTCAGAAAATTGTTTTCTTTAGCATGATAAATGTTGTAAAATTATATTTATCAATAGGATTATGTCATAACTTTACTCTATTTTAACATTACCAATATAAGTTATAAACATGTTTTTGATTAAATTATAAATTTCATAATGATTCTTTGTTTCAATAAACATATATAATTATCTTATTTATTGAATAATTATAATACATTCATAATTAATATAATTTAAAACACAATGTTTTTAATTTTAATCAAAACATTATATTTCTTAAAAAAATTAAATTACTTTTATGTGATTAATAGTCTCTTAAAATTGGATTGCACATTAATTAATGATGAATTATAATTCATGAAACAACATATAAAGTTATTATTATAAACATTTAAAATTAATTACATAGAATTATCATAATGAATCTTATCTGATAAAATTTTGAGTAAATATATTAACATATTTTAATTTCGTTATCATAAAATATATTTCACCTTCTTTTAATTATAAAAAGCCTGTTTATTTATAACATTTATTTAAAAAAAATTAATACAATAAAATATAGTTATATTATACTCACGCCTTTAATAAATTTTGTTTTTTTATTTTGATCATGACTTTAGTAATCATGGGTTGGACATTTTAAAATACCTTTGTTGATATCCCACAACTTAAAAAGGGTTAATAAAATTTCTACTTGAAAAGATGGAAATGAAAATATGAATGTCATATTGAATAACACATAGCTAAATTTCTAAAAAAGAAGAATAAGAGTGGGGATTGAAAATATTTACATAGATTAAAATTAATGTCTAAATAAAAATATAGAGTGAATGATATAATTAATGACAATAATGTAAATGAACAATATAATGATAATGACAACAAAATTATAAACTAATGAGGTGTGAAAAAGACCATAAATATACCATTAATGAAAAAAATATGTTATATTTTTATTCCAATATCATTTTCCAATAGTTGATGATTTCATTTACTATCTAGTCTTAGAACAAAATGAAATATATTTACTTCATTTCCTTCAAATCTATAAATAAAATTTCATTATCTGGATTCATTCTTAAAATAGTTTCCACCCTTATCTCACATTTTAATCCAAATTATGAGTATGCATATAAGTTTTTTGAAGAAACATAATTAAATTTTGATTGAAAGGTATGTACATAAAATTATGATTATCTATTTTCCCAAATATTAAAATTTTAGAAAAACTATAATGGTTATCACAGGGTAATATAATACTCAAAAATGAATTATCCTTATTATGTTGAAATAATACATTTATCCATAAACTTAAATAGTGATATATAATATTCCCTAGTTGGGTGGAAGATAAGTTATAAATACACTAAACCGAGTAGTTCAGAGTCAGTGGTACTCTATTACATTAGCATAAGATTCAATGAATCACATCCCAAATGTACAAATATTTTATTAGTCTTGGTTAACTAGGTAAATATCTGAATCTAACTTTATAATTTAAATTATTAAATAAAACATATTGAATCATTTTAAAACACCATTATTATCTTGTATTAACCCTCCATATCAGTCATAATAAAATTATTGTCTTCCTAGAATGTAGAAAACATAAGAATGTTTTGAGCTCAAATTCTTAGTAAGGGGTAGTGTAAAGATAAATCCATGAGTAAATAAGGCATAATAAATATGGAAAGGTAAACAACTAAAAAAATTATATTTTGTCAATTAATAGAGAAAAATATGTTTGTAATAAAATATGATCAAGTCTTTGTTCACTGAATCTAATAAATGGGTTTGGCCTTGGCCAAAACTATGTCTAGTTTGTTTCATGAGACCAAACTATGAATCAAGTGACTATGGTGTACATTGACTATCACATTATATGTCCAATGAGTTCCTCATATAAAAGGGGGTCAATAACAATCAACAATTTTTTTTATTGAAATAAGAATAATAAAATTAAACACTTTACCCATTAAATAAATATAATCATAAACCATCCAGGGTAATATGTTGAATGGTATTAAAATAGTACATCACTAGTTAACCTAATCAAAAACCATACATATAAACAATATGATTGATATTAATAAAAAATATCCACATTGTATAATAATAAAATTAAATGGATTATGTCATTGAGGAATAAAAATAACTCTAAAAACATTCTTGAAAAAAATATCATTTTTCACACTAAAATTCACTTTTTAAAACTAATATTTTACAAAAAATTGGAAAATAATTTTCAGTAGAAATAAAAAATTAATCTTATAAAAGATGATTTAAATCAATTTATTTTTATTAATTTTTTAAATTCCTTCAATTCCATAATCATTAAAACACAGATTCCTTTCATTTTTTCAATAAAATCCATTCATGAATTGTTTTGAAAATGAATTGATGATTTCATTCAAAACATTTTGTAAACTATAAAACATTGTTTAAGACATTTTTATTTTATTTATAAAACATAATCATGGAATAAAAATATTCCATAGTAGATACTTAAACATTAACAATAACAGATATTGATGATATAATGAAATAAACCACAACAACAATGTAATTAGTTGAATCCTATGACAAAAAACATCGAATGAAACATTAAATACCATGAATACTTTGAGATTCATGATACTATATTAAATGGGAAGTATATACATCACATATATGAAATAAGTATTGAATAATGTATGTATCTCATAGAAATTAAAGTGAGGCTGAAATCACATACCATGCACTTTCTTAAAGTTGAACTTGATTTAACCTCTTGCATAGTTATTTTAAAAAAGTAATGAACTTATATAAGATACATATTAATATTTATGATATCATATATCATCATTTTATATCATCTTGTTACTCATTTGTTAATAATATTTCATTATTACCCCTGTTTTGGGGGATAATTGCTTTATTTTCTTATGCATGTTTTGTCATGTATGTCCTGGTTCTTGTGCATATGATATTGTTCCATCATATGACAAAATATATATTATATATATATATATATTATTTATTCATCATATGCATTTTTAAATCATTCCTGAATATTGAACATAGAAAATGAATTGCATGACTTCGTGGAGACGGTAGGGTGTACATAGGCATGAGAGATGGTATCAGTCCCTTAATGGCGAAAGGGTATGGAAATAGATGGTATATTAAATTTTAAAGAACTAATATTATTTCGTAATAATAATTATATCTAATTATTTACATCATTATACCCATCAATACAAAATGGGGATGAAAAACAATTTACACCGGGGTGTAGCGATGGTAAAGATGATTATATCTTCTTCGAATGAATTCCATTATAACTTATCTTAATGGAAATAGGTTAGGTCAGTTGGGGTGAAAAAACTCAATAACCTTAATAATGATATTTAAAAGATAAATTGGTAGGTTTGAGTCAAGTTATAAGGCTCAATATGGTGTAAAGAAGTGATGGAGGGCGTTCCCTTGTTTAATTGGAGTGAGGGACGTTTTTAGAATCATTCAAAATATTAAATTAATATAAATTAATATTCAATTAAATATTTCTCACAATTATTTTATTTTTATGATAATATGAGTATGGGTCTAAATATACTCATAATATTATTTTTATCCATGTTTATGTCACACTATTACCCTTATCATTTAGTTTTAAACCTAATTTAATAAATTTAACTATTACCATGACAACCTGAATTTTACTACTAATGGTTCAATTTAATTACTATAAATTGTAAAAACAAACATTAATGTACCATTTATTTCATTTTAAAAATTATCCCAATCTGTGGTCTGAATTAAATATTTTTTAATACTTCTATATTATTTAATAAAATATTATTTATTTTAAAATATCATTAATGTAAATTATTATACTATTCACAAATTTGACTTTCTCAAATAGTAATACAAAATGAATCATTAGAAAGAAACATTTTATTATATCATTAATTGGTTGAGGGAATCTAAAATATTCTTTGGTCACATTAATTATCTCAAATTATATTTATATAAATATTTTAATTAAATTTTATTTAATATTTATACTAAAAATTAATTATTACATCAGCATTGATTGGGAATTTTAGGTACATATTTATTTAATAAAAATTATAAATAAATTATCCTGATAAATATGAATATTATATATTTCAAAATAATATTAGTAATCAAAGTTATCTTTTGGATCAGACCAGATTAAAAATGATCTATTTATTAATAACATGAATGTGACATCATTAGCATTTCATTATATAATATATTATAAACCTCATAATATAATAAAAGTGGCCCAAAGATTCATAAATGAATTAATCAAATTAAAAAATATATAAATTTATTTAGGAATGAACATTTATATTTATTCAGGACCAACCATTATTCCCTTGTGGAAACAGAAAATATGTTTAAGATAATGAAAGTGACATTTCGTGGCTTTTGTTGATTTAAATTATATATATATCGATTTCCGGAAACATTATTCATTAAACAACTAAAATAATATACTATTGTGATAAGGGATGAATATTATATTTAAAATAATTTTTTTAGAATTTCTTGCGTTAATTTATAGTCCATATAATTTTATTTATAATCTAAATTACCCAATTTACCCTTTACCGTGGTAATGAAAATAACCATGTTACTTTTCACATTGGCAAACAATCAAAGGGACATATTTAAAAAATTTATAACATATGAATCCAAATATGTAATCCATTTTTCAATATTTTTAAAAATAAATTTTAGTATGTAATTCAAAATTAATCCTGCAAAACACAATGAAAATTGATTATATTGAAAAATGAACTATTAATCCCAAAAAAATCTACATAAAACAAAAATACATATCATGATGATAATAATTAATAAAATATATTACTTATAACTATATATCACATAACTTAAATCTGTGTCATATTAAAATAATAATGTTTTTTTAATATAAAAAAATGCAATTTTATAAAATATCGTTGTTTTGCACTATTCACTAGAAAATCAATTTTTTATAAAGCTTCTGAAAAATTCCCCCTGAGTTAATTTGAATATATTTATTTAAAAAATTATATTAATTTTATAAAATAAAATTTATATATTTTCACTAAATTTATTATATTATTAACTGATAAAAATAATGAAACCCATTTTTAAAGAAAACTTATTTTTTTAAGAATAAAATGATTTTACTAAAAATTAAGTGCTTATTCAAAAAAATTTAACTACTACATTAAAAATGAGTTGGGAAATTATATATTTCATAATCTGGTGAATAATATTCATTACCACAAATTTATTGGATTTTTTTTATAATGATTACATAATAATATTTTATTGTTTGTTTAAGTTAGGTGCAACGTAAGGTATCAAAGAGAATAAATTAAAAAAAATATACCATAAAATATTGGTATGATATATTCTCCAATACATAAAAAAGATGAATACATGAAATTTTATATTGAAATTTCTTAAGTAAAAGGATTATATTTTAAAACTCATTTTTGGGAAACCCACATCATAAATTGGGTTAATAAAACAGTCACTTAATAAGAAGGAAAGTAAAAGGTGAAGGTCAAACCAAAATTATCCTTCCTAATAAGAGAACAAGAGTGGAAAGTGAGAATATGGAAATGGAAGAAAAATTTAACTATCGTGTTCTAATAGAGAGTTATAGAGAATATGGTTATTATAAATTTAACAATCCAAAAACTATAAATCTATGATCGGTTAAAAGATGTATGTTTTAATAGTCATAGAAGTAAATGGATAATATATTTATTCCAAAATATTTTTATGTAGTTGAGGTATTATTAGACTATCAATATAATCACTTGATAAAGTAAACATAATTGATTTATTTCTATATCATAAGAATAATCTCATCTTTTGGTTGTTCTTCTATATATTTATACCTAATTTCTTACACATGGAAATGGATTTTCAAGATGAAATTTTCATTTCTAATGAACATTAATGATTGATATGACCGCCAAGTCATTCCTTCAGCAATTAAATTTTCAATGAAACCAAAATGGTTAGAATATGTTACCAATAAACAAAAATATCCAAATTTCAAATTAATATATTCCATATGATGTTAATCTTAAGTATTTTACAAAACATTTCATCAAAAATTCAATCACAAAAAATTTAAATGAAATGTCATTAAATTTTTATAATCAATATAACATCATATTTTCCCCAAATAACATAATTTATCTCTTATTATCACATAATAAATATATGAATACCTTGATCTACTTTAAACTTTAACAAAAATAAGTATTCATTCAAAAATAAAATCTTAGGTTATTAAATATATTCCTTAAATAAAAACATGTAATAAATGCATCAAAAATAAATAACCAAATCAATAACAACATTCATCGTCACCAATATTATCCCATAATCATGTCCTTATAATTATTTTCTCAACATGAGGAATATATTAACGGTTATCTTCCCACAATCATGTATTTTCAAAAAGTTCAACATTACACGCAATAACTTCTATTATTTATCAATATTATTCTTCACATTATTCTAAATCCTCTAGGAAAACATACTATAATACAATCTTTATATAATTTATAATTATTATAAATAGTACATCATTGATAAAATAATAAAATGGAAAAATTAATGAAACTAATAATTATCACATTAATAAATACTCTTCTTTTTTTATACTATAATTTTTACCATTATGAATTAGCTTCATTGGGGTAAATTTCTTTGATTCTTGGGAAATTCGTGTGCATAGTGCCTCGTATTCTCCCAGTTATAACATTGAACATTGGAAATTTTTTTTCATCCGTTAAAATTAAGACCATGGTTTTTTTATCTACATGTTAAGCAATCTCATTTTACAGTTCAGCATATTCCAAGGTGTTCCCTTCCAAAAGTATCGCATATTTGTAAATCTTTTGTTCCCTTCATCCCTTTTTTCATCTTTTCCCTACCATCATATTCCTCTCATTCTTCCTTCCAAATCCATAATAATTAAGTAATTATTTATCTATATTATTATAACATTATAATATTTACTCATATGATTAAAATTATTATGAAAATAGTTCCCTTCAAAATATTGTCTTAAACTCATAGAATAAATGACTATTATTACTATTTAGATTATGTGTGTTGAAGTAGTTCCTGTTCTATATTGTTGTAATCATTTACAATTAATTTCATAGACTGTATTATATCATAAAATTTTGAAATATGACATATAATATCTGATTTAGTGAACCACATAAAATTAAATAAAAATTTAGGTATAAATAATCTCCTAATCAAAAAAAAGTTTTATTTGAAAATATTTACAAATTCTACCGTAAGGGTTTATTCGCTAATCTATGTTTTCCTAAATCAGGTTCCCAAGGATTCTAGTAAAAATTTTCGAATAAAGTATATAAATCCCCTAACACATGTATAACATAGTTTGTGGTAACTTTATTACACTGGCATATTATATAAGATATCATATCCCAAAGTACCGAATAGTTTAGTAGTTTAGGTAAACGAGATACATAATTGAATGATAAAATACAATTAAAATATTATATAAAACATCGTCAATACATTGATAAAACCGTTATTCTCTTATTTTAACCATTTATATCAGTCATAACAAACATCTTGGTATCCTAGGAAAAATAAAACATAAGATATAGGTGAGATCAGTTTCTCAGTATGTGAATGTGTACAACAAAATCCATTAGTAAATTAGGCATTAAAAATATAGAATGTTAAATAACTAAACCACATTACATTTAATCCAAAACTGAAAATTATTTAGTTGTAATAAAATACAATCAAATAATTCAATATTAATAATCACATTACAATTAAAGTTAGCAATGGATATTTTACTAGTCCAATAATCACCTGGAATATTTATAACTAATTACAAAATGATGGAATGCATAATGTTGAACATATTAAACATATCATCTATAATTCATTCCAATAATCTAATGACATCAATTATTCATTCTAGGAATATTATACCATAATGAATTTATGAACAGAATCAAATATATGGGTATTTCATCGTCCAAAACTCAATCTATTTTGTCTCATTAGACCAACTGATTAATTAATGGGCATTAGTGAGCTCCACCAACCACATAAAAAGTCCAATGCATTTCACATATTAATGGGTTCAGATATAATAAACATAAACATTTTTATTGAAACTAACTTATCAAAATTAAAAACTTTTCTCATCAATAATCATAATCATAAACCATCCAGATAAATATGTTAAACGATATCAAAAGATTACATCCCCATTCGAAGTGATCAAAATCCATCAGTAGAAATAATAAGTACGATATTAATAAAATGTATCCAAATATGATCATATGTTTATAAAGTGGATGATTTAATTGATGAATACAAATATCTATAAAACCAATCCTAATGAAAATATCATTTTCACGTTGAAATTCACCATTTAAAATTAATCATTTAAAAAAATTATAAAAATAGTTTTCTCTGAAAAAATAATTAGAAAAATGTTAAATATTATTTAAAACATTTTAGTGTTCATTATTGTTTAAATTACACTCATTCACTACATGTTAAATCAAATATTCATTTCACTCTTTCAATAAAATACCAAGGGGGATTTTATTGAAATTTACATGACGATTCCTTTGAAAACAATTTTAAAATTCCAAAAATAGGTAAACATGACTTTAAATAATTATATATGAATATTAAAATCCTTTTAAACTTTTTTTAAAACTTAAAAATTTATGAGTAATATTCCCCAATGAATACTTAAACATAAACAATCCCAAATAATGATGAGATTGTGATATAAACCATTACCACTATATAATCAATTGAATAATATGAAATATAATATCAAATAAATCTTTAAATACCCTGAATATAGGGAGATTCGAAATATTATATTAATTATTTATTATATACACCACACAAAATAAAAATGCGGTGAATAAGACATGTATCCCACAAAAATAAAAGTGGGATGAAAATCCCTTATCTTAAGCTTCACATTAGTTGAACATGATTTATACTCTTATATAGTAGTTATAAATATTGTATTAACATATTAAAAAAATATATTTATATTTATGATATCATATATTATCCTATTATATCATATCATTACTTGTTTGTTAATCATATTTCATTATTACCCATATTTTGGGTGTTAACTGCTTCATTTTCATATTCATGTTTTATCATGTAAGTCCTGATTCTTATGCATAGGATATACTCCCATCATATCAATAATTATATTAAGGAAATAGATATAATAATAATTCATTAAATAATTTTTATAACCATTCTTTAATGGTAAACATGGAATATGAGTCTCATGATGTGGTTGAGATGGTAGAACTTACAAACACATGAGCGATGATATCATTACATTAATGGTGAAAGGGTAATGAAGTGTATGATATATTAATTTTTAAAGAACCAATATAATAATATAATTATCATATATATCTATTATTTCCATCATTATACCCATCCATTTTAATTGGGGATGAAAAAAAATTACTCCACTGTGTGGAGATGGTAAGCCATATGTATTCACATACATTATATTCATTTTTCATAAGAAGGATAAAAGGTGGAATATGGTTTTACTATAATAATAATAATATAAAATCCTATATATTATAATATATTTATTTCATTATAATGGAAAAAACACATGTAGATAATGTATAAGAGGAAATAAACATGAAGGTGTCGATAAAGATGACTACCTCTTCTTCGGCAGACTTCTTTTATAACATTTTAAAGGGTCCTTGTGTAGGTCTTTTGGATGTACCATAACCTAAAAAAACTAAAGATTTAAATAATATAAATGTTCGTTGTTTTTTTGAACAAGAGGGATAAATGTTATGAGACTATGGGAGGGTGGAAGTTCCCTTTTATAATTAATGTGGGGAAGCTTTGGAAAATTCCTAAATATTAAATTAATATAAATTAAATATCAATTAAAAACTAATAAAAAGTAACATATTTAGAATATAAGATTAATTTTGGTCTAAATACTATCATAAAATAATTTTAGAAATGTCTATCTCTCATTATTACAGTTATCATTTATTTTTAATCCTTATTTAATCCCTTTAACACATACGATGACAACAATAATTTTACTAATTATTGGTTAATATTATTACTTTAAAAATAAAAACACCAATAAATGGATCATTGAAGATGTTATAAACATTATCAAATTATTTTCTATAAATTTAATACTTTCTGAATTATATAATATTCAATAAAATATATTTTTTAAAGTATCATTAATGTAAAATAAGATACTATTAATTACATTGAATTTTAGATATATATATATATATAATTAGATTTATTAGAAAGAAACATTTTATTATATCCCTTTGATTTTAAGGTAATCCATAAAATTCCTTGATCACATTAATTGCTTCAATTTATTTTCATATTAACATTTTTAATAATATTTATTTGATATTTCTATTAATAAAATTACTACTCAATCTGTGTTGTGAGTGAATTTATGCGATTATTTAATTAATATACATAATAAATAAATGACCATGATGAAGATAATTTATTTTTATAAAATTAATATTTATATTTGACGTCACATTCTGTATTAAACTACATTAAAAATGGAATATTTATTAATAACATCACTGTGACATCATTGACTTTTCATTAAATAAAATATAATAACAATCATAATCTCTTCCACATGGCCCCAAAAGAAATAAATAAATTTATATAATTAAAATAAGTTTATTATGTTAAAAATGGACACTTATATTCATTCATAACCTAACATTCTTCCCATTTGGATACATAATATATATCTATGAAAAGTGACAATTTTTTACTTTCTTTGATTTAAATAATATATAAATCATTTACCTGGAAAATTATCCTATAAGAATATCTAATTATATACAATGTTTATAATGATATAATTTTATTAAAAAAATTATATTTTATAATGTGATATGTTCATTTTATATTCCTTTTCATTTTATTATTAACCTCGATTACCCAATATACCCTTTACTGTGGTAATGAAAATTTCCCAGGTTACTATTCATTTTGGCCAAAACAATGGAACCTATTTAATCAATTTTTACATTATGAATAAAAATATTGCCTAAATTTTTAAAAATTAAAAACATGGAATTTTTTTTTAATTTAAAAATAATCCAGCAAAAAAAATGAAAAATAGATTTATTGAAAAATGCATTTGAAACCCAAAAGATATACTTATACCAAAATATGATAAAAGGATATGTAAAATGAAATAAATTAGATTATTTATAGATAAATATTACTTAAGATTCAATTATATAACAATTAAATAATAAATAATCAATTAATATAATGAAATTGAAAGTTTTATAAAAATCAATATGTTTCACTATTCATTAGAAAATCAATTTTTTTCAGAAATATCCCAAAAATTCAACACGAGCTAATTTTAAAATTATGATTTAAAAAATTATATTAGTTTTATAAAATAAAATTTTTCGATGTTATAAAAATTGATTACAATATTTACCCATAAAAATAATGGGAACCATTTTCGAATAAAATATATTTTTTGAAGATTAAATTGATTATAAAAAAATAAGCAGTTATTAGCAAAGAATTAATTAATGATTTAAATATTTGTTGTAATATTATAAAGTTCATAATGTGGTTAATACTATTCACTCCGTCCAATTTAATAGCTAGGTTATAATGATCATATAATAATATTCCATTGATTGTTTAAGCTAGGGGCAATGTTAGCTATAATGGATATTAAATTTTTAAAAAATATACCATAAAAATTTGGGTTGTTACATGAGTGGTTAACACACATCCTAGTAATACATTAGACACATGATAAAATCCTAGTATAGGGATATTTATGGGTTACTATGGCATGACCATAGCATGTACATTAGTGGAACTCTACTTGATGGAATTATTCATCTATTTTTATACATTGGGACACTATATTGTACATAAGGGCTACATGGACATTGGGATACCATTATAATTCCATAAACATGTCCTCCAATCCCCCTTATTCATTTTTTAAATTTGATTTAGTGCTATAGGACACTTAAAATGTCCATCGATTCCACACAAGAGCATACCTCAGAACATGAATTAGTGAAAGTAGAAACCACTAGAGCAGAGATAACTAAATAGGAACAATTAGTGTTTATGAAAGTCTCAATCAGTACAATGAATGATGTATGTCAAAATGGGTAAACTATAGATTATTATGCATGTGATTTGGGGAGCTCAACACATATAATGATATAGATGATGGGGAGGGAAAGTTCCAATGCAGTTGGGTCTTATCCTTCAGGTCATGTAATGGGGCTTGTGCCTCTAGGAATTCCTTTCATGAATTGGGACTTATTCCTTTGATATTTATATTTACCATAATTATATAATTTTCCCACAACAGTGACCATTATAAAAATCAGCATTAGTCCCATAGTCATCAAATAACATTTCAATCCCATGTTATTTATATGATAAATCATATGTTACCAACATGTAATGAGCCATTTATCCCAATTAATCATAATTTACTCAATGATAAATATTATTTAAACCCTAATGATTATCAATACCTTTAATCTTATGTCCATATAATATGAAATCATTATTCATAATATAATCTTCTCAATAAAAACAAATTATAATCCAAAGGGTTTTATTACAAAAAACATCTCCCAAAATACTGTTAATCATCTTAATATGCCATCACATAAAACCAAAAAAGGGGTACCTAATAATTTAAACATACGATCAACCATAAATGTAAACTTCCATAATGATATCCATAACTCAAATTTTAACCTCACATGAAAATATATTAATCTCCAATGTTGTCTAATCCCTACACAGATACAGACTATAACGCCACTGAACCCCCACTTCAACATCTACTAATAAAGCATCATCTTTATATTTATGGATTTGATATAAAAAAATAACCCAATTTTAACCTCCTAAAAATTACAACATTGAATGGAAATATTGGATCACTTACATACCCAAGGATCTTTGTGGTCTAGAGTTTTATAAAATTAGGAAATCATAATATATATTATAATTTTTTTTAAATCAAAATTTTATGAAAGCTAATCCATCAGAAATTGACCTTGAATTTTAATCAAGATTATTCACCATTAATCTTATACACATCATTATACTAGTTAAAAATATTTTAAATAGTGTGATGAGAAAAAAATTACTTAGTTAGAAGTTTTACAATTTGATATAAAGTCCATTTTATTTTAAAATTAATTAAAAATTCATTCAAAAAAGTTTCAACTTATATAAAATATTTTTAGCTAAATAAAATATTAGATTTAACACAAAAGTTTCATTAAATAACAATTTATGATTTAAAAAATCCATAATAATATATATTTTTCCATTAGGAATAAGAATACAAATTATTTGGAATCCCCATTTTATTAATAAACATAATATCCTTTGATATATATTTACATGTATTGTTTATAATTTCAAAAAATTACATTTGAAAATAATATATATTTATCAAAATTAATGATACTTTAAATTTTTTAATACACAAATATATACAAGGAATATTTAATGTCTAAGAATAAATTTTAGAAAAAATTCCCCATGATGCCATGGGTTCACACCATATTTAACATAATTATAATCAATACTAAAGTTCCAAATTTTAAATAAAACATATTTTTATAACTTTCATTCCTCATTTTAAATCCATTAAATCTATCATTTCAAAATGATAAAATCTATGTAAATTATTTTCAATGTGGAAAATAATAATATATATAATTAACAAAAATATGTTTAATAAATTTAGAATATGTACTTTCAAAAAGACTATATGTAATCCAAAAATCCTTATTGATCCATTAAAAATAATCAAGGGATATTAAACAAAATTGAATTTAAATCATACAAATATATAATTCCAATGTTAATTATAGTGCATACCAATACAATATATATAATCATGAATGAAATCCCTTAATTTTATAAAAAATTTCACACATAAAATAATATTTTATATAATATATAAAACAATTTCATGAAATCATAGAAACATTAAAATATATTTATGAAAAAATTATTTAAAAATAATAGATCAAAAATAAGTAATTTTGAAAATATTTTTCCCAGAGAAAAATATTTTCTCAAACCATAAAATATTATTTTGTAAAAAATTATTTTCCCTTAACTTTTTTCCTTTTTAATTAATATATTCTTAAGAATAACTTTGGTGGAACACTATAACCTCTCCTTTGAAACTTTATATCTTCAATTATTGACTTACTATGAACTTAATATCTTATTTATACTATATTTATCATACAACCGTGAAATGAGAATAATGATGAGTATTTTTTTAGAGTGTTTTTATAGTATTGGATGGTTTTCCACCAAAAATTAATATACTCCTTTTATATCCAAAATTCATGATAATATTCCCTTAGAATACCTTCAATTAAAATATATCATTAGTTGTTATTGTAATATTACACCAGAATACATAACACCATGAATGAAATAACATCAACATAAAATTAATTCCCAATATATTGACCAGAATCTATGCAATAATATAACATTTTTTAAGAATACTATGTTCGATAACATGCAGAACATGCAACATAGAGTCTAAAAAAAATTCACTATTAAAATATTAATTTTTAATGTAAAAATTATTACATAGCCATTTAATTGGTAGTTATTATGTGTATCAATTGAATGATGATATATATATATATTTATAAAGTACATAGTCAATAAAAATTCATATATTAATTCTTATGAAATAAGAACTCACTTTTCAAAAATGTAATTTATTGCTTTAAAAATACGTTTTCTTAAAAATTACTAATATTTTATTTTGTGAGAGAATATTAAAAATAATTTCTATAAATTATATAAATATAATTTTATAAAAATTATACCATTAATGAATCTATATTATCAAAATTATCTTAGTGTGGAAATTTTGGATCTTTCTTAAAAAGTTATTTTTCCAGTAATAATGAAAGATACTGTTTTTATAGATAAAAATATATTATTTTCATGTAGTTACATAGCATCATTTTTTTAAAATGATTTCAAATAAATTTGTCATCTTAAATTACGAATAATACAATTATGTTCATTTTAAAAAAATTCCTCATAGAATTTAGTATAAAAAATTTTTATACATAATAATAATTTTCATTGAAAAACTGTTTTGGTCACCTTTTAAAAATTTATTTTAATTTATAATTTATTAAAATTATATTAATTTATCTTGATAAATTTTATTTCATATTGGGAATCATTATTTTCAAATTAGGTAAATTGGAATATTACAATATTGGTCAATATGAATTGTAACTGCTGTAAAATTATCATCTCAGAAAAGGATAGATTGAGTTAATCTAGGTAAAATTTAAGAGATAAGCTGAAAATATTTCTTCTTAATTCTTATTTTATAATATTACTTTGACCGTAATAACACATAATTTTTTAAATTAAGGTTTATTGGAAACTTTTCTATGAAAATTACCAAAATAATATTTAAATTGATGAATGTTACAAAATGTAATTCTCTTAGTTTTAAATATCTATTATGTGTTCAAAAAGGGGAAAAGAAATGTTATGAAATATTATAAATGTAATATTTTTTATTAATGAAATTATATTAATGTGGATTATTTTTTTATAATTATTAGTTGTTATATAATTACTTTAAAATCATTCACAATGATTGTGAAATATTAATTAAAATAATAGAAAAAATTAAATAATATTAAATATATATAACATTATATAATATTAGTGATTTATAGTTTTCTAAGAATTTTTAAAATTAATATAAAAAATTATTTATATTTAAATGAATTATATTCAAAATAAAACCTTTATTGGATGTATTTGAATTTAAATTAAACGAATAATGCCAAATTGATATTAATTAAAATTTATTAATAAAATATTTTATTAAATTATTTAAAATTAATTAAAATATTGAAAGACAAAAAGGGGTAATATATGGTTTAAAATTTAATCATTCCACTATTAATGAATCAGTAGTTACCTCAAATTTAAAATCACATCCCTTTTTGAGTGAAAATATACTTTATCTTGGTTTATGTTAAAATAAGTTACCTTTAGGGTATGCCGAAATATACTATTTAAAACACCACAAAAACATGTAAAAAATTTATTTTTGGATTAATTTTCAACCATATACCATGCTTGGTTCTAATCTCTTTCAATTTGGATAAATATTTATTGGGAAACAATTTATTATAAGTTTATATTTTAATAAATTCTATAGTGCCACTCACCTCAATTAAAAAAATGAACCTCATAACAGACTTATTTACCCCATATTGATATTACATATATAAAAAACCAAATTCAATCCTTTATCAAAATCTTAAACCATATTATAGCGGTTTTATTCATCCTGAAATACTAACCATATGACTCTTAATAGGATATTTTTCATAGTTCCTTCCAAGGAGAACAAATCACCTTAACTAATTAGTTTCTTTTTTAAATACTTACATCATATAAATATATGGGATTTATAATAAAATATTAACCTCATTATATTTACAATATTTAAATGTTATTATGACTATAAAATGACCATTATCTAACCTCATTCCCATCAAATGGGAAGTGAATGTATCACTCGTGTGTATGAATGGCTTAATTCCTTCATGTAGCGATACAATTCATTTCAACCACAAAATATCAAAAATAGATATAATTGGATTTAATATATATATGAGATAATTATGAAAAATTATACCCCCAATATTATAATATCACATTTACCTTCTTAACCTCCAATTTGTTTGAATGCATTAATGTCACTCGTGCATGCCTGCGGACTACCGCCTACCTGAAGAGATGTGAGTTTTTTTACCATTTATTTTTTATTTGGCTGTTAATAAGAATGTAATTGATTTATATATATGATATATATCATATAATAATTATTATAAAATATATAATAATTATTTTTCATTATTTTTTATATCCTTCACAAAAATAAATCAACATCCATGCATACGTATGACCTATCGTCTACATGAATGGTGTTATTCATTTTTATCTATAAATTTATAGATTTATGTGGGTTTGTATATAATTATAAAAATTGATAATTATATCATGATTAAAACTCAATAAATTATAAAACCTATATTGATGTAAAAGTACAAAAAACTATCATGAAAGACATACATGAAAACGAAGAAGTTATCACAGAGAATAGTGATTTTGAAAAAGATTATTAATAAATGGGTGATAAAAGGTTATAAGCAATCTATATATGTTATAATATATGTTAATATATTTCTGGAATATATTTATAATAAATATATATTTATTATAAAATAGTTTGAAATTCAAATGAAGGAAGTCAAACAAGAGATAATGTTTTCTCATCTCACTATTACTTCTTTCAGACATACGTCATATTCACCACTTATTACTTTTGTGTGGTGTTAATACAATTTGAATGATTTTTAATATAATTAATATATTTATATTTATTATATTTAAGGTTTTAATTTATGTTATTTCTTTTATTGGGATCATGATTCAAAAGTTTCCAATGTGGTTACTGTTTATTTCACAATTTCATTACTATTTTAGATTGTTTATGTTTATGTCTGCATTGAGAGAATTTTATTTGAAGTTCCTATCTTAATAAAAATATATTTTATTTCAATAAAATTATTCATAATCTTTATGTGTAATAATACCATTTTAATCTATTTGGTAATTAAAATTATTGAGATGTATTTTTTAAGAAATGTTTCCATTATTTTTCTCTTTGATTGAAAGACCTTTTTCATCCATAACCATGTTTAAAAATATTATTTTAAAGAATATGTTACTATTATCATATTATTTTTAATGCCATTTTTACCAGTGTATTATTTTTTTCAAAATGAATCAAAATTAATCTTCTTGTCATTTTCCGATTGAGGTATCTCTTGACATTTTTACAAAATTTTGAAAATAATGTTTTTAACACATTCTTCATGAACTTAATGTACCACGATCAGGAATTCTCAATGATTCAAATTTTCCTCAACATATTTAAAAGGATAGTTTCTATGAAATAATTTTCAATAATATTCAGGATGTTTTTTGTTTTTAAACGTGATTTGCAAAGTGAGATGTCTTTTTTCCCCAGTAATTTGTTAAATGGAATTTTAATCGTATTTCTATTCATCAGTGAAAACGATAATTATTTTACTGATTCTCCATTGGGGATATGTTGTAATGATACTATCATTTTTATTTCTATAGATTGTTTATATTCATTTTAACTAAGGATGATACCATTCTCTATATTACTCTCATTGGTTTATGATTATGTTTATTGATTGAAGTAACTACGTAAATTTCATTTACTAGTTTTTTAATATGAATTTTTTCATTGATTATGTTTCAAAAATTTAATATGTGGATGAATTTTTATTATTAATTAATGGTTATGTTCTTTTATAACCCCTCGATGCATCAGCAGGTCTGCTGAGACAAACTATATTGGGTTTTGGATGTGTCCTTACACATTTATTTTTATATCTATTGATAGAAGTCCTTAATGTTGTTTTTAAAGGTCTTTGATAGGGGATTGAAAATATGTTGTATATTTATATAATTTGGGATTACCCCATGATGAAATATGTTATTGAAATCCATTTGATTATTCAATTTTTAGAATATCCATGGATAAGTTTCTATCCCACTGGATTATTTAATAGGAATTATTTGTTCTTCATTTATTCCTTCAATATCATTATTCATGTTCAATTTATTGATTGAATGGAATGTGTTTTTAGTTATTTACATTTACATATTGATTATTCATTATTTATTTAGGATATACGGTTCTATACACATAACCTTTTTTAGAATCTTAGCTCACCCCTTTCTTATGTTTCATTTCCCCTGGATGTTAAGAAGTTTATTTTGATTGATATACATGAATATGATAAAAGTAATTTTAGAGATCTCAAATAATTTGTTATGTTTTAGTTTAATTTTTCAATTTTAATATGAAATTTATGTATAAATATAGTTTATTAAGACTACTAATGATTTATGTCCTTTGAGATGGTATTACATTTATAAATTGAATATATAATAAATTAACCATTGTCATAAGTATAATAGTGTTTGTTATTTAAATTTAACCCATTTATTAATATATAATCCTAAAAATGAGTTTCACTTATTGAGTCTTTGTTATTAATGGATTATAGATAATGATGGAAAATTTTAATTGGTAATTCAATGAGATAAAATAAGGTATTATAAACACTAATATTCTTATTTGTGTCTCGTTTCTCTAATTTTATTGTTTTTCTGAACAAAAAATGTCATGTAAACTTTGGTGATGTTGAATTATTAAATACTTATATTATCTGATATATGTAAAAAAATCACACTTTGAAGTCGAATTATTTCATACATTAGTATTTAATTTTAAATAATTTATGATTTTATTGATCCATAACACACACAATGATATATATATCATGATCATAGGATTAAATGTGTGTTTCATGTGTGGGAAAAGATTATGATTCAAGCGGTTTAGATATGAGAGTGCTAAAATACAATTATGTGGCTTTAATATTAACTTTTTTATAGGTTTTAGTGAAATTTAGTTACCATTACATAGGGAACAATGTACTCTTACAGAGCCATAGTGATGTGTGGGATACCCTAACATGATTTCTTTGCAGGGCTTACCATTACATGGGGTCATTTTACCATTACATGTGTTCGAAATCTCATAATTAACCTTATGTTAATATTATATTACCCTTAAAACATATTCTATTTCCAAGTTACAATTTTTTAGTGATTGTGATACCTATACATTGATCTTCATTTGAGTGGATTATAATTATGAAACCATGAATAGTCTTGGGATACCCATATGTGAGTACTAGTAGACCTTTTTGTAATCATTGGATCTCATGGGTTACCCTTACATAACTACTATATGTCCCTTACTTTTCATTTACGATAATCGGTTGACCAATATGTGAGTTAGGAGAATCCAGAAAATCAATCCCATAGGCCTTTAAACACCTTCACATGGTCAGGGAAAAATAAAAAATACTGTTTTGCAGCTTATAATAATTTTTTTTACCTTTACAAAGATCATAGAATATGAGATCTACCTTAACACACCACAATAAAACACCTCTTACTCTCACACAAGTACAATTTCTTCATTTATATAGAAATAATTATTATACAGAATAATATTTAACTGTTAAATTTTATAATTATATAATTAAAATTTTAAAACTCATAGAATCCATTAATATATTAACTTATTAATATATTCAATTTCACTTTTGGTTATTGTTTTATTATATTAATTTCCAAAAAAATTATTTCTAGACTATAATTAATATTATAAATTTACATTTATCAAATGTTAAAAGTTATCACTATACATTATTATTATATTTCCCATAGAAGTGTTTGAATTATATTTGACTAATTTACAAATTTTAATATCCATTTTATTTTTTAATAAAATTATATGATTATATTATTTATTTAACAATAAAAATATATTCTAATGTAATCACATTAACAAAAAAAGGTTCTTTATTTTAATCAAAACTACAATTATCATAAAAATAAAAAGGTAGTTTTATGTGATTAATAATCACTGGCACTTGAAATGAAATTTTATTAAGAATAACCTTTAATTTATGAAAGAATTTTGAATGAACTTATTATTCACATTAATAATTAATGATATAGAATTATCATAATTAATAATATAATTAAAACTATTGAGTGAATTTATAATCATATTTACATCACGTTATAATAAAATATACTTCATCTTCTTTTAGTTATAGGAATATTGTTTAATTGAAACATTTATTTCATATATTTAAATAAATTAAAATTTAATGATGTTACACTAGTTTTTTGTTTTTATTATAAAGCCCATAACAACTATTTTAGAAGTTATTGGTATTGTTTTATGAATTTTATAAGTTCTAACCTCTTTTTACACTATACTATGTTGCAGTCAAGAAAAAATCCAAATGATTATTTTGATGGGGTAATACCTTGTTTCTTAGAGAAATCCTTCACCAATTTTCTCCATCTATTTAATAATAAAACAATATACTTATTGATCAAATTTGATATAATCAATGATTTTTAGTGGGATTTAAAAAAACATTAATGTAGTAGAAACACAAATCTAAAAAACCATTTCTCCCATAATCTATTTTTACATTTCAAATAAATGATAAAATGAGGAAAAATTTCTACAGTTCACCTTGGGGACCTAGTCCTTCCATATTTCAAATAAAAATTTGATAATGATAAATGAGGGGAAATAAAAGGAATCCTCCCACCAAGGGTATCTAGGAGCCGTGAGAATGATCCAAAACATATAAAATCTATTTATATTCATGGTTTTTGAGATCAATATGAATAGATAATATAGAGAAAAAAGAGCTTAATATTCAAATCGGTTTAGAGAGTTATCCCATCATATTAACACTATATGAATGAAAAAACAATGTGATAATAAAAAAACATCATATACAGATTTAGGAACAAAAGTTATAACTATTTATTAATTGATAATTCTGCAATATTTCAGAATGTATCTTCTTTTGTAATGTTTTGTTTATATCCTCATGATGAATTTATAATGATTGAACATTCATTTTATGGTAAAACTACACAAATATCTAATTGAATGTTGAATAACCATGAAATTTAACATTTATAGTGGTACAATATGTAACAAAACATATTATCTCAAAAAAATAATATTCAAACAATGAACCATGATATAGTGACCTTTATTTCACTTTTGTGCAACCTTACATAAACCATGACAAACACTATTCCATGGTGCAACAATACATAGACCATGAATTAAAATATGTTGTCATCTATACTATTTTACTACATAGATCTATGATAATTTCATTTACCGATTCTCTTATTATAAACCCTATCATATTCATTCATTCCATTTGAGTAGTATATTTGGGGATTAATATCCCTTTCTCCATTAACTCATCCCACTTTCATTCTTGATTTAAGGAGTTCAATTATTTTTTTTCATACTGATCTACTGTATTTATCATTATTTTCTTCTTCCAACCCTCACTTATTTACTTCTTCATTTAAATTGGATGGGTAAAGAGGAATTGGAAATTTCGATGATTTATATAATAAAATAATGGGGAGTTATTTATTATTTAATATGATTAAGTTTTCGAATCTATATAATAATGTAGTCAAAAACACAAAACATAGCCTGATTTTTCCCATGGTTTCTACTAAATATGTGTTCTTTCTATAATTTTATATGGAAAAGTTCCTAAATCAAAAAAAATATTACCCTTGGGGATGTGGAAGTGTTTCATTTTTATAAATAACTGATTAAAAAAAATAAAAAAAAAATATATTTTTTGGAGGATTCATAAAGTATTTATAAAATTAAAAAAATAAACTCTAAAATACATAATTTCAAATGGGTAATATTTTTGGATAAATTTAATATCACTTATTATAATACGTTTGGGTCATTATAGTGTCATAATACTGACTATATATTTATATCGTATTTATTTTTTTCACAAAAATTCAACTATCTCAGAAAATTATGAAAATATAACTGTTCAATAATTTCAAAATTTTGATTCTAAACAATATACTTACATTATCAAAATAAGATTTTAAATATGCGAATATTCACTTTTAAAATAACAATTTATATTTATTGAGGAATAGTAGTTTTTTTGATAAATAACATTTTACCAACACTTATACAAATTTCATTTGACTTCATAAAAAATATATTTCCATTTTTATTTATTAAAAATTATTTAGTAGTTATATTTTATTAAAATATAGTTTATTTAATGAAAATTAATTTATCAAATGAAATATATTGATTGAAATTGCATATTACCCAAAAAAATTGTTTTATTGTATCAAAATAAAAATCATTTAGAATCTAAAAATAATAAGAAGTAAATATAACCATTATTCTACTGAATAAAATAATATATATATTCATAGTATTATATTATTAAAACAAATCCCTTTGTTACACTAGCAAATGCTTATAGGATATGGTGTGAGATGGTGTGATTTTCATGGGATGGTTTGGCGTACATGGTTTGGGATGTGATTTCAAGGAGCATTAATTTATCCCATGAACATTTTTTCTCATGATATAGTTATTGGATATCAACATGGTTTTGGTCAATAAAAAATTTTAGCATTTCAATATTACTTAAAATCTCTAAAAAATGGGCTTCAAATTGTTTGATCCACTTGGTTGTGGCCATTTATTCTATGGTCCATGTCTATTTGAGTTATCATAAATCTATATTTAAATTACTCAAATGATCAATATTCAATGTTTATTTTATTAATTCTAATTATTTATAATTGAAATATAAATATGATAAAACCAAAGAAGTCCATATGTATTATTTAACTGTAATTGGGATTTTAATTTAGTCAGAAAAACAAAATTATATTTAAAATCATTCCAGTTATTACAATCTTTCCCCTTCAAGAAATTTTTCCTAGAAATTTTCATTTCATGCACCTTTAGTTCGAATAGCGATACTTCAATATTATGGTTTCTCTATAGCACTTTGACTAGATGAATTTTATTATTTTATAATACTTTGTTTATACTATCTATAATTTTAACCACCTCCATCTCTTATTAAAGAAAATTATCCAATGGTAACATATCTAAATTTATTATTTATGAGGGGTCTGGAATTTACTTCCCAAGAGGCATACATGGAACAAATTGTGTACTTTTGATATGTTAGGTGGGAGTTCTAATAGATTGACCACCATTCTGATTTGATCAAGGATTTAATTTGTACTGATGTGTCTTGAGGTAAATTTTCCCATCTTCCTAAATCACATGACTATATTCCATAAAGATATTTGGAGGAATACCTTATCTCCAATATCAAACTCTAGGTCTCATCGATGATTGATAGCATTACTCTTCTGTAAAATCTGAGTATCCCGGATGTCCTACTAAATGGTTTTCACCTTTTCCACTATTTCCTTAACCATTTCAGGACCCATCATATTTTATTCACAGACTACATCCCAGTATATAGGTGTTTTGAATCTATTACCATAAAGGTCATCAAAGGAATCAATTTGGATTCTTGAGTGGAAACTAGTAATGTTTGATAAGTCGACCAAATATAGATGTTTATCCCATCCTCCATTGACGTACATCAAGGATTCTCTCCACATTTTCTTCAGTTTCTAGGTGGCCTGATCAAATTTTACATCATTTTGTGGGTGTTATGTATTCATTAAGTTTAACTCAGTTTTTAGATCTTGAAGGATACTCTTCTAAAATGTGGAGGTAAATATTAGGTATTGACCTGATATAATTGATATTCTTGTTCCATACAGCCGCACCATGTTTCTAATGTATATCCTTAAAATTTGATTGAGTGAGAAGTACACTAATTTTGAATTGTTTTGAACAATAATTGTATTAAGTTCCAAGAAAACCTATATAACCTAATTTTTTTTGATTCCTTTGGAAAGCTAGTAAAAATTTCTATAGTTATGATTTCCCATTTCTATGTAGGTTTTTATATTGGTTGCATCATACCTATATTTTTTTACCTTTCATCTTTCACTTAATGACATACAAAAAACCATGAAGTATATTTTATGATTTTCTTATTCTTCTTGACCAGCCAATAGTGATCTCAGAGATGTAGATACATATTTTTTATCTGTGGATGAATGGTGAAGGACATGATATGTGAATCATCCAAAAATAAGTTTTTAGACTCTGTATTATATTGTACACATAGTTGTGACCCAAATATTATAACTCCTTATTCATTAATTTTTAAATATAAGAATTTATCTTTTCTTATAGCTTCCACCTAATTTTTAATTTCCAAATCATCTATTTGAGCATCATCTATATTCTCCATAAGGGATGGTTGAGAAATAATTGTTGAAATTATTGATGATATTCATTTTTTGTGATTCCCATGTCTATAATTTTCTATTCATAGAAGATCATATTATTCGAAAATCTCATCAATAAGAAATTTTTTGGATTCTTTCTACTTATAGAAAATTCCACATTATTTTATTTCACAAGATGGTATTTGATTGAGTATTCATTGTCTTAAATAATCTCAAACCATCTTCACTTGGGCATATTTATCTCTTTATCTTTGAATATATATTTCAGGCTCTTATGATCCATATATATTTCAAACATTAACCCAAAAAAATAATTTAACCATATTTCTAGTGAAAATATTACTAAAACCAAATATAAATCTTGAACTAATTTTTTCAATTCAAGAAATTTCATTTTTCATATGGAATACACAATCACTATTTCATTCTTAATTAGTACACAACCCAGTCCCTTCATTGAGGCATCACTGTATACCATGACATGTTCCCCAATTATGGTTAACATAAGAACTAGTGGAGTGATAAGTCAATTTTTAAACACGTTAAGAAAATCTTCATATTCATTATTCCAAACAAACCTTACTCCCATAGAAGTTAGATTTGTTATAGGGTATGAAAATGAAGATGAATTTATTACAAAACATTTATAATACCAATCCAGTCCTAGGAAATTATGGATATCTATCAATGATATTTTCCCTGAACATCCTTAAAATTAATTTGTATTTTTAGGGCCTATAGGTATCTTTTTACATGGAATAATATTCCCCGAGAATGAGACATACATAAACTAAAACACACATTTGATTATCTTTTCAAAAATATTTTTCTTTTTTATGGACTTTTGAATAGTGATCAGATGCTCCTCATGATCCTCCGTGATTTGGTAGTATATTATAATGTCATCTATAAATACTACAAAAACATTGTCATGGAATTCATCAAGGGATTAATTCATGAATTCCATGAATATTTTTTGATCATTATTGTGTCTAAATGGCATCAATATGAACTCATAATGCCCATACAATGTAAGGAAAATTGTCCTGGAGATATCCTATTATCCAACCATACATGACAGCACCCTGACCAAAGATCCACCTTGGATAATTATTTGGCTCCACATAGCAAATCTAAAAATTAATCAATCCATGATAAAAGATATTTTTCTTAACCATTATCTTTTGAGGTCATGGTATGCAATGAAAAGGCACATTGACACATCAATATTTTTAAGGAAGAGGATTGATGCACCCTAAAGAGAAAAACATGAGAGTATAAACCCTTGAGGAATATTCTCTTATAGTTTATTCTTATAATCTTATTGGTATACATAGTCAATTGAATATGAAATCCTGGATATTAGAAAAACACCACATATATTCTTGATTGAAAATTTAATTTCTCATCTATGTGGAAGAATATGAAATTCGTAAATACAAACATCAGTGGTTTCCTTAAAAATGGCTTTGTATTCATGGACTATATTATCTGTGGACTCAATAATTTGAGTAATATATGTTTTATCGTCAAGATATAATATCCTTCCATGAGATTTTGTTTTTAATGAACATTCATCCTCCGGCTTTCACATGTACAAAATCATAGGGTGATTCACTATATGGTGAGTGATTTCCTTTTCACATCAATTTATATAGGATCTATATAAGGAAAGCTAATATATACATAGAATTGAATCAAATTACACTATATATAGTATTACATTGTTTCTTGGGATTATCAACCCATGAAATTATATTGGGGAAGAGTTATATATTTGTGATGCAATAGTTTTCCAAAAATTTCTTTTTACCGACAACTCTATTTCCATGTTCTATGGGGGTGTTTGAATAGTACTTATAAACATGCGTGATAATATGGAATGTGTAGAACTAGAATCTAAAAGTAAATTCACTATTCTTGAATGAATAACTAGCCTACCTCTAACCACATCATTTTCGAGATCCACCACCGTGGTTGTGATCGAATCTTCTCTATAACGATGAAATATTTAATTAATGAAAATTCATATTGATCAAATTAAATGTTATATTATGAATATTGGTTATAAAATACATATAAAAATCATTGGATTTATGTTTTTGAAAATAAAAATATAGTTACGAATTATTATGTTTTCTAATATAGTCACCGAACAGTGATCACATGATTAGTATAAATAAAGGGCTTTAACAAATCCAATTTACTAAGAAAAACGAAGTGATGGCCTCAACCAAATTAATTACTCCATACGAATCCCATTTGTAAAATCTCATAATGGAGGTAGCATCACTGTACATCACTCTAGACGAAGCCCAAGCCGAGCTTCAGCAGGTTATGCTGGATTAGAATAGCCTACGAGATATGTGGATGTTAATAGAGATTTCCTTCTAAACAAAGTAATGTGAGCCACTGTAAGAGTTAGTCACCATAGACACACCATAACCTTAGGTATTATGGGGGTGTTATAAGAGGTTTTGTAACAAGACTATATATCTATATTAAGATGAATTATTTTTGTACATAATAATGAATATACATCCATTTTATTATTGTTACTTTGTAAAATGTTTTTAATTCACAAATATTATTTTCATATAATATTCAATTAAGAAATCTATTATGATGAATTAATGGATTTTATAATTAAATAATATTTTTAAACAATGTTTTTAATAAATTACTCTTTATTAAATATAAATTATCGTTTAATTTTTTATGAATACAATTGTAATTTTTATTAAGGTGTTAAACCTATTTTTCTTAAAAACTATGAATTTTTGATAAATATCGATTATTATTTTATAAGTAAAAATCCAAAAAATTATAAATTTATTTAGATAATGTGAATATAATTTTTGGATTTAGGAGCTCTAAATTATCTAATAGTGAATTTTTCCTAATTTTATGAGACAATCGACTTTTTGGGCAAAAATTTTATTATGATTAAATATAAAATGTGTTCTTAGACACCATAATGACTCAATAGTGATTAGTAAAATACTATAAATGTTATATCCAGACAATATATGTATTAACATTAAAATAATTTGATTATATATATTTTTTGATTAATTTTATGGTTCCTTAGGGGAGTCTACAAAACATATAAAATATTTATCCTTTTTATAACAATTTCCTTGAGAGTGTGACTCAACTACACATAATAAATAAAAATATTTAAATAATTTAACTCCTTTGTAAAATAAAATAATTATTTCCACTTCAATTTGGAAGAAATATATGGAAAAAATCATGGGCTGGTTTGTGGTGTTGATTAGTTTATTGTGTAGTGTCCAAAACAATAATAATATGTAATTCCCTCTCCTTTCCTATATAAACCCACTCAATCGCCCATTACTCTTCACTAAATCCATTTGGAGCTCGGCAAACCCCATACCTCCTCTCTCTAGAATCAAGAAAAGTCACCCAAGCTCTAAATAGTTCTCTCACAAGCCTCTCTCAGTCCATTTGGATCACATTTCCAAGTAAGAGATCCTATGTTTCCTACCATAATTATGTCCATGTTTCCTTATATTGTTATGCCTTTTTATTTTCAATTAAAAATATTGAGGTATGATTTTTAAACTCTTCTATACATCCATACATATATTTTAATGATGATATAATCATTTACCTTTAATTAATGCATCCCATGTACACCGCTTACAATGCGGAAATTCCATAATGAATTTCTCTCTCATCATTTACTTCATAGAAATTATTGTGTATTAGGCATCTAAATTCTATTAAATATGTTGGGATATTATGTTCTATGGCCCCCTTACTACCCATTTGTTGTATAAATTATGAGATGACCAATTCACTCTCATTGAACCATTTTATGATTTCTATTTGATGTCGTTATGGTGCAGAAGTTACACCAAAATTCCCCATGACAAAAATAATCATAGGTTACTCATTACTCTATCAGGGGTATTCCCAATTATTCACATGTACATGTGGGCTGAGTACATAAATTTATGTATTCCACATCTCTTATTTGTGAAATAAATTTTGATGTTTAATGAATCCATGTCGTATAATCTATATGTCAATCTTATGCATGTAATGAATTTTTTTTAATGTGTGCACCCTTATAGTGATTCAATGCATTGGGTAAAGAATGGTATCATGTTATTCCAATTGAAGTGGGGGTTTACTCATGATAATTAAAGTGCAATGAGGGTGTATTCATGCTATTTTAATTAAAATGTTATTTTACTCATGATCCATGTTCAATGAGCCTTGGCTCATGAAAATATCACGTTAACTCTTGATTCCACATTTCCATGATTTCATAACCCTGCGATATCATGACTTTATGTTCATTTTTCAATTATTTTCTTTTGATATTCCTATTTCCTAAGGTGTAATTAATTTTTTATGTTATTCCTTGTTTACTTCCTTACTGGTCATTATAACTCACCCCTTTCTACTATATTTCCTCAGGTTATCCCATGCAATTTTATGTACGAAGGAATGTTGTGGTCATGTAATAGGATTTTTCAAAAAAGTTGTTGTATATTATGTTCTACATTGTAATTTAATGTTCTTAGTTTTTAAATACACTATACCTATAGATCATTGGGGTTGAATTAAGTGAAACATTATGTAATGAAACATATTTTTTGTATGAAATAATATGTACATTTGTTGTAGTTTGTATCAAAGGATATGTTTAGTTATTTTATTGATTAGGATTAGAAAACCCTAGAGAAATCCTTAGGGGTAAGAATAAGTATAATAAAAACATCACTCAATATTGGTGAGTATAGAGGAAGCGGTTTATCAATAAAATTCAACCCTGTATGGATATGAACATATAGAGGTGGCTTTGGCAGATATGTATCTAGGGGTAAAACATGAAAACACTACATTCTTCTATACCTAAACAAGAACTGGTACATGACAATGGGCCTTTATACACTCTTGATTCAACACTCTTGGGGATATTCTAGGGTAATTTTATATGAATTGTATAAACCATTATTAAGGGAGTAAGAAAATGACATTAAAATTATATGTCGGGAAGTAGATCTTAGATAACATAGATTAAAGAAAATGAATTCCTTATTAAATGAAATAAATTTAATTTATATGTTATCACTTTTTCCAATGGATTCCCCTTTATGTGTTATCAAAAAATGTTATTTTTTTCAGAAAATGTCCAGTAATAAGAGGACATGGGCTAACATCTGATATGATGATCAATGTGATGACTATTCTAATGAGATGTCAAATCTGATGGAAGAAGGAATCACAAACATTGTCATGATAGTCTCTTAGTAAACTCATTTTCTGATTAGAAACATGGGTTAATAGGATCATCCACCACAAACAATAAATAACAAGACACAATCAAGAGCTTCATGAGACAATAGCCTCCAACTTTTAATGGATAATCAGATCCCTAAATCACCGAACAAACTATCATCACAATTGATATGATCTTCTCCTTCCTTCAAAGTTCCAAACAAGAGAAAGTTATTATAGCTTATTATCATATGAAGGGTGAAGCTGCTCAATGGTGGACATTCAGAAAAATATAGTAACCTTCTGGAATAGATGGAGGCATTGGAAGGGAAGGATATCTGTAAATTTTTTTCCTTTCAATATTCTCATCGTTTCCTCCAACATAAGATGGAAAGGTCCATCCTTTCCCACAAGCAACATGACGATGAATCCATCATAACATATGAAGAAAACTTCACAAGGCTTTCACGATATTCCAGCGGCATTTTAATTACCTATGAATGCAATGTTGACTACTTCTATAGTGGGATAAAACATATCCTACAGAAATACCTATAGATCCGTGACTCTGATAGATATGAGGAAATTGTCCAACCTAAACTCAATTTAGAAATGGGGATCGATGTATCTTAGGGGTATCATGGGGATATGAAACCGAAAGTTCACATTAATTCTGGGAGTATTATGGATAAACCAATGGTTGTAAGAAATTCTAGCACACCACTTGCCATAGGTGAGTAAAGAAGCACCCTGTAGTGGGCTTGAAGGGGATGAGGAAATAATTTATGTGTGGAAGAGAAGAAAACCTAGCCATTAATTACTGACATGAAAAACCAGATACTTTGACAGAGGATAGGAATACTATATTTGGCTATCAACACATTGTTCATTTAATCCAATGAAAAATGAACCAGGGAACACTATAATCCAATTTCTTATGCCAATGGTTTTTGGAGGCAATTAAAAACCTCCAAGGCATCAAGGGTGATCTTTTTCAATCACTACCACCAAAGAGATCCTCAAAAATGATGTGGTGACAAGTACTCATGTTATTCATTCAAGAATATATAATATAATTTTATATTCATGTTATACACATTCTTTTATACCCCAAATAATTAGTAGAAAAATCCCAACACCGCCACAAATCATTAATGTAGAGATTTTGGTGAGAACGAAAAATGAGGAAATCACTGCATCCCATGAATATAGCTTCTCCCCTATAATAATTTGATGATTGTACATCCCAGGGAACCACATAATAATAACTATGGGGGAATTTGATGAAATTATTGGTTTATATTTTCTTTTCCTATATAGATCCATAATAAATTGTCATGAGAGGGTAATCACTCTCCATATGGCGATACGGACCCTAATTCTGTACATGTGTAAGGAGGGGGATCAATCTTATTTAGAACCATCATCTCAATCATGGATATTACTCCCCTATGACCATGCATAACATTATCATATGATTGAGTCTAAGGAAGAAACCATCCTCGAAGAGATTCTTATTATGATGGAATTCCCTAATGTGTTTCTTAAGGAATTGCTTGGTCTTCCTCCTAGAAGTGATGTTGAACTCTCTGTTGATGTTATACCAGGGGTTTTTCCAATATTCAAGACTCCATATAGAGTTTTTATTTTGGATCTTGAGGAGCTAAAGAAACAATCACATTAGAATTTTGATAAAGGTTTTGTACTCTCAAGTGCTTCACCATGGGGTGCACCAGTCCTACTCTTTGAGAAGAGGGATGGGTCAATGAGACATGGCGTTGATTATCTTGAGCACACAATGTCACGATAATGAACAAGTATCATCTTCCAATAATTGAAAACTTTTACAATAAGCTACATGATGCACAATACTTCTATAAGGTGGATCTGCGGTCGAGATATTACCATGTAAGGGTGAAGAAGGTGGATATCCTCAAGACATCTTTTCTTACAAGGTACGAGCACTAAAAATTTCATATTAATCCCTTTTTGACTCACTAATGCTCAAAAAATATTAATGAACATGATAAATAGCGTCTTTAGGTATTACCTCGACAAATTTGGGGTAGTCCTTATATATGATATTCTAATATAATCCAAATCCAAGGAGGAGTATGAAGAGCGTCTAAGCACTGTACTAGAGACCCTACGAAAGGATAAGGTCCATGAAAAGTACATCAACTGGGATTTCTGTTTGAATAAGGTCTCATTCTCATGTCATATCATCACAAGAATTGTGATATCTTTATATCCCACCATGAAAAATGTAATTTAGGGATAATTGTAGACAACATCGGATGTGGATATCCATAGCTTCCTGGGGTTAGCTAGACTTTATCACTAGTTTGTGAGAAATTTATCAGGATTATCAAACCCTCTTACCATGATAACACTGAATGGAGTTATGTTTTCTTGGATTGATGAATGTGACAATTGATTCAAGGAGATGAAAATGAGGTTTATCGATACGCTCTTTCTCACACTACCCAAGAGTGGATAACTAATTGTAGTATTCAATGATTCTGCAATGAAGGGCATGGGATATGTGTGGATACATAATGAAAAACTCATTAGATATGCATCAGGGCAATAGAAATCTCTTGACAAAAAATATCCAACGCATTATCTGATGTTGGATTTAGTAATATTCGCATTAAAATTTTGGAAACTACACCTATTTGTGGAGACGTGTGAAATATATATGTATTGCGAAAGTCTCAAGTATATATTCACACCTAAGGAGATAAATATTTCACAATGATGATGATTTGAGCTTATCAATGACACTGACTAATAAATCCATTACCACTATGGGAATGAGAATAATCTAGAAGATTCACTATGTTGAAAGGACCCAACAATTATATCATTTATCATAATTGAAAGGGATCAAATATTCATATATTTCATAACGATGGACATGTGAATCTTAAAGAGCGGAATATCATCAATCCATTCAAAAATGATTAATCAACCATCAATTTTAGAAAGGTTAAAGAATGCTCAAAAGGATGATGTGGGAATTCATGAGAAAGTGGAAATTATCAGAAAAGGGAAATAAATAGAGTTTAATGTTAATGAAGAAGGAATTGTGATATTTGGGACACAATTATGTCTTCCATCATATTCAATGTTAATAAATAAAATTTTGGATGATTCAAATAGATATAATTTCTCCATTAACCCCAGAAACTCAAAAATGTATAAAGATATATGAGAGAATTATTAGTGGGATAACATTAAGGATGAGATCGCTGAGTAGATATCAATATTCATGGTATGTCGTCATGTGAAGGTGAAGAGGTATAATCATAAAGGGATGATGAAAGCATTACCCATACAAACATGAAAATGGGAGAACATCACCATGGAATTTGTCACCATATATCTGAAGACATACAATGGAAGTAGTGTTATCTAGATTTTCTTGGATCATTTTCAAAGACCTCAAACATCATTGAAATTCAGGTGGATTTCTCCTTGATAAACTGTTGTGGATATACATCAGAGTAGTGGTAAGGCTGCATGGAGTACCACTATCAATTATATCTAATAGTGCTCCAAGATTCACCTCTATGTTTTGTAAGAGTCTCTAACACACTCTGAATACTGAGATGATCATTAGTATGTATTAACATCCTCAAACTGAGGTCCAATCTGAGCGGACTGTCCAAACACATGAGGACCTATTGGAAACATTTTCAAGGGACTTAAAATGTGGATTGGATCATCATTTTCATCCGGTTACGTTCTATTACAATAACATTTTCCACTCAAGCCACCAAATTTCTTTTTATGAGTCCCTTTATGGGAAGAGGTGAAGAACACTGGCATGTTGGGATGACGTTGGGGAGCTAAAGATCTTAGATAAAGAAATGTTCAATGAAATGGAGGAGAAGGAAAAGGTCATCTAGAATCAAATTAATGTCGCTCAGATTTGACAAAAGATATATGATGATAATCATTTTTGAGACCTAGAGTTTGATATTGGATACTAGTTATTCCTCCACATTTCACCATGGAAGAGAATTATGAGATTTGGGAAGAAGAGAAATCTTAGTCTAAGGTACATCGGCCATTTTGAGATCCTTGATCATAATGAAGCATAGGACTATCGACTAGCACTCCCATCTGTTTTATTGTAGGAAAAGGAAATTTCAAAGGAAAAATTTCTTCTGGGGGGATTATTGTAAGGACCCAACCTTTTACTACTGAATAATCCCATTGATCTAATTAAATATCTTATTATGAAAAATAGATACATAAAATTTATGCACTTCCTTTGTTTTATGTTATTGGATTTTGTAATACTATTATGAATTGTTATGGTTTCTAATATTGTCGTTGAATAATAATCAAATGATTAGTATAAATATTGGGCTTTAACAAATCCAATTTACTCAATAATTAGTGTGACATGACCCCATCCTTTAGAATTTCACAATAAGAAGACCTTTTGTTGGACCCCATAAAGGATGCAGCGTCACTGGGATTTTCTCTTGACCATGCCCAAGATGAGCTTCAACATGTTAATCTTGAGCAGAACCACTTACATGATAATTTGATGTTAATTAAGATTACCACATGAGAAATATTATCAAATCCTCCGTATGAGTCTGTCACCATTGGTAATTGTACCCTAATGTCTTATAAAGGTGTTATGAGGGGTTATGTAAAAATAATCTATCAATATAATTATGTGCATTATTTTTGTATAAAATAATGAATATATATTCATTTTAATATTGTTACTATATAAATTGTTTATAAATCACAAATAGTATTTTAGTTAATATTAATTTAAGATATTTATTTTTATGAATTACTGTATTTTTTAATAAATAATATTTTAATAAAATAATATTAGTAAATTAATATTTATAATATTTAAATGATCATTTAATTTTTTATGAATACAATTTTAATTTTTATTAACGTTTGAATGATTTTTTTTATCAATACCCATGAATTTTCAATAAATGTCATTTTTCATTTTAAAAGTAAAAATTACCATATGTAGAATATTATTTAGATAAAATGACTATTATTTTTGGATTTAGTACGTCAAAATTATCTAATGAAAAATTTCTCATAATTTTCAGAGAGATTCGAATTTTTGGGTGAAAATAAATTCTATTGACATATATAATGTGTTTTATGACATCATAATGATCCAATAGTGATGTAATAAAATACTATAAAAGGAATATTCTTCCATTATATGTTTTATCTTTTATATAATGTGTTATTTTATTAATATTATTGTTCCTTATTGGACCCTACAAAAAATATAAATTATTTTATCTTTTCAAATTGATTTCCTTAGGAGTGTCACTCATCTCAGCATAATCAAGCATAATATTCTAATATGTTCAGCCATTGGAAATTTAAAATAATTTTTTCCACTCAATCTTCAATAAATCCTTGGAAAAAAATAAGTTATGATCTGTGATTTTGATTTGTTTAATATGTAGTGTTCAAAACCTAAATATTAATGAATTCCATACATTTTCCTATATATACCAACTCAATCTCCCATTCAACTTCACTCATGAAATATTGAACTAGACCAACCACTTCCATAATATCTCTATATTCCCCTCAAGGTTCCCCAATCTCCCAATAATCCTCTCTCAAGCCTCTCCCAATCCATTGGGATCACACTTTCATGTAAGGCATCCTCACATTCCTTCCTTATTTATGTCCATGTTTCTTTATGTTGTTATGACCTTTTATTTTCAGTTAAAAAAGTTGTTGTATGATTTATCACCTCCCCTATATGTCCCTAATTATTTTTTAATGAAGATATACCCCTTTCTCTCTCATTAATGCCTCACATTTACACCTGTTACCTTGTCAAAATTCTATAAGGGATTTTTGTATCCTAATTTATTTCAAAGAAATTATTTCATATTATACATGTAAATTCCATTATATATATTAGAGTATTCTGTTCCATTACTCACTTACTATCCAACTCATTTATAATTTTTGAGATACCCCTTTTCCTCTCATCAAAACATTTTACAATTTCTTTTTGACGTCATTATGCTGCCAAAGTTACACCCAAATTTCCAATGACAAAATCATCACGTAAGTGAATACCATACCCATTTTCTATCAAGGGTATTCACCAGTATACACATGTTATTTTTGGATGAGGACTTAAATTTGTTTATTCTAAATCTATTATTTGTGGAATAAATTGATACGTATAATGAATCCATGTTGTAAAATCTATGTGGCACACTTATGCATGAAAGGAATTTTTTATAATCGGTGCACCCTGAGAGGGCTCCAATGAATTGGGTAAATAATACTATTATGATACTACAATTTCAATGAGGGTTTAATCATGCTAATTCAAGTTAAATGAGGGTTTACCCATGACAATTCTATATTAATACGGGTTTACTCATGCTCCATGAGCAATGAAATGTTGATCATGCTAATATTATGTTAAATTTTATTTCCAAATTTCCACGTTATGATAATCATGCTATATAATGACATTATGATCATGATTCTATTATTCTTCTTTGATGATCCTATTTCTTGACATGTATTATATTATTCATGTTATTCTGTGTTTACTCCTGTAACATCCCCAAATGATAAAGGGTTGAATGACTAAACGATATGACTCATGTCAACAAGGTGCACCTTCCTTTTTGGAAGCCTGTCTGATTAGAACTCCACAGTTAAGTGTGTCTGGCCTGGAGTAGTGATCAGGATGGGTGACCTTCTGGGAAGTTTCCCAGGGTGTGTGTGAGTGAGGACAAAGCACACTGAAAAGGACATGTGTTGGTCTGTGGGGACTATCATTAGTCAGATGACCTGTTCGGGCACGTGGGTGACCCTATGGTGGGGCCCACGTGTCTGCAGGGGGCAACTGGTGGTACCTGGTGGGCCAGGACCCGACGGCCTTGTTAAGGCGGGGTGGTTGTGCTGTCACTGGGGCCCGGTTGTTACATTTGGTATCAGAGGAGGAACCCAGCCTTAAGTGCGGTGCACTGCCTGGGTTGAGATGTAGGGACCACAACGAGGGCGTTGTGCTCTAAAGGGGGGTGATTGTAACATCCTCAAATGATAAAGGGTTAACTGACTAAATGATATGACTCATGTCAACAAGGTGCACATTCCTTTTCGGGAGCCTGTCTGATTAGAACTCCACAGTTAAGCGTGCTTGGCTTGGAGTAGTGATCAGGATGGGTGACCCTTTGGGAAGTTTCCTAGGGTGTGTGTGAGTGAGGACAAAGCACACTGGAAAGGACAAGTGTTGGCCTGTGGGGACTGTTATTAGTCATATGACCCGTTCAGGCATGTGGGTGGACCCTAGGGTGGGCCCCACATGCCTGCGGGGCAACTGGTGGTACCTGGTGGGCCAAGACCCGACGGCCATGTTAAGGCGGGGTGGCTGTGCTGTCACCGGGGCCCGGTTGTCACATTTGGTATCAGAGGAGGAACTCAGCCTCAAGTGCGCGGTGCATTGCCTTGGTTGAGTTGTAGGACCCACAACGAGGGCATTGTGCTCTAAAGGGGGGGGGGCTGATTGTAACATCCCCAAATGATAAAGGGTTAAATGACTAAATGATATGACTCATGTCAACAAGGTGCACCTTCCTTTTCGGAAGCCTGTCTGATTAGAACTCCACAGTTAAGTGTGCCTGGCCTGGAGTAGTGATCAGGATTGGTGACCTTCTGGGAAGTTTCCCAGGGTGTGTGTGAGTGAGGACAAAGCACACTGAAAAGGACATGTGTTGGCCTGTGGGGACTATCATTAGTCAGATGACATGTTCGGGCACGTGGGTGACCCTAGGGTGGGGCCCACGTGTCTACAGGGGGCAACTGGTGGTACCTAGTGGGCCAGGACCTGACGACCTTGTTAAGGCGGGGTGGTTGTGCTGTCACTGGGGCCCGGTTGTTACAACTCCCTTACTGGGCATTATATCTCACCCCTTTCTTATACATGTCCTTAGTTTATCACATGAAATTCTATGTACGAAGGAGTGTTGTCGTCATGTAATAGAAGTTTTCAAAAAATATGTTTTATTTAATGTTCTAAGTTCTTATCTAATGTTCATAATTTCCCAATATTTTAGACCTATCTATCCGTGTAGTTGTATTAAGTGCATGTTTCTGTAATAAATTAACATTATGTATGTATTAATGAGGACGGTTTTTATATTATCTCTCTTGTTGTGTTGGGTATTGTTGGAATTTGTTTTCATCAAAAACCATTAGCTTAGGGAAGTGGTTCTCATAGTCTCCTTTTTCCTTGTAGTAGAATCATTTGAAAATAGGATCAAGGATTTGTAGAGCATTCATCTCTTCCATCATATTGGTGGTTTTATTCCGTCATTATTTTCATGCTAGTGTTTCTTCCTTTCGGAACCTAAATAATTTACTCATCCACTTCAAGAGCTGTCTTGGGAGATTACATCCACAATTTTTCAAGTGGGGTGTTTAAATTTCATACAAATATTATATTTCTACATCACACCACTATAATTAATCATCACTTTCCACTTTTTATACCAATGATACCCTTCAGATTCACTGATCATCATTTTTAATATGAGGAATCATCAGAAAACATACTTATTGCTTTCAAATTCAAGGATCTCCTTGGATTATCGTGGAATCAATCATATCCCACTAAAGATGTAGTAAAATTTTCATTCGATGGTAATTAAAAATTCAGAGTCATATCATACAGTTGTTTTTATGTTTTCCCCATATGACCTAATGGGTTCATCATATTTCTTATTTAGGTCAAGGAAATCCATTTCTATTTTATGTCAAAGATAACGAGGTTAATATTTATCAAAAAATATATTCTACATTTCCTTATACCGTACAACTCCGATATCATCATCATGCTTTATATTCATGATCAATTTCCACCAATGATCATATTTTCCCACCATGCGTTAACCAACCGCTATAACCTTCTCCTTCATGGATCATTGAAGTATGTAAAAGTACTTCTCAATAATGTTTATCCATTTTTCCTTGACTAAGGGACCATATGATCCATTAAAATTTAGGGGCCTTTAAAGCATAAAGTTCTAAATTATATCTTATTATTTCATAGGGGATTTTTTCCACCATTTTTTATTTAGGTTTCTATTGATTAGCTAATTATATTGATAGATTATCATCAAAACGTTCATGATTCCTTCTCCCATTGGGTGGGGAATCACTTTTGGGTAGTCATCATATTACACTTAACATTGGTTTTTATTTGCTTCCTCCTATTACCAACCATTGGATAACAAAAAGTGAAAATTACGGATGAGTAATATAAAACTATTAAACACATAACCAAGACTCCAATAACCATAAATGGAAAATTCATAAATGAAATTTATTTCCTATACATATTAATTTAATGGATTTAATCAATGTTGTCCATGATCAATTTTCTAACATAGAATCTTATGTGAATTTTTTTTCTTTTATAATGGTTTTATAATTATATCATGAATTTACTAGATCTTATCCCCCAAGAGTGTAAAACTAGGTGTAAAACATGTATCATTGTTTGGAACGAGTTCACATATCGAGTATAGCTCAATATAGTGTTTTCATGGTTGTTGCACCAATGTAGATATGTTCTAGAGCCACATCAATTTTTAGTATCCATATAGGGGTATATTTGATAGAAACCCACTTACTCTACACTTTACAAAAACATAGGGATGTGTTCCTATACACAATATTTTACCTATGTCTTTTTTTAGAGTTTTCTAATTCTAATCCCAAAAAAACTAACTATTCCTTTAATACCATCAATAATTGTAATGAATTAATTCTAATGGGATATATCTAACACATTATTGCGCACTCCATTAGAGGATACACCTATTTTGTGGGACACACCACCATCCCTAGTGTTATCCCTTTACTCATAAAGCCCTTGGGTAAAGATACATGTTTTGTCCAATGTTGACATGTGATAGTTACCAAGGATCAGACAACCTATTTCTCCATTGATACTAACTATGATGAACATTATATTTATTAAACAATAATTAATTATTTATTAAATATAATTACACATAATATAACTAGTTAGACTGATAATTCTAGTGTATTGGAGTAATTAGGTACAACAAATAACAACTTCACAATAGGGGTACATCATAATTATTTAAAAAATTATTATCATGCTCAAAATATTCTATAATTAAAAAAATAAATTGGATAACCTGGATACATACATTATAAATGGGATTGATATAAATCCCAATAATGGAATAAAATATCCTAACATGAAGAAATTAATACGTGTTATAAAATATTTATTTAAATGGTACATAAAAGAGGTAGGACTCATAAACATGAACAATGATGCATGGAATACATTTGTAACATAAATATTACATGGGAAAGAATCATAAAGTTTAAACCTAACATCATAAAAATAAGTCAATGTCAAAAAACAAGTTATCATTACATAATGTTCTTAGTATAACCTCACACGAACCATACATGGGGCCTCATGAGACAAAAAATACCAAATTCATTTGAGTTATATTTTAGTGTTCCAATCATAATCATATCATGTACATGAATAACAATTACACACAGATCATAAAACAAAAGAACATATTTCATCAAACATAATCCCAACAATTACGAATTTTGGGTCAAATAAATTGCATTACACAATAAATGAATTATAGGTACAACTAGTTGATTACCATTGAGTGGAAATTTTATGGGTATACACCACACAAATGTTCATCCTAAAAAACTGTAGTTTCATTTCTACAGTATTACAATAGTTCATAAAGATTCAAAAAATGATTTAATGAGGGAGAAAAGGGGTCTCTCATAACATGGAAGTCAAAATGAGAGAATGAGGGATATGTAAAAACATAACTCAACATAAAAATTTAGGAATTAATAGGCACATGACATTGAGGGTTCATGAATACAACATGACATGGAAACATCATAGGAATATTTCAGCAAAAAATAGGGTTTAATTATGAATCATGGAAGGGATTAATGAGAGTGAAATAGGATAGTCATAATTCCTAAATTATAATTAAATTAATATGTATTTGGAATATTATATCCCATTAATATTAAATTGAATACAAATTTTATTATATAAATAAGGTACTTGAATAAAGAGAATAAATACAAGATCCCTTACTAAATTTCGTTATAGTAACTATTTTGGTCAATTCCACCATGAGACGGGATAAATAATATATCATTGTCAGTAAATAAATTGGATAGTATAGAGGTATATATAAATTCATGAAAACATAACTAATTGATATTCAGAATTATAATTACAATGAAAGTGCATAAATAAAAAAGAAGACTGAGAGGTCCCTAATCTTGAGAGGGTGATACCAAAAGGTTGGGTGGAGCTTCATTAGAGATTGGTGGACCTTTTGAGGACGACAGATTGGGTATATTAGAGTAAAAAACATTAATTATGGTTTTTTAGTGAATAATAATTAGATTTTTGTTGGGTTTATATAGGAAAAGAGAAGGTATATCTTTATTACATCCCAAACATATGTTTTGGACACTATATAATAATGTAACCAAAGAAAAATCATCACCATGGTGTTCTACCATGGATTCATCCAAATAAGACTTGATTAATTTATTTAATATGGAATATGGATGAAATTAAGAAAATATTATACATGGTGATGTGGAAGTCATCCATGTTTATAATGAATTGGTTTTGAACTCCTAAAATATAATATAGGTTTTTAAAGAATCATAATGTATTTAGAAATTAATCAAATAACCTAAAAACACATTATTTTAAATTTGAAAAACATATTTGGCCATGGATATCTTTTATATAATTTATTATATCTCTTTTGGGTAAATATGGTGTCATAATACACATACTATATTTATACGGTATTTCATTTTACATGAAAATTTGAATCTCAGAAAATTATATAAAATTCACCATTGGATAATTGAAACATGAAGACTCAAAAAAGGTTATTTAATTTTTCAAATTTTTTTAAAATATTTTTTTCCACATTTAAAACAAGAATCAACATTTGTTGTGAACTGCTGAGTTTTTTAAAATATTAGTTTTTGAACCCTTAGTAAAATTAAAATTGTCTTCATAAAAATTATATTATTATTTATATTTAATAAAAAATATTTAACAGTAATATTTTATTAAAATATAATTTATTTTGAAAATTCCATTAATTCATCCAAATTAATGTCTTAATTGAAATTACATATTACCCAAATTTACAATTTCTGTTCGATCACATCAAAATCAAAATAATTTATAATGTAACTACAATGAGAAGTAAATATAAAAATTATTTCAATAAAAAATATAACAATTAATCTCAATAGGGACTTGAAATATATCCCTTTATTAAAATAGTAAACTCCCTGAGGGTAAGGTTAAGGATGGAGAGATTTTTATAGAATGTTTTTGCTTAAATGGTTTAGGCCACGATTTCAATGAAATTTTAATTATCCCATAACTGGTTTCACTATAGCATTATCTATTTTATATCAAAATTTTATTGGTTAATGAAAAATTATAGTGATTCTAACTCCGTTAAAATCATTAATAAATGGGCTTCATAGGGTATAATACCACTGGTTGAGGCCATTGTTTATTTTGTCTTTGTCAATTGGATTTATCATAACCCTATACATATACTAACACGATGATCATTTTTCAATAGTTGTTTTATGAATCATAATGATTCTTAAAGGTATTTTAAATATGATAAAATCAAATAAGATAGTGTTTTTATTTAACCCTAATAGGGAATTTAATTAATTCACAAATTGAATTTTAATTAAATATGTTCAGGTCATTACAAGAAGTTTCTTCATGGTTTCCAATGTATGAAGATCTCACTAACAGGTTATAAAAGTAGATAGTCCCAAATCCATTTTTTTATAACATGGGGTTTCACATGTTTTGGTATCCATTACATTTTAGAAGATTTAATAAATTATATTATTGACTTTTGGAAATATTAATCGGAGGATTTCACAAGTAAATTTCAATGATAAATTTCAATTATTAATGAAAGTGTTTTTAATGAGTATTTATAATTGAATATAATATATCTAACACATCTATACCATTTTAATATTATTGTCTGAATTGTAAAATATATCAATAATGACTTTATTTTTCATGTGTGTGTCTATAATATTTAAATAATTTGTTCATTAATTTATTTTGATTCAGTTGAAATATGAATGAATATAATTATGCTTATATAATTTTTAAAATATATAGTTATTTTTTATTCATCACATAAAAATTTATTGGTTATTGAACCATGTTATATTTATAAAGATTACTCCTTATTAAAAATTTATCATTAAGTTCCTTTTTTATCATTATCACGAACCAACAAGGTTTTTCCCTCCATTGAACACTTGATCCCTCCCATCACATCATTGAAGCACATTCCTACTCCCCCTGAAATTTTAACAAGAACCATGGGAATACAATAATATCTAGTGGGAATAATTTCTTCCATAGAATAAATTACAATATGAGAAGAACACATGAAAAACCATTCATATATTGGAGGTCTGTGATCTAATAGAAAATATAATACAATGTGAAACAATTTGAAAACAAATAAAAAAAAGTAAATAAATTTTCTCAGATCGCCCTCCAACACCCACCATAAATACAGAATATTTATCCATTGAAACATTCTTAGATAAATATCACCACCATTTCCCATATGTGAAGGAAATAAAAATCCTATTTAGATAGTTTAATAAAAGACTCCAAAGAAGAAAACATCTAACACGCCTCTATGTGACTCCAAGGGTCACTATCCAATACCAAACCAAAAATGATACTTGAGAAATAATGATCATAAATAGAACATGAAACTAGAAAAAGAATATATACATGAGCCTAAAATACACATTAGGACACCGCCCACCTAGACACACTCTTACCCTTTAATGAATGATTCATATTCATGCAAGGTTGAATATAATTTATAAAATAATATTTATTTCCCAATTTCTTAAAAAAAACAAATATCATATCAATTACCATTTAATAAAACTCCATTCACAACACTTTAAAATAACTAATAACGTTGAAAAATATTACATAGCATCAACCTCATATTATAAAAAAATCATATTTAAATTCCACTTCCTAAAATCATTTTATTAATAGAATTTTCAAAACGCTGATGACCCACACTTTCAAGGTCCATTAGAAACATTTTAGTAAAAATATGAATGTAAAAGAATGATAAACAAATGATATGATTCACATTTTCAACTGAAAATAAAAATTCTATAAAAATAACTATCCTATAAATATAAACCATGGGAGAGATATAATTCATCTATGGTTAGTGTGAATAATATGTTGTTATATCAACTTGGGAACTAATGGTCAATCCAATTGTGCACATAATCCAATAAATAATGCATAAATTGGCCTCATGGTATTGGTCCTGCCACATAATGAAACCATGTGAAACTCACTCACTAAGGAGTACATTCCTTGGACCAATGGGATAATGCATACCATCAGATAACACCATGACCATTATCTATGTTTAATTTTGATAGTAAAGTGGAATGAACCAAAAGAGATACTTAACACTAGTCTCCACCATTAGATACCTAGTTCCCCACATACATTTTCCCATTTTATACATTTCACATTTGGTTCAAAATGTCATTTTATCAACCTATAATAGTCCATTACATTTTTTGAAAAAACACATGCCTCCTTATATTTTCTCCATGTCAAACCCCGGTGTAAAATTTAAAAAGACATTATATAGGTAATTTTTAATTCAAAAATATTATATAATGGATTTAATAAATCAATAAAAACATTATAAAACCTACCAAGTCATGTGAATCATGCTAACAAGTCCATTATAAATTTTCATTATAATTCTGATGAAAAGTTTAATAGAAATGTGGGTTTAAGATTCAAATTCAACATCCCAATGTTCCTCTTTGTAATTAGGCCCATATATATTTACATTCACATGCCAATGCACAAAAACATATTTATTTATATTATTGAAAAAATTAAATCATTATCATTTGAACTTACAAAAAAATACACAAACACAAATATATATATATATATATATATATATATATATATATTCATAACCATCAGATACATCAAAAGAAATTTTCAAAAACATTAATTTTTCATTTAAATATTTTTTAAATACTTTATTGATTAATAATTAGTGAAGGAAATGTTCATATTTTCAATAATCTTAATAAAACACTATCATTTTTTAAAAAGACAGAATGCCAGCAGGAACTAAAATGAATGTTGGATAATAGAAATTTCAAAATTCAAAAGACCACCACAGTCAAGTCACTTTCGTTCTTCATGATCACCACTGATTTACCCACCCTTATGAAACCACCATCATCATCACAAACCTCACGCCACCCCAGATCATAGGAGTTAGCCATCTGTCGGAGTTCACCTTCTCCACTATTGCTATCATCACCACCATAATCCAATCCAAATGCACAGAAAATACAAACACATCATAGTGCCACCAAAAATAGAAAGTCACCATCGTTGATCTACAAGAACTACCCCCAAAACCAAATACAAAACTCACCATTGAAAACACTGAACAAATCAGACAGACCTGAATAATCACTATGAGTGAAGGCCATGCCAACACTAGAAGTCTCCGTTGTCGAAGGACTCACACAAAGAACCAAGGCCATCAAACCTCACATCCTAAAAGGCTCATTATAACCTCAAATCTAGGTCCAAGAAGGATATTTTTAGAGGAACATGAGCCCAGGGAAGGGGATAAACAGCATAGGGTTCCAAACGAAGATATCAACTAAGAGCCAAAAAATAGTAGAAAAAATGATAGAATGTTGAATTAGTTATTTCCTTTCAACACATCGATCACTAAAACACAAATACGAAAACCCATATGTTACCTCTTCTCTATATCCTACATGGAGAGGCATAGAGTAACGTCATGTCGGAGTAGGTATTTTATTAGCCTTTCACATTGTAGATTAAATTACATGTAAATATTAGTAGGCAAATTATAATTTAATCTAAAATACAATAACACCTTTTGAAATCACATAATTCACTTTTAAGGTAACAATGATAATTTTGTTAACTACATGATGTGCATAACAAAAGAAATAAGATGTGAAAACAATATCTAAAACAGAAATGTGATTTTATTTTCATTTAAACCATGATAAAATATTATTTTATCATTATAAAGTCTATAAATAATCATTATATAATTATTAGTAATCATATAAAGTAATTTAAAAAATCCAAGAAATCAATATTTCTAAAATTAAAATGTCAACCATGGGGATTACCCACTTCAAACTCGTAGATTTTGATAAAATTGGATCTATTCATCCCCAAAAAGGTTAATGATACCCTAAATGTAAAATATAAACCCAAATATCTATAAATCCTTAATTAATACTGATCTATATGAAATTAAAACTAAAAATCCACCTACAGTTCACCCTAAGTTGTGTAAAAAAAGAATGATGGATGGAGAGATTAAGAGAAAGGGATGAAGACTGAGAGGAACCATAACCAGACTAATATAGATTAAAATTAATCATTAAATGTATGATAGAGGTGGTAGCATATTCCTAGAGATGGGGCCATCATCCATGGATTATGTGAGATGGGAGAGGGGGGAAGGGGTGTTATGATTTATGGGGAAAGGGAAGAATTAGTGTTTTTTTATTTTTTAAAATTTTAAAGAACGGGGAACGATGCAATGTTTGGATTCATGGTTTTCTAAACAATTCACCATCCATGAATCAATTACAAGGGAATTTGGTCACCCATATGTGTGTAATGCATGGTTATACAAACCATGTTCTGACTATAGAATTTGACACGATAAAAACTTACATACCTATCACACAAGATCCACATGGTTAATACTTATTATGTCCCTAAAACATCAATAAATCAAAACATAGAATACTTATGATAGAATCCAATACAGAATACATGGTATCTAATTACATAGAAACATTACCTAATTTATTGAAGGGCTATATAATTTTGTGACCACACATCACATCCATATCATGTTCATGCCTCTGTGTTCCACATAGATCATACTATATAATAATAGATTTAATAACTTTTAATCCCACGATAATGTAGTGTGGGTAACATCAATTGAATACATCCATGAATCATGTATTAGTACATTTAGGTTGATAATGTTGAGTGGAGATGATGGTGGGAATTCATAATACAAATATTTGGCATAGAATATCATAGTATAATTTATTCATCATAATGTGTGTACATGATGATTAATGGAATGGTTTAATCAGAGTAAACAGTGTTATTTAATTTCTTATATATTATAAGGATAGTAAAATAGGTCTGTAAAAACACATATCAATGTGAATTTTTTTAAAAAATGGCATAATACATAGAAATAACTTGACTAAGAGGAGGAGGTGAGAATGCATTATCATTGGAGGGTGATCCTCAAATATTGGGAGAATACTATTTTGATATTGGGATCATATTTGGAGGTATATATAGAGGTATTGGGAGATTCAATTAATTCTTAATTTGGTTTTACTGAATTTGAGTGTTAGTTTGGGTGGGTGTTTATAGATGTAGAGAGGAAATTCATTATTAATTTCTAATAATAGGTTTTGGACTCTATATAATACAACAATAAATAATCACTATCATTCCCATGATTTTTTCAAAGGTATTTGATCAATGAGGAGTGGTTTTTGATATTTTATAATTTCATTAATTGAAAAAGTTAAAATAACACCACATGTGATGTGGATGTGAGTTATGTTCATAATGAAATGATTTAAAATCCATAAAGTATAATATACGTTTTTGATGATTCTGTAAGGTTTTATAAAATTAACCAAATAAATTCCAAAACACATTTTTTTAATGTGAAATTATACATTTGGTCCTATATACATTTAATGGAATTTATTACATCGAATTTAGGTTATTATGATTTCATAATGTAGATCGTATAATGACATCATATTTGCATTTTACCTAAAAAAGTGAATGCCTCAATTTCGTTTTGAAAATTTCACATTTTTATAACATATTCATAATTATTAAAAAAATATTTTCTTACCGAATTATTTCTCTAAATATTTGAATTTAAACATTTAAATAAATAACTATCTTTGTTAAGAAATACTTGCTTTTACGTCAATTTTAATATTATAACCCTTATATATATTATATTGGAATTCATTAATTTATATCATCATTTGTATGTAAATAAATATTATTTAAAAACAATATTTTATGAATTTAATATTTATTTTAATATTATTGAATTTATGATTAAGAATTTTAAAACCATATATTTTCCTAAAATATAATTTTGGTCTCTTCATATCAAAATATAGTATTAATAAACTTGTATAATATTGAATATATAAAGTAATAATGAAAGAGGATAAACATAATAATTATTTCATTTTGAATAATAAAATATAAAAAATCATAATACAAGGGTCTAGATACATAACCTCTAATTACAGCAGAGTATTCCCTAAGCGTATAGTGTGTGATAGTGGAACATGATTGGGGTTGTTCAAACAACCTTGTTTGTAAGGAGATCTCTATAATCATGAAATTTAATAATATGAGATTTCATTCATTCATCAGTTCTTGAATTTGTTCTTGGAATTTTTCAAGGGAAATTCCCAGTGACTCCATCGTTCTCAACAGTATTGATAAATCCTATTCATAGGGTACACTCTTACCAGTCAAGACCATCACAACTTCCATCACTATCAATAAGACATTATAATAAACTCTAATATATACTAATCTTAATGGACAATGTAAAATAACTATATTATTGATGGTTTAAATGATTAATAGTCTTTTAAATATGACTATATATAATTTACAATAACAATATTTCATGGGTTTTCTATAACCACATAATTCCTTTATTAATTTAAAATGGGAAATACATTTTCAAAAGATAGTTTCATTATAGAAATGATATAAGAAACAATAAGTGAGAAAATAATTTCTAAAAATGATTAATGAGATCATCCTTAATTCATAAATTAGATACACAAACACTTTCAAATGTTATCATCAAAAATAATTATATTGTTTCCCAAAAGAAGTCACCAAGGACCCATAATAAAATAAATACACCCTAATGAACACCCCAACCAAAAGGGGAATGATTAGAAGACACAAAAGAAACATGATCGTCAGTCCTATAGTGATAAACCAAGGAAAAAATCTTAAAAATCAATAGTCCTCCTATGAGAGGGACTGTATGGGTAAGAATCAAGAATTGGGTCCCCAACCAAACAATGTACTTACTCACAAGATAAAAGTTACATGATTAGTAAATGAAAAATAATGATCCAAAAAAGAATTATTTTTATAAAAGAATCAACTATAGTGGTCTCCTTAACATATATAATTTCTATAAGGCTCATATACTCTATGACAAATACTTACTATTACAGTCACACAATATAATAACTCTATAATTAAGTGATGACTCACAAACTTTACAACAAAATCTAAAATAAACATAATATGATTCCATATGTAAGAGTTGATGACAACCCATTGAATTAGAAAATGACACACAAGATGAATTGGGTTAGACCAAATATGTCACAATTTGAATCACTTAAAATTAAACCTGACTTATTATGAACAATATGTCTTTCGACGTGGGTCAAGGGAGGGAAATATGTGAGACCTTTCATATGAAACACTAAATGTTTGTGAACCCTACCATTAAAAAATAGTTTGTTGATTCATTTTATAGTCCCATTGAAATACTCACTCTCCAGTGGTCAATGAAAATTATATTTCCCCAAAATATCCATATCATTTATAATATATATGATTATGGCCTAAATTGTATTCCATTTTTATATAGGTTGTTTACATTGAATGTTATTTCATATCTCGGGAAATAATGATAAATATGAATATTTTATATAATTTAGATATTTGATAAGGCACATTGTTTATGAATTAAATAAATTATATTATATATTAGGAATTATTTGGACTAGCACGCCTTAGGTTGGGTGGAATTTAATGTTATTCCCACAATGCATTGGTAGTCTCATGAGTGGAAAACAGGTTGGAAGAAACCCCTTGAGTTTGAATCCAATAATGTTATAAATTTTTTTATGAATGGTCAAGGAAATTTTATGCTAATATTTCTTGAGAAAGGTATTGATGATAAATGTACCATGTACCTAGGAAACATGGTGTCCAATTATTATTCATTTCCTTCATTTAGATTCAGTTATTCTAACCCATGATATTCTCTATATGAAAAACATCAATGGATGCATTTCATTCTAAGATTATTTCTTAAATGGAATGTGTATTCAATTATTTTCCATACCATATTAATTGTGTATTATATTATCATGATATTTATGTTATTTAAATGGAATGTTTATTCAATTATTTACCATGCCATATTTTTTAGCCACTTCCTTTTAAAGTTAATTTTTTTACATGACTTGTGTGATAAGATATTTACCTTTCCATAATGATTATACTAATTGATTAAATATTTATTACACTATAATAAACCTTTAATTTTCATTTTAGTATGCCCATACTTTGTTTCCTTTCCCAAGGATTTTCATAAGTTTATTAAAAATGATTTGAAAAGTTACTCAAGATTGAATTAAATTATTATCGAAAAATTTATACTTTGTTTTATTTATTCATTAGTAACACAAGACTAATGTATTTATATAATTTAATAAGTTGACTAAACTTTTCAGCCGTTTTGGATGTAATTTACTTGTATCATATTCTAATGTAATTGTGACATGACATCGGTTCTAGGATCATTGGGGTCAAGGTTCAACAATTTTGGTGTATATTATTAGTGGAGATTAATGTGAAAAGTAAAATAAATACTCTAGAAATTCATATATGGTATTAAATTTAACATGTGGTGTTATATAAAAACACTATTTTTCAAATATTTATTTGATGTTTCGAGATATAGAAATGGAAAATTATAGGATGAAGAGCCTTATGTTAAACTGAAGAGCATCCAAATCTATAATTGATTGATATAGATGCATCAAGATGCATTTAGAAATCAATAATTGGTGTCATGCCTCTGTTCAAGTATTATTTTTCCATTAATGGAAGACCTATTAGGGAATAAATAAAAAATTTATGTATATCATGATTATCTATTATGTTTCTGTAATGTTTTATTAGTTAATTTTTTTAGGATACTAAGAATCGTCTATAGAAAATCAGTAAAATCACTATTAAGTGTCCTCTATGTTCTAAATAGTAATTAAACATTTAGATTTAGCTAAATAATATGTATTAATGATCTATATTAGTCCAATATTTATGGTTTTTAGGGATATATGATGAAAATTTATCCAAAGAATATAGCCTCTCATGAAAAGAGTGTTCTCTTAAAAATTGAGGAAAGTTGTGAAACTATAATCCATGGAAGTAAGTGAGTGACACAGGTAGTATTATAGTTTACTGAATTAAACTCTTGATTCATACAATGATTTTTGAATCTATAACCCTATATTAGTTGTTAGTGGCTCAATGCCTAATTGTAATTTCACTTGTTGACAATCCTTCAAGAGTGTACAACTATAAACATGAATATTATTTTGATTTTTAAAACATATAAAATAATAAAAGTATCAATCTGAATGATATAAATAGACTGAAATTTAGAATCGGAAATAGCTGACATAGATTGGTGGTCTTCAGATGTAAACCTTTGGTTCCTCAAGGTAAAAGTAGAATTGCATGACCAAAGGGGGAAAGTAATTTATCATTATATGTATTTCAAGAGACAAAATAATATTTTTTTATCCCCGTGGTATTTTTAATATTATTAAAAATATTATGCCTAAAGAACATTGACTACATGGGGGGGTTAATTCATAACTAAATATTCATGTTTTGAATTTTTGGATAAATGGGTAGATTTAAGTGAAGTCCATGTTCCGAATCCATTGGGATAATTTCTATTCTATAAATAATAGAAAAATATAGTTCATTTATTAGTGAAAAATATAATTAAAATCCAATATCATTTAATCATGAAGATTTTGGATCATGGGATTGAGATGTTGGAGTATGTGCCGACTAACCTAAAAGATACAAAAATTCTAATAAAGGACTTTTTGTAAGAATCATTTTAGTGTCATCAAAATGAATTTAGAGTTCAATTGACTCCCCACAGTTGAAAATTGTGGATATGTGACCCCACAACTACAAAATAGGTCTTTAAAATCACTAAAAATGGACTTTATCAGCTCTAGGGAATCACTGACTACCTGAGTGATATTTAAATCCCCGAACATTAATATATGCTAAAAAAGTGATAATAAAGGAGCATACTATAGTTTTCTATAAGATCACACTGCCTAACTAGTGAAATGTAGTGAACCAACACAACATAGTACAATAAATAGAACCACATATGAATAAAATAAAATACAAATACATTATTTAATTTAAATGGGATTTACAACACATATAAAATAAAAAAAGACTATATTATTGACATTTAAAACATTGGTTTATATAATTACATATGTAAAAATTATTACATAATTTAAAAAAATTAATGATCCATTGAATTTTTATCATAACCCTAACTTATTATATTTCCAAAAAACCACCCCTTCATGAGAAAAAGAACAAAGATTTATAAGAAAATAATTATTATGTTAGTAATATTATAAATAAATATATTGAAAGAATGTGTTAATTTTTAACTAATATTTGAGTCATAACCGGAAAATTATTTATCAAATTCATTGGGAGTTGATGAATAATTTTCTTACCATATCTTATTCATATTCAATAAATATATCTATTTAAAATAATTAAATTAGTATTAGATAAATCCTCATATATTTTTCATATTCAGTTTTCCTTTTTACTAAAGTTTATTTAAATTTTATGTAAAAGGAAACACATAGTGTCTTACAAGTCACAACATGCATTGGATTGATGTAAGACTAGTTAATACATTGCTCAAATAACTTATTTATAATTCTCATGAAGTATAATTACAATCTGAACATGTTTTCATGGATTGGAGCACATCACTTTTATTTTTAACTAAAATGTCATTTTAAACTAGAAACACATTCATTGACTCATACTGATCACATCATGTCTCATTTTTAGGTGAGACTAAATCATACACATAAATAATTACAATTTTTTTTTAATATGTTATTATGAAAATCTAATCACATTTTTTCATTTTTTAGTGAGTGAAACTTTTTGAGCTAAAATATAAATTTTAAATTGATAAAAGAAACTTGGAATCATACCAGTAACATCGTCTAACCAATTGAAGTGTGTATGATTATTAAATATAAGAAAAAGAATTAAGGATCAATTTTTAAATTTATCAAAACAATATGATCATGTTTTCTCGTTTTTTTGAGTAGGTTAGTTGTCATTTTCATTAAAATTGATGACAATTTTAAATAAAAATATGCATATGGAGTCATACCGGTCAAAAAATACTTCATATTGAGTTGAAGATCATTATTACTTGTATAAAATGGCTTATGAATCAGTTTACTAATGTCAAATGTCAATAAGAATTCATTTTCATGGTATTCTTTATGTCACTTAACTTTTTTACTAAAATGTCATTTTAGACTAGAAACATTTACTTTGTCTCATACCGATCACATTGTGAATTTTATTGAGATGATACCAATTATTATATTTCATAAATTTGTTATGTTTTATTTAATTGTATCAATAAAATCCATGCAAATTTTCTTGTTTTTTAGTTAGTGAAATGCTATGAACAAAAATTTCAATTTCATAATGACAACAGACAGTTTGATTCATACTGAGAACATTATGTTCTGGATATAGGTTTGGCTAATCCCTAAACATGAAAAATGACTTATGGATCAATTTTTGATATTATCAAAACAATCATAACTTTTTTTCTCAATTTTGAGTATGTCCATAGCCCTTTTTTCAAAATTTGATGTCAATTTTAAATAAAAAGTCATATTTGGGGTCATAACAGTCACACCACAAACCCAATTAGGGTGTGTCTAATTAATAGATGTGTTAAAAGACCAATTTAGAAGTTTCATAAATTATCAATTCATTCCTAATACGTTTTCTTGGTTTTGTGTATGTCACATGACTTTTTTATTAAAATGTCATTTTAAACAGGAAACACACACACTGACTCATACCAATCACATTGTGTATAGGTTTGAATTGAGAATGATTCTTATATGTTACATATTATTTATGAATCAATGTAAATAATTATCAACAAAATATGAATGTGTTTTCTCAGTTTTCATGGAGTGATACTTATTGAACTAAAATGTTGATTATATAACTAATAATAGACACTTTGTTTCATAACAGGAACATGTTGTATCATATTTAGATGATGATGATGATTCATACATCTCAGAAATGCCTATTGGATCATTTCCTTAATGTATAAAAACTATTGGAATTATTTTTATTGGTTTTGAGTAGGTCAGTTCTCATGATTACTAAAATGGATATATGTTTTTAATAAATCAATGAACATGGAGTCATACTGGTCGTAACATGTATTAGATTGTTGTGCGTCTAATTATTACGCATCCCAAATTGCATAATGATAATTATCCTAATGTTTAAGAACAATATGATTGAATTTTATAGATTTTGAGTATGCCACTTATCTATTTTTACTAAAATTTCATTTTAAACTGGAAACACTCACATTGATTTGTAGCAATAACAACACATATCAATTTGATGTGTGACTAATTCATACATGCCACAATTGAATTATGAATTGATGTTATTAATTTTCAAGAAAATAAATGATTATCTTTTCTCAATTTTCAATGAGTGACATGTTATGGACAAAAATTTCAATTTTAAAATGATATGAAACACTTTTGAGTCACACTAAGAACATCATGTATCAGATTCAGGTGAAACTAATTCATACACATCACATATTACATATGGGCTGTTTTCATAAAATATAAAATAATTACAAATATATTTGTTTTATTTTGATTATATTAATTGTATTTTTTATTAAAATAAATGCCAATAATGAATAGAAATAATCAATTGGAGTTTTATCGATCACACCATGTATCATATTGAGGTGTAACTGATTTGTACACATCCCAAAGGATAAAATAATCCAAAATACCAATGTTATCTTGATTTAAATTGGAATTAATTTTCTAACTTCCAATAGTTTATATTGACCCAATCCTCTTAGATGAATCCTATATCATTATTGAAATCTAGAAGAGTAGAACAAGGTCATGTGGACATTATATCATGAGATTTCACCGTGATGGGAACATGAGATTCCATTATTCTTCTATATTTCGTTGAGAATGGTATTTAAGCTAAGAACATTGTGTCTACATGTAGTGTGGGTAGTTCGACACAGAAAGACAATGAAAGCATAATAACATCTAGATAAAGGAACATTTTATATATGTTGTGTCTTAATACAGTTAGTTGATAGAAAAATAGGACTTCCAAATATATATGTGAAAAAAATTTATTATTAAAATAAAAATATGACTTCAAAAAAGATAAGTGATAAAATATAAATAAGTTATATATTAAATTTGTAAGGAAATTAAGTTACAAATATTAGGTAAAATAATGTAAAATTAAATAAATAAGTAAAATTAATTCACCTTTTCAGTATGGTTGTAATCAATTATGTTGCATTTCCTTATTGTAATTATGTCTATTGCAAGATTTGTGTCCTATATCTCCCAGGAATGAGTAGCTTAAAAAATACCCCAACTCGAAAAAAATAAAACATCTATATATGAAAAAAATATTATATAAGTAATATTAAAAATAAAAAAAAAATTATATATTTGAAATAATAAATAAATTCTAAGGATAATTATTCCATTTTGAAAACATCAATATTACCTATGTTATTGAGCGGTGGAGGGAACTTTAAGGGCAGTGATAAATTTAAAATATATACGGGTGAAATGGTTTTGAGGGAAAAAAATTATGTGGATGTTTTGGTATTGAATTGTAAGAAATATGGAAAAACTACCCCAACTTGAAAAAAATGACAACCATGTATAAGAAGATAATTATTATAAAATCAATACTAAGAATAATTAAAATAAAAAAATATTAAATAATAATTTAGTTCTAAGCAAATTGATTTTACTCTTCAAACGTCAATATTACCTCTGTAATTGAAAAGAGGAAGTGTCGTTTCTCTTTCTATACAGGGAGTGGAGGAAAATTTAAGGAAATTGATAATAAAAATTCTATAGTAGTGAAAAGGTTTTGAGGGAGATGAAATATGTGGAAGATTTGGTTTAGAAATTCAAGACTTATGGACTTAAATATTCTAAAATAAATGAACTCTACTTGGAATAATCAAAATGAAATCAACTTTTCATTATATAATTTTACACTAAAATTGATAAATCATATCAAAACATTACCTTTAAATATTTTTAAAGGGATTCCTTCATTATTGTTTTTCGTTGGAGGGATTTTTAACATCCTCATATGAAGATGACATTTTACACATTAGTAGTAAAAAATTTGATTTTTATTATGTTAATGTTGTTGAGAACATATATTATTATGAGAAAAAATATAGTATATTAAAAAACATTTACCTTCTCATTAAACTCCATTTTTAATGTATTTAAGGACTTGGTTCCTCTATTGAGAATAAAAATCCCTTCATTGTGATCCCCTCTATCATACAATACATTGTCCATATTTGGACTAGCATGAACTTATTGTGATCTCCCAAAGAAAATTTCAACCTCATTGGAATTTTCATCTAACCCAACATTTATTTTAGTTGCTAGCAGGACAATCAACCAATTCATTTTTGTGGGAACTGAGACCTAAAATACTTGCAGTACTTGTGATAAAATTATAAATAGATATTCTTTTTACACATACACTCTAAAAATCACCTTCACGAAGCCCATTTTATGAACATGAACTGGATTAATTTTGTCAACCCATTTTCATTATAAAATGAAAACTTGAAATTTGGTGTAATATAACTTTGATATCTGTTCGATAAATCCAAAATCAAGCATATTTCAAAAAAATTGGGTTTCTATCATATTAACAAGATATGTGAATCACTTCATACATAAGTGTTACACCATTATATTTCATCGTACAATAGTCATCATTTTCTTTTTTATATAATACATAATAATTGATTAAAAATCAATGTATGATATAATGTTTTCATTTGGTCCCCTTGATTTCCAATTAAGTCATTTGTATATTGAATTTTGATTTTCAGATAACTCGTTATATATTTTATCTAAATACATCATATAAACGGTTGATTAGGAGGATTTGATATCCATCATTCATCCTTTTATGTATTAAAATCTCTATGAATTCCATTTTGGGATTCAATATATGGATCAACATATCCACTATTATGTAAAATGTAACGGTGTGATTCCTCCAACTCTGTTATGGTAATTTTTAAATAAACAGTGCTATAAATCCCTTTGCCCATAAGGTGTCTTCTCTGATGATACTTTTGGAGACCTATGTTGTCAATATCTGATAGGTAATTGATATATACTTAAAAATATTCTTCTAGAATATATTTTCTGGCAATAGAACCTTATGGCCTACTTCGATAATTGATATACCATTTAAAAATATTCATATACCATTCAATGTGGCACATCAATCAATAAAAGACTTGAACACATAGTTGAATCTCTATAACCAAGTGAACCAACTGGTGGACCATTATATCAATGAATGATGGTGGAAATAACATCTCTTTTTTCACATAATATGACTAAAAACTCCTTATTAATGACTAGAAATATCATCAAGTCTATAGATTTTCTGTATATATATAAAAAATAGTGGATATATTGGTTAATGCATGAAAAAAAATTTTAAACATAATTAAAAAAAAGTATTAGACATCAAATCTTATATAAAAACATGAAATTCTTGGGATTTAGTGCTGCAACGTCACAGTATTTTTTGACATGACATTCTTGATATTAAATGAATACCCCCAGTGGAACTTTTTCACTATTAATGAAATGAAAAAATTATAAAAATTAATATCTAGACAGATTATAAGCTGTAGGAGGAATGAAATCCTACCCTTTATCCTTCACCGATTCCAAATCCTTGCTTATCACTATGTCAATAATTTCCAACCTAGACTTGATTCGATCATTCATTTTTCCATTAACATTTAGAAATTTACCAATAAATCTATCAAATAAATTATATGCAAGACATCATGAAAATTTCTGACATAGAAACAATTCGAATACAGAAATTCAATGATAATTGATCTCTTCTTCCAACCCGAATTTGTATGGTTTCCCAAAAACTCTTTACAAAAACCAATGTCAATATCATTTACGTAATTTAAGTGTTGATCACACAATAATGGCGATGTTGTTGTAGCTTGTGTTTTATTCCTTTCTAATGTGGTTTTCTATGATTATTATTTATGTTGTTGAGGTAAAACAATTTGTGTCCTAAAAATATAGTATTCGAGGAATGTTTTAACATAACATATTGTGAAAATTTTTAACAAATTGAACACCCCATAATTCCATCATGTCTATATCCAAATAAAAATACAAAATCATGGAAATAATTTTTAATCCCATACATCAGGGCTCATAAAATTCATTTTCAACTTCTATTAGAAGCATACATTATAACACATTTATCCCAAATAAATTTCAGATATTCGATCAATGGATCCTAATAAACATCAATATCTTTACCGAGTTCCATTGGTCTACATTTTTGTAGAGCCAATATAATATATTCTCACTTCATTCATAACCATGGTGACAATTTAAAATTTACCAACATGATGGGATATGTACTATGATTAATACTCAATAAACCAACATTATATATTCCATCAATTAATAATTCATTAGGAATGTTTGTTGGCTTATTTCAAAATTATGGATAATCATAATAAATTATTTTCCCCTATGGATAATCTACCGGATGACTTAGGTTCTAATAGTTAATTATTGTATCAACATTCCATGTTTATTTTGTCACATTTTTCTCAAATCCATATAGTCTTCTAAAACATAGAATGATAGGAAAGTCCCCTATATATTTCGAAGGGCTTCATCAATTTTTGTTGCATCGATCTACTACACACTTTGGTAATTTCATGAGTGATTCATGTTAACTGTGGAAAAATATGTAATAATTTAGAGAATCATGTATTCATTAAGAGAACATTCCCATCGATAATAGTATTCATTTATTGTCATTTGTTTGACATGGTAGTTCATTTTCTTCTTGCAACATATCATTTAGAAGACCAAGTAGTTCTATAAAGCTATTTTCACTTGATCTTCTACCGTATTTAATATTTTATAACATCAATACAGCTAAAAATGTTATGTACTTAGTGCAACCAGTATTCAATGGTCTTTTATCACTTCTATTTATCTTCTCAAACTACTATGGACAATCATAATGGTCATCTTTAATTTCCATTTTAATTTCTTCCATGTGATCTCCATCATCATTTACACCGGTATTCATATCAAATTTTCCATAAACAACACTATTACCCCAATTGGTGTGCATGTTCAGTATTCCCCATCTATTTCTTAACATTTATAGCGCTGATCTATTCTCTGACAAATCAAATGTTCTTCCACATATTTCAGACTATTTTTTCTTGAATAAATAATCTGAAAACATGGAATAATGATTTGAGAAAGTTATTATACAGGATATATTGAAAACATGATGAAAAATTTAACTCTGTCTTCTTATTATTTTTTTAAATGACTAGGGTGAATCCATTTTCAATTCATTTCCATCCTATTAGGTTCATACAATATTAATTTTGTACATTAAATAAATAAATACACATAAACTATTTATTATCCAATGTATATGTTATGGATAATTATAATAAGAGAAACCAAACATTTGATTGTTTCAAAAAAATTAGTATTCATTAAAGAGAATAGGAAAATAAAATTTAGAAAAAATTACTCTTCTATGATAGATTTTATCCCCGTAATTATTTCAATGGTTAATGCAATATATAATTTTTGTCCTCATCGGATCTAATCCCAACCATTTATCATTGCATTTTGTTATTTTGACACTATCCACAATATCTTACTATCGTGCACCTATGTTTCTGAAAATACTCTAAGCAGTAGTCATCCATGGGATGACAAATTCATAGAGTAGTAAAATAATCCTAAAAGATCTTGGGGATGAGTCTCAATGAAAAAAAAATCAAATAATAAATGATTGGGAGAAAAAAATCAATGAGGATGGAAATTGTAATGAATTAACTTTTATAAATGGGGTAGTGCATATTATTTTTTGATAATTACAAAATTGGTAATAGATATTTACTCCTAGACTATGGAGGTGAAATTTGGGGATCATAAAGATTCATGAATGTGATTCAAGGGGTTTGGTGGGGACATGTTTTGATATATGAATCTTTGGGGCCTCTATGAAATCTATATTTATTATATCAGTCTCACTTTTAATGCATTAAATCATTTAACAAATGGTAGTTATACCTCCATTAAAATGAGACATCAGGTCTTTCTTAAATCCCCTAAACAAATGAAAATATAATATAAGAAATTAAGGAGAAATAAAAATCCAAAATATTTAAAACAAGATTAATAAACCATCATTTGATCAACTAGAAGTTATAAAAAATTATTGATAACAAATTTTAATATATAAAGAGATATTTCATATACATGGATGGTAATTAGAGATTCCTAGTGGTGGAATTAAAACATATAGAACTAGACTGATGAATACCTCAAAATAATTTCTAAAAATTATTCCAATATATATTAAATTTGATAACATCCAATGTATAATGTGGAACATGTGATGTAACAACCTATGGTATTTTTATAATTAATGTTAATAGTATGTAAAATATTTGAATATATTTAAATATTATAATTTCAATTTAATAAAGATAAGGAATAGAAACCATATTATTATTACAAGAAAATACCTAAAAATGAAAAAGGTTTTAGACATCTCTGTATTATTAGTATCTAATTTGATTTAAGAATTATTCTTAAACATGTTTAAAATAATTATTATTTTCAAGCAGATAATGTGTAATCTTTATAATAAAATTATATTTTTCTGGTCATTACCTCTTTTATAGATATTTTCACAATATAGTGTAAATTTTTATTATTAAAAACATAAATAATATTAATTATAGAGTATGTATTGGATTTAAGCCTAATGGGAGGTGACCCACTCTAACAAAAATAATTTCGAAGTGAGAGGAATCGTTAAAAGTAAAATTGGATCATTACTTTCAACCATTGAATAAAATCCATTGAAATATATTTGTATAATTTATTTGAAATAAATATTTTTAAAATTTATTTTTATAATATACATTGGTCATATATATTTTTATAATATATATTTGGGTATTGTAAAATATATATATATATATATATATATATATATTTGTGTAAATTATATATTTATTTGTATAATTAATATTTTCATTTTATATATTTTTATAATATAATATATATTTGTTTTTATATAACATATATTTTTATATTATAATTTTATAATATATAAATATTTAATATTTAATATATATTTATTTTCATTCAACTATAATATATATAAATACAAAGAAATTATTTGTTAATTGTGGAAATATAAAGTTGTGTAATATAATTTTATATAATATTTTAATGATCTGTATTAGTATGATATAATTGTATGATATTTTTATATAATATATTTTCATAATATATTGTTAAAATATATTTGTATAATGTATTTTTATAACATATATATGTATAGTATATATTTTAATAATATATATTTGAACCATGAGCTAAATCCTAATTCATCTACCTGACCAATGGAAATTATTTTCATCCTTAAACATTGTATGTTTCTAACACATTATAATTTACCGTAACATTCATATGAAATATCATCTTCAACAATACCCTTCTACATAATCAGAAGATATTAATCGTCGACTAAATGTGAATTTCTAAAAAAATAGACAAATTATAATCCACGCAACCCTTATTGGTTTTTGAGTGGAATTATGTCTCATAATTAATGATCCATGATTCTAATGGAATTTTTAGACTCATCAATAAACTGACACTTCATTCAGTGGCGTTGGGGTGGATTTATTTATTAAATCACCAAGCCGGTAGGGTGGGGGAGTGCATGTAATGATAACCCAATCTCCTTTCAACCAAACACCCACAATAATCATATTTGAACACAATGATATGTCATCAGTAAAGAAATCATGATGAAAAAAAGAAAATAGATCTCTTAAATTAATAAATCAATGAGTGGGGAGGATGAGTATAAAATAAGATACCTTGGATTGAATCTTTTAATCGTTCAAGAGAATGTAGTGAAATTAAAAAACTACATAACATTTTATCCTTGGATTCATTCAACCCTTGAATCCTTCGAGCCTTAGATTTGAAACAAGAACTTCTTCGACCCTTTATTGAAGCACTAATTTGATCATTGATTCACCATTGAGGAGCACCTTTAGAGGGTTTATTATGGGGAATGATTTTGATATCACGATGAGTTCATGTTTGGTTAGAATTAATTTAAAAAGATTGGGACACAATAATCAGTTATTCCAAAAAGATGTTGATGAAGATTCGTTTTATCAGTGCTAATTAATTTAATTCCGGTAAAGGTATTTAAATGAAAAATATAAACAATTTTAATTATATATATATATATTTAAAATATATTCTTTATTTAAATATAATTATTATAATTTTATATTAAATTAAATATATAATTATTTGTTTACTAGGTAAATAAATAATTTAAATATAATATATTAATATCATTATATAGGTTTATATATTTATATATTCCTTTAAAAAATATAAAAATACAAATATATAAAATATATTCATTATTTAAATATCATTATTATAATTTTATAATTAGTTGAATATATAAAATTATTTATTTATAATTATATAAATTATTTTTTACAAAATTGATTTATTTATTGGTAATTATAAATATATAAAATTATAAAAATAGTAAATATATATTTATAAATATATTTATTTATACATAATTTTTTCAAATATTATGTTAATATTATTAATCAATATTTAGTCTAAAGTACATGCATTTTAATAACGAGTCCAATTGAATAATCGTAAAATGAGTTCACATTAACAGTATTGAAAAATTGGAAATGTTTTATCAATTAAATATTAGTTATTAAAAATTTGTTATATATTGAAATAAAGATGAATACATATTGAAAATATTAAACCAAGTAAATAAAAATATATAAAATAAATAATAGAAATGGATTAAATTCTGAAAAATATGTTTTTGTGCCTGTATTGAGTAAAAAATGCATTATTTAATTATATATGAAATCAATATAATATACATTTGATTTATGTTATATTCAAAAATCAAACAACCTTTAATTATGTCAATAACATGATAAAATTTGTCAGTATTTTTAGTTAACATTAATTTTATATTATAAACCATAATCCACTAAATATATTACTATTTAATTTAAAACATAAATAGTTTTTATTGTATAAGGCATATTATTATACATTAATATATTTCATTATATTTAAAATATATTATTTATTGACATTATTAATCATTATTTAAATAATAAAATAAATTAATATCTCTCTCAATTTACTTATTTATAATTTTATCTATTTAATTTTAATTTAACATATATCTATATATATAATATATACAATTAATTTTAATTTTAATTTTATATAAATATAGAGTAAATTCAATTTATTAATTTTTTTCATTTATTATTTAATTACTTTTTGTTATATTTTTTTAAAAAATATTTTTTAGTTTTTATTTATTTAATTATTTCATTTTATTATTACATGTATTAATACTAAAAAAGAGATGAAAATTAACACATTTTGGTGTGCTAAAAATAATGCGCTGATAAAGGGTACCATGTACTTGTGTATCCCATTTACAATGCAAAAAAAAATACGTTGATAAAAGTAATTACTATTGAAGCCCTAATTTGAAGTAGTTCTTGTTGTCTCTGATGTATGGTGAGATTTCCCGTTATGTGATGATATGGGTTATTTACAATGTTTAATCCCCAAGGGAGTGACCATTGGGTTCATTGAAAAATTGGAGAAAATATATTGATCAAGACAGGGGGAGAAGATGATTGGGGGAGTGACACAGTAGTGGGAGTATTAAATATTTCAATGAAAAAGCTCTTCAATCAACATTGAAGAATCATGAACTGAAGTGTCCTTTGGGATTATGATGAAACATGTAGACATGTGTAGGTAATGAATACATCTCTATAGTTGAACTTGTTCTTTCTTTTTGTGTGGAGAATGTTTCTCGTAGATGGTTTGAGAAAAAAGTGATTCTTTGATGAACATTTCATTCTAATCATGTCTCTCTAGTTGATATTAACTCATTCTAGGTTAGATTATATGTTAAGGAAGTCTGTGATCACTATCTGGGGTTGTAGATGGAAAATAGTTTTTCATGCACGTGACTTGTCAACAAGTTGGTTCTTTAAGATTATATGTTCCATCCACAAACCTGAAGGGGGATATAATTAGAGAAAATCCTTCCTAATGGTTCTTTTGTGATGACTATTTTTTATAAGTTTTGAGGTTGTTGATGAAGGATGGTTGTCAACTGAGGTCTAAAGAGTGTGTGTGAATATCTTATCTCACGGAGCGCAAGATGTCTGATATAACATGACATGATTTTATGATCACATGATGTTTTAATATATGATATCATGGAGTGTGAATGTCTGAACATATATCATGAAGAACCACAAGATTTTTAGAAGATATCACATTGGGATAATATTAAGATCGTGAATAAATGACATGATTGTAAGATGATATCATGAGGATATCATGTGAAGCACATCAAGATTCCTCATGATTATAATTGGATCACATGGAGAGACTATGTGAAGAAGTTGAAGACAAAACATGATTTCTTGGGGATCTCACGAAGCACTACATGGTTGTTTGGGGATATTGTAGTGGTATTCTGTGAAGATCCTGATATAATTATAAGTAGTAATCAAAAAGATATATTATGGATATTAAAAATAACATGACCACCTAATTTAATTTGGATCTCACAATGGGGTTATTTTAAGAACAAGAATAAAATGACTCCAGACATATTATTATCTTTGGATATCATTATGGGATCATGCAAAGCACATGATTTTTAGTGGTTCATGTGATAGGATCTCGTGAATAAATGTAAGAAAATTTCATTGACCATATGATTTTAATTGGATCTCATGATGGGTTCATGTGATACACTCAAATACAATTATGATGATCAGGTGAAGCACTGGTGACATGTGGGAGGAGATCATTAAATGTTTTTTTTGATACAAAGCAGTGGACCACAAAGTGATCACATGAATCACATGTTGTTGATTAATGAGGCAGTGGAACAAATGATTGTCCACTATTTATGGAGTTAATGTGGTGTAATTTTATGCATAAATACATACTATACTATGATTAATTGGTGGTACAGTTTCTCTTAAAATATCAATCACAAACTCTTGGGAAAGGGTTCCACATGAACCAATAGATTATACGATATTGAAATTGCATATGTATTTCACATGAGCAGAATGAAATCATTTACTAAAATCACATGATCAATATAATCAAAACAAATTATTATAATGGGATCTCATTAAAGAATCTTGCGAAGGGAATTATTCACTGGGTGGTTGAATTCTTATGAAAACCAATTGATATCTCGTGATTCGAATGAAATGAACAGGATCTTATGATCCCAATGAATTGGACAAGTTCATGGGATCCACATGATATGAATAAGTTTTTGAAATATCTACGAAAATAACAATGGATCATGTATATAAGGACCCGACCATAAACATTTCCTAATTTTGAATTAAATGAAAAAATCACATTGATTTTATTTTCAGGTTTAGAGTTTTAGTGTGTTAGGTCATCACTATTACAATAAATCTCAAAAATTACAATGTAGACACATCTACTTAGTTTCATTTTCTTCATAAAATAAAAACTCCTGAAGAAAATGTGACATGTCTAGTTTCATGTTTTAGATTACATTTATTTTCCATGATCCCGTCGTTGACCCTATTCCACATTATGTCCTTTGAAAAAAAATTAAAAAACGTGGGATAAGCATAAAAATCTCAGTAAGGGATACCCAAAGAAGGAAATCTTTTAGTTTTTTTCAAAATAAAAAATAAACCATGAATACTTTACCACAAGTAATACTTTTCACCTTTACGATTTTGTAAATACTCTTCATTGAATAAAAGATCAATACATACCATTTTTTAACCAAAAGATTACATGAAAACCCATATAAATAACACATAACATATAAAGGTAACTTGGGAAATAAACATACTTAAATGGAATAACCATATGGTCGACTTTCACATTTATCACTAAATAGAATAGCCATACGGCCGACTTCCATACCAAATTCATTGGAGGTTATAACGTAACCACTCGTCCTAGTTTATCATGGCACCACCCATCATATGGTTTATCACGTAACACCCCGTAAAATGTACAAGTAACAATATAACAAATAAAATATTGAGAATATAAACTTTTAAAAAATAACAATTTATTAGAAATCACAAGATTTATTTTCAACATATTAGAATAATCAATCCATTTTCATTAACCATTTAAAAAGTGATTTTTGAACCCAAGTGCCCCATACCACTTTCAGGATTTTAAAGGAATTATAATTTTAAAACACTAGTTTCCATATAAACAAATAATCAAAACCATTTTTAAAACATGTACATTAGAGACAAATATTTAGAATAATAAATCATTAAAACATTTAAATTGATATTTTAGTTAAAGAGATTTTAACAAAATGAGAGACTCTTGAATAAAAATAATTGAGGAATAACATTTAATAATAACATTATAATATCATGATTATAAAAGGATTCATGATATAATATAGAAAATGGCAGTATATACAACATATAAGAGTGAATTGGTGGATAACTACAATGAAGAGTCATTGGAAATGTAAATTGAGATAAAATCCCTTATAATGACAGTATTTTGCAATTATGGATAATTCAATCACATAATTATACATGAAAAATATAAATACACCCAATATAAGAGGATATTAAGTGTAAAACAATCATATTTCATTCACACATATTCATAGAACAACATATTCATTATGTACATGTTTATCCAAAAGAATTGAAATTGGGTTAAGAAGTTCCCTTGCAAAAATTCGAAAGGCTAAAAACATCACATTAAAATTCAGAAAATTAGTTGATGAGATAAAAAGGGTATCTCATCACATGGATATAATATATACTTCCATAAGGATATAGATGAACATATCCCTAAATAATAAAGTGTAAATTAAGAGGCATAACAAAAATAAGTCTTTTAAAAAGGGGAGGGTGAAAGGTTCCAATACCGATTTGGTAACTTACAAAACATACGCCACATGAAAGAAGCGTCATACAATGAAGTTGTAAATACTCATAAATAAAAGTATATTACACAATTAGTACAATAATGGGAATTACATACACCACACAAATGGAAATAGTGGCAAATATATAATCAATCTCATGTGAATAAAAGTGAGATGAAACCCTTTACCATGTTGTACTCAACTGAGTCGTCTGACCAAAAGTTAATAACCACAAAATGAGTCATAGAATACCATGAATATACAGATAATCCATATTATATATATAAAATGATATAACAGAATACTCCACATGAAATAAATTAGTTGCGAACAGTGGAAATCTCAAGAAATTAAAAGTGAGATAAGAAACCCCTTACATCGTTGTCCGACATGACCCATTCGTTCGTTAATCTCATGAATAATAAACTAAAGATAATTTCTACTTGATTAAGAACCTTTTTCACGTTTATTATTCTTTTTATATCAATTATTACCATGTCATAAACATTACATAATCATTTAATTTAATAAAGGTCATTTTGTCGATATTTGGTACTTGAGTCAAAAATAAACTTCTTATAATTACAAATTGTTTATCTGGTCAAACATCCATTAACTCTAGAATGATATTAATGATGTAGATATCATATATAATGTATATATAGAGTATATATATGTATTTATAATAGTACATTACATTTGTAAATAAGAAATGAAATGCATCGTTCATGGAGACGGTAAGTCGTAAGTACGCAAGAACGCTACTTTCATTTATATATCTTATTTTAATGGAATTAAAACATAATTATACATAAGTATATTATAATAACTTTACAATATCCTATATAATATCATTACCTCTATCCTTCATACGTCCCAAGTATAACATGAATGAGTCATATCACATTGAGGGGGCAGTAGTCCGTACTTCCTCAAATTAAATTATCGCGTTTACCCATAATGGAAACAATAAAGGTATGCTATAAATAAAAAATACATAACCATAAAGAAATAATAAACATAATATATATAAAATATAATTTCAGTTCCAACTTAAACGCCACCATGATAGGTTGTAGGAGATAATCTAACAATCATTGTTTCATGAGGCGTTAGTTTGCCGTCCACAAAAATAATATATTCATCGCCCATTACATGTTGTGTGTGTATGTTTAGTTTAAATACTTCTCATGAATACATCCTAGAATATTGAGGAAACTAGAGTTGTTATAAAATAATGGAACAAAAATATTTAAGGGGTTGGAGAAGTAAAATAAAACAAAATAAAACAAAATAAAACAAAAAATTTTAAGACAAACCGTTACCATTAATTTGGGTAACATCCGTTGATTTGAACAAAATGGTCTTCTTAATGAGTCTTATGCCTAAGGTAAGCCATCTATTATTATTAAATTGATTTAAGGAGTTTAATTGGGTGATGTTTGGACCAGCCAAAACCCTTGAGAGGTGTAGGTAATTGGTTAGATGTGGTGTCCTCTTATAAGGGGGCGGAGGGGCACTTTTGGAATGTTTGAAACAATTTTTTTTATTATAGACATATCATTGGTTTCAAAAAGTCCAAAAATCATTAAAGTTGATAATTAAATGACTTATTGTCGAAATAAAATCATCCATTAAGAATTGGACATGTTTTGGATATTATTTTAATATTTATAATCTTATTAATTTAAATCATTTAATATTGAGATTAATACTTCATCATTATTGTGTCATATAAAATTTATTTTATATGATTGATATAATTTATAATAAAATTACCATGATGTCAGAAATAGTTTTATCTTTCCAATTAATATTTATAGTCTGAATTATGACTTATAAAACCCCATGTAAAAATTTGATATACTAAAATATATTTGTTTATTTCATTTTTTCCTTTACTTTATGTTAATTAAAATTAAGTGTCATTATCATTCATAAGTGGCTACATGGGGTCCAAAAATATACCCAAGGATGTCCATGGTCATGAATTACTCATACAATACTGTTAGGAGAAGTGTTAAAGTAATTTGGTATTATTATGATATTCTTTTTACCTTGAATTACCCTATTTACCTTTTATTGTGGTAAATAAATGTCAAAAGTTACTATTCACCAACAATTATTTTAATTTTATTGAACCAAATTGTACTTAATAATAACAAAAATGTATTCCATATTTTCAAAATTCAATTCATAGAAGTAAAATTTCTTTTAAATGAAAAATTCAGTCTCTGAACTACTACTAAGTGGTTTCACTATTCAAAAAAATTGTCATTTTTTTGAAAAATACCAAAAATTCAGCCAAAGATATATTTGATATTCCTAAATCAATAATGATGCCTATTTTACAAAATTCAAAACATATATGTTTCCATAGTTAATTTATAATTAATTCTCGTTGTCAAAACACATAGCGTGTTTTAATGAAATAATATCTATCAAAAGATTGACACTTGTTTATATCCAATTTCAAAGTGTAAAAAATTTCAAGGACCAAAATTTGATTAAATGGTTAAAATATAATTTAATTACTAGTTCAAACCAATTAAAAAGTTAATATAACTTTATTAATAATTTATATTAAAAGGTAGATTTGAATTAAAATATAATATTTTTCACTATTCATAAAAAAATAAACATTATCAGAAAAATACCAACAATTTAACCGAAGTACATTTTAATATCATGATTCTAAAAATGAATTTTATTTTCTCAAATATATTGTACCTAAGTGAACATAACTAGATTTAATGAGGGTTCACTATTAAAAGGCTGTAAATCGACCTTTTAAAAAATTTAGATTATTTGTGCTTAAAATTCGATTCATTCACATTTTAAGCTAATAAATTTTATTGGATAAATTAAAAAATATTTAGAAAACATATATAATAATATTTTTGTTATTTCTATCCATTCCATCTAATACAACGACTAAGAGTTAACTAACATTTAAAATAATAATATTATATTATTAGTGTGCGACGTAAGATTTCAAAAAACTCGTTGTTGCATATCAGATACGCCGTCAAACATAGAATCACCATTAAAGTAAAATTAATATTTAATAAAAAAATATTAGTATATATGAAAATTTCATGTTCATTATTTACCTTTTTGTTACATTCTTCCCCCATTTTGGATATTGGATCCTCGCAATTTTAAAATTGGGCTCAGAAACATCATATAAAGTGCAACATCGGAAAAATAATCAATAAAACAATCACTTTATAAGAAAAAAGAATAAAAACAATGATTACCGAAGATAACTTCTACTAGGATTCCATGTAGGAAGACATGGATATGGAAGAGAAAAAAAACCATCAAATTCAGATGGAGAGTGATAGAAATCGTGATTAAGAGAAAGTTAACCTACAGAAAATCACAAACTGGTGACGTGTTAAGCGGACATTGATTACCTTGTAGGAAACATAAACTGACATCTTTTTTTTGGTTTTATGTTCCTTTTCTTAATTTTAGGAATTCATTTAATACATAGAATAAGAACATAAAAAAATATACTTACCTTCATGTAGAGTCTCAACATTTAATAAATTTTTACCAAAAACTAATCTTTTCTCCAAACAAAGAGCAATCAAAAATACTTAGTCACATCATATGTACAAGAATTAACTTCGAGAAAATCACATAATCCAAAAAAATGCTATATATTTCCCTTTTCCATAGATATTAACCTAAAACAAAAATGGTTATTTGGAGAAAATATAATCCCCAAAAAGGATAATCGTTTATAAAAAGAAATATTACTCTTAATCTGCAAAATTCAACAAAAAGTACCCAAAGATCAATAAAGACCATTCAATATACCATTGTCCTTAAAATTCTTTAAAATAACCCATACTAAAATTATAACCCAAAACTCAGAAGGATTTAGTCACATAGTCTTCCACTGTTAATCATAATATTTTTCTCCAAATAAAAATCGACTACTCTTAAAGTCTCATAATAAAAGTGTAATTAACCAAATCACATATTCTCTATGATAGTTTATTCATTTAGATAAAAAACCCAAATCGAAATATGTGCATAATATAAAAAAAATATTCTCCCAAATAAAATTCTACCATTACTCATCAAAAGCAAAGCTAATTATTCCTCAAATAACATATTCATCTATTAATCTTCAGGGTTACTCATACTATAAAAAGTCTTCCAATATAATCCCATCATCAAAAAAACCTTAATATATTTAGGTATTTCATCATCGTAAAATCTAAAATAACTCTTGAATCCCTTATATATTAACTTCTTACTCATTCAACATTCATGATGATCCATTAATTATTCTTTACCAACATATTCAGAAATACAACTTTCCTACAAACAAAATCATGAATCATATTGTAAGATTTAATAATGTCAAAACATATGGTAAGAAATAATTCATACCTTTCATTAGTAATTGTTTTTTTTCCTCAGTTGGAATGGAATTTGGTATTGGTAAACATATATTTATACGATCCTGATGATTCCATTCTTGAAACATCTTTCTAGGACATTTGATTGTATAATGACCATGAACACAACATTTAAGACATTCAATTGATCTATCATAAATAACTTCATTCTTGTTCCTAGAGTCTACTGGATGATTCCTTTTTCCATGGTAGCTTCTTTCATTATGACCTTCATTCCAAAATCAGTAGAATCTTCCCATCCCATTTAACAATTTTCTTAGGTGTTTCTTTCCACATCCATGACACATCGGTTTTTAACATACTTACCTTTATGATAATTATTTGAACATCCATACATATTTGTTTCTCGCATATAATATGACTTATAAAAATCACCAATGTTTAGGTTGTCAATCAGGAGTTCAAATAGTTGGTTGAAAAAAACCACAAGAGTCCTCATTTTAGCTCCCATTTAGTTAGGTTGCTCGTTCTGAAAACCGTCACAATTTTCTTCACACCCATTATTACTTGGGTGAATGATAGATCCAATCATTTACTAAATCCAAAAAGGTTATTGTGAGTATATCATCATATAATATCCTATGATGAGGGTAAATACTAATATATTTTTATTCATGTTATCTTAAATTCATTCTAAATAACTATGAGACATTCTAATATGTTTACCATTATGGTTATGTCACTTATGCTTAGATAAGACCCTATCCTCTAAAGTGTTTTAAACCGGCCTATGATACCAACTATAAGCACCCGACCTTAAAAATTTAATAATCTTGAATTAAATGAGTAATTCACATTGATGATCATATTAGGTTGAGAGTTTAGAGAGATAGGTCATTACTATTACATTATTTCTCAAAAATTACAAGGTAGACACTTCTACATAGATTCCTATTTTTTCATTAAAAAATCTCTCGATGAAAATGAGACAATTCTTGTTCCATGTTTTAGATAGCATGAATTTTTCTTTTTCCCATCCTTGACCGTATTCCACTTTATGTCATGTGAAAAACATTTCAAAAACATGGGATGAGTATAAAAAGCACAGTAAGGGATACACAATGAAGTAAAGCTATTAGTTTTTTTGAAAACTAAAATTAGACCATGAATACATTATCATAAGTAATACTTTTCACCTTTACGATGTTGTAAATACTCTTCAGTGAACAAAATATCAATACATACCATTTTGTAACCAAAATAATACCCTAAAACCCATATAATGAACACAAAACATATAAAGGTAACTTGGCACATTAACATACTCAAATAGAATAACCATACAGTCAACTTCCACACATATCACAAAATCGAATAGCCATACGGCCAACTTCCAAACCCAATGCGTTGGAGGTTATAACATAACCTTCCTTCCTGGTTTATCATGGCACCACCCATCATATGGTTTATCACGTAACTACCCATCAAATTTTCAAGTACCATCATAACACATAAAATATTTCAAATACAAACATTTCACTAATAACAATTTTTTTAAATAACAAGAATTAATTTCAAGATATAAAAATAATCAATCCATTTTCCTAAACCATTTAAAAAGTGATTTTTGAAACAAAGTGTCCCATACCACTTTGAAGGTTTTAATGGAATTATTATTTTAATACATTAATTTTCATATAAATAAATACTCAAAGACATTTTTAAAACATGGTCATTAAAGATAAAAATTTAAAATAATAAATCATTAATTCATTTAAAATGATATTTTAGTTAAAGAGTTTTAACAAAATGAGAGTCTATTGAATACAAATAATTACGGGATAACATTTAATAAGAACATTATAATATCATGGTAATAATGGGATTCATGATATAATATGAAAAAGGACAGTATATACACCGTATAAGAGTGAATTGGTTCATAACAATAATAAAGTCTCAATGGAAAAGTAAATTGAGATGAAATCCATTATAAAGACGGTACCCTTAGATTAAGGATAAATCAATAAAATAAATATGTGTGAAAATATAAATACACCTAATATAAGTGGATATTATGTGAAAAAAGATCATAGGTCTTTTAATCATATTCTTAGGACTAAATTTTCCTGAAGTACATGTTTTACACAAAGAATTGAAATTGGGTTATGAAGTTCCATTTCAAATATTCGAAAGCCTAACGGCATCACTTTAAAATTCAGAAAAATAGTTGATGAGGTGAAAAGGGTATCTCATCACTTGTAAATAAAATATACATTAGTAAGGATATATAAGAACCTATCCCAACATAACAAGTTGTAAATTAAAAGACATAACAAAAAAAGTCTATTAAAAAGAGGAGGGTGAAAGGTTCCCTTACCGATTTGGTAACATACGAAACATACTCCACATGAAAGAAGTATCATAAAATGATGATTTAAATACTAATAAATTTATGTATATTACACAAAGATTACAATAATGGTAATAAAATACACCACACAATAGGAAATATTGGAAAATATTGCATGAATCAAACGAGAATAAAAATCAAGATGAAACCCTTCACCACGTTGTAATCAACTGAGTCTTATGACCAAAAGTTAATAACCACCAAATTAATCACATAATATCATGAATATAAAGATAATACTCATAACATATATCAAATTTAAGTAATGAATACACAAATTCAATAAATTAGTGGCAAACAATGTAAATCTCACAGAATTAAAAGTGGGATAAGAAACCTCTTACCTCATTGTCCGACTTGACCAGTTCGTTCTTTAATCTAATGAATCAAAAAATAAAGGTTACTTATACTTGATTAAGAAACTTATTAATGTTTATTGTTATTTTTATATCAATTATTACAATGTTATAAACATTATGTAATCATCTTAGTTAATAATTGTCATTTTGTCAATATTTGGTATTTGAGTCAAAAATGAACTTCATATAATTACAAATTATTTAAGTTTTCAAACATCCATTATATACAGAAATATATTCATGATTTATATATCATATATATCATATATATCCAGTATATCTATTTATTTATAATTTTACATAACATTTAGAGTTAAGAAATGAGATGCACCGTTCATGGAGACGGTAAGCTGTGCGTACGCATTAACGCTACATTAATTTATATTTATTATTTAAATGGAATTAAAACATAATGATACTTAAGTATATTATAACTATATTATAATATCATACAAACTATCATTAAATCTATCCTTTATACATGCCATATATGGAATGAACGAGTCATATACATTGAGGGGGCGGTAGTCCACACTTCCCCAAATGAAATTATCACGTTTACCCATAATTAAAACCATAAAGGTATTATATAAATGAAAAAAATGAATCATAATGAAATAATAAAAAAAAAATATATTATATATAAATTCAGTTTCATCTTAATGGCCACCATGATAGGCAGTAGGATATAATCGAAAAATCATTGTTTCAGGAGGCGTTAGTATTCCATCCACAGAAACAGTATGTTCTTTACACATTAGATGGAGGTGTGTGAAAGTTTATTTCGAATACCTGTCATAAAAACATCCAATTATATTGAGGATATTGGTTTTGTTATAAAATAATGTAATAAAAATGTTTAGGGGATTGGAGAAGTAAAATAAAAAGAAGGAAACAAAAAAATTTAAGAAAAATCGTTACATTTAATCTGGGTAAGTTCCTTTGATTTGAACCCAAAAGACTTATTAAAGTGCTTTTTGACTAAGGTAAGGCTTCTAGGAAATGGAGAGGGATATAGGGAGATTAATTAGGCCGAGGTTGGAAGATCCAAAAGGCATTAGAGGTGTGTGGAATTGGATAGAAATGGTGTCCTTTTATAAAGTGGAGGGGGGCTCTTTAGGAAAGTTGGAAACAATTATTTTATTATACACATATCTTCAGTTTCAAAAGGTCCAAAAAACATTAATTTTGAATATAATATGGCTCATGGTAGAAATAAAAACATCCAATAATAATTTTATAGGTTTTATATATTATTTTAATATTTATAATCTTATTTATTTAAATAATTTATTAATTAGGTAAATACTACATCATTATTGTGTCATATATAATTTTATTTAATTTTTATCTAAAAATTTTAAAAAAAATAAAATGAAGTAGTAAATGATTTTAGATTTAAAATTAATATTTCTAGTCAAAATGATAACTAATATAACCCCATGTAAAAATATATTTACTAAATTATATTTGTTTATGTCAATTTTTTTTACTTTAAGTTAATTAAAATAACTTGTCATTATCATTAATAAGTGGCTCCATGGGGTCACAAAAATCGACCGAAAGATTTACATGGTCATTCATTACTCATAAAATAAGTTAGGGACAAATGTTAAGAAAATTTGGTATTATTATGACATTCTTTTTACCTTGAATTACCCTATTTAACATTAACCGTGGTAAAAAAAGTCAAAAGTTACAATTCATCAAAAATTATTTTCATCTTATAGAACCACATTTTAATTAGTAATAACAAACATGTATGTTATATTTTCTAAATTCAATTTACAGAAGCTGTAAAATTTCATTTAAATGAAAAAGTCAGTTTTTGAACTACTATTAAGAGGTTTCCATATTAATCAAAAATTGATGTTTTTCAGAAAAATACAAAAAATTCATCCTAAACTGTATTTTATATTCCGAATTAAAAAAATGATTTCTATTTTACCAAATTAAAAACATAATGATGAATTAATTAATTTAATATTAATCCCCGTTGTCAAAACAAATCGTGTGTTTTTATGAAATAATAACTATCAAAAGATTGACACAGGTTTATGTCCAATTTCAATGTGAAATTAATTTCAATTACCAAAATTGCAATAAATGGTAAAAAAATAATTTAATTAAAATTTAAAATCAATTAAAAATATAATCTAACAATATAAATATATGAGATTAAATGGCAGTTTTGAATTAAAATACAGTATATTTCACTATTCATAAAAAATAAACTTTATCATACAAATACCAAAAACATACCCAAAGTAAAATTTGATATCTCAATTATAAAAATGAAACTTATTTTTTCAAATAGATTATATAAAAGTTACCACAACTAGATTTAAAAAGGGTTCGCTGTTAAAAGGCAGAAAATTGACCTTTTAATGAATATTATATTATTTTTTCTTAAAATTTGATTCATTCACATTTTAAGCCTCTAACTTTTATTGGATAAATGTAAAATCATTTAAGAAACATATATAATCATATTTTAGTTATTCCTATCATTTTTTTCTAAAACAACTGCAATGTGTTACCTAACATTTAAAATAATAATATTATATTATTAATGTGCAACGTAAGATTTCAAAGAAATCGGTTTTCGCATATCAGTATGCCATCAAAAATAGAATCCCATTTAATGTAAAATTAATATTTAATCAAAAAAATATTAGTGAATATTAAAATGCCATGTTATTTATTTACCTGGGATGTTTCAATTTAAGAGTCTCATATAGAGGTCTCAATGGGAAGTCTCGCGATAGAGTCACATGATCCACACGATCTAAAGATTATCTGATGGGGGGATCATGCAGTGTGGTATCATGCTAGGATCTCATGGAGGGGTTTCATAATTGGATCTCATGTAGGGGTTATTCGACCAGATCCTATGCAACGGTTCTATGTAACACCCTAAGAATTCATAGTACATTATCTAATTTGTGTAATTCAATTGCCTGTGTTACATGCAACACCGACTTCATGTGCACCACAACATAGCAAACTAGCTGTTCAAAAAGTGGTTTTGAAAAGTATTAACTGAATTTTCATTGATATATAATCTATATAATTTTAACATCCATATTATGTGTTTCTTAGATATAATATAAGAACAAATTCATTTTTTAGATAAAAGAAGAATTTTTAAAAAATATTAATTTTACTGCCTTTTATTAGAAAACCCTATTTAAAACCAATATTTTACACCATTATATATTCAATATAATGAAATTAAATTATTTTTTAGATGTGAGACATAAAAATTTAGTTTGGATTAATTGGTACCTTTTCTAATAACATTCATATTTTGACGAATAGTAACAAATACTATGTTTTAATTGAAAAAAAATTGTTAATTGAAATAATTTGTAGTGTTAAAATATGCATATTAAAATTTTTGAATTATAATTTGATTATATTTTTATCATTTAATAAAATTTACATCATTATAGGTAATTTTACATATAAATTTAACCTAAACACATGTTAATCATTTGATAGTTTTTACATTTTAAAAACCCGCTTTTTGGTTTTGACAACGGCGAACAATATGAAATTAAAAAATGGAACTTATATTTTTTGAATTAGGTAAAATAAAGTATTTTTTTAAATTTGAAATATCAAAATTATTTTAGGTTGAAATTTTCGTATTTTTCTAAAAAATTTCAATTTTTGATGAATAATGAACACCCCTACGTTTATTATTTAAAACTATCTTTTTATTTCAATAATCATTAATTTTATTTAAATTTATTTTAAGTAACAATAGATATATAATACCTATATAATTTCAATGTAATTAATTGGAATCATTTTTTAATAAAATTAGATGTATACAATTTTATTGAACTTTTTAACCTCTTTTACCCACCTTATAGGCACGTTAGCAAATTCGCATAAAACCATATTTTAACGATATTGTGAGTAAAATTTTAAAAAAATAAATAAAAATGATTGAAATCAGTACGTAAAATGTGATTCAATAACATGAAAATAATTTTTGGTGTATAATAACTTTTGACTTTTATTTACCACAGTTAAAAATAAATATGGTGATTAATGGTAAAAATGATATCATAATTACCCAAAACTTGTGTTAATTCTATTCAATAAATATAAATCAACCAAAAACAATCCTTAGAAATAAAATATGACCTTCTTTGGACAAGATGGAATAGATTAGGACATTTATTATTATATTATTTAAAGTAGAGTTAAAAGAGTTAAATTCAAATATTTATAACTAAACTATTTTTAATATATGGATACACACACTATAAATTCGACTATATATATTCATTAGAAATCTAAACAGATTTCATACATAATGGTATTTTATTTATAATTTTTAGACATTGAATAATTTAATTTATTTATGACACAATGATGATGCAGTAATTACCATATTAATGAAATATTAGAATAATTTATATTATAAATATCAAAAGAAATTTAAATTGATACTTATGATGAATTCCACTAATTTTTAGGTTTATATTACATGTTAAGGTTGGTTAAATAATTTTTATTGTATGTTTTAATGTTTTTATGTCTTTCAAAAAAAATCAAATTTTAAATTGTGTCAAAATTGGCATAATGGAGTTTTTAAAACAAATATTATATTATTAATTGATATAATATTCCAAAAAATATAAGTATATTCTATAGGACTTAAATAAGGTTATATATTAATTATTAACCACATGGGGTTCAGTTGTCTTGTTATTGTTTGTTTATTGACCATATAAAATAAAAATACAATGAGATATGGTAAATGTCAAACTATTTAACTTAGAGTTAAATCCAAAATACAAGGTTAATATGATCACATAAACTTGTCTAAAACATATTTGTTGAGATATTTTTGACCCATTATAACCTTTTCCTCTAAATAATTCAGTTTGGATCAATTATAAATAGAAAATGATTTTATTCTAAAATAATATTTTAAGCTTTTCCTAAAGTGACCTTCGACTCTCTTATAAAAGGTCACTTCCCCTTCTCTTAATTTCAAAACTCCAATGCCATTTGGATCGAACAAACCCATCCCCAATATCCTCCTAAGGTCTCACAAATCAACCAAGAGTCCTTTCATTGATCAGAAATACAACCTATGGAGCCCTTTGATCATATCAAATGAAAGAACCCTAAGAAGAGGTAAATATTTCATCACCTCTTTCAAGTTATTTTCTTCATCTAATACCTATTTCCTTGTTGTTTCCATTCTAAAATAATAACTCACGTATATTCTATATATATATATTTTATTATAAAAATGTTAAAACAATATTCACTATTCATTCTATCATATGAATGAAAAAGTCACCATATGTGTGTACATACAACATACCGTCTCCACGTCGGGGTGTTGTTTGTTATTCGAACACATCATTATTTGGATGGGTATAATAATGAATATAAATGATATAAATAATAAATATAATGTTTTAATTATTCATTAAATATTATATACCATCCAATTACATACAATTTCAACATCAATATAATGATATTTTCCCTCGTGTGTATGTATGGATTACCATCCCCACGACCCGATGAGATTCATTCCCACGTTCACCATTCAATAATGAATATAAATATAGATTTTTGATAAGTATGTAATATATGAAATAATAATTCTACTGTATATATATATATGTGTGTGTGTGTGTGTAGTTACATATATCATAATGACTTACTTCTATTCAATACGATATGAAATTGGAAACAAAATTTATGCATACGTACGACCTACCATCTCCATAAATGGTTCTTTTAATTACATATATCTATCTGTTATAATTATTTTTATTCTAAATATAAATGATATATAAATAAAAATTAATATTATGGAAGTATTTAAATCATTTTCTAAATGATACAATCAATAATAACTTGTAAAAACACATACGATAAAGAAATAAATTATTTCCCAAAATGTAAATTTGACTTGGAAATAATTATTAAATGGGTAGTATAAAGTCATAAATGAATCATTTATGATATAAAAGATATGAATATGGTTCTAATATTATTTAATAACATACTATGGTCTTTATACAAGAGGTTAATCATACCCTTTACCAAAGGAAAGTGCAAGGTAAGGGTTAATTTCTTCAATCTAATTATTATTCGAGATTGTTTATGGGTAAGTACATACTGGAACATATTTTTTATCAATATCCATGTTTTATTAAAGAGTTTTCAAAGGGATTATTTTTAGGGGTCTATTTTATTAAAACACAATTTAAACTGTTTTAATAATTTATAATTCTAAACCTTTCTCGTTAATATCCATGTGTTAAAAATGGTTTTTAGGATTTATTTATATGGAAATTAATGTTTTAAAAGGTTAATTTATATCAAAATTTTCAAAGTGGTATGGGACACTTTGGTTCAAAAATGACATTAAATGTCTTACTTTCTAAATTGTGTGACTTTTAAATGTTCTCTTGAAAAATGGATATTTCATTCAAAGATTTTTACATGTCATTTTCATCTATGTGAACATCCATTGGTTGATTTTAAACTTGTTTGAAGTTGATTTATTATGATACAAATCGTCCATATTGTATTGAAGGTTTTGCGATATGTTTGACTGTGGATGTATTATTTCTATACCATTCATGTTTTATTGATAAATTATTGGCACTTCTTATGCTATTTTTAATACGAATGTTTTTGTAATCTTTCAACATTTTCATTTGAGAAATGAATTGTACATATTATGTGATGGGTGGATCCCACTATATCTCCTTGATGCATCGGTAGGTCTCAAGAGACGATTAGACGTGGAATTTTTTGATGCCTTTCACAATTTGAGATATGGTTTAGGTCGAGGCCTTAATCATTTTTAGGCATCTTGGTAGAGGACATGAAAATATTTTTCAGAATGTATTGAATTATACATTACCTCATTATAAAAATACTATTGATGATTTGTGTGGTTATTCGACTTGTAGAATACCCATGACTATGTTTTATTATGTAATTATTTACTCATCTCATATTTCAGCCATAAAGTGTTTATCATTATTAATTTTAAAGGAATGTGTATTCAATTATTCATCATGATTATTGTTTATGTTATCTCTTGCTAAATTTTTACCCTTACGAAGCATATGAGCTCACCCATTTCTGTGTTTAATTTTTCTCAGGATGTGAAAATTTATATTATGACTAACATGTAGGGCTAATCTATGGTATATGAATGTGGTCAATTGAGAAAATATTTTTGTTGTTTTTTATTTTATAATGTAATGTAATGTTCATGTTGTAATCTATTTTCCATGACTGGTAAACTGATTCATCCTTCGGGACTATATTCCTTGTAATAATGCCAATGTATTAATATAATGCACCGACTCTGGTTAACCGGGGTTGGTGCATTATAGTTGGTATCAGAGGAAGTTTAAAATAAATATTGGAAATATATTTAGCTACACTAAAATTAGATAACATTACACTAAGATATAATTTGAGAATTAATATAGATGAACTTCCTAAAATTATGTTAATGTAGATATTTTGGGTATTTTCCAAGTAATACATCCATGTCTGGTTACGAGTATGTAGAGGGGGATTTTGCACAAATTTATCTATGATTGAAAACTCTTATAGGTGTTTCAAGGTTGAACTAGGGTATCTTGGTACACGAAAATGGGCCTTACTGCACTTTTGGTTAGGACACTCTTGGGGGATATGCTTAGGATAATTCATATATTCATTACAATCCATTATGAAGGATTTATGAGTAAATAATAATCAAAGAAAACATTTTATTATTATATATTATATGAATAATATTTCCGATTTACATTAGGTATTTTACTAGTTTGGAATTATGCATTTTTATTCATAAACTAAACTAGTGAATTCCTTTGTTTAGAAAAGGTCCCTAGTAGAAGGAATGATAACTCCAAAAATACACATGATCCCGAGATTAAGAAGGATCATATCATTCATGATATTAATCCAACATTTATAGGGGAAATAGTCTCCCATGTATTATCATCATATGAATAAATTGAATCATATGTTAATAAGATATGTAAATAATTATCTATGTCCTACGGCTTTAAAGGTAAGCAAGAGAAGAAAAGGATGGAATAGAAAAATATGGATAATGGGAAGAGGGGAAAGAAGGATTTTCCCATATGTGATAACTGGGGAAGGAATCTCCTTGTTAAATATTTGAAGGGAATGCGAGTTAGTTATAAGTGTGGAGAAAAAGGGCATCAAGTACGTGATAGAAATGGTACGAAAAAGGTTTCAAATGTACAATTATTCATCTGCAAGGAGATGGTACACTACGTAAAGCAATTTTCAAATCATCAGAGTATACCCTCAAATGATTCTATTGGCTAATAATCTTGTTACGATACTGCCATAGTTGAAGAAGAATGATTATATTTCTTATGTTTTTATTAAAGTATTGTTTCATTTGAGTATTTTATTAATGATGCACATGTTATAATAATTATAGAGTATAAAAGGACTGTATTTTAGTACTACATCGTTAAGAACTTGAGATTTTGTGGAAATAAGAAAAGTGACTCAATAACAGGTTAAACTTTTAGGAAAATATATGGTTGAGGGAAGCATAAATCATAATATGGTTCTGATATTGTGGTAGTGATTTTGGAATAATATTTTATTCATTTGGATAAATTATATAGGATATACTTCACTACCTTGAAAATGATTAATGATTTGTATATTCCATCATTAGTGGAATGTAAAACCTTTTTTGATAGAAGGAGTATATCCAATATTTTATAAGGAATAAGGGAGCATGAATGTAATCAATAAGGTTTTATGGTAATTCAGGGTGATAAAATGTTTTAAAAAATACATAATGAATTTATTCACACATTATTATGTGGCAAAAATGACCTTCGTTGTGTTTACATTCCTTAATAATTTTGGATTTTGAGGTTGGAAAGAAGTATTTTGGATAAGTCTAAAGTTTGGAATCGATTAAGTTTGAAATTGGACACTATTTTTAGGGATAAATATTTTCATGAGATTATTTTGGGATTTTCATAAAAAGGACAACCTAGAGGTCGGGCGACTACCCGTCGCATCCGAAAAGGCCGCGAGACATGTACCCACAACTGATGGTCGATAAAGGTGCCTCACCTACCATGGAAATACGTGATGTACGAGTTGGTATAATGTAGTTTTTTTAAATAGTCTGACAAATGAATTATAAATTCATTATTTTGGGAACCCTATATGATAGGGATAAATAGAATATTTTTGAATTCAATTATCTTTTGATTTGAAAGATGAGTTTAGGGTATAATTAGTTAGAGGATGAAACACTACTTGTCCATTAAATTTTTTCCACTTATTCAATGAATACATTAATTCCTAAACATTAGGGAAGGGATCTTAAATCCAAAATTGTGTTACCTAAATACCTTATGTTTTATTTAACTAACGATATTATAAATCATCATAGATTGATAGATTTTAGGCCATCAATCTTACACTTGGTTGTGATTGATGACCTCAATCACCCCCTAAAAATATTTACATTTTCCTCCAATTATGTTTCCTTAATTTCCACAAGTTTTCTCATAATCGATATCATAATTTGGTGGGGACTTTTTCATTTCCCTTTTCCCCTTATTAAGACTAAATTTTATTAAACAACTTTTTGCTGTTGGTTTTACAAAAAGGTATTCTCCTAATTTTAAGCTTTTATTTATGAAGAAAAATTTCAAATTTCAAGCATACAATTTATTGAAAGATGGGATAATGTAACACCCCCATGCTTTCATTGTACTAAATATCATTAAAGTAATTGAATAACTTGCACTACATGCAACACAGAGTTCGAGCGCAACACAACATACCAAAATAGTCATTCAAAAATTGGTTAGGAATATTATTAACTGCACTTTGAATCTAATATACTCTATATAATTTTAACATCCATATTATGTGTTTCTTAGACATAATATAAGAACCAATTTAATTTTTTCATATATATCTAGTATTTTTCAAAAAAATGAAAATTTACCACTTTTTAATGGAGAAACGTTTTTAAAACCATATTTTACACTTTAATATATTTAATTTAATTAAATAAACTTCTTTTTTAGAAGTGGGAGATAAAAATGTAGTCTGGATAAATTTTTAGTACTTTTCTAACAACATTCATATTTTGATGAATTGTGAAAAATACTATGTTTTAATTTAAAACAACTTTTTTAATCGAAATAATTTATAGTGATTAAATATTAATTTGAATGGTTTGCAAGTATAATTATATTATATTTTTATCATTTAATAAAATCTAGTTCATTATAAGTAATTTCACATTTAAATTTGACATAAACACATGTCAATATTTTGATATTTTTTACATTTTAAGAACCTTCTTTTTGGTTTTGTAAACAAGAATTAAGTTTAAATTATTAAATGCGACTTCTCTGTATTGAATTTCATAAAATTGATGTCATTTTTTAATTCATAATATCAAAATTAGATTAGGGTAAATTTTGGTTATTTTTCTGAAAACATTCAATTTTTGATGAAAAGTGAAAAACACTACGTTGTTATTTAAAACAGACTTTTTATTTAAATAATATTTTATTTTATTTTAATTTATTTTAATTATAAAAAGATTAATAATACCTATATAAGTTCAATTTTATTAATCGGAGTCATTTTATAATAAAATTATATGTATACAAGTTTATTGAACTATTTAACCTCTTTTACCCACCATATAGGCATGTTAGTAAATTTGAATGAAATATAATTTTACAGCTGCTATGATTTTAAGTTAAAAAATTCAAGAGACAATATTGAAATCAGTATGTAAAATTTGATTCAATAAGATGAAAATAAATTTTGGTGAATAGTAACTTTTGACTTTTATTTACCACGGTTAAAAGTAAATTGGGTATTTAAGGGTAAAATTGATGTCATAATTACCCTAAAACATGACCTAATTCAATTATATATGTTTAATTCGAGAAAAACCCCCTCATTAATGAAACATTATCCTCTTTGGTTCACATGGATTAGATTGGGACATTTATTATTAGTTTATTTAAAGAAGAGTTAAAAGAGTTAAATTAAATGATTAATAACTAAACTAATTTTAATATATGGTTACACACAATATAAATTAGACTATAAATATTCATTAGAAATATAAAAATATTTCCAACATAATTGTGCTTTATTTTTAATTTTTAGTCATAGTGTATTTTAATTTATTTATGAATCAATGTTGATGTAATCATTACCTTATTAATGAAATAATAGAATAATTGATATTATAAAATCCCAATAAATGTAAATTGAGACTTATGATGAATTCCAATAATTTTAATGGTTTATATTACATGATGAGGTAGGTTAAATAAATTTTATTCAAATAGATAATGTTTTTATGGCTTTCCAAAAATATCAAATACTAAATACTGTCAAAATTGACTTAATAGTGTTTTTACAACAAATAGTATATTATTAATTGATATAATATTCCTAAATATATATGGTTCGACAAATGGACTTAAATAAAGTTATATATATTAATAATGAACCACAAGCGGAACTCTTGGTGTGTTATAGTTTGATTATTAACCATAAAATATAAAAATACAAATAGACATGGTAAATGCCAGACTATTTAACTAAGAGTTTAATCTAAATGATAAGGTTAATATGTTGACCTAAAACTATTTGAATCCTATTGGTTCAGGGTTTCTAGATCAATCCCCACCTTTGACTCGTAATAATTCATTTTGGCGCCATTAGAAACCAAAAATTAATTTATTTTAATATAATATTTATAGCTTTTCCGAAAGTGACCCTCACCTCTCTTATAATAGGGAACTTCATGTTCTCTTAATTTCACACCTCCATAGCCATTTTTCTTACCCACACCCTGCCTAAATATCCTCACCACTTATCCCACATCAACCTAGAGTCCTTAAATTGATCATAAAGCCATTCTAAAGATCCCTTTGATCAAATCAAAAGGTAGAACCCGAAAAAGTGGTAAATATTTCATCACCTCTTTCAGGTTCTTTTCATCTTCCACTTCATCTTTATTTTTTGTTTCAATTCTAAAATAATAATTCCATTATCTTATATATACTGTGTTGTTATTATAAATATTTTACAATCATATTCCTAATTCTATCCATCATATGAATGACAATGTCACCATATGTGCGTACGTACGGCTTACCGTCTCCACGTCGTGGTGTAGTTTGTTATTCAAACACTTCATTATTTTAATTGGTATAATAAAGAGAATAAATAATGTAAATAATAAATATAACATGATAATGATTCTATATATGTGATATACCATCCAATTACATACGATTTCACCATCAACATAATGATATTGTCGCTCGTGCATACGTACGGATTACAGTCTCCACAACGCGATGAGATTAATTCCCATGTTCACCATTCAACGATGATTATAAATAATATATATTATTAAAAAGTTTGTAATATATGACATAATAATGCTACTGGACATATATATATATATATATATATATCTGTGTGTGTGTGTGTGTATTTATGTATTTATGTACTTACATATATCTTATTCATTTACTTCTGTTCAATATGATATGAAAATGGAAACAACGTTTATGCGTGCATACAAGCTACCGTATCAATAAATGGTGCCTTCAATTAAATATATCTATCTATTATAATTATTTCTATTCTAAATATAAATTATATATAAATTATGTTTTATATTCCGTAAGTATTTAAATCTTGGTCTAAATGATACAATCAAGAATAACAAGTTAAAACATGTACGATAATGAAAGCGATTATTACCCAAAATTATAATTTAACAAGGAGATAATTATCAAATGGGTAATAAAAAGTATTAAATGAATCATATATGATATAAAAAATATGAATATGGTTCCTTTATAATTTAATAACATACTATTGGCATTATACATGAGGTTAAATATACCCTTGACCAAAGGACTGTGCATGGTAAAGGTTAATTCTGAAATCTCATTTTTATTTTGGATTGTTTATGGGTATGTTTTTTATGAGACGTATTTATTATCCATGTCCATTATTCATAAAAGTGTTTTTTAATGGATTCATTGTAAGGTACTCTTTTATTTAAATATAATTTTACATATTTTAAAGATTTATTCTTCTAAACCATTCTCATTAATGTCTATGTGTTAAAAATGGTTTTAAGGATTTATTTATATGGACATTACTGTTTTAAAACCTGAAATTAACTAAAAAGTTTCCATGTGGTATGGGACACGCCTGTTCAAAATTTTCTTTAATTGTATTCCTTTCTAAATTGTGTGACTTTTAAATATTATCTTAAGAAAAGGTATATTTCTCACAAAAAGTCATACAAATCATTTTCATTTATGTCAACATCCTTTGTAGGATTTTAAACTTTTTTGAAGTTGATTTATTATAATAAAAATCTAAAATATTTTATTGAATGTTTTGTTGTGTGTTTGAATGTGGTTGGGTTATTATTATATCATTCATTGTTTATGGATAATTTATTGACATTTCGGATGCCAGTTTTAATATGATTGTTTATGTTGGGTTTCAACCATTTCATATGTGGAAGGCATTGTACATATTACGTGATGTGTGGAGCCTGCTATAGCTCCTCGATGGATTGGTAGATCTCATGACGCAATTAGACGTGGAATTGGTGAACACCTTTCCAAATTTGAGATATAGTTTTGGCCGAGGCTTTATTCATTTCTAGACATCAGGGTCGAGGCCTTGAAAAAATGTTTATGAATGTCTGCATTATACATTCCCTCATTATGAAAACAATATTTATGGTTCATGTGGTTATTCTACTAGTAGAATACACATGACTATGTTTTATTATGGAATTATTTACTCAGATCACATTTCTACCATAAAGTGATCATGTTTATTATTTGTAAAGGAATGTGATTTCAATTATTCACCATGCCTATTGTTTATGTTTTCTTCCGCTAAATTTATATCCTTACTGAGCATCTGATCTCCCCTGTTTCAATGTTTTATTTTTTACAGGATGCGAAGAATTATATTATGAATAAAATACATGGATAATATAAGGGATAAAAATTTGGTCAATGGATAAAATGATGTTCATGTTTTTCATTTTATAATGTAATTTAACGTTCTTGTATGTAATATATTTTTCAAGACTGCTAAACTGGTCGGTCCTTCAAGATGAGATTCCTTGTAATAATACCAATGTATTAAAATAATGCACCAACTATGGGTAACTTGGGTCGGGGCGTTACACTCTTTTTCTAGGAAGTTACACAATTGGTTTGGCACTAGGATCTCGTGTATGGGTTACAATCCAAGATCTCTTGCAAGGGTTATTATGCCCGGATCACACAGAATGGGTTACATGGCAATGTCTCACTCATGAGTAAACATTAGGGTCTTACACAAGAAGATATGTTCTAGGGTTTACCAATAATAGTATCAATGTCATGTCTATATTTTGAAGAAGGTCAATGATCTTCACCATCCAAAATATTTCTACAAAGAGTTTATTCACTTGAAAATCAATGTAAATGGAAGGAAGATTTGTAATACCTGGAAGATCATTCAAGATACAAATAGTAGATAATTTATATGCCTACAACAATCGGAAGTTTGATCAACCTATATGGAATGTGGAAGTTTTTTTATCAGGATGTCATATAGTAGTGAAATAAAAGACCACAAAGAACATCAATAGACCATCTAACTCTAATTTAGAATGAATCAGATATTTCTGATAAAGGTAACTGCATTACCATAAAATGTATATGAATCCTTTTTAGAGTTGTGAGAAAATGAGGAGGAAGAAGGTGATCCATTCCACTGATAGTTAGTCATCAAAGTAAAGATCGAGGGATTGTCCCTTGGGAAAAAATAAACTATCCATAAATAATGTAATTTTTTGATCCATGGCATAGATGTGATAAATCATATTCTTTTTATAGATGATAAGGTCTAGTGGATTTGATACATTGACACAGTTCCTTTTTATTCTCCTTGGATGTTGCCTAGTGGGGGTGAACCAAGTAAAAATATTTTTTCCCATGAAAATTATCTCATAAATTTATTTAAATAAATAAATATTAGATAAATATATAAATTATAAGATCAATATAAACACCAATGAGAAAAAAAAGTGACCCTCATAATAAATATGTCAAGATCCAGTATGGTAGAAAGATGTTTGAAAAGAATATCCATACCCTGATTCACCCCCCCCCATAATATCAAATCCCCCTTTTTACCTAACATGTATTTAAAGAAAATTTTTTTTTTTTATTAAATGAAAATTATTTAACTAAAAAATACAACTTACCTTTATTACATCAGTATCGTTAAAATATGGGAACATTACTCATGCATACAAATGGCATCGCATCTCCACAATTTTATTGTAGTTAACTTCAAATAAACATATTTATTGGTTGATTTTTAACTAATAATTTACATATAAGTGTAATACATATATCCTAATTATTATAATGGATATGATGGAATATTGACCACTTTTACCACTGTCAATACAATGATTCTCTTTGGAAATATTGAACAGATCCTTAAAAACATGACGTGGAAATAATTGAATACATAGTTAAATATACCATAAAATTAAATAATGTAAATGTATTAATAATAGAAAATTTAACCTAAAAATGTTATTATGAAAAAAATTATTGATATACATTTACTATAATGTAGATAAAGTACAAGAACAACAAATCTAGACTCGAGGTAAGGGTTTTTTCATCTCACTTATACTTTTGTAAGACATATGTCATTTTAAACACATATTTCACTTCTTCGGATTATATAATAACCATTTTAATGATATATAATTTATCACCTTATCATTAGGGTTTTCAATGTTTTATTTAATGTCACTTTTTCCTTGGGGGTTATGATTCAACTGCTACCAATGTTGTAAGTGTTTATTTCACAATCTCATCATTATTTTGGATTATATATGTTTATGTATTAGTTGGAGGAATTGTCTTATATTTATTTCTTGAAGAAAATATATTTAATTTTCTTATGTTTATTCCCGAAATTTTGAAGTACTAGTTCCATTACCCTCGATTTGTTACATAAAATGTTTGAGAAATTTTATTTTTGAAAATGTTAATAATTTCACTTTTCGGTCAAAAATCATTTTTCTTCCATATCTATGTTATCTACAATCAATTTAATGAATTATTTTAACATTATCTAAATTATTTATTAAATACATTTTTACCCATGTTTATTTCTACAAAATTGTTTTAATGACTTATTCTGTCATTTTTTGCACTATTGGAAAACTAAAATATACCAACGGTTTGGAACCATTGGTATAGGCCTCCAAACTGCTAGGATAGCCTATACCAACGGTTTATAGAACCATTGGAATGTAAGCCGTTGGGATAGCTCTATACCAACGGGATTTGAAAAACCGTTGGTATATACCTATACAAACGGTTTTGATAAACGATGGTATTTGTAATAGAAAATCTATACCAATGGTTCCATAAAACCGTTGGTATATGTATTTTGAAAAAAATTTGCTGGGATTTGATCCCAGGACCTCCAGTTTATCATTAAACGACCAAAACACTAACATAACATGACTTTTGTGAACAAAATTTCATAAATATATATATATATATATTATCGTAATTATTTTAATTTTTTATTAATAGAATGTTCTGGTGTGGAGGATTTGATTAAAAATCAAGGGACATATGCCAACGGTTGTCAATACCGTTGGTATAGACCTATACCAACAGTTTTTACAACAGTTAGCATAGGTCCCTGGAATGTGGGGGGTGATGTTGATATTTTGGCCACTTTTCCCAATGGTTTGGCCAAACCGTTGGGAAAGGGTAGGATTTCCCAACGGTTTTCCCAAACCATTGGGAAAAGTGGCCACAAATTAGAACTTTCCAAAGAGTTTGGGAAAACCGTTGGGAAAGCCTACCCTTTCCCAACGGTTTTGGAAAACCGTTGGGAAATGTGGCCACAAAGTGGGCTTTCCCAATGGTTTGTCCAATCCGTTGTGAAAGGGTGTATAAAAATTTTGGGAAAAGTCACATTTCCAGTAGTGCTGAAAATTGTATTTTATGACTTTTTACCAAATTGTGAAAGGAATGATTTATTTTTAACTAATATGACATTTATATAATTTCCCTATATCATTAACACTCAATTAGTTGATTAATACAATATAAATTTCTATGTATCTTTTTTTTAAATAATTCTATATTAATTTTAATGTTTTTAGATTTTGAAGATGTAGTTCCAATGTGAAAAAGTAATTTTATTAATAAATTTTACATATAATTTTTTTAACATTTTATTTAACAATGATATCCAAGGATATTATGGATTATATCTATATTATTTATATATAAATTAATAATATTCCAAAATTATTGTCCACAACATTTATATTCTAATATATTCCTTATATTAATCTCTTAAATACCTTATTTATCAAATTTTCAATGATTATGTTATGAGACAACATTATGAAAGCCATTTTGTTTCCATGGGTAATTATTATATTTATTCCATATTATTGATTTCTATTTTTTATAATACATAATCATGAACATGTTATGATAGTTTCCCCCAAATAGTGCTCCAATTCATTAGGTAATTCATTAGCCTTATGTTGAATCATGTATCAAATAAGGGAGTAAAACTAATCCGTTTTATGAGTTTTCACACAATTTGTTTTTTTCTATGAAGTCATCCTTGAATCATGTTTTTTTAATGTTATATGTTTCTATAATAATTAATATGTTTCCATTATCTTATTATACCATTTTTTTAATTTTATTCTCTTTTCTGATTTCTCATGTGCATACTATTTTATGATATCATGTTTTTCCTTTGACGCACACGTTATGTTACCTTATCATATTTATTCCAATATAAGGATTTTTATCTCACCCACTTCTTTACATATTACCAATGATATCCTAGGGAATTATAGGATCCCAATTATATTTGGGATCTATTATGGGGAATTAAATAAGAATTTCTGGTTTTTGGATTCCTTTTCATGTATCATGAACATCGTCTTTCATAAGAACAAGACCTCATAATCATTGGGGATGTAAATCATGGATATTTATTTTTAAAATTATTACAATAATATGTTTAAAATGCATGGGTCACTATAGTTTGTATCAGAGTAATGTATAGTTATTTTCCTGGACTGGGGGTGGAATAAATTAGTTAGAAACCTAGGGATATGTATGAGGATTGGACAATGTATATCAAAATATACTGAACTTTTATTAAAGTGCAGAGATATTAGGTTCCAAGATATTACATCCTTATCTGGATACTACAATAATATTTGGAATATTTGAACATAGGGGTAATAAATTGTAAATGTAATCGTTGATTATGAAACAGTCATCACCTAGTGCAATAATACTGTAATGGTCTCGGTTTTTTTGGTTCATTACTTGGTAAAAATATGATGTTGCGGTGTTTTGGATGTCCTGGAAGGCTACCCGGTGACTCCTAGCAGTATCCTTGGCCTACCGGTAGCCTCTGTCTACCGGAAGCTCTTAGCTACCGGTAGCTGTCGCCAACTGGTCGCTCTCGGATACCGGTTCCTCTCGGCTATTGGTAGCTCTCAGCCACCGGTAGGTGTCACCAACCAGTAGCTCTCAGCTACCGATAGCTGTCACCAATCAGTAGCTCTCGGCTACCGGTAACTCTGGGCTACCGGAAGCTCTCAGCTACCTGTAGTTGTCGCTAATCGGCAGCTCTAGGCTACCGGTAGCTGTCATCAACTGGTAGCTCTCAGCTACTGGTAGCTCTCACCTTCCCCCACGGGTTTTCCAGTAGCACCTCCTATTTGTGAAAATTGCTTTTTAAGCCATGTTTTGACCCTCTTTAAAGCCATTAATGGGTTTTAATTAAATGATTGTGGGGTGTGAGTCTGTTTTAACCACCGAGGACCCTTTAATGACGTGTGCGGTGTCCCAGCTGCGTGGTCAACCCACGATCCCGCTCCTTACGTGGTTTTGAGTTTTTCTCTCCGTATCTTAACCATTCTGGGCGTGCTATATCTCATCCATTTTTAGCCATTATAACCTAAGGTTTCTCTCTACATTTACTTTTCTCTATCCCCCTGTGCTCGGAATAGCCTTCCTCCCAATGAGTTGCGACCCCATGATGTTTTCTTAGAACGTGTTCCATTGATAACCTGCTACTCACGCTGGGAAGTCGATCCTTGATCAGTCTGGTAGGGGTTCACCTTCGTCTCTCCTTTCTGTGTATCTTGCAGGGTGGGTACGCTACTACTTCTAGAGAATTGGATAAACCAACCTTTAATGAAGATAATAAACAGATTCTTACGAATGAAGGTGTGGGGTGTGATTGATGATGTTGCGCTATTTTTCTCCTCTTTCATGATTAATGATTTTTGAATTGTGTGGTCTTACGCCTACTGAAAATCATGAACGTTTGTGGCCTTTCTCTGTGCACTAATAAACCCTTACATATTTTTATGTTTAAATGGATTGTATTCTGGTTGTGAATCTTTTGCTGTGTAAAAGAAATTGGTTAATTACTTATATTCGGCTAAATAAATTGGGATCACCATGATAAACTCCTTTTCCATGTTAACCTCGGTTTAAGCACAGTGGAATTCAAATCATGGAGTGTGTTTAATCTTTTAAATCTGAAAATACTTGTTGAGTCTTCCTTGTTTTGGCAGTATTGGTTCGGTTGTTTCCCCCATGGGCTGAGTATGGGTGACCTTATGGTTTCCTTGGATAGGGTATTAAATCACATGGGTGATGATGGTGAGGATGGGATCCTCTGTTTATATAACGAATTAGGGTGGGATCCTCTTCTGTTTTGAATCCTTCTTATTCATAGTTCATGGGAGGGTATCTCACTTTGACCTGCTTTGGTTCCAATACTTGGGGGGTATCACTTGTTGTGTTTTTATAAGATAATCAGGTGTGAATTTTTTAATTACCATTGGTTGTGCTTCTTCCATGGCTCTTTCTTATGCTTACTAGTTGCCCATGTAGGTGCAGAAACTTATTTAAACATTATTACTGAACTTGAAAACAAGGATGTGACAAATGGAGATTTGGATTTGTGTGAGTTGTAACCTAGGCGTGGTTGTTGTTCTCTTCCCTTATGAGTTCATGGTAAGGATATTGTTCTTTAGGCTACCTGAAGAAAAACCTAGATTTGGGTGAGTTCTTGTTACCTATATATATACTTGTAGTTTCAATTTTTTTTATTCGTGCCCCACCCAAGTTGATCACATAGTGTCGAACACCCCCATTTCCTGGGGGAGGGTTCTTTTTCCAACACTCACATGAGTGGCTGTTTATTATCTTTTTTCTGCTCCCTTTCCCAAACATCCCAAGACTCTACGAGCAGGCAGTGACGGCCTGAAGTCCATTATTATCCCAAAAATATTCATCCAGGGTTGTATGGTGGTTGGCCCAGGTGTGTGAAGGCATGTGGTTTCCCAAATATCTTTTGGATGAGCCCCAGGTGTCTTCGGGCGTGGTAGTAGTTCTTCTAACACAGGTGTCTTCGGGCGTGGCAGTGGTTGTTCTGGCCTAGGTGTTTGCAGTCGTGGTTACCTATGATAGTTGTGGCCCAGGTGTGTGCGGGCAGGGTATGGCAGTGGGACTGCGATGAGAATGGAGGGATTAGTCCGATGCATAGGATGTATTCAATAACCAGTGGGAAAGTGGCGTGGGGTACCCAAACCTCGATGTGCTATTACTATACATTACATGATTTTCCTTATTTGGGGAGTGTGGCTTGGTGAGGCTTGGGTGGTTAGTTTCCTTGTTAGGTGCTTAGTTATCTCTTTTCTCACACGGCATTAGTATGCCTCCCCACTTTTGCACGAGAGTCTTTGGTTTTTCCCTAATAAGTATACTGGTATGCTCACCCTATGTATATAAAACTGCTTTCAGGTTTCCAGGATGACTTCAAGAATCGTGTGGGACCGTACTAGCATGGACCTTTGGGGGAGTTTCTGTTATTGTTTCCCTTTTAATGGTATATTTTTACCTTTGGGGTTTTGTGACATGTATCTTCTACCTATGAACATGCATATAGGAATGGTTTATTTCTCAGCTATATTTGCACTTTTAGTTTTGGTGTTGTGGGATTTACTATCTTATCTCCTGATCCTATTAATAGAAAAAGGTTAATGCCTTCCATTTAATGTGTTATTAATTTACCATGGTTAAAGTCTCCACTCCGGGGCCTATTAATGGCGGGTTTCAGGGGTCATTATCTCTCCTTCAACATAAAGAATGATGGGTCTGTCAATCTACTGCCCCTTCCCTCCTTTTGGTGAAGGCGGGTCGTGACAGAATGGTATCATAGGTGATGGTTGAGATATAGGATGGAGTCTGGAGTTAGGCATAGTATGAATTTAATGGGATGGTAGGGCACCGGTGTTGGGTGACCATGGTGCGTGAATTAGGCTAGGGAAGACCGGCTATGACACAGGATTTTAGGGCCCCCGTGATCTGACGCAAGGACTCTGGACCTACCGAATGACCAAGTGTGGCCATGCCGATTGCAAGGTAGAGACCCTAGGAAAGGTAAAAGAATCATATTGACTTGTGTTCTCGTATTTCTAGGTTGTTTTGGGAAATTAAATTGAATAAGCACTTTAAAGAGTTTTAAGGACAATATTCTTCACTACATGGCCTTAGGAATTCTTTTTTTGCCGTGCAGCTGTGGCACCCGGGAGATGACCACGAGTTTTATGGTCTATAGAGGCCCATGAGGTCGACTTGGCCAATCAGAAGTGGGATGATTGAGAGGAGGAGGATGAAAAGTGGCAGAAGATGCTTTGAGCCTTCCAGCGACAGGACCTCGAGAAGTACGAGTGCAGCACCTTTGACATGATGACGGAGGGATCGCTAGAGGAGTTGGTGATAGCCTTAGGCATTATTCGGGATCCGATGGAGTACTGGGTTCCTATGTCCGTGAGCCAGATGAGGGGAGCATTGCATCAGTGGTGGACGCTCTACCTATGGGAGAGGAGAGAGGTTGAGGTGGCATGGGCTAATTTCTAGAATGAGTTCTGGGCTGAGTTCCTCTCTTCTACCATGAAAGGTGAGTAGAGGCAGGATATACTCTCCCTCCAATAGGGGAGTATGTTAGTAAGGTAATTGGGGATCAAGATCAAGGATCTCCTCTGCTTTTCTATAGAACACTTTCTAGATGTGGAGTCCCGGGCGAGACGTTTAGAGGAGGCGCTTCGACCCTCCCTCCAGTACGTTGGTACCCCCTTCACCTTGCCGACATTATTGGAGGTGCAGAAGGAGGCTGAATTTTTGGAGAGGATGCACATACTGAGAGGTGTGTCATGTGAGGGGATCCAGCTAGAATCATCGAAGGTAAATGGTTTCCGCACCAGACCTCCAGTATCGGGACCCTCTAGGTTCCGATCAGCATGCAGCAGACCGTAGCAGTTCCAGTTCTGGTCCCCCGGTCCTCTCCATTTTCCTTTGGGCCTAGGGATGAGGTGATTCATCCGTGGGAGCCATGTACATCTACAGAATTAGTGCCCGGACCGAGTACAATATGGCGGTGGCAGACAGGCCCAACACCTGACTCCACCGCAGCTTCTAGATTGGCCATTTCAGCAGCAACAGCAGGGGTAGTGAACTCCCGCTCCTCTGAGGGCAGACGTTGCAGGGGGAGGCCGACCATAGGGCGCTCCTCAGGTCCCTTGACCAGGGCGTGGTCAGGGAGGTGGCTGAAAGCCAATAGGCAGTGGAGCTGGGCGTGGATAGTTGCAAGCCGCAGAGGCAACAGTTCCAGCAGGACCAGAGGTCATTCGAGATATGATCAGTTTTTTAGCACCCTTGCGTATGCCTTGTTCGATACCGGAGCATCACAATCCTTCATGCACCCAGTATAGCATGTTCGTTGGGACTCGATGCCCAGAGACATCCAGTGCCCCTGGTGCTAAGCACACCAGTCGGAGGTCAGACTGACTTGTTATATGTTTGTCGAGAATGCAGACTGATGATTGGGCCACATCAGTCAGTCAGGGATCTCCTTCTATTGCAGATATAGCCATACGATGCCATCCTATGCATTGACTGTCTGTTATCTATGTGTTCTGTCATCGACTGCTTCTGAGGAAGGGTCACGATTTCAGACGTGGGTGGCCGTCATGTTATGTTCACCAATGAGCGGAGCGGTCAGAAGGGAAGCAGGCGAGAGGAACCCCTCCTCTCTTTATTAGAAGCGCTGTCAGTACAGTCAGTAGATGCTGAGATGGTGGAAGTACCAGGGATCATCAGTGAGGTTATGGATGTCTTTCCTAAAGAGGTAACAACTCTACCCCCTCGAAAAGATATCGATTTTGGGATTGACTTTTAGCCTAGTGCTCATCTGATTTCGATGGATCCTTACCCGATGACACCATTAGAGCTACGGGAGCATCGGATTCAGATTGATGATCTGATGAAGAGGGGTTATGTTTGACCAAGTGTGTCACCATGGAGTGCTTCAGTCTTGTTCTCAACGAAGGCAGATGGTGGACTTATGTTGTGCATAGACTACAAGAGGCTGAATCAGGTGACGATCAAGAATCGCTACCCTCTTCCGAAGATAGACGATATTTTTGACCAACTGAAGGGAGCGAGATGGTTCTTGAATATCATCCTACGGTCTGGGTATCACCAGTCGAGGGTAATGGAGGGAAACATCTCGAAGACGTCCTTTAGGTCCAGATATGGGCACATCGAGTTTGTAGTTATGCCCTTCGGTGTTATGAGTGCCCCGGTTGTGTTCATGGGGCATATGAACTCCGTCTTCCAGGAGTACCTTGATCAGTTCGTGATAGTGTTCATCGAAGACATCCATATCTATTCAATATCAGAGGAGGACCACACAGAGCATTTGAGGACGGTTTTAGTGGTCCTGAGATAGCACCAGATCTATGGGAAGTTGTCGAAATGCATGTTATGGATGCAAGATGTACACTGCCTTGGGAACATAGTGTCCGAACAGGGGGTAGCAGTGGACCCATCAAAGGTTGAGGCGGTTGTTTCTTGGGCAGCACTCAAGAACGTGGCAGAGGTTCGTAGTTTCCTCGGGCTGGTAGGTAACTATTGGAGGTTCGTACCCAACTTCTCCCAAGTTACTTCCCCTTTGAGAGATTTGACCAAGAAGAACTAGGTTTTCGTATGGAGTGAGAAGTGAGAGGCAACCTACAGCTATCATAAGGAGAAGTTTTTTAGTGCCCTAGTGCACAGACTACCAGAAGAAGGGGCATTGTATGAGGTGTTCTGTGATGCTTTAGGGGAGGGCCTCAGATGTGTTTTGCTGTAGCGACAAGGGGTGATCTCTTATGGGTCTTGGAAGCTATGCCCTCATGAGCATAATTATGCCACCCATGATCGGGAACTTGCAGAAGTAGTTTTCATACTGAAGTTATGGCGGCATTGCCTCATCGGAGAATGCTTTTTGGTCTTCACGGATCACAAAATCCTGTGGAATGTCTTCTCCCAGCAGGACCTAAACTTATGGCAGTGTAGGTGGATGGAGTTCCTCCAGGATTACGACTTCGAGATTTCCTACACTTTGGGAAAAGGGAATGTATTGGCCGATGCTTTGAGCAGGAGGTAGCAGAATGATGTAGTTTGAGAATCAACAAACGCCTGGAAGGCAATGGAGGAGTTGGATACCTTGAACCTATATGTGAGGATGGATAACGCTATAGGTTTCCTGTATCATATGAAATTGAAGTCTTCTCAATTACGGAAAGTGTAGGAGTCTCAGTGGGGAGACCCAGAGTTCAAAGTGATGAGTGACCGAGTTGACTAGGGTGATGCTCAGGAAGGGTGGACGGAGGATGGTCTGAACCAGATGCTTTTACGAGGGAATTTGTTTGTTCTAGAGGTGATATGTGGGAAGGTTCTTATTGAGTTCCACAAATCACCCCTTTAGATACACCCATGAGTTTCCAAGATGTAACAGTGTCTGAGGAGACAGCTTTGGTGGCCCGGAGGAAAGCGAGCTGTGGCAGAGTTTTTAGCTAAGAGCCTAGTGTGTCAGCAGGTAATGGCTGAACACTGTGTTCCAGGAGGACTGCTGCAACCTTTATATTTCCCCGAGTGGAAGTGTGATGACATCTCGATGGATTTCATCACGGGACTACCCATGGTGCAAGGGGGCTGCGACTCCATCTAGGTATTAGTGGACGGGTTGACGAAATTGGATCACTTTTTGGTGATTAAGGAGTCGAGTGTAGTAGACTCTCTAGCACAAAAGTATTTGGAAGAGGTAGTGTGGTTGCATGGAGTTCTGAGTTCTATAGACATGGATAGGGATGCATGATTTACCTCGCGAGTTTGGAGGGGTTTTCAGCATGCTTTTGGCACCCAACTGCACCTTAGAACTTCCTTCCACCCCTAGACAGATGGGCAGACAGAGCGCACCATCCAATCCCTGGAAGATATTCTCCGAGCATGCGCTCGGTACTTCAGAGGATCAAGGGTGCGACAATTGCCTCTGATAGTGTTTGCCTACAATAATATCCATCACTCTACCATTGGCATGGATCCATTCAAAGCCCTATATGGAAGGCCATTTCTCTCAGCCATGTGCTGCACTGAGGTTGGGGAAGCAGGTGTTCTTGGCTCGGAGGTCGTGCAGAGCACGACAGAGAAGGTTCATCTTATACGAGAAATGATGAAGGTGGATCAGGATCGGCATAAGTCATATGTCGATCATATGAGGAGACCCTTGTAGTTTGATGTCAGGGACCACGTTTTCTTTAAGGTCTCTCCTCTATGTGGGCATTAGAGGTTTGAGAAGGGGAGTAAGCTCTCCCCTAGGTTCATCTGACCTTTCAAGTGTTGGGATGAGTTGGTGAGGTTGCGTATCACCTTGCGTTTCCACCTCAGTAAGAGAATGTTAACAAAGTCTTTCACGTTTCCTAGCTTCGCTGATATCTACACGACGACTCTCACGTCATCGATTGGGGAGAGTTAGATGTGGAAGAGGATGAGACCTTCATAGAATGACCAATCAGGATCGAGGAACGTAAAGAGAAAGTGCTTCATGGATGAACCATCCCCTTGGTTCGTGTGTTGTGGAGGCATGGTGGCCTGGAAGAGAGCACTTGGGAGCGAGAGGCCTATTTATGCGTTCAGTACCCAGAGCTATTTTGAATTCCTTTTTGTTCTTGTTCTGATCCTTGTTGATATATTGTACCTTGTGCATTAATATATAAAATGCTTGTTTTGAATAGATATTATATGATATGTTCCATGTTCTCTCTATGTGTGTATGAATGTGTGATGATAGGATAACCTGACTTCTAATCATGAGGCATTATTGTGGATCCTATTAAACCCATGCGGGCATGTCAGTGCCGCCCAAAGAGGATAATATCCTGACATTTAGGAAGGGAAACCCTAACTCACGGGTTGGGAAGTGTTATTCTCGAGCTTGTTGTGAATGTTTTTGGTTGATAACTCATGGGGGAGTATTCATGGATGTAGGGGGAGGGTTCTGTCATAGTTTTTAATCAACTCTGGGGTTTTCCCCTGAGACGTATCTTTGTCGGGTGGTTGTTTGGACCCCAATTTTTTCCTTCTGGGTTTTTGTTATATTCTTGGGGACGAGAATAGTCTTAGACGTATCTGATGTAGTGGCCCAGGTTTTTGGGGTCCATTACTTGGTAAAAATATGATTTTGAGGTGTTCTTGACAGTCTGTAAGGCTACTCAGTGACTCCTAGCAGTAGCCTTGGCCTACCGGTAGCTCTCAGCTACCAGTAGCTCTCAAATACCCGTAGCTGTCAACAACCGTTAGCTCTCAGCTACCGGTAGCTGTCGCCAATAGGTAGCACTCAGAAACCGGTAACTCTGCGATACCGGTAGCTCTCATCTACTGGTAGCTGTCGCCAACTGGTAGCTCTCAGCTACCGGTACCTATGGGCTACCGGTAGCTCTCAGCTACTAGTAGCCCTTTCCAACCAGTAGATCTCGGCTACCAGTATTTATGGGCTACCGGTAGCTCTAGTCTACCGGTAGCTGTCATCAACCAGTAGCTCTCAGCTACCGGTAGCTCTCGCCTACCCCCAAGGTTTTTCCAGTAGCGCCTCATTTTTTCACAAATTGGATTTTAAGCCACTTTTTAACCCCCTTTAAATCCATTATTGGGTTTCAAATAAATTTTAGTGGGGTGTGAGTCAATTTTATCCGCCAGGGACACTTTAATGACGTGTGGGGTGTCCCAGACGCATGGTCAACCCACGATCCCGCTCCTTACACGGTTTCGAGTTTTTCTCTCTATATCTTAACCGTTCTAGGTGTGTTGTATCTTAGCCCTTATCAGCCTTTATAACCTATGGATTCTATCTAAATTTCTTTTTCTCAATCCCCGTGTGCTCGGAACACCTTTCCTCCAGACGAGTTGTGAACCCGTGATGTTTTCCTCGATCGTGTTCCATGGAGCTCCTACTACTCATGTGGGGAAGACGATCCTTGATCAGTCAGGTAGGGGTTTTACCTTCGTCTCTCCTTTTTGTGTATCTTGTGGGGTGGGCACGCTACTGCTTCTATAGAATTGGATGAACTAGAATTTAATGAATATAATAAACGTATTTTAAAGAATGATGGGGTGGGGTGTGATCGATGATGTTGCTATGTTTTTCTCCACTTTCATGATTAATGATTTCTGAATTGTGCGGGCTTACGCCTACTGAAAATCATGTCTATTGGAGGTCTTTCTCATTGCACTAATAAACCCTTACCTCTTGTGATGTTAAAATGGATTGTATTCTGGTTGTGAGATTTTTGATGTGAAATGGAAATTTTATAATTACGTATATTCGGCTAAATAAATTGGGAGCACCCGGATCAACTCCTTTTCTAGGAAAACCCTGTTTTAATCCCATTGGAATTCAAATCATGGAGTGTGTAAAATATTTTAAATCTAAAAATACCTGTTGTGTCTTCCTTGTGTTGGTAGTATTTGTTCGGTTGTTTCCTCCATGGGCTGAGTACGGGTGACCATATGGTTTCCTTGGATAGGGGCATAGATTGTTGGGGTGATGTGGGTGAGGATGGGATCCTCTGTTTATATCACTAATTGGGGTGGGGTCCTCCTCTATTGTGAAACCTTGTTATTAATATTTATTGGGAATTTATCTCACATTGACATACATTGGTTCCAATACATCGGGGGGGAGGGGAGGGGTCTCACTTGATGTGTTTTTACAAGAGAACCGGGTGTGAATGTTTAAATTGTCGTTGGGTGTGCTTTTTCCTTGGATGGTGCTTATACTTACTAGTTGACCATGTAGGTGCATAAACATATTTAAACATTATTAATAAACATGAAAACAAAGATGGGGCAAATGGGTATTTGGTTTGGTGTGAGTTGTGACCTAGGCATGGGTGTTGTTCTCTTCTCTTATGAATGAATGGTACAGATAGTGTTTTTTAGGATGACTGAAGAAAAACCTAGATTTTGGTGAGTGCTTTTTACCTATACATATACTTTTTGTTTTTGTGTTTCTTATTCGTGCCCCAACCAAGTTGAGCACTTCGTGATGAACTCCCCCATTTCATGGGGGATGGTGTTTTTTCCAACACTCCCATGAGTGGCTGGTTATTAGATCCTTTTCTGCTCCCTTTCCTGAATAGCCCAAGACTCTACGAGTAGGCTGTGATGGCCTAAAGTCCATTATTAGCCCAAGAATCTTTGGGCTAGGTAGTGTGGTGGTTGGCCCATGTGTGTGCGAGTAGGTGGTGTCCCACGTATCTTCGGGATGAGGCCCAGGTGTCTTCAGGCGTGGCAGTAGTTCTTCAAGCCCAGGTGTCTTCAGATGTGGAAATGGTTGTTCTGGACTAGGTGTTTGCAGGCGTGGTTACCTATGGCAGTTGGGGAATTGGTGTGTGAGGGTGGGTTATGGTAGTGGGACTGCGATGAGAATGGCGAGATTGGTCCGATGCGTAGGATGTTTTTAATATCCAGTGGGAAAGGGGTGCGGGGTACCCAAACCTCGATGTGCTATTACTATACATTACTTGATTTACGTTATTTGGGGAGTGAGCCTTGGTGATTCTTGGGTGGTTAGTTTCCTTGTTAGGTGATTGGTTATCTCTTTTCTCACAATGAATTAGTATGCCTCCCCACTTGTGCACGAGAGTCTTTGGTTTTTCCCTACTGTGAATACATGTATGCTCACCCAACGTATATAAAACATCTTTCTGGTTTCAAGGAGGACTTCAGGGATCGTGCGAGATCATACTAGCTTAGACCTTTAGGGATGTTTATGTTGTTGTTTCCCTTTTTTCGTGGTATCTTTTTACCTTTAGAGTTTTTTGACTTGTATCTTTTACATTCGAACATGCATATGGGAATGGTTTATTTTTTAGCTGTATTTGCACTTTCTGTTTTGGTGTTGTGGGATTTACTATATTATCTCTTGATACTTTTAAAAGAAAAAGGGTAGTGACTTACATTTAGTGTGTGATTCTATACCCTTGGTGCTTGTCGCCACTCTGGGGCCTATTGGAGGCGGGTTTTGGGGGTCATTATCTCTTCTTCGACTTAAAGAAGGAAGGGCATGGAAATCTGCTACCCTTCCCCCATTTTGGTGAAGGTGGTTCGTGAAAAATACATTCCAGTATAGACACCTGGTTTGATGCTCCCTTGGGATATGCTATATAAATTAACAAACTCTTTATGAACCATTATTATGGAATTGAATATCTTGTTTCATTAGAGAACCTAATAGAAATCATTCTTGTGGTTAACTTAGAACAAAACCTAGAGACTCATAAATACAAATATACGTTTCAATTATAAGTTATTCATTTTTTTAAGATTAAAATTTTTATAATAATTAATCAGCATCTTGTTTTTTATTTCTTTTTAGTTAAGTTTAGAAATATAAAAAATAATTCCCATAACCAATGTGATTATAAATCTATGTTTTTTCCGAATGAAATTCCAAACCTGATAGAAGAATAATTTAGAGATATTTTGATCATGCCAAATTATCTATATCAAATTATGATAAAAAAATAGAACATAGATGAATTTAAAAACACATATAATAATAGAACGAGGACAGGTAATAAATTATTAATTGTTAAATATGATAAATAAAATACGATTCAATTTATTACATGTCAAAAATGTTAGAAGATGCCCCATGTAACATGACTTAATCTTCTGAGAAGATGTGTTATGTGTTTAAATGGTGGAAGTAAAGAAGATAATTTCTGAATAAAAATGAAGAGTCTGGTTAACAATTCAAAGGGAAATAAAGGTCAACCTAAGGCATCAATAATAGTACATTGTCAAAGATGTTGATAACTTGGTCAATATCCACATCAATATGCTCATCTAAGGATTAATTCCTAGGGACCTATGTTAGGAAAATAATTTATGTGTAATGATTCAAAGTTTTACCTTCTATTACACAAAAATAATGTTATTGAATTATTTTTATAATTGGTATGCTGGTTATAAGAATTTTGAATCATCGATGAATTATTTTAAGGTATTTTTTCAGTAAGAATTTTAAAAAAAATTATTGAATCATAATAATTTCATGGAATGGTGATTTAATGTTAGAGTTATATTTTATTTACAAACAAAAGATTTTGGAATTGATAGTCATTGTTATGGGTTTTATGTTGATGTAAGTTTTGAAAATAAATATACATTGACTTTTTTTGTAGATAATAAGCTATATAAAATACATTTGTAGTTATAAAATGATTTTATTATTAATGTTATATTTATGATGTTTATTATATTTTTTTAATGTTTTTTGAATTATATTAATATAGTTTTCTAAAAAATAAATCCTTTAATGTCGGGTGATAACTAATTATATCTTACAAGCCATGGGGATTGAACACACACCCTAAGGCTGACAAGGGTGAAACACCTACCACTATCCGACATGATATTTGGGTGTATATATAATTTTTAAATGATTTTAAAAATAAAAAAATGTGAAAAAGTTTATATAGTAATATATTTTTGAATTTTTTACTTCAAAGATGATAATGATATTTTTGGAGATTTTTCATTGGATCATCATCCCTTTAAATAAGAGATGAATTAAAAATTTTAATGAAGAACTTGAAAAGGACGACATTAAGATTATGAAATATAAATATATCAAGTAGGTATATTTCTTTATTATTTTTTATTCTAGATGGTAGAAATATTCTTCTACATTAGGAAATTAGTATTGAAATAAAAATTCTATTCATTTTCAATGTATCGATGGTACCTTCTCTTTTAAAAAATATAACTTTATCTCTTTAATGGTTCTCCTTTCCAAATCAATGTTTTTCCTTCCCAAGAATGTTCTCATATTTTTAAACATTTATTTTATATGTCTTTCATATTTACTTTTCCATATTTTTAAGAATAAGTATTATTAAGGCTTTTATGATGTGGGTTTTTCAAAAAAAAACAATTAGATGTCAAACCATTGATTAGCATATTCAATTAAACATTTCATGTTAAAAATATATTAATGTGGTTTGGGGGGATATAACCCACTATGATTTTAAAATAAGAACATTATGTTGGCTAACAACTACAACATGCTATACCAAGATTAAATGACCTAAAAAATATATAACCATTATTATCTATCCCTTAAATTGTAGTGAATGAATAATATTAAATATTTTAAGAAAAATATATAATGGTCTGTGACAATATAAATTTATTGATATATTATTAATAAAAAATGACTAAACCTTTGATAAATATTTATTATTATTTTCAAAAAATATGCCACCTTCCAAAATAATATGTAATGATTTTGGAGAGATAATATTATAATTTATTGATGATATTTTAAGAATTTTTTTATTATGAAATTTACATAATTTTTGAAATAATCATGTAAAAATTAACTAAGGGTGAATTTTTCATATTTTTCTGAAATGTTAGAGTTTTCCTTAAATAGATTAAATTAATTATTTTCCAAATATTTAATTTGTTTTTAATAAATAAATAAATTTAAAAGTTACATTTTATTTTATATTATTCAGTCCAACTATAGATAAAAATTTTGATTTCTAATAATCTAATTAATTTTATATCAATTATAAATTTTCATGATTTTTGTGTGAGTTTATTTTTATGTTTCAAATTAGATTTTCTCATAAGAGGTTTTAAACGAATATATTTTATTGATTTTATTTAATTCAAATAAACCAGTGTAAGGATATATTTAAATGAATTGAATTGATTAAATATATATATATATATTAAATAAAATTATTTTAATATGATCACTAGTCATAAGTTAAATATAATATCATATATTTCATAGAAAATTTAATTTCGTGAAGAACATTTTTTCAACACGTTTTCCAATATTAATTATAAATTGAATTTTCATATTCTATGAATTTATTTTTTATAAAATAGATAATTATTTTATAATAATAATTAATATATTTTAATAATGTGAAATTAATTGTGTTCATAAATAATTATAGAAATTAAAAAAACTAGTTAATATAGTGAAAAACTAAATTGGTAAATGTGTATCACATTAGAGGTAAATGGAATTACCTTCTTAAAACATGTTTATTATTGAATTTTAGTTGTTTTAGTCTAACATATAACCCCTAAATTACATTATTTAACAATTATTGAGTAAATTTTCTTATGAGTGACTTTTCATTATTTAATATTTTTTGGTTTTTACAAAAACTCTAATTTTCCTCAATTTTAAAATAGAACACCATCCCGTCGCTTCATCACGCCCATAAAGACATTTGGATTAAAAGCCCTATAAAAATATATCCACAAAATCCTTATGAATATTCTTAGAGCTACTACTATTCAACAAATACCAACCTTAGGATGCTTAATAAGATATCTAAATGAGGTTCTTCTAAGAGAAGGTAATTTCCTTCACTAAGATCCTTTATTTTCATATTATTTTTCCACCATAAATAATGTCTTAGAAATTAAAATATAAATAAGATATTTATATTATATAAATAGATTTTATTATGTTGATTCTATAATATTTATCAATCTACCCTTCCATTATATGGGAATCGAAACCTATTTTTTGTGTCTATGACAAACTATATCCCCTCCACCACAATTCATAGTTTTAATTTCTAATGAAACTCTTAAATGGTAAGTGTGAACCAAAACAACTCCAAAACCATTAGAAATTCAACCACCCAATGTTCCCACCATTGGAAATTCAAAATTTAGATTCAAATTAAAAAGGGCCAATCAGAAATCCGAAATTCTAAAATTAAACAGATCATCACCATCATAATCATGCAGTGATCAAGCTTGCATCATGCTATCACTGGTTGTCCTGTCACTACCAATCTCCATCATTGAGATCACTGAGTTGATCTCAGCATAGCCATCAAAGATAAATATATCTACAACATCTTCCTCCTGAAGCTGCCCGCTCAAACTCGTATCCCAAAGAGCCTTGAATCCCACCTAGCAGCGCCACCTCAGAGATATTGGTAGAAACATAGTTTTAGTGCAGAGAATGAAACATGAAATTTTCGGTCAAAGTAGTGGCATTATACACCTGGAACTGTCATAAATGAAGAACAAAAAAATCACCGCCATCACATTCAACCATGAAACAATATCTGCATAGTAGAGGTCACCTCACCAACATTGTTAACATCCATAAGACATCGAATCAGACCAAACCCACTGAAAAACACAGAAATATCCAAAAAATAATGAATATTGCCTCGAAGAAGGAATCAAATATGGAACCAAAACTGGGAAAACCCTAGGGAAAACGATAACAAAAGAAAGTGAAGAGGAAAAGGGTGCATCAAAACCCTAATATAAGAATGGGATGCTTGGTGATCCACAACTGCCAGAATGAGAATCCCAAAAACTAGTTGATTCTAATGATCCCATTCCAACATGGAAAGGAGCAGTTGACCATGAGTTCAGAGCACAGGATAAGAAGCCAGGGAAGAACCAAGGTGCTGTCACACGAGCCAAAAATAAAAAATAGGACCCCAGAGAAACTAGTGCCGACCATCCACTAGAGAGAACCGGTGGGAAACCTAGAAACAACCAAGAAAAATGAAGAAGATAAGGTAGGGGATAATCAATGCGAGGAGTAGTAACCTAGCGGAACGAGCAGGTGGGAGAGAGCCGGGACCCTGGGGATTGGAGAGCTATCCAACTACCACCCCATGAACTGATGTAATTTTTTTCCATTATATCCTCCAGAAAATATCCATGATGATTTATTAAATTCTTAAATTCAATAAATTTTTATTATTATTTACAATTGACAAATAATATACCTTCTATCCTTACCATCCATTGAAAAATGATTACAACATTCGAGTGTGTGATGGACTACCAAATCAAGAAGTGATTCGATTCACTTTTTTATTAACGAATCATGTGGATTGTATATGAAAGTGTAATTAAGAACAAAAAATTATATTTATGATATATTTATCATTATTTAATATTAAAATTTTAGTTAACTTTTTGCCATTACGATTCATGAAAACTAGAAGCGATACTAATGCGTACATACGACCTACTTTCTCCCTATTTTTAACATGTCTCATTGTTTATAACCATATTTCAGGGACGGTTTTAATATAATAATTTATGTAGTAAAATTTTAATTATCTACCTATGGTTATTATTAATAAAATGTAGTAATGACACCTTTGACCATAGTCAACACACCAATTCCGTTTGAAAATTATGAACTAAGGGTCCACAACACCCCCAATGTGGACATAACTGGATATGTTATGAAATATGTAAATAAAATAAATGAAGTAATTGGATTAATTATAAATAATAAATCCTATAAAAATTTTCTAAGAAAAATAATAATTGAAATATGTTTATTATACAATAGATAAAAAATATACATGGAAAGTCTGTAATCGAGGTTAGTGATTTCTCATCTCACTTTTAATTCTGTTGGACATATTCCATATTAACAACTTATTTATTTTTTCTAGTGTATAAAATGAAACCAGTAATGTAATATTATGAATATTTTTATCGTTATGGTATTTAAATTTTAATTTGATTTTACTACATTAATGTGGGTTATGATTCAAAATATTCCTATGTTGTAATGTTTTATTTCACAATCAAACCATTATTGGACAATGTTTATGTTTAAGTCTCCCTTGGAGTAATTGATTGATATTTCTATCATAAATAAATACTATTTTAGTTTACACGATATATTAATGAAATTTTCATGTAGTAGTACTCTTTTAATCTCTTTATTAATTAAAATTATTGAAAAAGTATTTTTTTTAAATGATAAAATTATTTCTCCATTCGGTTGATAATATTTATTATTCCATATTAATATTTATATAAAAAATTCTAGGAATGTTCTTAAATTTAGGATACTTGATTATATAAATAGATTTTTAAACATGTTTTTATTTTTACAAAATGTGTTTAAGGAAATATTTCTATCATTTTTTGAATTACGAATGTTTTAATTTATTTTATAAAAGTGTGAAAGGAATGACTTTCTTTAACTTATATGTAATGTATGAAATTTCCAACCATCATGAAAAATAATTTCATTGATTATGTTATAATTTTCCAATGATATATTTAATGAAATTATTTTCTATATAATATTAAATTTGTTTATATTTTGAATATGTTATTTCAATGTGAAAAGTGTATTTTTGTCAAGAAATATTCCTTGTGATATTTGAAAGACATTTTCATCAATGACGAAACCCATTGATGATATGGGTTTTTATAAATTTTTTATTTATGTCTCTAAAATTAAAACATAGAATATTCTAAATAATTTTTTTTGTTAATACATGCCTTATATTCATATCTCAAATTCCTTCATTATGAAATTTCCATTGATTATTTCTTGAGAAATGATTACATAAGCCATTTTCATTTAATGCATAATTCTTAATTTGTTGACATATGGTGGATTTTTGTTTTGAATCACACATAATAAAGAACATGGAACTAGGGGTCTTCCCAAAGAGTTTTCTAATGCATTAGGTAAATATTTTGTATCATGAAACATTATGTATGAGATTGGAGTAAACCTAATCTATTTATAAGACATTTTAAACCGTGTGATATTGTCTAGATTGTTAGTCTTGACTCATGATTATTTCATGTTATATGTTATTTCCACAATTCATATATTTCTATTATATTATGATATCATGTTCTTTTTGTTATTATATCATTTGTTAATGCATGTTCATTTTATTTTATGCTATCTTGTAGTACCATTGACACATGCATATGTGTCCTTAACATATTTATTCTCTCACAGAACATTTTTCATCACCCATTCATTTATATGATCCCTAGGTTTTCCAATTCAGTTATAAGAGAATTAATTAATTTTGAAGATCATTATGAGGAAAAAATAAGCATATTATTTTTTATATACCTTATGATGTTTCTTGAACCTTTTATTATCAATACACGAAGCCTCATGCTATTTGGGGTTGTTCATATTGGATATTTATTGTGAAAAATCTTGTAATAATATTTATTAAAGGCATGGTTTAATATAGTATATGTCCCACCAATTTCATATTTGATAAAGGAGATGTTGGATGTGGCTCACAGTTCATAATTATCTATTGATCCTATAAATACAATGTTGTGTAGAGACATAAATAGGTATTTTTATTGGTACAACCTGAAGAGAAATATTACATATTATGCATTTCTATGGTTTGTTTGTAACGAAATTAAGGATATTGGAAATAATTATACTGTTATGTTAAAACCATTACCCATACAAAAATATAAATTTGAAAAGGTCACTATGGACTTTGTCACTAGACTCTCAAAAACATATAAGGGACATAATGCCATTTGGGATATTGTCGATCACCTTTTAAGTAATAAATTCTCATTTCCATCATATAAGAATTATCTCTTGATCATATTTCCCGTATATACATTATGGAAGTGGTAATGTCATATGGAGTACCACATTTTATAGTATTTTACAAGGATCCTAGGTATACCATGATTTTATTTGAATTATTCAGTAGGTTCTCGATATAGAGTTATTTTTTAGTACAACATAGAATCCATAGAGAGATGGTCAGTCTAAGAGAAACCTTCAAAACCTAGAGGATATGTTTAGATATTTTTTATGGATTTTAAAGGTGTTTTTGATCATCACCTTCATATGAATGTCTTTTCTAATAACAATAAATTTCACTCAAGAATTCACATGATTACTTATGAATCCATATATATAATGAATTATATAACTCTAATATATCTAAATTTTTTTGGAGAAATAATACTTTTGGGGTCTGTGCAAACTGAAGAAATTGAATATAATGTTAATGTAATTCAATGGCACATCATGGGATCTCAAAGTCTATTAAAACATTATGAATCCAATCATTAGTGTGATCTAGACCCTGATGTTTGTGAGAAGGTATTTCTGTTAATTTGTCCATGGAATAATTTTTTATATTTTAAATCAAGGGAATTGTTATCAGTAAGAATGTTGGTTCTATTGAGATTCTTTATTGAGTAAGGATGGTAACTTACCTCATGGTTCTTCCACCAAACCATTTTAAAGATCATGACGTATTTTTTTATCTCTCATTAAGAAGTAAATACCTAATTCTTCATTTATACTAGTCTCTTTGGTTATCCCACTAGAGGATAGACTTTATTATGAATAACAACCAATAGAATGATTTTATTATAGTTAAAAACTACTTGGAAACAAGACTACTCACATAGTGAAAATTATCTGGATGAATTATAATTTTGATGATGCTATGTGGACACTAGAAGATGTAATGAAACTAAAATATCATCACTTGTTTGTATTGAAGTGATTAATTTCAAGGGTGAAATTAAATTTTAGGGTTGTAGAATGTAACCCCATGATATTTTAGAACAAATATTACTTTAAATATTTTGATTTGATTAATATATTTCATTACACACAAAACCCATTTTATGCGAACTACAATATACTATTAAAATATTATTATATAGCCAATTGATTGGGGGTTATGAATTTTACTAACTTTTTAAGAAATTCTGGTGGTTAGATATTTATAAAATAAAATCATTGGTTATAATCAAATTAGTAATAAAAATAATAATTTTTTGAAAACAAAAATATTTTTTAAAATTATATAATTATGTGAGAAACATATTTTTATATTAAAATATTAAATTAATAATAATTAGTGAAATATTTTGTCTAATAAAAATAATGTTTTATTAAATTATTAATAAATAATAAAAACATTTAATGAGTAAACGGGGGATAATATATGGCCTAAAATGTGATCCCTTTTCAACTTATGATCCAATTTCTACCTAATTTGTAAAATTATAACCCTTTAAGACTGAAAAAGATGTTACCATAAATAATTTTTAAATAATATTACTAAGGGATTAAAAAAATATAATTATTAAAAAATAATATAAAGTTATAAAAATATTAATTAATGATTTTAATTTAACTATATCTTAATTTATTTTCAAATACCTATCCATTTGGAATCATTTCATTAGATAATTTCTTTATAATATTACAATGTTTTAAGAAAACCCAAGAGTTCCTCTCCTGTCAATTATAAATGGGAACACATCCTTTATTTTTTTATCAAAAAATTGGGCCTCCTATATAGAATCAATCCAGAAAATTTATCTTGTCCACTCCCTTAGAAATATTATAGAGGAACTGTTATTCCAAAAAGATGAACCCTATGGTCCTTTGAAGAATTTCTGAATGAGCTATTTCAAAAAGAGGTAATTCCCTTAACTGATCAATGTATATTTAATTTTTATTTTACCAAATTAAAATCTATTATTTATTTCCTAAAATAATTAGTTCAATATCCAAGATATACTTAAATTTTATTATTTTAATAAAACCACCTTTATCCACTGTCTTTACCATTCAAAAGAGGCTGAATGTATCGCTTGTGCACACAAACCAATTACCTTCCCAAAATAGCATTACACATCATTTTCTACCCCCATATTTCATGGATTTTTATTCTAATGATTTTAATGATTATATATAATACTTATTATATAATTATACATCTATAATAATTATATCACATCATAATTATTGCCTTAAAATCCATTTAGAAATGATAACATCTCTCATGCGTATGTGTGGACTACCACCACCAGGAAGTGATGTGAATCATTTTTTCATTTCAGTTTGACATGGATAGTAATAAGGATATAATATATTAATACAAAAAAAATTTATGATATATTAATAATTTTTTAAAATATGATTTTTATTTACCTTTCATTCATTCCATTTTTTGAAAAGTGTAAATAACGTTCATGTGTACTTTCTACCTACCATGCCTATGAAAGGTGTGATTAATTTTTATATAAATCACATTTATGAATGATTATAAATTTAAATATTTATTAATATATAAGATAATTATATCATGATTGACATTCCTTATTTGATTTAACCATGATCAATATACATGAATCTAGAAATTAAAAAGTGTAATTATAATGAGGAATGAAATAGTTAACAACAGGAAATGATGATTTTTATAAGTAATTACCAATAAATAGATGTTTAAAGGTCATACGAGAATAAAATATGATATTACAAGTATAAAAATGACTCTATTATATAATTATAATAAATTTTAATTTTTTATACAGTTTTATAAAACACTTTCTAAACAATTCCAACAGAATGTTAGTGTTTTATGTTACAATCTCATTATTTATTAGAATTATTTATGATTAAGCCTCCAATTATGGAATATTATGATCTAATAATAAATAAACTCCTTAATTTTATTATTATACAGTCATTTATTGATATATTTTTTTTTAAATTTCGGTTTTATCACATTAAATTCTCATGATACCTGAAGATCATTTTTAAGGATAATTGACATCATTTCTCTCTTTAGTGGAAATCCATTATTTTGTATCTCTTTTTTTCAAAAAATATTTCCAAAAATGTTTTTAATATTATAAAATAATTTTATAAAATAATTTATAATAATTTTAATCTATTTAAAAAATCTTTTAAAGTAATCTTTTTGTTTTTTTCTGAAAAAGGTAATTTTATACATTTTATGAAAATGTGAGAGGAATATTTTGTATTAACATATACAACATGAACATAATTTTATGCCATCATTACCACTCATTACATTATATTTTAAATTATATGTTTCAAAGGACATTTTAAAAGGAATGTATTTTCACAATATTTTTTGAATTGGGTTTTACTAAATGTAAATTTTAAAGTTGAAATTATATTTTACTCATTATTTTTTTTAATTTTCTTTTAATATAATATCTATTTATCGAAGAAAACAATGCTTTATTTCACATATTATTTTCTGGGGATACGATCTGAGGGAATCATCCATATTATTATTTTGATGGATTATATTTATTATAACCTGTTTTTTTGAAACTCATTCCTTTCTTGGGGTTTTTTAAAGAAATGAAGAAATGTTTATGAGACCAGTTTCTTTTCAATGGATTATTATATGAAGAACTGATCTTGAAACCCATTTATTTTCATGGGTTTTGGTATGATAAATATTTTATGATATTGTGGAACACATATAATTTATATTCATTTTGTGATTTGTGGAAATATATTTATATGTCAATTCAATGCATTAGTTAAAGATGGATTTCTCAAGAGATAAAAAGGTATGGAATGGGGAGTAAACCCAATTCTATAAGGGACTCTCTATAGTATGATAGTAATTATTGTGAACCTTGACTACTATAATGGTTTGGTGATCGAGCCCAATGAAAAATGATAGTTTTTTTGTGATCCTTGAATACAACAAAAAGTATTTTCTAAGCTTATCTTTATCCCAAGATTCTATGTCTTATACCAATGTAATGCTCTTATGAGTGATGTTCATTGACTCCTTTACAGTTTATGTCTTATAATATAACTATATTTATTTCATGACTCATGATTATAATTCATGATATCCGTGGTATGATTTTTCATTTTTATGATCATCTTCTCATACCCATATGCTCATGTTATGTTGATATATCTCTTGTTTAACCTTACCAAATATATGATATGACCCTATTTTTATGGTTCATTTCCATAGGTTATAAAGAAATGTATCAACTATGATATATATTAAAGGATTCTAGTTAGAAAGAACAAAATAGGAGATGATGTAGATATCTTTTAAACTAATTGTTTGGGTATGAAGGTTTCCAAAGGCATTCGACCTATATGATTATTGTGTGGATCATTATGTTATGGAATGAAGATTCACCTAACGTATGTAATATAACTACATGAATATTATGGACAGTAATGATAACCATTTTAACTAACCTTTTCTGGTTTCGAAACCATGGATAACACCTAACAAAATGACCAAAATAAAAATATTATAATGAAAACCCCTTCTCTGTCACATAAAAATATATTATATGCATTGGGTACACCCTTAAATAATCATCGGAGGTATGAAACTGGGGGTCATGCAATGATAAAGTGATTTCCACTAAGGGTATTCATCTAGATATTTAATATAAGTAAAAATAATACTACTATCCATCAGGAAAAGTTGATGAAAATTTCTATACCTTTGGTAAAACCATATGGGTCTATTTATTAGGAATTTCAAGTCACACACCATAATTGTCTTTTACCCCATAAGGTAAGAGTTTGGGGCCCCCATAGATGGTCTATGTTTAGAAATGTATATATATATATCCTTACATATGTAAAAAACACTACATCAAAGCTATCTACTCAAGATCCTCATCTACCGGTAGGACCTGAATTATTCAAAAAAAATCACCAACCACATGATACTGTAGGTTCCGGGCGCAGCGGAAGCACAATGGTGGGTTTGCACAAATTTAATTTTAACGTTAAACAATGTTCAATCCAAGATCATTCATGATATAAAATGCCGAATCTTCGAAATAGAACTAAGAACGAAAAGAAAAAAAGAGTCCCGAAACCCTTGAGGAGGATCATCATATGTTGATTATAATTAATTTAATTAATGCATAAAAATTACCTCACTGGAATTCATTCTTCGTTGATGTGTTCGTTCAATATTCGGTGATCCGTCATTGCGTTGTAGAATCCAAGTTTAGGATTCCACTAGCGGTGATCCACACATGTGTCACGTATCTCCAGACGTCGCCGAAGGTATCTCCGGGTGCTAGTGCGGAAGAACCTTTGTGTGCGATGTCCACCTTCGACTGCCTGGATCCGGTAGAGGATCTTGCTCTCATAACTTGAGGGCGTTTTGGTGGAACATGAATTATCTCTTCTCTTGAGAGTATTTCCAAATCCTCTGTGCACAACAATGGATCTTCAAAATGTTGGGGTTGCGAGGATATTTATTATTGGGTTTGAGGTTTATAGAGTTATGAAAATAAATAAACGCGTTACGCATTTTATTTATTTCATTAACTTTTATTGAAAACCCCCATGTCGAATTATTAATTCCTTGGCATGCGCCCACACTGATTATAATAAATATCATTTAATAAAGAAATATTAAATCCTCAAAATCCCAACAGGAAAAACTACACGGCGTGTACTTGTTTTTCATAAAACTACACTGCGTGTATATTTAATATACACGATGTGTACTTTTATTTTTCATTTTTCTACACCACATTTATTAGACCTTGAGTAATGACTATTTATTTCTTAAATAAATTTAACTTCATTACTTGCTAATAAATATATCATTTTGTCCACAATGTATTCTCTCAAATAACTACTGTCAAAATAAATGCGATTAGATATCCTTAAATAATTATTAAACCACAGTTAGGAATAATATTTATATAACTTGTTAAATTAATATTTAACTAAGATACATGGACACACTTAGTGTGTGACCCTCTAGGCCTCTTTCTATGTGGCATTAGGCAGTGCCTGCCTAAAGTCCAAGGTTAGCATCTAGCAACACGCCAAGGCACCCATTGAGAATGAAGTTAGTGCCACAATGATGTGTCACCTCCTATGAACGCTTACTGTGTAATATAATCTCTTTGTATCTATATCTCCAATGAAGCGGGTTTCATTCTAGTGCCATCAACCAATGTGCTTGATTATTCTTTCCTTGACTTCCTGAAATTGAACTTGCCGATACCTTACCATGGCCATGGATTTATTTAGACTATATCAATTCCATCAAAGGGCCTGAGATATCTAATTCTTTTATGGAACAGAAGGTACAAATCCTTTCTCGCATTATCTATTAATGTAGTATTACTCGTGATGCACCCAACGTATCCTACCTTGCTGCGAATATTGTGTTGTCACAGTTTTCGTCAATACAACTAAGTGCGCGAGTTATAATACCCATCAATAATAATCATAAAGTCTATGGACCAATACACACGTCCGCAGATAGGAACATCCAATGACACTATGAAATGTGGATTTCTTACTGGCAGGTCTCGTTCTCATAATATCCTCCTGGATAATACCAAGGGCGCACACCATGAGAAGGTGCCTCAATGTTTTATGAGTCCTCACCCCTAATGACCTGTATTATTTGTGTCCCTCAAATAATATCATCTGGCCATGGAACATACATTCAAGAACAGTGTTATGACACTTCCAGGTTCTCATCATAGTAGGGATCCGCTATGACCTTTTAATGAAACAGGTGTCCTTAGGAAATTCTCACATGACATGTCATGTAGAAGAACAATAAAGATTTTATAAGGCTTTTATTTAATGAATAATGTAAAAAGTAGTTGGTTCCAGACAACCAACTCCAATAGACTCCCACTTGGACTAGAGCCAACTACTAACAACCTTTAACCCGCTAGCTCTCACATGATATTCATGCTTCTGCTGAGATAGGCCTTTAGCCATGGGGTCCTCCACGTTCTCTTCTGTGGACACTCTACTCACTGCAACATAACCCCTTTGATAGAAATACTTCAAGAGGTGATCCATTCAAAGTATGTGGTTTGTCCATTGATGTGACCTTGGTTCTTTTGAAAAGGCCACCGCTGCAGTATTATCACAATACAATGTAATGGGATATTTACTGCTAGGCACCACATCAAGCTCATATACAATGTTCTGAATCCATACGGCTTCATTGGCTGCATCAGAAACTTCTATATACTCGGACTCCGCAATAGAATCGACGACAACTGGCTTATTTGAACTCTTTCAGATCACATCTACTCCATTGAGACAGAAAACATATCTAGATTGCGACTTCAGATCATTATGATCTTTTTGAAAACTAGCATCATCATACCCTCTGATGAAAAGCTCCTCATCTCCTCCATACACCAGGAACATATCCTTACTTCTTCTCAGATACTTAAGGATAGTCTTAACAGGAGTCAAATGTTGTTCTCCTGGTCTTGCTTGATATCTTCCTACCATGCTCAGTGCATAGTCAACATCAAGCCTGGTACATAACATGGCATACATGATGGATCCTATAGACTATGAGTATGGGATCATTCTCATCATATATTTCTCATGTTGTGTCTGGGGACACATTTTCTTAGAAAGATGTAAGCCATGTTACACTGGAACCAATCCCCTCTTGTATTTTTCCATACTAAATCACATTTGTATCTGGTCAATGTATGTGCCCTGACTTAGTCCAAGTAGCCTCTTGGATCTGTCATGAATGACCTTGATCCCTAGAATATTGGCTGCTTCTCCTAAGTCCTTCATGTAGAAACACTTCATCAACCAGTCCTTAACTAACTTTAAGGTCGGTACATCGTTTCCAATAAGAAATATTTCATCAACATATACCACTAGGATGAAGACCGCATTCCCATTAAACCGCTTATAAACACATGGCTCACATTCGTTCATAATGAAACCAAACTCTTTTATGGATTCATCAAATCGAATGTTCCATGACCTGGATTCTAACTTCAAACCATAAATATATTTCTGCAACTTGCAATCCCATTTGGCTTCACCTGGTGTCACAAACCCTTCTGGTTGTGTCATATAGACATCTTCCTGAAGGTTCCCGTTAAGGAATGTTGTTTTGACATCCATCTTCCAAATCACGTAGTCATGGTAAGCTCCGATGGAATGTATGATTCTTATGGATTTAAACATGGGAATTGGAGAGATGTTTTCATCATAGTCAATTCCTTGACAATGTCTGAATCATTTAGCCACTAGCCTTTCTTTATAGGTACTAACTTGACCTTCCATTTCTAACTTTCTTTTGAATACCCATTTGCATCCAACATGCACTACATCAACTGTCTCATCGACCAGAACCCAAACATGGTTCTGATACATGGATTCCATCTCAGAATTAATAGCTTCTAGCCATCTTGTAGCTTCTGAGCTTTCTACTGCTTCCTTGTAGGAGAGAGGTTCATCATTGTCCAACAATAATGATTCACCATCCTCGGTGACTAGGAAACCTAATCTCTCTGGTTCCCTTACATCTCTTGAGCTCCTACGCAGTACTTGTGTGTTTGGAACATCTTCCATTGGGACCTGTGGAACTTGTTCCTATACCAACCCATGTGTATCTTGAGCATCATCTTCGCTGAAGTCAATCTTTCTCCCACTATCCTTCTTGAGGATGTGCTCCCTCTCAAGAAAGATGGCTTGTCTGGTGACAATCACTTTCTTGTATTGAGGGTTATATAGGTAATATCCTTTTTTTTCCTTGGGATATCCTATAAAGATACACTTCGTGACATGGGGTGCTAGTTTGTTGCCTGAGAAGGCCTTAACAAACACCTCGCATCCCCATACACGTGTGTGCGACAAAATGGGTTTCCTTACATTCCAAAACTCGGATGGAATTCCATTTTCCACCTTAGTTGGTACTCGGTTTAATGTGTATGCTGCAGTTTGTAATGCTTATCCCCAAAAGAATAATGGAAGATCTGCATGACTCATCATCGACCTCACCATGTCCAACAAGGTGCGGTTCCTCCTTTCACTAACACCATTCCACTGTGGTGTATAAGGAGGAGTGAGCTGTGATAGAATCTCAGACTCCCATAGAAGATCGATGAACTCTTGGTTCCGATATTCTCTTCCTCGACCCAATCGAAGCTTCTTTATCTTCTTACCAAGCTGATTCTCTACTTCATTCTTGTATTCCTTAAATATCTCTATGGACTCTGACTTATACCACATTAAGTAGACATAGCTATATCTAATCAAATCATTATTAAAAGTAATGAAGTAAGAATATCCACCTATAGCTTCTACTGGAAATGGTCCACACACATCCGTGTGTACAAATCCTATAAGCTGTGTGGCCCTTTCACCTTGTCCACCAAAAGGCGGCTTGGTAAATCTTCTTTGTAAATAAGCATGACATCTATCAACTGGTTTTAGCTCAGTAGAGTCTAATTATCCATCTTGGCAGAGCATTGTCAAACGCTTCTCGTTCACATGACCAAGGCGGTGATGCCATAACTAGGTGATGTATGAGTCATGTGACTTTGTTCCGTTATCGATTTCCGACAATTGGTTTTCGTAATTCAATACATACAAACCATTATTTAAATGTTCCATACCATACCATACGTTGTTCTTATAAAAGAGACAACCCTTAATTCCAAATATGAAAACAAATCCATCCATATCCAAACAAGATACAGAAATTATGTTCTTGGTAACACTAGGCACATAATAACAGTTATGTAAAACCAAAATCATCTCAGTCGGCAATGACAGGTGGTAGTCGCCAATAGCCAATGCAGCTATCCTTGCTCCATTGGTAGCTCGAAGATCCACCTCTCCTCTGGCGATCTTTCTGAATATAATTGGTTCTTGCATTTGAATACAAATATGATCCCCACAAGCTATATCTAATACCCAATGTGTAGAAATAGAATGATTACACTCGATAAAAAACAGAACTTTAGCTTCCCCATGCTTCTAGGTGTAGTTACTCTTCCAGTGGCCCTGCTTTCCACATGAAAAAAAAACTGCCTCACGTTCCATGCCCTTCCTCTGGACCTTCCCCTTCTTGGAGGGACGGTGCTCGGGGGCTTCAGACTGTTTATATGTCATTGTCCCCTTTTCCTTGTCCTTTCTTTTCTTGTTCACCATATAGACTGCGGGTTTGTCAGACCCCCTGTCCTTATCTATGTGGTGAATCAAGGTTAGAAGCTCGGATAGACTCTTCTCATTCCAGCTGATGGTATAATTGACAATGAAGCTAGAGAAGGTCTTGGGAAGTGATGATAGGATGAGATATGTACGCAACTCATTCGGGAATTTAATCCCTAAGATTTCCAGGCATTCAATGTAGCCAATAAGCTTGACTACATGAGGCCCAGCTAGTACAGACTCTCCAAGCTTCGGGGTAAACAATGTATTGTATATCTCATACCTCTCATGTCTCTCCTTCTCTTGGAAGAGATCTTTATGTTGAGACATCATGCTATACGTGTCTATGTTTTAGTTTTGCTTCAAGAGATCATTAGACATGTCTGATAGCATGAAACACTGGAAATCTGTGGCATCATCCATGTGTTTCATGTAGAGAGATAATTCCTCATCAGTACCCTCTTTCCCAGGCGCAACTGGAATAGGCTCTTCCAGCTCATATAATTTCCTTTCGTGGCGACGGACGACGTGTAAATGCCTCTCCCACTCTTGGAAATTGGTGCTGGTGAGAAGGTTTTCTTTTTCGAGTATGGTGTGCAATGATATGTTTGAATTCATTTTATTGTCATTTCTACAAATTAAGATGAGGAAGGGTTTATTACTTTATTACAAAAATTGAGACAAATAAATAAATTAATACTTATTAGTCTCCCACTATTTTATCGAAATCCAATATCCCTCACCATTGACTTCATAATATTGTATTGTGTGAATATTATAGTGGCAAGGATCCATATTTCCATTCACATTACACCAACTATTGTTGGTCAAGCAACTTGAAGGGTTTTAGGTAGGAATTCCAAATGCCAACTGCATTAACTCGCAGCTCCTTGATCTGCTTGGTGGACTCCCCAATCCTGATATACTTTTTGGATTTCCTCATCCTTTGCCTCTTGGTCAAACCATGTCCTGCTGTGGCAGTCAACCCTTGATGCGAACAACGTCAAGTCAACCCAAATCCTTGAATTAGAATTCCCCGATAATTGAATGCACCCCAACTAGGGTTGGTCAAGCACTTTGAACTATGGTTCGATTCTAACCATGATTATGGAAGGCTATGCCGACTTAATATTTATTTTGAGGGATTTTATCCTTATGCATAAAATTCCATTTTGTTATCATTTATTACATGATTTTTAATATTAAGTGGGATATACTTAAGTGATTAACCATGTATAAGATACTATTTACGTATATGCCAGCTTTTTTTAGTTCCATCTTGCATGCTCGTTTAATTCATTAATTGTGTGATCGTGACAACACACCCACAATAAATTCCCCATGAAACTGGCAGAAATAAAATAAATGGTATGATCATGAGATTTTCTATTGGTTAGTTTATATATCAGTTGATAATATAACCCAAGACCTAAGGGAGAAACACCTTGAACCTTTCGGGTTCGTGTTTACAGCTTTCCACATGTCCACCTTTGTATCTCCATGGATTTGTTTCACCTTGGATCCTAACTTGAGCCGCCTCAACTAGCTTGGGAGCTCCATCCATTACAAATTCATTTATCTCACACGCAGGTGAGGGGTGAAAGGAGTTTTTACATAAAATAATCATGGGGCGCGCATGCCCTATATATTAATGAGGAGATGGTTCACAGGCCAAAAAATTTAATTTAAATAAATATATTAAAAGAAACCATTCACATACAAAGGTCTCGATCTAGCTCATGATCATCCATACATGCAACGATATTTATCCATAAATAAAACTAGCATTAAATTCTTTAATCATTCTTGTTTAAGATAAATCACGCTCGAATCAATTAATTATCTGTAATTAATCAATCCTTTTCTCTTAAATCCCTTTTCTAAATTTCCTTGAGATTCTCATCCATAATAATTTTAAAAAAATAAATTCATTTAAAATTATCCTTGTACATAACTTGTACCTTGGAGGAAACCCGGTGAATTCCCATTTATTACACAGATGTTAAATTAAACACATATATATAAAACACCTATCAGGTGTTGTGCCTCAGCTTCACGCCTGCACCATGGTACACATCTCAAGGGTTTTTATAGTATAATAATAAATTTTAATAAATCTGCGTAATTTGGTTGAGTACACAGAGTGTAGTTCTGACTACACGGTGTGTACTTTTCTTCACCGTCCATCCGAAGCACACGCCCGGGGACAGGTCGTGTTAATGTACTTCAGCAATTTTCGGAGTACACGGTGTGTACAGTGGGACACACGCCGTTTAGTTTCCGCGTTACACGGTTTCTAGATGGGCATGTCGTGTACGGAGTACATGAACCAACCCTAGCCTGAAGGGACTACACGTCGTGTTCATTGGACCACACGACGTGTATTCTTAAAACCGTGTGCCACCTGCTTCTGGTCAACACACGGTGTCTTAAATTCATAGAAAGAATCCAATACATGGCCTGATTTGTAAGATCAGTCAATGGATTTAACCTAGACTACACGGCGTGTACTTCCGAATACATTCCGTGTATTCTGGTGTTATACGGCCAGAAATGTTTGGCTCCTCCGGATGAGTTCCTATATTTTATTTTAATAAAAATTAAAAAAAATTCGTTTCTGTGAGGTGAACGAGAAACAAGGGAGGAGAAATAGATCTCGATATTCAGATTCTCAGAATGATTAAACTTGAATTTAAATAACTAAATTATTAAATTCCTAAATTAAAAACAAAAAACTAAATAATTATAATCAACTGTATTACTGCTCTGATACTACATGTAGGTTCCGAGCGTAGCGGAAGTGCGATGGTGGGTTTGCCCAACTTTAATTTTAACGTTAAACAATGTTAAATCTGAGATCTGTCACAATATAAAACACTAAATCTTCGGAATAGAAAGAATAACGAAAATCAAAAAAGAAGAGTCCTGGAACCCTTGAGGAGGATCATCATATGTAGATTATAATTAATTTAATTAATTCATAAGAATTACCTCTTTGTAATTCATTCTTTGATGATGTGTTTGGTCATGATTCGGTGCTCCGTCATTGCGTTGTAGAATCCATGTGTAGGATTCCTCTAGCGGTGATCCACACGTGTGTCACGTATCTCCGGACGTTGCTGAAGGGATATGTGGGTGCAAGCGCAGAAGAACCTTCACGTGCGATGTCCGCCTTCGACTGCCTTGATCCAGTGGAGGATCTTACTCTCATAACTTGAGGGAGTTTTTGGTGGAAAGGGATTTCTCTCTTGGCTTCAAAGTACTTCCAAATCCGTTGTGCACAACAATGGCTCTTCAAAATGTTGGAGTTGCGAGGATATTTATAATCGGGTTTGTGGTTAATAGAGTTATGAAAATAAATAAATGTGTTACGCGTTTTATTTATTTCATTAACTCTTATTGAAAACCCCCATGTCGAATTATTAATTCCTTGACATGCACCCACACTGATTATAATAAATATAATTTAATAAATCAATATTAAATCCTCAAAATCCCAACTGGAAAAACTACACAGCGTGTAATAATTAATACACGACGTGTACTTGTTTTCCATAAAACTACACAGCGTGTATATTTAATATACACGATGTGTAATTTTATTTTCTATATTTCTCCACCACATTTATTAGACCTTGATTAATGACTATTTATTTCCTAAATAAATGTAATTGCATTACTCGATAATAAATATATTATTTCGTCCACAATATATTCTCTTGAATAACTACTATCAAAATAAATGAGATCAGACATCCTTAAATAATTATTAAACCATAGTCGGGAATAATATTTATTTAACATGTTAAATTAATATTTATCTGAGATACATGGACACACTTAGTGTATGACCCTCTAGGCCTCTTTCTCAGTGGCATTAGGCTGAGCCTGCCTAATGTCCAAGGTTAACATCTAGAAACACCCCAAGGCACCCATAGAGAAAGAAGTTAACGCCGCAATGACGTGTCACCTCCTACGATTCTTACAATGTAATATAATCCCTTTGTCTCGATATCTCTAATCATGAAGGTTGCATGCTAGTTCCATAAACCCATGTGCTTGATTATTTTTTCTTTGACTTCTCGAATTGAAATTACCCATACCTTACCATGGCCATGGATTTATTTTGGCTATATCAATTCCATTAGAAGGCATGAGATATCTTCTTCCGTTATGGAACTGAAGGGAAAAATCCTTTCTCGCATTATCTATTAATGTGGTATTACTCATGACGCACCCAATTTATCCTACCTCGCTGCGAACAGTGTGTCGTCACAGGTTTCATCAATACATCTAAGTGCGCGAGTAGAAATACCCATTATTTGTAATCTTAAATTCTATGGACCAATACACATGTCCGCAGATAGTAACATCCAATGACACTATGAAATGTGGATTTCCTACTGGTGGGTCTCGTTCTCATAATATCCTCCTGGATATTACCAAGGTCGCACACCATGAGAAGGTGCCTCAAAGTTTTATGAGTCCTCACCCCTAATGACATGTATTATTTGTGTCCCTTAAATAATATAATATGGCCATATATCATACATTCAAGAATAGTGTTATGGCACATCCGGGTTCTCATAATAGCAGGGATCCACTACGACCCTTTAATGCAACAGCTTCCCTTAAGACATTATCACATGACATGTCATGCAGAAGAAAAATCAAGATGTGATAAGGCTTTTATTTAATGAATAATGTACAAAGTAATTGGTTCTAGACCACCAATTCCAACAGATACTACATAATCCACTATGTTTATATAAACCAACATATTTTCAATTCAAAAAATGCCAATACTATTCTATGATTTTGGATCTCTAAAAAATACATTTTAATTTCAAACCTAGAATGAACATCCTTTTATAAGAGAATATTCCTTCAAATGAATACCATTCAATTAGATGAACCAAAATATGGGAGTATTTGACTCTAACTCACCATATACACTACATGGGTGACCATCATTCCTCTTAGAAAAACTAAAACACTATCTCATTACTAAATTTTTTGTATAAATTGGTATCCTTCAAAGGAAAAAATATAGGTTTCCCTTTAGAATCATCCCATAATTTTTCCACATTTTCTAGATGTTAATTTATTATCTAAGAACATAATAAAAAATAAATCCATACGAACAATTAGGTATCCATTTTCAAATTCATTAGGGTTGGTTCTCCTCATCTCTCCCACAAGGAGCAGTTCTTCCCCCAAATATTCATCTAACAGTTCTCCGTAATGATCTACCTTTCCTATATTATCAGATAATGTTTAACCTTTAAAACCAAAATTAACCACAAGTCACTAACCACATACCTAAATATAATTACCTATCTTCAATGGAGGTGGGTATGTGAATGATATTTTCCATCAATGGAAACAATCCAGCCAAAAAGGGTCAAGAAAAGAGTTCTACTAGAGTCTCTATCTCTTGACCAAAAAATATATAAAGCATAAATCACACATACTTCATGTTGTATAAGGATCCATAAAAATATATAACACAAATAGTACTCCAAACTACACGCATCACTTCTTGAGCATAACAATACATCTGGAATATCATCCAACATATTTTTACTTTAACAGTCTTTTCTTGATTGTCACGAACCCAAACTGTTAATGATGGGTTCCTATAGTAGTTTCATTCATCCCAATGAATTTGTGCATCACTTTATTCCCATAAATGTCACTTTGGGTGAAAATGGGGCCTATCATAAAGATTTAATCACTCTAATCACTATATTAAATGTGGATTTATATCAATAACACCACTTTATTTCTATAGATGAAATGTTAACTTGTCTCCACATCCATGGAACATACACCCCAATAATACAAAACTAAAAATTCTTGCTAAGGTGCCTCAGGAATTAGTGGTGTTAAAAGAAAACATGATCCCAAAGTAGTAGCTCAACCTTTACAGTCCACATATACACCACAATCCCAATCAATTACATCACATGTAATGTCTTTGGATCAATTTTTTTGGTTTATGGTTCTTGATACATACTCATACATGATCATACAACCATGTGAAGGATCATAAAATCCTCAGTCAAAACTGTATCCTAAATAAGTGATCGCAATCAAACATTAGTAATGAAGTCTCATCGTGTATCTAAGATAAACATCATACATTAATAAATCACCATTATATATAAGGAAATCAATTCATGGATCACCATCTATTTAGAGAGAGTTTAAACCAGACAAAAATATGGGTCTCAGACTATAGTGAATTCACTATTGCTTGAGTATCAAGCTCTCATCATAAAACTCTAGGGCCTATATCAATAGACACATACACAAAACCATTATATAGAGAGTCTCATCCAACTTCTATGAAATTACCGTCAACTCCAAAAGAATTATCATCCTTAATAATATTGTATATAAACTTTCATGTATTTTGGAGAATGAACTCATCTAAATGGAATCCCAAAAATAAAGCTTCATCACATCTCGGAATTCCGAAATCAGAACCCTAACCAATTTATATATTATACTGTAGATGAGGATGGAAAATAGAAATTGGTTTTAGTTCATAAATTCAAATATTTTAAATAATAACTCTCACCTCATCAGATAATACACAACAGATGAGGGTTACAAAAAAAATTAATTTTAATGCAAAATAGATGATATCATAAAAGAAAACCTCATGCTCTTTTAGATAACACAAAATAGATTAGGGTGGCACAAAAAACCAGGTGTAGAAAACAAAAAATCAGACTCTGAGGCAATGGAACCAAAAATGTGAAGCCTCTTATAATTTAGAAGATGAACTATAGTATGAATGCATATCATGGGTGATACTCATGATGTACATAAAAATTAATGACCCATCCCTATATGATGAATTAGACATTATTGATTTTCACAACGTCTTCCTGGGTGTATTGAGTCAATAAAAAGGTTATCTGAGCCCTGATAAATGGATATATTGGTTGTTGCACCATCATTTAGATCCCTAGCCTGAAATAAAAACATGAGTCACCTTAATACAATTTCGCTAATATTACCAAACCTATCATCACATGACACAGAACTCTATAATTTATCCCATAGGAATAACCATCCACAACACTACTGTAACATGATCCAACCTAATGGTTCCCATTTTCTATAAGATGTATGTTGAGACTTCTACCCAAATTCCACATCCAATAGTCCAAGTGTTGGTGAAAATCACTGATTTAAAATTTCTAATAATATGGGAGGTTTTTTCCTATGTAAAACAATAAAAAATGATTCGTCAATTCATAAAATAGTCAAAAAAATCTATTATGATGTAGAAAAATAATCAGTTTTACTATATAAAACACATAAATAAGTCATCAAGAACCAATACATCATACAGATGAAAATAAAAATGTACAATACATCCAAAAAACCTATTAAACTAAAAGATACATGACACATGAAATTTCATTCCCAAAACATGTACTCTTGAATGATCCACCTACATTAATGGCCACAAAAAACTAGTAGGGACCACTAAGATTCATCAATAATTTATAAGCATCACTAAGAGACATCTTTGAACAAACCAAACATACTCCATGCCTACCAAAAACATATACATACATATGCCTCATCTTTTCAAAAATAGTGTGTTCAACGATACGGTCCATGTATGGGTGAGTATAAATAGACCTAACCAGACTCTTGAAAATCAAAAAGGAAAATAACACAATAAGTTAGCTAAAAACTCCCAAAAGGGAATTTAAATAAGATAATACAAATACACTTTCTAACTAGAATTATGAACAACACAGTGATGTTATAATCATCAAAACTCAATACATGAAGGTCCAAAGCCCATGAACATCTATAGAGTCTTGGTGTACTAAATAGAAATTACAAATTCTAAAGTTGATATCTTATCTATTAATCCCATATCACTGTAAACTGTGGTTTTCATGAGGAATCAATAGATACATTGTGCAATTATTCGAACCCAAACAACCACTTGAACAGTGCTAAATGGGTTGGGTGTTACAACCTTAGGCGCACCTTTACGAATTCCAAAGGTTTCCGACTATCAGCGAGGTAATTGTAGGTATACAAGGGAGGTTATACCCTCTCGGAGTATAAATATGATACTAGTTCGAGTATAATAATAAAGATGGAGCAAAATAAATGACTCACCAGACTAGAACCAGACCCGCAGAGCGGAAACACGTTCAATATCGATACATAGAGGAAGCAATAAATATAACAACAACAGCGAAAATTAAACACAACAGCATGCTGATCACTTGTAACTACTATTGAACAACAAACATGCAATCAATGTAGGTCATATATATATATATATATATATATATATATATATATGGCTCCACTAGCTAACCAACTACAGCAACATAACAAATATGTTGATATATAAAAGAAAAAATAACAAAATAAACTCCATCTAAAAAATACCTCAAGGTCCATTCATTCTCCATGCAATACATAACGCAGTACAGCTCCTGGAACTATCCTCTTTCCTACAAATAAATCCATTAAGTCTACACTCATCCCAAAGGGCCCATGCAGTGTGTGAGACTAGTCTCACTAGGATACCACCCAATGGGGAGTACCTAATATAAGTGTTCAATTAGGCCATCATTTTTAATGAATACAGTAAACATCTTGTTGCACAAATTAATACAAACTCCATTGGTGCTCACCATCCACCATGGAGTGTCACTTTCTTTGGCAAGTGCGGGAATCTCTATCATGTAACTAGTCACCATGTGTGTCCTGACACCGCGTGTCTCAAGTACCGACGTCCTAAAGGAACGCCCAATAGTAGCAACTCAAAGGAATAACGATGTATGTCCTCAAATAAGTAACTGGAGGGACAACGATGTCTTCCCCCAAATAACGTAATTGGAGGGTCATCGATTTCTTCCCCCAAATAATGTACCCAGAGGGACGACGATGTATTCCATCAAATAAGAGCAAGCCTCTTCCCCCAACCCGATAGCCTATATTCTATCCCTTAAAGGCTCCTCACCTTCCACATGGCTTCCTACAGTAAGAACTACAAACTAATAGTACCTAACCCACATCTTACAGGCCCTCTACCCACATGAGTTGTCAAAGCCAACTCATCACAGAGTATCTTAGTGTGCACACTAATCAATGTTCTTGGTGAGTAGTAATCACCAAAATAGTACACAAGCCACAACACCTTTGACACCGCAGGTCCCTACGACCATGTTTCTCATGTCCGATGGCCTCTCCATCCATGTATCCCAGACCATTCCCAATCTGATAGTCACCCAGCCTCAAGCCGACATCAATGATGCCCTATCCTGTGGTCAGACCCACCCAATGTATCACAGACCAAGCATAACCTATGATCAACATCACTCAAGAATATCAGGTCCATGCCCAACACAATCAAAAGGGTTCCATCCTATTCAATTAGCAATTACATATATACACATTTAAATAAAACAGAACAACATGTGAAATAATGTAAATAGTTTAATTGCACTAGCCCCGTAGTTATCTAACAACAGCACTGAGGCCTTTAAAGCCTCTAACAAGTCATATCAAGGTTCAATAAACTAAACTCAATAGTTTATATCAATTCGATTCAATTAATACCATTTTTGTTCCCTTGACCAAAATGCCCCGATGAAAAACAGCCACTCACCTGACCCTCCTCAATAAACACAGGTAACTAGGCATACCCAAAGGAATCCCATAGGTCAATGAACAATTAAATATGAAATAACATGTAAATTAGTGTCTCGCTCAAAATAACCAAATACGCGCTTTAAGAAGCACCACCCAAAGGCCTGTGAAATCACAAAAAGAGGTAAGCACTACCTATCTTAGATTCGTAGACTTAGGTACGTCCGATGTCGAGATCCAATTCAAAGTAGATCTTCGTAGAATTATGTTTCCATCAAATCTCGGCTGTTCCACTTGGGTGGAAACATTGATGCATGATGCAATGAATCGAGTAAAGAATAGGGTTTGTGGGGTTGGCCTCGCTATGGTGATCCAACATCCACCAATGGATTGAAGAACTGATGACATATGAAGAATCTGAGGCTAGGTATGTTCTTCATGTTATTGGGATGGTGAGGTCCCGAAGGTGGGAATAAGTGGGTATTTTTCGAAATAATATGTGATATCCTTTCACATAAGATAATAAACAAAGTACACGACCTGTAATTTTGAACTACATTCCTTGTAGTGGCCTTTTCCATAATTTGACTTATGCAGGGTAGCCACATGGCTTGGACGCTCCACACGGGATGACATGTGGCATGAACCTAGCAGGTACACATAAGAGAGGATACACATCCTGTCGAGTAACACTATATGTCGTGTATTAGAAAATTTCTACACAGTCATCACGCAACATGTAGTCGGTGAGCGCATGGATGGTACATTCTGAACACTTACCCGGAATGTACTTTAGAGAACATGACGTGTAGTTTGGAAATTTCTAGAATATCCAAAAAATTTCTAGTTTCCTTAAGAATAAGTCAAAAGTTCAAACATGATCAGGATTTTTACCCGTTCTAAAAACCGAGGTTCGTACAATCTCCCCACCTTAATATTAATCATCCATGAGCTATCAAACGAAACCGTAGATGGAACGAAACATTCCACCCTGATCAAAGTAACCTGGACTCTCCTTGTCTCCAAGGATCAGGTTAATTTTCTCATTGGGCTCCCCACCGTAGGAATTTCCAAGCTCAGTCTCAACCTGAAAAAACACAAAACAGGAAAAGGTGCACTAACCTATTTCCAGACTCATGGTTCTCACATGACACATCGTCACCCCTGTGTCTCATTGGTGATATAGTTTCATTCCTGACACTCAATCATACCCAACACTACATCAGTGTCCACCTCTATGAGGTCCCGCATCTCATGGATGCTCAATCAAATGAACAAGGTGCCTAGCATCTCATCTAACTTGCATCCTCAAGGCCCTGATGCCCATGTAACCTCATGTAACTGCATCCTCGATGCCCCAATGCCCACGACACCTAAAAGATATATGTAAATATATCATGCATCTGATGGAGCCAATCCCACTGACCGACATCTATTTAGTTCACATAGGTCATGTGCATCACAAGAACTCAAAACGGACATGCCTCAACTGGTCATGCTAAAAAGGAAACATGGAAATCACTAACACACCCATGGTGTACCTCTAACAATCGTCGACTCACCAGTCTATTCAGACTCTGGAAACTCCACGACGTGCACCTTACCTGATGTACAACTACCTGATGCCTAACCTTTCTGTGGTGCTACTCCGGGTATCATCCACTGACCCCTCAGCTGCATCCCAATGTCCCGTCCATGCCCTCTATGTGCAGCTTAACCTCAGCTACCATCACCTGGTACCGAAACTAAACCAACTCCAAATGCCACGGTTTGTCCTGTTCCCCGTCTATTGGATGTCTGAGAAGGATTATTGTAGAACCTCTCATGATTTTAGACCATTCCACCTGGTCGTAACTCTTTCGGAGGCCTATCACACTGAGACTAAACATTTCGTGGTTGTCTTCACTGAATGCAAACCCCTGAAGAGATATTACGAGGTGGTCTATCGAAGTCCCTGGCCTGACTGCCCTATAGGAACTCATCCCATAATCACTTCCTAATGTCTAAATCGTCTCATGAAATTATCCCCTGACTAACCTTGGGACTATCCCTCTTGTTGCCTTCTGCTACGAGCCCTCGATTCACGGCCTCTGATAAAGAACCCTTCCTGGTGTTATTCCCCTGGATCATAATGGCATGTCGCAAGACATCCTTGAAGCGCTTCACCCTTGTCGTGTCATCACTTACCATACTAGGTGAAAAGTAGGAAATCTTAGTGAAAGTAGTATCATAGTCCATGATGGAAATGTCTCCCTTGAAAAGACTCAAGAACTCCCAAGCTCCCTCGGCCCTCAGTGTCTCTAAGTAAAAGTGCTCAAATAACTTGTCCTCGAAATTCTTCCATGCTAGTACCTCGTGCCTGCATGCCTAAACCTATACATTCCACCAATTCTTTTCGTGTTCTCTTAGAATGTACGTCTCCAACTAGTACGTCCACCCTGGAGGCTTCTTGAGCTGCTCGAAGATTATCTGCATGCTCTATCTCTAGTTCTTGGCCACCTGCGGACCACCCTCACCCTGAAAAATTGGTGGGTTCTACGATTGGAACTCCTGCATCAGATAATCCATAGATGTATCTATACCCTATGCACCTCTGTCGATTCCCTTGATGAAACGTACTAGGCATTCTTGGAGCTACTCATCGAGCCATGGTATGAACGCTACCAAACCCAGCTACTACCCTGCTTGCACTGGATCCTGAACTTGATCCTGTCCCTGAGCCTGTACCTATAGCTCATGCCCGGCCTGCCCTGGATCCGGAACTCGATCCTGCACCTGTGGAACTATATAATTACCGACCTAATGCGCTATCAAGATGTATAGGAGGAACCCAATAAATACCATAAATGGTCAAACATCCAATATATATATCACTATATATTCAATGCAGAAAATGAATGAAGTAAAGAGGCGGCAAAAAATAATAACCCCTACTCTACCCCACCACAATCCTTGCCCACAACATCCTAGCCTCATGGTCTCATTACCGCCCTTATCAAAGCCGTGTATCAAAAGTAACTCAGGCCATGTCCATCCCGACAACCAACATTGCCTCAAACCGATGACCTAGTCGCCCAATCCCGGTGATCAAAATCACCACAACCATAGTACATGTCTGTCACATGTAATTCTTCTAAAATTTAATCATGGCACAACACATTGCAGAAAATAAGAAGTTCTATTAGGAATTTCATCTATGCACATTTCAAGAGAATACTAAGCATGGAAAATGACATTTTCTTCACATGGTATTAGCACATATAAAATCATATCTGAAGTTATGAAATTGAAAAACACTAAAATGGGGCTATCAAAAACAATGAAAATAAGCCTTTACATACTGGCCAAGGTCTAATTCTCTCTTACAACACTGGGTTAAGGGTCACATATCACAATCATTAACATCACACACCAAGTGAGCCACCGAGTTGGAAATCATATAAACTGTAATTTGATCAAAAGTAAACAGAAATTCCCACCCTTGGAAACTAGGTTAATCCCTCGTACATGGGGCTATATGCACCCAAGAACAATCTACAAACCAAGTTCTAGTAACAACTTATCTCCAATCTACCATATCCCAAACAGTAAAACAAAATGAAATTAAAGAGAAGTCTCAAACTCAGTAGTAGCCAGAAAAAAACTACTACAAAATCCCGGTCAAGAACCTCCTCTAATACAACTCTGTAATGATGCGGACCCAAACAGCCAACCGAACAGTGCTAAAAAGGTCGGGTGTTACTACCATAGGTTCACCGTCCAGAATTCCCAAGGCTGCATACTAGTAGCAAGGGTCTTATAGGTATAGTGGGGAGTCTATACCCTCTCGAAAGATAACGAGGGTACTAGTCCTAGTATAATATTAATGATGCAGTAGAATAAATGACTTAGTATACTCAAACCACACCCGTAGAGTAGAATCACATTACATATCAATAAACAGAATAATCAATAAATATAACAACATCATTGGAAAGAAAACACAACAATATGTTGATCACTTTTAACTACTACTGAACAACAAACATGCATCCAAAGAAGGCCATACAAATCTATATATACACAGGGAACCACTGGCTAACCAAATGTAGCTACATAACAAGCATGAAGATACAGGAAAGAAAACAGAACAAAATAAACTTCATCTAGGAAAAACTTCATGGTCCATACCATCTCCATGAAACAGCTAACGCAGTCTTGCTCCTGGAACTGGCCTCTTTCCAGCATGTAAATCAATAAAGTTATCACGTGTCCCGAAGGGCCTGTGCAGGGTGTGAGATGAGTCTCAGTAGGATACCACCCAATGGTGCGTACCTAATATAAGTGTTTATGTAGGCCTACATTTTTATAGAAAATAGTAAACAACACATTTCACAAAAAAAATACAAAATCTATTTGTGCACAGCAGCCACAATAGAGTGTAACTTGCTTCGACCAACACCGGAATCTCTATCATGTAACCCGGCACCATGTCCCCCTTACACCACGTGTCTCAAGTATCGATGTCCTAAAGGAACGCCCTAAAGTAGTAACTCGGAGGAACATCGATGAATGTCCTCAAATAAGTAACCAGAGTGACAACGAGGTCATCTCTCAAATTACATAACCAGAGGGATAGTGATATCTACCTTCAAATAATGTACCCGGAGGGATATCAATGTTATTACTCAAATAACACTGAGCTTCTACCCCAAACCTGATAGCCAAATGTTATCGCCTGAAGGCCCTCACCTTCCATGTGGCTTCCTACAGAAAGCACCCCCAACCAATAGTACCTAAACTGCAATTAATAGTGCCACTACCCACATGAGTTTTCAAAACCACATCATCACGGAGTCTCTCCGTGTTCACACTAGTAAATGTTCTGGGTGAGTGTTAATCACCAAAATAATACACATTCCACAACACCTCTAAAAACTCATTTCCATGTGACCATTCCGTTCATGTTCGATGGCCTCTCCATCCATGTATCCCTGGACTTGCCCAACCTGATAGTCACCATTCCTCAAGCCGACATCCATGACGCCTAATCTCGGGGTCAGAACCACCCAATGTAACCCCGGAAAAGCCCAACCTGTGATCAACATCACTCAATAATATCCGGGATATTCCTGAAAAAATTAGAAGGGTTCCAGCATATGCAATTCATCAATTACATATATACACATTTATACAAAATACAATAACAGGAAAATCAATCTAAACAGTTGAATTCCAGTAGCCCAGCATTTATCTTACAACAAAATGAGGACTTTAAAGCCTCTAACAAGTCATATCAAGTTTCAAAAAACTAAACTCAACTGGATAGAAAAATTAAATTAAATTAATATCATTTAGGTGCCCCTAGAAAAAATTCCTCGATGAACAATGACCACTCACCCAGCCCGGCTCAAGAAAAATAGGTAACAAGGCATACCCAATGGCATCCCATATGTTAATGGACAATTAAATGGGAAATAACTAGTTTATTAGGGTCTCAATCAAAATACCCAAATACATGCTTTATGCCACGCCCCCAAGCATCTATGAAAGCAGAAAAAGTGGTATGCCCCACCCACCCGAGACTCTTAGATGGAGGAACGCCCGATGCCGAACTACAATTCGAATCCTATCTTTGTAAATCAATGTTTCCATATAATCATTACAATTACACTCGTGTGGGAACTGAGATGCGTGAGTCAATGAATCGAGAAAGAATTAGGGTGTGTGGGGTTAGCCGCCCTGTTGTGATCCTGAAGCCACTGATGGATTGAAGAATTAATGGCAGATGAAAAATCTCTTGCCAGGTGTGTTCTTCGGGTTTTTGGGATGGGGAGGTCTTGGCGTGGGGGAATATGAGGATGTTATTCAAAATAAGACATGATGGCCTTTTACATAAGATAATAAAAAAAGTACAAGACATGTATTTAAGAACTACATTTTGTTTAGTGGCCTTTTCTATACTCTGACTTATGTGGCGTAGCCACACAGCTTGGACGCTCAACACGGGATGCCTCACGGCTTGAACCAAAACAGTGCATAGAAGACAGGACACACGGCATGTCGAGTAACAATACATTATGTGTAGTAGGAAATTTCAACATAGTCATCACACAAAAGTTACTCGGTGAGCATTGGCCCAGAAATTGCCTAACCCTTACATAGTGTCTACTTTAGATTACACAGCGTGTAGTCTGGAAATTTATAGAACATCCCAAATGATCCCAGTTTCCTCAGGTAAAAGTCAAAATTTCAAATAGGGTCGTGATTTTGACCAGTTCTAAAACGCGGGTTCTTACACATTGTATCCAATCTTCGTATCCTCTCTAACATCCATGTCATTATCAATAATGATAATGGAGGACCCAATCCATGCTATATTATTTGTGTTTGTTATGTAGATATAAAATTCATCCATCCATAATAATTGATCCCATGTCATCATTCTAGAAGCCCATATGGGAAACCCATGCCCAAATATTGGACATGTAATAGAGGGTAACTTTCCCTTCAACTACAACAACCCTCGAAATGAGAATATTCACATCACTTTCTGAAAACGAATGTAAGGAATCTCAATTCAAGGAGAACAGAATATATGATTGATAATAAATAGTTTATGAGAGAACAACATAATATATGAGAGAGTTTTACTAAACCTCCAAATTATCTGTCCATTATGTTTGAACCCATATATGGGCCCCATAGAAAAAAAATTAAATCTACCAATCTCTCCCCCCAAACAGGATTGGATGGATGAACATACCATACCATTGCGATATAAATTAAAAAAATACTCAGTATATGTTATTTATTCATTGAAAATGTGCATAAAATGAAAAATATACATTTCATCATATCATAGTTAAAGCATGATACATGAAGGGACTCAGGACTTGTTCCATGATTTAGAATCATGTATTACATATTTTATTTAATATATATATATATATATTTCATCATTTAAATTAATTAGATTTAATTAAGCTTTATTGGATCCCTGAACGGTAGGCCACCAACAATTTATTAGATGAAACATTGTCAACATTGCATATATGCAGTCATGACTAAATAAGGAAATGGAAATCTATGACACTAACCAATATGAAGCATGTACAATAATTATTTTTCCAAAATAACTACCTAATTCTACCAAGTCAATAATCTAGTTATCAGAGTCCTGGTGAATGGATGTATCAGCCCCTACACCACCACTGAGTTCCATGACCTGAATGTTGAACTCGAGTCTCATTAACACTATTTCTGTAGAGTTCACATATAAATCCTCACAAAAAACCTAACACTAAAACAATTACCTCGGAATGACCCACACCGATACCACCCTAAGAATATATGACCCACTATGTCCTTTTTTGGGTCAACAATAAGCTACTAGTGCCACCTAAATACCATAACCAATATTCCAAGGGGTGGTGACTAGCACAGAGTTAGAATATCCAAAAATATGGGAATCCATAACCTATATTAATCTAAAATGACACATATATCCCATAAATATAATAGGTAGAAACATGAGATTGATTTATATTATTAATTAGATGAACTTTATACAATACTTTTATAAGACATCAGAGACAAATACATCACTACATTGGAAAATTGAAAATATGTTATACATCCAACAAGCCTATGAAACTGATAGATATGAAACATAAGAATACACACTTATATGTGTACTCTGGGAACCTCCTCTAGATGAAAGAGTCCCCACCACCATAAAGGACCACTATGCTTCATCAAGTATCATATTTCATCATTACGAATCACCTCTAAATATTCCACACTAGCTATATGTTTCTCGGGACCATATTCATACATGTGAATCATCTGTATAGAAAAAATGAATGCGAACACAGGGCTTGTACATGGGTGAATATAAATATACCCTCTAGGATACCCCATAACACATTAGAAAATTTACCAAAAATTTATTGTAAAATATCACCATATGGGTGGGTTTAACACATAAGGATAAACAACAATATAATCAAGATATTAACTATATCTTGAATTCATAGGAAAATAGAGAATTCATAATCATCAAATCTCCACACCATGATGAATATATGTATGAATAGGTAGGATTATTGGGATACAAAAGAGAAAACCCATAGTCTAAAATCAATTTCCCATTAGTATGTAACTTCTTAAAAGAAACCAAGAGATTTATGAGGAATTAGATGTTCTTTGGTATCCATTCTGACTGCCCTATATAAAATATATTTCATCACCAAAAAACATAAAAGGGGACCCACTCTATGATGAACTATATCTAAAAATTAAATATATATTTCATCCAACAATCATAAATAACCAATACCATGTTTTGATTCACGAAAAATATTATCAAAACTGTAACCCTAACTAGTGTTAAGTGTCGTTTGAGGGTAACCAACCATTACTATCATAACCAACGATGAAATGAGCACATTCACATCACATTATGGAAACTGAAGTAGGGACCCATGATTTGAGATGCACAATACATTTAGGGGATTATATACCAACAATAAAAGAAGAACACCGTATATCAAAGAGATGTTTCAGAGCTAAGGATGTTCTAGTTATCGGGATTGAACGCTTCCATTGGTCTCATAGAGTTAATTTAAAAATATTTTAATCTCACCTCAAAAACATCCTTAGATGGCCGAATGGATGACCCCATTAAGATCTATATGAAAAACACCCATGATAGGCTACTTATTCCTTTTAAAACGCATAATAAAAATATACATTTAATCATATCTTATATATGAGGAGTTACGTGATGGTACTAGGGGATTGTTGCCCATGTTAGAATCATGTATCTCATATTGGTCAAGAATCATTCATCTAGATTCCAAGATCATAATTCCATAGATGGAATGTCAATCTGATATCATAATAAGAACATATCAATAATCACAACACTAATCCTCTAATGTCATACAACATGATGAAATTAGTAAGACTAGAATAATAATTAATCTACCAAACCTGATGTAAATAACCAATGATATACCACATTTATAAGGCAACCCATGTGGTTCCATAGTGTTAAATTTCACAAGGAAATATAAACTGGCCAGCCCTCCCAACTACCACACCACTACGATAATCTATAAAGGGAAGCCTACTCTTCAATATAGAATCATCGTCAGTTGAGGGAGTACCACATCTACCAGTACATCAATATGGATCAATCAATAATGTGTCTGAACTACCAACACCATGAAACTTGCATGACCATATTTGAATTGTAGTGGGAAATAATATGCCTTTTGAGGGAAAGAGTATTGTTTAAAGGGATAACCAACCCCAATAATAATAAAAATTTCCCTAGTAGCACATACCATGTGAGGAAATGATCTAACATACTAAAAATAAGACTATCTACCCAATTTCCCCACAATAAAAATAGAAAATAATAATGGGGGTAGAAATTTAACCCCATTAATGTTACACGGATCTATGACCCATTAAATGACACACAAAATATGAAGGGAAAATACATGATCCTATGATTTCTCTAATCATCAAGCATGATCCCCATCATTGGTAATATGTGGATAATACCAAAGTCTTCCTATTTCACCACATTGATGGCTTTGGATGGATGAACAATCCATATCAATGAAATCTATATGGAAAAATAATAATGTAGAATAATGATTTATTTAAATGTACTTATAACAAAAAAAATATGCATTTAATTATATCATTGTCCAGATGCACTACCATATGGAACTCAGAGTTCATGTCACAAGTTAGAATTAGGTGTCACATATTGAACATAATTATTTTTTCTCAATGTCTAGATCATGATACTATAGATGAATCATTAATCCAACATCTTAGTTAGAAGATATTTATGAGTCAAGATTATAAAATTATTATTATTCTTATTATAAAATTATTATAAATATAAAATATATTACAATATGGGGTTAAGGGATTTACATGGATTCCCCCACTCTCCAATCAATCCCTTTCCACATTTTTATTCTAATTTATTATTATTACATTAATATTATTTTTATATGCCTCCACATTTCCCAGTCTTTGAAGCATGTAACTATTAACACCAATACATGCTCTCCCATGTAATTAGTCTATTTGAAAATTGACTATATCATCCACTTGATATTTAGTATTAATTAATCTAACCAGAATGATGTTAATTTTGTCAATTATTACACCCTCTAGAAAGATGATTCATAATGACAGTCATCATATTGATAATATTCCACTTACTATACCATTATCCATAATTCGAACCACCTCCGCTCCTATACCACTAATGTAAAGTTACCCTTTTCTAATGTTGTCCATTTATAGGACCAATGACCCTTCATCAATACAGGAAAGTCTTTGAAACTCAAAATAAGTGTAGGATTAATAGAAGAGAGAGAGTTATGGGAATGATAGAAATATAAAGAGAGAAAAAAATTAGAACTCCAGTTCTTCATCGACCCGTTGATGAATTTAAAAAAACATGATGTATAATGTTAGGGTTCAATAACTTATATCTTAAGAGTTGTTGGAATAATTGGGTAATATAAGGATTGGTGGTTGATTAAATATGAAAATTTAATAATAAATAACAAAAAAAATTTAAAATTATCTACATAAATTCATTGAGGAAGAATGAGGACTTCATTTAGAAAACCAATAAAAAATTCATGAAGAATAGTATATCAAATAAAGTAATAAAACCTACCATATCAATGAATGTCTAATGCCTCAATATGTCATATATAAAATTATTATCTTCATCATTGTTGTGTGATTTTGTAATTGATGTTTTTCACAATTATGGCTTTTCTTTCAAAATATTCCATTTCTTTTGCAACATCCTATACCTGGTGGGCTCAAAAGTAACCGAACCCGATTGGTCACATGGTCAGAGGCTCACCTAATCATATTATAGATGATACTGACTAATATCAAGGGTCTAAGATGGTACAATGGGGAGAATATACCAACATGATTATAATACCACAATAATGATAAAAATGAATAAATTGGAAAATAATAATAATTAATAATAGATAAGTATAAGTAAATCAACTAGAAAATGGTAATAAACACGTCTGAGGTTGAATCATATATAAAATAATGAGTATGTATTGATTATATATAAAAATAAAGAAGAAATACATGGAAACAAGTATATAGTATATTGCATTTATAAAAAAAATAATGAAATAAAAAAGCCTTCTCCAAGCATTAAAAACAATGTCTTAGTCATGTATTCCTACGATTTTATTTTATTCCAATTAGGCATCCATGAATGTTAATTTTCCATTTTCCATAACTATTTCCAAGAAGTCTATCTGGGAACCAGTCAGTGGCCTAAATAGGATGTGTGATATAGTAAGTAGGTTATGATCACTGATATTTAAAAAAATACATCATGTTTATGAAAACCATAATTGGGTGTATGTATGATAGGTAAAGATTAAATTTGAGTGATAGACACACACAATTACATTTTATATATGCAAATTTGGGTAGGATACACCTGATGAATAGTAGTAAATAAAAGTAAAGTTTGTAAGTATTTACATGCTATAGAATATTCTGCAAATGAAAAAATTATTAGACCACATGGGCCAGGACCCAACAATGTAGACCAAGTCGAACCACTTTAGTTGATGGATATTATAATAGTATCAATCGTACATAGGTCATGAACCAATGGCTAATGGTCAAGGAAAGCTAATATTAACAGATATATGTGTATATAGAGGTTATAGGTTCTATAACTCTTCCCCCCTCATTGGTTCCTTGAAGTAATAATGATTTTTTCCATATCCTATATAAAAATCAGTGTTATAACGTAACATCAATTAAAATAGTTAATATAAAAAAACAATGGAAATGTTAGTGTCCATTACTTGGAATAATCATCAAAAAGAAGTCACCAGCTAGGAAAAATTTCATTTCATTTCAAACACCTTATTTAATTAAAACATTCATCCTTTTTAAAATAATTTGATAATATGGAGAAAGAGGTGAATCAAAATCAAATGGCCTCATTTAATTTTATTAAGGAATTGTCTTCTAGGTGGAAGGATCAGACAACCAAAGAGAAGATCCATAGATTAGGATGATGAAAATAACCACCTCAGAGGTGGTTTGGGTTGATGTTTGCAACCACTAACAAATATGACGGGCTACGTGGGTATCACATATATGTCTTAAATGATTAATTTAATTCTATTATTAATTATCTGGAGAAACATCTGAAAAATATGGTCTGAAAAATAATGATGATAATTTAAATAAAGAAAAAAATTATGAAAAATTTATTTAACACCTAAATATATCCTAGGATAGTCCAATCCTCTAATATCAATAATTCATTTGATCTGGTTCAAGAAAAAATTATGAACTTTAAAAATGCATTAAAATAGTTTAGATTAGCTTACATGAAGATGATGCAGAATACAGTGTGGTAAACTAAGTAAAGTGGAATGTGTCAAATAAGAAATGATATAATTCCAATGATCCCATTGATTTTTAGGAATATTTTTAAGGATATGTCATTATAATTATAGGAGAGGAATATGTAATCCATGAGAGGGTCTGATGTGCCTGAATGGGAGGAGAAAGAGGGGGGATGGAATGAAGGGGGAAAAATAAAATTTACTTCGCATTAATGTGACGTATGGTTTTTTTTCTAATCTTAGAATCCAAAAATTTGGTTCCAATAACTAATAGTCACATAGTGTGTGACCTAGAAATACAATTTTCCAAACCATGTATATCATGCACGCCCCCATTTTTAGTTTTCAATATCCAACCTCGCAATATTTTGCGACCTCAGGTGCATGATTTTAAAAATCATGTGAAACCCTTAGGGACCCTTCAAAATGTCACACTATCTCTTCTAGGTAAATAGTAGTTTCAAACAACTATTTACCTATATATAAAAGGCCACATATTTGTGTCAATATGGTGTGAAAAAATCTTTCTCCAGTCATCCAAATCTTCATACTTCTTTTGAAATTGTATTTTTGGAGTCAGAAACAGAAAAACACATCAAAAAACACAAGACACATCCCAAGACATAAACCCCATATGAAAAAATACACTTTTATTTTTCCCAAATTCAAGAATTACATTATTATGATGAGGTAAATATTTATCCCATCCCCAAAAAACACATCAAATTCCACTGGTAACTCATCATGGTCAAAAAACACAAGTTATTAAAACCTAACCACATTAGAAAATATCATCCATGAGATGCCTCGGGGAAAAAACACCCTACTATATACATGGGTCATTAAAATTATTCTAAAAAGGTCACGTCACATTTTAAATGGACGAAATGTATGTAAGAATTCCTTTATTGTGTATAACATCGATGAGGCTTACAAATCAATCCAACACTCATATTCAAAACTGAATAAGAGAGAAGATTATTACCCAAACCCTTTAAACTAGAGATACAATCATGTAATTATATCATTAATTACCAAAAAATTGTGGTCCTCACCACATGTTGGATCATTGAATGTAAAATTAGATTCACGGTACCAATACTTTTATAAATGTTTATTTACGCATTATAATGACGCATTATGGAATTTTACTAAATTTGATTGAACTATCGATTCCCAATTGACCTCTGTTATCCTAGTTGCACTTCCTTTTCCATGAAATTTCATTACAAACCTATTTCACTACACTCATCCCTTCATGTTATTGGGGTTCGTGTATTTTCTCATTAACCAATTGCAACTAGAAAGTGGAAATAATATAAGGAAACTATCACCTGATTATCTCTAAAAAAGATTGGTTTTGTTAGTTGATGCATATAAAACCTATGTGTTAATCTTTTAAAACAATTAATTTCATGGACTATCCTGATCATTCTCATTAAATCCCATAAATATTCTTTGATGATTCCTCCAACCAACATTTCTTTGTTTATCCAATCACAACATGATCATAGGTCTGTAATCAATACATAACTCTTTTATTATAATAGTTAAAACATCTCACATGATCCCTATTTTATGTTTGGGTTGACGTTGGAATCAACTACTCAAATTTAATGAGTCCTTCTATTGTATTAAATACTTGGGAAACTATAAGTGAGATTTTAGAATATAATAAGAATTTCCACTTATCAAGAACACATAATGGGACCAAAAACAATATTCTCGTGGCATTTAAGTCAAAGAATTGATTGGTTTCCAAGAGTTTATATAAGGCCGTCCTATATGAAAATCACAACATCACTCGGGAAATTCCATGATGCTAAGATTATCCATGAAATCCATGAAAAATATTTAAAATTAGTGTATATCTATCATGTAAAATATGTGTTTAATTATTTCTTCCACTCCATGTATAAGAATTTCTATCTTAGTGTACCCAAGACAATTTCATGATATGGTACATGATCTACCCTGAATTAGGGGTACACAAAGATGTTATTAATAATAACCAATGATGATTAAGAAACTCTTATCATATCAAAAATAAATATTCCCACATTTTTTACACTCAATCATAAACAAATACTGATAAGATTAGTAGTCGAGGAACCTTGTGAAAACATCCCCTAAAAGAGATAAATAAAACCTACAAACACATCATGATTACAAAAAATAATAATTCCCTTCCTACTGATATATTCCTTGATGGTTTCAATAATTCCCATGGTAGTCCAAACTCGACTCATAGTGACCTCAAAGGGCTCAAACACAAAAAAAACATTTGATCATCATGATGCATTGCAATCACTTTCACGATTTTGAATCATTACACTCCTAGGTCTACCATGCACACTTAGATGGGAGGGGTGGATCAAGGTGTCAAATATTTCTCCTTAAGTGATGAATCATGTTCCCACATAGTTAGGAATGTAATAAACCTATCTAATGGGAAATCACAGTAAACAAATAATCACATGCAACAAGGCATCACAAAAAATTTACAACATTCACCACTATGGGATAATCCAAAATGAATATTCAAACTATGTTCCAGTCATACCAAAATCCTCTAATATTTACTTGTTGTGGAAAGAAGATGTACAGAAATAGTCACATTTTTTGAGGTACACATAATTTATAAAATTTTATGGATGCCTATATGAGTCCCTCATAACACTTCTATTGACTCCCCCTAGACCAATTTTTGAGATAAATCTAACTAATTTTATCAACATGAAGGTCACTTCAATGGATTGGAATTATAGTCATTATGTCTTATTAATATGAGACTCTGATTGCACTGTTGACTTTAATTGATGAATTTGAATGCACTATTCACAAAAAACCATATGTTCAAGACTGAATTTCATGAAGCTCCTTAATGAAGCTCACTCAATCAATAAGCATCACTATAGTCATGGAACAAAATCCAACAATAATCTTGCTGAGTCAACATAGGATAACTCATCGTCAAAAAACACCCTTTAATAAAAATAACTAGAACCTGTCAAGAAATATATTCTTCTCAAGAAAATCAATATTTAATAAAAAAACAAGATTCGTGAAGCTCCATTAGTTTCATGAAATCCGTCAATTTCAGGATTTTCATTGAAAAACATCATGTTCAGTGAAGAGGGATAGCCTTATATTTATAGGCTCAACCGTTCATGATCCTCCACTACCACATAGTGGATTTTCTGAAACATACAAAACCATCTTCATGTATCCCATCCATTTTCGATTATCCATCATGATTTTAAATTGTTACAAAATTTCAATCTAACCATCACACGAAGCGACACTCTAATTCTTGTAATCACACAGATCACCATCACCATTCGTGATTCTACAATTCCTCATTATTTTTGATGCTCATCACCATCATGTAGATCACAGTCATATTTCCATGATCCTTCACAATCCACAACTCATGAATCACATCTTCATGAAACTCATGCATTTTCCATCTTTTTATAAGGCCTTCATTGAAATCTACTAATCACAATTCTAGATAATTTCTATATTTCTGACCTGAAAAATATGGCAAACACTAGGAAATGACTCCTCCTTGAAAACTATTATTGGATTGAACCATAAGATCCATTTCAATGAAAACACATATATCATACATAAGGGGATTGACAAAAAAACACAAACCAAACTCAATTTTCAGGAAAAAACAGCCTTAGTTCCATTAATTTCCATGGTGCACACTCTATCCACCATCGATCATGGGTTCTAGACATGAAATATATACTCTTACAAGTTGATAACTTGAAAAGTGAAAGATATAATATTCTTAAAAGAACACTAGATCATATTTTCCCTAGATATACGTTTAATTATCTCATTATCCATGCTCTCACACATCATTAGCATTAGGAATATATTCTAAACTAACTCATATCAGTTGTGTTATCCAACCAAATCCTTTCAAAAAAATTTCATGAAAAATAGGATAACCCAATTCCCACTAAATCCCAAGACAATATACACTTGGGATGGCTCAAGGATGTATCATAATAGATCATGGATTTTACAATCTCCACAGACGTATATGGGTTACATTATCATTTTGACAAATCAATGGGTACTGATTGTATCAATGCATTCTACACCATGTTTTTTTCAATAATTTGATATGCCATTTTATATCATCCATATGTCTATTGGACCTATACATCATAGTATATTATGACCCACACAAATGATTTGTCTCAGATTTATGAAATCCCATATGGCCATTATTCTAGTTGATGATCTTTTGAGTCATTCACCATTAAAGAGTAAAAAGAGGCTCAAAACCTAATAAGAGTCAGACCCTGACTAAGGAGTATCTATCCTATTAAAAAGGAGCATTACATGACCCTCAAATAATTCATATAGTCTCAACAAACCAAAATAACACCCATAAACATGGGGTTTTGTCTCCTCACTAATATTCCAACATGGGACAAATGGAACCCATATGGTACCGCAATTCTGAAATCATTCACAAGTATTTACTAATGCTTTAGGTACAAAAGATCATACCATAATTGAACTATTCCATTACATTTTAAAATAAGGAATTGACCATAAAACTAGAGTAACATAACAAAATATTACTAATCCCTTCCACCTATCATATTGGTGCAAGTGATAGAAAAATAATTCTATGGGAAACACTCACATTCAAATTCAAGTAGAAACTCAAGAAAAGATTCAAACTACCCATGAATGAGAGTCAATCATTGAAAAAGAAAAAAAAAGATTCATTCAATCCATTTTCGTTGGTGTACAGTTATTATTAATTATTTGAAGTCTCTTAATTTAAATAATTACATGTACTAGTTATGAGAGACAACAATTCCTAGTACAATATTTAAATGATTTCATAAAACAGAAATGCTAAATAAAACTTCCTTTCTTGAATTATTCATCTAGTCAATAACATGAAAATACATTATTCAATTTATCAAATAAATTCCTTTTATCCTTTTTTTGTATCTATAAGGTTCCCATAATTGTGATCTGTTAAAAAATGTCAATTCCAATCTATTGAGGAAAAAACCCTTTATATTAAAATTGGAATTTTAATAAAATAACACCATATATATGTAGACATAATAAGAATATAACTTGTCTTTTATTAACAAAAAATAATTAATAAAGAAATATAACAAAATAAAATTATTTGTAAACCCATATAAGTGAATATAAAAACATTATATAATCATCCCATTTCTCATAAGAAAATCCCCAATGGGGTAAAACCATGGTATATAAGGAAGGGGGAGACCTATGAGTGTGTCATGATATCAATCATGGTTCAATCATATGGGAAACCATTACTAATTTATGGAGTCATTTCACTATATATAAAAATCGGCATACCTTTTAAATTCAACCCATATCAATTATGTTATTCAAGATTTCACATATATTTAATGGGGTTATCTCATGAAAAACATTCTCCAACATACATACATGGGTCAAATTGTGAATTTAGAAATTTAGTTATATGGGCTATTGTGCCCATATTATATTGGTACATTCCAATATAATGGAAGACATATATCTGTAAGGATCAAACTCCAACACATACTATGGTTTATATTGATGAATTATCATTCCCAATTTATATAGATACTTTCCACTATAAATTACTAATGAAATGTATGTAGTTGCAACCAGGTAATAATATTCTATATTAAAATATTTAAATTTCATATGCAATGGTTTGATTATATGTGTTACCCTTCCAAATTTATAAATTCTTATACACCTTATATACTATTTAGAAACACATTTAGTCACACCCATAAATTATTTAGCACGTGAGACAAAAAATCCATGACTCAAACATGTAGGTATTGGTTTCTAATGATGGATCCATAATACCATATGTAAAAACCCATTAGTGTTGATGATGGAATTTCAATAACCAATCATATATCAAAATTTTAGTAAGATATTCTATCACATAGTAGTAAATAAAAGCATGTAGTCAAGAAATACATAGATCACTATTATATAGGATTTAATGCTGAATAATCATCAACAAAATAATATAATCATTATAGACACACAAAACATGAAATAGGAAATTAGGAAATGCAACCTACATGGAATGAAATATTCATGCAATTTGAATCTCTTTGTTCCCATAATGATGCATTTAAGTATACATGGGAAAAGGGAAAAATAACATAAATCTTATAATTCAGTAAGAAGAAATACTACACTAAACTCTCAATCATAAAACATAATCAACTATAAAAATGAACAACACAAACTGAAAACCCATACATAGATACATGGTCTTTTACCCTTGTGTGGAGTGATCAATTAAAGAAAAAACTATTTTAAAAACATCAATACATTTATAGTACCCTTTCTACAAGACCAAATTAAATAGACATAGGAAAACCCCAATAAAATAAAATTTTAATGTCCCAAAACTAGACCCTCAAAAGTATCCAAACCTGGCTAGTTATCTTCCCTCAAGCCCACCTCAATTTATGATAGAGGATTACATCTTGTAGTGAGGGTCTAAGTTGGTATCGTGTGGAGAAAATACAATCATGATTAAAGTAACATAGTGATGATAATAAATGAATAAATAGAGGAATAATAATAATGATAAATAGATAAGTTTATAATAATCATCCAGACCACATTAATAAATAAGCCCAAGGTGGCGTCATATACAAAATGATTAGTATATCATGACGCTTTACAAAAATGAAGCATAAAATCATGAAATAAAGAATCTAGTATAGTTCATGTATAAAAAAAATTAAAAATTAAAAAATTTTATACCCAATAATCGAAATTCAGAGATTTGTCATGTGCTCCTAAGCTCCCATGCTATGTGTGAATCAAAATTACATGTCTTGCAACTTTCCCTTATCCCAAACTACATCCAGGAAGTCTATCTAAGTACCAATAAACTACCTCAATATTCCATGACATATACATAGTAGGCCACCACCAATGGTGTCTATAACAATTTTAGACAATTTGTGACAAATATAATCACATGAAATTATAACAGTTAAATCATTAATGATAACGATAAATATAAATAGGTCAATAAATTGGGTTGTAACTATGAGAAAGCTACACATGATGAATAACAGTACATTAAAGTAATGTGAGAAAGTATCTACTAGATTTGGTATACACTTATTATGTAAAATCTATAAAACCACATAGTCCATGTCTCAAGGCTATAGAGAAACATACCCTCTTGATTCCAAGGAACTCAGAATTTTATTATACCAACATGGTCTAAGAACCCCGGTCTAATGGTTGAGGAGTCTAAATATCTAAGAATATATGTGTATAAAAAGGCTATAGGTTCCATAACTCAATCCCCTTCATAAATATCATACCATAATATTGATCAGTTCTATACAATAACTAAACACCTTTTTCATACTCTATCATCAAATAAAATAGGTAATATTATGAAAAAAATGATATATTAGTTTCTATGAATTGAATAATCGTAAATCTAAAGGAACATGCCAATAAAACATCCATTTTATTGAAACATACATATTTAATTCAACGATTCATCCTTCTTAATAAAATTTTAGATTATGGAATTATAGGTGTTTCAATCTATAATGGCCCCATTTAATTCACATAATGCTTCCACTATTGGGTGGAAGTCTCACACCCCCAAATTAGTGATTTTTATCATTGAAATACAAACAAATCCACATCAGAGGTTGATTAGGTTGAGGTTGAAAACCTATAACAACGTAAAATTTATATTAGGTTATCGTAGTAAAGGATCAAACAATTTTATTTGAAACATTGATTAAACATTATGGGTAGTTTCTAGAAAGTCAGGCATGCAACATAAATAAAAAAAGGAAGTTAGTGACAAAAAGTTATATACTATCTGGGAAAATCCTATAATGATCTACTGGTAAATTATTAGAATTTGATTCAATAATGTTATAGATAAATAGTGGAAAAAGAAAAATTTAATGAAAATATGAATAATTAGTATGCAAACAGATGGAATTGAAAATGTAGAGGTAAATGAGGAAAGATAAATGTATCCTCCCGGTTCCGGGTTCCACTCAATGGGTGGCCCGAACCCAGTTTTCCAAGTGGCCTCAAGCACATTTCCCCAAACTCCAAAGGCTGCCAACTAGCAACGAGGGCCCAGGTTTGATATTGGGGAAACTAAGCACTCGTTTGTCAAAGTTTAGTGCAGCGGAATGCAATAAAACATACAATGATAGCGTAAACAGTTAACCATACCCAACTGAAATAAACAACTATAGAAGATATAACCAACAGTATATAAAAGATGAAACATGTCACAAGTTCTATGAAAATAGCTAGAACATGTTATACATCGATAAAGTACAATAAAATACAAAGTACAACAAAACAAGCAAAACAGCTGGGAGCGTCATTGCTAGTCTAGGCTCGGTCCCATTCCCTCCAACTCCTCAGCAATAGTCAAGTACCTATATACGGTCTCTTGGCCCTATCTACACCTACATCAACGTAATCTGTTTGGGCCGAAAAGCATGACCCAAATAGGGTGTGAGAAATATATCTTAGTAGGCACCCACCAAAGTCCCATGCTCAACTGTGAGATAATATTCAACAATAGTGTGTAGTGGTAAAATGAAATAAAATATGCAGTATTACAAAATTACTCACTTAATAGTTATCTTTCCATTTAATTGATCATTTAATCCATTCAATATAAGAAAACAACACAGTACATTTCTAGTAAACAACTAGTGTACTCAGACACGTAAACTTCTACCCTCGAGTAATGGGTATCAAAAACAAGAATTTTCCCTCAGGAATAATAGAGTTTTCCCTCAGGCATAGGTAGTGTCACCCACCGGCACAGATTCAGCTGCCCACAGGCCTGGAAGAATTTTCCCTTAGGACAAAATTACTACTACCCTCAGGCTAAATAGTGCAGTTCCCAGATGTTAATCTTAACAACGCCCTTAGGCTAACAGGTATCCAGACCATTACCAACATGTCAAAAATATAGTAAACAGAAATTCCTCTCGAGGAAATTCTATAATTACTACTTTAGAGGCATACCCTCAGGTATCCTGGCCATATGGATAAAGAGTGGAGGACACCCCCGGGGGGGTTTCGGATCGAAGCAACAATCCCAACCAGAATTTTAGTATCAAAATTTATTCACCTATGAAATTCTATGCATTAAATATAGAAACAGCCTCAGCCAGACGACACCCCAACATGGGTTCATGGAACGAAAATGCACAAAAACGCATGACAGTTAGAAATTTACACCAAGCCACCTACCTTATACGCCAATGAGCGGTATACGCGAACACCGATTTCCGAAATGTCCAAGAACAACGTAGATAGGATGAAGAAAAAAACCCGCTCAAATATATATAACATCCATTAGGGGATGAATTGGTAAGAACCATACCAAGAGAGGAGAGGGCTTAACCATGCGGTTCCAACTAGATCGTCTGAAGTCGAATCGGATTCCAGACGTGTGCCCAGTGGATCTCCGAAACTCCAGCCATTCACTCCCAAGCTCCTTCCTCCATTCTAAACCTTCCCTGCGAACAGGGGAGGCTACTGCCGATTTAAGAAAAAAACAATGTACACGGCGTGTACTTCTAAGTAAATGGCGTGTACTTCCTTCATTTAACTGTTCTTCTGGCGGCACTACCACACTATTCATTCGTCGACATGAGTACATGGCATGTACTCCTGAGTATACGGCGTGTACTATCACCCAGTTGTCAGCTACTCCACCGCCTTACTATTTTGGCCTTCCGACGACTACATGGTGTGTCAAGGACCACAACACAGCGTGTAGTCAGTTTCTACACCCTTCGCCACCGACAAGGCCACATGCCCCGTGTACCCATTCCACACGACCAAAAGTACATGGAGTGTGGAAAAGTACATGGCATGTAGTTCTAAATATTAGGATTTTCCCCCATTTTCCTTATTTTCTCGAAAACACATAATGAAAAGAGGAAAGAATAATCTCGTACCTCAAAACTATGAACCAGGTTCTTACAAACTTCCCACCTTATAGAAATTCGTCCCTAAATTTCCCTTCCAAGGGTGGATAAGATAAATCTCAGAAAAGCACTGTCCACTGAGCACATAAGTCGGTCTCCCGCTCCCATGTTTCATCCAGCACTCGACCATGCTGCCATAGCACCCGTATGAGAGGAACTGATAGGACTTGGAGAACCTTCATGCTCTTGTCAACGATATGGATCAGATGTTCCCCAAAGGACGCATCTGCATCCAGCTCAACCTCCTCAGGCTGGAAGACGTGAGATGGGTCTGAATGATAGCAACTCAACTGAGACACATGGAAGACGTCGTGCATGGCTCGGTACCACTGCGGTAACCGCAACAGATAGGCAACTAGCCCGACTCTCCCCAAAATCTCGAATAGCCCCACATACCTCGGTGAAAGCTTACCCTGTATCTTGATCCGCTTGTGTCCCAGCCTCGGTGAAACACGTTAGAAAACCTGATCCCCGACCACAAACTCCATAGGTCGTGTGTGGCGATCAGCATAAGATTTCTGACGAGACTGTGCGGTAGCCATCCACTTCTGAATTAACTGGACCTGCTCATAAGTCTCTTGCACGAGTTGTGGTCCTAGTAAAGCTGCCTCACCTACCTCTAACCAGCACAACAGTGATCGGAATGGCCTGCCATATAATTCCTCATATGGGTCCATCTCAATAGTTTCCTGAAAACTATTGTTATAGGTAAACTCGACCAAGGGTATATGCTTCTCCCAAGAGACCGAAAAGTCTAAGACTCTTGCACACAACATGTCCTCAAGCACTTGTATCGTATGCTCTGACTAGCTATCGGTCTGATGGTTGTATGTTGTGCTCAGAAGAACCTGTGTACACAATACCCTCTGAAAACTCTACAAGAAATGAAACGTAAAGAGGGCGTCCCTATCCAAAATGATAGAATGAGGGACCCCATGAAGACGTATGATATCTTGGATATAAAGCCTCCTGAGCTTGTCCACACCAAAGGTCTCCTTGATCAGCAGAAAGTGAGCTACCTTCGTGAGTATGTCCACAACAACACACACATCATCATTTCCTCAAGGTGACCTCGACAATCCAGTCACAAAATCCATCACAACATCATCCCATTTCCACTCCCGAATGGGAAACTGCTGTAATTGTCCAGTTGTTCTCTGATGTTCCGCCTTCACCTGCTGACAGGTGAAACACCTCGTAACAAAACCAGCTACATCTCTCTTCATACCCGACCACCAGTACTAACGTCTCAAGACTCGGTACATCTTGGTAACCCTGGGATGAACTGCCCAAGAAGAAGCAAGAAACTCCATCATCAGTTCCTCGCGTACATCCCCTGGAACCCATACTCATCCATGGAAACACATGACCTCATCATCGCCTATCTTCCAACCAGTAGAAGGGTCCTCACTTGCCACCGACTCCCATAGAACTAGGCCTTTTTGATCAGATAGCTACCTCATCCTCACTCTAAGTAGGAGGGTATATATCAAAGCTAAGGAAGAAAGAAAATTATTCCCCTGACTTTCTTGCACCTACAAATGCATCTCAGAGAACAAATCCATGAGCTTCCACTCACCACTGGCCTCCTGCACTGCCTGTATCTGAGTCTTCATTCTCAGTGCATCGGGTACTACATTACCTTTACTAGGTGAATAGGCATGATCAAAATCGAAGGACTGTAGGTACTCATCCCACCATCTCTGCATTAGATTCAGGCCACGCTGAGTAAATATATACTTAAGGCTTTTTTGGTAGGTGTAAACCAAAAAATTCTCTCCCAACAGATAATGTCTCCAATAGTGCAACACATGAACAACTGCAACCAACTAGATATCATGTGTCGGGTAATTCCGTTCATGTGGCCTCAACTACCGAGACTCTTACATAACAACTCGGCCACCCTACATCAACAATGCTCTCAGCCCAATCCCGGATGAATCACAGTAATCTGTATAGCTCTTCCCCTACTCTGGGAGTATCAGGATCGGTGCTGATGTCAACCTTCCCTTCAGGCCCTAAAAAGCTGCCTCACATGTTTCTGACCAAACGAACATCACCCCCTTCTCATTCAGACCCATCAACGGTGCTACTAAGTAGGAGAAGTCATGTATGAAGCATCTTTAGTAACCATCCTTCCCTAAGAAACTCCATATCTCAAACACGTTCTTACGCTGCTCCCAGGATACTACTACTCTCACCTTCTCTATGACTACTGCAACTCCTGCCTCTGAGATAATATGACCCAGGATGTGAATCTCGTCCATCCAAAAGTGGCACTTTGAGAGATCACCATATTGTCGATGCTTTCTCAGTGTAATCAGTATGATATCAAGATGGGTGGCATGGTTTTGTAGAGTGCAAGAGTACACCAAGATGTCGTCTATGAATACTACCACAAAAGAATCAGGATACGGATGGAACACACGATTCATCAGAGCCATGAAAACTGATGGTGAGTTCTTCAGTCTGAACGGCATAACCGTATCCTCATATAGACCATACGTACTCCTGAAAGATATGAGAGGTATATTATATGGTATAATGCATAACTGATGATATTTGGATCTCAATTCAATCATCGAAAATACTCGTGCTCCCCAAAATTGATCAAAAAGATCATCGATCCTCGTCAAGGGATATCGATTCTTAACCGTCAACTGGTTCAGCTTCCGATAATCCACGCAAAGTCTAAGGGTACCATCTGCCTTCTTCGAAAAAAGTACCGAAGAACCCCAAGGAGAAGTACTAGGTCGGATAAATAACGTTGGCTGCAACTCCTCTAACTACCTCTTGAGCTCTCGCAGCTCAGGTGTAGCCATCCTATAAGGAGGAATGGACACTGGTGCTGCTACTGGAACAAGCTAGATAGAGAAATCCACGTCACGCACCGAAGGTAGACCTGAAAAGTAGTCCGGTAATACATCCCTGAAACGATCAACAATAGAAGGGAAATCCATCTGACAAGTCCCTTGATCATCTAGATATAAGCTCGTAATCTGGGATGTGACTCCACCTCACCCATGATGCTATGGTCCAGGTCGACTTTCCTGAACATCCCATTAACCCTTCTATAGAAACTCTCCGCCCTTAGGTGATGTGAAACTCACCTTGTGACAGTATCAGTCTACAAAGGCTCGTAAGGGAACCAACCAGTCCATCCTGAAAATGACGTCATATCTCGTCATCTCTAAGACAAAGAGGTCCCAAAGGGAGTGACACCCTCCTACATCAAGGGTGTACTCTTTACACTGACGCACACCAGCCGTCCTAGTCCCAAATGGAGTGTCTAGCATCATGATATCCGAAGACGAAGAAACACTGAGCCCAAGGCTCTTCACAATGGGAAATGATATGAAACTATGTGTAGAAACCAAATCAAAAATTACAGAAGATAAGAGAGAAGCTACTATAATAGTACCTATGACTGTAGAAGTTTTGGGATCCTCCTCCTGTTGGGTGTGTTGCAAAACATATGTCTTACAAGTGACGCGGCCCTGCGATACAGCCTGGCTACCCTAAGCTGTCCCGCCCCGCTGCCTCGGAGATCCTGGCATTTGGCTACCACAACCACAACCACCATCTCTTCCTGCACACCCTGACGTATTCCAGTTCCCCGACTTGTAAGATTCCACTGGTCCGACTCCCGCTCGCGGAGTCAGCACAGAACCCCTCTCACTAGCCAATGGTGGAAGCTCCCTACAAAAGCACTGCAGATGGCCCATCTTGCCCAAACATGGCACTATACTGGGTCTCGTGGACACTACGACCTCTTGTGCCCATCTCTACCACATTGGTAGCACATAACCTATCCACCTGAAGCATTATTTTGTCTGGTACTGCCGCCCTGAGATAAGTCTATCTCTCTCTTCCTCTTGCCAACAGAAATAGTACCAGTAACTGGTGTAGAACCGCCTTGGCCCACACCACTCATTTCCCATAGGTTACTCTTAGTAATAAGTTCCTTGTTCACAATAGCGTGTACTGAAGGCAACCTAAAAACATTCACCATCACTCAGATCTCATAAAGAAGACCATCCTCAAAACGTTTGGCCCTCAGCATCTCATCACCCACCAGCACAGGTGAAAAACGCTGAAGCTCGGTGAAGCGAGCAGAATAGTCCATCACCGACATGGCGCCCTACTGCAGATTCATGAACTCTCGAGTTGTATGTTCTCTGAGCATCTCCAGGAAAAAGAAGTCATAGAAGACTTCTTGGTAATCTTCCCACGCCATGTCCCGATGATGCTCTGATTGTGTGGTAACATCCCACCACCTCTTGGCGGAATCACGCAGCATGTAAGTCGCAAGCTTGACCCTCCACCCGGGAGGCATCTCATGATGCTCTAAAATAGTCTACTTCGATCCAAGCCAAGACTCCATAGCATGTGGTCTGCCATCCTTTGAAAACGTAGGCAGATGCTTCTGCTGAAAGATATGAGTCAGCTCGACCATGGATGTGGGAGCCTCCAGTGCTCCCTGAAAGGTCTGCATGAACTGCATAAACCCTCACAGAACTGCAACTCCATGCCTGTGTCCTGTATAACGGCTGGCACCGCATCTGGCTCTACTGGAGGATCAACTGTTAGACAATGGCCCACCATCTCTGGAGTAAAGTCGTCTCCGCTCTCCTGGAAACCACTCATGATCATCTAGGCGGCATGACACTTCAATTTCAAAAGCACGCCTCCAATTAACTATTATCAAAATTGAATGAAGGAACCACAAAGGAACAAGAGGATAAATTCATTTCAACCTTTTCAAAACAAGACTACACAGCGTGTACACTGACTACACAGCGTTTACTTGGCATCTCTTCCCCTGCCCTGGTCATTATACACAGCTAAGCCACACGGATCCCATTGAAAAAAAACTACATAGTGTGTATAATATCTACACAACATGTACGGTGTTTTTTCCAAATTCACATGTCGTCTTTGACACGGCTGACTACTCGGATTGACACTACACGGTGTGTTACACCCGTACACGGCGTGCATAACACCCGATTTCCTAGCCACATGACTAACACCACACGGTCTGTCCTCAGAAAAGACTACACGACATGTCCCAAAGGTACACGGCATGTTCAGGGAGAGGTGACACCGGCCCATGTTGTTAGTTAAACGGTCGATTCCCTAGGTCACACTACTCGTCGTGTCCATCATTGACACGGCTTGTTCTGTCAAGGAGTTCACTGACCCGTGTTGTTAGTTACACGACCGGAATCTGTGTCAACACTACACGGTGTGATCATTAGGTACACGACATGTTTACCCAAGACATTCCCTACCCTGTGTCACCACCCACAAGGTTTGTGACACGGGAAGAGACTACAGGACATGTACTTAGTATACATGGTGTGTCCTCAAAAAGTTGATTTTTCTTCCTGAATAGAAGATCATACCCAGCGTGTATAATTAGTTTCCGGACAGTAAGCGTTAGAAACTTCCCCAGAACCCAAAATATAATGAAACCAACAACTAAGTGTCAAATTCCGACCCGTGGGGGAACATACTCCCCATGAATAAATTTTTAACATCTTATTTGTGTTATAACTAAATAAACAGCTAATGATCCACCAAATTCCGGTCAATGGGGGCCCATACTCCCAAAAAACGAAAGCTTGGTGTCCATTCTATAAACATGATCACACAAGGAATACCCTATCTCAAAGGAGGTATTTTTATCAAGAATCTATCACAACATCATGCTTCTCTAGCACAAAATCTATCACTACAACATGCAATTCTAATGCACCTACATGGCATGGAACTATGAATGGCATGTGATTTCTAGTATGTGCCTATATGATGCATGAGTTGGAATACCCTCATCTCAATTGGTTGCAACTAAATAGAACCCATAGATAAATTATAACATCACAATCCCAAGTGCATCACCCAATGGTGAAAGCAAATCAACTGTAAAATTTCAAAAATCAGAAAAATTGTAAAATATGTGGTAGACAGGCTTCTCCCTATACACAGGTTAGCTACGACCGGGAACAGCTTATTACCAACTACCATTCATGTCATATCCCTGACTACGACTCTAAATAGTAAGTCAAAGAAAGGACCATCCTTTGATACCAGTTTGTAACATCCCAGTTCTGGGTGCCACTCAAGGGGTTCCCTGAACCTGGTTCACCACGTAACCTCAAGCACATTTCTCCAAAATGCCAGAGGCTGCCGACTAGTAGTGAGGTCCCATGTCTGATAGTGGTGAAACTATGCCCTCGTTTATCAAAGTGTAGTGCAGTGGAATGAAATAAAACATACAATGATAGGGGAGACAGTAATCCATACGCAACTGAAATAAAAAATTGCAGATTATATAACAAACAGTATATAAAAGATGAAACACGTGGCAAGTTCTATGAAAATAGCCAGAACATGTTATACCTCGATACAGTAAAACAAAATACAGAGTACAACAAAACATGAAAAACAGCTGGAAATGGCATCGCGAGCCTAGGCTCGGTCCCATGCCCTCCTACTCCTCAGAAATAGTCAAGTACATGTATAGGGACTCTTTCCCCTATCTATAGCTATAACAACGTAGTCTGTTTGGGCCGAAAAGCATGACCCAAACACGGTGCGAGAAATATATCTCCTTAGGAACCCACCAAAGGCATGTTCTCAATTGCGTGCTAACATGAAACAATAGTGTGCAATGGTAAAATGCAATAATGTAAGCAATAGTACAAAGTAACTCACTTAATAATTATTTTTCCATTTAATTGTTCATTTAATGAATTCAATATAAGAAAACACCACAGTGCATTTCTAGTAAACTACTAGTATCCTAATACATGTAAACTCCTACCCTCAGGTAACGAGTATCCAACACAAGAATATACAATCATTCATAACAGACATTGTCCTCAGGCGTAGGTAGTGTCACCTGTAGGAACAGAATCAGCTGCCCACAGGCACAGAAGAAGTTTCCCTCAGGACGAAATAACTATTGCCCTCAGGCTAAATAGTGCAGTGCCCACAGGCTAATCACAACAATGCCCTCAGGCTAACAGGTATCCCGGCCATGCCAAACATGTCAAAATGCAGTAAATAGAAATTCCTCTCAAGGTAATTCTACAATTACTACTTTAGAGGCATACCCTCGGGCATCCTGGCCAAACGGCTAAACAGTGGAACACACCCACGGGGTGGTTTCAGATCTAAGCAACAATCCCAACCAGCATTTTATTATAACAATTTATTCGAGTCTTGGCATTAATCATAGAAACACCCTCAGCCACACGACACCCCGACATGGGTTCGTGGCACGAAAACACACAAAAACGCACGACAGTTGGAAATTTACTCCAAGCCACCTACCTTATACGCCAACGAGCGGTATACGCGAACGCCGATTTCAGAAACGCCCAAGAAAGATGTAGATATGACGATGAAGAAAACCCTCTAAAATGTAAATAAATTCTGTTAGGGGAAGAATTGGTAAGAACCATACCAGGAGAAGAGAGTGATTACCCATGCGGTTCCAACTAGATCGTCTAAAGCTAAATCGGATCCAGACGTGTGCCCAGCGGATCTCCAAAGCTCTGGCCATTCTTTCCCGAGCTCCTTCCTCCGTTCTAAACCTTCCCTATGAACAGGGGAGGCTACTGCTGATTTAGGTAAAAAACAAATAAAGTACACGGCGTGTACTTCTGAGTACAAGTCGTGTACTTCCTTCATTTAATTGTTCCTCCAGCGGCACCGCAACACTGTTCATCCTTCAACATGAGTACACGGCATGTACTACTGGGTACATGGCGTGTATTGTCGCCCAGCTATCGGTTGCTCCACCGTCTTACTATTTTGGCCTTTCGACTGACTACACGGCGTGTAAAGTACCACTACACGACATGTAGTCAGTTTCTACACCCTTTGCCACTGACAAGGCTACACGCGCCGTGTACCCATTTCACATGGCCGAAAGTACACGATGTGTAGTTCCAAAAATTAGTAATTTTCCCCATTTTCCATATTTTCTCAAAAACACTTAAGGAAAAGAGGAAAGAAGAAGCTCGTACCTCGAAACTAAGAACCGAGTTCTTACAATAAAGGAGGAGTTGAAGACTAATAGATACACTTCCATTTTACATGATGGAATTCTATTCATGAAAAATTTAATGATATATATCCATAGATATAGGAGGGGAATAATGAACCCAATACTGGGTTTGATTTGTGTGTATGAGACGATAAAGAGGGTGGACGTTAATAAATAGGATAAACAATAATATCCTTATTTCATTCAATTAATGAACCAAACTATTTGGATAAACATGAACCAATCATGATGTTCCACACTCTATGTGGAAGTAATGGAGAACATTGGGTGCATATTTTTCCAAACCATGTATAGCTTGTGCAATACCCTCTATAATTTTCCACAGACAACCTCGAATGTCCATGTTTCCTAGGGTGCACAGTATGTTAATCCTTGTAACACCCTCTATGTCCCTACACCAATTCATATTATATCCCATTGAAACCACATGGTTTCAACAAAAAATTTACCAATAGAAAATACACTGCTTGTTTTGGGATTCACAGTTATAAATAATCATGCACCAACCATGTTCCTATGCTTGATTATCCTAGAATGTATTTTTTAGAATCCAATTCCCCGAAAACTCATTTTAACACCAAAGAACCCTCTTGCGGCTTAAACCCCATCTAAAAATATATATTTTTTGTTTTAAAAATCAATTAATCTCATTTTTAATCTATGTTAATGATTCAGATAGTCCAATAAATGAAAAGACTGATATTACAACGGAAACTATTTAGAGTCTAAAAACACTAGTTGTTACAGCTTCCAACAGGAATCTAAACCCCATATTATTCCTCTATACCCTATTTTACATATGATATAAGAATATTACATTAGAGAGGAAACAAAAAACAATTTATATTGGATTCACCTAGGGGGTTTCCACGCTAAATCAATTTATACCATTACTAGGGTTAACCTCTATCCAAAATAAAGAAACAATGGTATTTTGTACATCCAAATCTACATTAATAAGAAAAATAAAAAAACATGATAATTAAAAATTTTGGGATAAAAATAATAATTTTATACATAATATATTATTATCAATGAATTTCAATACTTACAGTTCCCTGTCAGCTCAACTGGAGGGTAAACACTACAACGTGAAATTATAAAAATCATTTTAAAATTTATATTCATTTATATGATATGGTACATTTACAATTTTACTCTTAGCGGGGTTACAAAGTCTCGAAAATAGTAAATTTGAGTTAATTCTTAATCATGAAAAATTCGAGTCTCTACATATTCCCCACCTAAAGACATTTTCACTATTTTATTGGAAAGAACTTGAGATACAACTAAGAGAAATAAGGATTCATTTTGGGTAAACACAACCACTGGGTACTTCCTTCATATTTGGGGTTTATACCTAAGTGATCTTGAATCCCCATTGAAAAAAAATGTAATATCCTTTCTCATCAAATATATCAATGACTATTGGTCATCATGAAGTAAAACCTTATTGACATCTCACTTCTATCCTATGAATCTACATACAATACTCAATACATAAATATTTTCCCATTCGAGGCCATTCCCTTATACGATATGAAACAAAACAGTGGATTGGTGACACCCTTATCTAAATGGATCATCAACATGGTTACCAATGGTGGGAGCACTCTTCCCCCCACTTTTTATGATATTTCAATATATTAATTTCATGAATAAGAAGCACTCATATTTCAACAAACAATAATATTTGTAATAAATCCCACACTAGAAACAGAATAACATGGAGGTAGGATGTACCATTGGACCCAATCCATTTATCTATCACCCCTTGTTTCAATGATTAGGTTCTTATGATTCCATCAAATGATTCAAGGGAAACATTGGTTTAATTTGATAAACTCAACACTCAGGGGAATCTAATATTTGACTTCTAATCGTAAACTTGTAATTTATTTATGGTTGAATATAACATGGTTTTGTTTCCATATCTCACCTATGGAATCGATAAATGAGAATGATCAGAATTGTAACCAATCTTTTCAATGTACATAACATCAAACACCTTCCGATGAGGTTTCCCAATCCAGAAAAATCTTATTTCAATGGTCCTTACTATTCTAACGACCCTTCTATACTAGATCTATATCATATGCTGAAACTAACCATACAAGAGTGATTAAAACCATAAACGTCCATGAAAAATTCTACCTCCGCTATATAAAAATGGTTTCAATGTGATTGGAATCCCCACAAAGAATGAATATGAATTCTACACTAAGGGAATCACACCACTAGGTTGGTCACCCTTAGGGTTACCATCATGATATTAACAACAAAAACTAATGTAAAACAACTATCAACCTTGGGTAAGCCACATACAGGATCCACACCTTTAGAAAAATCCCTTCGAGCCCCTTTTCCAAGAATGTACATCATTATAAAGTAAGTAAGATGAAATCAACAATACTATCCCCACAAATGCATATGTTAGAAGTGTCAACTTCCAGAAAACTATTATTATTCTAAAATATAAATCATATCCATTGATTTAATCCCATAAATATCAATAATAATCAATAAACCCCAAACTCACATAATGAGTGGTAACTATGTAGATGATACATTTTTGAAAAGACAAGTAAAAATTACTCAAATTCCCAATAGGCTCTTCCAGAATGAAAATGACGAAGGATTTGGTCCAATAGTCACATATACTTAATAATGGGTATGTAATGATCCAGGAAATTACATGTTTTAAATTAACATGGGGTAATAAATTTATTGTATTCTGAGTAGTTTCTTTTGAGAAATGGGGCTTAGATTGATATTTAGAGTGTTTTGAAATCATTATGTACTATTTTAGATGTATAAAAAGAATTGGTAGGTTTCTCATGTTATCACAAGGTTTATAGAGAAGAGTTGAGGTGATTAAGATGTTGAATTTTAGTATTATATTGTTGTTCACACCATGAAATAAAGGCTCACCTTGTGAGTGGGGATGGTCAAGGGGAAAAACTTACTGTTCAAACATTTAATTTAATGATATAATGGTTCATTACATTAAAAAGTCTTGATAGCCTTCATGTAACTATTTTGGGAGGAGGATTCGTGGAGTGAACCCACTATTACATCCACTACCATTACCATGGGGGAATTTTAGAAAATGTGAAAATATTCATTATGGGGTTGTACCAACATTAGGTTTTAGGTTTCCACATTCATGGGGGAGGGCCAAATTAGATGCCTATATAGTTACATTGATTCTACATGTCAGGGCATAGTTAGTATAAAGACCCGAACTTATTTCATACATAATCATGAATTTATTCAAGAAAACACTTACTTTTACATTCAAGATCCTTTCAAGTATAGAGCTTTAGATAATTAAGACAAAACATTCATATCATTACACATGTTACATAGTGGATACCATAAAATCAGTTTCCTTTTTCCTCAGAATATAAAACATTAAAACTTAAAAAAAGACTCCTTGACAATTCATCAACATTTAACATGTCTTCCTTCCTTGTATTAATGATCCATTAACTTGTGAAAAATCATTTAAAAACATGGGATGAGCACAAATGCTCAGTAAGGTATGAAAAAGAAGGAAAAATGACATTAGTCCATGAATACTCATGACGTATGAAAAAATTTTCAAAAGACATGCTTTCCAGCCATAAATACTTAATTTGTGAAACATGAGATTTAAAAAAGATCCAAAAAAAACATAAATATAATCATAGAGGTATCTTGGAACATTACTTACATAATCTTGTAACCATCTTGGCTACCTTAAAAATTTGTAACTCTCACGGCTACCATACTTTGTGTAACCATCGCAGTTACACAGGGAGTAACCATACGGCCGACCTCCAACATACTCACACCCAATAAATTGGAAGGAAATATAGGTCCTACCACTCATCATAAACAATTCCCAATAACCAAAACATAATCATACAACATAAATAATTGCATAAAAACATTGCTTTTGATTCTTGTAAAACAGAATTTAAAAAGAGGATTTTTAGAAGAAAAGTCCCTTATAAACGTCATATACTTGATGTGAGACTTTATAGAGTGGATAGAATATTTATATCCCTAAAAATTAACTTAAATGATGAAAAAATGATCTTTGAAGAGTAACCATATCAAAAATGGAGTGAAAGAGGGAGAATCCGAAGGAAGAAAAATTGGGTTCGAGATTTCCCCTTACCATGTACTCGAATGCCTCCTTATCTTTAATTTCCTGTATAATGAAATTATATTCATTAATTAGAAACTCCATTACCTTATAGAAATATATAGGTTTCATTATGGTTTCATTATTTCATATTATGTTCCTTTGGATGACTTATAGAGTTTAAAAACATTGATCGGGGATGTTCGTTTTCATGGTTTTCTTGAGCGGTGCACCTGTATTCTTAAATGGATGTTTGGGTCGATCATGGGTAAACATACAGAACTGATATTACATGTTATTAATAATATTACAGAATCTTGAATGATTTTATAATGTGTTATATTAGATCCATGTGGACAAATCATTAGATAAGAATTAAATGAAGATTATTTGGGTTAATTTGAGCGGTTTTTGGATCACAACGAACTCGTTTTAACATTTAACTTAGTAATATGTCCATAGGTTATTTCCAGAGCATTAAATAGAACATAATACATATTAAATATTCTTTTTCAACCATAAAAGTGGATTCATGAACAGATATAAAGGTAGAAATGGAAGAAGAGTGCATGTCGTTTTTGAAGGTGATAAATTAACACCTCATGAACAACGTTCTCTTTAATAAAATAAAAGGCAGATAGAAAGGGTGTGGGGTGATATTATAATCATAAAAATTAGTGTATATGTATAATACTGGAGTTACAAAACAATTTGGATTAATATATGTGGGGAGAGATCAAGAATGGAACATGAACTTGAAAGGAAATTAAAGGAGAAGATAGAGAGAAATTACCTCTAGAATCTTCCTCTTTAGATCCTCCTTAAGGAAGATAGGTTTGGTCTTTTGATGAGACCAGAAGCTTTTGGACGTGGGGAGGTTCTAGGGAATATGTTTGGGCAGAGTTTAGAGAAGGCGTGGAGCTTGAGAGGTGTGAGGAAAAGAGGGAGTGAAGGTTGTCTTTTATAGTGGAGGGGAGAGGGGTTTCCTTAATATAAAATTGATTAGTTTATTAATTTCACCTAAGACAAGGAATAGTGAGTCGTGGATGACTAAGAATAGTAAATAAGACATGTGATTTAGGGATTTGGGTGCTTACATCACTTTTCATGTCATGAATAGTGGGTTTTAATTAAAATGTATTTATATGGTAAATTAATGTATTCTACTATTCACCAAAAATTCATGTTTCTCAGAAAAATCCCAAAAATTTACCCCAACCATTTTTCGACGTGTAGAATCCAAAATTGAAGTCCATTTTTCAAAATTAATTTTCTAAATATTATAAATTTAATATTTAAATAAAATCATAATTTACATAAAAAACAGTTTTTAAGATTAAAACCGATTTTATCCTTCTTTCAAATATTACATAGGGTCTTATAAAATTATCTAAAAAATATTATACATTGATTCAATAATTTATGAATACATTATAGGAAAATAAATATTCTTTTAAATTAATTAATTAATTATAATTATTTATGTATGACTTATAAAATACCAAAAACGTTTACTAAGGTCAAATTGTCACTTTCTAAGATTTCTAAATTTTATTTTATTATTCATAGGTAATGTTCCTCTTATTTACTATTCATAATGGTCATATTACTATTCACAAGGGTAGGTTACTATTCACTAAAAAAACAAGTTTGTTTCATCAGACTCTAAATAAAATACTGAACACAATTGTAGATGACAGTTTCTTGAAATTCAAAACATCGATGAAATAAAATTATGTTTAATGGATACATATAAATATATACCTTAAACAAAATTTCAATCATTTTCAATTTATTTTTAGAAAACCATGGGATGTTACATTATCCCCACCTTCTTGAAATTGCATCCTTGAAATTTTATTTATTTATTAAACAACTGAGGGTATTTTTCCCTAATAGCATTTTCATACTCCCATGTTCCTTCTTCAACCATGTAGTTTCTCCACAAAACCTTTACCTGGTGGATTACCTTAATCCTCAATACCTATTCTCATTGATCAAGAATCTGAACCGGTTTTTCTTCTTAAGAAAGGTTCTCTTCCAGCAAAACTGCTTCCAGCCTCCAGACATGTGATGAATCTGGAACATACATTCTCAACATCAAAACATGAAAAACATTGTGTACCTGAAATATGCTCGGAGGCAAAGCTACACAGTATGCAACTGTTCCAAATTTATCCAAGATTTCAAAAGTACTAATGAACCGTGGACTTAGTTTCCCTTTCTTACCGAAAAACATCACACTTTTCCACAGAGAAATTTTAAGGAAATCATGGTAACCTACCTCGAAAGAGAAGTCTTTCCTTCTGTTATCTGCATAAATTTTCTTCCTACTCTTAGTTGTCCTCATGTGTTGTTGGATCATCCTCACTTTCTCAGCCACTTCTTCTATAAATTCTGGCCCCATCAACATTCTTTTACCGACTTCATCCCAAAACACAGGAGTTCGACACCGCTTTCCATACAAGGTCTCAAAAGGTTCCATCTGAATACTGGAATGGAAACTGTTATTATATGAAAACTCAACTAATGAAATATGCGGATCCCGACATCCCTGATTGTCCATTGAAAAATCTCGAAGCATATCCTCCAAATTTTGAATCGTTCATTCTGACTGCCCATCTAATTGAGGATGAAAAGCTGTACTGAAATTCAACTCTGTACCCAAATACTTTTGAAGTCCCTTCCAAAATTTAGAAGTGAACCTGGGATCTCGGTCAGACACAATGGAAAGAGGAACTCCATGTAACCTAACAATCTCCTTGAGGTACAATCGATAAATATGATCTAATTTCATTGTATCTTGAATATAAATAAAATAAGCAGACTTTGTTAACCGATCAACAATAACCCATATCGGATTGTTACCTCGAGAAGCCTTTAGTAGTCCCACCACAAAATCAATTGATATATTATCCTATTTCCATTCTAGCACTGGAAAAGGTTGAATCATCCCCTTTGGTAATTGCCGCTCTGCTTTAACCTGCTGACATGTCAAACATTTCATTGTAAAATCAGCAATATCTCTTTTCATCTAATTCCACCAATAATAATCTCGAAGGTCTCTGTACATCTTATTACTTCCAGGATGAATAGAAAATAGAGAACTATGTGCTTCACACAACAATTATTTTTTAGCTGGGAATCACAAGGAACACACAACCTTTTTCCAAATCATAAAAAACAATCTTTATCAAGATTAAATTCTGGAAACACACCCATTTTAACCAATTCTACCTTTTTCTGTAGCTCACGTTCTTCCCTCTGTGCTTTCATAATTCTGTCTGACAACGAAGACTGCACTGAAACCTGAAACAAAACAGATATATTCCTTGCACCAACAACTTCTAATCCAAAATTCATCAAATAATTAATCAAGGGATCATGTTCCAAATGTATCATGGTTAATAATGCATGATTTTTCCGACTTTAGGCATCTGCTACATTATTTTCTTTTCCAGGATGGTAATTGATTGTGCACTCATAATCCTTTATAAGTTCTAGCCATCTTATATGCCTCGTCTTTAATTCCTTCTGAGTGAATATATACTTTACACTTTTATGGTCAGTATATATTTGGCATTTGGTTCTGTATAGATGATGCCTCCATATTTTCAAAGAAAAAACCACAGTTTCTAATTCCAAATCATGTGTGGGATAATTTAGCTCATGAGGTTTAAGTTTTCTCGAATCATAAGCAATTACCTGATCATTCTGCATCAAGACACAACCAAGTCCCTTCAAAGAAGAATCATTGTAGATGAAAAAATCCCAATTTCGGGATGTTAAAGACAAAACTGGAGCATTCTCCAATCTCTTCTTTATTTCTTGAAAACAATCATCACATTCCTCTATCCAAACAAATTTAACCCCTTTTCGTGTTAACTTAGTTATTGGGCTAGATAACCGTGCAAATTTCTTAACAAAACGTCGGTAATAACATGCTAAGCACAAAAAACTACGAATCTCTGTAACATTTGTGGCTCTTGGACATTCATCAACTACTTATGTTTTGGCAGGATCAACTATTATTCCATCGTTATTTAAAATGTGCCCAAGAAAAGAAATTTGTTGCAACCAAAAATCACACTTGCTGAATTTTCCATATAGTTTCTTTTCTTTTAATGTTTGTAATATAATCCTTAGATGTTTTTCATGTTCCTCTTTATTTTTAGAAAAAACCATAATTTCATCAATAAATACAACCACAAGATTATCCAAGAACTCGTGAAATACTCTATTAACACGATTCATGAATACAGAAGGTGCATTAGTTAACCCAAATGGAATAAAAATAAAACAGGGGCTCCCCATGGTGAAGTGCTGGGACGAATGAAGCCCTTGACAAGAAAATACGGCAACTAATTTTTCAATTCAAGAAGTTCTTTTGGAGCCATACGATATAGGGGTTTTGAAATTGGCTTATCATTGGGAACTAAATCAATTGTGAATTCGACTTCTCGTTCAGGTATGACACTGGGTAACTCCTCAGAAAAAACATCAAGGTATTTATTTACCACTGGAACATCATTAATTTGAATAGTTCCCTTGTTTTCAAAAATATGAGCAAGATAACTTTCAGTTCTATTTTTTAGTAGTTTCTCAGCTTCCTGATAAGTTATCAATTTTATTGGTTCATTCTTGTATAAAAACTGAAACTCTTTCTGAAAAATAACTTCTTTAGCTCTACAGTCAATCTTAGCAGGATAATCAGAAAGCCAGTCCATCCCCAGAATAACATCAATCTCGACTAAGGGTAAAACAAAAAGGTTTGCAGTAAAGTATTTCCACATACCACAATAGAAATATTCTTATAATTCCTCTTTACTATAACATTTCCCCCCTGGGGTTTTAACAAAAAGTTCAGGTCTCATTTGTTGAGGTGATATTTCCGAACTACCAGAAAATTTCTTAGAGATGATGGAATGTGTAGACCCCGTATCAAACAAAACTTTATCAAAGTCTTAGTTAACAAAAAAATTACCTGATACAACTTCATTGGATGGCCCAACACCTGCTGATGTAGTCTCAAAGGATCTCACTACACCTTTCTGCTTGTATTCTGGCTTATTTGCATCATTTGGATCCCTCTTTGGACAGGAATTTGCATAGTGACCCATCTCAACACATTTAAAACACTTTACAGTTTTCTTACCAAGATTAGTCTTTGGATCACTTTCATTGCAATCTTGGGCCATATGTCCAAAGTTACCAAATTTAAAACACTTCCCAATTTTGATAAGACATCCCCCAGGGTGCTTCTTTCCACACTTTTCACAAACTGAAAATTGGATTTTCTTACCATCAGATTTCTTTGGTTGATTCTTACCCATTGCTTGCCAACGGGACCTCTTCTTCACTGTGTTTCCAAAATGCATGTGATCGTACAAAAATTCCATCTCTAACCACTCATCACATCGGACAAGTTTCCCATAACTTTTGAATTCATGGGAGGCCAACGCCCTTCGATACCTTGGCTTCAATCCTGAGTAAAAGCGGTTGATTTTTCTATCGAGATCCAGAATTAGATTTTGAGCATACCTCTCTAGTCTGGTGAAGTTCGCTTCATACAATGCCAATGAATCTTCCTTCTTTTGTTTCAATACAAGGAATTGCTTCTCCATTCAAAGTCACACAACCTTAGGATAATATTTTTCAAGAAAAAGATAGTTAAATTCATCCCTCACTAAGGCATCAAAATCCTCTCTACCCCTGATATTCCTTACCATTGACCACCACTGATCAGCTTCCCCTTCAAAACGATAAATCGAAAGACTTACCTTTTGATTGTCCGAACATCCCATAACATCAAATATCTTTTCAAGGTCTTTAATCCATCCTTCTACTGCCACTGGGTCAGAAGATCCATTGAATGCAGGAGGATGTTGTCTCATAAAATTTTCCACCACTTTCATGTTCCGTTGGGGTACCTCTATTGGTTCTCTTTCATTGATGCCACCACCAATTATAGCCTGCATTAGCTGAGCCATTACTGTCACAAACTGCTCGGTTCTAATCCCTACCATTCCGGGCCGTAGATCAGGAAGGATGTCATTCTGTCGGTGCCTCTCCTCTTCAGCATCCATATTCCTTCTGCGGACAACCATTCTAAACAAACATTTCTTAGATGAAGCAACATGGTAATCTTTAAATTCTATAACAAATTAAACATTGAGTGAAAATCATATATGGTATTCTACTAGCATCACCCTAACCCCTAAAGTTATCTAAACCATCCTCTGATACCAACTATAAAGACCCGCACTTATTTCATACATAATATTGAATTTATTCAAGAAAAAACTTCCTTTTACATTGAGGATCTTTTCATGTTTAGAGATTTAGAGAATTAAGACAAAACATTCATAACATTACACATTTTACATAGTGGATACCATAAAATCAGTTTCCATTTTCCTCAGAATATAAAACATTAAAACTTAAAACAAGGATCCTTAACAATACTTCAACATTTATCATGTCTTCCTTCCTTGAATTACTCATCCATTAACCTGTGAAAAATCATTTAAAAACATTGTATGAGAACAAAAGCTCAGTAAGGTATGAAAAAGAAGGAAAAATCACATTAGTCCATGAATACTCATGACGTATGAATGCATTTTCAAAACACATGATTTCCACCCATAAATACTTACTTTGTGTAACATGAGATTTATACAAGATCAACACAAACATAAATATAATCATAGAGGTATCTTGGGGCATTACTTACATAATCTTTTAACCATCTTGGCTACCTTAAAAATTTGTAACCCTCACAGCTACCATAATTTGTGTAACCATCGCAGTTACACGTGGAGAAACCATACTGTCGACCTCCAACATACTCATACCCAATGAATTGGAGGGAAATATAGGTCCCACCCTTCATCATAATAAATTCCCAATAACCAAAACATAGTCATACAACATAAATAATAGCATAAAAACATTTCTTTTGATTCTTGTAAAACAGAATTTAAAAAGATGATTTTTAGAAGAAAAGTCCCTTATAAACATCATAAAATTGAAGTGAGACTTAATAGAGTGGATGGAATATGTATATCCCAAAAAAGTAAATTAAATGATGAACAAATTATCTTTGAGGAGTAACCATCTCAAAAATGGAGTGAAAGAGGGAGAACCCAAAGGAAGAAAAATTTGGTTCGAGATTTCCCCTTACCGTGTACTCGAATGCCTCCTTCTCTTTAATGTCCTGTATAATGACATTATATTCATTAATTAGAAATTCCGGAACCTTTTATACATTAATAAGGTTAATTATGGTTTCATTATTTCATATTATGTTCCTTTGGATGATTATAGAGTTTAAAAATATTGATCGGGGATGTTCATTTTCATGGTTTTCTTGAGCGGTCCACTTGTATTCTTAAATTGATGTTTGGGTAGATCATGGGAAAACATCCAGAACTGATATTACATGTTATTAATGTAATTACAGAAGCTTGAATGATTTTATAATGAGTTATATTATATCCATTTGGATGAATCATTAGATAAGAATTAAATGAAGATTATTTGGGTTAATTTGAGCGGTTTTTGGATCACAACGAACTCGTTTTAACATTTCACTTAGTAATATGGCCATAGGATATTTCAAGAACATAAAATAGAACATAATAAATATAAAATATTCTGGTTCTACCATATAAATGGTTTCATTACCAGATATAAAGGTAGAAATGGAAGAAGAGAGCATGTCATTTTTGAAGGTGATAAATTAACACCTCATGAACAACATTCTCTTTAATAAAATAAAAGGAAGAGGGAAAGGGTGTGGGGTGATATTAGAATCATAATAATAATAGTATATGTATAATACTGGAGTGACAAAACAATTTGGAGTAATATAGGTGGGGAGAGATCAAGAAAGGAACTTGAACTTGAATGGAAATTAAAGGAGAAGAGAGAGATAAATTACCTCTAGAATCTTCCTCTTGAGATACTCCTTACGGAATGTAGGCTTGGTGTTTTGATGAGACCATAAGCTTTTGGACGTGGGGGAGGTGATAGGGAAGATGTTTGGGCAGAGTATAGAGAAGTCTTGGAGCTTGAGAGGTGTGAGGAGAAGAGGGAGTGAAGGGTGGCTTTTATAGTGGATGGGAGAGGGATTTCCTTAATATAAAATTGATTAGTTTATTAATTTCACCTAAGACAAGAAATAGTGAGTCTTGGATGACTAAGAATAGTGAATAAGACATGTGAGTTCGGGATTTGGGTGATTACATCACTTGTGATGTCCAGAATAGTGGGTTTTAATTAAAATGTATTTATATGGTAAAATAATGTATTCTACTCTTCACCAAAAATTCATGTTTCTCAGAAAAATCCCTTAAATTTACCCCAACCATTTTTCGATGTGTAGAATCCAAAAATGAATTCCATTTTTAAAAAATAATTATTTAAATATTATTAATTTAATATTTAAATAAAATCATAATTTACTTAAAAAACGATTTTTAAGATTAAAATTGATTTTATTGTTTTTTCAAAAATTATGTAGGGTCTTAAAAAATTATCTAAAAACTATTAGACCTTGATTAAATAATTTACGAATACATTAAAGGAAAATAAATATTTTTTTAAATTAATTAATTAATTATAATTAATTATTTATGACTTATAAAATACCAAAAACGTTTACTAAGGTCAAATTGTCACTTTCTAAGATGTCTAAATTTTATTTTATTATTCATAGGTAGTTTACCTCTTATTTACTATTCATAAGGGCCATATTACTATTAATAAGGGTAGTTTACTATTCACCAAAAAAACATGTTTGTTTCATCAGACTCTAAATAATATATTGAACACAATTGTAGATGATAGTTTCTTGAAATTCAAAACATAGAAGAAATAAAATTATGTTTAAAGGATACTTATAAATATATACCTTAAACAAAATTTCAAGCATTTTTAATTTATTTTTAGAAAACCTTGGGATGTTACAGTTAGTGGTGGGGATTTCCTAGGAATTTGTCACCTCCTATCATTTTTTTGTTCATTCTCAATTTCCATTCAGTTAGATTGATTTTGTGGTTGGTTTTGGTTATTATTTCATAAGAGAATGGTGAAATATTCTGAGTGTGAGTGGACATTCATGTGTTGCAGATAGTGGAAGTCAATAGATGACATCCGCATACCACAACACAACATTTTATTTAACATGTGTCAATTAGTTAATTTATTTAATGGTGTTTTATAAATATAGTGTAATTGGAGAATAAATGGGTCTTACATTACATAAATTTCATATTGGATAGTTACATAGATATTCTATTGACCTTCTATTATTGGTTAGTGTTTTAGGGTTGGGGTAGTTCCCAATGAATTTTCATTCAATTATTTCTCTTTTTTTCAAATAAAATAAATAATTATTAAGTTTTATATTATTAGATAGGTTATTTGGTGGTGATATAATCTTGGGAATGGTATGCATGTGATTAGGTGAGGCTTGATGAAGCATGGTTCGGATGTAAATTCACAAGTAAAGATTGGTTTTCTATTTAATAGAATGTTTTTATTGTTCAAAATTGGGTCTTCATATCTGAAATCATTTAATGGGATGCGTAGATTGATTGGGACGGAGAAGGCATTTCTCAAGAGATATGGGACTTCATTCAACCTCATATTCTTGGGACAAGATCCTTTTATCACTTGAGTGCTTTGGGAAATCTAGAAAATGATGTACCCATGCATATAAGATATTCATTGAGATAACATAATGCCTTAGATAGGACATAGGGTATAATATGAGACATGTTTTTCATATGATAGATTCCCTAGTGTGAGTATGATGAGATTGATAGACTTTGGATTAGTGGAGAAATATTGGATGAAATCTCATCTCACTCATAAAGGATGAAACCATGCTAAGGGTATTATGAGTCTTGTAAAGTGTTGTGAATAGGTTGAGTCCTGAGGACTAGATTAGGTGTGTTAGAGAGGGGCTTTCTCTATGTGACAAGTTGATAGATCTCCCATAGGATATGTGAGATGAGACTTATGTGTGGGTTGTGGGAATTCCATGGGACATGGAATAAGGATTCCATGGGGCATAGAGATTAGATATTTAGGATGATCACCCATTATTGGGATTTAGAGTGGCATAATTTGAATTGACCATGAGGTTTTGGATGAGGTCAGAACAATTTTTTTGAGGTCATAGTTCGTAGAAAAGTGTGATATAGTATCAATGAAAAAGATATTGATGAGTTTGGAAGACCTAGTGGATTCCCTGATGAGCAAGTGAGACCAATTTGAGATGAGTTCTTACGTCTCGAATGACAATCACATTGGGATCAGCTAGTGAGTTGTGTGGTGGATTGAATATCTATTTTCAATGCATGTGTCTTTTTGTTATTATAATAGGTTAAGTGTTAGTGGGGGAGAGGAATGTAAGGCCCTAACTACAATGAGTTTTATTGGCACTGGCTGGACTACTAATGTTGGGAAATAATATATATGAGTATGAAATAAGATATTTCCTCCTGGATCTTGTGTTTTGTGATGGACCTTTTCATTAGTTGCTTGGGTCAGGGACCACCCATTGGAGGGTGTAGTGAATTCATGATTTAGGATGTGGATGTTGGACCATTCCATGAGTAGGGTTGGGTTACGGACCACCCATGGGGATGGGTTGTGTAGGAACATGAGACCTGCATGATGGACCCTTCCCTAAGATTCTTGGGTCTTGGTAGTAGAACATTCCTTAGTAGTTTTGGGTTGAGCAACAACATTAGGGCTTTGTTATGCTTTGAGGTGGAATTTGGATGATGGGTCGTGCCATGAGAGGCTTAGATCATCGATGTGGATCATTGTGAAAGGCTTGGTCATGGACGGATGAATAGTATAGCCGATTGACCTTACCCTAAATGATAAATACATGGTTCAAGGTGTGGCTGTATGATTGCTCCCAATTATGTTGGTTAATGGGTGATGTTTTGGATGATTACCTACACAAATTCATCCAGAACAAGTTGGGAATTTGGTAAAATTCTATGATATGTGGTGATGAGTTGGAATCCCAACATGGAACATAATCATTAATGATTAGGTACTAGAGTGTTGTAATTATAACATAGTGATGTAATGGGAATAGATTCATGGTTGATTTGTTATTACACAATGTCTAATATTCTTGTTTGACATATTTATTTTATCCATCCTCTATACATATATTATATAAAGTATAATATGGGAACATAGTGAGACCTTATTGATATGTATTTCTCATAACCTATATGAGAAATACAGTTCACGTATAGTCCTTTGGAATATTCTAAAGATCTAGGAAAAATAATCATAGTGGTTTAGTCTAGGAAAGTCAATGGTTTTTGAAATAGGGTGTGTGATTCTAGTGGATTGCAGTAAGGCCGGTGTGTTTATTTTGGCCTTTTTCTTATTGGTTTATTTTTTCTACCTACAGTGCGAGCAGTTTTATGCCTTGTATGACTATGGTTTAGTATACCGCATTCCATTTCATATAGAACTTTGGTTCTTTGATTATTCACACTCAAATTTTGGATTGGTATGTTTTAGTTATTTTTCACCATTTTCTTACACTTATTCTAAGTAATAATTTCACTATTATATAGATTAGGCTATCAAGGATAGTTGTAAGCATATATTGTATTGGGAGATGTGCTTAAAGCCATGTGAAACCCTGAATTCAATGTTGTTTCTGATCCAGGGTGTCACAGGGTGTTCATCATTCCTTTTAGTTACAACATAAGACCACCTTTGAAATGTAATTTCATGTATAAATAGGTCTCTCATTGAGGAACAATTGTGGGTCATCCTTCTAAATAATTCACTCACTTTTCCACATTAAATGGAATAAAATTCTTCATCTATGAACACAAAATATAAAATCATCCATATCATCAAATGGATATCTAAATTTATCCTTAAAATGGGTTGTCTCTATTGAGCATGTGTTGTTTTCAACAATACATAATATTTTTATTAAAAAGGAAGAGATTGTTGAGAACAATACACTATCTCTTTATGATGATTTGATTCTCACAGATACCCTTATTTGTTGTCTAATGAACTTACTTTATGTGTATTTTAGGAAATAATTATTTTATATATTATTATTTTTGGAAGACTGTTCAAGTATTTCTACAGTGTGGAACAAGTGTTAAAGAGTTGAAAAATCAGTTCAAAGTATTCTGGAAACACTGTTCATATCATACGTTTGGGGCGTAGCATAAAGAAAGGAACCCACTGTTTACTTTATATGTTATCAGAAAAGTATGGTTAAACAATGATACATTATCAGAAATGTATGGAAGAAGAAACCTAAGTTAGGAAGGAACCCTACATTTGGATTATAGTAAATTTATCGAAGAAGAACCTTACATATGTTTTAAATGTTATGTTTGTTTCTCAAAAGTATGGTTCATCACCCTTACTTTTGTGAACAACCTCACCTTTCATATAAAAGTATGGATCATGTACCTAATGTTTGGGGGCTTATAAACGTATGGATCATTTATCATTCGTTTGAAGGATGTGTCATCAACCCATCATTTGTATTCAAACTTATGTTTGTGATCTACCTTACGTTCAGAAGATGCATGCAATAAAGTTCAACCATACGATTGGCATCGAAGAATTAAAGAAGATATTATTATGCAACGGTCTACAAGAAAATTATTAGGCTGATTTCAAACCAGATTAAAAACTGATTTTAAAGTGCCTCTTTAACGTGTTCACAACCGCTTATTTATGATTCAAAAGATTAAAATTAATGAATCATTTCATGGAGAATTTCAGTGGGTGTTATGACTGCTCTGTTAATTCAAAATTTTGAATATCGCGATTCAGAATGAGACTTTTGTGGATCTCTCTTTCCAGAGAAAGCACTCGATATATTTGTGATATTTTGAAATTCCATATAACACACAATGTAAAAGGTCTATAACAGAACACGAGAGCAGATACACATATGATATACAAGTTCTATTTCCAGAAAACATTGATTCATAAGAGATAAACAGAGACAAATCATGATCTATAGATCTACTGATTGAAAATAGTGACAAAGCTCTGTTTTTTTAAGAATAAGAAACACTACAAGAAGATTCACCTATATGACATCAAAGATATATTGTGAATCTACAACTAATGATGTTTCTAATTATAATTCTATATCTACTGCAACTAGATCGACTCATAACATCTCGTACATGAAGATCATTATTTCTAAACATGACGATCCATCTACTATCAATTGCATTCTGTTACAATTGTGAAGAAAAATCGGGAATATAATTTCAACAATCAAATACACTTTTACATTGAGTGGTCAGCTTCTCATTCTAAATTGTGTATTAGGTTCTGTGTATGAACCAAAAGACTCTGTTTAGCCTTATGTTTGTCATGGTGTCAACTTCCTTTACTCATTTGTGGAGTGGTCTGATGATTAGAGGACCTGATAGTGAAAATCACCAAGCTTGTGGAGTAGAGTGTCGGTGGAGTGGACTAAGGGCCTTCTATTCCCCAAACCACTATACATTGTGAGTCCTATGCTATTTATATTTCCGCTGCTGAATCGTTGTTATAATTATAAAAGGACAAACCACGATCATTCGAAGAATTTGAAGAAGGTTCAATTCTCCCCTCTCTTTTGCATATCTAGTATAACCCGATCCAACAATTGGTATCAGGGGAGGAGCTTTCTGATAAAGACATAACAAGGTGAAAGTGATTTTGGATTATACACAGTGCAAGAGGACTGATAAAAGAGAGGCAATGTCTATGGTTAGAGAACCCTACTTTAATGGATAAAATTATGAATTCTTTAAGTCGATAATGATAATTTATCTGAAAATCCTATGATATAGGGTATATATAATGCTTCCTACTCTATATGAAATACTAGAGAATCCTAAAACATGTAGTGCAGTTGTAAAATATGAGTATGACATGAATTAAAATGCAATGAATGTAATTATTTGTGGTCTAGGACCTGATTAATTCAATAGAGTATCTCAATGCCCGACATTATATGAGATGTGCAAACTATTGTAGTTGCTTATGAAGGAACTGATAATGTTAGGCAAATTAGATATGATACTGCTAAGATTAAATTTGATACATTCATAATGTTTTAAGATTAAATAATTACTGAAATGAATGGAATATTGACAGCAATTGTCAATAATATAACTACTTTGGGAGAACCAATCAAATAATCAGATCCAGCTTTAAAAGTACTGAGAGTATTTCCTACTAAATCGAATGGAATCTCTGCTACAATCAGACAGTCAACACCTGTCATGGACTTAACCATTAGAGAGATGATTGGAACACATATGATATATGAAGTCTATATGAAAGATGAATCAAATGAGCATAATGTTTTTATGAATAATTATGAAACTAAATGAAAATTTTCATCACAATGTAAAATTAGAATGATAATGAAAATTGAAGTAAAGTTGAAATCATAATGTTCAGATTCATCCAATTCAGATGTGGCACTAGCTCAGCTGGCCCGAAAATTTAGTAAGTTTTATAGAAAGAAGAAATTTTTAAAAAAGTCTATCATAATATATGAAAATAAATTCAGATTCTATGAGTGAAAGAAGATGGGTCATATAAGACCTCACTGTCCTCAACTAAATCAAGTTAAGGAAAAAAAATTCTTCAAGAGAAATGATTTTGAGCAGAAATAGAGGATGGAAATCAACGAATCATGGATTGTATCTGAAGACTCATGCAGATCAACAATGTCTGATTTAGAAATGAAGGAATCCAATCTGAAAGCCAATATGTGATTTATTGCAGAGATCGATGTGGTACAATCCTATTACTCTACTGACTCGAATTCTGAATCAGCTATATTAATTTTTTTAAGAAAAGTGATGACATGAACTGGTTTCCCAGCTCATGTCATCAAATGAATTTATTAAATGAAACGTTGCAATACAAAACACGATGAGTAATGTGATTACTCCAATAGGGAATTAAGGGGGGTACAAGGAAACTCAAACAAACAAAAACCAGTACCCCAAATTAGCTCCATTAAAATGTAGAGGGATCTTCCAAATAGGATCTTCCAAATAGGATCATCCATCAAGGATCTCCACTTCATGGGATAAAAGATGTACCAAACAGGGCATATGACATTCATAATAACTTTGAACCAAGAATGAAACGCATCTAATAGTCAGAGAAAACTCCAAAGCAGCAAACAGACTGAGAACCAAGAAGCAAATGCAGGCCAGCTAGACCAATCCAGAAAATATGGATGATAGAATCAATATAAATCAAGATCCAACAAATAGCAGTAGCTCCATCCAAATATGTTCCATTAAAAACTATACATGAATCAAAAACTCAAGCCAGGAAGAGAGAATGCATCATACAAATTTCTTGGTTAATAACCCAAAAACCAGCCAAGATCAATAGCCGCAGGTCCAAGTAGAGAACATCCAGTAGTTGAAACAATTCTTGAAAATAATTATTCAATCAAAGATCTTGAAATTAGAGAATATATCTTTGATGAAATCTTCATCAACTTTAATGAGAAGCCTCGTCAGAATAATCAGTGGATTGTGAGTATTCAGTTATAGGTTTAGAAGGAAATGGTTGTGGATGAATCTCAAGGGAAGATATTTTAGCCGCAAATGATCTTGTGACAATGGTTCTCTCATGGCTGTCATTATTACTATGCTTCCTATACTTCCTAGGAATTGTGGTGATGAAGCCATCAGGGTCCACAATGATTTTTTCCCTTTTCTTTCCTTCCAATGCGACGATTCCCTCACATTGGGAATCTTACCAGAATTAATATGGTAAGATTCATCAACATCTTGTGGTAGAACTTCATTGTTCACCCTCATACCTTTTCTAATCACCTGGTATTCAGAAATTGGAACCCCTTTCATGATTGAATGAACAATCTCATTCTTTTCAGATTCAGGATGCTCTTGTTGTTTGGTGACATCAAGAACATCCTGATCAATATCTGATAGCTGACATTCAGGTTCTTGAGAATTAAAACCCATTTTATCCTCATCATCTCTCTCCTTGAAAACACCTTTAGAGGGCTTATCCACAATTTCTTTCCTTCCTTTATCCTTTTCTATCAATATTGATGTTAAATTTTTGGAAAAACTATTAGTTTTATCACAGTTATTTGAATTATTTCCTAGCCTATAACATAGATGGCAGTTGTCTGGTACACTCTCATAATATACCTCTTGTGAAAAACCAATGTCCCCACTTTGTATCCAAATATCCAAGGGAAATTGTTGAGAGACATCAACTTCAATACATACTCTTGCAAGAGAGGTCCTAGAGAGTATTTTTGTGGCATAATAAAGCCTCATCGGGTAGCCAACGAGTGAAGATATAGAAAACAAAGAAGTTTGCTTAAATAAGTGTAAAGCCAATCCAGGAAATCCATCCCATACTGGAAAAATCGGGGATTCAGCATGAGGATCAAAGTCAGGGGTCCATTTACGAATTCACATTTGGCATCCCCCAATGGACCAAGTTCTTTTAGCCCAACGTCTGTAATAACTCTCAACGGAGTCGAATCATAGCACAATGTGAGAGGCATAGAGGAGACCCAATTGAAATCCCGTAAATCTGATGATTTCCAAAGAAGATCGTAGAAAGTTTAGTGAGGGCCTTCTATTTTGAAATTTCCCAACCAGAACATACTGAAGATCCGAAGAAAGAAATCTAACCTCATCGGTTGACAATGCGATGGAAAGTTGACCTCGATGCCGATATGTCTTTGTATTGATCTGAATGTTTTGGACAACATCATTATGTTCAGAATAGCTTTTGAACGATTTACCTGCAACAACTTCAGCAAATGTGCGAAGATTAGGGTTAGGGTTCGCATCTCGCGGCAGCGGGTTCGGTCGTGGTTTGCAACGGGTCTCTCTCATCCACCTAAATCTTATATAATATAATATTCAAGCTACATATATGATAAACATTAAGGTCACTACAATATGATTGAAAAAAAATATGATTCTTTATTTAAGAAACTCAAGTTGTTAAAGAATATTCATAATGTTGTTTTAGGAGAAAGAGATACTCTACTAAAACAACATCAAGAATAACTAGAAAAATATAATTTGATATATAAAAATAATACAGATGATGAATCTAAAATAAAAACACTACAAACTGAAGTAGAAACATATAAACGTGCAACTTATATTTTTAAAAAATGAGATAATAAACTAAATGAAATTCTCGGAAATAATGTGATTAAAAAGGGAAGATATGAAATGGGCAGTAAATTTGAAAAGCCTAAACTGTAAAAAAATCACATTGATCCAAGTACTAAAAAGGAAATATGTAACTATTTTGTGAAAAATGACATCTGTCTATGAATTTTTACTTAAGGAAACCCCAGATAACTAAAATAAAGAAATCCTTTATCTAAAAAAATATATATGATTCTGCTGATTTTAAAAAATCAAAGCATGTCGGGATTCCCATATCTTTTCTGGCTAACAGAATTGAACCCATTTGAATATGGGTACCAAACAAATCAGTTTAAATGCCTTTGTAGGAAGCGGGTCATAGGAAAAAAAAGACCATATTGTATATGGACAGTGTCTTCTCCAGGCATATGAGTGGAAGCTCATCAAATTTCAGAACTCTAACTCAAAATGATGGAGGACTAGTCACATTTGTTGACAATGCGAAAGGCAAGATTTTTGGCATTAGAACAGTTGGTGATCCAGAAATTGTCCCAATCATCAAATTAATCTAGGTACAAGGATAAAAACACAATCTGATAAGTATCTTGCAACTCTATGATGATGGTTATATTTTTGATTTTTCTAACAACTATTGTTCAATTATCAAAGAAAATTGCTTAAATTTTGAGCACCCAGAACTAATAATGTGTATATACTGGATTTAACTTCATTGTGTAAACAACAAGTAAACTGCATATATACTAAGATAAATGAATCCTAGATCAGGCATAGAAGACATGGAAATTGCAATATATATTCATTAAATAAGTTATCTATGAAATAATTTGTTTCTGATGTACTTATTCTCATGTTTAAATGTGATTGATTTTGTGATGCATGTCAACTTATCAACCAGCACAAATCATCCTTCAAATTAGTTAACATAATTTCTACATCTAATACTCTAAAAATTATCAATATAGATCTGTTTGGACCCTAAAGGGTAGAAATCTTGGATGATATATTTTATGTATATGTTTTAGTTGATGACTATTCTATATTTAATTTTATTTTCTTTCTAAAATATAAATTTGAATCTTTTAAAAAAAATTAAATGTTTTTCTATAGTTATTCAAAATGAAAAAGGTTTTAAAATAATTTTATTAAAAAGTGATCATGGTGAAGATTTTTAGAATCTGTAATTCAATTATTTTTTATCAAATATGGGTATTATACACACCTTCTCTGCACCAAGGACACCTCAACAAAATGGAATTTTTGAAAGGAGAAATAGGACTATTCATGAAATGGAAAGGACTATGCTTAATGAATACAGTCTTTGAAAATATTTATGGGCTAAAGCTGTAAATAAAACCTGCTATATAATTAATAGAGTTTTAATTAGACTGATTTTCTAAAAGACACCCTCTGAACTCTAGAATAAATAAAAATCAAATGTAAATTATTTTATGGTTTTTGGATACAAGGTCTACACCTTAAATAGAATGGAAAATCATGGTATGTTTGATCGAAAATCTGATGAAGGAATTTTCTTAGGATATTCTGCTACTTCAAAGGCTTATATAGTTTTTAATAAAAAGTAATGGACTGTTGAATAATCAGATCATGTGAAAACTTGTGGAATATGGTCCCTTTAAGAAAAGGAAAGACCACATTTATGAATGTAACTCTAAGGATAACATGAGACTTGAGAACATGAAGAATGATTTTAAAAAAGATATAAATTAAATTCACTCAAATCATGAAAAACATGAAAGTGAAGAACCTATAAGTGTAATATATAGACTATCAAGAACCTTAAAGAAGCATCCTTTAGAAACTGTAATAGGAGATTAGACATAGGAATAAAAACTAGAAGGAACATAGGAAATCTTGTTGAGTTTTCTGCCTTTCTATCCCAATCAAAACCCAAAACTATAGAAGAATCCTTATTTGATAAAAATAGTACAATAGAAATGTAAAAAGAACTAAATCAGTTCAAAATAAATGATGTTTGGAAATTAGTTGAAAGACAACCGAATTATCCAGTAATAGGAGCGAAATGGGTCTTTATAATTAAAAAATATTATAATGGAATAATAACTTGAAATAAAGAAAGAATAGTAGCTAAAGGATATAATCATGAAAAAGGTATAGATTATGATGAGACCATTTCACAAATAGCTAGATTAGATGCCATTAGAATTTTTTTAGCCTACCCATTTCGTATGAACTTTAAATTATTTCAGATGGATGTTAAGTCCGTCTTTTTAAATATTTGTTTATTGGATGATGTTTATGTTGAGCAACCTCTTGGTTTTAAAATTTTTTAAAATCCAGATTCTGTTTTAAACATAATAAATCTCTTTAAGGATTTAAGTAAGAACATAGAGCTTGGTATGAAAATTATGTTCACTTCTTTTGAAAAATTATTTTACTGTTGCAATGGAAGATCCAACACTATTTATGAAGACTTTCAATTCTAATATTTTATTAGTTTAAATTTATGTTGATGATCTAATTTTGGTTCAACAAAAAGTACTCATTGTCATGAGTTTTTATATTTAATGAAAAAAGAATTTTAAATGAGTATGATGGGAGAATTAAATTTATTTTTAGGACTTCAAATTTATCGAACGAAATTTGGAAATTTTTCGAATCAAAGAAAATACATTACTGATTTACTAGAAATTATTGGACATGAAAACAGAAATACATATACAACTCCAATGTGTACTAATATAAATCATGATTTTGATGAAATAGGAAATTCAGCTGACAGTAAGTTATATTGAGGTATGATTGGTAGTTTATTATATCTTACTACTAGTAGGACATATATAATGTATTCAATATGTCTTTGTGCACGATTTCAATCAAATCCTAAAGAATCCCTTTTATCTACAATTAAAAGAAATTTGATATTTAAAAGGAAATTTTTTCATTCTCTTCTCTATCCAAAAAAAAATATTTTAATTTATTTTCATATTCAGATGGATACTTTGGGAGTTGTAGATTATATAGAAAAATCACCTCACAAATTTATCACTTTTTAGAAAAATGATTAGTGTTATGGTCAAGTAAGAAACAAAATTCAGTGGCCCTGTCAACAGCCTTGGCAGAATATCTGTCTACTGGCAGTTGTTGTGCACAAGTGTTGTGGATGGAAAATTCTCTTATGGATTATGTACTATGTTCTAATAGTACACTTATTTTATGTGATAATAAAAGTGCTATAAATATTTCAAAAAACCTATTAATCATTCTAGGACTAAGCATATTGATATCAGACGACATTTTCTAACAGACTATGTTCTTAAAAAGGATATATTCATAGAATTTGTGAGTACTGAAATTAAATTAGCTGATATTTTTACTAAACCACTTCCCATTGTAAGTTTTTATTTTATTAAGGGGGATGAAGGATTATTAAATTTTAAGTATGTTTTTTCAAAAATAGTATAGTTACTTTTTTCTTCATATTGTACAATGTTTTTTATCTTTTTATATTTTTCATTTCTGCATGTGATTTTAATTCGTTTTAAAATTTATGTAATAATTAGCATATATGTAATGACACAAGATTCAAGGATTCCAGAAACCGTTTCAAATTCCAAACCAATTCAAAACCCTTTGAATTCTCAAACACTTTTACTGCGCTTCTCTCTTGAACCAGAGCTTTTGAAACACTGGTCCTTTTGAACCTTCAATGATTTACGACAGAAATGGCCAAAACCAAAAGAACCGATGAGCCAGAGACTAGCACTGCGAAGAGGCAATGCTCAGTTGGGAGAACGATTTTTCAGGAAAAATTCATAGATCTGGAATGGCTCTATCAGATGAATATGATTATAAAGATTGCCCTATCTTTTCAAAACATTGATCATACATTTAATGGATATCATACAGAGTTTCTATATAATGAATAACTTTTTCATTTATTTAAGTCAGTATAGCTTATTCTAGGAACTAATCAGGACGCGGTTGATGTAAAGATTGAGGATCGAGATTTTTCTATATCATCCGTAGAAATTGATTGAATTCTTAACATCCCTGATGAAGGAGTTTTTCATTATTATTTAAAGAATATTGGGGATTTTGTTCATAAGTCAGAAGATATTATATCCTTTTTGATTGGAACTACATCTATAGAGAAGATTTTTGTGAAGTATTTGGAACCAGATATAAAGTTGTTGATTAATTTTGTGAAAATTGGTATTTCACCTAGAATTTCTATGATGGAAATGTTTCTTTACCCAGATATTTATATAATGTTTTTTATGATGAGTGATATCAAATTCAAATTTTCGAGATATATGGTAATGTTCCTCAGTTACTGTTACCAACTAGAGGCAAGAATGTATTTTTATCCTTCAGTAAGGTTCATCTAAAAAATTATGTTTATGACAGGTATGGTAAGATTGGTGGGTGCTCGGGTGAAATTCTATCATAGTAACGTCATTGATGCTGGTTACATTCATAAAATTGGATTTTTCTGGAGCACAATCAAAGGCAAGCTACTTCCTGTTGGAGATGAAGAGGATGAAGAATGTGCTCTGGCCCAACCAGTAACATCAATAGAAGTACAAGATGAATCAAGAATCAGTGTTGTATCATGAAGACTCAGGTTTGTGGCTTTAGAAGTATCTGATGAAATAAATAAGGAAGGAAATCAGTTCAAATGAACTAGGGTCCTAATTATATTGAATAGCCTAATGTAACATCAAATTTTTTAACATCTGGTGATCTCTAGAGCTATATGTTTTTTAGAGAAGCTACAGTTGAAGAGATGCTACATGGAGCAGTTGTTCAGGATAAGCGGAATCCTTTAGTAGAGAAAGAATGTTTGGCCCTGGAAGTGATAGAACTAGAAGCTCAAACAGATAATATAACTTAGATAGTGGATGATTAAGGAGATGTAATGGACCGAACTCAAATTGATGAAGTTGAAGTTGATCAAGAAAATATTGTTTTGGAAAATCTAGGGATAGAGGAAGACCAAGAAAAAGATTCTCATCAATAAAAACCTCCAACACCTGACAATCCGATAGAGTATGATTCTGAGATTCATACTAAGGTATTGAATGAAAATTTTTTAGTGTATGAGTCTGGGAATGTCTCAGAGTAAAAATCTGTTGAGAAACTAGTACAAGGAAGAAATGATGAAAAATCAGATACTGAATCCTTTCTATTAGTGGTGTTCCTTCATGTTGAAGCTGAAAATGTGAATCATGCACAACGTGCCTCTGAGTCATAAATAAAAATATAGAGGAGCTAGACAGAAAGTTGGCTGAAGCTGAAAAGGAGAACGCTGCTCTATGGAGAGCATTAGAAAATGAAATTTTAAAATATCAAAGGCTTAAAAAAATTCTAAACAATAAGTTGAATGTTTTAAGAAATACATGTTAAATTATGTTTCAATGTTGAAATATGATTTGGTTATGAAAATAGATTTAATGGAATTTATATCATTTATGGAGGAACATTTTGCATCTGTCAGAACCAGGGAGGCCAGTAAATCCGGTACTTCACCTAATTTAATCTGTAGATTTAAGGCTATAATAGTGGTTATAGAGAATATGAATGACATACCATAGGACATACAATGCAACAATGCTCGTTTGTAAGTACTGTTAGATAATCATAAGTTTCTAGTTGCCCAATTGACTTCTAGAGAACTAGGAATTAGAACCGTGTGGAATCAATTCATCGAAAAGTTGACTATTTTTATGGATAAGGAAGAAATAACTCATGAGTTTTTCAGATTAAATTTGATTGAAGATATTCATTTTTCTCAGGAAAGCAGAGCTCTAATAATCCAATTTGGAGATTGATTGGTGAGACGTTTGAGGGAAAAATTGACAGAGATCAAGGCAATAGTTCAGAGGTGATGACCCCTACTCTACATCCTTACCCAATCCCGATTGTTGTTTCTTTTCATTACAATACTTATAATTATATTTGGAATGTAACACCCGATATTTTTATGAGTAATATTTTGTTTTTATGTTATATATATATATCATCAAAGGAATCGTTTACTACACACTATCTTGGCTTACTTTACACGCAATCGCGACCTTCCTCAATAGCTTGCGTTGTACGCAATACCGAGTTTCACTAAACGACGATATGCTATTAAAATATTATTTAAAATAGCCGTTATGAATAGTAATAAACAATTTTTGAAATTTTATCTTTCAAAATGGACCTCATTTTTGGATTTGGAATACCGAAATTAGCCTAGGGTGAAATTTTGGTATTTTTCTGAAAACTTTCAATTTTTGATGAATAGTGAAACCACTAAGTGGTAGGTTAAAAACTGAATTTTGCATAAATCTTAATTTTACAGCTTCTGTGAATGGAATTTAAAAAATCCAATAGACACGGTTGATATCATTAAGTAAAATGTGGTTCAATGAGATAAAAATAATTTTTTGGTGAATAGTAACTTTTTACTTTTTTTACCGCGGTTAATAGTAAATAGGGTAACTAAAGGTAAATATGATATTACTATTACCCTAACACATGTACTAATTCTATTGGATAAGTTTTATTCGACCAAAAAAAACTTTATGAATATAATATGACCATTTAGGTCCACTTGGATTAGATTATGACATTTAATATTATATTATTTAATGAATAGTTAAAATAGTTAAAATCAACGTTTAATAACAAAAACATTTTTAATATCTGGTTATACATAAGATAAATTCGACTATAAATATTAATTATAAATATAAAAAGATTTCCTACATAATGATATTTTATTTATAATTTTTATACTTTAAATAAATTAATTTATTTATGACACAACGATGATGCAGTAATTACCCTTTTAAGGAAATGTTAACATAATTGATGTTATAAATGCTCAAATAAATGTAATTTGATACTTTTTATGAATTCCACTAATTTTCTAGGTTACTATGATATATTAGTGTTGATTTAAGAAACTTGGTTCGAACATATAATTCGGTTATGACTTTCACAAAAATCATATATCAAATAGTGTCAAAATTGACACAAAATAGTTTTTAAATCAAATATTATATTATTAATTGTTATTTTATTACTAAAAATCTAAGGTTCGACAAAATGACTTATATAAGGATATATATATTAATAATAAACAACTTGGGGTTCGTTTGGCATGTTATAGTAAGTGTATTAACAATATAGTGTAAGAAAACAAAAAGTCACGGTAAAAGTTAAATTATTTAACTTAGAGTTAAATCTAATTGATAAGGTTAAAATAATCACCTAAACATATCTAAATCTTATTGGTTGATAGGATTTCGACCCATACCCACTTTACCTTCTAAATAAGACCATTAGGAACCATTATAAACCGATTTTGACTTTAATATAAAATAATATTTTGAGGTATTCCTAAGGTGCCCCTCTCCTCCCTTATAAAAGGGCACCTCCTCCCCCTTCTCTTCACACCAATTTGAGCACTCAAGCTCGGCCAAAACCTGCCAAAATCCCTTCTCCACTTCCCTAGAATATTCCTAGAGGTACTGGTCTTCTTCAAAGACCACTCTTAGTTCCCTAAGTGGAGGATTCAAAGAGGCGTTTCAAAAAAGAGGTAATATCCATTACCGATCTTTTCAATTTCTTTCTTCTTCAACTTCTTCTTCTTTAGTTGTTTCATGATAAAGTAATAACATCAGTATTACTTACATACTGTTATGTTATTATAAATATAAAACAACCCTAATTCACCTTCTATCCATCACACGGAAAAATGAAATCACCGCGCGTGCGTACGTACGGAATACCGTCTCCACGCCGTGGTGTACTCTATTTTCCACCATCACCTTACAAGGATGGGTATAATGGTGTAATTAGTAACTATATATGATTATTATAAAGTTATATTGATACTGAAATAGTATAAATACACTTAAATACAATTCCACGATCATGGGAACAATATCATCGCTCGTGCGTACGTACGGAATACAGTCTCCACGATGTGATGCGACTCATTCTACATGATCATCATTACATAGTAATTATATAAATGAATTTAATGAATAAATATGATATATGTTACACTAATACCATTCTGGATATAAGGAATCTATAACCTTAAAAGAAGAATAAGAATTTATTTGGCAAAACACGCATAAGAACAAAAGGAAATAAAGACCCGAGTAACAAGTTACAATGAAATATTACTTATAAGAAGCTAAGAATATGACCATATATGATGTCATATCAATATGTATGATTCTGGAATAAGTCAATAACATTATTTAAACCATTATAAAGGATCTTTGGACACGTACAAAGCAAATCGGACCTAAGGTAAGGGAAATATCACAATCTCACTTTATCCGAGATTGTTTTTACTTTGGTAATTACTGGGGTGTATTTTATCATCCACATCCATGTTCCCTCAATATTTAATATTATTTCCATCCTTCTACAATAGTTTATATCCAATTTTACCCTTCGGTGAGTTATTAGTAAATCATATGAAAGGAATCTTTTGTCGTTTTTCGTACAAAGTACTTTTTCACTTTTCCGACAAAAGTACGAAGAATGTTTTTTTAACTTATACGACATGAATGGATTTTTAAAACATTATTTCCAAGAATCTTACTTTAAAATTTTTCAAGTTTATTTTTAATCAACTAATTTTTAGTTTATAATTGTAATACATGTTAAGAAAGGAAAATTTTTTTTGAAGCAGAAAGGATATTTTCCTCAAGAATGGAGTTCAAGTGTTTTATCAAAATTATTTTCCATCTAAGATAATAAAGGGATCTACTTTTATCCATATTATTACATTGATTTGATTATGTTTTGAGGAAATTATTTTCATGAATTCATTTACCTTATATGATTTGTTTTATGATGTCATGAGTTTCAAGAATCCCATTTTTGTTACATGTGTTATGCGATGATGTATGATTTATGATTATGTGGCACACATAAGAAAGGATTCATTATAAGATGGGTGGGACCTATATCTCCCTCCAATTCATTGGGTAAAGATTTATATCTCATGAGATAGACATGGTTGGAACAGAAGGTTATTTCAGTTCAGTGATACAGGACTGAAACGAGGAGTGAACTCGGTTCAGAAATGGACTTTGTCCGCTAAGATAGTCTTGTCAATAAGTCATGACTAACAAGAAATGATTTTCCATGATTATGTGTGCATGAAACAAAGTTTCAAGTTTTATTTTATGATTATGGGGATCTCATTTTCACTTCTATGATTTATTCCATGTTAAGATATTATGATCTCTTTTGCAGGTTATGATTTTCAAAAAGATATGATATGATTTTTATTTCCTTTATTTGCCCTTGCTGAGCATTTGAGCTCACCCTTTTTTTTGTATGTTTTCATTTCCCCAGGTCAGGAAGATAGATATTAAGTAGAATATGCTAAATGGGACCCTAGATATGATGAAATAAATGGGAGACACTGTAGAAGATTTATGAACCAGTTGTTTATGTTTCCCAGTTTCTAAAGAAAATATACCTATACGGTCTTTTAAGGTTTTGTCATATGTTGTAATAAGTGTGCTTCAATTTTGAAGTATTAACAATGTATGTAAAGTATCAATCGTTATATGGAACATCTTTACATATCATTTTAATGTGTTTTAATATGTTATACTATACATTATATGATTGAAATGCTAGAAATCTAGATTCACATATTGAATAATAGTTTATTATAGCATTTACTTATGTTCAGGGCTACATTAAAATGTGTTATACTCCTTATTCTATCATTAATATACATATTCAATGATGATATTATTTGTGGAATTTAACTCCAATTCCTTGAAATTCCAGTTTTCCATAAAATTTTTATCATCATATCTGATTTCATATGAAATAGGTGTACTATGCAAGTAATCCGATTTCACCACCTTCATATCATTGACATCAAGTACAAAAACTTTTGGATTGAACTCAGGTGGATTTTTTGTCATGATATGCCTCAACATTTTTATATCTTCAATTATTTCTTCAAGAACATGCATTTCATCCACAAAATTATTTTCCTAATCAAATAATGTATCAACAAAATCATTAGTGTGCATTCTAAGATCCTCATTCTTATTCCATAGTACCTAGAGTTTTTTTTCTCTTAATATCATTTATCCCTCCATTATATACATAATATTTTACCACATACCATGTGAGGAATTACATAACACCACATTAATTTATATTTCATTCAATATGGAACTTATTAATGCATTGATTCCTTTAGTGTCTGCATATAAATCCCTTCAATCAGCTTCTGCTAAATCACCACTATCTATATTTCCTAAAATTTAATGCATTGCTAATGTAAATACATCCAATCCTAATAATCATATGTAATAATTCATCCAATTCTTCCATAATTGAAAATTGTTCCCCTAGAAATAAGAATCCCTTTATGATTGAAAACCTCCATTTTTTCTATTATGTGAAACCACTAACATTCATCCATTCTCTACGATACCAATTATAATCATAATTTGGTTAAATACCCTGAGGAGGAGTGGGTGTGAATATGGTTATGAAATAATAAAACTCCTTCCCCTTTGGATCATGTTTCATCATTAAATAAAAATATTTTATTTCCTTCTAATAGTAATGTATGACCTGAATTGAAATCATACATGAGATACATAAATTTTACATGGTTCACCCTCAATGGGATACATAAAAGTAAAATACAGTGATGATGTACAAACATAACACATCCAGTAAGGAAAATGACCAAATTATAATTTTCAGGATATATTAATTCTATGCCCAGATGCACTACTTATACAATCAGTAGGGTAAGACCACTACATTCCCATGGGTCACCCATTATCTCTTACTATGGATCAATGCTAGTAGAAAGGATTGCCTTATTCCCCTTCCTTTTTATCACTTGTCTTTGAAGGATACCCATATAGTTTATGGACTTGTAGGTCCCTTCATTTTCTAAAATGTACACATACTCAGTTTTAGATAAATGGTCCATTTAATTCATGTTTTCATCCATAGATGAAATATTTTATTCCCCATAAATTTATTTTTATTAAATTAGTCACACAAACTATTTTAGTGACTTTTCAAAAAAATTATCCTATGTGAACTTCTCTATTTCCTCTATGAACATCTTTCCACCATACATTTTGAGTTCTTTATGGACCACCTCTTCTTCTGTGGACTTCCATCGCTTGGTTCACGGCCAATTCATCGTTGATGGACCACCCCTACTTTACGGAAGCTTTCTTCTTCCCAGGACCTCCTCATCTTCTATAGACACTTTTATTTTGACTGCATTAGTGCCCCAAAAAATCAATTCACAAATTGTTCCCATGAAATACTTCACACTTCAAGGAATCCTTCATTGTGAACTCTTCTCTGTCATGGAATTTCTTTCCAACAATATTTATCTTTCGTGAATTCCTTCCTCATGATCACTTTAAGACTTCACTGAATTATTCCTAGAGAAATGATGGTTTCCAACAAAATTTTATGTACGTAGTGACATGATTATAAATATTTATATAGGAAAATATATATGCAAAAGCCACAGTTACAAATTACCCAAATATTCTATGTGTTGTATCTTTCACTCTGAATTTTTCTATGTGGTCCATATAAAATTTGTATTCTGTTACAGTAACTGATGTCTTCTTCAAAAAAATGACCACCTATGAACGGTAAAATAATTCCATCCCACAAACAAAAAACCTCATGTGAACTGTTATCATTACATGGACTCTGTAGTGCACATCATGGTCTGTATAACACTACAATAAAAAAGTCCTTCTTTTGCCCATTTTCAATCACCTTTCAACTATCCTCTTTTTTAGTTCATGATTTCTGCTTCATGGTCTATGAAATATGCATTTTAGACTCCTTTTTTAAAAAATTCATATTTTTTTAAAAAAAATCTAGATTTTGATGCCCAAAAATATGGAAAACGGTCAAAAACTACACCACCATAAAATCCTTCTTCAAAAACACAAACCATACAAATTCCTGATCATATACCTTTTTTAACAAAAGAAATCACCCCAAGAACAGTGAAATAATGACATTAGGTATTCTTTCCAAACAAAAATGATTCCATTTGGTGGTTCTCACAGATATGTAAAACATTTCTCCTGAGAATATAGATCACAATCGAGCAACAATAGTGATTTCCCATCTTGATTTTGAGATGAAACATTACCACTAACAAGTCACTATTCCATTTAGGATTCTTGATTTTGGAATTTGTATTTTTTCATTAAAATCCTAATCTATATGGTAAAAAAAGTACTAGACTGTAGGAAAACCTCAGTTGCTTATGGTTTAGGGTCACCTAATAAATCCTTGAGAACATTTACATCATAATGTACATAATATGTCTACTCTACTTCTATAATTTTCTGAATTAATTAGGAATACCAACCAATTTAAAATATCTATATTAACCAAAAAGGACTTAGAAATATCATTAAATCATAGGAAAGGTACTTCTCCTAATCAATTAGCACGAACAATACCTCATCATCACCTTATAATAAAAAATGTTTACCAAAACCTCCAAGAAAACACAAAATAAATGTGGGTGGAAAAAATATGATGAATCATATAAGAGAACATAAGAAATCTCGTAATGAATATAAAAAATTATGGTGGGGCCTAGAAATTTGTTGTTCCATATATATCATGAGTGCACAAATAGATAAAATAACATCTAAGATAATAAACCACAAAATGTAAGACTCATCACATTGTTAGCCACTGATAAGAGATTTATTAACATGTATGAGAATTTTGTGAACCCCCTCTAAATCCTAGATGGATTCCTATATTTTGACCTCAAATAATTAACAAGATTAACCAATAATAAAAAAATCATATCTCTATAATTGACTCATAAAGGTAATAGAATTTCATGACCAATTCATATATGATTTGTACCAATCCAATGGACTTATCAAAATATTTACTGGATTGAATGGATTTTTGAGCAAGGTGTGTAGAGGAGAAATTTGCTTCTAGTGAATGTGGTAGAGTACATGAATGAATAAAAAGGGTTACCCATGGGATTCCCTATATGTGATACTTATTTAAGCATTATCATACATTCTAGAGATAATATTATTGAATTTATTAATGTAATGATGAGTAAACTTGTGACATTTATGGGGAATGTGAACCGAACACTTCCAAGTATTTGTTTATAGAGGATAATGTTAGGAATTAAAGGAAATTTCCCTTTTCATTCAAGGAGAATGTTATATATTTTGTGAACACTTATAGTAAGGGATCTATATTCATTGAGTAGTAGTTAGTACTAATATATTTGAGGATATAGTGGTCGATGAAGATTGGTAGGTTTGTTAATGAATCCGGTGGAGGAAGTGATGTCTTGAAAATGGAGGAGGTGATTGATAATTCAGTTTCAGAGTAGTTGAATTTTGTTTGGAGATAATGAAATTAAATACATTCGATCAATTGTGGTGGCCACACACTCTTTTACCTATGTATAAAATTAGAGTATAGTGATTTTTAATTTGTAGTTTATTGTGACTCGGTATTATATGATTATATACCTGATGGTTTTTTACATAATGGTTCGGAGAAAATCATCCACTCCTCGAGGGGATAATGAATTAATATTTTTAATTAGAATAAAATTTAGGACGGAAAAATTGTGTAAATACCATCCTAGTTGATCATGGACCCCTATTTGGCATGTATAGTAAATCTTTGTAGAAAATACCATTATAATGAAACATTTGATAAGTGGCGGAGGAAGATGTTTTATCATAAGAGGTGTTTTTATACTGTTTATTTGAATGGTATTATCCCATGGGTCAATGTTTAAATAAAAGGGTTATCTAAATGGTTATCATTATCCTCTTTTGATTATGTTTTAATCAGAATCCCGATGGGAATCTATGTGATGTTTAATAGTTTGAAGTGTTTTTTGTTGGTTTGAAATTTGTTTTTTTGGTAGGTTCCACCCAAGAGTTGTGACAGGAAAATAAATCCTTATTCATTAGTATTTGGAAAATCAATTTGAGATTTGTGTATATACAATGGGTTCCTATGGATGGTTCCAAGGTGGTTTGGGAAACAAGACACATGTTACTTTTATACCATATTCTTGATACATTAGTAAGTGATCCATTCTTACTACTGAACATGGAGAAAGTAATGTCGGACTAAAATATAATTCTACCTTTTAACTCATTGTGTTTCAATGAAAAATTTTATTTTATTAATGATGTAGTGAAACCTGGATATTTTTTATCATATAAAAAATATTTAATTCTCCTTAAGTGGTGGGAAGTAAAGCATTTCCAGAATAAGTATCCTAGGTAGTAAACCATTATGATAAGGATGTTACTACTTTATGATTTTATTACACTATATGTGTAAAAATGAACATTATATGAGAAATGATTGTGGCCACTGAATTTTATCTAGAATGAAATTGATCGTATCCTACTAGGACCTCACTCACATATAAGATTTTTACTTCTTTCCCATTTATCTATTCGATTATTATTCGTAGAGAGGCCATAGACATTCTAAATTAATAGACATAAGGTTTTTTCTAATTTTCTATTGAACATTTACCAATGTGGATAATGGTAGTCTCTTTGATGTCTATTCCAAATAACGTGTGGAACATTCAGAGTGGAGAACACCTAAGATAATGAAATAATTATTGAGGTATGTATAGTGATCCTTTTATGAATGTTACCTTCATGTGAAAACTCATGATTTGTGTTATAGGGTTAGGTATCCTTTGGAAATTTTGGATTTTGTTCACTTGAGATGGTATTCTGTTGGGGCATGGGGATGATGGAGCATGATTATCTAAATGGTCAGGATCATTCACTTTGGAATGCGGTGGAATGGGAAACCTAACAAAAAACGCTAATATTGAGATGTTTCAGTATTTTGTGTTTCGTCTATATGTTTGTGTTGAGAAATTTCAAAAATGAATGCTAAAAAAATGTATATCCTTATTTGGGGATATGAAACCTATGGGATATTAGGTTTTTGTTAGAATATTCCCCTAGTTATTTGATAAATTGAAGGTGGTCCCATGTTTACTATATGGAATGAGCTAGTACCATTGGTTCATATTCCATGTCGGTAGGAAGTGAAAAAGAAACTGACGTATGTCTTGGGGAGCATTTTTCTTTACAACACCCCTAGAATCAGAGTAGAATCTGAGTGAATTAATTGATGTTGGTAGTGCAATGTGGATGGGTTTCACCAGTATATCATCTTTCTAGAATGAACATTTATGGTAGACTGTGATTATTCCCATCATTAATTACCTCATCGACATACCTATTTGAGAATATTGTTGATGGTTTGTGGTTACACCTCATCCTTCGTTGTTGGAAGACATTTTAATGAGGCTATGATTCCTGTTTTGAGGCTTGGAATTAATTTATTAAAGTAGGGGAATGTATTTACATAGATGTTTTTTTTCATTATAAAATGTAATACATATCTTTATAGATGCTAGAGTATGTTCCTGTCCTAGAAAAGTGTGTATCATGTTCATTTAGATCGTAGACTATAACAGAAACAAAGATCATGCATTGGTTATTTTCAAATGGGTTATTTTTGTGACATTCCTTATACAAATCCCATTTTTTCATTTTAGGTACCTAAAGTGTCTATGATTTGGATGATGTAATGTCATTAAATTTCCCTAATAACCATTTAGTCATGTTTTTTGAGCTATGAGACATTTCCAATAGTGAAATAATATATTTAACCTAGCATATGATATTGAAAAAATTAACCGGCGTTTTTTATAAATTCTAGTGTGTGGTAATTATCTCTCGGCTAATCCAAAACATAATTATGGTGATGAAGGTGACTCGATAAAATTAAACTCTGTATTAAAATTTTATTTTTAGCTTCTGCATAATTATTCTTTAAAATTATACCTTTCCTAATAAAGAGATCAAAAAATGGGAGAAATTACACTATGATTACATGCAAACAGATTGTTTTAACCTAAGGGAAGTGTAAATATTATTTAACATATATTTCACGATATTTTCCCATTATTGGGGGTAAAATTTATGATTTTAAAAAGGTAATTAATAATGATATTAATTATACTTTTATAGTTATTTAATTGCCTAACCCTATTTAATGTATCCAAATAATCACATTTACCACAATTCCTTGGGTTAGCCATTTCCTAGTGTTTTTTAGAACTATTGAATTTGGTTGAGTGGAAGGATCAAATATTTCCCCTTGAGATGGTAAATAATAAGGGGAAAACCCTCCATCATCGAGTCATCATTCATTAAGAAAATAATGCATGATATTTCTTATTCATAAATTTTCTAGGTCCCCCATATTAAATATGTTGAAGAATTTAATTGCTTTCCATTATGGTTTATGTTTCATTAATATGACATTTCATCTTTATTTTTTATTTTCTCATTTTTTCATTAATATTTTTGGTACTTGTTCGTGATGCTTTATAAGAAATACTTCATCTTGAATAATTATTTTATCATTTTGATGTATAGTTTCACTAAAATATGGTGGGAAAATGGATTATCCACATCATCCTCCTCCTCTCTCTAATAATACCTACACCTAACTCTATTATTCTATCTCTAATTTGTCCCCTAACTTGAGAATATTGGCCAATTTCACTAGAAATGATGATGATGAGATAACGTGAGGGCTCAATAAGGTTGAATATGACTTGAAAGGATTGGTGTGATGGGAATTTAATGACAATATTGTGTTAATGATATGTGTAGGACATGCCTCTATCTTATATGAAGAAGCACACAAGATGCAAGTTTGGCAGCTTCACGGTCGATGGCACAAGAAAGAGAGGTGACTACTTTGAGGCTAGTGGCGCATGTGGGAGGGTCAGCCAAATAGTGTTTAGTGTTATATAGGAATTATTCTCCCTTGAAAATATATTGTTGGGAGGAATGTGGTTCACCTACCAGACCATCTACAATTTTAATGTATGATACACACTAGCCCGACATGCCAATATTAGTGGGGATATGATGCATCTTCCAGAATCACCATATTTAGCAGGGATGTGGAATGCTGGAATGGGGCACAATTATTGAGGAAAATTTAGATTCGTTATAGTTCCATGATAAAAAGTTGGGATTTTTTCACACGACATTGGTCTGAGATGGACTATGGGGACCCAACTCATAAACTATTCATAGGGCTAAGATGAACCAACATGGCTCGATAAAGAGAAATGTATACAACATGTGAGAAGACACACCCATTATAGGCAAAAAATGTGGTCCACATTTTACAAGGAAGTGTGAATTGTCACATTCTCCATATTCTACCACATTTTATGGAATCTTAAATTAGTGGAATCTTTATAACTTATTTATTTTGTTCCCATTTGGGGGATGTAAATAACCCACCCCATATATCTTTTCAGATAATCCCAATGATATGTCCAATTCTTCTATCTAAGGATGTGTATAAAGTGAGAGGGGTAAACATAAAATTTAAATATATGATGCCCACAATGGATTTGGGTCATGATGAAAGTAGATTTTATGGGTTTGATCCTCTTTCATCAAATGTGTGACACTCTTATTAGTTGTGTTCTTTCACAACATACAATGTTCTACATAGCATATGGATCTCAACTTCATTTTCATTAGCTAACATGGGTTTTCTTTAATCCTAAATCGGTATGGTAATTTATTTGATTCACATATAATAAAATGTAATCCCTATTATTGTGTGGGTTAACACACACATTTCTAAAATTTTTATGTGGTATCTGATGGTCTGAACATCAGGGTGTGATACTTTCTCTATTGGTGAACATGTTTTTTAGAGGAATAAGTCCTATTTTATTGTTATTATATGTGAAATATAATACATATAAGACTTGTATGATCAGATAATTTGGATAATGTGATTTTTGAGGCACCCCACAAGTAACATTAAAGGGTCACATACAACCCGAAAAAAAACACTAGACCTGGTGGACTTTCTAGTGCATTGAGATACCCTAGTTTCACTTGTTACAATTGAAATTGTGTATTTGATATAATATGAAATAACTCTTATTCATCTATACGAAATATAGTAGTGGAGAACACCTATATTATATATTCTTTTATTCTTCCTGGTTACTCTATCATGATCAGGGTTTAGTTGACTTGTTGCCTTGTATTTTCTTTTACGTATTAGTGGTGTCATACTGGATGTATTTACACTCACCCTGATATAATATTTTCAACCTCACATGTCCTTTTTTCTCTAAAAATGATACATAGGTGTAGATAGTTCATGGTATACATGGAGCTGTTGTGGATTGTTTGGATTTCATGCATGTGACTCTTAGCGACACATGTTTGAGAACTGTGTTTCTTAATGATGATAGTGACCATTATAGTTAGATAACATTCTATAAGTACATGAATCATTGAGAGGTTCAATTTTTTATCACATTCATAGGATTGATGAGTGTAATTTTCCTCTGTATTTACCCGTGAGGAATTGTACATTTATTTTTTTGTCTCATACATGTGTTTAATAGAGTTAAATTGACTATATATATACATTCTATTGGTGTAACAATTTATTTTATGGATTGGAGAAAAATTTTTATCATATTTTTATATAGGATTCGGCCTCCAATATTTAGAAACATCCCTAATTAGTGCTAATCACTATCCCTTGATCTATTGGAGGTAGGCTTGGGTGTCACTATCAACTTACAACCTCCAATTGGCGAGGGGATAGGGGTGAACCAAGTAGGAATTACTCATAACATGGGAGACCATATCCTATATCAGCCTTCCTTATATACATATACATATTCTTTAAAAATGGAAACCCTATTAGTATGATTATATATAATCAAACAAAATGTATAATAAACATTCCTGGGATTAAAAGCATAAATTCATCACAATGAAGTAAAATAAAGTGGAATTTTACGTAAGATAGGTCTCTGAATCTGAAAGATACATGACATGTGAAATATAATCCTAACTATATTCACACATATAATGATCTATTTAAAAAATGGTAAATACCACCATCAAGATCCACCATGATTTATCTTTCATCACCAAGCATCACTAAAAATTTTCAATAAACAAGACACACTATAACCACAACTACCATGATCATGAAAAATCTATGAATTTTCTCCATAGACACAACATGTGTGGGAAAATTATCAAGAATAGGTAACATATGCATAATAATTAGGATTCTCCAAAATCTACTATGGAATGATAGGAAAACAAGTTAGCTCAAAACCTGGGGAAGGAGAGAGTAACAAGGAGGAACATAAGATAAGATTGTTTAGATACGCTTAATAATAGGATGTCACAGTGAGGAAAAATAAACTCAATTTTTTATCACAAATCCGTAAATGTATATATTATACATGTAACCTAGGTTTCATAGAATAACAAAATGTCCACAAATTCTAAAATCGGTTGCCTATATATATGTCATGTTTCAAAGGTAACTATGTTGTTCATGAGGAATAACAAGTCATGGATAATATGATCTTCCAAAACACTCAATGCATCCCTATCATCATTGGAAACCTTAATAGAGGACCCAATAATCTCTACTATATGAATAATTCATTGAGATACCACACCTAATGATCCAAAAACTAAACCTATGTCAAAAAACAATTGTAGAAACCAATAGGTATACCCTAACTTTAACCATGTATGCATGTCGGTGAAGGGAGTACAAACACTTAATTACTTGAAGACCCATTCTAAGGGATATCTCATTCGACCACACTGAAACCATAGTGGGAGACCAACACCACATAGAGGAATGAGGTATCCATTGAGGGGAGTATGAAAACCATTATTTGAAGAACCATGCCTTTTGAAGAACATATAAATCAGGCACTAGATTGGGTTATCAAACAATATTTGATAGAGATGTACCATCCCTGTGAACACTCCAGATGTCACACACAAATCCCATCACAGATTCCTGAAATTTAATACCCTAACCAAACTAACTAACCATTAAAATAACCTCAGATGAACAAGTAGACAATGTTTGATTTATCTATGTAAAATATACTCATAATAGGCAATTTATATATAAAACATTCAAATCATATTATCAAATATTAATTACATTGTATCAATTTTAAGAGATGATACAAGATTGGACCCATGTATTGGGATAGATGACAAAATTATTTATAATATATTGGTATTTATTTATTTTCTCAAAGTCTAGATAATGATGCTACTGAATAATCATTAATATAATATTATTATAATAAAGTACATTAAAAATAAAAAACTCTAAAAATAATAATAAAACAATTTTTTTTATTATGTAATTTATATAATTTCTCTAAGGGGTATATCACCCTCTTCACCTTCAATCACTAGGCACCTCTATTTACATCCTTTATATTTTAATTATTATAATTTTTATTAGTATTAATCAATGTTTCAGTGGGGGGGGGAGAGAATGCCCAACCACCCCTCCCTATGCTATGAAAACCATGATGGACCATTAGACAATCGCTACCACCCTTCTACGGGCCGCTCAACAACTGACCAACCCATCTGCACACTGATTCCACCTCAAAGGGGACAACAAAATCCCACATCACAATGTCCCAGATTCAACATTTTTATGAAAATGTTGTTCAGCCTCCACCTCCTACAACCACCTAAGATTCATTTAATTTACCACTTGACCTTCATCCTTGTACATATCTAATGACCCCTGATTCCCTCTTCACTTCCACTAACCAACAAAGAGGATGATGAACATTTATTCATAATTCAATAAGAATAAGGTAAAAGGTGAGGGTGAAAGGAGAGAGTTGGGAGAGATAAATTAATAACCCTTCCATCTCACATTTAGACTCTCATACTTCCCATCATTTCACTAATTAGTTTGCCTAAATATATGTCTAGATTCAATACTTATATCCTAGAATTTACTCGATGATATATTAGAATATATTGATTATAAATATGATGATTACAATAATGAATGTAAAAAAATTTTTATAATTACAAATCAATAATACAACGTCAAACAAGAAGAACATAGATATATTCACAATCCGATAATGAAATCAATGAGTTGGGAGTGACATGAGTTGAAAAATCTACATCTGACCAATTTTTTGTCACTATTGAAAACAAATCCCCATTTTAAATTTTTGGAAATCCTACATCAAGATAATTTTTTGTTCTCCATAGATCTTCCTTTATATAAATAACTCCTGACTACTAACCACATCAGCACATCAAAATCATTGTATTAGTGTGTTTAGACCAATGATTTATAGAATGGGTTGTTTAAATAGATTATTTATATATAAAATTTCTTAATTAACCAATAAAATAATAATTAATTAATTTTAACAAATTTTTCACCTTTGAAAATGATCACCCAAGGGTCCTAATGCTACCAAATCATATATGAATCCATGGTTAAATCCCATGATCTCAATGTAACAGAGGTGTCAATTTTAAATCTGAAAATCCATTAAGTAAATATTATAAATTATTTATTATTATGCATGAAAAAGATAAATAATAATATATTTTTACTAAATACATTCTTATCGAGGCTGAATCATGCTCACAATTCCCTTACATCTTAAATTATGTGTAAAAATAAACATTAAAAGGAACTATTTTTTTACTATTAAGAGTGGGAGGTAATAAGTGGTAAGATATTTATTTGATATATTATTTATAAAATAAAAATTATAATATATTACTGTAACACCAGAGATTTTTATAAGAAATATTTTGTTTTTATTTTTTATAAATCATCAAAAGAATCTTTCAATACACACAACAGTAGCTTGGCTTGCTTTACACGCAATCATGACCTTCCTTGATAGCTTGCGTCGTACGCAATACCGAGATTCACTAAACAATGATATGCTATTAAAATATTATTAAAACTAGTCATTATGAATAGTAATAACAACTTTTTGAAATTTTATAAATTTTATTTTTCAAAATGGACTTCATTTTTGGTTTCGGAATAGCGAAATTAGCCTAGGGTGAAATTTTGGTATTTTTCTGAAAACATTCAATTTTTGATGAATAGTGAAAACACTAGGTTACTATTTAAAATCCAACTTTTTATTTAAATAATTATTTATTTTATTTGAATTTATTTTAGGTAAAATTTAATACATAATACTTATATAAGTTCAATGTAATTCATTTGAGTCATTTTATAATAATTTTAGATATATAAAAATTTTATTGAGCTTTTCACCGTCTTTTACCCACCTCCTAGGAGAATTTGAAAATTTAAATAAAACATAATTTTACCGCATTTGTGAATGGAATTTCAAAAATCCGAGAGACACGGTTGTTGTCAGAATGTAAAATGTGGTTCAATGAGATAAAAATAATTTTTGGTCAATAGTAACTTTTTACTTTTTTTTACAACAGTTAAAATAAAATAGGGTAATTAAGGGTAAAAATGTTATTATTATCACCCTAAAACATGTCCTAATTCTATTGGATAAGTGTAATTAGACCAAAAACAACCTTAGAAATAATATATGACCATTTAGGCCCACAGGGATTAGATTAGGACATTTATTATTAATTTATTTAAAGAAGGGTTAAAATAGTTAAAATCAATGTTTAATAAGTAAATAATTTATAATATAGGGTAATAGATAAGATAAATTCAACTATAAATTTTAATTAGAAAGATAAAAATATTTCCTACATAATTGTATTTTATTTGTTATTTTTATACAATAAATAATTTAATTTATATATGACATAATGATGATGCAGTAATTATCTTATTAATGAAATTTTGACATAATTGAGGTTATAAATATCAAACTAAATGTAATTTGAGACTTTTTATAAATTCCAATAATTTTCTATTCTAATATGACATGTTAGTATTGATTTAATTAACTTTTTTCGAACTAATCATTCTGTTATGATTTTCACAAAAATCAATTACTAAATAGCGTCAAAATTGACATAAAATAGTTTTAAAACAAATATGATATTATTAATTGTTAATTTATTCCTAAAATCTAAAGATCAGCCAAATGACTTATATAAGGTTATATATATTTATAATAAACAACTTGGGGTTCGTTTGTCTTGTTATAGTAAGTTTATTAACCTTATAGTGTAAGAACACAAAAAGACACGGTAAAAGTAAAATTATCTAACTTAAAGTTAAATCTAAATGATAAGGTTAAAATAGTAAAATAAACTTGTACAAACTCTATTTTATGAGATTATTTCGACCCATACCTACCATATCTTCGAAATAAATCAATTTGGAGCTATTTAAAACCGAATATGACTTTATAATAAAATAATATTTTTAGTTTTTCCAAAGGTGCCCCTCTCCTCCCTTATAAAAGGGCACCTCCTCCCTCTCTTCCTCACACCACTTTGAGCCTTAAATCTCGGCCAACCCCTGTCAATTTCTCCTCTCCACTTCCCTAGAAACATCCTAGAGGTGATGGTCTTCTTCAAAGACAAATTTTAGTGCCCTAAAAGGAGGTCTCAAAGAAGCGCTTCAAAGAAGAGGTAATATCCGTTACCGATTTTTTCAACTTTATTTCTTATTCCACATATTCTTTTATAGTTTTTTAATTATGAATTAATATCACCAGTATAAGTCATATAATTATATGTTATTATATGTATTAAACAAACCTATTTCACCATCTATCCATCCTAGGGAAAACGAAATCATCGCACGTGCGTACGTACGGAATACCGTCTCCACGTCGTGGTGTATTCTATTTTCCACCACCACCTTACATGGATAGGTATAATGGTGTAAATAATGAATATATATGATTATTGTAATGTGATATTTATTCTGAAATAGTATACATACACTCCAATACAATCCCACGATCATGGGAACGATATCATCGCTCGTGCGTACGTACGGAATACCGTCTCCACGATGTTATGTAAATCGTTCTACATGATTTTCATTGAATAACAATTAAATAAATGAATTTAGTGAATAAATATGATATATATTACACTAATACCATTCTGGAAATGATGTATCTATAACATAAAAAGAATAATAATAATTTATTTGACAAAACACGCATAAGAACAAAAAGTAATAAACACCCAAATAACAAGTAACAATGAAATATTTCTAATAAGAAGCTAATAATATGACCATATATTATATAATAACAATGTTTATGATTATGGAATAAGTAAATGACATTATTTTAATCATTTTAGAGGAGGTTTGGACACTTACGAAGCTAATCAGACCTAAGGTAAGGGAAAATCTCACAATCTCATTTTAATCCGAGATTGTTTATTCTTTAGAATTTACTGGGGAATATTTATCATCCACATCAATGTTTCCTCAATATTTAATATTATTTCCATCCACATACAATTGTTTAAATCCAATTTTACCCTTCGGTGAGTTTTTAGTAAAAGATATGAAAGGAATCTTTTTGTCGTTTTTCGTACGAGGTACATTTTGACTTTTCTTGCCAAAGTACGGGAAGATTGTTTTATTTATATACAACATGAATGGATTTTTAAAACATTATTTCCATAAACCTTCCTTTACAAGATTTCATGTTTATTTTTAATCAACATCTTTTTGTTTAAAATTATTTAAAATTTTAATAAAGGAAAATGTTTTTGAAGTAGAAAGGATATTTTTTTCAAGAATGGAGTTCAAGTGTTTTATCAAAAAAAAATTTCATCCTAGATAATGTAGGGTTCTGTTTCAATCCCTATTATTACATTGATTTGATTATGTTGTGATGGAATTATTTTTATGAATTCATTTATCTTATATGAATTGTTTTATGTTGTCACTATGTTTAAAAATCCAATTCTTATTACAGGGGTCATGAAATGAATTATGGTTTATGATTTTGTGGCACACATAAGAATGCTATCATTATGAGATTGGTGGGAAATATATCTACCTAAAATTCATTGGGTAAAGATTTATATCTCATGAGATAGACATGGCTGGAACGGCAGGTTAAAACGGTTCAGTGAAGCAAGACTGAAACGAGGAGTGAACTCGGTTCAGAAATGGACTTTGTTCGCTAAGATAGTGTTGGCTATGAGTCATGACTACAAAAAAAATGATTCTCTATAATTATGTGTGTATGACACAAAGCTTCATGTTTTATGTTATATTTATTAGTATTACATTTCAATACTATGATTTATCCCATGTTATGAAATTATGATCTCTTTTGCAGGATAAGATTTCCCAAATGATATGTTCTTATGAATATTATGTGATTGATATTTCTTTTGGTTACCCTTACTGAGCATTTGAGTTCACCTTTTTGTATGTTTTCTTTCCCCAGGTCAGGAAGAAGGTTATTAAGTAAGATATTCCAAAAGGGACTCTAGATATGATGAAATAAATGGGAGACAGTGTAGACTCTTTATAAACCAGTTGTTTATGTTTCCCTGTTTCTAAAGACACTATACCTATATGGTCCATTCATGGTGTTGTTATATGTTGTAATAAGTATGCATCAATTTTGAAGTGTTAACCATGTATGTAAAGTATGGTTTGTTATAGTTGGTATCAGAGGAAAGGTATAGGCAACCATTGGAAACTAGAATGAGAAAGCCTTAGTAATAACCCTAAGGATAAGTCTAAGCATAGAACACAATCTTAGTGTTTTAGAAATGTCCATGAAAAACCTATTATAAGACCTTATGTGTAAAATTTCATTCTTGATTATGTGTTTTTCCTATTATAATTAGTGTTTCTAACACTATTCTTCTTGGTTTTAGTCAATGGCTAGAACCCGAAGGAACAATGTTAATGCTGAATGTGATGGGAAATGAAATGATTGTCCCTCTAAGAATCCAAATGTTATGGGAGCTGGAATTAAAAATCGTGTAGCCATGCTAACACAACTTTCTAAAGCTATGAATCATGCAGGACTTCCAAACGAGGAAAGGTAGGAGCAACATTCTGTTGAATCCATCATGAGGCGGCTTCCACCTTCATTCAATGGGTCTTCTGATCTATTAGTGGCTGAACAATGGATCAGTACCACTGAAAAGATATTTTTAGTTATTCAATGTTCTGAACATGATAAAGTCATCTTAGTAGTTTATCGTTTAAAAGGTGATGTTGATCAATGGTGGAATCTTATTAAGAATACAAGGCAAAGTGATGAAATTGAGTCCATGGAATGGGACGAGTTCAAGAACTTATTTTTCAATAAGCACTTCCCTAGTATTCTCTGAACAAATATGGAGAAGGAGTTTCTTGAACTAAAGCAAAAGGATGATGAATCTGTTGGTACCTACGAAGAAAATTTTACAGGACATGCAAGGTATTCTTCTGGTTTTATTATCCAACCTGAGATTAAGATCGATCGATTCTTTAGTGGATTAAAACCAATTCTTCGAAGGGCGTTAGACATAAGAGACTTCAATAGCTATGAGGAAATTATTTGATGTTCTCTCAAGGTTGATATGGAGATTTGTGTAACCCATCAGTCATATGGGTTTGATAAGAAGAGGAAAATGGAATTCAAAGGAAAATCTAAAGAGCACGCTGAAAAGAAGATGAGTTTTTCCTTATGCTCAATGTGTGGAACGAAACATGGAGGAAATTGTCTTAAGGGGACAAGAAAATGTTATATATGTGGAAAAGAAGGTCATCGGGCAATTGAATGTCGAAATAATGGGAAGAAGATGTCTATTGATGTAAACAAAGGAAGGGATACTTCGAATGAACCTACTACCCTTAAATGTTTCAAGTGCAAGGAGATGGGGTATTATGCCAATCAATGCCCAAATACAAGGGTTGTTGATGTTGATCGGCATCAACAAACTCTTAAGGCTAAAGACCAAGGAAAGTCACATGCAATTTCTATCAGTGATGTGGATTATGATAATGAAGTGGTGAAATGTACACTTACCATCCACTCTATGGTAGAAAATGTTTTATTTGATTCTGGATCCACCCACACTTTTATTTCTGAAGAATGTTCTAAGTGTATCGTCGTATTACCTGAACAATTAGATGTTGAGTTAGCTATGACAACTCTTAATGGCACAACTGTTGCATCAAAAGTTTACAATTCTTCTCCGATTTATGTTTGTGGGAATGTGCTTCCTACAAATATTGTGATCCTTCCTATAATAGAATTTTATGTGATTCTTGTCATGGATTAGGTTTCTCTATATGGAGCTCATATCAATTTCCAAAGATGGTAATTCAAATTTCATATTCCAGATCAATCTATGATCGTCTATCGATGCAAGGATGAAAATAACCTTCTAGTGGAAATTTCTTCCATCTTATGGGTCTTGATTCCACTAAATGAAGGTTATTTATCTCAAATGGTTGGAGAGAAACTCACGATTAAGAATATGCCCATTGTACGGGAGTTTTATGATGTCTTTCCATAGGAATTTCCAGGTCATCCACCAAATCGTAAAGTTGATTTTTTAATCGAACTCGTACTGGCAGCTTTGCATATTTCAAAGACACCTTATAGAATGGACCCAATTGAGTTGCAGTAATTGAAGAAGAAACTCCAAGAGAATCATGATATGGGATTCATACGCCCTACTGCGTCACCTTGGGGAGAACCTATTCTATTTGTTAAGAAGTAAGATGGATCAATGAGACTCTACATTGATTATCGAGAACATAACAAGATCACTATCAAGAAAAAATATCCTCTCTCGTGCATTGATGTCTTATTTGACGAACTACGCGGAGCTCAATACTTTTCCAAGATTGATCTTCGTTCAGGGTATCATCAATTAAGGGTTAAAAGGGAGGATATACCAAAGACCAATTTCCGTACAAGGTATGGACACTATGAATTTATAGTGATTCCATTTGGTCTTACTAATGCCCCTGGTATCTTCATGGATCTAATTAATAGAGTCTTTAGATACTATCATGATCAGTTTGTGGTAGTCTTTATAGACGATATTCTTTTATATTCAAAGAGCAAGGAAGAACATGAAGATCACTTGAGAATTATATTGAAGACCCTGAGAAAGGATAATCATTATGCCAAATTTACCAAATGTAAATTTTGGCTTCAAAAAGTTTCATTTTTGGGTCACATAATATCAAAATACGGGATATTTGTGGATCCAGCAGAAATAGAGGTTATTGAAAGATGGTTGAGACCAACAACAGTAACTGAGATCTGATGTTTTCTTGGTTTGGCTGGATATTATCGACATTTTGTGAATGATTTTTCACGATTATCTAATCCACTCACCAGGTTTACTCGGAAAGGAGTTAAGTTTGTTTGGATGGAGGAATGTGAAGTGAATTTCAAGGAGTTGAAAAGAAGGTTATCCAGTGCACCTGTGCTCACACTGCTTGTAGTGGAGAAAGGTTTGGGATTTATAATGATGCATCCATGAAGGGATTGGGGTGTGTTCTTATGAAAAATGATATGGTGATAGCTTATGCCTAACAACAGATGAAAATCCATGAGCCAAATTACCCAACTCATGATTTGGAGTTAACTGCAGTAATCTTTGCAGTAAAGATGATGAGACATTATCTTTATTGAGAAAGGTGTGACATTTATACTGATCATAAAATTTTAAAATACATTTTCACACAAAAGGATCTGAATATGCGCCTAAGAAGATGGTTGGAGCTGATTATGGATTATGACTGCTCAATTCATTACCACCCTAGGAAAGCAAACAAGGTGGCAGATGCATTAAGTCGACAAGATCGTGATAGTTTATACAAGATGAGGATCACAAAAGATCCAATATTTATGGATTTAAAAAGGATGGATCTTGTAATTATAATGAACGGGGAAAATGGTATATTTCTCAAATGAATGTTCAACCATATATACATTTTAAGATTAATGAGGCATAGAAAGAATATGTAGATTTAGAAAAAGAATGTGAGAAATGTTTATGAATTCATCTTTGATTGTGATGGGATAATAATGTTCAAGAATCTGGTTTGTGTTCCTCCCATCCCCAAATTAATGGAGCTGCTGGATGAGGCTCATAGTTCTTCATTCTCTATTCATCCTGGAAGCACCAAGATGTATAAGGACCTGAAAGAGTACATCTGGTGGGATGGCATGAAAAGAGATGTTGCTGAATATGTCTCTCGATGCTTTGTTTGTCAGCAAGATAAAGCTGAGAGACAAAAGTCTAAGGGGATGTTACAACCATTACCCATACCCGAATGGAAATGGGAAAACATAACTATGGAATTTGTCACAGGACTTCCTAAAACATCCAAAGGAAATAATGTTATTTGGGTCATTGTTGATCATCTTACAAAGTCTGCACACTTCATTGCTATTAGAGAGGATCTATCTCTGGATCATCTTTCCAGGATATATGTAAAAGAAGTGGTATGATTTCATGGAGTACCACATTCTATTATATCTGATCGGGATCCAAGGTTTACCTCAATTTTCTGGCGAAGTCTTCAGCATACTCTGGATAAAGAGTTGAGTCTCAGCACTACTTATCATCCTCAGACAGACGGTCAGTCTGAGAGAAAAATTCAAACTCTATATGATATGTTAAGAGCTTGCTCTATGGATTTCAAAGGTGGTTAGGATCAACACCTACCTTTGGGGGAATTTTCTTATAATAATAGCTTTCAATCCAGTATTCAGTTGGCTCTTTATGAAGCTCTCTATGGAATGAAATGCATGACTCCAACTTGCTGGGATGATGTTGGGGAAAGAATGCTATTAGGAACTGATATTGTAGATGAGATGTCAGAAAAGGATAGATCTATTCAACAACACATAAGAGCAGCTCAGAGTCGACAAAAAAGTTATGCTGACAACCAATGAAAATACCTACAGATTGAAGTGGGTGATAAAGTTTTCTTAACGAATATCTCCTTTGAAGAGAGTAATGAGATTTGGAAAATGGGAAAGCTGATCCCTAGGTATATCGGTCCTTTCGAAATACTGGATCATGTTGGGAAGGTAGATTACCAATTGGCGATTCCACCGAATCTCTCTCATGTTCACGATGTGTTCCATGTATCTCTCCTGAGAATGTACACACCTGATCCTTCACATGTACTTAGCTTAGAAGTTGTACCACTGGAACAAGATCTTTCTTATGAAGAATAGCTGATAAATATTCTCGATCGTAGCAAAAAAGTCTTACGGAACAAGACCACTCGCTTGGTGAATGTTTAATGGAGGAACAACCAATTATAACAAGCTATATGGGAGCTTGATGATATGATGAGGGAGATGTATCCTCATCTTTTTGTTACAAGGTGACGAATTTAGAGGGCGAAATTCATTTTAAGGGGGGTAGAATGTAATACCCGAGACTTTTATAAGAAATATTTTGTTTTTATTTTATATAAATCATCAAAGGAATCTTTCACTACACACAACATTAGCTTGGCTTTCTTTAAACACAATCGCGACCTTCCTTGATAGCTTGCGTCGTACGCAATACCGAGATTCACTAAACAATGATATGCTATTAAAATATTATAAAAACTAGCCGTTATGAATAGTAATAACCACTTTTTGAAATTTTATAAATTTTATTTTTCAAAATGGACTTCATTTTTGGTTTCGGAATATCGAAATTATCCTAGGTTGAAATTTTGGTATTTTTCTGAAAACTTTCAATTTTTGATGAATAGTGAAAGCACTGGGTTACTATTTAAAATCTGACTTTTTATTTAAATAATGATTTATTTTATTTAAATTTATTTTAGGTAAAAATTGATACATAATACCTATATAAGTTCAATGTAATTCATTGATGTCATTTTATAATAATTTTAGATATATAAAAATATTATTGAGCTTTTGACCGTCTTTTAACCACCTCCTAGGAGAATTTGAAAATTTACATAGAACATAATTTTACTGCTTTTGTGAATAAAATTTCAAAAATCAGAGAGAAACGGTTGATTTCAGTAAGTAAAATGTGGTTCAATTAGATAAAAATAATTTTTGGTGAATAGTAACTTTTTACTTTTTTTTACCACGGTTAAAAGTAATAAGGGTAATTAAGGGTAAAAATGTTATTATTATTACCCTAACACATGTCATAATTCTATTTCATAAGTGTAATTCGACCAAAAACAACCTTAGTAATAAAATATGACCATTTCGGCCCACTTGGATTAGATTAGGTCATTTATTATTAATTTATTTAAAGAATGGTTAAAATAGTTAAAATCAATGTTTAATAAGTAAATCATTTTTAATATAGGGTTATAAATAAGATAAATTAAACTCTAAATATTAATTAGAAAGCTAAAAATATTTCCTACATAATTGTACTTTATTCGTAATTTCTAGACTTTAAATAATTTAATTAATTTATGACATAATGATGATGCAGTAATTATCTTATTAATGAAATATTGACATAATTGATGTTATAAATACCAAAATAAATGTAATTTGAGACTTTTTATGAATTCCAATAATTTCCTATGTTGATATGACATGTTAGTATTGATTTAAATAACTTTTTTCGAAATAATCATTCTGTTATGATTTTCACAAAAATTAATTACTAAATAGTGTCAAAAATGACATAAAATAGTTTTAATACAAATATTATAATATTAATTGTTATTTTATTCCTAAAAGTATATGGTTCGGCAAAATGACTTAGAAAGGTTATATATATTAATAATAAACAACTTGGGGTTCGTTCTTCTTGTTATAGTAAGTTTATTAACCATATAGTGTAAAAACACAAAAAGACACAGTAAAAGTAAAATTATCTAACTTAAAGTTAAATATAAATGATAAGGTTAAAATAGTAAACTAAACTTGTCCAAATTCTATTGTATGAGAGGATTTAGACCCTTACCCACCTTAGCTTCTAAATAAATCAATCTGGAGCTATTTATAACCAAATATGGATTTATAATAAAATAATATTTTTATTTTTTCCAATGGTGCCCCTCTCCTCCCTTATAAAAGGGCACCTCCTCCCTCTCTTCCTCACAACAATTTGAGCCTTCATGCTTGGAAAACCCCTGCCAATTTCTCCTCTCCACTTCCCTAGAAACATCCTAGAGGTCCTGTTCTTCTTTAAAGTCCAATTTTAGTGCCCTAAAAGGAGTTCTCAATGAAGCCCTTCAAAAAAAGGTAATGTCCGTTACCGATTCTTTCAACTTTATTTCCTCTTCCACTTCATCTTATTTAGTTGTTTAATTATGAATTAATAACATCAGTATCAATAATATACTGATATGTTATTATATGTATGAAACAACCCTATTTCACCATCTATCCATCCTATGGAAAATGAAATCACCGCGCGTGCATACGTACGGAATACCGTCTCCACGTCGTGGTGTAATATTTTTTCCACCACCACCATACTTTGATGGGTATAATGGTGTAAATAATGAATATATATGATTATTTTTAAGTGATATTGATTCTGAAATAGTATACAGACACTCCAATACAATTCCACGATCATGGGAATGATATCATCGGTCGTGCGTACGTACGGAATACCGTCTCCACGATGTGATGCGACTCGTTATACATTATTTTCATTGCATTATGATTAAATAAGTGAATTTAGTGAATAAATATGATATATATTACACTAATACCATTCTGGAAATGAGGTATCTATAACCTAAAAAGAAGAATAAGAATTTATTCGACAAAACACACATAAGAACAAAAAGTAATAAACACCTGAATAACAAGTAGCAATGAAATATTACTAATAAGAAGCTAATAATATGACCATATATGATATCATAACAATGAGTATGATTCTGGAATAAGTCAATGACATTATTGAAATCATTATACAGGAGGTTTGGACACTTACAAAGCAAATCGGACCCAAGGTAAGGGAAAATCTCACAATCCCATTTTTATCCGATATTATTTATACATCAGAATTTTCTCGGGAATATTTATAATCACATCCATGTTTCTGAAATATGTAATATTATTTCCATCAACATACAAATGTTTAAATCCAATTTTACCCTACAGTGAGTTTTTAGTAAAAGATATGAACATAATATTTTGTCGTTTTTCGTACGATGTACTTTTTGACTTTTCCGGCCAAAGTACAGGAAGAATGTTTTTTTATATATGGAATGAATGGATTTTTAAAACATTATTTCCCTGAAGCTTCCTTTAAACGTATTCAAGTTTATTTTTAATCAACTTATTTTAGTTTAAAATTATATGACATGTTAAGAAAGGAAAATGTTTTTAATGTAGAAAGGATATTTTCCTCAAGAATGGAGTTCAAGTGTTTTATCAAAATTATTTTCCATCTAAGATAATGTAGGGTTATATTTCTATCCCTATTATTACATTGATTTGATTATTTTGTGATGCAATTATATTTATTAATTCATTTATCTTATATGAATTGTTTTGTGATGTCACGATGTTTAAGAATCCCATTGTTATTACATGGGTCATGATATGATGTATGGTTTATGATTTTGCATCACACATAAGAATGGTATCATTATGAGATGGGTGGGACCTATATCTCTATCAAATGAATTGGGTAAAGATTTATATCTCATGAGATAGACATGGCTGGAATGGTAGGTTAAACCGATTCAGTGAAACAGGACTGAAACGAGGAGTGAACTCGGTTCAGAAATGGACTTTGTCTGCTAAGATAGTCCTGGATATTAGTCTTGTTTACTAAGAAATGATTCTCTATGATTATGTCTATATGAAAAAAAGCGTCATGTTTTATGTTATGATTATTGGGATTACATTTCACAACTAAGATTTATCCCATGTTATGAAATTATGATCTATTTTGCAGGTTAAGATTTCCAAAATGATATGTTCTTATGAATATCATGTGATTGATATTTCTTTTGTTTACCCTTACTAAGAATTTGAGCTCACCCTTTTGTATGTTTTCTTTCCCCAGGTCAGGAAGAATCTTATTATGTAAGATATGCCAAAATGGACTATATATATGATGAAATAAATGGGAGACAGTTTAGACGCTTTATGAACCAGTTGTTTATGTTTCCCAGTTTCTAAATACACAATACCTATATGGTCCTTTCATGGTTTTGTTATATGTTGTAATAAGTATGCTTCAATTTTTAAGTATTAACCATGTATGTAAATTATGGGTCGTTATAATTACAGTTCAAATTACACTCAATAAAGTCTCATATCCTCACCATGATCAGAAATATGATGAGAGTTAGGCATACAGAAATTTACGAGACTTGGTTTTAAAGCCTAATCCTTACCATGTTGGTTATTCCCCCAACATGTTATTTATACTATCTATAACATAAATTTGATAAAAAAATTCCAATGTGTTCTACCCCTTCTAGAATCCACTGGATGATATAAATATACTTAATAACTAATATCAAAAAATGAATTATATTCTTATTCTCAATGGTTTCTCTTAAACCACTGAGAATATAATCATTCTTTCTGAGTGATAGTTAATAAAACCTCACACATTTAATCCTTAAATATTATCAAATGTTAATTATGATGCTCAAACTAATGGTTTCAGAAATTCAAATAGATTCTGTGACGTCCCAGACTCTGATGGCCGAAAATTGGTGTCCAGAACCCTGTGTAACAGATGGACTTGAGCACATATCCTCAAACATTAGAGGATGCCGACTAACAATGAGGGAGTAGGGTGTGTCCATGGAGAGCATATGCCATCATTAAAAAAGTGTAGTGCATCAAATAAATGTAAACCGAGGTAAATAGTAGAAGTAGTATCAGTAAATAAAAGTCACTTTAAATAATATAGACAAAAAAAACAACAATAACTGAAATATTTGGATTATAATTCAACTACTGATCATATATAATGTCACTAGAAAACTAGAAAACATGGATACAAGAGAACATGCATAACATGTTTCACAAATGAATAAAAGAATTCAAATGTTACCCCAATCATCCTGAGATCCAACTCTATCCTCTACTATCAAGATCCATCCTAGACAATAAGATATCATTTCATCAAAGTTGTTTGCATCCCTTTTTCAACATATGAAAACATGAAATCTACTTCTTGTACTAAATTGTCCCTGGATTTTGTGTGAGATTAAACATAGTGGGCCACCAAAAATGGTGTTTATAACATTCGACATGTGTAATGGAAATGTAATAGTGTGAACGAATATATATATTATGTAAAGAAGTACAATGTAACCAAATACCCATATACCTTCATAAAACTTGGGCTGGGTCCGGAATATTTCAATAATTTATTATTTGACTATTACCATATTTTAAATAATTCACAAGTGAACAATAATGAAAGTTCCAAGTTGTAATAAGGAAACCTCTATTGATCGTTAATAGTGATGTCCCAAGGTAATAACCAATTAAACATAGACCTCAAGCGTCTCCAACTATATAATAACTATATCCTGGGATGGGTAATACTGTAATCCCTGGATCATGTTCTATGGAATTCCACAATAAGGTGCCTACCAAGTTCAAGATGATCCTCCAAGGTAAAATGGTATAAATCAGTGATAAGGCCCTATGGGATGTAACCATGGCACCTACATATCAATTTAGTATCCAAGAGTGTATACAAGGAATCATGTAATGATATTTAAGGGATCCTACAGTGTCATATCAGGCATCCAAATAATATACAAGGATCATGATCTATGTGGTTCTCAACCTAAGAAAGTCGATTACTTTAATCGGAATGGTGTTCCATAGGGATCATGGGATTATCAGATCATAATAGAAGGAGATCTTGAGATTATGTATGAAGTCATGTAATATTTCATTCAGTTCATGCCTTGCCTACCATTACTGTGACAAGGTCAGGTATATTTCAACCATTTAATCATGTTATTTGGTTCATTTATTTAATTTCAATAGTGTGGTAGGGAAAAGTAGCATACAACCATTCATTTAATCAATTTGTAGAACATTCTATATTCAAGGCTCATTTGGATACCTTCCTTTAATGTAGTAAGGGATTATACGAATATGAAACCTACTATTCATTTTCTTTTAATACCAAGTCAAATAAATAGTAAACTTTATAATTCCAATTCCCCATTTAATTATCAATTGAATCAGTTTCCTTAGGTGGGTCATGTGGTGAGCATGTAACGCCCCAACCTCAGTTACCAGATTCAGTGAATTATTTTAAAACATTGACATGATACAAGGAAATCATGTCCCAATAGACCGATCAGTTTAGCAGTCTTGGAAATATATTACAAACATCAACATCACATTAAAATTTCAGACATAAAATACAACATACATAGTTCTTTGAGAACTCCATTATTCCCTCTGATCATAATCCTATATATCAATCAAAATACACTTCATGGAAATATTGGGAAAATAAAACATAAGATAGGGTTGAGCTCAGATGCTCAGTAAGGGTAAACAATTTAGCGAAAGATAACATAATCAATAGGCATCAATAATAAATGAAAACACATGACATTACAGATAATATACATAATCACTTTATGGCAGAAATATGAGGTTAATAAATAATTCCATAATAAAACATATTCATGGGTATTCTACTAGTCGAATAACAATATGTACCGTCAACATTATTTTCATAATGAAGGAATGTATAATGCCAGACATTATGAAAAATTTTATCAAGGTATCAGCCAAGACGTCTAAAATTGATTACAACCTCATCCAAAACAATATTTCAAATTGGGAAAGGTATCGGCCAATTTAATGTATAATTGTCTCATGAGACCTACCAATGAACCGAGGAGCTATAGTGGGCTCCACTTGTCACATAATAAGTCCAATACATTACTCATATGAAATGGATGAAACATAACACAAACATTCATATTATAACTATCATACAAAATGTGAATACATTAACCATAAACAATGAATGGTATAAAAATAACACATCCACAGTCAAACATATCACAAAACCTTCAATAAAATATTGATTATTTGTATCATAATAAATCAACTTCAAACATGTTTGAAATCCATCAAAGGATGTTGACATATATGAAAATAATTTATAAAACTCTTTTTGAGAAATGACTTTTTTCATGAAAAAATTAAAAAGTCACAAAATTTAGAAAGGAAGATATTTAAATAAATTTTTGAGTCAATGTGTCCCATACTACCACTTTTAAAATTTTGAATGTAATTAACATTATAAAAACATTCATGTCCATATAAATAAATCCTTAAAATCCCTTTTGAAAGCATCAACATTGATGAGAATTATTTAGAAGAATATATATTTAAAACATTTAAATCGGTGTTTTAATAAATGAGTTGATTAAAAATAATTCCATTGAGAACTATTTTATAAAACAAGGACATGTATAAAAAATATTTCCTAGTAAAAATATACCCCTAAGAAATCTAGAATAATAATGAGATTGGGGAATAAAACCTTACCTTGCACATTCCTTTAGTCGAGGGTATGTTTATACTCCTTTATACAGATAGTAGTAGGTTATTGAATTATACCAAAAACTTATTAATATTTATTATATAATACATGATTCATTTATGTCTTTATACTACCCATTTAATTATAATTTCTAAGTTAAATTAACTTTTTGGGTAATAATTGCTTTCTTGATCGTACATGTTTTAAAATTATACTGTTGATTGTATCACAAAGATCAAGATTTAAATACTTCCATAATAGAAAAGATTATTTAAATATCATATATATTGTGGATATAAATTTGTATAATAGACATACACATGAAATGGAAAACATCGTTTATGGATACGGTAGGTCGTACGTACTCATAAATGTTGTTTCCGTTTTCATATCGCGTTGAACAAAACTAAGAGAATAAGTTATATATAAGTATATATATATATATCTCTAGTATCATTATTATGTCATATATAACATACTTATTAATGATATATATTTTCATAATCATCATAGAATGGTGAACATAGAAATGAATCTCATCGCGTAGTGGAAATGGAAATCCGTACGTACGCACAAGTAAAAATATCATTATATTGATTTTGAAATCATATGTAATTGGATGTTATATTATATATAAAGAATCATTAACATGTTATATTTACTATTTACATTAGTTGTACTCATTATTATACCAATCCAAATAATGTAGTGTTTGCATAACAAACTACACCACGACGTGGAGACGGTAATCCGTACGTACGCACGTTTGGTGGCTTTGTCATTTATAGGATAGATAAAGTAATGAAAATGGTTGTAACATTTTTATGATAACATAAAAGTATACTGGATATACTCATTATATCCGAAAATGTTGTAAACTCCAAAAATCATTGTATATAAAAATCATTAATTAGTTTCACGGTAGTCTATAATATCGAATATAATTTTTCCAAATCAATCATATCTTAATCCAAGATCACTACCTCAATATCAGAATCATATTAAGGTTTATCTTTCTCTCAAACATATATTTTCCAATAATTTAACCTGCCATTGAGTAACTTTTCATGGATCCACACAATTTTATGTCCTTAATAAAATAGAACTACAGTACAATCCTTATATACTCTATAATTCCTAGAACATGTACATCATTAATTAAGTACTCAAATAGAACAATACTTTAATAACAACATAATAAATCTTAATAATTATTCTTCATCTTTGGTAGTATCATAACTTGATTATTATCCTATATCACCATTTGGGGTATACTCTGATGATTTGGACATTGATTCGTATAGTGTCCCTACTCCTTGATGATGAAGTATTGTACATATGAAACCTTTTTCATACCCTTGCAATCACATACATGGGGTCCATTTTCTCCAAACATATTACAAACTCCTATTCCCTTCAACCATTTACCATGGTGATATTTTCCATAGTTATCACATATGGGAAAATAATTTTTCCCCTCTTCCATTTATCTACCATTCTCTCTTCCATCATTTTCTTATCTTGCTTCCCTTCAAAACCATTGGACTCAGAGAATTATTTACTTATCTTATTAACACATGATACTATTTCTTCATATGATGAGAATACGTGGGAAAATATTTCAATTTTAAATGTATTCCTAATATGGTGAATGATGTGATCTTCCTTAATCTTTGGATCATGTGTATTTCTAGAATTTGCATTCCTTCAACTAGGCAACATTTATAAAAAATGGAATACACAAGGTTCGTTTATGAATGGAAATGCATAATTCCAAACTTGTAAATTACCTATCATAAATTGAAATTATTATGTATATAATCTATAATCATAAAATGTTATCATTGAGAATGTTTTTACTCCTAAATCCTTCTTAATGGCTTGTAATGAAAATGTGAATTATCTTAATCATATCTCCTAGGAGTGTCTAACAAAAAATGCAACCAGGCTCGTTGTCATGAACCACTTCATGTTCTAGTCTATATCTATGCATTGTTTTTGGGTTTTACCTCTAGGTACATCTGTGCCAGAGATGCCTCTGCTTTCTCATATCTAGACATGGATGTATTTCTTGGGAAATTCTCAAATTATCTACGTTACCAAAATTCTATGAAGTTCTTCTATGCTAATCCTCAAAGCCTATCTTAGGGTAATGTTCCCTTATCAATGTTTTTCTAAATGTAGTTTCCATGGTTATTGATAAACATCCTATGATACATACTGTAACACCCTGATTCCAGTTACCTAGAGTCGGTCCATTATTTTAATACATTGGCATGATACATGGAAATGATGACCCAAAAGACCGATTAGTCTAGCATTCTTGGAAATAGATTACATACATTGACTTCACATTACAATTTTAGACATAAAAATGAACATATATAGTTCTTTGAGAACACCATTATCCCTTTTATCTTAACCCTACATATAAATCATAATTCACTTCCTATAAATCCCCGGAAAATAAAACATAAGAAAGCGGTGAGCTCAGAAGCCCACCAAAGGTAAACAATTTAGCAGAAGATAACATAATAAATATGCATGGTGAATAATTGAAAACACATGCCTTTAAAAATAATAAACATGAACACTTTATGGAAGAAATATGAGCTGAGTAAATAATTATATAATAAAACAATGTCAGGGGTATACATTTAGTCGAATAACCACATGAACCATCAATATTATTTTTATAATGAGATAATATATAATTCCAGATATTCTGAAACATTTTGTCAAGGCGTCAACCAAGACGTCTTAAAATGATTAAGGACTTGTCTAAAACTATATATCAAATTGGGAAATGCCTTAGATAATTGCATGTCTAATTGTATCATGAGACCTACTGATGCACCGAAAAGCTATAGCAGACTTCGGCCGTCACATACTATGTCCAATTCATTCCCTATATTAATAGGTTGAAACATAACAAAAACATTTGTATTAAAAATATCATATGAAAAATCAATAAATTAACCATAAACCATGAATGGTATAAAAATAACACATCCACAGTCAAACATATCACCAAACCATCAATACAATATGGATGATTTATATCATAATAAATCAACTTCAAACATGTTTTCAATCCATCAATGGATGTTGACATAGAAAAAAATGATATGTAAAACGCATTGAGAGAAATATCAATTTTCATGAAAACATTTAAAAGTCACACAATTTAGAAAGGAATAAATTTAAAGAAATTTTTTAATCAATGTGTCAAAATACCGCATAGAATTTTATTAATGTATTTAACATTTTAAAAATATTAGTTTCCATATAAATAAATACTTTAAAAACCATTTTGAAAAATGGAAATTAATGTGAATGATTTAGAAGAATAAATATTTAAAACATTTAAAATGATGTTTTAATAAAAGAGTACCTAAAAAATATTCCCTTTGAAAAATATTTTATGAAACATGGACATGGACAATAAATATTTCATAGTAAAAACTTACCCCTAAACAATATCAAAGAATAATGAGATTGAGGAATTAACCCTTACCTTGCACTTTCTTTTAGTCTAGGGAATGCTTAACATTATATACAAATACTAGAGTATGTTATTAAATTATACCGGAAATATATTAATATTTATGATATCATACATGATTCATTTATGACTTTATACTACCCATTTAATGATAATTTACAGGGTAAATTAACATTTTGGGTAATAATAGCGTTCTTTATCGTACATGTTTTAACTTGTTACCCATGATTATATCACTTATATCATGATCTAAATACTTAAATAATATAAAAAATGATTTATATATCATATATATTTAGGATATAAATATGTATATTAGACATATATATATATATATATATATGAAATGGAAAACACCATTTATGGAGACTGTATATCGTACGTGTGAATAAACGTTGTTTCTATTTTCATATCATATTGAACAGAACTAAGTGAATAAGATATATATAAGTAAACACACACACACATATATATATATATCTTCAGTAGCATTATGATTTTATATACTACATACTTACTAATGATATATATTTTTATAATCAACGTTGAATGGTGAACGTGGAAATGAATCTCATCGCGTCGTGGAGATGATAATCTATATATATGCACGAGCGGCAATATCATTATATGGAAGGTGAAATCATATTTAATAAGATGGTATATCATATATACAGAATAATTAACCTGTTATATTTATTATTAACATTAGTTATACTCATTATTATACCCATCCAAAAAATGAAGTGTTTGAATAACAAACTACACCACGACGTAGAGATGGTAATCTGTATGTACGCACGTATGGTGAATTTTTCATTTATAGGATGGATAGTGTAAAAAAATGGTTGTACCATTTTTATAATAACACCATAGTTTATATAATATAATTATGTTATTATCTTATTATGGAAAAAAAAAGGAAGAGGAAGTGGAAGAAGAAAATAATTTGAAAGAGGTAATGAAATAGTTAGCACTTCTTTAGGTTCTTCCTTTTGATTTGATCAAAATGTCTCATTAAGATAGATTTCAGACCAAAGTAAGGCCAATATGATTAAGGGAGGAAATATTGGAGGATATTTTTGTAGGGTTTGGTAGATCCAAAAATAATTCGACGTGTGAAATTAAGAGAAGGGGAAGTGCCCTTTTATATGAGAGTTGAGGGTCACTTTTGGAAAATCTTGAAATTTTATTTTATAATAAAATAATTTTGGGTTTCTATTGGCTGAAAAATTAATTATTTAAATTATAATATGGGTATGGGTGGAAAACCTTTCAGACAATAGGTTTTAGATTGGATTAAGTCATCATACTATCCTTATATTTTTATGTTTAACTCTGAGTTAAATATTTTGACAATTACCATGTCTCTTTGAATATTTATATTATATGGATAATAATCTTATTATAACAAGAAAATCTAACCAAATTTGGTTCATTGTTAATATATTTAACTGTAACTATGGCCTTTGGTTGAACCTTATATTTTTAGGAATATTAAATCAATTAATAATATATTATTTGTTTTAAAAACTCAATTATGTCAACTTTGACAATATTTATTATTTGGTTTTTTTGAAAATTGTAACAGGGTGACTACTTTTATAAAAATTATTTAATCAACCCTAAAATATTATATTTACTTATAAGATTAGATGAAACCATCAGAACTCTCAAATTAAAATTATTATAAAATTTATATTATCAACTATTTTGATCATTCATTAATAAGGTAATTACTACATCATAATTGTGTCATAAATAAATTAAACTATTCAGTGTCTAAAAATTATAAATAAAATACCATCATATAGAAAATTTTTATAGCTTTCTAATTAATATTTATAGTTTAATTTATCTAATATATAACCCTATATTAGATTTTTTTGTTATTAAACATCAAATTTAACTATTTTAACTCTTTTTTAAATATAATAATAATAAATGTCCTAATCTAATCCAATTGGGCCAAAATGGGTAATATTTTATTCATATGTTTTCTTCTGGTCGAATTATACTTATCCAATAGAATTATGACTTGTGTTAGGGTAATTATAATATCATTTTTACCCTTAATTTCCCTATTTACTTTTAACCGTGGTAAATAAAAGTAAAAATTTACTATTCAACAAAAATTATTTTCATCTTATTGAACCAAAATTTACATTCTGATGTAATCCTTGTCTCTTTGATTTTTGATATTCAACTCACAGATGTGGTAAAATTATGTTTTATGCAAATTTGCTATCGTGCCTAGACGGTGGGTAAAAGATTTTAAAAAGTTCAATAGAATTTTATACATCAAATTTTTCTTATATAATGACTTCAGTGAAATTCATTGAAAATATATTGGTATTATATATAAATTTTTTCTTCAATTAAATTTAAATAATATAAAAAAAAATTTAAATAAAAAGTTTGTTTTACATAATATCACAGTGTTTTTCACTATTCATCCAAAATAGAAAGTTTTCTAAAAAATACCAAAAATCTACCTTGAGTTAATTTGAATATTCTGAATTCAAAAATGAAGTCATGTTTTCCAAATTCATAAAAAAGAAGTTGATTTATTAATTGAAACTCAATTCCCATTGTCAAAACCAAAAAGAATATTTTTAAAAAGTAAAAAGTATCATAACATTGACATATGATTATGTCAAATTTAAATGTGAAATTACTTATAATTACCTTGATTGTATGAAATGATTAAAATTTAATCTAATTATACTTAAAAACCATTCAAATTCTTAATTTATCACTATAAAATATTTCGATTATAAAAGATGTTTTAAATTTAAACATAGTATTTTTCACAATTCATCAAAATATGAAAGTTAATAGAAAAGTACTAAAAATTTATCCAAACTAAATTTTTATCTCCCACATGTAAAAAAATAATTTTATTTCATTAAATTGAATATATTAATGGTTACAATATTGTTTTTAAAAAGGGTTCTCCATTAAAAAGCGGTAAAATTTCATTTCTTTGAAAAATATTTATTTTATCCCAAAAAAATTGAATTTGTTCATATATTATGACTAAAAACCCCATAATATGGATGTTAGAATTATATATAGTATATAAGATTCAAAATTAAATTAATATTATTCTTAACCGCTTTTGTAACGGTTAGTTTTGTATGTTTTTATGCACTCGAACTCGGTGTTGCGTGTAATGCTAGCTATTGAATTACATTAAAGAGATAACATGATATGAAATCATGGGGTGTTACAGAGAATTCATGGTACTTTCAATTATTTCAATCAAAATCAATATCAAGCCATTTAATATATAAAATATTACCCTTATAATCATTAATCCAAGGCACATTCGAACTGTGGCTCAATCATGGAAAAACACTAAACAAAAATTATGGAATAACCTTTGACATGGAAATGATTGAGTTATGGATGTAACCACTAACCTCTAATCACAAATTTTGACAAAGAATAACCATAATTTTATAATTTTTATAAAAAAGGAAAATATATTCTATAAATGACACCCGATAAAAACTGTGGTCCCGACACGGCAAAGGAAAAATATACGAACTTGAAATTTGAGATATAGACCACCCACCATAGGATTGTATGACTATGCTTATCTGGTATTGGCCGTTCATTTTTCTCGGTTCTGAGTAGATATAAGAATAGTAGAAAAATCATCATACCCTAATAACTCAATCGAGAGAAAAGGGGAAGGATAACGACCCATGATGACTTGAGAACTTACCGTTGTGCATCTAATGTGCGGAATGGAAGCTCGATCAGATACCAGATGAAGTATATATATTTATTCCTACCATATTTCTTAAAATGGATCCAAAATGAGATTCATGGAGGTAAATCTCATTTAAATATGGATTTGGGAAGATAGAGGGGGATAATAAGATCTTTATGGGAATAATTAGATCATGAAGTTTAAATTTCACATTTTACCAAGAATAATGGAATGTGTATGCTTTCTCCACATTGTTTGAAATACAATGTGAAAACTATGCATGATTATCTATTAAGTAGGGAAACATGCATGGTTAGGCAACACGGTCATGAACCAACCCTACGAGGAGGCTCTATCTGGAAGAACACCATCCCTGGAGTTAGGAAAACCACACGCCAACTGTGTGCCAACCGTGCAACTTGGCTAGATTCACCAAAAATATGTTATATGGGCTCCAAAAAAGCTATTCACACCCCTAAAAACTATTCTAACCCATTTAGAATCCATATTATGTCCAAAGTAAAGATTTATAATGAATTATAAAGGATCCTTACCTGACAGAAAACTAGGTTCTTACAATAATCCCCCTTTAAAAGAACTCATCCACGAGTTCACCTTCCAAGGGTGTAGAAACATTGTGTAGGAACAATTGTGGACATTGGGCAAGAACATCATCCTCCCACTCCTTAGTCTCACCCTAGAAATAGTTTTTCTAATATAACATCCATATTAAAGGGACAGATAGGCCTCTGATAGCCTTCATAATCCTGACAACGATGCCTATTGGGTGCTCCTAAAAGGTACGATCATTATATAACTCAACTTTCTTGGTATAAAAGGTATGATATGGGATGGAATGATACTGGAGAAGCTGTGAAGCATTGAAGACATCACTCAATGCACGACACCTCTAAGGAGGTAGCAACTGATAGCCTACCGACCCGAATCTCACTATAATTTCAAACAACCCTACCTAACAAGGTGATAACATCCATTTCTTACATAACTATCTATTACCAATCCTCTGTGATAACCGTAGGAAATCAAGATCCCTGACCTAGAACTCAAGTGGTCATCTATGGAGATCAAAATAATATTTTTCTCTAGACTAAGCAGTAATTATAAAGTTTCTATCCAGGTAAAATTTCTCTAAATTCTCTTGAATGAGATGATGACCTAGTAGGGCTGCCTCACCTGCCTCCAGACAGCACAAGGATGGACGAAACGACCTACCATACAAGGTCTCAAAAGGATCCATCTAATGTTTTTCCTAGAAGCATTAATTATTTATGAAATTTATGAGAGAAATATTCTTATCCCATGAACCACTGAAATAAATGACACATGATCAGAGAATGTCATATATGAACTATATATTGTCTATTTTTATTGACCATCAGTATGAGGGTGAAAATATGTTTGTAGAAGTACCAGTGTTCCCGTAGACTTTTGAAACACCATCCAGATCCAGGACATGAAATGAGCATCCCGAACTGATATGGTATTATGAGGGATCTTGTGGAGTCAAATAATATCACAAACATACATCCATCCAAGCTCAATCAACTGAGAATGATTCCCGAATATGAATGATGTGGGATGATTTTGTTATTCGGTCAATGACTACCCATATAGCATCTCTACCCCTTAGTGAACATGGTAAAATGACTATGAAATCTATATAAAAGCATTCACATTCCTTATTTTGTGACTTTAAGTTGTTCTTCCAAGACTACGTGCCTCTAGTACTCTTCCTTCATCTGCTGACATATGGAACACCTCTTGATAAAGCCTTCAATCTAACATTTCATCCAAGGCCACAAATAATGGCATCACCTATCTCTATATGTCTTCAGGATTCCTGGATGATCTACCCACTACGAATCATGTAACTCATGCATTAATTCCTCTATCATGTTTTTAAGCACCCAAAAACATCCATGTAGATGCATGATTTAATCTCTTTCTACAGACCAATCTGGAGGCAGGTCATCTCATAATATACTCTCATTGTGAACCAATCCATCATGATCTGAAAATTTTCTACCTTTCACCTTCTCAAGGAGAAAATTGGTAACTATCAAGGATGAGAGATAATAAGACTCATGATTGTCATGAAACTCTAGACAAAGCTCTGAATAAAGGTTCATTAAAATCAATTCATCACTAGCTTCCCATACGGCATGTGTCTGAGTTTTCGAACTCACTACATCTGCAACAGAATTACCCTTCCCTTGCATATAGGTAATCTTAAAATCAAAGGATTGGGGATATTTGACCCATCTCCTATGTCTGAGGTTCATGTCACACTGAAGATGATATATTTGAGGCTCTTGTGGTCTGCATACACCATAAAGCATTCTCCCAACAGATAGTGTCTCCAACAACATAAGGCATGGAAACCTACTTCCAGATCAATGTCGTATGTCTGGGAATTTCTATCACCAGGCCTAAACTGCCGAGAACCACACTGAACATATTTTTTCTCCTACATTAGTATTGATCCTCGGAAAATGCATGAAGCCTCATAGAAGATATTAGAACCTACGGATGGCTCTAGAATATTTAGAATAAGTATCAATACAAGACTCCATTTCAGCCCCTAAATGGATTTATCACATGATTCTAACCATATAAGATTGTCACCCATTGTGGTAAGACTATTAAGAGTTGAAGATATATGTTATAATTCATGTATGAAACACATGTATTATCAAGCCAACCACAAGAAAATATAGATATCAAATACATTTCTGGGATGCACTTTGGAAACAACAACACTAATTTATTTGGGTCAAAAGATACACCCGATTATGAGATAATATCACCATATAAGTGGAATTTATTATCCATAAGCGGCACATAGAATGATTTTCATAAAGATGATGCTCTCTCAATGTACATAGAACAATATCAGGATGTTTTTATGGTCAATCCAAGTGTGAGAATACAACAAGATGTTGTCCAAAAGGACCAAAAATAAAGAATCCAAATAAGGATGGAACACCCTATTCATTAGATCCATGAAAATAGAAGGCACATTAGTATGTCTTAAAGGAATAACGAGGTACTCATATAGACTATACATGATACGAAATGTCATATGTGTTATGTATTTTGGTCTGAATCCTACCAGATGATAACCTGATCTCAGGTCAATCATGGAGAAGACCTTAGCTCCTCAGACTGGGTTGAAGAGATCATCTATTTGAGTAAGTTGATACCATTCCATGGACAGAAGATATTTTATGTTTCTATAATCCAAACATAGTTTTGTGGTTCCCTCTACCTTATTGTAAAAGAATGGGTGAATCCCAAGAAGAACTACTTGGGCCTATAAATCATTTGGCATCTAAATACACTAATATTCCTATGTGCTCCTGAATCTTAGTATGTACTCACCCATAAAAAGGAATGGACACTGGAGATACTCCTCGAACTTTATCAATTGTAATGACTACCTATATCTTAGGAGGTATGCTAGAAAAATCATCAGGAAATACATCCCTGAAACAATCTACTACAGTAGAGAAATCATCTTGTCATAATCCCTGATCCAGAATGAAGTGATTTTCAATATGGGTGGTCACTCTTCCTATCCCATGATACTCTAGTCTAGATTTCCCATCATGGACATCCTGTTAACATTAATTAGGTAAATTATACACTCCGATGATGTAAACTAAACCCTGTGATGGTAGTAGTCTACAAAAGCATGATAGTTAACCAATTAGTCCATCCCAAGAATGAAACCAAATCCTGTTATCTCGATAATGAATAATTTCCTAAAGAAAGGGATACTTCATACTTAAATGGGGAAATCCCTACGTTGGTTTATTCCCAATGTTCATACCCTTAACACTGTATCTTGGGTCATTACGCCCTTTAATTTGAGACAATATAAGATAGAAAAATAGATAAAAGAGTTTGAAGCAACAATATAAAATAAATATAATACTATAGTAGAGGATACTAGAATAGTACCTTGTACTATAGATGGTCCTACTGCCTGATCCTTTTCTATCGACTATAGTGCATTCAACTGGCCAGTTCCACATCCATATGGAATAGATGGGCTACCATGAGAATAACTACCCTGTGGGAATTATAGGTGATCAGGGTTCTGGATACCACAACCATGACCACCTCCTCATCTAGACCTACTAATTCTTTTCCATATCCCCTGTTGATGCGGTGTAAAAGAACACACTCCCTAATGTGGACCTGGAATTGGTCTTTTTCCCTTCAAATTTGGTTGAAATTTCCTATAGAAGTTCTAAAGATTCCACATACAACTATAAGACCAAAACTTCCCTGGTTCTTTATCACATTTTGGCTTCTTGATCCCTCATCATCCAAACAAATGATAATATATAGATCTTTAGAAACATTAACACTAGTTTTCCCTGCCCTGACGTGAATCCTAGAGGGAACACTTCCTGCCACATGGAGAACTACTGGCCTTATGCAACACATATTCTTTAAACCCAATATTATTTTCATCTCATAGGTTATGCTAAATGATAATATCATTATTGACTATCTCAGAAGAAGTAGGCATGCGAAATAAATTCACCTGCTTACGGATGGCGTAATAAATCCTATTCTCAAAAAATCTATCATGAAAAAGCTAATCATCATCTAGATGTGGTGAAAAGTATTGTAACTATATAAAATGTGCTGAATATTCCATAACTGGAATAGAAACCTACTTTATATTCATGAACTCTAAAGCTCCATCAGCTCTCAGTGTCTGAGGAAATAACTGATCATAGAAGGCAGTTTAGAAATCAACCCATAACATGCACTTTTGACGAATGGCATCAGAAATCAAATCACAACAATGCATTGCATTATCCCAAAGCATGAATGTTTAAATCATTAACCTCTACTCTAAAGGAATCTCTAGATGTTCAAATATTTATAGGGCTCCCTCTAGCCAAGACTCAACATTCCATGGACATAAATTCCCTAAAAATGGTGGAGGATTATAATACTAGAATTCACGAGTCAGATCAGCCATCATTGGTGCAAGCGATGGAGGACCATGCATGGTCTGCATTAGATGTAGGAAACTATCTAGAATTTGGGACTCAATTCCACGATTAGGAACAATAGTTAGTTCCTCAAGTGGAACTTTTTTCGGAAATACTAGTGGCTCAGGGCCCACCATGTATGGAGTATAGTCGTCACCACCTTCCTAGTGTATGACACAAGGAAGTGACAAAGACATTTATCTACAATTGGAAAAAACACAATTCAAAACCTGGTTAGTTTGAAAGATTGCATCACTAGTAGAGGATGAACGTAAAAAAATTCACCACCCAAGGCATACTACCCCAACTATCTACTTAGATTACCGTGAATCTAGTTGTGGTCATGTATAAGATTCATTCCATTTCACATAATTTACAAGTTCACTCCTTTAAATTTCAAAAAAATTGAAATGAAGGATATGAATATTAATCCAATTCATTTTTGATGTCATGATTCACATTACAATTGAAAAACATTTCTGATGAATCGGTCCCTATACACCAGACACAATAATGACACCCATTAATTTATAGCATAATAGAATGAATCGGTAAATTAATATTCCCATCCCATGTGGGCCCATACACCCCATAAATTGAATAAAGTAAAAAATAAAACAAAACTAACAATAATTCACACATAATCTGACAATAAAAACATCACTCAATAATAGCAAGCATATCAATCACTGCAAAGTAGTGAAATACACCAAAATGGCATTGAAAAGTGAATGATAAGAGAATTTTGGGTCACTATAATGACTCATGTAATAATGATCCTTTTTCTAATATAATAAGTATATGGATGAAATAAAATTATCAAAAATAGTAACAATCAACAACCCCACAAAACATGAGTGTCATCCAACAATGAAATAATATCAATTATAATAGGAAAGAGCAGAATAGTAATTATAATTTAGGAAACATGGTTATTACCAGGAACATAGGTTCAAGGTTCCCATGCATGACATATGATCAAGTCCAAATCATTAATAATCTCTTATATATTTTATCACAATATTATGGAATAAAAATAACACCTTTGATACCACATTGTGACATCCTGGACCCAGACACCACTTAATCGGAACCTCGAGCCTGGTGGGCCACATGGTGCAAAGCGCATCTCCCTGAACTCTAGAGGCTGTGAACTAGTATCAAGGGCATATGGTGTGTCTGTTCAAAGTATATTCCATCATTACCAATGTATAGCGCAACCAATGAATGTAAATGAGGATAAATACTAGAAGTAGTATAATTAAACATAAGGTGATGGGGAAAATAGAGAAAAAAAATATTAAAATAACTGAAATCCGTAGAATATCACTCAAACACTGATGATATTTCATGTCATTAGAAAAATGGAAATCATGTATACAATACAGAAGGCATAACATATTCCAAAATTGTGTAATTTAAATCAAAGTCATTCCAAACATCTTGATATCCAACATAGACCTATTCTATCTAGATCCATCATAAACAACAATATATAAAGAGTTTGAAGTCATATGATTCCCTTTGTTATCATATTGATCAATGTAATCTACTTCAGGTAACAATGACACCCAGAGATGGTGTGAGATAAATCTCAGTGGACCACCGTCAACGATGTATGTATCATACAACCCGTGTAATGGAACTGTAATAGTGTGAAACCATACTTATATATAGTAAATAAGTACAATGTCACTAAATACCAATTTACCTAATTTAGACTTCAGATACTATCTGAACATGAAAACAATTCATTATTTTAATATTACTAGTTTTTAAATTGCCCACATGTAAATAATAGTGACGGTTCCAAGATGTTACAAGTAAACCTGTAATGGTCTTTAATAGTGATGTCACAAGGTAATAACTAAGGTGTCATTGGCCTCATGGGTTTGAAACTAAGTAATAACTATAACATGGCATGTGAAAGAGCATAATCCATGGAACATGTTCCAAATAATTCCATAATATGGTGCTTAATGAATCCATGTTGATTGTCCAAGGTAAATGGGGCTAAGTAGACATATATCCTTATGGGCTATAACCACGGAACCAACATGTCAATTATGTTTCCAAGGATTGTATTAAAGTCATCCTATAATGATATTGATGGGATCCTACGATGTCATACTAGGAGTCCAAATAATAAACAATGATCGAGATCTAGGTGGGTCTCAAACTAATAATGCCAAATCGATGAATCAGAATGGCTTTCGCAAGTGCTCATGGAATTATCCAATAATAATTGAGCATGAGTTCAAGTTAGGTCATTCCTTTGGAAATATTAAGTCATGTAATATCTCATTCAGTTCGTGTCTTTCCTTTCATTAGTTTGATAAGGTCATGTATCATGCACCCATTTAATCATGTCATTTGGTTCAAGCCTTTCCTTTCATTAGTGTGAAAAGGTCTAGTAGCATGAAACCATTCATTTAATAAATTTAAAGAACCTTACATATTCAAGGTTTATCCTTCTATGTTCTATTAATGAGGTAATGGGTGATACAAATTTGCAACCTACTCTTCATTAACAATTGTTGATAATTCCTATACTTAGTATACATTACAATTAACATTTCACATTTAATTATCAATTGAAAAAAATTACATAATTGAGTTAACTGGGAAGAATAAAAGGTACATTCCATTTTTATAATCACTATATAAATTAATCCATCAAATAGAGTAAATATTACCATTATAATGGTGAATTTACGGATCACTCGGATGGTGGATCAAACATTTCAAAACACTAAATAATAATTATGGAATAAAATTTGAAATGGAAAGGATTGAATTCTGGGTGTAACCACTAATAACTAATCACATATTTGGAAAGAGTATAACCATACAATTCTAAATACTATAAACATTTAATATAAATTCTATAAATAGAACCCTGTGAAATTGGTGGGACCACAAGACAAATCCAAAATCACTGAACATGACGGATGGGCTATAGACCACCCACCATAGGATTTTTCGACTCTAATCATCTGGTACTGGTCATTAATTTGTCATGATTCAGTGTATATCTAGGAAAAGGAGAAAAAATCCCATACCCCGATAACTTAGTCAAGAGAAAAAAGAAGGACAACCGCTCAAGAGGACTCAATTACTTAACCTTGCACATCTAATTTGATGAATGAATTCTTAATCAGATCCCAAATAAAGGATATCTCTTGATTCTAAACATATATGTTTTGAGGTATCCAAAAATATATCCATGGAGCTATAGACTATATAAAATCATATTACTGATTAAGGAGAGGCATAATTATATCATTAAGGGAAAATATGCTATTTTACCCAGAAAAATGGAATTTTCATGATTTGTCAGCACAGTTTAACAAACTGTGCATGGTTACCCTTGAAGAAATGGAACATGAATTGTGAGGATACACAACCATTCACCAATTGCATGAGGTGTCATTGTCTATAAAAACACCACCTACACAGTTAGGAAAACCATGCACCAATCGTGAACCAACCATGTGACTTGCCCAGTTTCCCCAAAATTATGTGTTTCAGTTTCTGAACATTCCCCAGAAACCCCAAAAAGATATGTTAAACCATTAGGAATCCATATGATGACCAAATTAATGATTTAGTCTGAAATTTAAAGGATCCATGCCTAAGTAAAACACCTTTTTCTTACATATTCTAATTTATTTGGAATCTCAATCTTTTCACCACTCAGGTAATATAAGTTATCCAATTATGAATTATATCATGTAATTGAACTAAATAATCTATTTCTAGAATTTACTTTTATAACTTTTGTTATAACTGGTGTCTCCCCTCTCACACACTAGTGAAATATTCATAACATAATTCCAATCATATCTACCATGTTTGAATTTGTAACGTCCCGGTTCTGGAAGCCACCCAGTGGCGCCCCATACTCAGTAGGTCACATGGCCTCATGCGCATTTCCCCGAATGCCAGAGGTTTCTGACTAGCAGTGAGAGCCTTGGGTGGGATAGTGGGGAAACAATGACTTCATAGGTAGAGTACACAGAGGAAGTACACAAATACATACAATAGCGGAAGCAATAAATATTGAACATTAGTAAATAGTGGAAGACTGATAAATAAACATCTGGAAATAAATATAGAAAAGATTCATGATAAAAATGAGTCTAGGAAAGTATCCAAACAAGTCACAATGATGAATACATAACTAAACCCAAGTACAATATTAAAATAGATAAACAACTCCTCAGCATTGCAAGCCTCATCTTGGTCCCATGGTCTCCAGCTCCAGTGCAATCAAGAACCTGATGTATAAGGGTGTTTGCCATTATCTATACCTACATCAATATAATCTGTTTGCAGCCATAAGAATGACCCAAACATGATGTGAGAAAAAATCCTAGTAGGAAACCACCTAAGGATCTGTGCCTAACAGTCAGTGAATATATTGTAGGTAAAAGTACAGAAAGCAGCAAACATGAAATTACTTAGCAGCAACCAATCCATTGTTTCTAGAATAAAATATACAAACAAGTAAGTAGCCACTCAATCTAGTAGGACAAACAGGTGACCCTCTGGGTATTTATCACAGCCTAACCCCTATGGTTTAACATAAAAGTACTAGAAACCCTCTAGGAGGCACACAATGTCTCACCCCTCTGGTTCAGGTAATGAAATAGACTATCTGGGGAAGCACTCACCGTCAATTCCCCTCATAGTCTCATATAATATTAAAGGTTCTCCAGGTAAGCAATCAAATTCTCATTCCCCTTGTGGCCCATGTCGAGGAACTACAGACACTCTGAGGATGCACTCAATGTCAATTCCCCATGTGGTCTCAGATCGTATTATAAAAACACTCAAGAGAATCCCTTACGTCAATTCTCCCTATGGTCTACTACACTATGTTCTCACGACCCTATGTAATGTCAGCATGTATCGTATTACATAACGGACAATGTAACCTAACGAACTATTTGGATAGAATTCTACAATATCTCAGCATGGAAGAACAACAGTCACACCATCCTACAAGTAGGCATGGAACAGGCAATAGCCTAATAGAAAAAACTAGACCAATTGGTCACAAACAGGCAAAACATGCGTGGGAAAAACATCCAAAGAATAACAAATTACCTAATTTAAAAACAATATCCTCTACACAAGCATATATGAAAAGTATAAAAAAACTAGGGCAATACTGGAAACACACAATACCCTATTCAGGGGTATTTGTGGAATTTTCACTAAATACTAATAGACTTTCTACAAAAAGGCACAAACCACATACCTCGATGATATTAGATCGATATACTTGAACCTAGGGTCTTGAATCACATTAGAACATTGAAGATCTAGGAAAAAATATAAAATGTTCAACCCACGATATCAGAGAAAAGAGAAAGAATTGGGAAATGATGTTCTAGTAGAAGAGAGAACTCACTGATGTGGTTCCAATGCAATCGACAGAGTTTGATTATGAGTACAGATGATCGCTCGGGGGTTCATTGAAGATTCGTGGCCGTTCAGGAGATCTCGGTCGAGCGATACCTAAACGGAGGTATTTCCGGCGATTAGACCCGACCCTGGTGGGTTTAATGAAAAAAACAAAATACATGGTGTGTAATTTTGGAGTACACGGCGTGTAATCACCTTTTCCTCACTCCACTTCAAGTGTCCTCAAAACACCCTAACATGGCCATGTGTGTGGCCCCTACACGACCATCACACAACCTTCAGCAGAATGGATGCACATGACGTGTACTTCAAAAATTTCTAGAAACTCCTCTTTTCTCAAAAACATTAGAAAAAGTAAAAACATACCTAAAGAGAATATTCAGGATCCTACAAGCATCCCCCTTAATGAAATTCATCCCTGAATTTCCCTAGCACGGCATAGAAAATGAAACCCCGAATAGCTCCGGCCACTAGGATCATATATTGGCCTCTCTCTCCCAATTATCATCTTGTACTCGCCCAAGCTTACGTAGCACCCGTACCAGAGGAATAGACCTGCCACATAGATCCTTCGTACTGCGATAGAAAATCCAGGTAGGATGCTTCTCAAATGATTCATCCGCATTGAGCTCAACCTCCTTAGGTAGGAAGACAAGAGACGAGTCTGAAATGTAACATCGGAGCTGGGAAACGTGGAATACGTCATGCATAACCATGTACCTATGAGGTAACAACAACCGATAGGCAACAAGCCCAAATCTCTCCAAAACCTCAAACAGACCTAAACACCTCTTTAAATGCTTACCCTGTCTCCAAATCCTCTTGCGTCCCAACCTCGGTGTGACATGCAGGAAAACCTGATGTCTAACCTCGAACTCCATAGATCATCTCTTTTGATCAGCATAAGACATCTATCGAGACTGTTCAGTAGCCATCCTCTTCCGAATCAACTCTATCTACTATGTGGTTTCTTGAACAAGACGAGGTCCCAGAAAATCTTCCTTCCCTTTCTCCAGCCAACATAAGGGTGATTGGCATGGCCTACTGTACAAAGCTTCATAAGGTTCCATCTGAATAGTTACTTGAAAACTATTATTGTAGGATAATTCCACAAGAGGTATATGTTTCACCCAATAAACTCCAAAATCTAGAATGCATGCTCAAGGAATATCCTCATGCACCTGAATCGAGTACTCAGACTGGCCATTTATATAGGGATGGTATGTTGTACCCAAAATTAACTATGTACCCAAAGCCTTCTGAATCCCCTGCAAGACCTGAGAAGAATGACACACATCCCTGTCTGAAACAATGGATTGTGGAACTCCATTTAGAAGTACAATCTCTCGGATGCACAACCGTCCCAAATCATCAACACTGAAGGTCTCCTTGAGTTGAAAGAAGTGAGAAACCTTCGTAAGCCTGTCAATGACTACCCAGAAAACATCATTCCCATGAAGTGATCTCGGAAACCCTGTCACGAAGTCCAGTGCGATGTAGTTCCACTTCCACAAAAGAATGTGTAACTGCTGTAAAAGCCCTCCAGGTCACTAATTTTCCGACTTGACCTACTAACAAGTAGATCATATCATGACAAAACCAGAAAAAACTCTCTTCATACCTAGCCACCAATATCGGCGGTGAAGATCACGATACATCTTAGTGATAACAGGATGAACTGCTCAAACTGAGAATTGAAAATCATGTGTCAGCTGCTCGCATATGTCTACTGGCACCCATAGACGTTTATGGAACTGTAAGATCTCATCCTCTACAATGGTCCACCTTGCAATAGGGTCCTTTCTTGACATGATTTCCTGTAGGACAAGTCCTTCCGAATCTGATATCTTCCTCATTCAAACTAGAACAAGAAGTGCAGAGGTAACATCTCCAAAACAGAGAAAAGTCTTCCCCTATCAATCATGAACCTCCAAATGAATCTCATAGAATTGATCCATAATCTGGGACTCACTGATGGCCTCCTAAACTACATGTATCTAAGTCCTTCTTCTCAACTCATTAGCCACAGCGTTTCCCTTTCCTGGCGTATAAGAAAGATCAATGTCAAAGGACATAATATAATTGACCCCCCTGTACTGTCTCAAATTAATATCACGCTATGTGAAGTTGTACTTGAGACATTTGTGGTTAGTGAAAACCACAAAATGATCTCCCTTAAGATTATGTCTCCAAAAACGTAAGTAATGAACAAAAGCTGACAACTCTAGATCATGCGTCGAGTAGTTCTTCTCATGTGTCCTCACCTTCCGAGACCCGTAGGTGACGACTCCATATCCCTGTATAATCACAGCTCCCAGATCGATACCAGAGGTATCACAATAAACTCTATAGCTCTTTCCCGGCTCTGGCAGGACTAGTGTCAGTGCTGATGTAAACCTCACCTTCAGCTCTTGAAAGGCTGACTCGCATGAATCTGACCATAAGAACATTGCACCCTTCTTGGTTAGACCTGTCACCAATGCTACTAAGCATGAAAAGTCTTTTATGAAGTGTCTATTGTATCCTTCCATCCCTAGAAAACTCCTCAACTCAAAGATGTTCTTCGGCTACTCTAAGGAAACTACTACTCTCACTTTCTCTAGGTCCACTGATACTCTTGTCTGTAAGATAATATGGCCCAAAAGGTGAATATGGTCCATCCAAAAGTGGCATTTTGAGACCTTAGCATATATCTGATGCTCTCTCAGGGTACTCAATACAATATCAAGATGGGAAGCATGGTCGTATTGAGTGTGAGAGTACACCAAGATGTCATCCACGAAAACCATTAGGGAGGAATCCATGTATGGATGGAACCCTCGGGTCATCAGTTCCATGAAAATTATTGGTGTGTTTGTGAGGTCAAAGGACATAAACATATACTCATATAGAACATAGCTACTCCGGAAGGTTGTCAGAGGTATATCAGATGGTCTAACGTGCAACTGATGATAACCGGACCTCGTATCTGTCTTCGATAACACCCGGGCTCCTCAACGATGGTCAAAAAGGTCATCAATCCTAGTAAATGTATATCTGTTCTTGATGGTCAACTAGTTCATCTTCCGATAATCCACACAAAGACTAAGTGTATCGTATACCTTCATCACAAATAGGACAAGCGATCCCAAATGAGAAGTAATGGGTCAGATGAAACCCTTTTCCTGCAACTCCTCCAACTTCTTCTTGTTCTCCTACAACTCAGGTGTAGCCATCCTATAAGAAGGAATGTACACCAGTGTCGCTTCTGGTATGATCTTAATCGAGATTTCTATCTCACGTTCCAGAGGAAAACCTGAATAGTCCTCTGGAAACCCATATCTGAAACGATCCAACACTGAAGGAAAGTCTAACTATGAAGTCCACTGGTCATCCAGCTATAGGCTAGTGTTCTGAGCTGTAACTTCTCCCAACCCATGATGCTCTGGACCCGCAATGCTTGCTCAGACATCTCACTCACCCTTATAAATAAAATATTTACCCTCTTGTGATATGAAACTACCCCTACGACGATAATAGTCGAAGAATACTAGGAAGGGAATGAGCCATTAAATTCCATGAATGAAATAATAGCTCTTCGTATCTACGACATAGAGATCCCATATAATGTGATACCCAACCACCTCTAGAGGGAATTCCTTGCAATGACGTATACTAGCCATCCTTGTCCCCAATGGTGTGTCTAGATTCAAAGTTTCGGTAGAGGAAAAGATGCAAATACAAAGCCTCTCCACAATAGCAACCGAGATAAAGCAACGGGATTCCCATGTATCAAAAATAGTAGCAGATAAAACTGAGGCTAATAAGATCGTACCTCGAACTATAGAGGGTCCGAGATACTGCTCCTACTGGGTATGCTACATTGAAAAGGCTTGAACTGTACGACAGACCAGTAACCCTGACTGACCTCTCTGAGCTGATCCACCTTGGTGTTGCTGAATGACTGGTGACTGAACACCATGCCCTCAACCTCCACCTCGGCCCAAACTACCGAAAGAACTCCAGTTCCTAGGCTGATGAGAAACTTGTGGCACTGCCTCTAAAAAAGGAGTCATGGATAAACCCCTGTCATTAGGTACTAGTGAGAAAACCTTATAGAAGCACTAAAGGTGACCCATCTTGCCAAAAGATCGGCACTTCACTGGGTCTCTCTAGAACTGTGGCCTTGTATTCCCAGCCCTTCCACATTGGTAGCATATTATCTGCCTAGCTGGAGATGTTTCTCACTGCCTCGGATCACCGTGTGTAGAATCCCTATAGCGCTTCTTACTATCATATAGTGAAGAACTAACTATAGAAGAAAAACTGCCCTTGATCTCAGCTCCAAAATCTCTCAAATTGCAATCTGCAATCCGTGCCTAGTTGATGATGGAAGTGATGGAAGACTTCCTGAAGATATTCACCTATGAGCGGATCTCCCGTCTGAGACCATACTCATACTTCCTTTCCATGATCAACACATCTCTACCCTGGAGGGGTGTGAAATGCTGAAGCTCGGTGAAAAGAGAGGAATAATCCATGACAAAAATATTACCCAGCTCTAGGCTCCTGGACTCCTGGGCTCGGTCAGCCCTCAGGGTCTCCATATAGATGTAGTCGTAAAAGACGCACTGAAACTCCTGCCACACCATAACCTGCTGATGACCCTCTTATGATATCACATCCCACCTCCTCGTGGTGGAGTCTCTTAGCATGTAGGTAGAGAGCTTTACCTGCCTCTCTTGAGGCATCTCCAGTTGCTCAAAGATTGTCATCCTGACATCTATCCATGACTCTACAGCCTGAGGTCCTCCTTCCACTGAGAAGGTGGGTGGATGCTGCTGCTAGAAACCCCGCGTCAAGTCTTCCATAGTCAAGGAAGGAGGCGAAGCTCCCTAGAAGGTCTGCATCATCCTCAAAAAGCCTTCCCCAACATGTGCATCGACACCTGTAACCGATATCACTACTGGTGCCAAGGATGGAATAATAGGAGGAACTACGGGATGTACCTGATCATCCATATCTAGCATCTGATCACCACTTCTAAACTGGCATGCAATCGAAAGACGTCTCACTGCCATGAATCTGTAATGTCAAACACACACTTTAGTTTAACATTATCAACGACTGAAAACAAGGAGCATAAGAAGGGAACATGAGAATGAAGGCATTCAAAATTTACAAAGCATGACTACACAACGTGTGTAAAGATAGCACGACGTGTTCCCTTATGTAATTTACATGGGTCTGTATTTTTTCCAAAACTTGTCATGTAACACCCCAAACACACAGCTTTTTATCCTTACACACAACGTGTACTAGAATCCTCTTCCCATGCCCGAGTCCTTCTACACGGTTAAGGCACACGATTCTCCTAAGACAAAACTAAATGGCGTATTCAAGGTAGACACGACGTGTACTTAACAAGCTTAACTTGGCCCGTGTTGTTATTGACACGACCTATGTAACCAGGTCACACTACACAGCGTGTTCCAGAAGAACACGGCGTGTACCCGGAAGTACCAACAGACTGTGTGGTTAGTTACACGGACAACATCACGGTTCACTCTACACGGATTTCTCCATGTGCACATGGTGTGTACTTAAAGGATTTCCCCGACCCGGGTTGCTAGTGACATGAACGAGTACATAGGATACAAAGCCCAACATGTGGAATCAGAACACGACATGTATTTTCTATGATTCCACCATCTGTGTTGTTAGTCACACGGGTAGACATATGGTCACAACAACACGGTGTGTATGTATCGTACACTACATGTTCTTGGATGATTTTTTCATATCCCCGTGTCCCTGTCCACACAGTCAGTGACACGGTTAAAAACTACATTGCGTGTATTCATAAAGTACACACCGTGTATTCTGGGTTTTTCTGAGCATTAGCCTCAGAAACTACTCTGAAGCCTAGAAAACACTGAAAACAAACATTATGGTACCAAATTCAGATCTGTGAGGGCCCATACTCCCCGAGAATCAAAGCATGGAATCTTATAAAACATATAACAAAGAAAACAAGCAATGATCCACCATATTCTGGTCCATGAGGTCCCATAACACCTCAAGAACCAATTTTTGGCGTCCACATAAGAAAATCACTATTCAAACAAGTTCCCTACCAGACAAAAGGGATTATATCAAAGCATCTATTACAACATCATTCATAATCTACACAACGTCTATCACAACAACATGAAATCACTAATGAATCCAATATGGCATATCAAGATTGCATGGCATGTGATTTCTAACAAGTTCCTATATGATGCATGATATGGGATACCGTCATCTAATCAGGTTGTGATAGAAATAGAACCGCAATAACAACAACGGTAACAACACAAATCATATAAATCACCCATCTGTGAAATAAAATCAACTTTAAAATTGAAAACCAGTTAAATTACAACAAACGAGGTAGTATGGCTTTTACCTTTACACGGGTTAGCTACTCTCAGGCACAGCTTATTACCAAGTACCTATTCCGTCCTATCCAAGGATATAGGATGCAAATAGTAAGTCAAGAGAAATGAAAGCCGCTTGAAACCACATTGTGGCATCATGGTTCTAGAAGCCACCTAGAGGCGCCCTGTACCCAGTAGGTCACATGGCCTCAAGCGCATTTCCCCAAATGGTAGAGGCTGACGACTAGTAGTGAGGGCCATGGGTGTCATAGTGGGGAAACTATGCCCTCATAAGGAGAGTACAAAGAAAAAATACACAAAGACACAGAATCACAGAAGCAGGAAATATCCAACAATAGTAAATAATGGAATACTGATAAATAAACAGCTGTATCAAAATATAGAATAATTGCATGATACAAATGCATCTAGGAAAGCAGAAAAACAAGTCACAATGGTGAATACATTACTAAACATAAGTAAATAAGGAAAACAGATAAACAACTCCTCAGTATCACAAGCATCTAGTTGGTCCCATGCTCTCCAGCTCCAGTGCAATCAAGTACCTAACATAGAGGGGTGCTTTACCTTATCTATACTTGCAACAATATAATATGTTTGAGACCAAAATCATGACCCAAATACTGCGTCAGACAAAATCCCAGGAGGAAAACACTCGAAGATCTATTCCTAACAGTCAGTGAATATATGGAAGGTAAAAGTACATAAAGAATTAAATATGAAAGTGCACAACAACAAGAAATCCACAGTTTCTAGAAATGAATTTACAAACAAGTAAACATACACTCAAGAAAGTAGAACAAATAGGTGACCATCTTGGTATTTCTCACAACCAAACCCCTATGGTTCATCCTACAAGTACTAGCAACCCTCTAGGAGGCACACACAGTCTCACCAATCTGGTTTAACTATTGAAATAGACTCTCTAGGGAAGCACTCACCGTAAATTCCCTCTATAGTCTTGTATCGTACTAAAGGCACTCTGTGGAATCACTCAACATATCATTCCCCATATGTCCCACATCGAGGAACGACATACACTCTGAGGAAGCACTCAACGTCAATTCACCCTCTGGTCTCGCATCGTATTATAAAGACCCTCTGGAGAAGCCCTTACATCCATTCTATATATGGTCTACTACACTAGGTTCTCACATTCGTGTGTAAATTCAGCAAGTATCGCATCACATAATGGGAAAAGTATCCTAAATAACTATTTGGATAGCATTCGATATCATCTAATCATATAATAACAACAGTCACACCATCCTACAACTAGGCATGGAACTGGACATAGCCTAACAGGAAAAACTAGACCAAACGGTCATAAACTGGGAAAACATGCATGGGGAAAAATCCAAAGCACAGTAAATTACCTTCTTTACAAACAATATCATCTACTTAGGAATATAAGAAAAGAATGAAATCAAAAATGGAAAAAAGGAAACATGCAATATCATGTTAAGGGGTATGGGTGAAATTTGCACAATATATTCAAAGACTTTCTACAGAAAGGCATAAACCACATACCTTGATGCCAGGATGTCAGTATTCATGAACAACAGGGATTGAATCACCATAGAACATCGATGATCTACAAAAATGTCAAAACTGTTCTCCCCACGATAACCTGGAAAAGAAAAGGAATTGGGAAACAAGGTTCCAATAGAATAGAGAACTCATCGATGCAGTTCCAACACAATCGACAGAGTTCGATTCAGAGGATGGATGATTGCTCGGGGGTTCGTCGAAGATATGCGACTGTTCTGGATCTCTCGGCTGAACGAGACCTAAAAGTATGTGTTTCTGGTAATTAGATGCAACCCCTGTGCATTTAATGAAAAATACAAAATACAGGTTTTGTACTTTTAGAGTACATAACATGTACTCGCCTTTTCTGTACTCTTCTTTAAGCAGCCTCGAAATACCCTTACATGGCTGTGTGTGTGCCCCCTACTCGTCCAGCACACGACCTTCAACGACAAGGAAGTACATGACATGTATTCATTAAGTACTCAGAGTGTACTTCAAAAATCTATAGAAACTATTTTTTTCTCAAAAACATTAGAAAAAGTAAAAATACCTGAAAAGAAGATCTGTGTTCTTACAAAATTTGACATTCAAATCACAGAAAGAATACTCAACATCCTCTAATGACAACCTTATCATCCCTTGGGAAATATTACAATTAATATTTACCATACAATTCAAAATTTTTGTTATAGTAGTCTTGAATTACAACTAAATATCTTAAATTATTCTAAGCCATAATGGCTATTAAAACTAGCCAGAATGTTATGAAATAACCAACATGATAGATTATCCTCCTGCATTATAGGATGGAGATAGGAACCAAAACTTGATAAATATCACTATTTCATATCCATATTATTTTTAATGGTTTCTTCTCAACTACCGCATAAACACACATTGTTCAATGTTACCTACAACATAGTGATTCTAAATTTTCTAGAATCATAAGAAATCCATCTTTATCTAATTTATGAAATGATCCTCCATAAATGGAGTATAACCTAATTAAACCATACATTAAGGTGTAACACATCTTGTTTGTAATAGGGCCCCTTAAATTTCCCATGCCCTAAAAATTTCACCTAGTAAAACAACCATGTTCTTTATTAGATACACAAACATGATTAATTAGATATAACCATCACACGATTCTACATAGAAGATCCGTAGGACTTGTAACTTTGGGGATATTTATCATTTAATTAAAACATAATGCATTGAATAAAACATCTTACTGAAAACTTACTTTATATGACCACCACATTCCCTTGCACTTAGCATTGAATAAGATAACTTGAGGGCATGCATACGAAAAGGGTGAGCTATAAATCTCAGTAAGGGAATAAACACGGAATAACCTGAGGAATAAAATACATGTTAAAAAATTAGAATATCAATGGATCACAAGATAAACATTAATATAAAGGCATGATAAAGTAGGAAAATCATACCACTGAGATGTAGAAGCAACACTTAACATGGAATTAGCATGAGCCAAGGATCATTGCACATAGAACATGATTAAATCATGATTTCACATGAATAAATTGTAAGACCTCGTAAAAATTTGAACTGGAAGGAGTTAGAAATCATTGAAAATGACATATCATGATACTATACATTACCCAATGCATTGGAGGGATATCACGACACTTCTTTAATTAAACATTTAATTTCATGCCTAAGTGTGCCACATAGATCATAAAACATGGATTCATTAAACACCATAATTTATTCAAATATAAAGGAATGTGTAATTCATACATGAAAATCTATAATCAATAATTAAATGTTCATAAAGGTGAATACCATTGATAGAAAAATGGGCATGGTATTCATTACACAATGACTTTGGGTTGGAAAAATGTGAAAATGTTTCAGTAGCATAACGACGCGACATAACAATTCATCCAAAAATTGTTGAAGAGATAGAAAGGGGTGTCTCATAATATTTGCAATAAAATGGAAAGTATGGGGGTCATGTATATAAAATTCCCAACAACTGTAATGTAATTAGTGTTTATGATACAAAATAATTGCTAGAATGTAATGAAGAGAGAGAAATGACATTCAGAATTTCGGCATAGTAATAGGTGTACAAGGGAGGAATTTATTAAGAGATAAATGGGTCTCTCATCATTCAAACATAAAGAGGGATGTATAAGGGAGGTGAGAAATCATACCCCAAAATTTATAATTGATAATAAAAGTGCATAACAATATTTTTAAACTACGATAAAAAGAGAACGGTATGAATCCTTTATTTGGAAGTGTGATCTCAAAAACATGTGAGAGGATTGAGAGATGCTTCTTCGGAGCCAGGGACACCTTGGGAGGATACTATAGATAGGAGGGTAGGGGTTGTTAAAATTCAAAATGCTTTTAGTGAGGATAAACTGGGATCTTGGGTGGGTTTATATTGGAAGGAGATGGAATTATTTATTATTTAGGTATGGGACACGAAATATTAAACTAATCATAACCAAATACCATCCCATGGAGTTTTCCCATAGTTTTTAAAAAGGGGAGTGGAAGCCAATATTTTATCATTCTAGTGGCCAAACTTCTTAAAATAATAGATTTTATTATGTGGAGGTGAGATACAATTTCAAGGAAAATAATTAAAAAATTCAAAATGTTTTATAAGCCATGAAGGGTCCAGTAAAGCATTGTAAAATAAATACAACAAAACCGAAATCAGGTTATTTTAATTTTAAAACATATATAGGCTGGAAAAAGTGTTTATATTATTCTATTACATCACTATTGGGTAATAATGATGTCATTAAATACATTATATAATTAAATGGTATTTAATATTTACCCAAAAATTCGACTGTCTCAGAAAATTTTCAACAATTTTCTATTTGATAATTTCAAAATCCTAATTCAAAAAATAGTAATCATTTTATATAAATAATTTTCTGAAATTTTTAATTTTTACTGACAAAACCAATATTTATCGAAAATTCATGATTTTTGACAGAAATAGCTGTCAGACCATAATAAAAATTAAAATTGCATTCAGAAAATTATACGATCATTGATATTTGATAAAAAATCATTTAATAATAATAATAATAATTTATTAAAATATTATTTTATTCAAAAATCTATTAATTCATTAAAATAGATCTCATAGTTGAATATTAACTAAAAATATGAATTGCGCTTTAAAAACAATTTACAATATAATAATAATAAAATGAATGTATATTATCTATACAAGAATAATTAACAAAATTGTAGTACTAGTGTCTTGTTACATATTCCCTTAAAACAACCACATAATAACTTAGTGTAAGGAGTGCGATGGTGACAGACTCTTGTGGTGGATCGGATAACATCACTCGGTTGTTAATATATATTAACTTCCACTTCTCCCCCAGTCGATTCCGCTCAAGAATAACATGTTTAAGCTCATCTTGAGATTGGACAAGAACAATTCCCAAAGACGCCGCCTCATTTATGAGTTTTGACAAATGGGATTCATATGGGGCAAGTCTACTATTTGAGGCCATTGCTTCTTTTTTCTGGGTAAATTGTATTTGTTAAAACCCTATATTTATACTAATAATGTGATCACTGTTCAACAAATTTATTAGAAATAGTCACAATTCATAAAGGTATTTTAAAATTACAAAACCGTATAACCAAATAATTTCATATTTTATATAACCATTTTACATAATAATACATTTGATGAGATCAATATGAAAATTCATTAATGAATGTTTGGGTCATTAAAATATTCCCCCATTTAGAAACATTGCCCCCAAAAATTCCTTTTCACACACAAAAACATATGTTGGTAACTTTTCTTCATAACATCCTCTAATTCCCATGACGCTTATTAAAACATGTGGTTTCTCCACAACACCTTGATGGGGGCCATTGTCTTTTTTAGTAGTACATTTTCTCTAAGATCTATGATCCTTACTGTTTTTTCATCATAAGAAAGATAATCCACTAGTTTTACTACCTCTGAAGAGAGTACATGGGAAGGGTCTAGTATATACTTCCTTAAGAGAGATACATGAAAGACATCATGTACATTGAACATGGTAGGTGGATGTTATAGTCGATGGGCCATATCCCCAACAAGATCAAGAATCTAGAAGGGGTTGTTGTACCTAGGACATAATATCCCTTTATTCCCAAACTTCATGTCTTTCTTTCACAAAGATATGCGTAGAAATGAAAAGTCTCTAACTTTTAATTGAAGGTCTGATGGACAGTTGTCTGCATAACTCTTCTGTTGACTTTGGGATGTGTTGATATATAACTGAATGGTTTTCACCATCTATACCATTTCTTCAAACTCCAATGCTTTTTAGGGAGGATGAAGTTGTATCTTGTGTGGGTTTATATTGGAAGGAGATGGAATTATTTATTATTTATTTTTGGGACACCAAATATTAAACTAATAAAAAGAACAGACAAGACCATGGTTTTTGCCAATGGTATTTTCCAAATGAGAGTGGAAAACAATATCTTATAAGGCCAATGGCCAAACTTCTTATAAAAATTGGGTTGATTATGTGGAGGTGAGTCCCACTCTCAAGGAGAATAATTTAAAAATACAAAATGTTTAATATTCATTGAAGTGTCCACTAAAGCTTGGTATAATAAATCAGACAAACCAAAAATTGCATCATTTTAATGGTAAAACATATATTCGTCGAATATAGTGTTTATAGTATTTTTTTTACATCACTATTTGGTCATTATTCTGTCATAAAACTCATTATATAATTAAATGATATTTACTTTTTACCCCAAAATTCGACTGTCTCAGAAAATTATGAAAAACTCACAATTGGATAATTTTGAAATCATAATTAGAAAATTAATATTCATTTTATATAAATAAATTTATAAATACATGTATTTTTAATTTTAAAATAAAAACCAACATTTATAAAAAAATTCATGGGTTTTTACAAAAATATCTTTCAAACCATAATAAAAATTACAATTGCTTTCATAAAATTATAGGATCATATATATTTAATAAGAAATAATTTAATAATAATAATAACATTAATTTATTAAAATAGTATTTAATTAAAAAATCCATTAATTCATTAAAAATATATTTCATAGTTGAATATGAACTAAAAATACTATTATCACTTTAAAAACTATTTACAATGTAACAAAATAATATGAATACACATTATATATACAAGAATAATGTAAATAATCATAGTACTTGGGTCATGTTACAAAACCCCTTATAATAGCCTCATATGGCCTTAGGGTAAGATGGGTGATGGTGAAAAACACTAGGGGTGGCTCAGATAACATAGGTCGGGTGAAAATCTCTATTAACTTTTACTTCACCCATAGACGGTTCTGCTCAATCATATAATGTTCAAGCTCATATTGGGATTGGTCTAGAGTAAAGCCCAATGAAAAAACATCTGTTCCAAGTTTCGACAAATAGGATTGAAATTAAAAATGTCTACTAGATGTGGACATCACTTCCTTTGTCTGAGTAAGTAGGATTTGTTAAAGCCCTATATTTATACTAATCTAGTGATAACTGTTCAATGACTATATTAACAACAATCCGAATTATTAACGGTATTTTAAAAATCCAAAAACATATAACCAAAGATGTTAATATTTTATATAGACATTTTACATAATAATACTTTTAATCAGGTAAAGTGGAATTTTCATTAACAATTTTTTGCATCGTTACACATAGTCCTTCAGTATGGTGTAGCATTCTCCAACATCATGTAGTACCTCCTTTGTATTTAGTTTTTGGGGATACCACTTCCACTATGTTTTAGAGACCTTTGATTGAGCCTCTACTATAGTTTGGTAACTCAATATATGGTCTGTAGTCCAATTTATCATTTTTCTTCATGATAAAATTTTTACTATTTCCATGGTGTTGAATAAATTAATAAAACATGGTCCCCCTTTCAACTTAATTTACAAAATATAGTACATAGTGTGTGACCATCTCCCAACCTGCATCATTATACATTTTTCATGATCTCTACTTCCATGATTTTTATCACTATAAACTAGTTCAATACTCATCTAAATTCCCTCATTCTAACAGGATTAGATTCTTCACCAAATCACAATCAATACTTCATTATCAGTATAAATGCTTTTTCTTCACATCAAATTATTTTTCTATATATTATCATCTACAGAACTCTTCACTTATTGACTTAATATTCAATAAAAAACAATACAGCTATCAATAAACCCACTATATTCTTTTCAATATTATATAATAAACCTATGTATCAACACTTCAATTTTTAAACTCTAATTTTTTTATACTTTCACCCTAATTTACAATAAATACAATGTTAATGTCTGGATAATTCTAAAAAACATCTTCTATACCATTTTATCATTTTAAAGAGAGGGGTGATATCACTTAGTTCCATTGAATGTAGAATTCTGACAATCCACTCTATGTCTTTATAGCATAAATCTGGATAGAAAACATGTGAAATTAATTGTGGTTATCTAAGATGTCCGTAACAAAATATCAATTTGTAAAATTCCCATAATATTAACATAGGGGATTCTCAAAATTGATTTATCAGTAAAAGAATAATCTTTCACACAATTCATTGATTATACCCAACCATGAAATATTTTCTATGTGATGGGAATGACTAATAAGATATAATGTATCACCTAATGTAAGGGTAAAAAAAAATATAGCCACAGTATCAGCGTAGGATTCCAATCTTGATATTCACTAAGAACACCAATAGAAAAAAACTATTATCTTATGGGGAAGTGTTAGGTGTATACACCAACTTCATGAACAACACATTTTGAACATAACTGAATAATAAATGGCATAAAACCCCACTAATCAAATTTCACCACCTGATTAATCACATACACAATGGAAGAGTGTAGGGAAACTATCATCACATTTATGTGAGTGACATCACTCTCCCTATTCATGTATTGATACCTAAATGATATTAGCTCATGTGTCTCTCAAATCACATGGGAACACAGTTCTATACTAGAAGATTCAACTTCAATTTTTCTAATTTCCACAAATATATCATAATTCACCATGACTTCAAACTAAAAAATTGAGGTTATACTCAAGAACACCAAACTCATGTTATGAGAGGATAAAATATCACTGATACAGTCATTACATGACTAGGGAAAATTCGCCACACACCGAAAAAGAAATTCCGAAACCAAAATATCTGAGGATTCAATCCAAAAAGAATATATACCCTAGAAGTGTGTCCATGTTTTCAATAAAAAAAAAATTTAACAACACTTTTGATATGCATGTTGACACATAAATATATACCCCACTAAGGAACAACCATGGGACATCATTAGTAATAACTCATGCACATTTCCACATTATATATAAGTTAATTCATCATCAACCAACATAGTTGATGTAGTTATGCATACTATCTAATGGATATACAAATTTAAGCCAATAGTGATTCGGTCTAACTACCACATATTTTAGGAGTGAATTTTAAACAAAAACATTAGTATCCACCACTCACCATGAAGGATGTCATCCTCTATGATATAATCATGTTCAATATTTAAAACATAACTAACCCATGAATTATTATACCCTTACATAAATACAATGATATCATTACACAAAGTAGGGTGAATGAAAGAGGGTTTATCTCAGTGGAAAATCTCTCTTGAAAATGGTGGCCAATCTAGTGGTTATATTGGAATGTACAACCTCTAGAAGTTAGATGAAATAAAAAAACTAAATCATATTCCATTTGAGATGAGGAACCCTAAAAGGGGGACTGAATTATTTATAAAACTACATCGGATGACACCAAATCATATCCACACATCACGAATATCTTTATTAAGGTGGAATATCTATGAAATTACTTTTTCTATTCACATTTGAAATGATTAATTATTTCTATTTCCATGGTTTATATCTTCCAGGAATACTCAATTTTAAATTCTAAATTTAGGGGTTTCTTAATAATATTTTATTTCCTAAAAACACAACCAGCACATAATAAATTATGTTCTAGAGTCTTCACTAAAACAAATAAGCTTAAATAATAACATTTTAAAAATATTTATAGGGAATATCTTTGGATTTTTATATCACTATATGTGTACTCAAATAATGTCAACCTACATTGTGGATGGATCCACATCCTCAAATAAAATTTTATCAGAAAAATTTACAACAACATAACCAAATATGGAGAATTACAATCAAGAGTTAAAAAAACATCACCTACTAATAAATCATATTCCCCAAAAATAATCTTGATACAAGACTCAACATCTGGTTAAAAAAATCCAAATTCATATGGTAATGTATGTCTTAAAATCAAGTAAAATTTATCTCAACTAATGGTATTCCTCACTATGTAAATCGATGAGGTCTCTACCATTATAGGACATGTAGGGTATAAACTCTATAGTTGAACTCATATTTATTAATTAACACTACCATATGCTATATAATATAAGAACTGAGTGAAAAAGAAGAGAGTAACTACCACAATTTATGTGGAAAGAATATAACGCTATCGAGTTTACGGAAATCTCCATCATCACCCATCTAAAATCATAAAGGAGTACTCATGCCTTATCATATAACATACACGAGACATGGGTGGAATGAAATAATAATATGAAGAATATAATAGATCCTACACCTCATTGGATAACACATAATGGATGTCATGGAACACATTAATCTGGTGAAACACACTAGAGAACCCATGTCATGTTGTACATCACACACCATATGATGGAAGAATAGAAAAATTAGTTTTTTCACAAATCCTATGTTATTAAAAAAAATATGAGCGAAAAAATAACTACTAAACCCCTAATCATACCCATATATCAGTGGTCATTGAGAGGAATATCGATCATTGGTATGATTATATCATTCTCTTTTCTTGTCATCTTAGTTGGATTCCAATGTGGAAGCTTCCAAAAATTAAAAAGGCGAAACAAAATAAAAAAAATATATCACAGAAGATGAATCCAGAAGGAAATTGATGTCAATAAAGCATTCTTATATGATACATAATATGTCAACATGTAGTTTATTAGAATTGTGGTGATTGAATGTCTTAGTCATTACACCATCACTTGATTCATAATAATGAATATTGAATTCAAGTCCCTATAATACAATTTAATTAAATTCCAAAACCAATCCTTATAAGAAATCTTAATCCTCCAAACCCCATACCTAGGAAAACCCCACATTGATATCACACTGACATGTGCTAACCCACCAGGGAATCTCCTTGGCCAATGGTAAGAGTGGAGTGCCACCCAAGACCGCATGTAATAGACCAGGAGATGGTGACTATCAGTATGTAAGAATTTACCACAAAATGAGCGATTTTATCCAAAATCAACCTATATAAAAACATATATGTAATGTATAAAACAATCAAACATACTATAATAATAATTATAAGACAAAATTAAATAAATAAAACACATTAATAAGGTAATGAAATAAATATAAAACTCCTCATAAAAATCATTAATGAAATTTTATATTAGAGAATCCTATAGATCCAATATTTTTAAGACAATGGAATTCTCATAACAAATTTGTGATTATGGGACCACTCTCCATCCACAATGATCACTTTATCCCATAGAGACTACCAACCTCTATCCCGCATCACCAAAAATCACTGGGTATCAACTCTGACCAAGCCACACCAGATTTTCATCTTCTAATTATATCTGAAATCCTATGTTTCATTTATAAAAATACGACATGTTTAGGAAAATTTATTTTATTAGATTGATTAATAACATACCTAGTAGGACACCTTAAAAATAGGAATTAAACACAAAAAACATTAAATATCAAACAAGGGGTGCATGAGGGTGGGAAGGAGGAAGAAATTGAGGGAATGGAAAAAATAATGTAGCTCCAAGCTACCAATATTATTGATTAACCAATAAATAGATAAGGAACCACCAACTCCATCTCTAGCATAGAGAAGTTACTACATGACAACTAAGAATGGTAATAAGTTATTCTTTATAATGGTATTTCCAAAGGAAAAAAGGTTGTACCTTCTAATATTAGCTCAAATTCATGAATGTAAAACCACATGAGATAATAGAGATTCCATAAAAAAATAATCCAAAAATGGTAAACTAAATTTCTATAAGTATAAAACTACTTGAAGAAAACCCATCGGGTTCTAAGGAGTCACATGTACTAATGAAATATGAATCACTCATCACTTCCAAAAACCAAACCACCACTAGAATCCATAAAGGGAAGCCTACCTATTGTTTTATCTTCTTTATTGATAAATCTATTACCACATCCTTCATTCCATAAATAACATACAACCAATCCCTTATTTGAAATAATAACACCACAAAACTTTCATAACCTCACCCGAACTGTAGTCGGGAATCTCCTTCCACATAAAGGTAAATAGTATTATTCAAGGGTACTACATACCCATGTGTAAGAACCAATAAATGAGTAGAATACACCATTTTGGAAAACAATATTTCTTCTTAGATAGATGACATACGCCCCTGGTTTTGCATAACAAGCACACAACATATGGATGGGGGAAGACAATTTAACTCCATTACTGTTATAGGGACCCACACCCCACTAGATGGAATATATAATATGATGGGTTAATAATTGACCTTTATATTACTCTAATCATCACACATGAACCCCACCATAAATATTATAGGTGTAATACTGATGTATACATATGTCACCAAATAAAAATCGTTCGATGGGTGAACATAATTCACCAATGTGTTCTATGTAGAAAAAGAATCAGGATATGCAACAAATTTTTTTAAAATGTATATGAGATGAGAAATATTAATTTCATCATATTATAAATGTGATGAAAAATGTGAGAAAAAACAAGGTACATGCCATGAGTCTAAATTAGGTTTAACATATCGTCATGATTATTTCATCTAAATGTATTGTTCTGATTCAAATTATAGATCATCAATTTGATGTATTAGTAAGAATATTTTTACATGTTAAGAATATATAATAATAATAATAACAATAATAATAGTAATTAGAAATGTTCTGGGTCCATGAACCTTTTATTAAACAAATGAACACCACTTTCTCTGTGAGGGGAACCCATTACATGACTCCAAGACAGACATCCTTGAATTCAAAAAACATAGCCAAAATAGAAACTATTTTTTCTTTGCATAACCCCTTCACTAAATCAACATCACTATCTGCGTCACTACCTTTCATATGTAGGCTGGACAGATAGGTCAAAGCCCCCATGGATACACCATCCAACCAACCATTTTATTACAAAGTATGACTTGAAATCATTATTGAATTGAAATCCCATTACATTGACTGCGATCACTGTAATGTGTTAGCAATGAATTTTTTCTGTACCTATATATTAATTGGTGTGCCTACGTTAACTTGCTTCTCCATTACCATATGCAACTGACAGTAAATCCCCCTTGGGGATACCGAGAATTGAACCACTGAATTTTTGTTCTAAAGGATATGGGTGAGTTCTAATCAAATTAAGATCAATACAAATATAATAATAATAATAAAAATAATAATAGTATTGTTATGAAATATATGATATAATATATTGAATACTCATGTGGATAACCACTCTCCAATTAGTTCTATTTCATTGTATTTTATAATTAAATTTTTCACACACCATCTGTCTGTATTGGATGTGTTGTCTATGCCAATGCCACTTGTTCATGATCCCCCGAAAAACGAAATTTAATTTTTCATCCATGAAATCCACTGGAACTATCATCAAAAGTGATCAACCACAACTAGCATTGTCATTGCCCAACATCGTCTCACCTCCTTTCGAAAATAAGCATCACGACAAATCTCCTCACACTGGACACTTCCCACTAATAGGGATCTCATTACCAACACAAACCACCTCACCTAAGACAACCCCAACATCGCACAACCCATCAATGTCACTAACCACCACTAAAGTTGACATCCATTATTCCATATCTGAGAAAGGTTGAGATATGAGATAGGTATAGAGGGAGAAGGGAGATAAGGGGAAAAAAGAGAGAATAAATGTAGAGGATAATTGGGACTCTCAATAATCGTAAACGTGATATAAAATTTGAACAATCAAAATGAAAAACATTAGGTTTATATAATATGAACCCCAAAGACATAATTACCAAGGGTTGTGATATAAGGATTGGGGTTTGATGATGTATTAGAAAATAAGAATAAAAAAACTATATTTGTAAATTAACCCACCACAATTTGTTCATGATGAATGGATATTTAATTTCACAAATCAGTGTATAATTAAATAAGAACAATGTATAACATTAATGTAACAGGCCCTACCTAATTAGGGAGCTTACACTTCTTTATTCAATTATTTAAGTCATGATTAAATTTTGAATCATCACACCATTTTATCAATGACATAATCTTGTATTTAGCCTCACACATTAGTATTCAATCACATCCCCCAATAAATTGATCCCTCTATTTCCACTCTTTACTAGTTTTCACCAATATACAAACCATCCAAATATATAGAGGTAATGTATCTTAATTTATGTAGGCACAACATAGGGGTTTTATACTATATGTAAATCATGATATTAATTAATCGACTAATCCATATTAATCAATTAATGGACCCATGAAATGAAAAACCATAGGGTCATAATATGAACCAATGTTATGCCATTAAAAGGGTAATATCCATGTTTTTATCAAAACCAGGATTTCATATATCCCATTAGACACCACATGAATATATAAAATCAATTCTTTTTATAATATGTGTCTTTGAGATACAAATAATAGTTCTAATAATTAATAATTTTTAAGGTTTCTATATATTATAAATTCAATTTCAACTCATCATTGTGTTATAAACCAAACTATAGAAACAAAATTGTCACTAGATCTTCTTCCTAAGGAAAAATGTTAGTGTAAATCATTTCCTTTTCCTTTAGTGGTGTCTGATGAATTTAAACAATTAATCTAAGTCATGATCAGGAAAAACATGGGTATCTATAATAAATAATGTTCATAATTTTACTACTTAGTGTCATCACATATCATGGAGGTGGCCATGGTAGGATAGAGTACTTTTCATTTTTTTACTTTCACCAACGATGGTTATCCATCAATTGGAATATAAAGGATCTTTTTTATTTATATGTTTCCATTAATTTATATTATAAAATTATTGATTATTTTCATAAATTTATCTTATGTATGGGTGTCTATAAATTAAAAAATCATATAAAATGAAACAAAATTTTTATGACCCATCACCTTTAGATGCTCTTTAGTTTTCAAAACGTATAACAATAGTAAAAATAAATTACTGTTTCTCAGATATTTTTTATGAGTGTTTGATGACTACTAATATATATAAGAGAGAAAATATTTTATAAAATATTTTGAAAATATTTAATGGGTGTGGTTATTAGTTATGATCTCTTTATTCCCATTTTTAAATTTTATTCATATAATATAAATTTTAATTTATATTTTCATTTATCTAATTAAAAATAATGTTTATTTATTTAATTTATAAATTTTATAATTAGGAATATTCACAGTACATTAATAAAATATTTAATCACTTCCATTTGTTGTTTTATGGGCATAGAATGCATTTTAATGACTATGGGAAACCTGATAGAGCCCACAAGAGTTAAATATATTTAAAAAATATTGACAAATAGAGATATTTAGGATTGATTTTTTCAACAACATTACATGTTAATGACATATAAAATTATGAACTACTATTTATTATAAATTTAATAGTGTTGAAATTTTATATTTTTGATGGAATAATATGTTATGTATATTCATCCAACATGAATTCACAATATATTGTTTATTCCCAATATTAGTTGAAGTTAACGAATTTTTTTAAGATTTATAGAATTCAACAGTTTTATTCAATTATACACGTTCTTTAATATTGTTATTTTTATGTTCTATATGTTTTCAAAATTAATAAATTAATATAAAATATATCATTAATGTTATTTTAAAAGGTTAAATTGTTAAAAAAGAACAAAAATTCTACTATTAATTTGTTGATGGAGGAATATAATTTTTTATGTTATCTAATAAAATAATTATCTTGAATATAGATATATAATGATTCCAACATTAAAATTATTTTATTATATCCAAAATTTTATCGTCCAAAAGTAATAGTTGAATGTGGTTAATATGTTTTACGATTCATTTATGAGATTTTTAGGAATGGAATGAAAATATATTTTAAGAAGATTAATTCCATTATAACTCTTATAATTTAAACCTATATGTTGTATTTTTCAGTTTACAATATTTATTATTTTTTAGATTTTATATGAATTGGAATTGTATTTAATAGAGAGAAGAAAACATATCATTGGATTATTTTTATAATATTTTATATGTTTCATTAATTCATCGATGTATATAAGGATGTCTCATCTAGGTGTATTTCCTTGGTAAATCGTGTTGTCGTAAATATTAAAATTATGTGTAATATACTGTTCATTACAATTAGTACTACTAGTTAACATTTTTTGTGGAATATGGTATTTGATTGAAATAGTCCTTCAAACAAATATACCATCTTTTCATATTGGTTATTATAGTGACTGATATTGAATGTTTCTTTGAACAAAAATTATAATAATAAAATCTAGGAAAACTATGTTTTATAATAAGTTATTATTAGAATAATCATTTATACTATCCCTAAACATGTTTTAGGTTTGACATTCAACAAAAATTTCGATTATACCTAATAATTAAATTGACTTTTAACATCAGGTTTTATAAATGTTGTTAAAAACATACTTTTAACATCATCAATATTTATATAACTTTTTAAAATGATATTAAAATAGAAAATAATGATGTAAATTTATTTATTACTCTACGAATTTTAAATCCCAAACGTTATATAAAAAAATCAGATCATTATTAATATAACGAATATTAAATAATATTTATAATATCTAGAGAACAAAACAAATTACTCAAATTAAAATAATTATATCCTATCAATAATTCTAAATATTCAGCCTAAATCATATATAAATTTATAGGTAAGGTGCCAAAATAATCATTCTACTATCATATTAAAACAAATCAAGTAGTGTTTTTCTAAAACTACCAACACACCAATAATATAGTGTTTTTTAATAAACAAATCTATTTTAAACAAAATTATCATCAATAAAAGATATAAATTTGTTTAAACTTTCATTAATATTCTCGGTATAATGAACTTTTTTTTGTATACATATTTATGAAATCGGTGAAAATAAAATGAAAAATAAGGATTTTAAAATGTTAAGAGTGAATTAATGAAAAAATAAGGTTAAAATAATTGTATTAATAGAAAATTCATTCTAAATGAAAAAAATTCAGTGAATATATTATAATTTTTTTACACAAAATTATGTTTATATTCCTTAAATGAAGAAATATTTAATTTTTTATAATTAATATTATTGATTAATTAAAAATATATTTGGTTGAATGGGTTTTTTACCATAATATGCCATGTTTATAGGACAAGGTACACAACTAAAGTATACTAATATTTAATTCCAAAAAAATATAGGAATACCATATGGTCCAAGATCACTATCTTTATTTAAATGAACTAATAATTTAATTATATAATCCTTAATACAGTATTATAAATGGAATAATTAATTAATTTTACCCAATAATATATTATATAGTTATAGATAACAATACTATTCATCAAAAGGTTATGATAAAAGTGTTTTATAACATTGATTCTTGAATATTTACTAAATTTTTTGGGTTTATCTATAAAAAAAATTATTTTTTAATAATGTGTTTTGAATGAAAGATGTTCCAAAATGTGATTATAAATTTGGAAATTTTTGTTTCTTTTAAATGACACCTAGAAAATATTATTTATAAAATGATATTTATAAATGGTGTTTTTCCATTAAACCAAATGATTTAAATAGTGATATTGGAATGTTTTTAAGAATTTAATTATTTCCTAATAAATGATTAACCAAGACCTTCTAAAATTATCTTGTATGGTTTGGTGGGATTATATAATAATATATATTAGCTCTAGTGTAGTCTCAAGCATACCTGTTTTGTCAGCTCGAGATAGTGCATAGGCCTGAGGTAATCTATACATTGTTATTTATATAAAAATAATATATAATATTAGATATTTTATTTAAATTGGCTAAAAATATAAATTTATATATATATTCATTAAAAGAAATACAAAATACATTCATACATCGACAGTTAAAATGGAATTATAAAAAATGTACTATATTGATTTATTTATCATGTGAAAAAATTATTATATTATACATTAAAAAAACATAAAAAACATTTTTATATGTGATGAAAAAAATTAATATAAGAAAAAATAGATTTCAATAAAAATATTATATAGACGAATCAAATAGAAAATAAAATTATAGTTACAATAAAAAATCAATCATTTAATGTCAATGTGTCCTTGGTTGGACATAACAACAAGTCAAACTCTTTATTGATGTTGAATTCATTGATAACTTTTTAATGTTATTCTTATGCATATAAATTATCTATTTTAACTATAATAGTTTCAACCATGTCTAGGTAATTCATGTAAGATAATCATTGATAAATAATCCTCACACAATAAAACGAGACTTTGATACAACTGAAGAAACTTAAACAAAATGTTCATCACGATAAATCACCGTTAGTAAATGCCGTGTTGATTCATAATTTTTCAACAAAATTAAGTCATTAAAATCATCTTCATTATCAATTGGTTAGAGTATAAATATCATTATTAATCAAATGTATATGTACTAAATGGTTGAAAATATCATATTTTGTAAGAGTTCTCCATATACTTCAAACAAAGTGGGTTGAATATATAGATTGTGTGGGTATTTTGATAAAATAAAAATATGTAATAAATTTATATTCATTAAATAATTTTTATAAAAAATAAAATATACTATCAAATTGAGCCTCTCCATAAAAATATATTATAATAGTGATTTAGTCTTATATTACACATTGGATCAAATGTTATTACTGTTCCATGTAATTTAGGTAATGGTTAAAAATATTTATTCAAATTGTCGTTAATGTTTGTAATAATTAGAATATAAAATTTATAAGAAATTTATTTTATACAAATAGATATAATATATTTTGAACTAATTAAATCATTGGAATAACTATGAAAATAAATATGTAAAAATTAGAGTAAACTTTTTAGATACATCTAAAAACTAAATATATAGTATAACTTGATCCCAAATATTTTTATTTGGAATATTACCTTTATCTAATACTGTTGTAGTGTAAAAATATATATTTACCGAATTCCTTTTTAAGATAATTTTAACATATAATTTTATGAATTCTATATATTGTCTATATCTAATTTCATTTAATATATTAACACATTATTATTGACAATTTCATCTATATTGTATCACATAATTAACAAAACCATTAATAATAAAAATATATTTTACAATAATAGCTACAAATTATTTATAAATTGTAAATCAATCCTTAAAAATTAAATACAAAATATGTGTATAACAATGGACATGAAATATTTATACATTAAATAGTAATCCCTATATAGAAATAACATATAAAATATTATTATTTTACCCCGATACATTATTATTTATAAAATTTAAAACCATCCTTAAAAGTTAAATACAAAATATGTGTATAACAATGGACATCAAATATTTATACATGTAATAGTAATCCCAATACATAAATAACGTATAAAATATTATTATTTTATACACCACAATAGTGATAATTCGAATTAAAACTAAAAATAACATTAATTTTGGGGTAATAATGATAAAAAATAAAAAATAATAAGATTATACACCACAATAGGGATTTTTTTTCATAATAACAAAAAATTCCCAATGGAATATAAATTCAGATGAAATCCCTTACAACATGAATAACTTTTGAAAAATAGAGTCCCTAAAATATTAGAAATAATTTAAACATTTAATATCCTAAAATAAAATTAAATTTGGATATAATATATCAAAAGGGTAATAAGATAATCCACAAAAAAATAATTAGGTTGTGATTATAATATTTAACTCGCAGATGTTAAAACTGAGACGAAAAACAATTACCTTGCATTTACATTTGGGTGAACATCCACTAACCTGTTGTATAATGGATTTAAGAATGTTATTAACATTAAAATTAACCATAATAACATTTATAACATCATATATAGGTTGTTTATAATTTATTATTACCCATTGGTTAATAAATTTTCATTATTTTCCCTATTTCAGGTGTTAATGGCCTAATTTCTTTTGAGTATGTTTTGACATGGAATTTTTTGTTCTTCATACATAGATATTTATATTATAATATCCAGAATGTAAAATATATTTTTTATATCTTATATATTCATTATATTTGTATTTAGAGTAATATAAAAAATATGGAAATAAAAATGATATACACCATTCATTAATATGGTTTGTCGTACGTACGCAAGAGCGTTGTTTCATTTTTCTTATTGTTCAGATAGAATGAAAATTAAATGATATATATTTCAATCAAAATATTATTATAAAATATATCACTTATAAATCATATTTTTTCATTGAAACTATCCTTAATAAATTCTATTTAATGTGTGAATGAATCACATCGCTTTGAGGAGGTGGTAGTCCACATGTCCACAAATTATGTTATCATATTCTGAAAAAATTGAAAACAAGAAGGTACATAGTATATAAAATATAAATAAGAATAAATAAATTAAAAATATATTATATATCAATATAAAATATAAATAAATCATTATTTTAAACCTTAAATTTTTTAATAGAAGAATAAACAACATTAGAATACAAAGCGGTTTTCAACCGTACACATAAATGGTAATTGTGTATCCTATTTAATGGAACTGTTTGTAGGTGGAGGGTGTTAATTTATGATAAAAACATCTCATTATATTTATTATACTGATTTTATTATATTATAAATATATATAATTAATTTAAGGGGTGGGGAAATAAATGAAACAAAAGTTATCATTGAAATGGATTAACTCTTATTTTGTTAACTTCTTTTGGTTTATACCAAAAGACCACATTGGTTTTATTTTTTTCTAAATTTAGGATTATACTATTAGGTGAGGTATTTTGGGATCTTATTTGGGCTAGGTTTTGATGAGAAAAAATGATTTTATATGTGTAAATAAGTGGGAGGGTTCTGTGATCTTTTATAGTGGAAGAGGTGTTGTATTGTTGTAAATATAAAAATATAAACATTATTGAGAGGCCTGCATTCAATCATATTCTTCCAATAAAGTACCAAATTATATAAAAGGGTGGATATGGTATAAATATGGCCATAAAATAGTTTTTTACTTGTTTTTTGGTAATTTATTCATTTCTTTGTAAGGTTTGGTCCCTTGTTAAGCTAAATTTTCTCTTGATTGCTATAATTAATTTGATTTTGTTCAAAAATTAGATATGTAAAAAATAAGTTGACCTTAGTATACATTATAAATTATTATCATTCAGAATATTGAATACATTTTTCTAAATTCCAATAATATAAGTTGAATAAATTAATAGAAAATTAATTTACCATATGAGGTTACAAAGCTTGTTTTTAAAGTATAAAATGTTCAAAATATTTAAATGTTTTTATATGTTATATTAATGTGAAATTGATTCTAGTGAAAAAAATTGAATTAATTAATTTATAATTTAACTAAATAACTATAAAAATAAAATAAAAATGATATTTTACTATATAAATAAAATAATACAGAAAACAAATTTCAATAGAAATTCAGTATATTTCACTATTTTATAAAAAATTAAACTTCATAGAAAATACCAAAAATTCACCCTAGTATAAATTTGAAATTACTTTCTAAAAAGTTCAACTAAATTTTCCACATTAAATTTATATAATAATCAATATTTATTTTTAAAATTGGTTCACTAATAAAAGGTACAAAAATTTCATAGGTGGAAAATTATAATTTTTAAGAATAAAACAGTATACATTCTTTTCTTATACCTATAAAATATCATGGATAAAGGAAAATATATTTTATTGGATTTATAATTAAAATATTTAATTAATATAGTTTTATAATTTTATAAACTTTATTTTATCAATAAAAAACTATTTTGGAAGTATAACAATAGTTCTTTATAAAATAATATTCCATATATTCGATTGGTTTTGATATTCAATTAAATGTAATTTTTATCCAATTATTTAAATAATATTATTTATAAGTTAGTTAATCCATTACGTAACATCATATTTAATAGCTAGGTTATATCTTATTATAATAAATATTAATATTTTAATAATATATTGTTTTTTGGTAGAAATTGATGTGGCATGTGACGTAAGCCATTGAAGAAATTCATTTTTTCATGTAATGCAAGATAGCCTCTGTGTTCGATTTAGAGAATGATAAATTTTATGTTTCATGTAACATACACTAATTTCAGTGTTTCATGTAATGTACACTCAGGGAAATATTTAATTTTTCTAAATATAAATATATCACGATGTCTCAGGTTGTTATATTCCATTCTTGAATTGGTTTTTTATGTCACACATAGGTTACAATACAATAACTTAATTAATGAAATTTCGGAATTCAAACTAGCCTACATCTGGTTAGACTATTTGAGATGAGGTTTTCCATGCTTTGATGAAATCAAGATAAGAATTTTCAACTTTATTAAATATTTAAAACCTTAAATATGTTTTCAAAAAAAATTATTTATTATTTAAGTATATCAGATTTTTTATTAATATTTATGTGTGTGTAAAATTAATATGGTTAACTTTCATATAATACAAGTGGTATGTTTTGATTTGTGTGATTTGGAATTTTAGACAAGGAATTTATCATTAATAATTAAAATGAATTTTAAATCAAATTATTCATAATTAGATTAATCTTTATGTGTGTACAAGGTTTTTTAATTGAATTGATGTTAATTTTTATATTTTAATCTCGTATGTTTGGAGAAATAATAGCACAGGAAAACCATGAAATAGGTATAAATTCTTATGGCATAGAGTATTATAATGTAAATATTATGTTTACTACGGGTATTTTGAGAATAAAATGTCTGTTATTGTGATTTTATAGCATTATGAAATTTTTTATTCAATTTTTTTTATAGTTTTGAGAGTTATACATCAAAATAATCTTGAGCAATTTAGGAGAGAATTTCTTATTCTAGTGGTGATTTGGTAATTAATTTGGATTGGGTAATCATGATTAACATTCTTGTTTGTATTATTTAAAACAAAGAATTATTATGGTTTATTGCATTTAATGACCTCTAGTCTTTTTATAATAGACAATGAACTATTTTTAAATTAATTTCCAATTTAATGGTGAAAATTTAATCATTTTCTATTAATTTTTTGAAATTTGATCAAAACATTGACCATCTGTTGATGTTCTATGAATCTTATAATGCGTTTTTGGTGATGGTATGATGACTATGATATCCCAAGTGAAAAAATAGAGTGTTTGGTAGAAGTTATTATTTCATTGGTGGTGGTGGATCTACACCAAGTTCCTAGTGACAAAACCCATGGGGGTGTTCCCACTCATCTACCATTACATGTCTAGTGAGCTTCCAACATGGTTCCAACATGCCAGTGAGTGGTCAATGGAGACCATGTGTTTTTTCATAATTTGGTATGTCTACCCTTTCTTATTTTATTTTCATAATCCCTTGGGTGTTTACTCCATACATTTTATTTGTAGAGAAGGAGATACATTAACCTTTTTCCTCTCATACACCCATATTTCTTTCTAGATTCATGGGTTTATATATACATTAGTTTTCCAATAAATTTTTTTTATCAGAATAATTTATTCCATTCACCTCTTCTTTCCATATTCTCATATTTAATTCTTTTGGTAAGGGATTTAAGATGAAATTACACCAAATTAATGTTAAAAACATATTGTAACACCCCGACCCCAGTTACCCATAGTCGGTGAATTATTACATAACATTGGCATGATAAAAAAAGATCAATTCTCGAATGTCTGATTAGTTTAGTAGCCCTGGAAATAATAGATACAATCATAAATTTTACATTCAACCATAATATGAAAACTACAACAACATAGTCTCCATAGTCTACACTCATACCCCTCATACTATCCCTACATGTCATTCATAAAATATTTCTTCGCATCCTGGGAAAAATAAAAATTATAAAGGAGTGAGCTCAGATGCCCAGTATGGATAACAATATAGTAAAATCTTTCATAAATAAGCATAAACATTTAAGGAAATGTATAACTAAAACAAAATCCTTTTAAACATGAACTTCATCATAATATGTAAGAATTAATATGAAATAATTCCTTTTACTTATTCACATGGATATTCTAATAATCGAATAATCATATGTAATATCAATAACCACTTTCTTAATGAAGGAATGCATAATGCCAGACTATCGTAACCACGTAGCCAAGGCCTCGTGCGAAGACTACAAATAAGATTTTGTCAAGGCCTCATGCCATGATACTAGTTTGTCTAATGAGACCTACTGATGCATCAAGAAGCTTTAGTGGGCTCCACCCATCACTTATTAAGTCCGATGCATTCCTCATATGAACAGGTTTAAAGATAAGATAAACATTCGTATTAAAACTAGCATATGAAATGTCAATAATTTCTCCATAAACCATGAATGGTAAAAAATTAACACATCCACAGTCAAACATATCACAAAACCTTAAATACAATATGGAAGTTTTGTATCATAATAAATCAACATCAAATAGCCTTAAAATCCATCCATGGATGTTGACATAGATGAAATCAAAACTATTTGAGAGAAATATCTCTTGCTTGAAATAATTTAAAAGTCACAATATAATATAAATCATTTTGTAAATATTCTTATTAGCCTGTAAGGGAAGCATTGAATATTTTTCAACATTGGAAAATAACCGCACCTGCCGTATAATTTTAAAAAAAAGAAATTCTTACATTAATTCATCGAAAAGGATAAAAAGGTCCTTGTTTGGAAAATGACGTAAAGATTCCTTTATAAAATTCATATAAAAATTGAAAGAAGGGTATAAATGACATTAAGAAATATTCTATAAAATAGTAATAATTTTTTAAAATACATTATTAAGAAACATGGATGTGGATGATAAAGAGGTCCTAGTAGATAATTACTTATAAACAACCTCGTATTGAAGAGATTGTAAAATAAACCCTTACCTTGAACATTTCCTTGGTTGAGAGTAGGTTAACCTCCTGTATAATGGTGAAATAATTGTTATTAAATTATACATGAATAATATACAATAATATGATATCATATTAACACTGATTTGTTAATAATATCTTAGTATTATCATTGTTTCGGGTGTAAACTCACTCGTTTTCGTTTATATATTTAGTTACATAAGCCGTATTTTTTATGGATATGTTGTATCTTATTCATGTCCATAATGATATAAAATACTTAAAAATAATTTTTAATCATCCAATGAGATTTAAAATTTTCATGTATACGATGGGGAATGAATCTCATCGTGTTCATGGAGATGGTAGTCCGTATGTACGCACGAGCGACAATATCATTCTTTTGATATTAAAATAATTCATAATTGGATAATATATCATATTTAAAGAATCATTATCATGTTATATATATTATTTACATCAATTACATATCATTATCATACCCATCCAAATAATAATGTTTTTGAATAACAATTACACCACGACGTGGAGATGGTAAGCCGTACGTACACATGTATGGTGACATGTCATTTAAATGATGGATAGAATACTAAATATAGTTGTGCATATTTATAATAACATCACAGCATATAGAAGATACTTGAGTTATTTTTTTATAATGGAAGTAAAAAAGAAAGAAAAGTTGAAGAAGAAAGGTTCTTGATAAAGGGTGGTGAAAACATTACCTCTTCTTCGGGTTCTTCCTTTTGATTTGATCAAAATGTCTCTTTTGGTTGGCTTTATATTAAAACCAAGGCATCTATGTTGAAGTGACAAAAGTTGAGAGTGTATTTAGGTAGGTGGTGGCTGAACGAAAAGGTTTTGAAGGTGTGAGGAATTGGTTTGAAGTGGTGTCCTTTTATAAGGGGGAGGAGGGGCTCTTTAGGAAAAACATAAAGTATTATTTTATAATAATTTCATATTATGTTTTTAATGGCTCCAAAAGTGTATTATTAAAAGTATAAGGTGGGGATGCGTCTAAATCCTTTCAACCATTAGAATTTATATAGTTTTGAGTCATTATATTAACCATATCGGTTAGTTTTTACTGTTAGTTACTTAGTTTGACATTTACTATATCACTTTGTATTTTTAAATTATATAGTTAATAAACAGACTATATACATCAAATAGAACCTAAAGATGTCCATTAATAATACACCTACCATTATATAAGTCCTTTGGATGAACCATATAATTTTATGTTAACTTTTATAATATCAATTATTTGATTCTTTTATTATTAAGTAAAATACTGCATCATTATTGTGTCATGAATTAATTCAATTATTCAATGTCAAAAAATTATAAATAAAATACCATTACGTAGGAAATCTTTCTACCATTCTAATTAGTATCTATAGTCTAAAATATAACATATATAACTCTATGTAAAAATCGTTTTTCTAAAAGATATATGCTTATGTAATTTTTGTATTTACTTAAACATAGTTAATATAAATTGTCATTATCCCTTAAAAGTGGATCCATGCGGTCCCAAAATCGACCCAAAGATGCTGATGGTCGGACATGTATCAACCATTAGGGTTAAGACACGTTTTAGGGTAATTTATTTTTATTATAATATTATGTGTTTACCCTTTTTTACCGGATATACCTTTTAACCATGGTAAATAAAATATTTACCAAAGTAATTATTCAAAATGTATAAAAATAAAATTTACCTATTTACACAATTTGGACCTCCTAATTTTAAATATGGAATCCATTTTTCTAAATTCAAAACCCAGAAGTGTCAGAAATTAATTTAAAATTAAATCTGTTGTTAAAACAAAATGCGCGTTTTTAAGAGATAAAAACTTATCAAAAGATTGAAAGTTGTTTATGTATAGTTTAAATGTGAAATTATGTCCAATGACCAACATTGTTTTAAATGGTAAAAAATATATTCTAAATATACTTTAAAATCACTCCAATTCATAATTTATTACTATTAATTATTTTTATTTAAAAAGTTGTTTTTAATTAAAATTTAGTACTTTTCACTATTTATCAAAATATGAAAGTTATCCGAAAAGTACCAAAATTTCACCCTAAGATAATTTTGATATTCCAAATCCAAAATTCAAATCCATTTTGAGAGATAAATTTTATAAAATTTTAAAAAGTGGGTATTACTATTCATAACGGCTTCTTTTATTGGTCGCGGTGCGTTAGAATCCTGAAGTTGCGTACAATACACGCTACTGTATTATTTAAAGAGAATCGTATCATGGAAGTTTGGGGTGTTACATTCTCATCTCCTTCAAATAATTTCGTCATAGAAATATCTAGAATACTACTACATAAAAAGACTCAGGTGGTTCTTCATCATAAGTTTCTTGGGTTCGCACGTTGCCTCTCCAATCTTATGGTTTCTCAATGAAACTTTTACCAGATGAGTTTTCAGGTTTCTCAGCACTTGTTATCTTGTATCAAGAATCCCGATGGGCTCTTCACAATAAGACAGATCTGGTTTCAGTTCTAATTCCTCATAGGTGAGTACATGCATTTGGTCAGGCATGTATTTTATGAACAATGATACGTGGAATACATCGTGAACTTTGGAGTGATTTGGTGACATTTACAAATGGTAAGATATAACCCCAATTCGTTCTAGAATTCTGAAAGGTCCGATGTACTTGGGACTCAAGTTACCTTTCTTACCAAAACATATAACTCCCTTACATGGGGATACCTTATTGAAAACATGATCTCCTACCTCAAATTCTAAATCCTTCCTTTGGTTATCGGCATAGCTCTTCTACCTACATTGAGCTTCATTGATGTGGTTTTGTATTACATTTACCTTTTCCATCATTTAATCCAACAGTTCTTTGCCTATAAGTTTTCTTTCACCAACATCATCCTAACAGGTTGGTGTGTGACATCTCTTTCTATATAATGATCCATATGGTGCCATCTGAATACATTAATGGAAGCAGTTGTTATAGGAAAATTCTACCAGAGGTAAATATTGATCCAACATAGCCTAAATGTCAAGTGAACATGATCTCAACATGTCTTATATGGTTTGAATAGTCTATTCTGATTGACCATCTGTTTGACTATGGTAGGAAGTGCTCAAACAAAGTTCATTATCCAAGGCTTTCTGAAGAGTCTTCCAGAATCTTGAAGTATAATGGGGATCACGTTCAAAAACAATCAATAGGGGTACTACATGAAGTCTCACAACTTCATTAATATATATCCTTGCTAGACGTTCAAGTGGTAAATCTTCTCTTATAGTAAGAAAATGTGATGACTTGGTAAGACAATCTACAATGTCCCATATTGAATCGTTCACCCTAGGAGTCTTTTGTAGTCCCATGACAATGCCCATATTGATATTAACCCATTTCCACTCAGGTCTGGGATGAGGTTGCATGACTCCTCTAGGTTGTTGCCTTTTAGCTTTCACTTGTTTACAAATCATACATCTTGACACAAAATCAGCAATCTCCATCATCATGTTGTCGAACCAAAAATTTTCGTTCAAATATCTATACATTTTAGTGCTCCCATGGTGTATAGAGAAATTGGAAATATGAGCATCATCCAACAATTATCTTATTAGGTCAGGTATATCGGGAACACAAAGTCTCCTTCCAAATTTCAAAATTCCATCTTTATACACAAAGTCACTCAATCTCCCATCATTCACAGCATTAATCTTCTTTTTATACTTTTCATCATCGGTCTGAGAACTCTTTATCCTTTCTAGTGAAGATGTTTTTGGAAACCATTTGAAAAAGTATTGATGTTTCACCTTCCCTGGTGATTCCCATATCCATCATTACTAGATCAATTAAAATATGATCCCTTTCTACAATCATATTTTCAGAACTCCATGATCATTTCTACTCAATCCATCTACTACCTTATTTTCCTTCCCCGGGTAGTAGTGTATAGTGCAATCATAATCCTAGAGTAGTTCAATCCTTCACCTTTTCCTCTTGTTGCGTTATTTTTGTGATAAAATATACTTCAAACTATTGTGATCAGTATAAATCTCACATTTTTCACCATAGTTGTAGTGTCTCCACATCATCAAAGCAAAGATCACTGATGCTAACTTGAGATCATGAGTAGGATAGTTTTGCTCATGTATTTTCAACTATCGTGATGCAAAGGCAATAACCATATCATTCTGCATAAGGACACAACCAAGTACATTCTTCGATGCATTACTATAAATAATGAACCCATCATTCCCCGATGGTAGAGTCAATACAGTATCATTGACTAATCTTCTCTTTAATTCATCAAAACATTCTTCACACTCTTTTGTACAAAAAAAATTAACCTCTTTACGTGTGAGCTTTGTTAATGGGTTAGCCAATCAAGAAAATTTCTAGAAGAAATGTCGATAATAACCTGCTATACCAAAAAAACTATGTACCTCGGTTATATTTGTTGGAGCTGGAAATTCATGGATTGCTCTTGTATTAGTAGGATCAACATAGATTACATTCTTAGAGTCAATATGGCCAAGAAAAGAAATCTCTTGAAGCCATAATTTAAACTTTCTAAACATCCCATATAATTCAAGTCTTCTCAGAGTCTTCAGGATAATACACACGGGATTTTCATGATCTTCGTAGCTTTTTTATTATACGAAGATATCATCAATAAATACCACTAAAAAATAATCGAGTTATTCCTTGAAAACATTGATCATTAGATCCCTGAAAATAGAGGGTGCATTAGTCAGCCCAAAAGGCATTACTGTAAACTCGTAATGCCCGTACGTGGTTCGAAATTCTGTCTTCAGAATGTCTTCCTTCCTCACACACAACTGATGATATCTAGATCGAAGTACAATCTTTGAAAATCATTAAGATCCATGAAGTTGGTCAACTAAATCATCAATGTGAGGTAGGGGATACTTATTCTTTATTTTTATACCATTGATCTCCCTATAGTCAATACATAAACTCATTGATCCATATTTATTCTTAACAAAAAGGATAGGGGCTCCGCATGGAGAAACACTTGGGCGAATAAATCCCTTATTACTCAATTCCTCTATTTGATTCTTTAGTTCAACTAAATCCACTATGGACATTATATAAGGGGTTTCCAATATGGGCCTTGAACTAGGAATTAAATCAATGGAAAACTCAATTTCTCGTTCTGGAGGATGTCTAGGTAAATCATTCAAAAACACATCTACATATTCATTAAAAATATGTACATCCTCTATTTGAACATTCCTTTCCTCACCCAGAGTCATTTCATTCTTTTCCTCTCCAATAATCGAATTTAGTTGAGCTACTGGGGGTGGATCTAGATAAGAATTAGGTGATAACTATTATGCCATAAAGATAAGGTGTTCCTTATCATCATCATAAATAATTGTGACCTCTTTAGTCTTACAATAAATCTTTGAATCATGGTCTGAAAGAAGTTCCATAACAAGGATTATATCAAACTCAATCATAGGTATGAAAATGATATTAGAAGATAATGAACATTTATGTTCTTCAATGGGGACTGATTCACAAAACTTTGTTGCAATGACACTTCCCTTTGGAGTATTAACTGACAACTCCATTGTTAAATAAAATAGGAAATATCTAATTTTTAAAGCAAACTAGGATGATATGAAACAATCTGATGATACAGAATCAGTTAAAGCATTTTCTAATCTTGAGGAAACCATTAAATTACCTGCCACCTCGTCTTTCGCAGCTTCTACCTCAGCAACAGTGATAACATAAGCTTGACCTTGATCCCTTGGACTTTTTTGAGATAAGTTCCCATGATGCTTAGGAAATTCATTTTCATAATTTTACATCTCTCTACAATTATAGCATTCCATGTTGATATCAACTCTCATTCCCTTGCAATCATGAGTTTTGTGGCCTTTTTCACCACACTTATAACATACTCACATTCCTTTTATGCAAGTACTAGGGTATTTCTTCCCACATTTACTATAGGATGGATATTCAACTTTTCCATTATTCCCCTTATTTCCATTTCCTGATTGATCAGCAGATCTCTTCTTCTCTTGCTTTTCTTTAATGTTATAAGACTTAGAGAATTCATGTTATTTCTTGATGGAACATGATACAATGTCTTCATATGACGAGAAGGATTGTGAGACTAATGCTCGACAATGAAATTTTTTCAACCCATCAAAGAAACGACCAATCTTACTTCTTGGGTTATGTATATAATCTCCATCATATCTTTCTTACCTTGTAATGTTAGCCTCATACTTTGCGATATTCTCATCTTCCTTTTGTCTCAGACTCAGAAATTGCCTTTCCATATCTTCTCGATGGTCACGAGGAATTTATTTTTCTAAGAGAAGCTCCTAGAACTCCCTACATTCCATATTTGATGCTTCATCATCTTCCTTAGTTCTTTGAATTAATGACCACCATTGATCTGTATCTCCTGTGAGGCGGTAAACTGCCATGATAACTTTTTCCCTTTCACTACTCCACAAGGAATGAAATATTTTCTCTAAAGAATTTATCCATTTCTCAGCTACCAATGCATTTGTACTCCCATTGAATGTTGGTGGTTGTTCCCTCATTAAGAGATCTAACATTGATCCTCTACGTTGTGGCTTAGGGCGCTGCATACGGGTAAGGTTATTATTCATAACCAGAGTGAGTTGTCCCAGTATGGTGATTAACTGATCAGAACCAGTTGCATCACCAGCTCTCCTATAATTATCTTAATCAGGAGGGAAATCCCTACATGGAGTGAATGCATTGATACAGTTTCCATTCCTTCCACTAGGTGCCATTTCTAAACAATGGCATAAACTAGATCAATTTATAATTCAAAATACATAATTCCAAACTTTTAAAACACATAACATGAATTGAACAGTTCATGGATATAATACATAATCATAAAAATGTTTTCTTTGAGAATGCATTTACTCATAATCCCTTCATAATGGTTTGTAATGAAAATGATAATTATCCTAAGAAAATCCCTCGGGATTGGCGTAACTAAGAGTGCAACAAGTCCAATTTTCATGACCCAGTTCGCGTTCGAGTGTAGCTCAAAGTGGTGTTTTCAGGTTTTACCCCTAGGTACATTTGTGCCAGAGCTGCCTATACCTTCTCGTATCCTGACACAGATGTATTTCTTGGAAAGCACACAAAATCTATACAATACCAAAATTCTAGGAAGTTAATATATACTAATCCTCAATGTTTGTCTAAAGGCAATGTGCTCTAATCAGAGTTTATCTAAATCTAGCTTCCATGGTTTGTACTAAACTTCATCTTATACCAATTGTTACACCCCATCCCCAGTTACCCAGTGTCGGTGCCTTATTACATAACATTTTCATGATCACAAACAATCAAGTCTCAAAAGACTGATTATATTAGTAGACATGGAAACACTAGATACATTCATAATAATTACATTACAAAATAAAATGAAAAATACAACAACATAGTCTCTATAGTCCACACTTATATCCCCTCATACTATCCCTATAGGTCATTCATAAAATACTTCCTGATATCCTGGAAAAAAATAAAACATAGAAAGGGGTCAGTTTAGATGCCTATTAAGGATAACAATATAGAGGAAACTTTCATAAATAAGAATAAACATTTAGAGCAATAGATTTTAGATAGGTTTGTGTCATTATATTAACCTTATCATTTAATTTTAACTCTTAGTTAATTAGTTTGACATTTACCATGTCACTATGTATTTTTATATTATATAGTTAATAAACATACTATATACATCCACGAGACCCCCCAACTGGTCCATTAATAATACAACTACTATTATATATGTTTTTTTGGCCGAACCCCCAAATTTTAGGAATATAATATCAATTAATAATATAATATTTATTTTAAAAACTCATTTATGTCAATTTTGGCACTATTCAATAATTGATTTTTGTTAAAGTCTTAAAAACGTTATTAATTAGAATAAAATTAATTTAAGAAATCCTAATATGTAATATTAACCAATAAATTTGTGTATGTCATAAAAACATTAAATGAATATTTATTTTAACTTTTATAATACCAATTATTTGATTCTTTTATTATTAAGGAAAATACTGCATCATTATTGTGTCATAAATAAATTTTATTATTCAATTTCTAAAAATTATAAATAAAAGACCATTAAGTATGAAATAGTTTTATCTTTCTGATTTAAAATTTATAGTCGAAAATATAACATATATAACTCTATATAAAAATTGTTTTGCTAAAATGTATACGCTTATGTCATTTTTATATTTACTTTAACTTAATTAATATAAAGTGTCATTATCACTTACATGTGCATCCATGGTGTCCAAAAATCGACCCAAACATGCCCATGACAGGAAATGTATCTACCAATAGGGTTAGGACACGTTTTAGGGTAATCTATTATTATTATAATATTATTTTTTACCTTTATTTACCGGATATACCCTTTAACCATGGTAAATAAAATATTTTCTAAAGTAATTATTCAAAATGTCTAATAATAAAAGTTACCTATTTATAAAATTTCTAAATCCTGATTCTAAATATGGAATCCATTTTTCTAAATTAAAAACATAAAAGTGATAGAAATTAATTTAAAATTAATTCCTGTAGTTAAAACATATAGCATGTTTTTAAGAGAGAAAAACTTATCAAAATATTGGCACTTGTCTATGTCCTGTTTTAATGTGAAATTATGTACAATGACCAACATTATATTAAATTGTAAATACATATTCTAAATATATTTTAAAATCACTGAAATTCAAAATTTATCAATATTAATTATTATGACTAAAAAAGTAGTTTTTAATTAAAATGTAGTATTTTTCACTATTTAACAAAATATAAAAGTTGTCCGAAAAGTACCAAAATTTCCGCCGAGGATATTTTTGATATTTCGAATCCAAAAATGAAGTCCATTTTGAGAGAATAAATTCATAAAATTTCACAAAGTGGGTATTACTATTCATAACAGCTACTTTGATTGGTCGCGGTGTGTTAGAATCTCGAAGTTACGAACAAAACACGCTACTATATTATTCGTAGAGAATTATACCATGGATGCTTGGGGTGTTACACATAAATTGGCAGGGAATAATTTTTTATAGCTAAAGGTGGTGAAAGAATGATGATTTAGATTACTTGTTTTTAATTTTGATTAAATTTTATTTTCTAGTTTACAACCATAGGGATATCATTACTTCATATTGACATTAATATTTTTTAGTTATACAAAATGTGTATTTTTGTTATTCTTTGGTCAGTGAAATTTATAGTATTTTTTGTGAATATTTTATAATAATATAAAAATAAATAAATATTTAGGAACCATGGGATATCATTTATAAGTAGTTTATTCATGAAATATAATGTATAATGATCTGGATAATTGGATATAAATATAGTTTGTATAAATTATCCTTGTATTTAGACAAGGTATTTCTTTTAACATACATTCTTATATATTTTCAAAACCTTAATAAATTATATTGAAAATTTGAAAAATAAAAATTAATTTTTTTTATAAGAATTGTTAAATGCGGAATTAGATTTTAAAATAATTTTTTATGGGTATCTATAGTTACTGTAGTTTCATCAACTACATAAAAAATCCTTTAATTTTATTCCATTTACTATTACAATAATCAAAAAAGACTCTATTTTTATTGTCCATTTCAAGAGGATCATATGAAATACTATATAAAGAATTAATTTTTAAGAGGGAATTTTAGTGAATATGTTTACATTTTTATCACCAATTATATATAGAGTTATTTTTATAATTTTTATCTTGAACATGAATAGGTTCTTGAACCAAGTTTTATTTAAATCAATTTATCTTTGTTAAAAATATCTCATTGCGCATTGTTTTTATGATTCATTATAAATTCAATTAATTTCCATTTCGACATAAATTAGTATAAATTGATGAATTTATCTTAAATAATGGTATAGTGGTAGTTTTATGGTAATGTAATGGGTGTGATAAGAGTAATGAGAAGGTACAAGTTCAACATTTAATTTGAATAAAAACACATTAAAAAATATTTCATTTTATCTAAAAATATGTTTATATAAAAACATATATTCCTTTAAAAATGGTTAAATTAAATTCCAAAATATATACTCGAATGTTAGGTCCCTTCCCACAATTGTATGATAACTATTAGTGGGGATGAATTCAATCTCAACTATTTATGTCCTTTGTGATCATAGATTTTATTAATTTTCAACCTTTTAATATATTTTTTAATTCTAAATGAGTAACATAAATAGAAACCTATAAGTGAAAGAGTAGATTTGATGGTGATCATTATAGATGTTAAAATTTTAATGGGGATATAGTATCTTGACATTGGTTCCTATTCGTAGGACTATCAAATGGGAATGTTATTTTGATATGAGTTCAGATAGAATCCCACATTTTAATGTAACACCCGTTGATTTTAAATCTATAACATCATATTCGAAAGTCTGTATGAAATCCAAAACCTTGATTATACAATAATATAACATCATGATAACTTATGATTAAAAATTGAAGCCTTTATTTTATGTAACACCCTTTGTTAGGATATAACATTCATGTAAGTGTTTATCCATTTATGTTTGATGGTTCCTTTTTATGCTTGTTTGATAATTATTCAAACCCTCACCAGTTTTTACAATAATATGTATAACGAAATTTGGAGACCAGAATTTCATAAGAGGTTAAGAATGTAACACCCCAATGAATTACAAATAAATTTAATGAAATACAAGAAACAATATGTCTTTGTAAAACAACTTTTTTATGGAGGTATTTATCGACAAGCTATTAGTGTCAATTTTTTTACTTCAGTGTTTTGAATTTGAAAATCTAACATACACAGTTGCATCTAGTGTGTTTTTTGGGATCTAATGGAACATAAATAATTGTTGGTGAATATGAACCTACCCATATTAATAGTAACATACCTATAAGAATAGTAATATGACACTTATGAATATTAAATTTTCCAAAAGAATAGTAAACTCACCCTTTAAAGAATAAATAAAATTTAAGCTACTTAAATGTGATAATATGACCATAATAAAAGTATTTTTATTTTGGTAAGTCATAAATAATTAATTAAAATTAATTAATTAAATAGAATGACAAGGTATTTCCATAAAAAAATTCATATATTTATAATTTTATGTATTTTGGTTTTAACATAATTTTATAAGTCTATATGTAATTTTTGAAATCATTATAAATATAGTTATAGTTTAAAAAATATATTTTCCATGTAAATTAGGATTTTAATTACAAATTAAATTGATATTAATTTGAAAATTATTTTTGAAAAATATATTCCAATTTTTGATTCTACGTGCCAAAAAATGGTAGGGGTTAATTTTTTGATTTTTATAAAAATTATTGAATTTCTGATAAATATTAAAATAATGCAATTTATCATATATATACATTATATGTCAAATACACTACTTATTCAGACATGTCTGATGTAAGAACATTTGGATAGAACTAACATGAACATATTAATTTTTTGGTCATATAATCATTACTATTTCTTGACTTATATAAAAATAATAAACTTGTGAATAAAATATTAAGAAAACCCTCCTCCCCTCCACTATAAAAACCACCCACACACCCATCTTCTCTTCACATGTCTAAAGAATTGTTCCTTGCCTAAAATCTTCTCAAATATCTTCTCTAGGTCCCCCACAGTTCCAAAAACCATTTTTCTCCTCAAAAGACCTAATCCTCTCTTCTTAAGAGGCTCTCAAGGAAAATTAATTCAAGAGGAATATTAATCCTTCCAATTATTTTTCATTCTTTTCAAGTTGCATTATTTTCTTTTCTACCATACCGCACCTTGTCCAAATGTTATGAAAACTATTGTACCTTATATGAACTATAATTTTATTATGATAATGGAATATTTTATTATCATCTCTTCTTTACCCTTCTTTTTTACCAGTAGTAAAATCGAAATCCGAGATGTGTTAATTAACCACATTCAAGGATTATGGATTATCAATTTTCATACTATATTTCAATCTGTTCATGATATAATTTTATTGGGAGAAACAAAACATAATATATTAATAATTTCTCATATATGGTTATAGAATCATTTTGTACTCATGGTTTTTATTTATAAAAAAAAATGTCTTTGTTGTGATCAAATACACCCAAATATCCCAGAAGTATATCACTAAAATTTTATACAATGATTCAACATCACTCCATGTAACGAAATTATTTTTACAGCCATGTGACCATATATATATATTTAATAATAAAATATAAATACAATTATGGACATCCATCATCATTTAATATTATTATCTATAGATTTATATAACCAAACTAGCCATGAAACCAACAGACCCGAACAATGAAATTAAACATCATAACCCATCAAAAAGGTCATGAATGAACTCGAAATGGTTATAATAAATCAATTACCTGTAAAATTGGTTCTGGAATTATTAATTAAGGGATATAATTTTATTATTATGTTCATTAATATCAAGTTGAGAACACAATCAAACATAAGGTAAGGGATTTTTCCCAAACCTCCTTTATTCCTTCAGTTGATATATCATTATATTTACCCAAAAATTTTATTTTTTATTTAATATTTCTAAATTCTGTCTATATTATCTAAATTAATGTATCATGTTCCACACATCTTTCAATTTTAGAGATATATATGTTTTAATTTTTTTCCTTCTTCTATACATTCAGATAAGAGAACCCATTTTGAGGGACCTTCCCGGATTTTTACACATTTTCAAGTGCATTATACAATCCGTTTTATGAAACCATTGTTTTTTTAAAATTAATATTTATATTAGAAAAAACATCTTTCTTCAATTGGGGTTTTATAGACATTATTTTTCTATTTATTGTTTTAAATTATCTTCGTAATTCTCCTTAAAAAAATACAATATTGATTTAATGAAAAAATATCATAAATACTAATTTTTTACTTGTTATCACTCATGTTTGATAGAACATACAATAATATATGCCTATGTATGTTCTAATTAATTTCCTTAATGGATTATGTTATGATACACCCATTAATTTATGCATTATGACATGATTATGAAACACATTTCATTCCATGGGATCCCTTATGTTTATATATAACTGATTATGTATGATTTGTTATGTGGAATGAATATCCAAGAACATGTTATGTTGTGTGTACCCAAATAGCGCTATGATGAATTGGGTAAAGCTGAGTCTCATTAATCATTAAGTGAAATGGTCTTAGAGGTTAGTCATGAATTTGTGCAACCATGTGCAATGGTCTTGGATGTTTACCATAACTTTTGATACCATGTTCAACAGTATTGGTGGTTATCCTTGACTAGTGATCCTCTATGTGAAAAGAGCCTTGAATCGTGTTAAATTAATGTTTTATTTTTTTATCATTTTCCTATTATTTCATATTTATATGATCCCATGTAATAAATATTATGGTTCCATATCTTTAACTACTTTATATTCCATTTTATATTAATCTGTCGTGCTTTCTAACCAATCTACTAAATCATTATTCTTATTATTATTCCCTCTCAGGAATTTTTATCTCATACATTTTTTTATGTAATCCCTATGTTATCCTATGATGATGTATGATCACAAATGAAGTTAGGATCTCATTATAAATATTAAATAAATAAATGTTTTATGTTTCTAGTTTTATGTACCTAGTCTTCAAAGATACTAGATGTAAGGAACCATGTCAGTATTTCGATGTATAATTATGCGTATAATCATGTAATGTTATGTAAAAAAGGAACGAGTTTCTATATTTTCCATAATAAATTAAATCATAAAAATTAAATTATAAAAATATTATTCCCCATATAATTGTATGTTATTATGTTGATGTAGCAATATTTATCTGTCTACACATCCATCAAATGGGAAATGAAATCATCGATCGTCTATATGACAGAATATCTCCTTGAGAACTTATGTAGTTCATCATCCATGATAAAATTTTATTTCTAGATATAATAATGAATTTAAAAAATGAATATTATATTTATAATATTATTATACTTATGTAATTTTAAAATCAAATATACTTTTTTTACATTCGATTCTATTTCAAAAACTATAATTCCTCTCTTGTGTACGATTGACTGCCCCCTTGCGATGTAATGTCATTTTTTTACACATAAACATAATATGGAAAGTAATAAAGATTATATTAATGAATATATGTGATATATGTGATATAATCTTTATTCTGTAAAATTAATATATCACCTAGTTCATTAACCTCTCACTCACTAAGGGAATGATATCATCGCTCATGCGTACATACGATCAACTGTCACCATGAAGAGATTCGATTAATTTTCAATATCCAACATTCATAAATGGTTATTAAAATTTATATAACGAGTAAATACGATAGTTATAAATTTATTTTTATTCAATAGGTGATATATAAATCCTATGTGTAAGAGCTCAAATTTTCATGAAAAAATTCATATGAGAAAACAATGAAATTAATACTCGAAATAATGAAGGTAATGAAATATTATTAATAATAAGGTGATAAAATATTATTATAGTATCACATATGATATTATAAATATTAGAATAGTTGTAGAATAAATTTTGAACATTTGTAAAACAATTATACATGAATTAAAAACTATTATGATGGAAATTTGACTTGAGGTAACGGCTTATTTCCTCACATTTAATTCCATGAGACATAAGCCATATAAACCAATTATTTCTTTTGTGGGGTGTATATACTACCACTTTGATATTAACTATCATTACAATATTTTATTCATGTTATTTTATGTTTCATTTGATGTCATTTATTTAATGGGGATTACCATTAATATGTTACGAATGTGGTTCATGTGCATTTCACAATCACATCATTATTCAAGATTTATTAGGATTATATATTACATGGGGTAATTAATTGGTATTAATATTTTAAAATCTGTCTACTTTCTTCACCTATGGCTATTCAAGAACTTTTTCATGTAATATAACAATTTTTATACCTTTCGGTACTTAAAATTATTGATTAAATGTTTTAAATAAAATGAGATTGTATTTTTCTAATCGGTAGACAATCCTTTTTCATGAAAACCCATGTTTCAAAAAAAATTATTAAATGTTCTTTTAGAACTTTTCAAAATTATTTATTAAATATATTTTTACACATTTTATTTACATAAAAAATATCTTGAAATGAATCTTCATCTAGTTTTCAAAAAATTGAATGTTTGGATTTTACCAAAAATATAAAAGAAATATTTATTTTAACATGTACAATATGAATATAATTTTCTTCTATCATGAAAAAAAATGATTTAATGAATATTTTACATTTTTTAAAATGTTTTTTTAATGAAAGGTACATTCAAATTGATTCATATGATTTTTTTTTAAAATTTGATTTTCATAATACAGTGGTTATTTTTATCAAAAATGTTTCAATGGTATTTTCATGGAATTTCAATTCATCACCAACATAAGAACACTATTTTAAATATGATACACTAAGGAAATATTGTATTTAACTAGACATTTTTATTTCTATGGTTTGTTTATGATCATTTTGAATTTGGATATACAATTGTATCACTATTCACTGATTTACTATATGTGGGTTTTTATTATGTTTATTGATTTCAGATGGTATGAAAATTACATATATTAGTTTCATAATAGGAATGTTTATAGTTAGTATGTTTTACCACATTTATTTGAGGGATGTATTGGACTTATTTGGTGATAGGTGGGGTATGCTATACCCCTTGATGAAACGGTAAGAATGAAGAGTCAAACTAGATTGGGTTTTAGATGAGGGATTACAAATTTGTTTTTATATCTTTGAAGATGGTCTTGAGAATGTGTTTAATATAGCCAGGTTTATGAATTACAGAATTATGAATTAATTTATTGATATTCAATTAGATTATTTTATTATTTAGAATTCCCATTGTTTTTTTTCATGCTCATGTGATTATTTATATGGGAATGTTTATAGTCATTTATTCCCACCATATTATTCTCAAGTTATGGATTAATAGACCACATTTCAGTTAATTACCTTTTCATATTGATTATGTGTTTTATTATTCGTTGCCTATATTGTACACTAAACCTTACCAAGCTTCAAATCACACCCATTTATTACGATTTAATTTCCCTTGGATACAAGTATGTGTTTCATAATTGATACTAAGGAATATTCTATGGGGAATAATGGGATTATCAATGAAAATAATTCATTCTTTTAGGGTTTTTAATGGTAATTTGAATTAATTTATATATGTAGTTTACCAATATTACTGAACTATTTAATCATTCAGGACATGATTTGGTGTATCTTATTCTATTTTAATAATGCTGACACTTACTCCATGTTACTTGGGTCATGGTCTCCACATTGTTATTTTGGATTAATGTATATCTTATAATTCCACGATTTTCTTTTTTATTTTAATGTATATTATTTTCATGGACCATCTTTATTTTTATAGGAATGTTTTAGTTTGAGGATCTTGTTTTTATATTCTGTCTCATTCCTCCTCTCTTTTTATTTTTTTTAAATTTATGATATCAGTCTCCATCATTGGGGAAGATTTATTATGAATTGTATTATTATGTTATTGACCTTAATATTACTTAAATACCGGAACGTCACTATGGAACTAATATAAAGATATGATTTTAAGGATATGGTGACCTTATTCAATTTTCACATTGGATAGGGATTTGCCATCACACTTAGAAAAGTAATTTAGATTAATTTTTCCATATTAAATATTTAATGGGAAATGATTAATTTATATTTGACTAGGATTCTAATAGTTATGAAATTTAATGGTTTTTAAAGATAATTTCTTTCATGAAGTTAATGATGTAATGTTATTATGGTAGTATGGATTGAATGGATAGATAACTAGGTTTCACTTGTTTTTTGACTAACCAATATTTATTATTGACTCTTCAACACACACACATACAGACACACACACACAAACCCATATATATATCTATATATTACTGATCAGTCAAATATATTTAATATATATTATGATGATTTTATTCTATATGTCTATAGAGTGAAAATATATCTTATTGATATTTTATATGAATATGATTTATCACCATAGTGTTATTTTATACTGAATAAGAATTTTTGTTGTTGTATAGTCTCATTTTTAGGTTCATTTTTTGTTATATTTGTAATAATATATTTTCTTAATTCTACATGTAGGTACAATATAACTAATTGTGTTTTGACGATTCATTTTCCACAAATAAATATTATGTTAATATATTTTTTCAAACACAACACTGAAATAAATTTATACTAGGACATGTTAAAATATAATATTATCATTTTAATACAGTCTCTAAATTATCTTGTAAAAAATGAAGTAACTATATTTTAAAATATGTGAATAAAAATGAAATAAATAAAATTCAGTAGTAGAAGTATCTATTATGAATCTCATTATTCAAATATTTCAATGGAAGTATATAAAATCATGTTTTCGTTTAACCGAGCTCAATTTGAACATGAATAATTATAGAATGAGAAAAAATTTATGTGACAGAAATTTATTCTCATTAAATTTTACACAGTATCAATGTAAGTAGAATCACCACCCTCAATGACCACCAGATCATGCATTATATGTTATAATTTAAATACTAACATTCTTATATTTAGATATTTAATTATGTTAAATGTGGAAAAATTCAGAATTAATTTCAAAATTTGATAATAAAGGACATCATATATATTAAGTGACATATATTTAAAACAACTAATATATACTCATTATTAATAAGCATTAAAAGGGGAAACCAAATGTGGCATGATTTTTGATAAATAATCATTACATTCATACATTATATAATAAATTTATTATGATAGAAAGTGATACCTCTATGTCTCATCAAAATTTACCCACCTAACTCCCATAACCCACCTAAAACACATGTTACTCTGTTCTTACCCCTTACCTAAAATTTGATTCCAGTGAAATGACCCTTTTTACCTATAAAATAGCTCAATTCCAATCATTCTATCACCGCATTCCTCCCCAAAATCATTTATCTTGAATTTTTCATCCACACCCTAAATTCCTCCCTTGTTTTTTATAATGTTTTATGGAGTCCTATAAATATTTAGGATGATAAATGGATAGGTATGGGTTCTCTCCATCCTCCTCATTTTGAATCATTTACTTTTGTAGGAATCCCTTTTCGTTCTCATATGATTTTTCTTACATTTTTTTATAATAGTTTGTTTACTATCCAAAGTGTAAAATATTGATTAGAAATTAACCTTCGCTCCCATTAATTCCATTTCATAGTCCCATTTTTATACCAATAAAGCTCCCGAAATAAATTCTTGATTTTATCCCTCCTCATTTTAATTATTTATCATTCATTATTATAAGCCTTTTCATTTCCTTGTTTTTATTCTTCCTTGTGTTCATAATCATCCCTTTACTATCCAAATAATTCCACATTAATGATATGGTACCTTTCCCTCCTATTAATCAATCTCAATAATTCCATTTGTATACCTTCCATGCTGCTAAAATCACTAATTTATTTTCCATGTCATATGTTAATGTAGTATGAATTTTTATTTTATTGCTATAATGATTCCACCTGTTCAATATAATTCCCTTACATTATAAATGAATCACTATTGGAGAATGAATCCAATTTTCTATCCTTAAGATCATTACGTAATCCCTTTTATATACCCATAATGCATTAAAAATATTTCCTTGATTTTCTATTTTATATCTTTATATTTCGAATACCCTACTCTAGTATTATTCAAGGGTATACATATATATGTTACACTATTTTATTTATTCCATAATTAAATTTTTGTATTCTACAATCCCTATTAAGTGGTTAAATTGATCTATTCTTATGATATTTTATTGATGTGACACACATAATGATAGGAATATGAAGGGTTATCCTTGATACAATTGTAATACATATCGTAAAAAATTAATCTCAATATATGACATGTTCATGATACCATGGTAGTATTAATTTATAATGTATTACATTAACTTTTTTAATAAAAATAATAAAATATTGCATATGCCCAGATAGAGCCCCCAATAATTAGGTAATGAATTAATCACTAGAAACGACATGTTTATGATGCCCTATAAATATATGTTGGTAGTGTTTAATGATACCTTAGTGAATAACCATGGAAATATGATTTTATAAATTTTAGTGATTAACATTGATGATAATATTTTGAATGTCACATGATTTTGTTGTAATGGACACATTTCTATTTTATGACTAAGGTACTTACATCCATTTTATGAATATTGTACATATGTCCATATTATTATTCATGAAATTATAATCATGTCATGAATTATGAAATTTCTATAATGTTATAAATAATATAATTATTATTGTGTTATGAATAATTTACTTCTGACCTTTTTCTTACTCTTGTATTATGATCAAAGAATTACTGATAAAATTTTGATCATGTTATGACTGATGTGATTATGATTATGCTATGTACATAAAATAATGTTAGGAATTATGTTCTTATTAGTATGTTTTTACTCTTTACCTTATAATTATATTCTTATATTATGCATCAATTTTTAACCATGATGTTCATTTATTCACTGATTACATTGTTTATTCCTTATTGGTATTTTTGATCACCCATTTTTATTAACAAATATCTCTTGGAAATCTTATACAATTAGGTGATCTATAATGGGGTAAAAAGAACTATTTCAAGTGAGGTAATTTTTCTAGGTTTTCTTATAAAATCTATTTATTCCTTTTATTATGTTCCTTGTTTCAAAGAAACTAAATCTCAAAATATCTTCAGATATATTTATTTAATATTTATTTAGATGTTTTTTTAAATCAATGCAATAATTAGTGGGATATTATATACGTATCAAGGATATATTATTTTAAATAGTTTCTGATACCAATGATTATTAATGATGGTGATTATTAATCAATATCAGAGTGCATATGACAAATAATTATTTTTTTATTTCCCACATTTGATCATTCCTTTTGTAGATGATATGTTTTCCTAGTTCAAATATTTATGTGTGCCTATGTAATATGATTAATTTTCATCTATCACTTGTATAGATGTTCCTATGGTATGTTATTATCATTCTCTACAATTCATATATTTTTTATTCAATTATTTGAAACAATGACATTATGAATCCTCATAGTGGTTTAATATTTTCACTTTATTATTCTATGATATATATCTTGATTTATCACTAACAAGATTTCTTTTTTTATTTAAATTAATAAAATTCCTTATATAAAAATATTCTTGACACTTTTACTTGTATTAACCCAATTATTCACTTTTTGTGTCTTTATGCGAGCACTACACATTATTTATTGTATAGAAATTTCTTTTTCCTTGGGGAATTTCATTCACGAGTAGGTTTACGGATAAGTACTTGGATGAACATTCTGTTGTGTAGAGTTAGTGTATTATAGCAGTACTCCACCATGATTTGTAGTGATAGAGGCTATTCTTAGTATAATATTCCTTTGGAATATTACCACTTCTGTATTTTTATATTATTCAGTGTAAGTTATATTTTTCATTGTAATACTCTTTATATTGTGGTTTACTATATGGATACATAGAGATAATTATTTTTTCTAGGTACAAAAAATATTCAGTAGTGTATAGGGTTTTAGATTTTTTTTTAAAATCATATATTAAATAAAGAAATTCTAAATTTTTAGACGAATCCGATATAAAAAAAATTAGTAACAAATAGTGGTTAAATTATTCCCCAATGATAAACATAGATCCTTGATAATGCTATCAAATCCTTAGAGATTAAGGAACATATTTATTATATGTGATGATTTGGTGTGGGTGGATATAAATTTGGGAAATTTCATTAAATGCATTAATAAACTACAATTTATATTTATTAATTTATAATTTCTATCACTTTTTATTAGGTTTATAGTATCAATTTCACATGGCAATTTAGAAGACATACCAAACCCCGTATACAAAATAATTAAAAACATGGAACATCAAAGTCTCACCATATTCTATTTTAATTTGGTGAATATCACTAAATAAATGGATCATATGTACAAAACTACCAAAATATTTTAAAATTTAAAATTTATTTCCTATTATATAAAATAAATAAAGTATATCTTCCCTAAAACATGTATCTATGTGATTATTCTAGGATATATGATAAGAGATGATATGAGGTTATCATGAAGAATGTTAAATGATAACATGAATCTTCATAGACATTCCATATTATATGATATTGGTATATCATATTACATGAATTTTAACATAAATTTTATTTATTTTTAGAGAAACATTAATTATCATATATTCAAATCAAATCCACAAGATATCACTAATTAATATTTCATAAGAAGAAATTTTATGAGAATTCAATGAATTAATTCAAATGATGAATGTATTATTAGTCTAATATTAAATCATACATGTTTTTAATACATGAAAATAATTTATGGTTTACTTGGGAACATATTGAATCTTTTATAAAGGGTCCAAACCCATTATAATAGGTTACTCAAATGAGTTCCCAGATTTTTAATGATCCCCCCAAGCCATAACCATCTTAATTATCATTCCATAACTCCTAATATACACTATAATATCTTGGATGTGTGGATGATCTAACCCAAGAAACAGTTTCCTCTAGATTTACTTTGAAAAAACCATGCAGAAGGGAATTATTTAGCTTCAATTGAGTAATCATTTTCAAGCTCACCTGATGATCAAAATTGATGTTCGGATCAGTGATGCCCAGTATGCACAATTTCTTCATCATTTATATATAATATTTTTTAATGTTTTTATGAATTTTGAAATATAGATAGTGGTTTTCTAATTACATTCACTTTGATAAATTATTTTAAATTGTTGATAAATAACATATCATTAGTATAAAAGAAAAAGTAAAATAGTTAATTGATTCTGATTAACTCTTACTAATGAATGTGTATGAGGGGTGGATCTACACATAGAATATTCAATATAAATGAAAATATGTTAATAGCTTAGAGATTATGTATAATGGATTTATTTTTTGGTTTATATGGATGTGATGTTTGACATGTTTAAATTAGATGTTTGAAATCACCTTTATCCTTATCATTGATGTACCATGATATTTGATTTTTGAAATCATGTATGAAAATGTTTTAATACGCACACATAGACACACACATATATTATTAAATTTGTATTTCATATCATTAAATATGACAGCACATTGGAATTACAAATAGAATTTTTATTTTTGGTAGTGTAAATTGTCATATTGTCAAACCTTATGATAATATATATCATAGGTTGTGACTCTAGAGATATCATTTGGTTAATTCATGTTGCAGAGTATGATATATGATATCGTATTATGTGAATGTTATAATATATGGGTGAAAATAGTGCATATATATTTTATGTGATACCAATTCAAATCATAGAATTTATTTTCTTTAGAACTGTATGTTTTATTGATACATCGAAACCTATTATTGGCCATGTTTTTAAGCTATTTAGAGTTAATATGATACATGTAGGTTTCATAATTAGTGATATCCATCCATTGTGTAATCAATCATTAAATATTATTGATTCTATAAAAAAGTTTAGTATTCTATAACTTAATTATTATATCTAAAAATATATCATTATAGTTCAATACTATAGATGTAGAAAAATTTTCATTTTCTATATTTTAGTTTTCAATTATTTAAAAAAATGATATGTTATTTTTAAATTATAGAATGGTTTTTAAGGTTATTTATTAATTTCTTTAGGGTTTATAAATTAGTAAAATTCTTTAAAAATTAAATAATTTATCAAATTTTTAGGCAATAATTATTCGATGATATTAATTTTTTATATTAAAAGTACATTTAATGATTATACGAAATGGCTTATAATTTGGATTTAAATTTTTTATACAGAAATTATGTGTATTTATAAAATCTAAAAAATAGAAAATAAGGGTTAAATATAAAATAGTTTATATATAAGATAATGAATTATCAATAATATATTAAATTTGAATGGTTCAAATTGAAGGAACATCAATGAATAGATTATTTAAATCGTATCAAAAAATGGTTTGATAATTAATTAGATTGATGATATAAATAATATTAAATATGTGATATAGATTCTTTAAATTGTTTATATAAAAGAATTGGATGATAAAATTAATATATTTCATTTAATATCATATGTATTTAAATTACATATAAAGTGTACTAAAATGTAGTCAATATTATAATGGAATATATATATATATTAGATTTAAATAATTATGGAGTTTGCATAATGCCTGAATGGATTATAAAATGGTTAATAATTATATTATTTATAAATAGTTCACAATTAGTTGAAGACTTGTTTAAATGTATAAATTTATTTATTTGTTATTTTTTAATTCATAGATATAAATATTTATATCTTTTATATTTAAATATTTTACTTTAAATGTTATGCTTCTTATATAAATTATCATGAACACATATAAGGAGATACATACTAGGTATGAAAAATTATTTAGTTTTCTTCTACCTTGAATTTGGATTGTATCTGATTATGAGATTGAATTATGAAGAAAATTACAATTTATTCATATTAGGTGTTAAAAATATGATGGGATTGATATGTAATTTGATTAAATTATCTCTGGTTGTATGGACTTTGGATCAGACTGCATACTAGTATAGTGGTTTATGCCTTATCAAAAAAAGTTGGAGTTAACTATCTATGGATTCAGGCTTAATCATTTGGTGAATATTGATTTTATAGGCTTGTAATCCTTAATTTTAATCTTATGAATTTGACATATGAATGAGATAAAGTTGTGTATGTATAAATACGATTGTATGTTTATTTTGGATAGTAGAAGAGGTTGTGAGTTGTGAAATTTTTTACACATTAATATAGTTTCAATATATTGGTTTGGAGGAATGAATTTTATTCCAAATGTAATAACTTTAAAAATGAATACACAAAGGGAATGAAATGGGATAATATTGTGATATAAAATACCCTTAAAAGATGAAGGGTTGGATTATATATAAATAAGACTATTCTTAGGACCTCAATCATGTAATTTGGAAGGTCAGACGAATGTTGGGTTCTGAATTATTATATTGTTTATGGAATGAAAGTAATGGGTGACCCTAATATAATTAGTTACCCATTATTGGATTTTTTATTTTTATTACAGTTATTTAGTATTATTCTTAAGCAATAAAGAGTCATATGTGATCTAATTAGTATAACAGCCTTTTCAAATTTCTATGTGATCTGATAAATTATAATGAAACCCAATGTTTAGTGAAATATAGAAAATTAACAACTAATTCATATGATAAATTAAAAGATGATCATAATTTTAGTAGGAGAACATTTAATAAAAATCCATATTAAATGTATATAAAAAATATTTATATAATAAAATATTCAATTGTAGATATGATAACATCATTATCATCAAACATAACGTATATATCATTATTTAGAGGGAATAATTTAATTATAAAAAACTACATTAATCGGTGTAAAACAAAAGATATGTTCTCAAGAAAATAAAAAATATGTATAACATGGATATATTTTCTTGAGTATGCAATTATTTGATTCATTATAGTGTATGAAGACGATTATTTGAATCATAAAATTGTCACAATTGATTATCTTATGGATTTTTCTTATTATGAAATTTAATCTATAATCATTATTCATAGTATTCATATATTTTTAATTCATTAATGGAAAATTTACCCTATTTTATCAATTTATTGATTAATGATGATCTAGGTATGTGATGGATAGGTCTTTATGCTATATTAGTAGTATAATTCCGTAACCTTTCAAACCATAAAAAGAAAATTTTGTCACATTATCCAAAAATGGGTCTTCTGGGACTAGGCCAAGATGTTTAAACCCAAAAGGTAGTACTAGGATAGAGGATAAGTGTTTCCCAAAAATTTAATTTTTGGGTACACATGATGATTTTTTTTAAAAAAATCCTTGAATTTCCTTTTATACTACTAGTGTTATAGATATAGAACTATGTAATGGATGTGTATAATTATCTCATTTAATTTTTTTTTATAAGATTGGTTTTTTGTAAATAATGATTCTTTTAACAATATTAGATGATGGTTGTATATACATGGTTTATGATTCGTCCACATTTATATTTTTTACAGGATAATAATGATGATAAAAGTAGTTTTATTAAGGATAAAAGAGTTTATGTAGATGTTTGTTAAAATATGAATGTTTTATTCCCACCAAAAGTGATATTTTGTAAAGACTAATATACATTATAGATAAAGATCTAAATAGATATAATACCACATTGTTATAGGAAAATGGTATGTTTGTAAAATTTTACCAGTAAAGAAGAAATTATTTTTTCCAAAAAAATGAGTTTTAGTATCTTAGAATATAATTATGAAAATATTTTAGGGTTTATGTTGTTAATGTGAATATGTTTCGGACTTTGAGAAATTCAATGTTACCAAATATACCAATAATTACTCAAAATTTAATGTGGCTTTATATCCTAAATGTGTTTATATTGTGTTGGTATATGATAATAAAAATATTAACATTAGTTAAAAAAAGTCAAGGAAATAGTTTAATATATAGAATTCCAGAAATGGTGATTATAAACACAGATAGAGTTCCATGTAAAACATAGAAGTTATTAACATTGTGAAGTTGTATGTTTGGAAGTAAAGATGATTTAATACAATGGTAAAAGAGTTTAAACATTGAAATATGTCTCATAGTTTCCAAAAATATTCAATATCTAATTCTTTATAGATTTTTCTCACAAAATAGTATAGTGGTTGGGTTTTTTTAGATAGTCACACATTGATGTGTAATAAATTATATATATTGGTAATGAATTTAATGAATTTCATAAATGTGTGTTAATCAAAAGAATGATATGTTTGTCTATTATATATTATATGATTCAATATAATCTTTTTTATGGAATTCTTAATGATAATAAAAGAGTTTATGAATATAATTGTATGATGTTACACTAAAATAAAATATTCAATTTATAATTCTTTCATTATTAGTTGAATATTTATATTTATTGTAAATGATAATTGACCTCTCAGAGAATGTCTTTAGATTATACTTATCTAATTTTCATTATGGTTTATTCTAGTTGTGATTAAATGCTAATGTCATAGAGTGTATGATTCGTGTATTAGAATACAAAATATTCTCACAAGGAAAACTATTTCTTTTGATAAATGGATGATCTTTGAATTATAAAACATAGAGTGACATACAGTATGTCTTTAGAATACGATGGGGGAATGGATCATATATTTATAACCTTATACTTGAGTATCTATATACCTATAATAACACCCATTATACTTTAATAGCTTTATTATGTATTTTTTCATTCTTAGGTAAGTTGGGATCTTTCTCTTGTATTTAAAGTATGATATCAATCCCTTGTATGAGATATCTTGAGTATGTGTGAGATAATAACTAAGTTTAAAATTTGATGTTATTATCGATTATACTAGTTGAATGTGATGTTATAATACATACAGATGAATTAAATGTGTTGTATGTATCATCATGGTTAGTCTATACATGGAGAACTGAGGACGTATGAGTAGTTATATAGGATTAACATAAATGGGCTTTAGTGTTTTAATGTTTTTACTTTCATAGGATAGATAGTGTTTATATAGGTATACAAATTTATTTATTTAATATTGATTAAGCTATATAATTTTATAGGCTGATTATCATTTATTCCTTTCATGATACAAATCATTTCATACATTTATGGATTTATGAATTCATATTTTTTTTCAATTATACATAGTCACATGGTTACATACATTCTATTTGATTAAATGAGGATTGAGTTTGACTCTAAGAGTTTCACTAAATATTTTAGAGTTAATCCCGAAGTGTTTTCATGTTTATAGAAATTTTTGTGATGAAGTTATACAAGTTAAAAGAGATGATAGATTTACGCAACATTCATTAGATGAATTAAAAAATGAGTATTGGATTTAGTTTCAAATGTTATTTTATATGATACAATGCACAATGAAATTATTCAATGATACTGTGTTTTTAGTGGATATGGATGTTTGGAAGAGATATTCTATAAATAAAACATGCACGTGATTGTTCTATAACATATTTTATAGATGATAATAGGATATCATAATGTGTGTTATATGATAACCTGGAACTAACATGGATTGAATGAAAACCACGATCTTTTATTTAACAATTAAACATAATTTATTACATAAACTTATTTTTATGAAACATAGATGATTTAGAGGTCTAGTGTCTTTGGGGAATAAGGTAATTACATAACAACATAAATCATGAATAACAATATCGTTATTGTAAACTTCTTTTAGATGACCACAACATTCCTTCATACTTACCATTTCATGAGATAACCTGAGGTCATGCATAATAAAAGGGTGATCTATAAAGCCCAAAAAGGGATTAATCCTGGAATAAAATGAGGAATAAAATACATGTTATACAATAGGAGTATCAATATATCACAAGAGAAGAATAAACATAAAGGCATGATAAAGCATTATAATCCTAACATGGAAATGTGGCAACAACACTAAACATGGAATTAGCATGAGCCAAGTCTCATTTCACATGGAGCATGAGTAAACCCTCATTGTACATGAAGCATGAGTAAACCTTCATTTCACTTGAATTATAATTATTAAACACCCATCGAACATGATGTATCATGATACAATACTTTACCCAATGAATTGTAGCGATATCAGGGTACAATGATTTTAAACATTTCATTTCTTGCATAAGTGTTCCATATGGATCACAAACCATTGAATCACTCAACATAATAATTTATTCCATGATAAACTAGCTTGGAATAAATAAATGAAACTATTTAATCAATAAATAAATTTTCATAAAGGTGAATTCCCTTCATAGATAAATGGGCATGGTATTCACTACACAATGACTTTGGCTTGGAAAAGCGTGGTGCAATTTCGGCAACATAATGGTGTTACATTAGAACTCATAAAAATTGTTAATGAGAGAGAAATGTGTGTCTCAATATATTTAAATGACATGGAATGTATTGGGGTCATATAAATAAATGTCCCAATAAAATTTAATTGAATTTAGATTCATGATACAAAAAAATTTCTTAAATGTAAATGAGGAGAGAGAAATTCCTTTCCTAATTTTGACATAGTAACGGGTGTACATGGGAGGAATTTTAAGAGAGATAAAGAGTTATCCCACCATTCAAAAATAATGAGGGCAGTATGGGGGAGGTGATAAACCATAACACAACATTTATATTTGAAATTAAAAAGGCATGAAAATTAAATGAATATTGGACAAAAATGAGAAAGAATGAAAAACCCTTACTTGGAAGTGTGCTTTCAAATGCTTGAGAGAAGCATGAGAGAGGCTTCTTGAGAGCATGGGGAACCATGGGAGGATTATAGAGATTATGTTGTTATAGTTTTGATGAACACTAAAGGATTTGAGTGTGGAGGAAGTGGGATCTTGTGTGGGTTTATATGGGAAAGGTGAGGAAATTCTTTATTATTTAGTATTGGGACACATCAAATTAATCTAATCCATACCACAAACCATCCCATGGTTTTTGAAAAAAAAAATCCACAGATAAATTGAAAACAATATTTTATAAGTCCAAAGTCCTAACTTCTTAAAATAATGGGGTTTCTTATGTGAAGGTGAGTCACACTTCCAAGGACAACAATTTAAAATGATAAAATGTTTAATAAGTCATGAAGGGTCCACTAAAACTTAGTAAAATAAATAATGAAATCCCAAAATAACACTGTTTTAATTTCAAAACATATATTTCAGAACATAAAGCTTATGGTATATTATTTCATCACTATTGGGTCATTATGATGTCATAAAACACATTATATATTTAAATGGTATTAAATTTTTACCCAAAAATTTGATTCTCTCAAAAAATTATGAAAAATTCACCGTTGGATAATTTCGACATCCTAATTCCAGAAATAATATTCATTTTATCTGAATGATTTTCTCAATTTGATAATATTATAATTTAAAATAAAAACTGACATTTATCTAAAATGCTTTGGTTTAGACAAAAATGGATTTCAAACCTTAATAAAAATTACAATTACATTCATAAAATTATATGATAATTTATATTAAATAAATATTAATTTAATAAAATTAATTATATTTTATTAAAATGTTATTTAATTTCAAAAATCCATTAATACATCAAATTAGATTTCTTAGATTTATATTATCTAAAAATACTATTTGTGCTTTAAAACAATTTACAGGGTAACAATAATAAAATTAAAGTATATTCATTATTATATACAAATATAATTTAAATAACAATAGTACTAGGGTCATGTTATATAACCCCTTAATACACCCACAAAAGTCTTAAGGGTGAGGTGTGCGATGATGACAGACTCTTGGGGCGGCTCAGATAACATCGCTCGGGTCAACTTACACTTCTCCCGTAAGCAGTTCCACTCAATGTTAACATGTTCAAGCTTAGATTGAGATTGGTCAAGGGAAAATCCCAATGACGCCACCTGCTTTTTGAGATCTACCAAATGGGCTTCGTATGGGGAACATTTATTGGATGAGGTCATCACTTCCTTTGTCTGAGTAAATAGGATTTGTTAAAGCCCTTTATTTATACTAATAATGTGATCACTGTTCAATGGATGTATTAGTAACGATCAAAATTCATAACATAAAACCAAAGGAGTTTTCATTTTATATAAACATTTTACATAAATATACATTTAATTAGATCAAGAGGTATTTCCATTAATGAATGTTTGGGTCGTTACAATCTCCCCCACTTAAGAAAATTTTCCCTCGAAATTTTCTTTTCCCTCACTAAAAAAAATGTTGGTAACTAGGCTTCATCATTTCCTCTGATTCCCATGTCACTTCTTAAAACTTGTGGTTTCACCACAGCACCTGGACTAGGGGAATTATCATATTTCATACATCTTTTTCTCTACAATCGACGATCTCTGCTAGTTTCTCCTCATAAGAATGATAATCCTCTAATTATACCAACTCTGAAGAGAGTACATGTGAAGTGTCAAATATGTACTTTCATAAGAGGTATACATGAAAGATATCATTTTTGTTGGCCATGGTAGGTGGAAGTTCTAGTCAATAGGCCACAACCCCGACGCGATCAAGAATATAGAAGGGGACGATGTACCTTGGAATTAACATCCCTTTCTTTCCAAATGTCATGACCTTCTTCCATAGAGATATGCATAGAAATACCTTGTATCCAACATTAAACTCACGGTCTCATTGATGGTTATCTTCATAACTGTTATGTAGAATCTGGGCTACCTTGATATGCTACTGAATGGTTTTCATCTTCTCCATCATTTTCTCGACCATTTCTTGTCCATGTAGCTTGCGCTCACCGACCACATCCCAAACCGCCTGTGTTCTGCACCTTTTCCCATAAAGGGATTCATATGGTGCCATTTGGATGCTCATGTGGAAACTGTTATCATAAGAGAACTCAACCAGAAGAATATTTTGATCCCATACTCCTTTAAAGTTCATTGATCATTCTCTCAATGTTTCCTCAAGTGTTTGGATAGTCCGACCGGATTGGCCATCAGTTTGAGGATAATAGGCTGCATTGATGTTCAGTTCATTATTCATAGCATGTTGAAGACTCTTCCTAAAAATATAGGTTAATATTGGATCTTTATCGGACATAATATATAGTGGTACTCCATACAGTCTTACCGTATCCCTGATATATATCTGCGCTAGTTGATCTAATGAGAAATCCTCTCTAATAGAAATTATGTGTGCAACCATTGTAAGTCGATCCACAACAACCAAGATTTAATTGTTTCCATTGGATGACTTTGGATATCCAGTGCCAAAGTAAATGGTGATGTTCTTCCATTTCCATTCTGGTATCGGAAATGGTTGCATCATCCCCTTAGATTTCTGCCTCTCTGCCTTCACTTGCTTACACACTAGGCACTTTGATGTATATTCAGCGATCACTTTCTTCATATTAACCACCAATAATGCTCTCATAGATCTCAATACATCTTTGTGTTTCCTGGGTGAATAGAGATAATTGAACTATGTGCATCATCAAAAAGTTCATTCTTCATCACCGTACTTGATGGAACACATAATCGTTTCCAAAATCTCACAATTCCTTATTCATTAATATTATACTTCCAGGATTTACTTTTTCCAATAGCTTTAACTTTTTCATGAATTCCCACATCATCCTTTTGAGCATCCTTTATCCTTTCCAAAAGTGACAGTTGGGAAATAATTTGTGAAAGGATTGATGATGTTCCCTTCATTATGATCCCCATGTCCATATTTATCAAATATATGAAGATTGTATCCTTTTCAATTATAATTAATTATAGAATCATTGATTCCTTTAGACTTAGGGAATCTACAACCTTGTTCAATTTTCCAGGGTTGTAATGGATTGAGCAGTCATTGACATTGATTATCTCTAATCATCTTCATTGATGCATGTTCATCTCATTCCGTTTTAATATATCATTGAGGTTTGTGTGGTCGGTATATATTTCAAAATTCTCCCCAAATAGATAATACCACCAAATTTTCAAAGAAAAGGTCACTGCAGCCAACTAGAGGTCATGTGTGGGATAATTCTGTTCATGAACATTCAATTACATTGAACCATATACTTTCTCTTTGTCATCTTTCATCAACACACATCCTAGGCCCCTCTTCTATGCATCACTTAATACCCATAAATTTCTCCACTTGTGGGTACAATGATCACGGGCATAGTGATAATCCTCCTTTTCAACTCCTTGATGCTTTCATCACATTCACCACTCCATGAAAACATTACTGCCTTCCGAGTTAGCTTTGTAAGTGGGTTGTACAATCATGAAAAATTTCTCAAAAATCATCGATAATATCCAGCTAACCCCATGAAGTTACAGATATCTGTTACAGATGATGGCCTCATCCATCCCTCAGTTGCATCTATTTTGGAAGGATCCAAGGATATCACATTGCATGTGATGATATGGCCCATGAATGAGACCTCCTTCAACCAGAACTCACACTTGCGGAACTTTTCATAGAAATTATCCTTCTATGAGGATGCTAGTATAGATCTTAGATACTCCTCAAGATCCTCAAAGGTTTTGTAGTATACCAAAATATCATCTATAAAGGCTACTGAAAATTTGTTTATGTAATCTCTAAAGACTCTATTCATCATGTTAATTAATATTTATAGAGAATTATTGAGTCCGATGGCATTACTATGAATTCATAGTGTCGGCATATTGTACAAAAAGTAGTCTTGGAGATATCTTCCTTCTTCACCCTTACTTAATAATATCTCGACCGAAATCCACCTAGGAGAGGTATTGTGCTCAATGCATTTGATTGAACAAGTCATCATTTTTTGGGAGAGGATAATTTTTCATTATCGTGTTTTTGTTAAGCTCACAATAATGGATGCAAACGTGCATTGGCCCATCCTTCTTCTTGACAAAGAAGACTGGTTCTCCCACAGTGAAGCACTTGGGCATATAAACCCTTTATCCAAATTCTCATGTAGTCTCTTCTTCAGCTCCTCAAGCACCACACCAGCCATTATATATGGGTTCATTGATATTGGAAACGCCCCAATTATAAGATCAATTGAGAATTCAACATCTCTTTTAGCAGGAAGACCAAGGAATTCCTCAGGAAACACATCAGGGAATTCCCTCATAATAGGCATGTCATCTAAGATTGTTGCCTCATTAGACTCAATCATCTAAACCAGATACATGGGATCATTTGGAAGTAATAACCACGCATTATATGATGGAGCTAAAGTAGATTCATCTTCCTCCTTGCACTTGTAAAGAATATGGGGGTTGATTCTCCACATGGATAGTGATTTCCCTCTCACAGAAAATTATGTTGGCTCTATATAAAGAAAGCCAATCCATGACAATAATTGAATTAAATTCCACCAGAGAAAGTATGAAAAGGTTAATTGGGAATTTTAATCCACAGATTATGATAGGGGAGGTGTTATATACATGGGATGCAATGATTTCACCATTTTACGTACTCACTGACATCTTCACTTCCATGATTTGTGGTGGTTCTGGGATTATTCTACTAAACATTCGAGATATAAAACAATGCGTAGAACCTAAATCAAGACATTTAGATCGTTATTATTGAATGAATAACTAGTGTACCTATCACCACTTCTTTTTTGGGGTTCACTTCGGCTCTAGTGATGGCTAAACCTCACCCTTACTGGCTTGGAGGTTGTTGGTTGCATCTGAAAACCCTTGGCTTAGGGCACTGATTTACAAGATGCCCTGGTTCATTTTAGTTGTAGTAGTGAACAACGCATTGAGGTTTTAATGGAGTGTTCCTCTCCTCTGTTTCTTTCGCGGGTTTTTCATACCGAATTTTAATAGTCAGGTTCCCTTCTCTTCAACACCAAAAGCATTTTCTAGAACCCTTCGGGAAATTTCAAATGTGCTTCTTTCCGCACCTTTAGAATGTGGGGTGCTAGATCTTCAAAGAACCATTGTATTTATCCATCGGACTGCCAGAATTGAAGGCCTACAAACCCTTCTTATCCCCATGATACCCCCTGTTATTCTCCGATCTCCATTTTCACATTGAGGGAAAATCAGAAAATTTCCTCATTTCGGCCGAAGTAACAGATCACTAGTGATTTCCGTAGGCTATGTTTCAGCCCACCAAATAAGCGGTTAACCTTGCATTCGGGGGTAACGACCAAGTTGGAGGCATATCATGCAACTGTGGTGATGTTTTCCTCATATTCTTCGACAAATTCTTCGCCTTTTTGCTTGATGTTAAGGAAGTCTCATTCCATATTAAGCCGGTGGGTGCACAAAAAATATTTATAAAAAAACATCTTCTAGAAATCCTTCCATTCCAATGCCTCAATCTCCTCCTTAGGCTTTTTATTTTTGATCAATGTCCACCATTGATCATCACCACCCTCTATACGATAAGAAGTCAGGAGAACTTTCTCTGGTTCAGAACATTGAAGTACGAAAAATATATTTTCAATGGAGTTGATCCATCGTTCAGGGATTGAGGGATCATATGATCCATTAAATATAGGTGTCCTTTGTCTCATGATGCTCTTGATAATGACTTGTTCTTTCCCTGGGGGGGGGGCTGAAAGTTCCTCATGACCCATGTCTATGTTCAAAGCATTATTTTGATGATAGAGAATCATGACAATGTTCATGATTCCCGCTCCCATTGGATTAAGAATCTCATTATTATAGTCATAAGATTGATCTTCACATCGGTTGTTAGCCCGAGTCCTCCTGTTATCGACCATTGGATGGAATAAAAGGAATGTTAAGGGTAACACATAAAGGGTAATACAGGGAAGAAAATGATAACTTATAACTAACTTTGATTTCCATAACATATGAATCTATTGGCTTCACTCTGTGTTATCAATGATCTATTTTCTAACATATATTCTTATGGAAAATTTTTTCCCTTATTAATGGGTCATACTAAGCTTGTGAATTTACCAAAGCATATCCCCCAAGAGTGTGATAACCAAGAGTGCACCAAGGCCCATTTTCATGAACCAGTTCCTGTTTGGGTCTAGCTCAATGCAGTGTTTTAGGTTTTTAACCCTAGGATACATATGTTCTAGAGCCGCCTCAACCTGCTCGTATCCAGACATGGATTATTTGCATGATAAACCACTTACACAATGCTCCCCAAATCATATAATTGTTTTTATTATACATATTATTGTATCTATGTATTTACAAGGGTTTTCTAATCCGAATCCCAAAAATAACTAAACCTATCCTCTAATACCAACTATGACAACCCTGATCTTTTATTTCAAAATTAAACATACTTTATTACTTAGGATTCATTTGATACAACATAGAATATTGAGAGGTGTAGTGTTTTTTGACATAGGATCATTACATAAAAACTTGAAACATGAAAAAAAACCTCTTTATTGAAACATTTCTTTACATGACCACTACATTCCCTCGTACTTAGCATTTCATGGGATAACCCGGGGACATGCATAGAAAAGGGTGAGCTATAAAGCCCAGTAAGAAAATAATCATGAAATAAAATGAGGAATGAAATACATGTTAGACAGTAGGTCAATCAATAGAGCAAAAGAGAAGAATAAACATAAATACATGATAAATCATGATAATCATAACATGGAAATGTGGCAACAACACTTAACATGGAATTAGCATTAGCCAAGGTTCATTACACATGGAGCACGAGTAAACCATCATTACACATGAAACATGAGTAATACCTAATTTAACTTGAATTTTAATGAGTAATTACCTATTTCACCTGACGTATCATGATACAATACTTTACCCAATGCATTGGAGTTCTTTCAGGGCACACCCTTCTTAACCATTTCATTTCAAGCATAAGTGTGCCACATGGAACATAAAACATTGAATCATTCAACATAATCATTTATTACAAGATAAAAGAATGTAGAAAACATACATGAAACACTCTAAAAATATTAAATGGTCAAAAAGGTGAATACCTTTGATAGTGAAATGGACATGGTATTCACTACACAATTACATTGTCTTGCAAAAGCATTGTTCAATTTCGACAACATAACGATGTGACATAAGAACTCATAAAAAAAATTTATGTGAGAAAAAGGGGTGTCACATCATTTTAATATGACATGTACAGTAATGGGGTCATATATATACATACACCAAGAAATGTAATGGAATTTCGATTCATGATAAAAAAAATTTTGAATGTAAATGAAGAGAGAGAAATTGTTTTTAGAATTTCAGCATTGTAGCGGGTGTACATGGGAGGCATTTAATGAGAGATAACGGAGTATATAATCATCCAAAAATAAATAGGGAAGTATGGGTGAGGTGAAAAACCATAACAAAACATTAATAATTGAAATTTAAATGGCATAACAATTTTAAAAATATTGGAAAAAATGAGAAAGGAAGAAAAACCTTTAAATAGAAGTGTGCTTCCAAAGGCTTGTGAGAGGCCTGAGAGAGGCTTCATGGGAGATTGGAACACCTTTATAGGATTCTAGAGAGATGAGGTAAGAGTTTGGAAGAAATACAAATGATTTGAGTGAGGAGGAAGTGGTAGCTTGGGTGAGATTAATTAGGAAAGGTGATGGAATTCATTATTATTTAGGTTTTGGACTCCTCACATTAATCTAATCCAAACCACAAACCAGCACATGGTTTTTTCCCATGGTTTTCACTGAAGGGATTTGGAAAAAATTATTTTATAAGCCCAAAGTCTGAAATTCTTAAAATAATATGGTTTCTTATGTGGAGGTGAGTCACACTCCAAATGAAAAAAATTTAAAAAGGCAAAATGCTTAATAAGTGTTGAAGGGTCCACTAAAGCATTACAAAATAAATCAAAAATACCTAAAATCATATTATTTTAATGGTAAAACATATATTGGACAAACAAAAAGTTTATAATATTTTATTACATCACTGTTGAGACATTATGATGTCATAAAACACATTATATATTTAAATGGTATTTAATTTTTACACAAAAGTTTGATTGTATCTAAAAATTATGAAAAATTTACCGTTGGATAATTTCAACATCCTGGTTCCAGAATTAATATTCATTTTATCTAAATAGTTTTCTAAATATGTAAATTTTTTCTTTTAAAATAAAAACTGAAATTTATCGAAAATTTATGGGTTTTGACAAAAATGGCTTTAAACCTTAATGAAATTTACAATTGCATTCATAAAATTAAACGATCATTTTTATTTAATAAAAATTAATTTAATAATAATAATAATATTTTATTAAAATATTACTTAATTTAAAAAATCCATTAATTCATCAAAATATATTTCTTAGTGAAATATTAACTAAAAATACTATATGTGCTTTAAAACTATTTACAAGGTAACAATAATGCATGAAATAATATTCATTATTATATTAAAAAATAATGTACATAACCATAGTAGTAGGGTCCTATTAAATAACCCCTCAAAACACGCACATAAGACCAAAAGGTGAGGTGTGCGATGGTGGCAGACTATTGGGGTGGCTCAGATAACATCGCTCGGGTGGTAATCTCTATCAACTCTCACTTCTCCCGTAGGTGGTTCTGCTCAAGCATAATGTGTTCAAGAATAACTTGAGAATGGTCAAGAGAAAATCCCAATGACACCACCTCCTTTCTAAGCTCTAGAAAATGGGCTTCGTATGGGGCATGTTTACTGGATGAGGCCATTGCTTCCTTTGTCCGAGTAAATTGGATTTGTTAAAGACCTATATTGATACTAATCACGTGATCACTGTTCAATGACTACATTATCAACTGTCACAATTCTTAAAATAAAACCAAAAAAATTTACATTTTATATATTCATTTTATATTTAGATACATTTATTTAGATCAAGATGGATTTCCCTTATTGAATGTTTGGGTCGTTACATATTACCAATTTATATTATGTGGCTATGTGATATTACTTGGATTTTAATAAATATAATTCTTTTATGTTAGGATAATGGTCAATGGTTAAACATTTCAAACACCTCCATAAATATAATTAATAATTTTTTTAAAAATGAACAATTAGGGAGGATTATATGATTTTATCCATGTTGTGAATGAACTTTTTACTAAAGAATTACTCAAGTGTTTTGTTATATATGAGTAAATTCTTAGTTGAATATGGAACATCCTAAAGAATATATAATGAGGCCAAAACAATAGTTATGGGTTTCTTGAATTAGTTATCTGATTCATATTAACCCCCCTAAAAAAATATCTCTATTAATTATCCTTATCTAACTCCCATGATACAGTAACATATCATTAATGTGAGGAGGATTCCAACCAATAATAAAGTGATTCATATTTTACCATGGTTACACCATGAATAACGGATTCCATCATATTTATTTTGGTGATATACATAAATTCCATAATGTGAAGAAAATTGACTCCATGATATATGTAGTAAGGTAAACAAAAAATTCATCTTTTATATAAAACATGGTTTTGATTTATAATTAATATTGATCATGGGATTATTGGTTTCTAATTTCATCTACTGTGATAATTTTTTTTCATTTTATCTTAAGAAACGTTGTTGTAACATTACTTATGTGCACATATTTAAGATTAGAATATAAAAATAATCCATTGTTGCTAAACATACATATTAATTTTAAACCAAGATGAAAATTTAGAAAATTTATTCAATTAAAATTTTTATGAAATAAAAAATAGGAAAATTTTCAATGTATTGTATAATTATTTTGATTCATTTCATAATTTTACCCTTGAAGACATCGACATAAAAATTTATTTAATATAAAACCATATAAACATGATATATTCTTACATAATAAATGGATTACCCTTTAATTTTGTTAATTTCCAATACTAATGAAATAGGTAAAAAATATTTTTGGATCTAAGGTCATATTTGGCACTTTTGTGGGATTATAAATTAGACGTTTGCTACAAATATTTTTTAATCATTATTTTGGGATTCATATAGATTATACTAGGGATACCATGAGGTTTCCAGATTTTATATGGAAGATGGTTGAGATCAAATTATATTTAGAGTTATTTCTACCAAAGATGACATAATGATGACATAATCAACATGATCATTCCACAATGGGATGTTAAATCATATTAATCATCAAATTACAAATGTTTTATCCATGAATACCCCATAATTATAAATAATTCATAAAATAAAAACAATTATATAAAATAGTATATCACATTGTAATTGTATATTCTGCTCTATAAGGCCATCTATAAAAGTTTTCACCAATATTGAGATGAAATTAGTTTGTATCATGATGATGGAGAACACACTACAACTAGTTATATGAAATATTAACTGAGGATTATGTTAGATTAATCAATTTCGGAGAATTGAGATAGGTTATGGGAAACAATGTGATCAGACCATTACCATGGATGGAACACTGCATCAGTACTGAAGATAGAAATCCCCACCACACAATGTGGTGTTCATGTCTTGGTAGGTTTACACTCCATTGAATATAAGAAATATTCTAAAATATAAGACACATGCCCACACACCGCAATTGTAAGGATCACACCCAAAAAATATTGATGAAATAAGGCTCACACTACTATCATACTTGTCATGTAAGTGAGGTTTATTTTTCTAGGAATAATGATATATGGAAGGATTTCCATTGATAAAGTACAATATTAAAAAATTTGGAGCACAAAACCAATACTAGTTTAGTTATTAGGATGAGTTAGGGGAATCACAACATTATATTTTAGTGATTTAAATATAATGACTTTTCATATTTTCTGGATTTGGTTATCGACCATAGATCTCATGACAATAGAGAACATCCCACAAAAATATATAATTCATAATTATATTCATGATTCATTGAATTCACACATACTGTAGAGAAGATAAATCCTATAAATTATAAATGATTTAATTTGTAATATATTTCTTTAGATTGTGGATAATTTGGTAAATATTTTTTATGATTAATGCATGGTTATAATTCACATTCAGTGGTTTATATGTTACTAATTTTTAAAAACGCTATCAATAATATGTACCCCTTGATATTAGTAATATTGATAAACAAATTAAGTCACTTTTTGTGGAGGGGAATTGATATATTTGAAATTTTAAAATATGTTAGGGTACTTTGAATAATTTCATTGATGAATATAATTTAATGAAGAAATGAAATTATAATGAAAAAAACTTGTTAATATTGTATTTATCCTTGTAGAATAATCATTTTATCTGATCATTAGGTAATATATTCCATTTTCCCATGACTCAAAAGATGTTTGTTGAGAAATAAGATTAGGGTGTAACCATAGAACTAGTAGAGAATCAATCCTTAACCATTGTAACACTAATAGTTAGTTGTGTTTTACCATATTACATCAGAAACCCATCATTATATTCTTCTTTTATTATTCAATTTCAGATAACTATGTCAAATATTAGTGCCCTTGTAATTATATTCATTACATAAATATTATGGGATCTGGAATATTTGAATGATTGAAGTGTTATTTCCAATATTATAATAATATATAGTGAAATATAAGATTAATAGAACACACTAATTAACCACCCTTATTAGGGTGTACTGGGGCTTTGTTTGAAATAATTATTATCAGATACATATGTTAAATGCACAACATATTTATTATTGGATGATTTATTCCATGGATAATGTATTTGATAAAAATGGGGTTTTATTTTTAGATGTTTTTTATTATAATATTTGTAAGAACCATATGATATATTCATTACAAACACCGAGACATGAAACTTTTTATACTCTAATTTATGGATTATATATTTTAGATGGTATATTATTTTCTATAGTTGATGTTAATAATATTCCACTAAATGATGATGAAATGGAACAAAAATACTTATTTGGTGCTTTTTAAAACAAATATTTATGAACATGTTGATATTATTTTCAATAAACCCCATTCGAGATAAATTTGATAATAATCATGAATGAGGTAACAAAATAAAATTATCAAAACATTATGTTTTTCATAAACGATTTGAAAATTTATAGATGAGATTGGATTATAATGTTTATGGATAATTTAACTATACAATTGAATTAAATTTATCTATTCATGTAATTTTTGAGGGGAGAGAATTTTTTAAAACTACGATAAAAATTCCCAAAATATTTCCACATTTTTATAATGATAAGGTGTCGACTCTAGAAGAACTATATCTCATTGAATAATTTATTGATTATATTCACAATAAGCTAGTGGATTATGGAATACATGTAAATCCACAAAAAATATTTGGTCAATCAATAAAGAATATATATTTTGAAACCATGGTGGTTCTTGAAAAACATTATGTTGGAAATAAATAATATGATATCATTATTGGATATCGATCAACTATTGTAAAAAAATTCAATTAGCGTAAAAAGAGATATAATAGAAAACAGTTTTGGATTTATTCAATTAAAGATCATTTATAAATATAGTTGTGATATATATATGAAAAGATGAAGATAAAATATAATATGAATGTAGAGGAAAAAATGGAGAAACTTTCACTTTAAAAAGTAACTAAAAAATTATAAATACATATAAGAAATAATTTCTAGAGTAAATGTTTTCTAGTAAATAATAAGAATAATATTAAAGGTGATTTCATGATGGTGAGTAAAAATTCAATTTACTCCCATAAAGACCATAACAATCAAACCAATAAAGATTTTTATCAAAAGAAAAAATATTAAAAATTCATTATCTAAGGGTTGTGGAACCAATTAAAATATATAACTTGTAGAATTAATAGATTTTATTTTTATTCATTATGTGAAATAATAAAATATCCCTTATTATTTATGGATCAGTTATATTAATCAAAAAATAAATGATAAATTATTAAATTTGAATCATATGGATAACATTCAAATATGATATAAAATCAGGGATAGACATGAAATGTGTGTTTGAGGTAAAACATTGATAAGTCCATACATGATGTAAAAGGAAATGGAATAAAATCGTGAAGATTAGATTCCCACCAATTTGTGTGGTACAATGAATGCTTTAACAAAATATTTAGAAAACCTTTATCCTATTTGTTTAAGAGTTTTATGTAATGCTTGTATCGTGTTAATGATATAAAACAAAAAGGTGATTGAGTATATTGAGTTATTTGAAAGGATAGCTGAGAATAAAACATATAAAATGATCATGATTCCTACATATGAAAATATCATGGAGTACTAAAAAATTGTATTGAAAATTACATGTAGAATCATGGAATTCAAAATGGAGTATCATTAGGGAGAACATCATAATACAATAGATTCATGTCAAAAATAATAAAATAGTAAATTATATAGTATATAATATTCTCATCGAAAGCGGCATATCACATCATTATTGGAAGGGATCCATGAAACTAGGAATGTAGATTCAAAATAAGGATTTTTTTGTACTTTATGTTCAGAAGAAACAATGTGAGATATGGAATGGAAATAAGGCAACATTGAAGATATATAAACTATTCAACAGAAAGTGTTACCTTTATAATTAGGAAGTTAATAGATGTAAATATTTATATATATATCATAGATAAAAGGATATTTTTCGTGTTCTCATTCATGTTTATGTATTATAGGCGTCCATAAAAGTGACTAAAAATTTCATTGAGATGATTTAGGATTAAATTTTTGAAGATTAATATGGGAATAAATCACTAACTCTAGGATTTATTTGGGTTTATGATATAAAATATGAAATAAATAAAACATTTAATGGAACAAAGAGTCCATCATGTGAAGAAGATTATATGACTTATTCAATGGATGAATAATCTTCTGAAGGTAGATAACTATTGAATTAATCATGGATCGAAGGAACTATGTTAAATGAGTTAAATATTATTTGTGACAAATATTCTCCATCATGGTCTTATAAGATGTAAAATATAGAGAAAACAACTATATAATATCAACTAGACCCCTCCTTATATGATTATGTATAATATATGAATCATGGGTCATGGCCATTAATGTAGAGTGAGATCAATTGAAACAAAATCATACTTGAGAGCCAGTTATGAGGATGATATATCACAAAATTATAGGAAGAATGTTGGTGTTAATAAATGAATATTATAAACAAAGAATGGTGATTGTAAATAATGCAATGTGGGTCTATAAGGGTTATTCCTGTGTAGAAGGAATTTAAGTGGTATAAATATTTACACTGGTTATAATAACATATTCAAATATACTTTTTCTATTTGTGGATATTGAAATAAATTTTAGATCCTACCAAATGGGTGTCAATCTTAATGTTTTAATTTTATTTCATAGAGTGGAAGTCAACATTGAACAACAAGCAGGATTTCCAATTTCAGTTGGTGAAACAAAGATTTATTGGTTTAAAATTAGAACTTATAACCTAAAATAAGAAATTCAGGACTATTATTCACTCTATGACACTTTCATAGAGAAAATTAAAATTATTAGAGGAGGAGTTAAAAAATATTTCAGTGAAATTAACCAATTAAAAATTTCTTGTCATTCCATTATATGGTGATGAAATCATATTTTAAGAAATTAGGATGATATTAGTGTATAAGATTGCATGACTGATAAGAAAAGAGTTTGATATATTAGTGATCAAAGAACACACATTTTTTTATTAAGATTCATGTAAGTAAAATTTGGGAAAACAAGCTTTTTTCCAAGAAAAATATGTTATGTAGCTACTAATGAATTCTGAGATGAATGATATAAAATCAGTTTCAACAACAATAATTGATGGAAACAAGATAAAAAATCATAATGAACGAAAATATGTTTAGTCTATTTCTACCAATGAACGATTTGATGATGATTATAACTCAAAAAAATAGAGCCATAAATTATTTATGAAACACAATTTATGTACCATTATTAGAGATATCCAATGGAATAACATCTATTGGTTATGAAATGGATATAGTGGTATATTTAAGGAACCATTGATTATGGTTTGGTATATTGTTTAGTGAATGATAGAAATATAAATATGTATATGGATTCTGATTTGGATGAATAAATTAGTTAGAAAAAATACATACGAGTAGTCATATTATTTATTTTTTGAATATACATTAGATAAATTTAAAATATCAAGATAAAACACCTATGTATACTTCAAAATGATAGTTTATTTTAATAAAATGTTAAAATTGATGTGAATGGAAAATTTTATAAGATCTTGGATAAATTATGGTTCATCTCATGGTTAATTATTTAAAAAAAGATATTTTGTTATTAAAAAATATAGTTCAAGATTCATGAATGATATATTTCAAAATAAAAAATAATTTCCTTATAGAGAAGGTGGAGGAAAGTATTATCAAATTGTAATACATCAGAACCAATGAATATTTGGTGGATATCTTGACAGAATCATTCAATACATAGATATTTGATAATAATTAGATTATTCATTGGGTTTAACCACCTGATTTATCTTGAGTAGGTTTATAAAATATACTCTCCCATTGAAAATTTAATTTCATTCATGTATTCATGAGTTTCACAAAACACTAACAATTGGGATTACTGTCCAAGGGGGTTATGTAATATGGAATGTGAGATTTTTTGAGGAAATGTACTATCAAGGGATTATTTAACTTTAATGTGGTCATTTGGTTTGAACACATTGGCTAATATGAGCTCTGTGGATATTTCATGAAGGGTGTTTATTGGGTGTTTTTTTGAAAAAGATTTTAGTTCAGGTTAATATCATGATTTATTAAGAAGTGATTTGAGAAAATGGTTGAAGGAAAGTGTTTTTATATTGATATATTTTTTAAAAATATATTTTCTCATGTAGAATAAGAGTGAGGGAAGGATTATTTCATTTCAATTGGGAACTTCTAGAGTTTAGTGACCTATAATTTCAGTAATGATTTATGGAATTCCCAAGTAGCCCAAATGGGAATAATGTTATAACTATGTCAATAATTGTATTTCTTTTATTATCTCAAGAAGCTTAATTTTGATTCTAATATTTGTTAGTAAATTTTTAGAGTTCATATTGACTATTATTTTAGAAACACATGGCTTGATGATGTTTAGTGTAATCCTGATAGCCCAAAATATGATTGGAGTTTTCTCTACCAAAGGGTAAATAATCATGAAGAAATCATGGTTTAAACCTCCAAAAGTAGGGCAATGATAGATTAATCTTAAAATTCAAATGAATAATTGTTGGATAAAATCAATACTCAAATGTTTTCATGTTATTAAACCATAAATATAATATAGTATAGTGAAATGTAATTGTATAGGGTTTTCTATAAGTAAATCTTCATATTATTAAACAATGAAGATGAAATAGTATATTTTTGTGGTAAATAATATCCTTCCAAACCCGATTATATGGAAAATTAACTATGTATTATGTAAGGTTAATCACCTGGGAATCCTAGAATGTTTTATGAAACATTGAAATCATTATTCAAACTTAGTGGACATGCTATAGTAGTTTTGGAAATAAGATACCCCACACACAATGTGGTGGTCATTCTGTGGGAGGGATTACATTGAAAAAAATATAAAAAATCCATTAAAATATGTAAAATAGGTACACAAAATTAAATTTGAAGGACTATGACGAATTGAGACTGAATAATGGAATGCCACACCATGACATATCTCATTACATTATCGATAGTGTGTTGTGAGAAAAATGTTTCAATGATGGATTTTCTAATAAATAAGACCTCACATAACAACTAGGAGGACCATTATTCCTATAATGATCGTGGATTTTATTAATAAAATTACCTTTTGTTTGTTAATAATCATTATAGTTATAGAAGTTTCATCAAATATATTTGACATTTTTGGAATGAAATAGCACGTTCGATTTAATAGGCAATTAATAATCTAAACCATTAGTAATATAGTTATTTTACGATGACCATTAATATTAGTATATAGAGGGCTATGATAAAGTCTAGTTAACAAAGAGGGAAGATGAGATGATCTCAATATCTTTGATCACACCATATGAAGCCAATCTATTTGATATTATAAGGAATATGGAATAATTTGGCCATTCCCATGTCCAAGAAACATCTAAGATTCAACGACTTAATATTGGAAAAAATTGTTTAAGGAAGAAGTTCAAGGTTATCGAGGTCATAACCCAAATCATGTTATCTATACCACACAAAAAATGCTCCATCATCAGAAAACTAATATATACAGTGTACATTGGTGTAATATGGGGTTATGTATCTAGAAACATGATGTGTGGCATTTTATATATATATCATTATTAAATCATTATTAAATTTATTCTATTTTATTATAATGCTATTAATTACTATGAACTGTTTTTTGTAAAAGAAATGTAATCATGACATGAATAAATAAAAATTGATTATTTGGGAAATATATAATTCAAATTAAGAAAAACATTTGATTAATTCATTTTTTTAATAAATAATAAATTAAAAAAATATTCTTCTTAGATAATAAGCATTTACATGATAATATACTTAAATGAAGGATAATGTAATATCTATAAGAGAAACAATGTAGTAAATATATTAAGAACTAGTGTGTTCACTAAATAGGGTTTCATGTTTAAATGATAAAATTGTCGTGTTTTAAAAAAATATTTTTATAAAGTAAATATTGTTTTTAGTAGTAGATCATTATTTCCCATTTGAAAATATTTCATAATTTTTTTAGATAGCATAATATTTGGGTATAAATTAATTACGTGATAAATATATAATATATAGTATGAATTCATAATCATAAAAAAATAATCCATTAAATTAAATAAAGAATACATTACAAAATATAAATTTTTCATTTATGTTTATTTACATTTTATGTTATTTTGTTAATTTTATAACCCATTAAAATATTCTAGAAAATATATATTATATTTTAAGGGTTTCAAATCAATTCTTTAGAAACAAGAATAATTTCAACATCTGTAATGATATAATTATAAGGAATTTGATTAATAACTAAATAAGATATTGAAAACAAGAACTCCTTGGAAGAAAACATTGGCCAAAACCATTGGAAGGATAGTGTTTTTCATTACATTATCCTATAGAGTTCAGTACCTATCTTTTGAAATTAATTATGTAATACCCACTATTTTTCTATAAATAACCACAAATCCTGACACTCCACTTCACATGAAATTCCTTAATCAAGAACATACTCACCCTATATATCTCTAAATCCATCCCAATGTGTTCCCATGATCTTATGATTCTCCTCAACTTCTTTTAAAATCACCCTCTAAAGGAAAGAGATCATGTCATCTTCCTTTAAATTTCAAGCGCTTTATTCGCACAATGATTTTTTACCACTGTTCATGTTGTAATGAATTATAACACATACCATTAATATAATTATGAAGTTCATGTAATTAAAAGACACTTTTAATCCCAATTATACCCTCCCTTTCACATTTGTGTGGACCCTTTATGTGACAGAAACTACCCACTAATGTTTTCCATGCCAAACATTTTTGTAGTGAATACCAATCCCCATTTACACTCAATAATATTCACATAGATGTACTTATCATTGTTTTATTTGGGAAATCCATGTATGTAACACAAAATACTTAATAATGTGGTTAAAATTGATGATATGAGTCTTAATATTGCATGACCAATATTGCACACAAATGAAAGTACAAGATAAAAATGTGATGGGTGCACCTGAAATTATATATCCCAACATTGGGTTTGGTAATTCTTTTACCTCTTGAGAAACCATGTATAGTGTACTAGAGGATATCCTATGAACATGTTTTTATGATTAATTGGGGGTTTGACCTGAATAATTCATACGATGTCATGTTTTATTTTGTTTCAACATTCCTATGTTTCCTTGATACTATCTTCTCTTATCATGCTTCGATGTAAATGTTTATCAATATGAACCATTTTTTCATTTTGATGTACACCTTGACAAACATCTATTAATCTTTTCTTGTCCTCTTTTGATAATTCCTTTTTTGGGATTTATATCGCACATATTTCTTATGTATGTTTCAATGTTATCCAATGAAATATTATATGATTTGTCGAATAAAAGTGAATGTTTTAAATGTTTTAAAAATGAACATTTTATTTAATAACGAAATCATTTAGAATTTTATTTTTAAGCTAAAAATGTGTTATACACCACATAACCCAATCTATCTAAAAATGATATTGTATGTATAGGGGATAATTTGGAAGCTAACCATCAGGATTTGAACCATATATAAACATTGGTCAAATATGACCATTGTTCAATATGACTATTGGGAATAGTACTCTTGATAATAATTCTAGCATTTTAGTTAGTGTTTATAATTAGAAATGAAAAAGAATCATTAATAAAGGTGAATTGATGGTTTGAACCAATAGACTAATTCCATATAATGCCCATTTATTCAAACATGGGAGCAGGATATCATCATCGGGGTTCACTGTTGACCAATACAATGCTATGAATCAATAATTAAAGCTAGAATGAAATCTCATATGGGATAAGTTCAGGTTAGTGGAAATTATCACTCAATTTATGTTAGTTGTTAAACCCTATTAATATATCAATATTGCACACCTTACTCTTAGGTCACACATAGGTGTTATAATGGGTTTACATGTGTAGGACTTAGATACCTATAATTAAATTAAATTTTATAAATAAAATTGTTATTTCATGAATATTTTTTCTTAATAGAAAAATATTTGTTTAATTGATGTGGAAATTGATAAATTTAATTTTGAAAAAAATATATAAATTTCTAAAAGTATGTAATTTTTTATTAAAAATAGTTATTCTAAATAATATTTATCTTAGTAATATATAATGAAAACAAACTCTTATTGAAAAATAAATGATAAAATATTATTATTATTTCATTGATAATTTTTAAGTGTCAGAAATTGTACAATGCATTTTTAACCCGCTATTTTTTTAATAAATAAGAATTTTAATATTTAACATTAAAAAATATCATATTTAGACAATATTTCTGATAAAATAAACATCATTATTTAAATTAGATTTTAAAAAAAAATAGGGAGAATTTATGAGAATTTTCTAAAATAATTTATTTTTTCTTAAGCTGTAAATATACAGCTTGGGTTTTTCTGCTTGTTAAATGACTTCATTATTATTTGATAATGATGTAATAATTAATTAACCAAAATAAATTACCTAATATAATTTATTTTCTTGATACAATTTATTTTTATATATTGTCATCAATTTCCCACCCTATATTTTAGTTTCCAATGTCTAAAATAAATACATTGACATTAAAAACACTATTTTGGGAAAAATTTACTTTTCCATGCCAAAAGAAGTAATTTAATATTATTATTGAAAATTTGGTTTAAAATAACATAAAATATGTCTCAAATTTCTAAAACCATTGTAAAAAACCATGGGTAAGGCAATTGTTCATTTTTCCATAACGTAAGATTCCAAGGACTGTATTGGGAAATTATTAATCAAATCCTCCATATTTTATATAAATACCCAACCATTTCTCCCTTTAAATTCACTAATAATCTATACTAAATGATGATATGGTTGTTTTTCCTCCCACGGAGTCCCCCAATGGTGTGATCATGCAAACAAGGTTCCTTTTCATAAGATCCTGGAGTAACACGTTAAGGTAATGAAGTTATCCTTCCTTTATCAACATTTCAAGAAAATATTTTTTTATTAATGTTCAAATTGTTATGATTTATTTTATTTATCCTTTTTATCATAAACATACATTTAAATTATGTTTTATAAATGGTATACTCTTTTCCCCTCTCATTTTACCCCTTTCTAAAACCATATTTTACACATGTTATGCTGTTGAATTTACCTCTCCAAATTTCTCTCTTTTACTCAAGTAATTATATTTTATTTTCATTTTGTAGATACTGAACCAATATTAATTTCCATGGTTTGTCTATAATATTTTTCCAAAAAATTATTTTATTTGTGAATTTATAAAGAATAATTCCACATTCCCTTATCTGGGTATAAAAATGATGTAATAATAATCTCTTTAAGCACTTTTATACACCATGATTTTGATAAAAAACATTGTATTTAATAGATAAATGTTATTAATTAAAGTGTTTATTATGATATATTGGCTCAAATATAATTCATACAAATTAATATTTCACCTTGATAGATCTCTAATTAATGGGTTAAATAATGTAATCTCTAGATATGACAATTGTTTCAATACCTAGGTGAATAATTAGGGTAATTTTCATTTACAACACCTTAGTGATTAAAATTGCTGATATTATTATAAATTCCTAAATTAAATGTTGTATCTAGATTTAAAAGTATTGATTAATTTTATTATTTTGATTATGTACAATATTTTTATTTTCTCATTCCTTAATGATAATCCCCATGTTCTTAATTCTATTCCAAATGATAACATTTAAATAGATTCCTAAGAGTATTCCATTACCAAGCATAATTTTGACACCTTTCATTTGATTTATGTCCCTATGATAAGATATGAAGTGAATTTTCATAGGATAAACCCATGAAGAATAATTTAAAGTGGATTAGAATAATTTTTTATGTTTTCATGTATTATGTAACTAATTTCCAAGATGACTAATCAATAAAAGATTCCATGTTTATACCTTGTAATGGAAATTAATGTTATAAAAAGGCAAAAAGAATGATTTGGTATCAATTTATGGTTTAGTTATTTATGGGAATTAATATTATTAATCATTAGTATTAACTTTATAGAAATTTTAATGTGTTGAAAAAACATCATGGTATTTTAGTGAATATTTAGTTCGTGGTTTATGAGAAAAAAAGAAACCAAATCTAGATACAAAAAAGTGGATAAGGCTCCAACATAGATATATCTAGTTGTAACAAAAACTAACAACTCCGAGCTACATTTGAATATGTACTACTTCCTGAATAAGTTTCTTGATACACTCCATGTTTATCACTCTCGGGGTATATGTTTTTTTAATCATAGGATGTTTACGAATCATTATGAAAGATTTATAGAAAATTTATTTTTTGATAATGGATAACATATTTATGAATAATGTATTATGTGATTAAATTCCTTTTAAATTATAATATTCGTAAAATATAAAACATTATCACTATGGATTTCTTATTATTTAAATTGGATTGAAATATGAAGAATCTCATAAATTATGATCGCAATGGACCATGCACTAACATCCATCCAATAGAACATGGAATGGAAACAACATGAGAATGATGAATAAAATATATCATGTTCTGAATAAAAAATTAAATCAAACTGTTTGATTATATTCACCTTAAGGGGAAATGAATTCAGTTGAATCCTTTATGCATCAACAACCACCTTTTTTCAGGGGATCTACTAACCCATTGATTGATGAACATTTGATAATATATATATATATAAGACCATTTCCATACAATGTGGTTCATAATAAGAGAAAGTCACCATTGTTGTATACCGCTTCAATGAAGAAGCTGATCAGTGCTAGAGATTGAATAAAAACACAAACCCAATTAGGATGATTAATTATATATAATGGGAAGAGTTGAGGGAAATATTTTTCTATAATTAAACTCCCAATTCAATGATAATTAAAATGGGGAAGTAGTTACTTGAAGTAAAGCATATAGAAAATTAAATTATGGGAAGATATGATATGAACATTAAAATACATTCTTGTTAAACCTAAAACATTATTGTGGATCCTAATGGAATGGTTGATAGACTATTTGATGGACTATGACAACATCTACAGGGAATATAGCCAATAAAGACTATGAAAACTATTAATAGATAGTATAGACTATTATAATAATTAAACTAGTGTTTTTATAGACACAATGGTCACATAAATCAAATTAAATGATGATATCCTTGGAGCCACACTAAGGGAGGAACATTGACCCTGGGGGAGGAGGAAAGAAAGTGAAACCATTCCCAAGAAAAAAATCTGGGATGAATCATTTGAGGAACAACATACTCAAGAGTGAAATATTTTACAATAGTGAAGAGATGGGCATATATCTTAGAACTATCATAGTACGGTGAATCCCATACTTCTCAGCACAAACAACATAGGAATGATGGTGAAAGACCAACAAGACGTCTAATTATTTAAGTGTTGACAAGTTGGGATCTTTTCCAATCACTCTAAATATTATAATATAATGGATTGGAATCCCCCGAAACAACTTGATAGCCCAAGGCGTTTTTTTAAAGGATTTTTCTATCATGGCGACTAATTTAGAGGCTCCAAATTATATGTTATAAGTTAATCTCTTTTTTTCTCTCAAATCATGCATGTACATTGTTTGAATATGGTTCTACACATTCCTTTATTCACACCTTGTTTTCAAAGAATATAGAATCAATCCTTTTAATAGTAGACGAAGAGTTACTAGTCAATACTCTTGGAAGGATTAACCTTGAATAATAAATGTATTGAAACTCTAGTATTGGCATTGGGGAGAAGAATCACATTGCGATTCTATTAGTCATTTCCATAGAGGATTTTGACACTATACGAGGGATGGCATAGATCATATTGTCTATTTATATGATCAACTAGAGAAGAAAGTAAATATCAATAGTCCTGAATGAAAAACCTATAGTTATTTTCAATGGATTGATATCCTCACCCGAAAATTCTCACGAATCACCTCCCGTAGCCATTTTATAGAGATTGTTGATGAAGAGGAAGAATGAAATGAACGTACATGAATATAAAATATCAAAATTATTGAAGAATACATTGATTTATTACACGAGCAGTCACCTAGAACTCCCCAAAAAGAGATTTAGTGTCTTTTATTGAACTCATAACTAGATCAAATACTATATCAATGACCCCATATTGATTGAAAAATGTGGAGATTGGGTAATTGATGAAAAAACATTAAGGTATTTTGTAGAAGGTCTTTTTCTTAACAAGTGTGTTTATATGGGGATCACATGTTCTCTTTGTAAAGAAGAATTAAGGATCAATGCATTTATGCATTGGTTATATATCTTAATAGGATCCTAGTAATAAAAACATGACTTATCCTAATTATTAATGATTTATTTTCACATATTAGTGCCGCTAAATTCATCTCCATTAATTATCATGGATCTATTTATCATTAATTGAGGGTGAATGAAGGTAATATTTTAGAGACTTACTTCTAATAATGATATGGGAACTATGAGAATGTTGTTATTAAATTTTTCTTGATTAATTATCCTTAGATATTTATGGATGTTGTTAACAGAGTCATTAAGGACTACCATGAATAAAATTGGGTAGTTTTTAATGATTTCGTTATGGGATATTATAAAATTTGTGAGGATCATAAGGATAATCTAAGGGTTATATTGAAACGAATTATGAAGGATATGATATTTAGAAATCGTAGAAAATGTGAATTTTTCTAAATAAAATATTCTCCCTTGTGGAACATTATAACTAATGATGTAATCCACTTTGACCCTACCAAGACTAATGTTTTAGGTTAGTGGAATTACACATTAATAGTATATGAGAATCCTAGTTTCCTTGGTTTAAGAGAATATTATATAAGGCTTGAGAAATTTGTTTTAGGATATTCTATTCCACTAACCATGTTAACCCGAAAAGGGGATAAGTTCTTCTAGACTATGGACCATGAATAGAGTTTTCATGAAATAAAGAAGATATCGGTTAATGAATATGCTTTAACTCTACTTTGAATTGTAGAATGACTCGCTATTTTAGGGATATATCTCAGAAAGGGATGGGGTGTGTCCTCATAAAAAATGGTAAGGTGATTTATTATGCATCTCAATAGTTAATGGCTCATGAGAAGAATAATCCTATTCACGACCTTGATCTATCTATATCTATTTTTTTCTGAAGATATAGAGGAAAATTATTTTATGGGAGAAATTTAATATATACATAGACCCCTAATGTTTTAAGTATATATTCACACAAAAGGACTTGAACATGAGAAAAAAGACATGGTTGGATCTTTATAAAGACTATGATTACCCAATTTATTATCCCATTGGAAGACAAAACAATGTTTCCAATTCATTAAGTATGAATGACCCAATTGGGATACAAATGATAACGTTTAAATGATATCTATTGGTCATGGACCTAGTAAGGTTGGACCTTGGAATTCTAATGGAAGGGACATCATCAATCATATCCTAAATAATTTCTCAACAATCATGACTACATAATATCAAGAAATATTAAAGAGAATATCATTTATTACAATATAAGGTAGATTATGTAAAAAATGATATGTTTCTTGAGATCAATATTGATCAAAATGTGGAACTGAAATTTTGTACAAGGCTATGTGTTTCATATATCCATAGATAAAAAAAAGAAATAATGGAATAACCACATAGTTTTACATTCAATGTACATCATGGAAGAACTAAAATGTATAGGGACATTCATTTTTATTATTGGTCGGATAATATATAACGATAGATTTCTAACTACCCTAAAATGGTTCTTGGTGTGTCAGTATGTGAAGGCAGAGAAACCACTTCCTAATAGGGTATTACAACAACTACACATACCATCATAGATGTGGGATAATAAAACTCTATAAATATTAATTGGTCTCCTAATAACATCTAAATAAAACAATATTCTATGGTTTATAGTGGACCAACTCACTAAGACTTTCCATTAATCACTATTTTTAAGGATTTATCTTTTGAAAAATTTTACATGGATAATGTAAAAGAAGACAGGACGTTACATCGAATGAAATTTGCTATCATCTTTCATCATGATCTAATGTTCACATCAAAATTTTGGATATGTCTTCACCATATTATATGTATCAAATTAAATTTCAGTATGACAAATCTCCCACCAAAATATATACAATCTACAGGGAATATATAGACACTCAATGACTACTGAAAATATGATCAATGGAATTTAATGGTGGATGTGATCCACACATCCAAATAGTTATGTTCTCATACAACCACAACATTGAATCGAGTATTCAAATGGAACTATATGATGGTCTATATTAGAAGTGATTCAGAACTCCTACTTGATGGGATGAATTTGGTGATGGAATGCTTTTTCGGCTTGATCTTGTGAATGAGATGATAGAAATGAACCATTCAATCCAAAAATACATAAGGGTTGATCGAATATGATATAAGAGTTATGAAGACAAATGTTAATGGGATGTGTTATATGATGTTTGTGGTAATGTTTTGTTTTTAATATCACCCTGGAAGAGATTCATGAAGTCTGGGAAGAATGGGAATCCTCTTCCCAGGTACAGTGGCCCTAATGAAATCCTTGAATGCATGGGAGAATAGGCATAAATGCATTCACTTCCACCGAATCTATCCAAAGTTCATGATGAATTACATGTGTCTCTCTTGAGGATGTAAATATATGATATATCACATGTACTGAATGAATATATGGTACAACTGGAACATGACCTCCCTTATGAGGAGTATCCAGTGGATATATTCGACTATAGAGACCAGATTATATGAAACAATACTGAAAACCTCATCAAAGTGTTATAGACGATCCATAAATGTGATGAAGAAATGTGAGAACCAAAGGAAACAATTAGACATAAGTACATTCACCTTTTATCAAATGATAGAATGAGGTGACAATTTCTTAGATAAATCATCTTAAGGGGAAGAATATAATTATCCATAAATTTAAAATGATATTTTGTTTCTTGAAAATTTGTGTTATACACCACAAAACCATATCTCATTAATGATAAAGTGGTATTTTGAGATTAAAAATGGAATTGTCACCATGATGACTCAACCGTTATATAAACATTGGCCAATTAAGTCATTTAGTAATTTTCTCTTCATTATAATTTAAATGTTCTAATTAGTGTTTATAAGTAGAAATGACAAATGATAATTAATGTACGATTGATAAGTGATGGACTAATCTAGTAGAGTCATTCAGTAAGAAGCCTATAAATTAGAAAATTGGATGGAGGTAGAATAAATTGGGATCTTTCTTGACCATTCCCATGCATATCATAAAGAAGTGAATGTAGAACATAATTTCATATAAGAGAAGTTCATGTTAGTGAAAATTAACCCTCAGTAGATGATGGCTGAACTGCCCCAGGAATTTATAACAACTGCAAAATGTACCTTTAGGTTGTATATAGTTATTATAAGGGGTTATGTGTCCATGAATTAGTTACTCATTGTGCAATTTCGCAGTATAGATAAAAAATTTGTTTCACAAATATTTTTTATTAATAAAATTATTGTTTTAATTGATATGGAATTTTATTATCTGTTTTTTGGACACAAATTGTACTTTTCAAGAAAGATGCAAATTTTATATTAGAAATTACATTATTATGAATAATATTCATATTTCTAGAATAACATGAGAATAAAACATTATTAAAATATAAATGATAATATAATTTAATTATTTCACTAAAAATAATAATGTTTTAGATATTTTACAATGCCTATTAAACCCACCATTTTTTGTAAAAAAATATTTTAATATTTGAACGTTAAAATTTTTACATTTAGAGAATTATATTTACAAAATAAACCTTTTTTTTTTGGAATCATCATATAAATATTTGGTTATGATGAATTTAGGATAATTTTCCGAAATACATAATTTTTCCATGAATAAAAATATATTGTTTGGGTTTTTCAGTATGAATAATTAATTAATAATTATTTCATAAATATTTAATAATTATTTTATAAAAATAAAAGAACATTAATGTTTTATTTTTTTAATATTAAATATTTTAATATATATTAATCAATTTCTAAACCTATAATTTAATTTACAAAGTCTAAAATGGAATCATTGACATTAATAACATTATTTTCTGAAAATATTAATTTTCCTTGAAAAAATAAGTTATAAAATAAGATGATTGGTTCTTGTGGGTTAATATAACATAAAATATATCCTGAATTTCCAAACCCATGGGTAATATAATGGTTTTTTATTTTATTCACAACCTATATTATTGAGGAATATATTTAGAAACTATTATACAAATCCACTCCTCTTTCAATAAATAGGCATACATTTTTTCATATCCATTCACTCACAATACATAAATATGAATTATATATTAGTTTTCATCCAAAGGATTCATCCCAATGAGTCTTCAATCTATCATGGTTCACTTTCTCAAGATCGTAGAGTAACACGTCAAGGTAAGATAATCATCCTGATTTCCTCTTCAACTAAATAACCCCTTTTTGTAAAAATATGTAAATTGTTATGATTTCAATTTCTTGTTATCCCTGTGATCATTACCCTAATATGAAATTATGTTTGATCAATGTGAGACACATTTCCTATAACATTTTACCATTTTCTATAACCATGTTTTATAAATGTTATGCTGCCGAATTGACATCTAAAAATTATCACTTCTCCTCAAGGAACTCTCTTTTATTTTCATTAGGTTGATACCAAACCCATTTTTATTTTCTTCTATGTTCTATTTTATGTAAAAAAATTATTTTTTAATTAATTTATGCATAAGAATCCCACAGTACCTTTTTGAGGATAAAAATGATGTAATGATCATACCCATAAACACTTATTTATGCCATGATTTTGATGATAAACTCTTTATTTAATCACCAAGGATTATTAATTATATGATTTATTATGATATATGTGGATCAAATATAATTAATAAATGTTAATGGGGGATCTTTATTTTGATCCAATTCATTAGTTAAAGAATGTAATCTCTACATTGACATGTTATATGACACCTTATAAATAACAATAGTATTTTTCACATATGAAACCTTAGTGACTAAGCGTGAGGATATTCATATGAATGTCTAAATTAATTTTTGTAAACACATTTACATGTTATTATATGTTTTAATTTATTATTTTATTCCATATTTTTATTTTCACTTTTTTTAATGATATTCTTCATCTTATAATTTTAATTTATCTAGTTCACATGTTAACTATTTCCCTTTCTAATTTCCTTATCGGGCCTCTTGCTCACCCCATATATTGATGTTTGTCCCTAGGATATGTTATTATGTAAATTTACATTGTAAATTTATATCTTATGTTTTCATATACTATATTTCGGTTATCCAAGAATGTGAAACATTAAAAGAACCTATATTTCTACAATATAATTAAAAGTTAAGTAGTAAAGAGGGAGTATTGCATAGTTGGTATCAAATTATTTTTTAGTTATTTATTAGAATTGTTAATATATACTCATAGTATGGTCTATAAAGAAATTTTTAAATATATAAAATTATCTCAGTATTTTAGAAAATATTATGTAAGGTGTTTCTAAGAAATGTAATACATAGATAGATATAAAAAGGGGGATGATGCTATAGAAAATAAGTATTAGGGGTAAAAACTGAAAACAATGTTTTAATCATGAATCGAAGGGGGTTTGGTGACATATAATAGGCCTTATTACATTTATTGTTTGACACTCAATGGTGATATGATTGGGTAATCACAAGATTTTGGTAAACAATTATGAATGATATATAAAAAATTATTTTGTTGTTAAAGGATAACATATTTAAGAATGATATCTTAAGAATAAATTCCTTTTTAATTATAATATTCTTAAAAGAAATATTTTTCTCACACTGGTTTTCTATTTTTTAAAAATGGTAGAATATAAGAGGAACTGTATAAATGATTAACAGAATGGACCACCCGAAGACGACCCTATGATGGAAACCAAAATTGAAAACATCATAAGAATAATAAATCCTCTCACTAGAGTTATGAAAAATAACTTGACTCTAACTAAGATACTGTATTCCCCTCAAATGGAAAAATTTTCATTGATTCCTTTAGGCATCAATGACCGCCTTCATTCATTAGATCTACCAAACCATTGATTAATGAAAAAAGAATAATATCTATAAAAATGATTTTTTCTCTACTCTATTATTTATAACTATATAATTTCTCCCAAGTTGTATACCCTTTAGAGGGAGAAGCTGGTCAGTGGTGGAATTTGATTAAAAACTCAAACCCAATAAGGGGGATTTATGCTATGGATTGGGACAATTTCAAAGGAATCTTTTCAATAAATATTTCCATAAATTAATGAGAACAAAAATGGAGAAGTAATTCCTTGAACTAATGCACATAGAAATATAATCAATGGTAATATATCAAATTACCATTACATGAAATTATCGTTACACCTCTATCATTTTTATGGATATTAATGAAGAGTTTTATAGCTTCTTTGACTGGATAAGAACACATACATGGTGGAATATATACAATAATGATTATGACAACAATAAGGCGATACCGAAGAGTGCTATGAATATTGAATTAGTGTTAAAATATATTCAATGGTCATATAAATTGAATGGAAACAGGTATATTTGGAGAAAAACATTGTGAGGAACTTTGATTATGAAAAAAGTGGAAAGAATGTTCAATATAACACGTGAAAAAAATGTTGGAAGAAGCATTAATGGTATTTCATTATCAAGAGTAGAAATGATACATGTTTAGAAGAGAAGTCTAGATAGATTATATCTATATTAGTGAGGTGTAGCCTCAACTTCCCAAAAAAAAACAAATAAGGGGAGATGGTTCATGCCTATCCTGATGTACAATTATTTATGTGTGATAACTTGGGTACTGTTCCCTTCACTTTTTTAATCAGGAGATAATCGTGGGGATGTACCATAAACCTCAACATAAACCAATGGAAAAATGTATTCTTCTTTACTGTCATGATATCTAATGTATATGCACCAAATTATGTGCTTTCAGGTACTGTCATTATTCTCTCAACAAGAGAAAGTACATTTTTTCTAGTTCTACACATTCCTTTTTTTAATTTATGTATGCAATGAATAAAAAATCCATATTTGAATTGTTAAAATTATAGTTATCATTGAGGACACTTAGAGATATTATCCAAGAATCAATAGTGTATTGAAACTCTAGTATAGTCTTTTATGGGCACAATATCATTAAAAATACAGTAGTCATTTCCTTGGTGGAATTTGACACTACAGCACAAATGGACTTGATATAAAATTACAATATTATTATCATGTAAAAGAGTAATGTAATCTTAGTATTATTGATCAGAAAAACTAAAATAATTTTCAAATTAGAGATATTTGGACCTAATAGTTGTCTTGAATCATCACTCATATCCTTATTTATAGAGTTTTTTTTGTGAATATGATGAAGGGAATGAATGTATAAAACTATAAAAGGTCCCCAACATAAAAAAAATTGATGTACTTTCTATGGAGTTACATGGACCTCCCCCCAAAAGAGATGCTGATTAATTTATTGAACTTGTACTAGGATACAATGAAATATCAAAGACCATTAATAGAAAGAATATGTGTAGCTAAAGGCATTGAAGAAACTACATCAATATCTTTAAGAGGGTGGATTTATCCATCTAAATGTGTATCTTTTGGGAGACCATGATCTATTTTTAGAGAATAAGGATGTATCAATGTAGTTATGCATTTATTATAAAGAATTTAATTGGACCAAGGTGTAGAATATGTAACCCCTCTTAAGGATAGATTACATATTTAACCATCATAGTGGGGCTCAATTATTCTCTATGATTGATCATCTATCTTATTATCTTCAATTGAAGGTGAATAAATACGATAATTTAAATACTTACCTGTAATCAAGATATGTGCATTATGAGTTTTCTATTATTCCATTAGGAATGATTCTCTAAAAGGGATGAGGTGTGTCCTCATGAAAATTGAAATGCGAATTGGTTTTTCATCTAAACAGCTAAATCCTAATGGGAATAATTGTCTTACACATAACCTAGGAAAAATAGCTGTAACTTTTTCTCTGAAGATATAGAGGAACTATCTTTATGTGTAGAAATGTGATATATACACAAACCACCAATTTCTAAAGACAATATTTACAAAAAAGTAATTCAACATGTGAAAGAGGATATGGTTTGAACTACACATAGATTATGACTTCTTGATATATTATGACCCCAGAATATAAAATAATGTCCTTGGTGCATTAAGTTGGAAATACCATGTTTTTTCAAGAAATTACGAGGATTTAGGAGTTCAATTGATCACGGTACTAGTGATGTTAGACACGGGAATCAATAGGTAAGAGACATCATCAATCCTACACCAAATGAATTTTAAAAAATATTCCATAGATAATATTATGATAACTAAAACATAAGATCCATTTTTACTAAAATAAGATAGAGTATGTGATGAATGTGATGTTTTCTGAGTTTATTATTGTTCAAGAAGGTGAACATAAATTTAATACAAGGATATGTGTTTCATCTATTATAGAGTTAAATAAATAATTAACGGTATAATCTCAAAGCACTACATTATATATAAATCAGGGAAGCACAAAAATTTATATGTATCATCTTGATCATTATTAATTGGATAATATTAAAATGGAGAATGGTGACTACACTAAAAGGTGTTTGGTGTGTCAATAAGTGAAGTCATAGAGTCATATTTTTAAGGAGGTATTACAACAAATACCCATACCAATAGTGAAGTGGGAAAATATCACTGTCGGGTTTTTACAAGTCTCCCATGGAAATCAAATAGAAACATTGAGATATGGGTAATAGTGGACCAAATCAGTAACACTAGTCATTTATTCACTTTTCTGAAAAAAAATTCTATTTACCAACCTTTTATGATATATGTGATGGATTTGGTGAGGTTTCCACATTCTTTCATTTATGATTGTGATCCATTGTTATCATAAAAATTATGTAGTGGTATTTAACATGATATGAGTACTGAATTGATTTTTAGTAAGGCATGTCACCCCCAAACTATTGTCCAATCTGAAAGGACTATTCAGACACTGAAGGAAATTATGAGATGATTCTCAATCAAATTAAAATTTTAATGGTTATAATTCCTACAATTATATGAGTTCTCATTCAACAACAACCTATTCTTGAGAATTAAAATAGAACCCAATGAATCTGTACATGGTAATAAATGAAAAAAATTATTGTTTGATGAAGTTGGAGAGATAAAGATTTCTCGGATTGATATTGTGTAAGAGAAGACAAAAAAGATTCATATCATCCAATAATCCATAAATCCCAACTAGATCTGTAAAAAGAACTATGATGAAAACCATCTAGGGGACATGGAGATTCATGTAGGCAATAATTTTTTCTATTGAATGTCTCCATGGAAGACATTCATGTGGTTTGGGATGAAGGGGTAGCTAAGCCCCATGTACATTGGTCCATATGAAATCCATGATTTCATAGGGGCACTAGCTTATCAACTTTCACTTCATATAAATATAGTTAAAGTTGATTATGTATCCCATGTTTCACTTTTGAGGAAGTAAATTCTTGATCCGTCCCATGTAATAAATTTTTATGTGGTACTAATATAACAAAACTTATATTATGAGGAGAAATCAGTGGAGATCATAGAAAATAGAGATAAGTTTAAATGTCATAATAATACCCACCTTATAAAATTGTTTTGGAGGAACCATAAATATGAAGATGCAATGTGGAAAATAGGGGACACAATGATAAAAAATTCCCCACAACTTTTATCAATTGATAAAATGGATTATAAATTTCAGGAATGGGATTTCTTAAGGAAAAAATGTAACAACCTAAACATTCATAATTATATCATGTTTACTGAAAATGTGTGTAAAACACCATAAAACCATTAATATTTAAAAATGATGTGTAATTTATAGAGTATAAAGGGAATTGTGGCCATCGGGATTCCACCATTATATGAGCATTGGGAACTATAATATTGGAAACAAATTAACTATATAATTAGTACTAATAAGTATAAATGAAAAAGGATAATTGATGAATTATATAGAAGCAATGACCTCAACCAGTACATTGATGTTGTATAAAGACGATTTTTCAGAATTTGGGAGGGAGGTAGCATCAATGGGGTTCATCCTTTACCAAGCCATAGATGAGCTTCAATATTTGATCCTATAATGAAATCATTTGTCGGATAAGTTAAAATTAGTGGAAATTACCACATAATCAATGTTAGATGAACCTCCCCAATAATCTATCACTCTTGGACACCGTAACCTTAGGTCGTACAAAGGTTTTATAAGAGGTGAAATGTCAATGCCTTATTTATTTAAAATTTAGTAACATTGAATGAATAAAATTTTTATTTAAATAATTATTTTTATTAATAAAATTATAGGCTTAATTGATATGGAATTTGATTAATTGTTTTTCGGACACAAATTATTCTTTTTAAAAAGGATGTAATTTTTTTAAAATAAACTAAGGTATTTTGAATAATATATATTTTAATAAAATAACCTGATAAAAAACATTAATTAAAATTTAAATAATGATATAATTTTATTATGTATTTGAAAATTATTAAGTGTAAGATTTTTTACTATGCACCCTCAACCTACTATTTTTTATTAAATAAGGATTTTTTTTAAAAAATAAAATAAAATATTAATATATTGAGAATTATTATGATAAAATAAACATCATTTTTTAATCAATCGCCTATAAATTAGTTTATATTTAATATATGATAATTTTAAAAATTACTATATTTTTCAATGAATAGTTGAAATACAATTTTATTTTTTTTATGTTTAAGGATTCCATATTTATGTCATAATGATATAGTAATTTAATAAGATAATAAAAGATTTAAAATGTTTTATTTTATTAATATCATGTAATTTAATCTTATTTCATCAATTTCCTACAATATAATTTACTTTACAAAGTCTAAAATGGAAGAATTGACATTAAAATATTATTTTTTGGAAACATTACATTTCCATGCCAAATGATGTAACATTATATGATGCTCAGTACCCGTGGGTTAGAATAACATAAAATATGTCCCAAGTTTCAAAATCTATAGGAAAACCCATGGTAATGAATATAGTTTTTCTTTATTCCATAACAAATATTTTCAAATCCTGTATTGATAAGTTATTAAAAAAATTCTTCACATTCTATATAAATACCCACCCATTTAACCATTTCATTTCACTCAAAATTGACAGCCCTGAATTTCTGGTAGTTTTCCTCCATAGGATTCCCCCATTGATCCCACAATATCTCATGGCTCCTTTCCTCTAGATATAAGAGTAACTCTTCATGGTAAGGGAACTATATTTACCATCTCTTCAATTAAAGAACCTTTTTTAGTATATGTATTCTAATTATTATGATTTTTTATATCTTATCCTTTTTATAATACCCCTACTTCCAAATTATGTTTTATCAATGAAATACCATTATAACCACCCATTTTACCCTTTCCTAAAATGTGTTTTTTTATTCATTATGCTGTTGAATTTAATTCTCCGAATTGTCCTATTCTCTTCAAGAAATTCTATTTTATTTTCATTGTGTGAATAACCAACCCATTTAAATTTCCATAGTTATTCCCCTATATTGAAGAATTATTTGTCTTATTTGGTAATTAACACATAATAAACCCACATTCCCTTTTTGGGGGACAAAAATATGGTAATGATCATGTCTTTTACGCACTTTTGTACCCCATGCTTTTACTAAGAAGCCAATTCATAAATTTCCATAGGTTATTAATGAATTGATTTATTATGGTCTCTTTGTATTTCATAAAGTAAATACATATTATGTATACACATTGATATTTCTTCAATGTGATGGGTAATGAATTAAATCTCTAGAGAATAGATGTTTCATGATACATTTGTGAATATCCTTGGTAATTTCAATTTACGACACCATAGTAATTAACCTTGGTGATATGCTTATGAAGCACTGAATTGAACATTTTATAAAAAATTCAAATTTATAATTCATGATAATTTTATAATGATATTCATTAATTTCCTTTTATCATGACTTAATGATATTACTTGTTTTATTATTTATATTTCTCAGGATCACAAGTAAACTGTTTCTCTTGAGTATTCCCTTATTGGGCCTCATTCTCACCCATTTCATTTTATTTATTTCCCCATGAATTGAGATGTAGTAACATTAATTATCATGACCATATAAATAATATTTTTAAGCGGATTAGATGTAATTTTTATGTTTTTAGGAATTATGATTATTATTCCCATGAAAAATAAACCTGAAAAGATCCTCTGTTGGTACCTTGTAATGAAAATTTATGTAGTAAAAAGGTGGGATTAAATATTGTAAATATGTTTCATGTAATTATGTTTCGTATCTAATTTCCCAAAGAAACATCATCTAATGATATTTTTAGATTCTATCATGTATGAATTTTTATAATGAATCATAAAATAATTTATATAAAGATATGGGTGGACATTATTAGTATTAGAGTATGCTCTAGTTATTTTTGTTAATTGGGATTACCATCCATTTACAAGGTAACATATATTCTGATAAAATTTTATTTTAGGAAATATAAAATGGATAACATATATTGAAACAATAAAATTAAAATTATAAAAATAATATTTCATCTACGATTTATCTATTTCATGTTCATAGATACAATATTGTGATTAACAGTATAATTATTATAATCCCTATGTCTCATATTATTTTAGTCAACATCTAGATATTAGAGGAATCATGTCAAATATCAATGTGATAGGAGACAACCAAATGAGTTGCCTAACGAAATGGGAGACAAAGTCAAGAACATAATGAAAATACTTATTCACCTAACTCGTGTTTTTATTTGAAAAAATTAATTAGGTGGAAAACCCACCTCCCATAAGAATGAAAAATGATCAATTGAGGCCTTTATGTGAAAAGGTCTCCAAATTTCATTGGATGTTCTGATCCATTAGATATGAAATGATGGATCAACTCCATTGAAAAGTTCTTCTTTATCATTTATGCTCTGACCAAGAAATAGGTTTTCTGGATATTTATCAAATGTAAGGAGAATTTATTCATTGGTGGATTTTGAAAAAAAGAGAAACATGAAGACGTTATCGAAGAATTGTAAGGGAAAAAAATCAGAAATTTTTATTGTTAAATATTATCGTTAGAGTCTAGGATGTATAATAGTGATATATTTTGATGACAACATGAAAATGGATGATAAATACATTGGGAATATGAGGTTGACATCGTAATTATTTTTAGTAGGTAACTTTTTTTTCACTAACCTTAAACGTAAATTTCCTTACTTATTTAGTGGGTTAAACCTTAGTGTAAAAAAATAATTAATGATTTGAGAATTTGATAACTATTTATAATCCCTCTGATGTTCCCCCCAATTAATAATAGAGACTGGTACATGTCAGGGGTCTCTTGGGTTTGGAGATTGGAAGAAGATCATGGATTATAATTATGGTCCTGCGACGGAGAAATAACATGGGGAATGAAAGTCTAACATCCCACTTGTCATAAGTGTGTAAAGAAAAATTCTTTAAATTTCAAAAATGGGATAACAAAATTCTTTATGTGTTGGTATTAAGGGATCCTATATATAAATTTACAATGAGAAGAAACCACTAATTTTATCGAAGAATAGAATTCTACATCATCCCTCATCATGTTATCAAATGAGCCGACTAAAATAAATAAGGAAACTATGATAACCAATGAACTATGCCATGGGTGTTTAATGATTAATGATTCAAAAATCATCCATGTATTATGGAGAAAGGGAGATATTATTATGCCATGACTACTGATTTGGATCCAAACAACAATGTTTTGATACATACATTAGTTATTCCTTGAAAAATAGTGTACATACTGTATGATTATAGTTCCACAAATTCATTCATATCATACTTGTTTAGTATAACTATTCTGAAATCTCCGAAAATATATAATAGGATTTATAAGTCAAAATAGAAAATGGGGAAGTTATGTTATATAAAGTTTATATCTTATAACCTATCCATACTTTTGGAATTAAATTTTAATAATTAATTATGATATTTTATTTAGAGGAATTTGATGAAATTATTGGTATGGATTGGCTTTCCATATATTGAAAAAACATAAATTATTGAGAGATTTAGATCGACCACTATATTGTAAATCTCCCTCAAATTATATAAAAGTGTTATGAGGAAGAAGAATTTCATTTGGTTCCATTATCTAAATCTTGATTATTAATTCCATATGAGAAATCATATCATGATCAGATTACTAAGACTAATGAAAATAACAACCTTGATGACTTGCATACTATAAGAGAATATTCTAATTTTCATCCTGAAGAATTTAATTATCATCCTAAATGTTGTGAGGATTTGTTATCAACCAATATTATAAACCTAGATTTAAAAGTACAAAAGAATACATATAGAATGAAAAGTTTCAAACAAGAATCCATGAAGATGAAATTGTCGGATAATTTGAATAAAGGGTTTATCCCCCTGAGTGCATCATCATGGGGTTCACGAACCCTCTTCACCAAGAATAATGATATGGTAATGTGCCTCTAAAATAATTATCATGGGTGTAACAAGAACATCTCAAAGAACATGTATCCTCTACCATATATTGATGAATTGTTTGATTAGCTATGTTGAGAACATAACATCTCAAATATGGATATTCTATATGGGAATTTCGATGTAATGGAGATAGAGGATAACCCCATGACTACTCTATTTTACATGGTATGAAAACCACTAGTTCATATTGATAAAATTAGGCATAACTAATTCTGAACTTTCCTTTTGTCACATAATGAATACAATCTTAATAGATTTCATGAAAACCACTTAGTTGTCTTATTTGATGATATTCTTATCTTATAAAAAATAAGAGAGGAATATTATGAGAATTTGAATTTTTTACTAAAGAAAATATAAAAGGAAAACATATGTATGAAGTACAATAAATGTGTGTTTTGGATGAACCATGAATCATTCCAATTCATGTTATCTCTAGGAATTTTAAATCATTGTGTCCATCCAAAACAAAGTTAACTGAATGATGACCCAGACAAATATCTATAACAAATATCCATAGAATCCTTATATTAGTCGGGTAATATCATTTATTTTTTTAAGATATTTTCATTATTTTAAATTCCACTAACCAAGATAACTCAGAAGTTAGTGAATTTTTCTTCGAATGATGAATGTGAAGAAATATTAATAGAGTTAAATAAGTATATAATCTATTCACCTATGTACGCAATAACCACTATTGGGGATGGTTTTGTGATATATAATGATTCATCAAAAAAGATATCATGTTGTCTAATTATGAAAGATGAAAAAGGTATATCATGTACCTCCATCCAATTAAAGATAAATAAGAATACCTTCCAAACACCAGATCTAGAATTGAATGTATTGATATTCACATTGAATATTATGAAATATTATCTCTATGGGGAGAAGTGTGACATATATACATATCATAAAATACTTAATTATATAAGCACAAAAAAGAATCTTAATATGTAAAAATGAAGTTGGTCTTTGATAACTAAGGATTATAAGTTTTGAAACAATTACCATCCAGGAAGGAAAAAAATGGATGATACTCTTAGTACAAATAATCCTGGAACCAAATCTATTACGGGGATTTTATGGTATCCAATCATCCTGGCCATGAAAAGGATTTTCATTAGAATAAAAAATGAACATCATTCTACCATTCTAACATAATTCTTCAACCACACATTAGTTAGATGATCAAATAGGCCCACAAATATGAAGTGACAACATAGAAATATTTACCGAATATTCCAGAGTTCAACATTACATAAGATGGATATATAATGATTCCATCCTACATATGTGTCCCAAAAAAACCAACACTGAATAGGGTTCTTTTGGATGATTGAAATAGGTAATCATTGTCTACTAATCAATGAATCAATATGATTTATAGATATCTGTCAAAAAATGTATAGTGGGTTAACAAGAAGTGTGTGATTTTACATTTTTTATCTTGATTCATGGTATTCCAAAATTTCTAGGTTAAATATAATAAGTCTAAGAATTTTACACACTTATTTACAATACCAGTATAGAAATGGGAAAACATGACCACATATTTCTCCATTAGAATCCTTATGAAATTTAATTGCAATAACAAAATTTGGGATTCCGTTAATAGTTATATAAAGTCATTGCATTTAATTTTAATTAACTGATATTTCTCTCTTGAAAAACTCACTATGATAAAAATAAGGAAAGTTTTAAGACTACATGGAGTTAAACTCTCCATTTTATTTAACCTTTGTCTAAAGATTACATCTAGGTTCTTGGGATGTATTCATAAAGAACGTGATAGAAATTTGAGTTTCAATATATCTGATCACCATCATATTGATGATTAGTCTAAGAGAACCATCTAAACTCTAGGGTGTGTACTATGTGAAGGACCTCAAAACACCCTGAAAGGGGAGGGGTGAATGATTGTGTCAACGTTTTCCTCAAAATCGAAAAACCATATTCCTATGTTGGTAAGAATAAATTTAACATGTCTAAAGGTAATGTTCAGAAAATAAATAACCATGTGAAAATATTTCACAAAAAAATATAATTGGTTCAATACTCAGGTCTTGTCATAGGAGAATATGATGACATTATGTCGGTCATACCTAAATCAACCAATCATTACTTGTTGTGGAATACATGAGATTAGACATAGTCACTATTTTCCTATCTCACTTATTTACTGGATTTTAGAGATTGCACATGGAATCCCTCAAAATAATTCCAAAGAATCCCCCTAGCTCACTACATGACAGAAGTATAACTCATTGTATTGAATTTAAGGCTACCTTAATGGATTAGAATTGATGTCATTGTCCCTCTATAGTTTGAGAATCTTCTTGAACCATAGACCTATGTTCATTAACTATGAAATAATGGTTTAATGAAAAAATGATATCCAAAACCACCTTTTGTGAAGATCCTTCATGAAGGTCACTTCCTTGGTGAAGCTCACCACCTCTTCAGAAAAAACTACCATAAAAAATCTCACTCCCTTTGTGGATAAATATTTATTCGTAAAGCTTACATCCTTTATAGATCAAACTACCTTTGCGATGCTCGCTGAGACAATGAAGAATACATCATCATCCTGGAGCAACCGTTACATAGAAGCATTGGAATCCATCATGAATAAACTAGTCATTTTTTGAGGGTAAAAATATATATAAACCAAGATTTTTGGATCTCCCCTAGCATCGCAAAATCATAGTGATTTAGATTTTTCCTTGGAAATATTTTTACTAAATGAAGAGGACTGACCTTATATTTATAGACCCAATTGTTGATGATACTCCACCACCTCCTCCACATTATTTGGATCATTTAAAAACATTATCACAACACTCATATATTATATATGATCAATTGTTAATTAATGTTTCAATGAAGCTTTCTATTAATCCATAACACACACATGATGCTCTAATTATTGTAATCTTGGAGATCACCATCACCATTCATAATGCTCAAATGATTCAACACATAGATCACAGTCAAATTTAATTAAAAATTCAAAAACAAAACCATTTCATGAAGCACATATTCTAAAAATTGACACCTTTTCTATATTTTAATACGACATTCATGGAAATCCACAATTTGTGATGGAATCCGTCCTCAAAATACTGGAAAAGAAAAATATAACAAGAACAAGGAAACAAAACCACCATTAATACTTTTCTTAGTCAGAACTGTAAGATCCCTTTCCTTAAAAACTCATTGATCTTCCATTTTAGGATTGATGAAAAATATGAACCATACTCTATTTACATCAAAGAAAAACTTTCGTAAAAACATTGAGATCTTGTTCTATGGATTTACATATAATTTGGGGTCACCACTTTATAAATCTAGAGTTCCCTTGTAACAGTAGTTTCCATTATGTTATTAAAATGGATCGTTATGAGGCTTTGTATGGGGAGTGGTTTCCGAAAACAACATTCCAGGATAAAGATAGAGAGAATAATTTTATGGGACCTAATCTCATCCAATAGATGATAGATAAGGAAAATATTATTTTACATCATATCAAAATCCACAAATAGTAGACCAAAAATCTATGCATATAACAGGTTATGAGACTCAGTGTGTGATTTAGGGGATAATGTGCTCCTTGATATATCACCATGGAAAAAATTCATGAGGTTTGGGAAGAAGGGAAATATTAGTACAAGATACAACTACCACTTTGATATCCTTGATCACATCTATGCTTTATCTAATTTAATAGAACTTCCACAAAACTATTCCAAACGACATGATGTGTTCCGTGTATCACATTTTAAGATGAACATACCAAATACCTCACCATTACAGAATCTAGAGGTCTCACACTTGGAGAAATATATGTTACATCACTAATAGTTGGTGAATATCTCATATTGTAGAGACATGTTCCAATGAAATAAGAAAATTCATCTAGTCAAATTATTTTGGCATTACCACAAGTGTGAGGAAGTATAATGGGAAATAGAATAGCCAATGAAACAAAAGTACCATCATCTTTTCTAGTAAAGAAATAAGAGTTTGATGGTAAAATTTATTAATAATTGAATAATTTAATGTCCTAAACATTTTTTTATTCAATTTAATTTTGATTTATTAAATTAAATTTAATTATAAAATACAAAAGAAATTATTTGGTTATTTTGGCCCTCATAGTTTATTGTATTTTAGATTCCCTCAATTTTTTAAAATTTCTCAATATATATTTTTCACAATGGCCATTGAGATTATTATATATTAAGGGTTTTGGTAACATCTAGTTGATGCAGATAGATGATGTGATCGCATCGAACAGTATGATCATTTTCCAAAATCGCTTCCATTAGAGATTCCAAGGGATATTGAATAGGAATAATATTCCCTTGACTATGGCCAAGATGAGATTCAACAACTAGATCTCATGAAAATACATTTATGGTATAATTTCCAGATTATTGTGATCATGAAACAAACCATTTTCATTGAACCATCCCAAAATTGACCACCATTGTAGACCATACACATAGACTATACACTATTGTAACATCATGTTATATATATAGGTCCTAGATGTTTGAATATTCATATTACCATATTATTAAAATAATGATTGTATTTACGCAATTGTATTATTAATTTATTAATTATTGTATGTTTTTTTATAAAAAATTATATATTGATACAATGAAACAAAAAATGTATTTTTGAGAAATATATAGCTTCAATTAAGACACTATTTTAATAAATTCAAGATTTTTTAAAATAAATAATATATTAATAACATATTCATGTATGGTAATAATTATTTAAGTGATTATAAAATTTAATGAATTCTAATGTAATTTCTATAAATGATATAAAGTGGTTAGTTTTATAAAAACATGTATTTTTCATCATATAGTGGTTTTGATTTAAATGTGAATAATATTATATATATATATATATATATCATAAAAAATATTATTATTATAGTGATCAAAATGAAGATTTATTACAATGGTAATTTTCTCATAAATTTATAATATAATATAATTTTTAGCTACAAAAAAATACAGAAAAAATATACTCTATGATTTTTGATATCGTAATGGCCCTAAAGTGATGTAATAAATGATATAAAATAATTTCATGGATAAAATTATATTTCTTCATTTATATTATATATTTTTTCTTTTATTTTATTAATTTAATTACCCATAATGAAACCTCCAAAACCGATATTATTTTTATTGGATTAAAATCAATTATTTTTTAGCATGAATCACCTCCATATCACCAATGGTATTATTTTAAGGATATTAGTTCTTACCATAATAAAATATACAAAATACCCATTCTTTGTAGAAACCATTTTATGAAGTCATGTGATGGTTTGTTTATTTTTATTTTTTGATAATTTTATCATATAGATCCGAAAACCTAAGTTTGAAATTTATAAAGAATTTCCTTAAATGTTTCTAGAATTACCAACCTATCCCACCCAATCCAATCCACTCAGAACCTAATGATAATAAACATCCTATATATATCTTTCTCTAAATACCACCTATATTTTTTTCGTGCTTTTAAGAGGCTTCTATAAATCCTTTACAAGAACCCACTCAAGGTATGAGATCCTCTCCTCCTACTTTTTGTTCCAATTAATTTCTTCGTACAAAGATTTTTTATTTAAAATTTTACATGTTGTAATGTGTTATTAAATATCCCTTTACTATCCTTATGGTAAACGTGTAATGAAAGGATACATTCACTATCTTTAAACCCTCTCTAGAACCATTATGTGCACTTGTTATGCCTCTAAAATTATCATATGTTTTTTTCATGCCATGAAATTTGGTAGAAAATAGCCATCCCCATTTACACTCTTTTATATTAACCTATATATTCCTGTATTTCATGAACTAAACCACTAATTCCCACCAAGAAGGAAATGAGATTAGTGGGGCCACCCCATGAAAACCTCCACTAGGTCAGGGGATCGTGACTAGCATTGATTATACATATCCCACACATGGGATTCCTTATCCAAACTACCTATAAACACAACCACATCATTTTTACCACATAATGCTATGAATGTCAAAAAATTAACATAAATTTTGGAACAATTTATGTCCCATATCAGTGATTGAAAAAAGCACTGAAAGTGATAAAAGATCCAAATAGAAGCCTAACAAAAACTACAATGGAGTACAACATGCTTATTAGAAGGGGACTGTTGTAAAATGAAACACCCAGTAAATACCACTGATTATATAGCCCTATACTAGCTTACACATTATCTCATCCCTCTTAACACTATTTAATTCTATTTCATACGGTTATTAAAGACATGTACTGAAATGTTTTGTGTAGGGGTTACTATAACAATACCGAGTAGGACACCCTGAAATACCAAATCATAAATAATTAAAAGTAGTCAGCTCCAAAAAACGTATGCCAACAAAATAAAAGACATCGAGATAATGAAAACCCAGATATAACCACAACAGGAAACTAGTATTAATGGGTTTCAACCAATACATCCAACAATAGAACACTACATGAGCCATCAAGGTAACTATCGTCTAGAAGAATGCATTCCACAAGCCATTGTATCACTGGTGACAGTAATGTATGAGGTCATGATCATTGGGTCCCAACCAATAACTACTACATTATATCCAAGTCATTAATACAATGATTGAGGCCCACTCAGTACCACTAGGGGTATTTTAGAAACCCAATCTATAATAACTAACTAAAAAGGGTATCCAGGCCTAGTTCATAGGTGTCCCACCGATATAAAAACACCATCTTGGATAAAATAGAATGATTCTGTATCTCACCCAAGAGAACTGGTGGACACACTGAACTCTATCTAATAGGAAACCGACAAAGATGATCATATTCACATGTTGAGGATGTAATGTTACTCAATTCTCTCATAGGGATGGACCAAAGTATATCACTCAAGAGAACCTACTCTTTAATAAGGAAAAAATTGTATCTAATCTATCTAAATGGAAGTACACTATGTGTACCCTGGGTAAATGGCATGTAATATCTACCCAGGGTTTTCCTATGTATCAACATAACACATGACATGTAAACATCTATATACCATGAATTTTACTTAGGGGTATACGGTATGTAGAGGTAGAGGTGGGAATCGACATTCCACCTTACCATTCCCATGTACACATGGCAATGCCCATGTTTGTTGGGTTGTGCCTGTGTAGATTGTTCGAGACCATGATCTTGGAAGTGTCATAGTATTAGCCCATTACCATTTACTCTTTAGATTCTAGTGTTTTTAGATATATATGTACCAATGTACTCTCAAAGACAATATCTAATACACTAAGGATGATTCACATGGTTTGTGACACGAGTTAAATGTCTTTGTTATTTAATTTCATGTGAATCACTAGAAGCACATATAGGGCCCTACAAAACAGGTGTTATTTAGCGTAAACACCTTGTAAAATTGAATTTTATTAATTAAATGTGATCCAAATGGATTATACAAATTTATTCACTGAATCCATGGATCGATCCAGAGAAACTTGAATCGAGCCTCAATGGTACCTCAACATTGTTGATGGGTAGAATTCAGGCTTTGATCCTCTTGAAAAATGCTCCATCTATCCTCACCAACATCACACAATTCATAAACTAAAATATGGAATTTTTAATGTGATTGCATCTCCATTTTCATTATTGTGCATCACTTCCATGTTGTCGATGTCCATCCCAGGCACACATCAATTATCTTTTTCAACAAATATCATTTTCAGAATTAATTCCCACTAGGTATTTTTCGGTGCAACGGCTAAACAAAATACCAATGGTGAATGTAATGCCCCGACCCTAGTTACCTAGAGTCGGTGCATAATTACATAACATTGGCATGATCACGAGAAAGATCAAGTCTCGAAAGACCGATTAGTTTAGTAGCCTTGGAATAACTAGATACATCCATAATTTTTTTACAATACTTCATAAAAAAACATCTTGTCTTCATATCCCCTCATACTATCCCTACATTTCATTCATAAATTACTTCTTCATAATCCTGGGAAAAATAAAACATTGAAAGGGGTGAGCTCAGATGCTCAGTAAGGATAACATTATAGCAGAAGCTTTCACAAATAAGCATAAACACTTAAGGCAATTTATAACTAAAACAAAAGACTTTTAAACTTGAACATCAGCATAAAATGGAAAAGGTAAAATGAAAGAATGCCACTTACTTACTCACATGTATATTCTATTAGTCGAATGATCACATGCAATATCAATATCCACTTTCATAATGTTGGAATGCATAATGCCAGACTATCATAACCACTTAGCCAAGGCCTCGTGCCAAGACTACAAATAAGATTTTGTCAAGGCCTTGTGCCAAGACACTGGTTTGTCTCATGAGACCTACCGATGCATCGAGGAGCTATAGCGGGCTCCACCAGTCACTTATTAAGTCCAATGCATTCCTCATATGAATAGGTTTAAGCATAAAAATAAACATTCGTATTAAAACTAGCATACGAAATGTCAATACTTTAGCCACAAACCATGAATGGTATAAAAATAGAACATCCACAGTCAAATATAACTCATTTGATACAATATGGAAGATTGTATTGTATCACATTAACCTCAATCATGAATAATGAAGGATGTTGACATAGATGAAAATAATCATCAAAACAATTTGAGAGAAATATCCTCGTTTTCTTGAAAACATTTAAAAGTCGCACTATTTTTCAAGAAGCCATTTAAAAAATATAGTTTTGAATCAAAGTGTCCCATAACACTTTGAAACATTTTAAAAGGAGTTTTAATTTCTAAAACTTTAATGTCCATATAAATAAATCCTTAAAACCATTTTTAAATCATGGACATTAATGAGCAAGATTTAGAAGAATAAGTCTTTAAAACATTTAAAAAAGGTATTTTAGTTAGAGATTCTAACCAAAAGAGACACTTGAATACAAATAATTGAGGTAATCAAAACATTCTAATATCATGAGAATAAAGGGATTCATGATATACTATGTCAAAGTACATTATATACACCACATAAAAGTGATTTGGTGTATATCAACAAAGAAGTCTCAATGGAATGTAAATTGAGATGAAATCTCTCATAAAGGCCGTATCCTTAGGTTAAGGATAAATCAACGACATAATTATGTGTGAAAAATATAAATACACTAAATATGATTGGATATTCAGTGTAAAACAATCAAAGGATATTCACACATATTCTTGTAAAAACAACACCAACGAATTGGATGTTTAACTCAACAAATGGTGAATGATTTAAAATTACTCTTATCAAATTCATATCAATGACTTGAGAATTACCAATGAGTGATTATGTGTATCAAACATATATCCACAGGAATGGGAGTGGAAATTATGACATAATCAAATGAATAGTGATTCCACACATAATCATGGAGTAATATAATCAATGAAATATGTGTAAAGCCGAATGAGTGGGAATTGAAATCTCAAATTCCCTTACTGATTAGGTAACATACGAAACATACACCCATGAAAGAAGTATAATACCATGATGATGTAAATACCCATAAATTAAAGTATATTACACAATGAATACAATCATGGGTAGTACACATACACCACATGCAATAATTAAGTGGTGATCAATGGAAATCTCACGAAATTAAAAGTGAGATAAGAAACCCCTTACCACGTTAATCAACTGAGTCATATGGACAAAAGTTAATAACCACCAAATTATTTACATAATAACATGAATATAAATATAATCATGAATATATATCAAATGGTAGTACACAATACACCACATTCAATAATTTAGTGGCGAAAAATGGAAATCTCACGGAATTGAAAGTGAGATAAGAAAATCCCTTACTTTGTACTTTTTCCTTGGTCGGTGGTAGGTTTACCTCCTGTATAATGGTGAAATAATTGTTATTTAATTATACAAGAATCATTTACTTTAATATGATATCATATATGATCTTTTAACATTGATTTGTTAATAATATCTTAGAATTATCGTCATTTCGGGTGTTAACGAGTTCATTTTACTTTATATTCTTTGTTATGTGAGCCATATTCGTTATTAATGGGATGTATATTATTCATATCCAGAATGATATCAAGTCCTTAGATACTATTTTTAAATCATCAAATGATAATTATACTTGAATGGATATGATGGACAATGAATCTCATCGCGTTCGTGGAGACGGTAGTCCGTACATACGCACGAGCGACAATATCATTCTTTTGATATTAAAATAATATATAATTGGATTTTATATCATATATACAGAATCATTATCATGTTATATTTATTATTTACATGAGTTACACATCATTATTATACCCATCCAAATAATAATATATTGAATAACAATTACACCACGACGTGGAGACGGTAAGCCCTACATACGCACGTATGGTGACATGTTATTCAAAGGATGGATAGAATACTGAATATGGTTGTACCATATTTATAATTACATCACAGTATATATATGATACTGGAGTTATTATTTTATAATGGAAATAACAAATAAAGAGGAAGTGGAAGACGATAGGAACTTGAAAAGCGGTGGTGAAAACATTACCTCTTCTTTGGGTTCTTCCTTTTGATTTGATCAAAAGGGCTCCTTAGGTTGGCTTTCTGATCAAACTAAGGCCTATAGGTTGTATTGAGGTAAGTTTATATAGTATTGGGGCAGGTTTTGGCCGAACCAAAGGGCTTTGAAGGTGTGATGAAATGAGAAGGAGGAGTGCCCTTTTATAAGAGGGGTGAGGGGCACCTTTGGAAAAGCTAGAGATATTAGTTTATAATAAATTCATATTCGGTTTTCAATGGCTCCAAAGTTGAATATTCAAAGGTTAAGGTGGGGATGGGTCGAAAACAACTCAACCAATATAATTTAGACAGGTTTGGGTACTTATATTAACCTTATCTTTAAGTATTAACTCTAAGTTAATTAGTTTCACTTTTACAATGTCTCTTTGTATTTTTATATTATATGGTTAATAAACATACCATATACATACAAGAGACCCCCAAGTGGTCCATTAATTATACAAATATCATGATATAAGTCTCTTGGCCGAACCTTAGATTTTTAGGAATTTAATATCAATTAATAATATAATAATTGTTTTAAAAACTCTTTTATGTCAATTTTGACACTATTCAATAGTTGATTTTTGTGAAACTCATAACAGATTGATTACTTCTAAAAAAGTCAATTAAATAAATACTAATATATCATATTATCCTAGAAAATTATTTTAATTCATTAAAAGTTTCATATTATATTTATTTGGGTATTTTTAATATCAATTATTTTGATTTTTCACTATTATAGTAATTACTGCATCATCATTGTGTCATAAATAAATTAAATTATATAATGTCTAAAAATTATAAATAAAATATTATTATGTAGGAAATCTTTTTATCTTTATATGGAATATTTATAATCTAAAAGCCAACATATATAACCCTCTGTAAAAATTTTTTTGTTAAAAGATATATGCTTGTGTCATTTTTGTATTTATTTTAACTTAATTAAAATAAAGTTTCATTATCACTTACAAGTGGATCCATGGGGTCCCAAAATAGACCCAAAGATGCGCATGGTCGACCATGTATCAACCAATAGGGTTAAGACACGTTTTAGGGTAATTTAGTATTGTTATAATATTATTTTTTAACCCTTATTTACCGGATTTACCCTTAACCATGGTAAATAAAATATTTACCGCAGTAATTATTCAAAATGTCTAAAAATAAGAGTTACCTATTTACACAATTTGAACATCCTGATTCCAAATATGGAATCCATTTTTCTAAATTCAAAACATATAAGTGGCAGAAATTAATTTAAAATTAATTCCCGCTGTCAAAACAAAAAGCGTGTTTTTAAGAGATAATAACTATCAAAAGATTGGCACTTGTTTATGTTCGGTTTAATTGTAAAATTATGTCCAATGACCAAAATTATATTAAATGGTAAAAATATATTCTAAATATACTTTAAAACAACTCAAATTCATAATTTATCACTATTAATTATTTTGATTAAAAAAGTTGTTTTTAATTAAAATTTAGTAATTTTCACTATTCATCAAAATATGAAAGTTATCCAAAAAGTACCAAAATTTCACCCTAGGATAATTTCTATATTACGAATGCAAAAATTAAGTCCATTTTGAGAGATAGAATTTATAAAATTTCAAAAAGTTGGTATTACTATTCATAATGTCTAGTTTGATTGGTTATGGTGTGTTAAAATCTCGAAGTTGTGTACAATGCACGCCATTGCATTATTCGAAAGGAAACATACCAAGGAAACTTGGGGTGTTACATTCTCCCCTCCTTCAATAAATTGTGTCCTCACAATTTTTAAAATTTTGCTTGGGAATATAATGGAATGTCCCACATCGGAAAAAGAGCCAATAAAACTATCACTTTAAAAGAAAGAAAGAGAGGTATAAGGGTCATCCAAGATAACCCATACTAGGATTCCATGTAAGAAAACATGGATATGGATGATAAAATAAGTGTCATGTTCTGATGGAGAGGGATAGAAATCATGATCAGGAGAATGTTAACAATGAGAAAACCACAAACTTGTGTTAGGACAAACGACCATTAGTCTCCTAGTAGGAAAGTAAACAGACAACATTTTTTTAAGTTACATTACATAAGGAAGAGGAATTCATTAATGATATTGACTATGAACATTATGAGATATACTTAAATTTTATGTAAATTTTCATTCTTTAATAAATTTCCACCACTAACTCAATTTTTTTAAACGATGAGTATTCAAGAAGACTTGGTCACACTGGAAGAGCTAGAATAAACTTCTATAGAATCACATGATCCATGCAGGATAAACCATATATTTACATTGTCTTTGAAGATTAATCAAAACCAAAATGGTTAGTTAATGATCTAATGGTCCCCCAAAAGGATATTCATTGAGATAAATATGCACTAATCTTAATTTCTAAAATTAAACCAACAATACCCCAAAGTTAAATAGATACCATTCAATAACCAATTGTCCTTAAAATCCTTTAATATAATCCAAACTAATATTGAAACCCAAATCATAGAAGAATTTGATTATGTAGTCTCCCATGTTACATTGTATCTCCAAATGACATCAAATACTCTTAAAGTCACATACTTAAAAGTAATTAACATCATCACATATTCTCTGTTATAGGTTAATAATTTCCATAAATAACCCAAATCACTATAAATCAACAATAAAAAAGTAGATAAAAATCCACCATTACTCTACAAATGAAACCCCATTGTATTCTATTTTCCTTGGGCATATAGTGTTTCCAACAAAGCGAACATCTTCCAAAATAACATTTATCACTTAATCACCAAATCATTTTCCTATACCAAGGGTATTCATTTGATAAGACATAAGAACCCAAATCATCTTATTATTGATCAATAAAATTATTTAACAAAAAAATAGTCACATTAACCAGGGACTTCACGTAGTCCAGTGGTAGGCGATAAATCCCAATCGCACTTTGGTTGTGGGTTCGATTCCCACAGCTTTGTCCGACGCGACGGGTTGTCACACGGTCTACGTGTTGTCCTTTTTCAAAAACTATATTTTATAATATTACCAAAATGAGATAAATTCCTCAAAATAACATAATTTAATCACAAATGTTATATCATACTTTGCATTTTTATCCCAAATTATAATAACTTATAATTTTCTCAAACCCCAATGATCATATAAAACCAAATGGTTATTTATACCTATATCCACAAGAGAAGAGACAATTCTTCTTCAAATATAATTCTCACATGGCAAACTGCGGGGTTACAAATACAAGAGAAAATTATTCCAAAGTACCCATCAACAAGGAGTGCTAATACTTTTTAAGTTTTTCTCCAACCATTTTTTTCCACATATCTTCTTCTTTGACCAAGAAAATATCCTATAGAATAGGACATTCACTCGGGTAATGGACAGGTCCCCTACATTTACGGCAAATGACTGTAAATGGACTCTTGGGACCATTTTTATCTTCTTCCATAGTACTCTTCATTTTTTTTCGGCAATCCTTCACTTTATGTCCTTCCTTCCCGCACGTAAAACATTTCGTTGTCCCATTGAGACACTTTCCTGGGTGTCTCTTTCCACATTTGCTGCATGATGAAAATTGAGGTTTCTTTTCTCCATGGTCTCCATTGCTGCAGATCTTATCATTTATCACCTTTCTCTTCCTTGTTGAGTCTGGGAGTTGGTTAATATATATGTTGTTGATCATATTTTTGGAAAACTGATTTGGCATAAAGACGATATCTTTTACGCCTATCAACATTCCATTTTGTTGCTCATTTCCTCCACCGTTCCCACCATGTACATCATTCTCAAAGTCACTATGACTTCCTTGGAATCCAGCCATTGACTAAAACCAGAAAGCATTGTGTGCGTAATAGTAGTCGTAAAATCATTTAGAGATTAAAATGTCACCATATTCTCAATTTGAAACATATTAGGATTAACCAAGGTCATTTACTCTCATCTTATGTATATATTACATAAATCGGTTTGTAAGGAAAATGTAAATTATCATAAGCATATCCCCCGGGAGTGTCGTAACCAAGAGTGCAGCAAGGCCCGTTGTCGTGCACCGGTTCCCGTTTGAGTCTAGCTCAAAGCGGTGTTTTCGGGTTTTACCCCTAGGTACATCTGTGCCAGAGCCGCCTCTACCTGCTCGTATCCATACAGGGATGTATTGCTCGGAAAACTCACAAAATCTCTACAATACCAAAATTCACGGAAGTTCTTTTATACTAATCCTCAAAGTTCATCTTAGGTCTACGTTCTCTAATCAGAGTTTATCTAAATCTAGCTTCCAAGGTTTGTACTAAAATTCCTCTGATACCAACTGTAAAGCCCCGACCCTAGTTACCTAGAGTCAGTGCATTATTACATAACATTGGCATGATCACAAGAAAGATCAAGTCTCGAAAGACCGATTAGTTTAGTAGCCTTGGAATAACTAGATACATCCATAATTTTTTTACAATACTTCATAAAAAAACATCTTGTCTTCATATCACCTCATACTATCCCTGCAGGTCATTCATAAATTACTTCTTCATAATCCTGGGAAAAATAAAACATTGAAAGGGGTGAGCTCAGATGCTTAGTAAGGATAACATTATAGCAGAAGCTTTCATAAATAAGCATAAACACTTAAGGCAATTTATAACTAAAACAAAATCCTTTTAAACTTGAACTTCAGCATAAAATGGAAAAGGTAAAATGAAATAATGCCATTTACTTACTCACATGGATATTCTACTAGTCTAATGATCACATGCAATATCAATATCTACTTTCATAATGTTGGAATGCATAATGCCAGACTATCATAACCACTTAGCCAAGGCCTCGTGCCAAGACTACAAATAAGATTTTGTCAAGGCCTTGTGCCAAGACACTAGTTTGTCTCATGAGACCTACCGATGCATCAAGGAGCTATAGCGGGCTCCACCCGTCACTTATTAAGTCCAATTCATTCTTCATATGAATAGGTTTAAGCATAAAAATAAACATTCGTATTAAAACTAGCATATGAAATGTCAATACTTTAGCCACAAACCATGAATGGTATAAAAATAGAACATCCACAGTCAAATATAACTCATTTGATACAATATGAAAGATTGTATTATATCACATTAACCTCAATAATGAATAATGAAGGATGTTGACATAGATGAAAATAATCATCAAAACAATTTGAGAGATATATCCCCCTTTTCTTGAAAACATTTAAAAGTCGCACTATTTGTCAAGAAGCCATTTAAAAAATATATTTTTGAATCAAAGTGTCCCATACCACTTTGAAACATTTTAAAAGGAGTTTTAATTTCTAAAACTTTAATGTCCATATAAATAAATCCTTAAAACCATTTTTAAAACATGGACATTAATGAGCAAGATTTAGAAGAATAAGTCTTTAAAACATTTAAAAATGGTATTTTAGTTAGAGATTATAACCAAAAGAGACACTTGAATACAAATAATTGAGGTAATCAAAACTTTGTAATATCATGAGAATAAAGGGATTCATGATATACTATGTCAAAGTACATTATATACACCACATAAAAGTGATTTGGTGTATATCAACAAAGAAGTCTCAATGGAATGTAAATTGAGATGAAATCTCTCATAAAGGCCGTATCCTTAGGTTAAGGATAAATCAACGACATAATTATGTGTGAAAAATATAAATACACTAAATATGATTGGATATTCAGTGTAAAACAATCAAAGGATATTCACACATATTCTTGTAAAAACAACACCAACGAATTGGATGTTTAACTCAACAAATGGTGAATGAGTTAAAATTACTCTTATCAAATTCATATCAATGACTTGAGAATTACCAATGAGTGATTATGTGTATCAAACTTATATCCACAGGAAGGGGAGTGGAAATTATGACATAATCAAATGAATAGTGATTCCACACATAATCATGGAGTAATATAATCAATGAAATATGCGTAAAGCCAAATGAGTGGGAATTGAAATCTCAAATTCCCTTACCGATTAGGTAACATACGAAACATACACCCATGAAAGAAGTATCATACCATGATGATGTAAATACCCATAAATTAAAGTATATTACACAATGAATACAATCATGGGCAGTATACATACACCACATGAAATAATTAAGTGGTGATCAATGGAAATCTCACGAAATTAAAAGTGAGATAAGAAACCCCTTACCACATTAATCAACTGAGTCGTATGGCCAAAAGTTAAAAACCACCAAATGATTTACAGAATAACATGAATATAAATAGAATCATGAATATATATCAAATGGCAGTACACAATACACCACATTCAATAATTTAGTGGCGAAAAATGGAAATCTCACGGAATTGAAAGTGAGATAAGAAAATCCCTTACATTGTACTTTTTCCTTGGTCGATGGTAGGTTTACCTCCTGTATAATGGTGAAATAATTGTTATTTAATTATACAATAATCATTTACTTTAATATGATATCATATATGATCTTTTAACATTGATTTGTTAATAATATCTTAGAATTATCGTCATTTCGGGTGTTAACGGGTTCATTTTACTTTATATTCTTTGTTATGTGAGCCATATTCATTATTAATGGGATGTATATTATTCATATCCAGAATGATATCAAGTCCTTAGATACTATTTTTAAATCATCAAATGATAATTATACTTGAATGGATATGATGGACAATGAATCTCATCGCGTTCGTGGAGACGGTAGTCCGTACATACGCACGAGCGACAATATCATTCTTTTGATATTAAAATAATATATAATTGGATTTTATATCATATATACAGAATCATTATCATTTTATATTTATTATTTACATGAGTTACACATCATTATTATACCCATCCAAATAATAATATATTGAATAACAATTACACCACGACGTGGAGACGGTAAGCCGTACGTACGCACGTATGGTGACATGTTATTCAAAGGATGGATAGAATACTGAATATTGTTGTACCATATTTATAATTACATCACAGTATATATATGATTATGGAGTTATTATTTTATAATGGAAATAACAAATAAAGAGGAAGTGGAAGAAGAAAGGAACTTGAAAAAGGGTGGTGAAAACATTACCTCTTCTTTGGGTTCTTCATTTTGATTTGATCAAAAGGGCTCCTTAGGTGGCTTTCTGATCAAAATAAGGCCTCTAGGTTGTAGTGAGGGAAGTTGAGATAGTATTTGGGTAGGGTTTGGCCGAACCAAAGGGCTTTGAAGGTGTGATGAAATGAGAAGGAGGAGTGCCCTTTTATAAGAGGGGTGAGGGGCACCTTTGGAAAAGCTAGAGATATTAGTTTATAATAAATTCATATTCGGTTTTCAATGGCTCCAAAGTTGACTATTCAAAGGCTAAGGTGGGGATGGGTCGAAAACAACTCAACCAATATAATTTAGACAGGTTTGGGTACTTATTTTAAGCTTATCTTTAAGTATTAACTCTAAGTTAATTAGTTTCACTTTTACAATGTCTCTTTGTATTTTTATATTATATGGTTAATAAACTTACCATATACATACAAGAGACCCCCAAGTGGTCCATTAATGATACACCTATCATTATATAAGTCTCTAGGCCGAACCTTAGATTTTTAGGAATTTAATATCAATTAATAATATAATATTTGTTTTAAAAACTCTTTTATGTCAATTTTGACACTATTCAATAGTTGATTTTTGTGAAACTCATAACAGATTGATTACTTCGAAAAAAGTCAATTAAATCAATACTAATATATCATATTATCCTAGAAAATTATTTTAATTCATTAAAAGTTTCATATTATATTTATTTGGGTATTTTTAATATCAATTATTTTGATTTTTCACTATTATAGTAATTACTGCATCATCATTGTGTCATAAAGAAATTAAATTATTTAATGTCTAAAAATTATAAATAAAATATTATTATGTAGTAAATCTTTTTATCTTTATAATTAATATTTATAATCTAAAATCTAACATATATAACCCTAGTAAAATTTTTTTTGTCAAAATATATATGCTTGTGTCATTTTTGTATTTATTTTAACTTAATTAAAATAAAGTGTCATTATCACTTACAAGTGGATCCATGGGGTCCCAAAATAGACCCAAAGATGCCCATGGTCGACCATGTATCAACCAATAGGGTTAAGACACGTTTTAGGGTAATTTGGTATTATTATAATATTATTTTTTAACCCTTATTTACCGGATTTACCCTTAACCATGGTAAATAAAATATTTACCGCAGTAATTATTCAAAATGTCTAAAAATAAGAGTTACCTATTTACACAATTTGAAAATCCTGATTCAAAATATGGAATCCATTTTTCTAAATTCAAAACACAGAAGTGGCAGAAATTAATTTAATATTAATTCCCGTTGTCAAAACAAAAAGCGTGTTTTTAAGAGATAATAACTATCAAAAGATTGACACTTGTTTATGTTCGGTTTAATTGTAAAATTATTTCCAATGACCAAAATTATATTAAATGGTAAAAATATATTCTAAATATACTTTAAAACAACTCAAATTCATAATTTATCACTATTAATTATTTTTATTAAAAAAGATGTTTTTAATTAAAATTTAGTAATTTTCACTATTCATCAAAATATGAATGTTATCCAAAAAGTACCAAAATTTCACCGTAGGCTAATTACTATATTAAGAATCCAAAAATGAATTCCATTTTGAGAGATAGAATTTATAAAATTTCAAAAAGTAGGTATTACTATTCATACCGTCTAGTTTGATTGGTTATGGTGTGTTAAAATCTCGAAGTTGTGTACAATGCACGCCATTGCATTAATCGAAAGGAAACATACCGAGGAAACTTGGGGTGTTACAGTGAATGAATTTAGAAATGTGTGGGAATGAAATAAACTATAGTTTCAGGAATAAATGTCAAGTATCAACATATTTACCTGGATTTGTTTCCATTAGAGTGATGAAGGAAGAGAACAGAAATCCACCAATCAATTCCAAAATCCCATGATGAAATATCCCATACACACTAGCATGATAAAAATAAAAATCAAACTATGAGAATAGTTGATTCATGTTCGTTATGGGATAATAATAGGGAAATAGAATCCCAAATTGTAAACACCCTACAAATTTATATATCATTCACTGACAAAGAGAGATCACACATCAATGCTGATAGTGATATCCACAACCTCTATTGGTGAAATAATCATTGTTCAGGATCTCTATTTATTATCATCAACCATGTCCTCCCACAACAGATCCTCTCGGAATAAAAGGGTTATGAAACTAACATTATTATTTTTATATAACTATATATTTATTGAGGGTTTTATTGTTCACTATATCATCACATAAATAAATAAATAAATAAATAAATTATTTATTTATTTATTTATACGAACCCTTGAAATAACATTACCTAAATGTTTGATGCTAAAATATTTATTTCATGACTAGGGAAACCCCATATTTTGAATTCAATAGTGGAATCATATTTCCAATCCAAACCTCAATTGTGGAGTTACTCACCTTTTTCAAGAAACCATATTGTGTGTGTGTGTGAAATTAATATTTCTTATATTTGAAAAACCTAAATTTCTAGGTCACTAGGCCTCGGAATGAGAAACCATCAAAATTTCTTCCTCCATAAATGTTAGAAGATGTATTTACAAGAATTATATGGAAAAAAATTGCTTTAAATACTAGAGATATTGGGAATTTTAATCCTAAAAAATGAAAAAAATACCACTCCAAAGGTGTGGGTACTATGATCTCATCTAGGTATCCCCCCTCCTGGTGCCTCTGGAAGAATATAGTTCTTCCACTGGGAAAAAAATAATTGTATATATTTTATATAGAGGATATTATAATTTTAAACCATGACCACGATTTGGTAATCACCAATATTAGTTCCATTCCTAATGTCTACCTCACCCAATTTTATATCATGTTATGTGTCAGGCACATACCTCCTCGTTTACAACATGAAGAAAACAACATGCACTCAAAAAAAAATACAATCACGTGCCTATATGGTTCTTCACCTCAGTAACCAAACAAAATTGCTAATAAATGGGCCTATTTGTAATGAAAATATCCTTCCGCCTTATAAAAATATCTTCATTCATCGATGAGGATAGATATCTCAGAAAAAATTGATCCTATTGTTGAAAAACAATGGCTTCATTCATTGGAATTTATCATACTATAAACGATAATTTTTTGTTCTCATCGAACCCTGGATGTACTAAAACATCACAACAATCACTAGATCTGAATCTAGGTCAACAATCAATATCTATAATGGGCTCCAAACCATGATGTGGTGACCAGTAGGGTCTCATGTATATGGAGAAATTGTTTTACATCAATGGAGGAGAGGTAACTATTATTACACACAAACTACTAAAATTTCTAGTGATCCTCGTAGATATAGCTCATAAATAACAATAAAATTTGAATCATATTTAGAGAATCCCAAACCATCCACTTCAACTAGCCATCTATAAATGGTGAAATACTATTATAAATGGAATTTGATACCCCAAATGATTATTTCATTATTTCCCTAATCCTGACCTGAAGAAAGAATCACAATATGGTGTGATCATTGAGTGGATTCAATAGACACACAATAACTTCCACACGCATAAGAAACCCAACCTTTCAATAAATATTTATCATTTTTGACCAAATTATTGTTGATAAAATATTATTTTAACATTTAATCATGTGGAAAGTCCCTTGATTTCCCAGATGATGCATATGGATATCTTTAAATCCTTACACAATTGGATGTAATTGTAAAGGTAAAAAAAAATCCTAATTACCTCCTCATACAGTGTCAATTTTTCAATCACCCATCCATTAGAAAATACAAAATTCTCCTCACCATCATAAAATCCACCAGGAGTATGTTTAGTGGATATTGGAGAATGTATGCTCTCACAATTAGTATATCCATGCTTAGCATCCCTAAATCATTGTGGAAGTGGGGGGGTAACAATGATCTACTATAGATATGTCACACTATCCCCATCCATAAACAATAACTAAAATGAGGGTAATTACTCCAAATCCATGGTTAAAAGTTTTTCATAAGACATCCTATAGAGAAATAAATCCACAAAATTCCCCTTCCTTGAATTATATGATATCTTGAAGTCATAAAAATGGAGAAAATATATCCATTTCAACTATTTAATGTCAATATCCTTATGAGATAAAATATATTTGTGACTCTTTCGGTCTTAAGAGATGATAGATGATTGTCCCATAAGGTACTGTCGTATCATCTTCAGGGTGAAGGCTACCATTTCCAACTCTATATATTAGGCCATGTTTTTATAATCAATATGTCTCAACAATAGAGACCCATTGGTAATAACATCATATAACTACATAAAAACATAACCAGGAGTTTTCATTGAGGAATCAAATAACACTATCTACTCAACACCCACAACTTTTATTCTCAAGATGGGGGAACTCTTCAATATCTGGCACAACTACTGAAAGGCCTACTATAACCACTCTCTCAACATAAATTGTTACCCATTCTATGAAAAATAATTTAATGGTTAAAATATATTAAATAATTTGGTTATGAATCTCCTATAGTAAACAACCATCAATAGGTTTCTCGATACATCCATCATGTTATTGGGTGGCTCCCATGTATATATTAAATCTTCCTTCCTTGGGTGAACTATTAAACTATCGGCTGAGATGAAATGTCCCAAAAATAAAACCCCTAGATTATAGAATTTATACTATGAAAACATACCATATGATTGTTATCTTAGAGTAAGTCTAAGAACATCTTAAAGTGTCTTTCATGCTTCTCCTTGGATACTGGTTAGGCAAGGATATCATCAATGAAGACCACTAATAAACAGACTAAAAAAACTGAAGGATCCATGTTCATGAGTCCCATGAAAAATTTTGGGGCATTCAACATTCCCAATATTATCACTACATACTTATATTGACCAAAGTGATAGTAGCATTTTTTTATATCCTTATCCCACACTCAAAGATGGTGATATTATGATTTAAGGTCAATCTTCCAGAACCATTAAGACATTCTCAACTGATCGAAGAGGTCATGGATACAAGATAGTAGATAATTATTATTCATGACCACCTAGTTAAGTAATTGATAAACCATACAGAAACACATGATCTTATCCTCTATATTGGAAATAACTACATGGGTGCATCGGGGAAAATTTTGGGTCCCACAAATCCATTCCCCTATAAGTTCTCTAGCTACACCCTAAACTCTCAATGATCTTTCGGAGTGATTTGATATGATGGTGTTCATATCGATCCCATCCAAGCTTATTATTAAATAATTAAACAATAATTTTTTGTGGTAGAAAGTTTGAAATACCCATAGGAAAGGTATCTACGTACTACTCCAACACCAAAGGGAACTGAAAGATCATCTAATCCACAACTCTATGGTCATACTATCTAATCGATAAGAAATCATCACTATTATATGAAAAAACATATCTTCCTACATTTCATGGGATAAATTATCACCAAATAAGATAATTTTTTCACTAAATTAGATACACTTATACCCTATGGGGTAATATAAAATCTTGGGAAAGATGAAAGGAAACTAGTCCAAACCGAGGAGAACATCATGGGGTCTCATTGATGCTATGGAAAGATTACATGTGAGAATCTCTCTCATAATATAGTTGGGTCACACTTGCGATAGAATTATGTAATCATTGGTCATGTATGTTGGAGCCTCAAACAAAATTGTTACTTTCAAAAATTACCTAGTGTTTCAAGGTAATGAAAATGGGATATATTTATTGAAATGTGGATAAAAATGTATAATAAAATTATTGTTAAATAATAGAAGACACATATAATTCCAAGATACAAACCTGAATCCTCTTGGTCATGAACTCATACCACTTGATCTTATCATTTCCCTTTACCACATGTTTACCTTAACTAGGGCTTACTCAGGAACTATAGCACAAAATTATTCTTTTAGGCACATAGGTCAAAGGAATTAATCATCCACACCATTCCACTATAGTCTTTAGTGGAAATTACTCACATGAATTGTTTTGGATCTTATTAATAGAACATGTCTATTGGGTAAATATTTTGTGATATAATACACATAAAACATTAAAATAAAAAGTATCCACTTACACCATTTGTTATCCAAGAGATTCCTCACTACTAGGACCATCGTCGAGAGGGGTCCTATCAATGAGGGATAGTTTCACCATAAGCTCAAACAAATCCATTTCAATATGAGAAGGGGTGTCTATCCCACCATGCTACCCATGATATCTCTATATTTTCATTTTAAATAAAATATAAAACACATGTGTGTTATCTACATGTACATATAGAAAAACCTAATATTTGACAAAGAAGACTAGTTTATAGCACAAGTATGAGATTGGATGGTTTTTGTTCAATATAAAAAACATGGACCCACTAAATTTTGACTGTCCCCTACTTATTGAGGGTCTAGATTACTAGAAAAGTTCCATGATATCTACTTTTAGAACTCACATAACATGCTAAACCTATATATGTAATCTAATAGACATTCTAGATCCATCAGAAGCTCAACATGTCATCGACTTGCCATCAGATCCACTAAATGATATAACCACATCTCTGTTTGTAATAAAATTGAACTATTCAATCCTATAGGAAAAAAAATCGAAGAATACATCACTGAATTGATGTGTCACTATCCTACTAGTCTCCATTGGAAAAGTAGCATAGAATCTTATATGGATTTCATCATGGATACATCTTTAATGATATCAATAGTGAAAGAGTATATCTAGGGTGTTGTCTTATGAAGGAAAAGGGAAAAAAATCCCATTACTATATGATTGATAAAAAATTGATTTCCATATATTGAGTGCCTACACGTTCTTAGTAAAAAAATCAATGTATTCATAGCCTTGGTGAATGAATATGTTAGTCATTAAAATAACACTAGAGTCCTTGGCCTAAAATCCGAACTCAAGACACCATTAAACAATTTCCATATGTCCCAAAACATACTCACAGTATGAAAAAAAAATCTATTATATGGTCCTAAATTTGAATCACATATTTAGATCTCTATATCATAACCTGACCCACTAGGAACTTCCTACCTGATTATAAGGCTAGTGTGACTACCCCAAGCCGACCGTCCATAGGCTAGGGGCTGGTGACTAGCACAATGTAAGAATATAATACACATTAATTTCCATAGACTATGTACACCAACACATTCACACATCCCAAAGTCTATGAAACGATGTGTAAGAAAAAAAACATAATACCATAAATACATTCACATCAACTATCCATCATCAGATTATGAAAAATTCTTCATTACGATAAAGGGGAAAAATATAGTCCTATAAAATAAAAAATGGTGTATGACCTTCTCAGAAGAAGGGTACTACTATTAAATGAAACAAACTGTAAATTGAACAATATTAATAGCAGAATATTATTCTATGCATACTTCCATTCCACCAAAGACAAGGTCAAATTGCATATTCGCAGCATAAGATACAACATATGCGGGAAAAGCTCACGTAGTGGGTTGTATAACAATACCTTGTAGTAAACACAAAAATCACTAATCATACATTGTTTTCCTTAGTCAACACAACACATGATATGTCAACAAGATAAGAGATGTAGTAATGATGCACTTCCAGATATAATCCTAATAGACGATCAATCTCAATTGGTGTCTACACATACTATGATCTATATGAATATACTCAAGGATTTTAGGTAACACTATTCTAGAATAATCCAAACAATGAGCTATTCAATCCCTGTATATTCTCATTTAGAAGTCCTGATCATTAACCCCTTTACAAGTTGTACTCCTTAGATCTCTATGATTTCAATACATAGACAGTAGATCCCACTCAATACCGATGGGGAAACCACAAACCCAATATAATAACCTTCTAAATATGGTATCAGAACACAAAATCCAATATATTCATTGTATTCATATCGATTCCAGGAAGCCTACCATGGAAAAGATGAAATGATAGTTAATCTCACATGTGACCAATGGGGGATGCACCAAAATCACTGAGATAAAAAACAAATAGATAAGATCATAATAATATTCCAAATATGTAATGTGACATTAAATTATCATAGAGTTGTAAAAATTAATATCACTCAATGAAACCTTATCTTTAATGAGAAAACTATGACCTAAATTCTATCACAAAGGTAGTACATGGTGTGTAATCGGGGAACACAACTTGTATAATTTGGCTTGGGCCTTCCCGCATTTCATCATCTAACACAATATGGTATCCTTAATATATATGAAATGTACCATAGAGGTAGATGGTATGTTTAGGTATTTCCATCACACAACATGCCACATATCCCTACCCATTTACACATAGTCATGCATGAGTACTTTTTGTTGTGATCATGCTCTTGGTTGTTCCAATGTAATCATCCCATCCCTATGTGCCAAGTCAAATATTTACTTATTTATCCCCGGAAAGACATGTTTAATTACTAGGGAAAGGTCTCATGATGTGAAACACATTTCACACAACATGTTATCATTAATTATCATGAGAACCCATATCTTTACATCATGGACCCCATACAACTTGTATTATTAAGAGTGGACATCGTGTATTGTGGAATTTTCCAGACATTATAGGTCTCTCATGAATTATCTAAAATCAATTTTAACATCCATTGACTAGTCCCACAAAGATAAAATAAATCCTTGATTGAAACTCATTATTTTTGGTGGGTAGATTCCTGGATATGATCCATTCAATAAATTATGTACTATGTAAAACCATTTTTACGCCATACCAAACCATGACCCCAAAATAGCCGATATGATCGAATCTCAAATATCATCATCAAAAAATATTGTCATGTCATTGATCTCCATCATGGACCCATGAATATAATTTGCGGATATATTGATCTTTTTCACAATGATTGTATAAAAAGTATTTATCAAACCACCAATCAAAAGAAATCCTATAGAAAATGACCCAAGGATGGGGAGGGAAATATATAAACAATAAAATGAGCAATGGAATTTTTTTATGTACATGTTACCCTTGAGTCATTTCCGTTATAATTAATAACAATTAGTACAAAAATAAAAAACTAAATTCCAATATCCTTGGAAGATATAACCCAAATGCACATAAATGAATGACCCAAAAATAAAACTGTCATAAGAATGGATAATCATTTTTCATGGAATAATCATTGATGAAAATAAAACACATAAATTAATTCCATACATTGAGTTTGATCAATTGGTGATGACTAATAGTCACATGTTGATGTCAATTGTGAGATCCACAACATCGTTGGTAAAACAATCATATATCACAATATTTATCCACCTCCATTCACTAAGTCCTCTAATAATAGATCTGATCATAGTCTCATGTTTATGAAGCTAACATATATATTGGGTTATAAAAATATATTTATATAGGGTTTCTAGGTTGATTCATCAACACATAAAAATATAAATAAATTTATTTAATTAAATAATTGTTTTTATTTTTTTTACATGTGATGGTTTTTTTACAAAATTTATGATGCTGATAAAGGTTATGTAATTCGTAGTGTATATACCACATTAAAAACAATTAAAGGGACTAATATTTATTAATGAGCCTCAATTTTATATTTAGTAAACTTTTTAATGAAAACTATGAATTCTTGATATTAATATATTTAAATATTTGAAAATATAAATTTTGGGATCACCCTGTAATAAAATAATATGCCATATCTGCTCCGAACTCATAAATTATTACAATATATACATTAAACCATTAAATGAAAAAAAATATATAATTTAAAATATACTCTACTAGTCATGAAATTCAATATATGTGACCTACAATCTTTAATATTCAGATTCAAAATGATAAAAGGTGTCCTTATGTGTTATGATCTATGACACACACAGATTCATGTACATGATATGAATATAGTGGGTGATCTATAATTATATATTATTCCAATGCAATGGGTAAAGTTTTTATTAAGTGATATACCATTTACACTGCATGTGATGTTAACCTAAGAGAAATATTTTATGATGTCTTGGTGGTTATCCTTGACTTATGCCTATAATGACATGTAATATATTTTCTACAAATTCATATGATGCCTTGATATTATAGTCATGCATCATGTTTCTATGTTCATATTTAGGATAATTATCACTTTTATGTCACATTAATATTCCTCTTGACTAATATGTATTATTTTCATCATTTTATGCTTTGATTGTTCCCTTACATAGCATTATATCTCACTAGTTTCATATATATGACACCAAGATTTTCTATACACTATTAAATTATCAATGTAATATATGGTAATGTTATTAATTTTATTTATAATGAAATTACACCCATGTTTCATATTATTATGTTATATTTCTAATATTCCAAAAATATTATTCCTCACAATCTTTTGGGATTGAATAATATGTTAATATATGTAATAAATCATGAAATAATGTTAAGAAAAGTTATGAATTTATTAAACTACCACTAGTTTTGATCATACGATGATTTAAAGAGATCATAAAAATAAAATTCATGGATTTTAATATGATATTTGATCAGTTTTTTTCGATTTTTATATTGACTAGAGATCATACCAGTATAAAGTACATCATGATAAAATCTAGGAATTCATAAAAAGAATCATGAAATAATATTGGTAGGAACACTAAAAGATGGTAAATCAAATAAATTATATATATTATAATCCACCTCAATTTTTATGGGATTATTGATTACATACAGATCATTATTCGTGATTAATGGTTATTTCATAGATCTAATCCGGGGTGAAATAAGAATAAATCAGAAAACATTTTAAGAATATTGACGCATGGATCTGGGAGATATAGAGAAAAGAAATAAAATATTATTTTGGAGAAGTGAATTCACCAATATGGATGTTCTTGGGAAGAGATTATTCCATGATTAATTTTAGTAGACATCAATATTTAATGAAGGAATAAATGAACCTTGATAACAATATTAATGATTCAAGGATTATACTTTATAGAGAATAACAATATTATATTTCCAATCCAAATATTCATGTATTCATAGTATCAAAGTAGTGAATTGAAAGATAATATGTGTGATTGACCTTAATATCAATATTACGCATTTCATATGATTTTTTAATACCTATAGTGAGTATTGTTATCACCATGGTATTTCGACAAATCATAATCATATTATCCTTTCATTATCCATTTGTGGTGTAACATGTAAAATATCCATGTTCATGTATTTATTTAATGTATCTAGATATTATGTGTGATTACATATTAGTATATTCTAAGTGTTCATGATAACATTAGAACTAGATCCATTTGAGAATATGAATAATTAATCAAAAAAATTACCTTGATTAGGTTGTACAAGTTTTATAGTTGAAATATATATTGTATTTTATGAATATTGACGTTCCATAATGAATGTAAGTGATACATGTTTATTTGGGTGATTGATGTTTTATAGCTAAAATGACTTACAGCCAATATCTAATCTGCAAAAACAAGATGTCCCCATTTTTTGTTTCAATTACATGGGTATGATTCCATATACCAATATTTTGATTGATATGTATTTCAATATTTTATGAAATAATAATTTCCAAGAAAATTGTAAGCAATGGAAAATTAGAGAGGTTGGTACAGTTTAATATCAATGTTGTGCATATTTTATCTAGTGAGTCCATATAGGATCTTTCCTTACATTATATATAACGACCCATACTTTACATACATTGTTAATACTTCAAAATTGAAGCATACTTTTTACAACATATAACAACACCACGAAAGGACCCTATAGGTATAGTGTCTTTAGAAACTTGGAAGCATAAACAACTGGTTCATAAAGCATCGACATTGTCTCCCATTTATTTCATTATATCTATAGTCCCTTTTGGCATATCTTACTTGATAACATTCTTCCTGACCAGGGGAAAGAAAACATACAAAAGGGAGAGCTCAAATTCTCATTAAGGGTAAACAAAAGAAATATCAATCACATCATATTCATATGAACATAACTTTTGGAAATATTAACCTGCCAAAGAGAGTATAATTTCATAACATAGGATAAATCAATGTAGTGAAATGGAATCCCACTAATCATAACTTAAAACATGAAACTTTGTGGAATAAACACATAATCATAGAGAATCATTTCTAATTAGTCAATACTCATTTCCAAGACTATCTTAGCGGACAAAGTCCATTTCTGAACCGAGTTCACTACTCGTTTCAGTCCTGTTTCACTGAACTGGTATAACCTACCATTCCATCCATGTCTATCTCATGACATATAAAATATTTACCCAATGCATTGGAGGGAGATATAGGTCCCACCCATCTCATAATGATACCATTCTTATGTGTGACACAAAATCATAAATCATACATCATTGCATAACCCATGTAATAAAAATGAGATTCTTAAACAACATGACATCATAAAACAATTCATATAAGATAAAGGAATTCATAAAAATAATTCCATCACAACATAATGAAATCAATGTAATAATAGGTATATAAACAGAACCCTATATTATCTTATATGGAAAATAATTTTGATAAAACACTTGAACTCTATTCTTGAGGAAAATATCCTTTCTACTTCAAAAACACTTATCCTTTCTTAATATGTCATTAAATTCTAAACTAAAATAAGTTTATTAAAAATAAACTTGAAAACTTGTATGGGAAGATTCTTGGAAATAAAGTATTAAAAATCCATTCATGTCGTATAAGTTAAAAGAAAACATTCTTCTCGTACTTTTGTCGGAAAGTCAAAAAGTACCTCGTATGAAAAATGACAAAAGATTCCTTTCATATCTTTTACTAAAATATCACTGAAGGGTAAAATTGGATTTAAAAAATTTTAGGTGGATGGAAATAATATTACATATTGAAGAAACATGGATGTTGATGATAAAATACACCCTAGTAAATACCAAAGTATAAACAATCTCGGATAAAAATGAGATTGTGATATTTCCCTTACCTTAGGTCCGATTTATTTGGAAAGTGTCAGAACCTCCTGTATAATGATTTAAATAATTTTATTGAATTATTCAAGAATCATAATTATTGTTATGATATCATATATGGTCATATTCTTAGCTCTTTAGTAGTAATATTTCATTTCCACTTGTTATTCGGGTGTTTATAACATTTTGTTCTTATGCGTGTTTTGTCGAATAAATTCTTATTCTTCCATTTAGTTTATAGATACATCATTTCCAGAATGGTATTAGTGTATGATATATCATATTAATTCATACAATTCATTCAATTCATTTTTATAATCATTATGAAATGATGATCATGTAGAACGAGTCGCATCACATCGTGGAGACGGTATTCCATACGTACGCACGAGTGATGATATCGTTCCTATGGTCATGGAATTGTATTGGAGTGTATGTATACTATTTCAGAATCAATATCACATTATAATAGTCATATATAGTCATTATTTACACCATTATACCCATCCATGTAAGGTGGTGGTGGAAAATAGATTACACCACGGCGTGGAAACGGTATTCTGTATGTACGCACGTGCGGTGATTTCTTTTTCCGTAGGATTGATAGATGGTGAAATAGGTTTGTTTAATACTTATAATAACATATCAGTATGTGTGTGATACTGATGTTATTACTTCATAATGAAACAACTAAAGAAGAAGAAGTGGAAGAAGAAATAAAGATGAAACAATTGGTAACAGACATTACCTCTTCTTTGAAGTGCTTCTTTGAGACCTCCTTTTAGGGCACTAAAATAAGTATTTGAACAAGACCAGAACCTCTAGTATGTTTCTAGGGAAGTGTAGAGGAGAAATTGGAAGGGTTTGGCCGAGCTTGAAGGCTCAATGTGGTGTGAGGGAGAGGGGAAGGAGGTGCCCTTTTATACGGGAGGAGAGGGGCACCTTTGGAATAACTAAAAATATTATTTTATTATAAAGGCAAATTCGGTTTTTAATAGCTCAAAATTGATATATTTCGAATCTAAGGTGGGTAGGTGTCGAAATTCTCTCATCCAATTGAATTTATACATGTTTAGGTATCAATTTTTACCTTATCATTTAGATTTAACTTTAAGTTAGATAATTTAACTTTTATCGTGTCTTCTTGTTTTCATATACTATAAGTTTAATAAACTTACTATATCAAGCCAAAGTAACCCCAAGTTGATTATTGTTAATATATATAACCTTATCTAAGTCATATTTTCTGAACCTTAGATTTTTATGAATAAAATACAATTAATAATATAATATTTGTTTTAAAAACTATTTTATGTCAATTTTAACACTATTTAGTAATTGATTTTTGTGAAAATCAAAACATAATGATTAGTTCAAACAAAGTTAATTAAATAAATATTAACATGTCATATTAAACTAAAAAATTAGTTTAATTCATAAAAAGTCTCTAATTACATTTATTTGGGTATTTATAACATCAATTATGTCAATATTTCATTAATAAGATAATTACTCCATCATCGTTGTGTCATAAATAAATTAAATTATTTATTGTCTAAAAATTACAAATAAAATACCATTATGTAGGAAATATTTTTATCTTTCTAATGAATATTTATAGTCGATTTTATCTTATGTATAACCCCATATTAAAAATGATTTACTTATTAAACATTGATTTTAACTATTTAACCCTTCTTTAAATAAATTAATAATAAATGTCTAAATCTAATCCATGTGAGTCTAAAAGGTCATATTTTATTTCTAAGGTTGTTTTGGGTCGAATTACACTTGTCCAATAGAATTAGTACATGTGTTGGGGTAATAATTATATCATTTTTACCCTTAATTACCATATATACTTTTAACCGTGGTAAATAAATGTAAAAAGTTACTATTCACCAAAAAATATTTTCATCTCATTAAACGACATTTTAGTCCTTGATATTAACCGTGTCTCTCGGATTTTCGAAATTCCACTCACAGAAGCTGTAAAATTATGTTTTATGAAAAATTCAGTTTTTTAACTACCACTTAGTGGTTTCACTATTCATCAAAAATTGAAAGTTTTCAGAAAAATACCAAAATTTCACCCTAGGCTAATTTAGATATTCCAAAACCAAAAATGAAGTCCATTTTGAAAAATAAAAATTATAAAACTTCAAAAAGTGGTTATTACTATTCATAACGGCTAGTTTTAATAATATTTTAATTTAATATCGTTGTTTAGTGAAACTCGGTATTGCGTACGACGCAAGCTATCGAGGAAGGCCACGGTTGCGTGTAAAGAATGCCAAGGTAGTGTTGTGTGTAGTAAAATATTCCTTTGATGATTTATATAACATTAAAACAAAATATTTCTCATAAAAGTATCGGGCGTTACATTCTACCCCCCTTAAAATGAATTTCTCCCTCGAAATTCATCACTTTTTCACAAACAGATGAGGATACCTCTCCCTCATTATATCCTCAAGCTCCCATGTAGCTTATTCTAATTGGTGGTTTCTCCATAAATCATTCACCAATCGAGTGGTCTTTCTTTGTAGGACTTTTAGGCTACGATCCAAAATCATTATCGGCTGTTCTTCATCAGAAAGATCTTGCTCCAGTGGTACAACTTCTGAGCTAAGTACATGTGAAGTATCAGGTATGTATTTTCTCAGGAGAGATACATGGAACACATCGTGAACTTGAGAGAGATTCGGTGGAATTGCCAATCGGTAACCTACCTTCCCAACAAGATCTAGTATTTCGAAAGGACCGATATATCTAGAGCTCAACTTCCCCTTCTTTCCAAATCTCATTACTCTCTTCCAGGGAGATATTTGTAAGAACACATTATCACCCACTTCAAACTCTAGGTCTTTTTTCGGTAGTCGGCCTAACTTTTTTGTCGACTCTGAGCTGCTCTTATGTGTTGTTGAATAGATCTGACCTTTTCTGCCATTTCATCAACGAGATCAGGTCCTAATAGCTTTCTTTCCCCAACTTCATCCCAGCAAGTTGGAGTCCTGTATTTCATCCCATAGAGAGCTTAATAAGGAGCCATCTGAATACTAGAGTGAAAGCTGTTATTATAATAAAATTCCACCAAAGGTAGTTGTTGATCCCAACCACCTTTGAAATCCATAGACCAAGCTCTCAACATATCTTCTAGGGTTTGAATTGTTCTCTCAGACTGACCGTCTGTCTGAGGATGATAATCAGTGCTGAAACTCAACTCTGTATCCAGAGTATGCTGAAGACTTTGCCAGAACATCGAGGTAAATCTCGGATCCCGATCAGATATAATAGAAAGTGGTACTCCATGCAATCTTACCACATCATTTACATATATCCTGGCAAGCTGATCCAGAGAGAAAACCTATCTAATAGCAATGAAGTGTGCATACTTGGTAAGACGATCAGCTATGACCCAGATAGCATTATTTCCTTTCGATGTTTTAGGACGTCCTGTGACAATGTCCATATTGATGTTTTCCCATTTCCATTCGGTTATTGGTAATGGTTGTAACATTCCCTTAGACTTCTGTCTCTCAGCTTTAACTTGCTGACAAACCAAGCATCGAGAGACATATTCAGCAACATCTCTTTTCATGCCATCCCACCAGAAGTACTCTTTCAGGTCCCTATAAATCTTCGTGCTTCCAGGATTAATAGAGAATGAAGAACTATGAGCCTCATCCAGCAGCTCCTTTATTTCCGGGATGGGAGGAAGACAAACCCGATTCCTGAACTTTATTAACCCATCACAATCAAGGTTGAATTCAGGAACATTTCTCACCTTCTTTTGTAACTCGACATCTTCTTTCTATGCCTCTTTAATCTTCACATGTATAGATGGTTGAACATTAATTTGAGAAAGATACGATTTTTCCCGTTCCATTATAATTCCATGATCCATCCTTTGTAAATCCATAAATATTGGATCTTTTTTTATCCTCATCATGGATAAACTGGCATGGTCTTGTCGACTTAATGCATCTTCCACCTTGTTTGCTTTCCCAGGGAGATAATGGATTGAGCAGTCATAATCCTTAATCAGCTCCATCCATCTTCTTTGACGCATATTCAGCTCCTTTTGTGTGAAAATATACTTTAATCTTTTATGATCAGTATAAATATCACACCTTTCACCATAAAGATAATACCTCCAAATATTTAATGCAATGATTACTACAGCTAACTCCAAATCATGTGTTGGGTAATTTTTCTCATGGATTTTCAACTATCGTGAGGCATATGCTATCACCATATCATTTTCATAGGAACACACCCCAATCCCTTCTTGAATGCATCACTATAGATCACAAACCTTTCTCCACTACAAGGCAGTGTGAGCACAAGTGCACTGGATAACCTTCTTTTCAACTCTTTGAAATTCTCTTCACATTCCTTTGTCCAGACAAACATAACTCCTTTCCAAGTAAACTTGGTTAGTGGATTTGATAATCGTGAAAAAACATTCACAAAACGTCGATAATATCCAGCCAAAACAAAGAAAACATCGGATCTCAGTTACTGTTGTTGGTCTCGACCATCTTTCAATAACTTCTGTTTTTGCTGGATCCACAGATATCCCCTATTTTGAGATTATGTGACACAAAAATGTAACTTTTTGAAGGCAAAATTCACACTTTTTAAATTTGGCATAAAGCTTCTCCTTTCTCAGGGTCTTCAATATAATTCTCAAGTGATCTTCATGTTCTTCCTTTCTCTTTGAATAGACAAGAATATAGTCTATAAAGACTACCACAAATTGATCAAGATATTCTTTAAATACTCTATTCATTAGATCCATGAAGATAGCAGGGGAATTAGTAATACCAAATGGCATCACTATAAATTCATAGTGTCCGTACCTTGTACGGAATGCCGTCTTTGGTATATCCTCTATTTTGACCCTTAATTGATGATACCCTGAATGAAGATCAATGTTGGAAAAGTATTGAGCTCTGCATAGTTGGCCAAATAAGTCATCAATGTGTGGGAGAGGATATTTGTTCTTGATAGTGATCTTGTTAAGTTCTTGATAATCAATGCAGAGTCTCATTGATCCATCTTTCTTATTAACAAATAGAACAAGTACTCCCCAAGGTGATGCACTAGGGCATATGAATCCCTTATCAAGATTCTCTTGGAGTTACTCCTTCAATTCTTGCATCTTAATTGGGTCCATTCTATAAGGTGTCTTTGAAATAGGAAAAGCACCCGGTATGAGTTCTATTGAAAACTCAACTTCACGATTTGGTGGAAGACCCAGTAATTCCTCCAGAAAGACATCATCAAACTCTCGTATAATGGGCATATTCTTAATTGTGAGTTTCTCACCAACCATTTGAGATAAATAACCTTCATTTAGTGGAATCAAGACCCATAAGGTAGAAGGAATTTCCACTGGAAGGTTATGTTCATCCTTGCATTGATATACAATCATAGATTGATTTGGAATATGAAATGTGACTCCCCTTCTTTGGAAATTGATATGAGCTCCATATAAAGAAAGCCAATCCATGCCATGAATCACATCAAATCACACTATAGGAAGGATCACAAGATTTGCAGGAAACACATTCACACAAACTTCGATCAGAGAAGAATTATAAACTTTTGATGCGACTGTTGTTCCATTAGGTGTTGTCACAGCTAACTCAACTTCTAATTGTTGAGGTAATACGATGATACCCATAGAAAATTTTTCAGAAATAAAAGAGTGTGTGTATCCAGAATCAAATAAAACATTTTATACATTAGAGTGGATGGTAACTGTACCATTCACCACATCATTATCGTACTCCACATCGCTGATAGAAATTGCATGTGACTTTCCTTTGTCTTTATCCTTAAGAGTATGTTAACATCGACCATCATCATCAACCCTTGGATTAGGGAATTTATTGGCATAATGCCCCATCTCCTTGCACTTGAAACATTGAAGTGTAGTAGGTTCATTCTGTGTATCCCTTCCTTTGTTTGCATCATTAGACATCTTCTTCCCATCATCGCGGCATTCAAATTCCCGATGACCTTCCTTTCCACATTTGAAACATTTACTTGTCCCTTTAAGACAACTCCCTCCATGTTTCTTTCCACACTTTGAGCATAAGGGAAAGCTCATCTACTTTTCAGTTTGCTCTTTAGATTTTCCTTTGAATTCCATTTTCCACTTCTTATCAAACCCATATGACTGATGGGTTACTCCAATATCCATCTCAACTTTGAGAGACCATCGAACAATTTCATCGTATATATTGAAGTCCCTTATGTCTAAGGCCCTTCGAAGACTTGGTTTTAAGCCACTAAAGAATCGATCGATCTTACTCTTAGGTTGGATAATAATACCAGAAGAGTACCTTTCATGTCTTGTAAAATTTGCTTCATAGGCTCCAACAGATTCATCATCCTTTTGCTTCAGTGCATGAAACTATTTCTCCATCATAGTTCGGATAATACGTGGGAAGTACTTATTGAAAAATAAGTTCTTGAACTCATCCCATTCCATGGACTCAATTTTATCCATTTTCCTCATATTCTTAATAAGATTAAACCATTGACTAGCATCACCTTCCAAAAGATACACTACATAGATGACATTATCATGCTCAGAACATTGAAGAACTGAAAATATCTTTTCAGTAGTACTAATGCATTGTTCAGCAACTAATGGATCAGTAGATCCGCTGAATGAAGGAGGACGCTGTCTCATGAAGGATTCAACAGAATTTTGCTCCTTCTGTTGCTCGTTTGGATGTCCTGCATGATTCATAGCTTGAAAAAGGTGTGTGAGTATGGCTACATGATTTTGCATTCCCGCTCACATAACGTTTGGTTGCTCAGGGGGAGAATCATTGCATTTCCCGTCACATTATGCATTAACACGGTTCCTTCGGGTTCCAGCAATTGACTAAAACCAAGAAGAATAGTGTGAGAAAAACTAATTATAATAGGAAAACCACATAATCAAGAATAAAATTTCACACTTAAGGTCTTATCCTAGGTTATTCATGGCCATTTCTAAAACACTATGATTGTGTTCTATGCTTATAATTATCCTTAGGGTTCTTACTAAGGCTTTCACATCCTAGTTTTAAAAGGTTGACTATACCTTTCCTATGATACCAACTATGATGACCCATACATTACATAAATTGTTAATACTTCAAAATTGAAGCATACGTATTACAACATATAACAAAACCACGAAAGGACCGTATAGGTATAGTATCTTTAGAAACTGGGAAACATAAACAACTGGTTCATAAAGCGTCTACACTGTCTCCCATTTATTTCATCATATTTATAGTCCCTTTTGGAATATATTACTTAATAACCTTCTTCCTGACCTGGGGAAAGAAAACATACAAAAGGGTGGGCTCAAATGCTCAGTAAGGGTAAACAAAAGAAATATCAATCACATCATATTCATAAGAACATAACTTTTGGAAATCTTAACCTGCAAAAGAAAGCATAATTTCTTAACATGGGATAAATCATAGTAGTGAAATGGAATCCCAATAATCATAACATAACACATGAAACGTTGTGTCATACACACATAATCATATAGAATCATTTCTTATTAGTCAAGACTCATTTCCAAGACTATCTTTGTGGACAAAGTGCATTTCTGAACCGAGTTCACTCCTCGTTTCAGTCCTGTTACACTGAACCGGTATAACCTACCGTTCCAGCCAGGTCTATCTCATGAGATAGAAAAATATTTACCCAATGCATTGGAGGTATATATCGGTCCCACCCATCTCATAATGATATCATTCATATGTGTGCCACAAAATCATAAATCCTACATCATTGCATAACCCATGTAATAAAAATGGGATTCTTAAACAACATGACATCATAAAACAATTCATATAAGATAAAGGAATTCATAAAAATAATTCCCTCACAACATAAGAAAATCAATGTAATAATAGGGATATAAAAATTACCCTTTCTTATCTTAGATGGAAAATAATTTTGATAAAACACTTAAACTCTATTTTTGAGGAAAATATCATTTCTACTTAAAAAACACTTTTCCTTTCTTAACATGTCATTCAATTATATACTAAAATAAGTTGATTAAAAATAAACTTGAAATATTATAAGGGAATATTGTTGGAAATAATGTTTTAAATATCCATTCATGCCATATAAGTTAAAATAAAACATTCTTCTCGTACTTTTGTCGGAAAGTCAAAAAGTACCTCGTACGAAAAACGACAAAAGATTCCTTTCATATCTTTTACTAAAATCTCACCGAAGGGTAAAATTGGATTTAAATAATTGTAGGTGGATGGAAATAATATTACATATTGATGAAACATGGATGTGGATGATAAAATACACCCCAGTAAATACCAAAGTATAAACAATCTCGGATAAGAATGAGATTGTGATATTTCCCTTACCTTAGGTCCGATTTGCTTCGAATGTGTCCGAACCTCCTGTATAATGATTTAAATAATGTTATTGACATATTCCACAATCTTAATTATTGTTATGTTATAATATATGGTCATATTCTTAGCTTTTTAGTAGTAATATTTCATTTCCACTTGTTATTCGGGTGTTTATAACTTTTTGTTCTTATGCTTGTTTCGTTGAATAAATTCTTATTCTTCTCTTTAGGTTATAGATACCTCATTTCTAGAATGGTATTATTGTAATATATATCATATTCAATCATTCAATTCATTTATATAATCATTATGAAATGAAGATCATGTATAACGAGTCGCATCACATCGTGGAGATGGTATACCATACGTACGCACGAGTGATGATATCATTCCTATGATCGTGGAATTGTATTGGAGTGTATGTATACTATTTCAGAATCAATATCACTTTATAATAGTCATATATAGTCATTATTTACACTATTATACACATCCAAGTAAGGTGGTGGTGGAAAATAGATTACACCACAGCGTGGAGACGGTATTCCGTACGTACGCACGCGCAATGATTTCTTTTTCCGTAGGATGGATAGATGGTGAAATAGGGTTGTTTCATACATATAATAAAATATCAGTATGTGAGTGATACTTATGGTATTACTTCATAATGAATACACTAAAGAAGAAGAAGTGGAAGACGAAATAAAGATGAAAGAATCGGTAACGGAAATTACCTCTTCTTTGAAGTGCTTCTTTGAGACCTCCTTTTAGGGCACTAAAATAGGTCTTTGAAGAAGAACAGAACCTCTAGGATGTTTATAGGGAAGTTGAGAGAAGAAATTGGAAGGGGTTGGCCGAACTTGAAGGCTCAATGTGGTGTGAGGAAGAGGGGCAGGAGGTTCCCTTTTATAAGGGAGGAGAGGGGCACCTTTGGAATAACTAAAAATATTATTTTATTATAAAGTCAAATTCGGTTTTTAATAGCTCCAAATTGATTATCTTAGAAGATAAGGTGGGTAGGGGTCTAAATCCTTTCATACAATATAATTTAGACAAGTTTAGGTATCAATTTTTACCTTATAATTTCGATTTAACTTTATGTTAGATAATTTAACTTTTACCGTGTCTTTTTGTTTTCTTATACTATAAGGTTAATAAACTTACTATATCAAGCCAAACGAACCCCAAGTTGTTTATTATTAATATATATAACATTATCTATGTCAATTTTCCGATCTTCAGATTTTTAGGAATATAATAACAATTAATAATATAATATTTGTTTTAAAAACTATTTTATGTCAATTTTGACCCTATTTAGTAAATGATTTTTGTAAAAATCATAACAGAATGATTAGTTCAAAACAAGTTAATTAAATCAATATTAACATATCATATTAACCTAGAAAATTATTGTAATTCATATAAAGTCTCTAATTACATTTATTTGGGTATTTATAACATCAATTATGTCAATATTTCATTAATACGATAATTACTGCATCATCGTTATGTCATAAATAAATTAAATTATTTAATGTCTATGAATTAAAAATAAAATACTATTATTTAGGAAACATTTTTATCTTTACAATTAATATTTATAGTCGAATTTATCTTATGTATAACCCCGTATTAAAAATGATTTACTTATTAAACTTTGATTTTAACTATTTAACCCTTCTTTAAATAAATTAATAATAAATGTCCTAATCTAATCCAAGTGGGCCTAAATGGTCATATGTTATTCCTAAGGTTGTTTTTGGTCGAATTACACTTGTCCAATAGAATTAGGACATGTGTTAGGGTATTGATAATATCATTTTTACCCTTAATTACCCTATTTACTTTTAACCGTGGTAAATAAAAGTAAAATGTTACTATTCACCAAAAATTATTTTCATCTCATTGAACCACATTTTAGTCCTTGATATTTACCGTGTCTCTCGGATTTTTGAAATTCCACTTACAGAAGCGGTAAAATTATGTTTTATGAAAAATTCAGTTTTTTTAACTACCACTTAGTGGTTTCACTATTCATCAAAAATTGAATGTTTTCAGAAAAATACCAAAATTTCACCCTAGGATAATTTTGATATTCCGAATCCAAAAATGAAGACCATTTTGAAAAATAAAAATTATAAAATTTCAAAAAATGGTTATTACTATTCATAACGGCTAGTTTTAACAATATTTTAATAGCATATCGTTGTTTAGTGAAACTTGGTATTGCGTATGACGCAAGCTATCGAGGAAGGCCGTCGTTGCGTGTAAAGCAAGCCAAACTAGTGTTCTGTGTAGTAGATGATTCCTTTGATTATTTATATAACATAAAAACAAAATATTTCTCATAAAAGTCTCGGGCGTTACATTATAAATTATAAATAAGATATAATTTATATTCCATGGTAATGAAAAATATTTTTTAGTGATTTACCTTTAAAAAATATCATATTATCTTGAATTTTTAATTAATTTCCTATATTTTAGTTATTATTAAAATTAGGGTATGTGTATTTTACAATTAAAAGATATGGATTGTGTTATGAATCAATTTTAAAATCATCATGAATTTGAATATCGTATTTCTCATTATTTTGTTAACAGATAATAAAATCCCCAATTTTCAAAATATGAATCGAAAATTCCACTAATTTTAGTAAGTCAGTTACAAATTCATGACCATTATATTTTTTTCAAAGTATGAGAAAGATAAAATTACTCAATATATAATGTTTTTATTATTGTATGAACAACATCAATTCTATTTCTGGTAATGATAACTGGTAGTAAAAATATTAAATAACTTTCAGAAATAAATGCTTTACCCGTAAAGGGAAAATCATATCTATTTATAGTTTCTAATGAAATAATATATTTCAATGTACTTACCAAAACATAAAAATATTTCTTATTGGACACATGTGTTTCATACTTTATAAATAGATTTTCATCTTTGAAAATGATCTGGTATATCACTACGTTGTTGTATATTATATTTAATGATATCATTAAAATACCTTGAAATATAAAACATAGAGGGTGTTTCTCGTCTATCTTTGAGTGGTGAAGATTCTATACTACAAAAACAAGATTATAAACATATAATTTTAAAACTATAATACAAAAGATAGAGAATTATATATGTGTTTTTTTTCTAGTGCCTCTATATCCATAATGAAAAAAACATCTCTAGTAAGATTATATATTGACGAAATAACCTTAAATAATAAATGACCTTTTAAAGAAAATTGACATTTTCCACCAAAAAATTTATATTCTTGTTAATTATCTCCAATATTATAATATAATTACTCTAAATCAAATATATCTTCATAGTATATATATGTCAAAATTTTAACTTACATTTGAGGGTAACATTTCACTAATCTTAACATAAAAATAATGAAATTTAAAATATAATATAAGACCATCATTTTCACTAGAATATCACCAATAATTAATCTTTTCATAAATAGTTAGTTATAAAGTAGAATGTAATTTTTATGTAGGATAATATATTTATAATATAAAAATTAGTCATGTATATGTTGAGTTATTAAATATAAGTTGTTAGACTATAAGATATTATGTATGAAATTATTGTGTATTGAGTAAATAAAGAAACTAAGATGCAATATTGAATGAAAAATTAGTATTGCTATATTTTTCTAGTATTTAATTAAAAAAATACATTCATGATGTAATAAGAGTCATCTGGTAACTCTCATCTAGATGTAACAGGAAAGATTTTGTTAATTTTGTGACAATACAACATTAGATAAGTAAAAGAACAATGAAAATAGTTAAAAAATTTTGGGCATGCAAGTTTATAGATGTTCATAGTTATATAATACTATAAGGATCTATTTTTAAATATAATAAATGAATGAAAAATACACAATCCAAAAAATTTAAAATTATCACATAAAAATTTGGATCGAAATGATAATTAAAGTTTGGTAAATTACATTATAATGAAAAGTTAATACTATTATTGAAAATGAAATGTGAAAACTGATAAGAAACACTATATAAGTTGTAATATTGAAAGGGGTTGAAATTTAATGTATTTTAAAGTGATAATACATTTAACAGTATTGATATAATTAATAATTATAAAAGTAATAACACTTATTACACAATTATACTATGATAAAAGTAAAATAAAAAATAATATTATAGTGAAAAAAATACTATTATCACAAACGTTTTGATTGATCGATGAAAATGTTAATATTTGATACATTTAATAGGTCATGTAGTTGTAAATGAATGAAATTTAATATATAGTAGTAAATGAATGAAATTTAACATATAGTAAAGGAAAAATAATTATAAGATCAATAATACTATTAACAATCAATAGAGTGGTTGAATTTTTTATAGTAGTTTATTAACATAATTGTTTAATATAAAGTATATACGAAAAGGGGTTGATGTAGTTTAGAAAATAATGGTTGGAATTTTAAGGAAACTTTTTAGATATATGGTTATGGAAATTCAACAATAAAATATACAATAACTGAATGGTGGAAATTTGATACGTGAAGAAGAAAAATTAAATAATCAATTAAAAAATTGAATAAAGAAATACGAATGAATGAAATAATTTTTCATTAAAAATATTTTAGTGACATTAAATCCCAAAAACTCTAAAATCTATCATTGGATATAAAAAATATATTTATGACATGTTACATGTATCAATCCATAACAAGAAAGGATAAAAAATTTACATGAATGAAAAATGGAAGAATATTACATATATAAAGAATCTCTTATGACCCACAAACACGCCACTTTAATAGATTTTTTGAACTAATTATCATCATGATGTAATCATATGGAGTGATAAGCCTGCATTCTTGTATGATAAAGATTATGATTCATTGTTAAAATTTATTGATAAGATGTTTGGCCTTTAAGCTCAGTGAATAATATTCTCAAATAGTAACATTTTCAATTTATTGAATGTATATAATGAAATATACCAATAATGAACCGTCATTCTATGGGAACAAAATTTTCAAATTTATAAAATAAAATATTTTAAATGAATTTGATGATAACTGATATTCATTACAATAATATATAAAGTATTATCTTTAAACTGAGAAATAAATATTGTTTGAGAAATTATTATTTTTGTAAAAATTTATCCCTTATTGGAATCAGGATCATAAGTTATACATTTATCACTTTATAAGATTAAATATAGTCTTTCAATATAAGTAATTATATAATAGATATAAAAACAAAAAATTATTCATATAGCATCACAAAATGAAATATATTGATTGTAATAGAATATTTTAATGTAATTAATTACTTTATTTGACAACATAGTGTTCTTAAACATCTAGAGAGAAATAGGGACATGGTTAGGAACATTTTTGTTATATTTAATCAAATATGTGATTATAAATTATTTTTCCAAATCACTATATTAAGGTGATTATGAAATTCCATCCAAAAAATATAGATTGTAAGTAATAATATAATTGATGTTAAATTTAACAATAAAATTATTTAACATTCAACTAATGTTTCTTATTTTTAATATGATACATTTATCCCCATCAAGAGTATTTTTAACATTTTTTATAAATATAATCATGGAATATATTTTATACATTATTTATTCTGATCAATGGTTATTATGTATGTATGGTTGATGAGAAATTATGTTTTTCACCACATCATATATCCTAGACTAGTAATATTTATTCTATATTTTAATAGAAATAATTTTTTTAGATTTGAAAAAGTGTACATTTTATATATTTTGTTTGGGAAAAGAATAATATAAAAATGAGGAAAACACATATTTTATGATTCAGTAGTATGAATAATGATTAGAAATTTTAATTTAAGAAAAATAAATAAATATTATACTATTTAATGAAACATATGTATGTAAAAATTATGGATAATGATTTTTAAAATCAAAAACGTAATTATATTTAAAAAAAATACCTTTTTAAATTAATCATAATATTCTCAAAAATGATTTTGTAGACAAGAGAATGAAATTTCACAAAATTAAGTGTATAATGATTATGGGTTTCTAAAAACCAAGATATTTTTGGTGTTGTTAGTTTGTAAAGGAATGATAGAATGAATTTTGGATATCAAGTGGCGTTAAAAATTTCAATGATATATTAATAATATTGAATCATTTATCTCACCCTTTGTCAATGATTAAAGTAGAATAAGCCATTTCCTAACTAAATACCCTTTATAATTTCCAACGGAATGTAACTTTCAAACCAATACAATGATCAAATATAATTTTTTTGGATTAATGTGGACAAAATATATATTATGAGACTCACCCATAATATATGAGTCTACAATAAATTTAATGAGATGTTATCTTAAATATAACTGTACTAAATCATGATTATAACAGAATTCAATATGATATGTATAGTATTCCATCATAAGGAGGTAGTGTAATTTAACAAATCTATAAGAGGAGGTACCATTTGATAATTAGTATCAATGTATACATCTTTACGAGTTTTAAAAATTATGTATATTATAATTGATGATATCGAGGGTGATGTTTAGTATATATTATAGTTTTAAATATTTTGTATGGATAATAATACCCATATTCTGATTTATATCATAAATTTAACAAATCTAGATATACTTTTTTTTAAAATGTTTTATCCTTAAATAATTCATATTTATTGTTTTTTTTACATTATGTCACTTAATGTACAATTATAACATTTAAAGGAGATTATTTGTGATTAAATTTTAATCTAATATAATTTTTTATCTCTTGATGTAAATGTTTTAGTATATCACTGATTTTTTTAGTTGTTTCCTGAATAGTTTTCTTTTAAATAAATTAGAATATAAAACATATGGCTTCTTTGCATTCCATTTTGTAGTTGTAACAATGTCATGACACTTGACGAAATGATAAAAAGTATATAATATTACTATTTTTTTAAAAAAATTGAAATCATTACTAATGAGTGTTTTTCTTATTCGTCTATATACATGTATAAAAAATAGATCATTTAATAGAATACTTTGAGGAAATAATGGTAAATAATACTTTTTTGTTTATATTATATGTTGTTTCAGATAAATGTTGATTCACGTTAAAGATAATAGTTTTTATAATTTAATAACATAGAAAATAATATATTTCCATATAAATATCTATTAGATTTTGAAATAAAATGGTTGGGTAACATTTTTTTGATCTTGAATTAAGAAAATAGATAATTCCAATATAATATGGTGCATAAATTTACTCTGGATAAACAACAATGCTTAAATTTTTTCATGAATAATGATTTATAAAGTGAATGATGTGAATTAGTAGGCCCATAATTGTTAAAAAAAATCATGTATTTGTGGGATAAGATAAAATGAATTGATTGACCATAAGAGATTAAATATGAAATTACCAAACATGATGTACATAAAAATATTTCATAACTAACATAAAATTGAAAAGAAATTCCTTTTAACATTATAGTATTTACTTAAATAAAAATATATTTATGATGTAAAATGAGTTGTGTGATTACATATATGTTCTAGTAAATGGATACATATTGTTACTATAATTTCAATAAATCTTTTTGAATATAAAATTATAACTATAATAGATATAAAATTACAATAAAAATTCATAGATATTAATTATTACTAAACACTATAATGATCTATATGTTAAAAGATTACCTAAAAGAAAAGATTACAATAAATAAATTCAATAAGTATCATATAAAAATGGATTAAAATGAGATATAAATATATTTATATAACACCCTAATGATAAGATAATAGTAGAATTTATTAATATAATTGAAACATGATAGGAAACAAATATTTAATGATATAAAACAAAAAATGGGATGAAATATAATGTTTAACAAAGAAAATATAATTTTAATAGAAGGGATGTTGTTAATAATAATTAAATTGGAAACATTGTTTACACTATTTTGCAATTTTTTTAATTATATTAATCACACAAAATATTATTTAGTAAAGAAAAAAATTATTAATTATATGGTACAAAATCATTGAAGAAAATGTAATAAATGAGACATTTAATGAGTCAAAAAGATGTAAATGTGTTTAAATGTTACATATATTAATTAATGAATAATCTTAAGAAAATATATTATTATCCTATAGTAGAGTGAAAATATTTCAAATAGCAGTAACGTAACATAATATTTAATGATATAGTAAAGAAAAAAATGGTTGAAATAGTTAATAATATAATTGTAGAAATAATTAGAAAATTTGTGATATACTATACAATGTTGGAGAGTAAAAAACTACATATAAGATGGTTCATATTATGAAATGTGACACATTATGTAAGAAAATCGATCCTATGCACTAAAAATTTATTAGAATTTTAAGAAAATATAAAATAATTTTTCATTCTAAAAGATCTTAATTATATTAAAACCATGTAAATAAATCTCCTATCGTTCTATATACACTATATCGTTATAAATAATTGAATCATTCATTCCATACATGGTAAAATGGAAAAAAGTATTTGAAAAAATAATGCGAGTATATCACATACACAATGAATCTATTAGATCCCCCAAACATGCATCTTAAATAAACTTAATTAAAAATTTCATTATGATGTAAGCATAAGGATTAATACACGTGTATTTATATATTGTAAATCATAAGATTTCTAGTCTATATATCTTAATATGAAGTTTGTAATTTAACCATTGTGAATAGTGTTATTAAATTGTAACATTCCCAAATTGATGATGGTATATAATAAAATCTAACAATAATAGACCTATCATTCAAGGGAACCATTTTACCCAATGTTGATTATATATATTTTAAAGGTAATTCTGTGTAAGTGATATTAATTAATTTAGGATATAAAATATTTTCTTCAAAATAAGATATAAATGTTTTTTAAGAAATTTTTTCCATTAAAAGTTTACATTTATTAGTATCATGTAAGATGTCGTAATTGTTTCTGGTGTGAGTATTTTAAATTAAATAAATGTTGGATTTTCATTGATTTAAATCCCTGAAATGATTTATCCTTTATGTTATGATAAAAGTGATAATGGCCTTAAATGCTCCTTATCATATTATAATATTCAATTGAATATTTTTGGTGTTCGACATTGAATCAGGGTCACACTGTGAGGCCCCCAATGTATCAGTGATGACGGAATAAAAATATTAATTATAATATATAAAGAGATATTTTTTTCAAATAGGTGAATCACTTCAGAATGATGGTTCATATGATAAACATGAGACTACCGGTGGGTTCCGAAGAGGGGTTTTAACCTAGGTTGGGTATACAATATGTATGCGTCGTATATTTGGTTTTTTGACTCACGAATGGAGATTTTTTATATTTTATTAAATTTTTATCAAATTTTTTATATTAAAATTTTAATATCTCTAGAAACCTTATTGTATGAGAAATATGAGACCATAGTTGGGTCTGAAACATGGGGTTTACACTTTTCAGTGTGTGACATTTATAGGTGTCGGACATTGGAATATCTCGCTCGAAAAAAATAACCTTTTTAAAATTTAATTAATTTCTTAATCTATATTTGAATATGAGATAATTAATATATCTCAAATATTTCATCGTATGAGAAATCAGATACCACCGTTAGGTCTTGAAATGGGGGTTTAGCATAATTGTTGTATAAATTTTATGTGAAATGGACATTTGATGTTATTTTATTTTTAATTAAAATAATTATTTTTATTAATTTAATTAATAATCCAATATTAATTAAATAAAAATAAAAAAATTGTCATTTTCATTGATTCATCTTTTCCAATGGCGCATGAAACCATTATTATACGTGGGGTGTTTTAAAAGCTCAAATTTTATATTATCTGGACCAATTTAATATATGAAACACATTAATGAAGAAAAATTAAACATTTACACCATTAATATTTGGATGAAATAGAAGATATTTTGAAACATTATAGGAGAAAATTCTGAAACATTTTTAACAATAATAATAACTATTTATTTCTATTATTATTTTTAAATTAAGAAAACATGTATTTCAATATTTACTGGACATATAAAAATTATATTATTAATAGTAAGTGTATTATTATTCTTATTTGTGTATAAAAAATAAATGGAAAAGTAAATATGTATTTAAATATATATCTTCACATAAATAATGAACGATGTTTCTATATGTGTGGATATTTACTATTGATCAATATAAGAGTGTTGAAATTATTAGTTAGTACTAAAAAAATGAAAATATATTGTTAATATTGATTTATTAACTATTATCAATGTATAATGAAAATTATTAGAGAATAATTAACGATGATAGCTAATTTATAATAATAATAATAATAATTATTATTATTATTATTATCAAATTTAGAAAATAATTACAGTCAAAACATAATTTCAGTCATAACCCTTTCGTATTGGGTATGATTGACATGTCGTCAACGACAATATGATCATAAAACTAGGGAAATCAATTCAAAACCAATGTCTAATATTTAATTCAGAATCATAGTATAGTTCAATGAAATACCTAATATGCTGATTTTTTATTCATTAAATTATTTGGAGAGATTAATAAATAACTAATGAAATTAATAAATTCTTGTAAATTAATTGATGAAAAAGTATTATAAATTGTGTTGGACTCCTCATGTGTTAATCATGTTTTAATGATCACAAATCCTTTTAATGATAATTAATCTCAATCATCACTTCACATCTTGCTAATGCTTTTCAATCACAATTATAACTACTCATCATGGTTTAATGAAAACAAATATTATGGATGTTACTTATTCTCATTATTATTTACAATTCTTATGCGTGATCACAAATCTCTCATATATTATCAAGCATTTACGTTTATGATTCATGTTCTCTTACTCTCTAATGATTAAGCTTAATCCATATTCTGCATATTCTATATAAGTCTAAATACAGATATTTGTCTAAGTGTGGACTCTCTGTGAAGTACTCACCGTGACCCAGCCACCATGAAGGACTCACCATGACCCAGACACAGTGAAGGACTCACCGTGACCCAGACACAGTGAAGGACTCACCGTGACCCAGACACTATGAAGGAATCACCGTGACCCAGACACCGTGAAGGACTCACTGTGACCCAGACACCGTGAAGGACACAACATGAGCTAGACACCGTGACATGAACATACCATGAAGCTCATACCGTGAAGCTCATTACGTGAATATCATACCGTGAAGCTCATACTGTGAACCTCATACCGTGAAGAGGAAACTGTTTACATAATCACTATGACATCGTTCCTTAACTTTTTGTCAATATTATTTAAATAATACTAACGGTCATATTTGATGTTTTTAATGCAATTAATGTTATTTAATGATAGTTGTTGGCATGTTACGAAATCGTATCTCGTACCTATAAAAAGGGAATAATTCCTATTGCTAGAACGTGTGGAATTTAAGGAATATTAAGATGCAGTACACGATATAGAAGGGAAGTGGTTCACAAGTGTGAATATACAATGAGAAGAACACACATGCACCGAGAACACTACAAGAAGAACAATCCTGATCAAGAAAGATATTTCCTGACCTTCAAAGAATTATCATGAATGCAATCCAACACCACTGAAGAAAACAGGACGAATCAAGCGATCTTTTTCATATCTGTAAAAGACAAGATGACTACGACACTCTGTTTTTCAACAGAAAAAACAGAGAACTACTCAGAATAATTCCTGCTGAATCCAACGAGTCCAGAGCTTCATTAATAATCACTAGAGCTTTCTAAACTTTTATCTCCTCTCTCTAAGTGATTTATTTATTATCTTTTGAGCAGGGTGGTGTACTATGTATTTCTTATAAACACACTGTCTCCTGCACCGAACTACAGGATATCAAAATCCTCAAACCACAATTGTTTACTCTTGTTTACCCATGTCAACTGTTGAAGAGGTCATTGTGTGGCCTGGTCTATTTTTTGTTTCCCACGAAAAACAGTGGTAGAGGTCCCTGCATGGCCTGGACAGTTTTGTAAACTTTTGTTAAACCCGACCTAGGGTGTGGATCGATTTTATATAAATTTGAGAGGACTAAGTCTCGGCTTGAGACTGGACCTCTTTTTATATCTGTTGTGCATATTTAGTTTAAGTTTATAGTATACTACATATATCTTATTTATTCCGCTACTATTACTTTGAAATAAAAAACTATTTTAAAGCTTATTTGATAGTTAAATTAGAAAGTGTTTACACTTATTGTAAACAATCATGTTATTTTCAAAAGTTAGTTTAATCTTGTGGCTAAATTAACTGAGACCAAATCTATCATTGAGAAGCTATGTGAACATTTACAATCTGTATAAATTCACTACAGTTTAACTTGTTTTATAAATTGGGGGATATTAATTAGACAATATAGTAACAAAAAATTTAATTGGAACTCAATTCACCCCACTCTTGAGTATCCACTCCGACCAACAAATTGGATTAGGGTGGTACACATAAAATGGGTAAGAATCTAATTATTTCTGACACCTCTCCCCTATCATACTATCTCTATCTCTCTCAAATTTTATTTTATTATTCTATACTTCTATCCTCAAAATCATATTCTATATTGATTATACGGATTCCCTATCAGTTCCATTAGATTTTTCATGATGAGTAGAAAATATTAATAAGGTTGTTTTTGAAGAAGGAAAGGATTCATTGGAATGTGATTGAATTTTTTGTCAGTGTGTCTACTCTTACAATAAAAAGGCCATAATGAGGTGTATTGTGCGACACATGGTGGTTTATCATTACCACTGACATCGAGGACCATGAAGTAGGTGGTCTAAAATTCAAATATCATATTCTTGCTTATAATTATGTATATGTGAATGTTTGATTTATATTATATGTTAAGTAAATATGTTCTTGATTAAATTAATTAAATTTTTATTGATTTATTTAATTAAAAGATATGTGAAATTTGGATATTGGGATTTTAGATAATGAACAATTATTTGTTAAATTAATTATGAGATATCAAGATGATTGATTTTAGATAATTAATTGTTGAATTAATTATGTTATATTGATTTCAAGAATGGAATCATTAATTGGAGAATTAATTATGAGACTATGAAATTCTTATTTGGATAATTAATTATTGAAATTAATCATGGAGTTATTCAGATTTTTTAAAATGATTAACTAATTATATAATTAATTACTTGGAAAGGTATAAATTATTAAACTATGATTTTTTTAATTACTTTTCCAAATATTTATGGTGAGTAAGAGATTTTTGGAAATGAATAATTATTTGAAAAAATACCTAATGTTATATGGATGTTATTGAAATTGATAAGCAATTGTTGAATTAATTATTGGATATAGTTATTATTATTTGATTGATTGAGATGGAATAATTTATTGAGGAATTAAATGGGGTCGTTGAATTAATGGAGATATGATAATAAATTGATGAATTAATTGGTGATATAAAATTATTTTAGATGGAATAAAGTAGTTTTTGAATTAATTAATGACTTTATTGTGATTACATAATTATGGAATAAAATAACTGGATTAATTAATTGGAGAAATAATTAATGTTACTAATGAGAATTTTTAATTACTAAATTAAATAATGGGATTAATTAATTGATGAATTAATTATTAAGAAGCAATTTGAGTTTTTAATTATGGAATTAAATAACAAGATTAATTGCTTAACAAATTTACAAATAAATATATGTGAATAGTTAATTATTTAATTAAATAAATAGAATAATTAATATGATTAAAATGAGTATTTAATTTTTGAATTAATTCTATGAACAATTAATTGATGAATTAATTAATGCGAGTAACATGCTTATTTAAATGATGATTAAATAATGTGATTAATTATTTGAAGAAATAATTAAAACGGGTAATGATATGATATAATTGATGAATTAAATTATGAGATTATGTAATTGATGAATTAATTAATATGATTTGAGTGATTAATAAATTGTTGAATTAAATAAATGGATTATTTAATTGGTGAATAAATTAATGCTAGTAAAGTGCTTTTTTAATTGTAGAATTAAAAAATGGATTAATTAATTGATGAATTACTTAATGATAGTGATGAGATTAATTAATTTTTTAATTAAATAATTTAATTCTATAATTGATTAATTAATTAACATTTTTTATGTGATTATTGAATTATTTAATTGACTAGAGGAGTTGGTGTAATTAGTTAATTATTGAATTAACTAGTGTAATTGACGTGATTAGTTAATTGTTGAATTATCTAGAGTAATAAATATGATTGGTTAATTTTAGATAATTAATTATTGAATTAATTATGTGAAATTGATGTTATGAACTTAATAATAAATTGGTGAATTAATTATGAGACTACGAAATTATTATTTCGATAATTAATTTTTGAAATTATTTATAGAGTTACTGATATTATAAAACATGATTAGTTAAGAATAGAATTATTTTTTGGGAATGGATTGGATTATGTAATTTTGATTTTGTATAATTAATTTTTTAATTAATTACTTTGAATTATATATTGTTAAAATTGAATAATTATTTGAAAAAATAATTATTGTTATGTTGATGTTTTTGAATAGGGATAACTAATTGTAGAATTATTTATTGATGATAGTTCTGATTCTGTAATTGATGCTAATAGTACAATAAATTGAGGAATTAATTGTAGTGGATGAATTAATAGAGATGTATCTATTAATTGTTGAATTAGTTGGTGATATTGAATTAATTTGGATGGAATTAATTAATTGATGAATTAATTAATGAGTATATTTTGATTATTTAATTTTTAATTAAACATGAGGATTAATTAATTGATGAAATAACTAATGTGGGAAATTAAATTATATCATTTTTTAATTAAATAATGTTATTTATTAATTAGTGAATTAAATAATGAGGAGCAATATGATTCCATAATATTTAAATAGAATGACATGATTAATTAGTTTACTAGTTAACTAATATGAATAATGTGATTATTTAATTTAATAATTAAATACTGGTATTAATTAATTAGAGAATTAATTGATTTGAGAAAAGTGATTATTTAATTGTTGAATTACATAATGTGATTATTTATTTTTTGAATTAATAAATATGAGTTATGTGATTATATAATTTTTAAATTAAATAATGGGATTCCTTATTTGAAAAAGTAAATAACGTGAGTAAAGAGATTATTAAATTATTTAATTAAATAATAAGATTAACAAATTTAGTAATTAAATAATATGATTAGAGTGATTATTTTATTATTGAATTAAATAAAAAGGATTAATTAATTGGTGAATTAATTAATGTGAGAGAAGTGATAATTTAACTATATAATTAAATAAAGAGATTCATTAATTAATGAATCAATTAATGAATGTAGTGATATTATTTATTTGGTGAATTAAATAAAGTGAATAATTAATTGATGAATTAATTAATATTGTTTATGTGATTAGTTAATTGGGGAAATAAATAGAAGAGTTGACTTGATATGTTAATTATTAAATTTACTAGTGTAATTGATGTGATATTTATAGTTTTGAATTATGTAGAGTAATTTATGTGATTGATTATTTATTGAATTAACTAGAGAAATTGTTGGGATTTGTTGGTCGATGAATTAATTAATTTTATTATGGAGACTAGTTAATTGTTGAGCTATGTAATGAAATTATTGTGTTTAACTAATTGTTGAATTAGTTAGGGCATTAGTGTGGAAAATTAATTATTGAATAAATTATGAATTAAATAATTGTAACATGGTCATTCAAATGTGTGATGTGTTAATGGTAACATGATCATTCACCATGAAATATATAATGGTAACATGGTCATCAAAATTATGTAATCAAATGAATGGTAACACGGTCAAAAAAATTATGTAATTAAATGAATGGTATCATGGTTATTCATTTGGGAAATAAGGATTGTACCACGGTCACCCAAATTGTGTAACTAAATTAATGGTAACATTGTTATTCATTTTTGAAATAAGGGTTGTGACATAGTCATCCAAATTGTCTAATTAAATAAGTGGTATCGTGTTCATTCATTTGTGAAATAAGGATGGAAACATGGTCATCCAAATTGTGTGATTTAATAAATGGTAACATGGACATCCATTGGGAAATAAGAATGGTAATAAGGGTTTTACAAGATATGGCCTCACATGAAAATACTTAAAACTCAAGTATGAGTCGAAGATGACATTATGATATGATATTACCAAGGGAAAACTACGGGCTCCGACATGGGATGAAGCTACTAATGAGGTACGTGTATCCTCTAAAACCCAAGAGTAAATTTTGTAAAATAAATAATATTTAATAATGTCATAAACTATTTATTTTTGCATTATAAAATTCTTATTACGAATTCTTACATAGTTATTGAATGGATTTGTTTTAGATGCAATTAGTGGTGTCCTAAAAAGTTTTACTCAAACCCTACTAGGTCTTCCCGATTAGTATATGAATAGAATGATGGTTATTTGGATAGGTTTAAGAATAATTCTATATGTTAAATGGATGTGTTAGGATGAATAATGGTGAGGGAACCCGGCATGGTTTTGGATCTTCTTGGGAGTTGTTAGTGTATTTACATTTGTGTTTTCAATTTATATTTGGAAAATACATAACGAGGCATGTCTACTATTCAGTTATTATTCTATGTTTCTAGTTTTTGATATCTTGTTACATTGATTTTGTCTATTGATACATATATTAATCCTCTATTGTTTTTTATGATCGTTTTCTACTTTGATAAAAGAAATAAAATAGGGTATAGTCTGTGTAGTACCCCTTGTTTCGGGTACATAACCCCTTTCCTTGAATTTTTTAATTGTTCTGTATTTGGCTAGGTTTCCATTAAATAGAATGTTTCCATAATATAGAGAGTTTCCATAAATATGGGTGTGTCAATAATGTTGTTCATTTCTATAATGTTGGTTTTTTCTATAATGTAGGGTGTTTCCATAAAGTGGGTTGTTTCCCTAAATTGGGGTGTTTCCATAAAGTGGGTTGTTTTTATAATGTGGGGTGTTTCCATAAAGTGGGATGTTTCCATAAAAATGTGTTTCCATAATAATGGTAAAGGTGAAGAATGTGTGATTTTGTGGATTTTATAAGTCATGTAGGGACCAAAAAGAAGGTCACACGATCCATACACGGATGGCCAAAACCTTGTGGTCAATCATTTTGCAGAGGTCAAATCTAGATACTATTTTCTAAGAGCTTACTCGTTTTTGAACTATATATTTCATTTTGGATTCAAAACGCACCTTCATCGAAATTACTCTCCCAAGATTGATGGAGAACCTTCCCTGCCTATGTTGGAGCCAACCTAGAGCCTCCCCTTGGTGATCTCAAGTCCGATTCTTGAGGTATGTCACCTGTGTTTCATGATTTTTCATGTTTTCATAGATATACTTTGATTTACATATCTGATCTCCATTCATTCTCAGATATGATCTTAAAGTGTGTATATCTACGTTTATTGATGCCAAATAATTCAATTTTCAGTCTCGGTCATTCTAGGATAAGAGTACTAAGGCCGTTCATGGAGAATTGACCTGCATTCTTGTGCGTTCTTCATCTGTTGTTCAAGTTTCGTAAAACCCATTGAGGTAGGATACTTCTCTCTCGACTCCTCTTGCAAGAATTTATTGGAATTGATTCAAAATGGTTTACTTAAAATAAATGTATTGTTAAAATCCAAGAAAATATTCTTTAGTGATGATTAATGGTTTTCCTGAAATTGCATGATCTTGCTGAATAGTTTTTCCAAAGGGGTTTAGTTTCATTAATTTAAAATGTTGATTTTATATTATTGATTTTCTGGAATTTCAAAATTGTTGAGGAAAAATTGGTTTTTCAATATAATGGTTTGCCAATAAAATGGAGTTTTATTGATATTGTATGGAATTGAAATGTTTCGGCAATGAAATGGTTTTTACAGGAATGGTTTTCAATAAAAAGGTGTTTTTAATGAAATGGATGTTTTGGCATGATGATTGGGAAAATATGGTTTGTGTTCATATTGTATATTTATGGTTTGGTTTAAATATGACCTTGGTCCCGGTGATAAATTGTTAATGGAACATGGTAATAACATATACATGGATTGGTTGAAAAATAACTTTTAGCTCGGTGCCAAACGCTTAATGGAACATGGGAAACAATTACACTGTGACGACATGGTAGAACGATGAGAAACCTCTCAAGAGTATTGAACAATATTAACGTAGCACACATTGTTGGTTTCATGGATTTGAGGAATGGATGGGTATTTTGATAACGAGATATTGTGAAATGGTTGTAAAGATTGGTTACTAATTTTTTGGAAAAATATCTTACAGGGAAAATTGGTTTCAATTTCACTTGTATGATTTTGGTAATGAATGGTTTTGGAAACATTTTTATATTTATTTATAAATTTTTTTAACAAATTGTTTTGTATAAACTGTTTTAAATATTTTTTTCTAACTCTTGAATCATAGTGGCGTGCATAAGGAATTCATTTGGGAAAACAAACTAAGTGTTATACTCACCCATACTTTAACACTTTGGTGATTTTGCAGTTGTTATCTTCCAGGACAGAAAAAAAGTTAGTGTCTCATATGTGATTAGCACTACCACAAGGCGTTTGGGATGTTTTATGTTTCTGGATCTTGGGGCTTGTGGAGCATGGAGTCTTGAGGTATCTGGAGATCCTAGTGTAGTTTATTTGCTGTGTACTTTGATACATTGTTATTCATCCATTGTTGGTTACTTTGATGAGGTTTTTAGATACATGAAGTTGTTGAGTTTTCTTTCATTTACTCATGTATCATATAGTTAATGTTTGGTAATGGTTGAATGTATATTAGTTTGATTCTTAATGGGTAAATCGTCCCCCACTTGTTTTTGAAACCCTTTAGCATTTATCGCCAGCCTTTGGAATCATGTGGATGTCGCATAAGGCCTAGTAATTAATCGATGTACTCTCATGTAAAATATAATTGGAGGGTCATTTCAAATGGTATTAGTATGGTCCTTCCTTTGTGGTAAAAATTATATCAGCTTATTTGGTCTTTACCTAACAAGTATTCATCGATATTTCTAGTTTTGGAGATGAAATCCCTTCTGGTCTATTCATTTGGAGGGAGTCATTGAAAGGAGTGGTATTTTTGGAACCTGAAATTAATAGCATAAAACAACACAATTATTCATCTTATTTTAATCTTCATTTAACGAGGGAGTTGGGAATATAATTGTTTGTAGACACTTCTATGATTTTTTAATCTCATTTTTATGGATTTAACCAGTGAGATGAGCATGACATGAATTTAAGAGGAATGATTTTCCACCATGATTGCAAATGTTATTTGGACTAATGTTTTAGGATTTCTGAAAACATGATTTGTTTTGAAAAAAATCAGACTTTAATTTCAAATTAAAGTGATTTGGAAAAATAAAATGGTTATGGTATTTTGAAAATTGTTTTATTTTCAAATATAAATTGTTGAACATGGAAAATGTTTTCTGTAGAAAAATTGTTGTGATAGTTGATGTGAAAAAATTTGAAATTCTATGACATTATCTTATAGAGATTGAGACATATAGAGTTTTTTGTTGGCTTATAAAATGGCACCTGATATTTTTCATAAGAACTGGTTAGAACAGGCTGTTGAAAATTTTGTTCCACCCAAGACACAGGTGAACCAATAGTTGGTCCAAATCATTATTTAGGAATTTCAAACCGTTGGGTTGGGACTACGACCAGATACTCCATTTATGATATGTTTCACTAGTAAATATACAAGGGGAGGAAGTATAATTGTCTTCACTAGAGGAGCTATGATCTCTAGAACTAAGATTAGGAGGAATTGGGGAACCTATATTCTATGTTTAAAACATGAAAGGATGCTTTATGTTTGGATACTACAATATCCTCTCAGTGAAAGAGAATTTCAAGCCATTGTGTGTATATAATGTGCTAAAATTCATGGTGGAACTGAGTTGAAATGGGACTTCATGATGTTAGAGATGGATATTTATGACATAATATTGGTTATGTATTGGGTGACAAAGTTCAAGGCTCAAATTGACTATTATTGGAGAACAGTTAGTTTCATGGCTGAGGACGACATCGATCATCTCTTCATAGAATAGGGGACTGTAAAGAAAGGTTCAAATAGAATGTTGGCACCAATAGTGGGGTTGATCTCTTAACAGTTGGAAGTGTTGACATGGGAATCAATGGATGAGACTGAGGGAAATAGTTTTCCAGTTGTTGTGGATCATTTTTTCCTATGTCTTTCCCAAGAACATCTCAGGTTTACCACCACTATGGTAAGAAGAATTTACGATTGATATATTTCGAGGGATCAGTTAAAATTATCTTCCATATTATAGGATGTAACCAATAGAGTTATGAGGATTGACAGTGCATTTATAGGTGCTGGAAAAAGAGAGTTTCATTTGACCATGTACATCTCTGTGGGGAGCACATGTTTTTTTCGTGAATAAGGAAGATATAACTCTTCCGATGTGTGTTGATTATTGTAAACTTATCCAAGTTACGGTAATGAAAAAATATATACTCCCTTGCATAGAGGTCATTCCTTTTGGTCTAATAGTTGTACTAGTGGCCTTTAGGGAATTGATGAATCAGATATTTCAACAATATCTAGATTCTTTTGATGTGGTGTTTGTGGACGAAATTTTGGTCTATTGAAATACAAGGTCAGACCATGAGGTGCACCTGGAGATAGTGTTAAAAATCATTAGAAAACATCATTTATATGCCAAAATATCAAAGTATGATTTTTGGATAAAGGAAGTATGCATTCATGGCCTTATCATTTCTGAGAAAGATGTTTATGTTGATCCTAAAAAGATAGAAGTTGTTATCTCTAGGGAACCACCGAAGAATGTTTTCGAGATTCTATGTTTTCTTAGTCATGATTATTACCACTGATGATTTTTGAGTGATTTCTCATGACTACATTTACCAATTACATCTCTGACAATGAATAATGCTTCATTTCAATAGACATAGGAATGTCAGAAGTCTTTCCAGGAACTGAAATTTTGGATTATATCTGCACCTATATTGATCTTTCCAGAATCCGGATAGGGGTAATTGTGATACCTCGAGATCAGGGTTGGGTTGTGTTCTGAATTAGAGAGATCATGTGGTTGCCTATGGTTCATGGAATTTGAGGTTTCATGAGAATAATTACCCAACACATTATTTGGAGATAGCACTAATCAATAATGCTTTAAAAACATAGATATATTATCTATTTGATGAGAAATTTAATGTGTGTACAGATCACAAAAGCTTGAAACAAATTTTTACAAAGAAATATTTGAATCTGAGAAAAAGGTGATGGACGAAGTTTATCAAAATGATTGACTTTTAAATGATGTACTCAGTAGGAAAAGAAAATTTGGGGGCCAATGCATTGAGTAGAAAGTAAAATTCTCATTTGGAAAAAGAAGCTTTAGATTAATAGAAGTTGATGTCAGTCTTAGCTGAGATGCATGTGGAATGTGAAGACTGATGTGATGTTGTAGTTTTCTATTCAGTTACTATGGATACTAATATAGTAAAAATTATCAAAGTGGCACGAACATCTGATGTAGAATTTCTTCTTGTAAATTCAAAACTCAACGATGGGGAGACCATTGAGGGCAGGAAATATGATGGGGGTTCAATTTTGTGTCTCAAAGATTGGATGGTGGTACCTATGATTTTTCAGGAACAACTCCTTCATGTTTACCACCATTCAAGATCGATATTACACCCATGTACATAGAACATGTATAAGGCATTGAAGGCATATTTTTGGTGGACCGGCATGAAAAGAAAGGTGGTCGAGTTCATCTCACAGTGCTTAACAAGTCAGCATGTTAAAGTAGTGCATTAGAGACAAGCTGGTAGGTTAAAATCATATCCCATCCTAGTGAGGAAATGGGATCATATAGAAATGGATATTGTTATAGGTCTTCCATGAACGTTCAGGAAATATGATGCCATTTGGGTGATTATGGATCATCTAACCAAGTCGGCCCATTTCATCCCAATTCATGATACTCTTACGGTGGAGGATCCTTCAAAATTCTATATCCAAGAAGTGGTAAAGAGGCATATCATTCCTGTGTGAATATACATAGATTGATATATGATATTCACTTCTCGTTTCTAGAAATCCTTATAGAAATCCCATGGGAATCAGTTGACAATGAGAACAACGTATCATCCTAATACGGATGTGCAATCCAAGCAGATGATACAAACATTGGAAGGCTTGTTGTGGGCTTCTGTAATAGATTTTTGTTGCTCATGGGAGGATCATAAACCCTTATAAGAGTTCTCATACAATAATAGCTATTATTATTTGATACACATGGCTCCGTTAGAAGCATTGTACGGGCGTCCTTGTAGTTATCCACTATGCTAGGTGGAAATAGGTGATAAATCACTACTCGGGCCGAGCCATGTCCAAGAACCAAGGGAGATGGTCCAGTTGATTAGAAAGAAGATGGAGATGGCTCAGAGTCATCAGAAATATTATGTAGATCCCTGTAGAGTACCGTTTTCGTTAACTGTTGGTGATCATGTCTTCTTGAGGATCTCTCCCAGGCTTGGAAATAATCATTTCAAAATGAAGAGAATGTTATCTCCTAGATACATTGAACCTTCTGAGATTCTGGAAAGATTTAGAGAGGTGTCATATCAGTTGGCATTACCACCACAGTTTAGCTTGGTGTATATTGTGTTCCATGTATCATAGTCGAAAAATTATCACGATGGTCCTAAACATATGATCAGATGGGATCACAATGACAAAGAACCATATGCTTAATTGGAACATATCCCAGTGCAGATCATTGATAGACAAGAGAAAGTCTTCCATGGGAAAAGGGTTGGTCTAGTGTGGGGTTTTTGGCATCATGGTAAGATTTAGGAAGAGTCTTAGGAACATGAGAAGGAAATGAAAGAGTAGCGGATGGAAGTATTTTTGTCCAGTGAGGGTTTTCTACATTCCATGGATGAGAATTCCATTGGTGGGGATAATTTAGTACCCCCCAACTTCGGGTACATAACCCCTTCCTCACGTTTTTTAAATTAGGGAGGTTGTGAATGGGATTCAATAAAATAGAGTGTTTCCATAATATATAGAGTTTCCATAATGTTTTATGTGCCTAAAATGTTTGTTATATCCATAAAGTAGATTGTTTCCATAAAGTGGGGTGTCTCTATAATGTGGGACATTTCCATAATGTGGGGTGTTTCCATAAAGTGGGTTATTTCCCTAAAGAATGGTGTTTCATAAAGTGGGATGATTCCACAAAAATGGGTTTCCATAAAAAGTGTAAAGGTGAAGGATGGGAGAGTTTGGGGGTTTTATAAGGAGTGTTGGAACCAAAAGTAAGTCTCCACCATCCATACACAGTTGGGCAAAACCACGTGGTCAAACCTTGCACAGAGGTCAAATCTAGATCCTATTTTCTAGGAGGTTACTCATTATATATATATATATATATATATTCATTAAAACGCCTTTATTTATAGATTACTCTTCCATGAAGGCTGGAAAACCCTTCCCACATGAGTTAGAGTCAACATAGAGACATCCCTTGGTGATTTCGAGTCTGATTCATGACGAATGTCACCATTCTTTCTTGATTGGTCTTGTTTTCTAAGATATGCTTAGATCTGCTTCTCCAGTATCCAGTATTTCTAAAATATGAACCAATATTATAAATATATATATATAACTTTTTCGATTCCAAATAATTTAATTTTGAGTCATGATCTCGTTAGGATAAGAGATCAAAGGCCCTTCTTGGAGAATCGGTCTTCTTTCTTGTGTGTTCTTCATATATTTTCAAAGATTCGTCATAACCTTCAATGTAGGAGTCTTCTCTCTTGACTAATCCTATTATAATATATTGATATATATTAAAATTGGTTTGTTTAAAATATATTTGTTGTGAAAAGCATTGAAAATTCATCTTTTATTGCTAGTTTATAGTTTTTGTAGAATTGTGTGATCTTGGTGAATAGTAGTGAAAATGGGTTTTAGTTTCATGAGTTTAAACTTTTGATTTTAAATTATGTATTTTCAAGAATTGAAAAATGGTTGATGAAAAAAGATGGTTTTCAATAGAAATGGTTTTAAATAAAAATAAGGTATTATTGAAATTGTTTGGAATTAAAATGTTTTGGCATTCAATTGGGTTTGACGAAACTGGTTTTCAATAAAAATGCATTTTTTAAAGGTTTTTTTGGAATGATGACTCAGAATATGTGGTGTGTGTTCATGTTTCACATATTAGTATTGGTTAAAGTATGACCGTGTTCTTACTTCCAAAGGGTTAATAGATCATGGGAATTTCATATATGGGGCATGGATGAAATATGACATTGTTCTAGGTGCCAAAGGGTTAATCGAACATGGGAAACAAATACCATGTGATGACTTCATAGATCGAAAAGAAACTATTCATGAGTATGGAAAAGTCATAACGTAGCATGCATGGTTGGTTGCATGGGTGTGGGAAATGGTTCGGTATGCCGATGAAGGGATATTGTGAAATATTTTTAATGATTATTTAGATATTTTTTGGAAAAATATCTTGCTGGGAAAATTGGTTTCAATTGCACTTTTATGCTTTTGGTAATGAATGGTTTTAGATACTTGTTTATATTAACTTATAAGATATTTTTGAGAAATTTTTTTATATAAATATTTTTATATAATGGTTTCAAAATCTTTTTTCCTAGTGGCATGAGTAGGGAATTCATTGGGGAAATTCTACAGAGTTTTATACTCACCTCATCCTTGGAACATTGGTTTATTTGTAGTTACTATCTTCCGAGACAATTGAAAAATGTAATGTATCACACATGTTTAGCACTACCTCATGATGTTTTGGATGTATGGATATTTTTGAACTTAGAGCCTATAGATCATGGAGTCATGAGGTCTTTTGAGAGTCTTGGGACGTTTATTCTCTATGTAAATTGATACTTGGTTAATATTCCATTATTTCTTACATTGATTTGGTTTTGAGATACATGCAGTTGTTGGGTTGTGTTTCATTTGTTCATGTATGTTATAGTGAATTTTTTTTCATGGTTGGTAGGTTTATTGGTTTATTTCATTAAGGTTAAATCGTCACACACTTGTATTTTAAACCCTTTTTCATTTATTGGCAGCCATTGGCATCTTGGGGATGTCGCTTAAAACCCAGTAATGACTCATTGTACTCTCAATCCAATGGGAATTGGCTTATCATTAAATTCTTCCCATGATCGACTTACTAGATCCTCTCTACTAGTCAATAGACTTTATCATATGGGGAGGCCCACATGAGTACATGTGTATAACCGGCTTGGGGAATCGTTGTTTGGAACCTAGGTCAGGATATTACACATCACAATCATAAGTATAACATAACTCACATAGTAATTATAAATGTAATATATCTACGGAAGGAAACATGTAATGGATATTGAGACTGAAAATTATTGTTATTACATCACACAATAATATATCTTGAATGCTATAGTATATTTTAATCTCATCAACTATTGTTTTTGATTGATAGTAATTTGTAGATTGATAAGGAGAAAAAATTTCCATGATCATGTAAATTGTTTATAAATTTAAATAAATACATGATTCAAAACCATATTTCATAAAAATATATATTAATATAAGAATGAAATTTATTTGAATAATATGTACTATAATTAAGCACATTCATATTTTCATATTAGAGTCTAATTTAATTTAGTGTGTTTCTGATTTTGTACATGAAATTTCTGTTCTCATAATGATATTTATTTGAAATATTTTTATATAAAGAATTTGAAAACAAATTATATTTCATTGAGTGTGATGAAGGGTTATTGTGTCCACATTTCCTATGAACCATATTGCTTTTCCCCAATACATATATCCATGGATTACAATATATATTCAATATTTTAATATATACAATTATTTTTATATTAGAGGAAGATTAAATTTTATACTTCAGATTGAGATAGATAATAATCTGAACATGAAGAAAACATGTTTTGAAGAATAAAAAAAATAAAAAACTAAAATTTAATTTTAATTAATATTAATGAATAAATAACAACAAAATTTAAGAAACATTTGTATATAAATTAAACATATAAAAACATTTAAAATAAAAACCACCAAAAAAAATTCAAAAAAACAACCCCCTCTTCAAATTTTTTAATATGATCATCATTGAATTCAAAAAACATGTAATGAAATTGTATATAATAATGAGAAAATTTATTAATGGGTTTTTTAAGAAACAAGATATTTTAGACCATTTTGGGTTGTATATTAATGTCTGAAACAGATTTGGATAGCTAGCCTTATTAACAAATCCGTAACATATAGATGACTTTAAATCATTTACCACACCACTGTTTAATGTTGAAAATATAATAATAATTTTCCCACATGAATACATATCATATAGATCTCTATGTTTTTTTTGTTGAAATCCAATATAATGATAAACTCTTAATTTTTTTATTATTAGAATGGATAAAAAATAAACATGGAGTCTTACCATTTTAACTTCATCTATTGTAAACTTTTGGAGTAGTTTTATTAAATAAATGATTTCATGCATCTTAGTTATAATAGGATTGATTAAGAAATGTAATGTGTTGCATAATTATAACTTTTTATAATTTAACAGATCTAGATGATGAGGTAACATTTGGAAATTATCATCATTATATCCATTATAACTAGTTAGAAAATAGAAGGATATGGAAAAGAATTATATCGGTGGTGATGTTCAGTGTATATTTTCGCTTTTCATATTTTGTAAGGAGGATAATATCACATCCTCACTTAGATTATCAATGTCCCCAACTATAGAAATATAAATTTTTGATTTTTATGGTACGTTGAATAAATTAAATTGGTCTCTTGTTTTACAAATTAATTATAGATTAAAATTCCATGTTACGTCAATATTCATAATTTCCCTAGTAGTTATCTACTAGAAATAAAATAGATTTTCCTAATCCAAAATTGATTGATGTTATTCCAAAATGGTTGAATAAATTGATATATTAATATGCATTTCATTTGAGTTAAAATAAAAAAATATAAAACGTTAATTCAATAAATACAGGATACTTTTTTAATAAGTAAAATATGGTCACATTTTAGTTATAACTAATATCATGAATTCTATTTGTCACATAATTAGTAATTTTAGACACAAAAAGATGTGAAATTTTCAATGAATACTTATCATTGGGGAGTAAACTGCCCATATGATGTTGGATTTAACTATTGAGTAAGAAAATAAAAGGAGCACTATAAAAGAAATGGCTAAAATTTAAAAATAAAAACAAGCTCAATTTCTCTACAAAACAATAGGCCTATCTCTCAATAGTGCAGAGTCTACAAACTTGTAGCAAATGTCTGTGATACATTTTTTTGGAGATTTTACTCTCAAAATTATTGCCCTTAATAATGAGTAAATAACCATATATCACCTAAAATTACACATCATAGTGAATATATATAATTATAACTATTATAATACCATAAAAAATAAATATTCCTGCATTATATAGTAACAAATAATGAACATAATAATGCCATACATCAGAAATTATCCCCCACTAGTCAAATCATATACAAAAAACAAACAATGTAATGTAAGATTATGATGGAATCCATTACAAACCCTAATCCTCATCTCAATACATTGTCCACAAACCCTAAAAATTGTTGGACTAACCCATTGTGAAACATGTTCTTATACGTACTAACTAGTCATAATGTTGCAACCTGAACTAGGGTTCCCATGATGTCTCTGATTATATAAATAAATAGGGTTCCACCAACACATCAAAAATACATTATCATATACATTTTTATTTTTGAAGATAAAAAATAGTATGAGAAAAAATTGTAGACAAATATATATGCCTTTTCATCATGTAGTAGAAATATAACCATGACATTGACTATAACTGATATGATTACATCATCAAGGGAAATGTGTCAGAATATAAAACAAGGGTGTATGATTCTCTTTTTTTGATCTCTAACTAACCAATTAAAGTTCCTCATCAATTCCAGTAAAAACCCATTGGATGAAAACCATAGGTTGGGAATATAATTTCTAACAACATGTATAATCTAATACACTAACATGCGGAATTTCCTATGGATGATCACGCATTCAAATAAAAAATATATTTAGGAGATCGTAATAGATACAAAATACCTCAAAGTGTAAATAACTAACAAGAGGATTGTCCCATGAATAATGATATTTATATATACACACACACATATATATATTTTTGGATTGGATCATGTCAATGGAATAACAAAGAAAAACTTATACATGATTCGAACTAAAAGTACGTTGTAGGTACCATGGTTAAATATAATATATAAAAGTTTTACCATTTTTTTGGAATAACTGAACCAACCTCCCACATGAACCAAAAAAATAATATAGGGATGGTCCCATGACTAAATATCATATCACCCATTAAATGTCACCTAATATAGATATCAATAAATTGGAAACATATTTAACTATTGTATTGTAACACTACACCATGAACCCTATGTCCCAAACTTCAACCCCTTCAATAGATAGACTATCCTGGTGAAGAAATAGTATATGAAGAGCCATAAGTGGCATTTCCAAAACATTCCCTATTAGATTGACTTGAGTTAATAGCGAGTAGTTTTCTAGATGAAGAAATATAATCTTACCAACTAATCTATACTTACCAACTACTATAAGATATCATTCCATGGGAAACCCCATATTTAGAAAAATAACACCTAATGATCTCATCTACCTTAGGCCATAACCAAAACACACTTCCCATTCCATTGGTCTTACTAAAACACAAAATCATATAGTGATGTGATAAATCTATAACCAAAACATTTGTTTGGGTTCCATATCTCACCAATTATGTGTGGTCACCAACTATCTATCTATTGAAAACATTCATTAAAAATATAGAATAATCCATAAATTACCTATCATGATCAGCACCGACTGAAAGACTCAAACCCATCCTTATGTGGGTTCTCCCAACCATTTTTGTAATGAATGGACATATTACCCATCCCTCTAGATCCTAATCCCACAAAAGTTTCTACAAAATCAAATGATAAATATTTTATGGATATCCAAACTCATCCCAAGCCTATTGAACCACACCTCGCCATCACTCAACCAACTAAAACCCTTTCCACTTGGAAAAAAAGATTTATATGTTATTCTAAACCACTCAAGAATTGGGAAGAACTCGCTCGGATCAATATAAGGCTCAATTCCACTGAAATTTTCTATCATTTAACTCGAAGTCACATCCATGGTACCCAAAACTGATGCCCCATATCAGAATTCATAGCCATGCATTAACATGAATAATGTTAAATATGATAAAGTCCACCTTCATCAATATTGGATTCTCCATCATTAACCTTATCTCGTTCTTTATTGTATATATTCTCCCTAATGAATTCAACACAATCAATCCCCTATGTCATTGCATAAATATTAATTGTTTTTTATAATAATTATAATTTCTTAAAAAATTGAAAAAAATAGAATAATAGTAAATATATTTTACATGATATTTTAGTACAAAAACTAAAAACTATGAATCCCATAATGTACAAGGAAAACACTCAACTTCTCTATAAAAAAACAATCAATAACTCGATATCTAATCAACAAATAATTTAATCCAATTAAAATAAAATCACAAATAAAAATTTCAAAAGAATTACAATAATTGAAATAGCGTTTTAAAACATGAATTAATATATCCTTGTATCCTTATATACGCCACATGTAAATCTCCTTTGGATTTTAATGATTCAAGTATGCTCTAGTGGAATCATTATTCATTATTTAAATCAACCCTCCCCCCACAATTATAGATTATGGAGGAAAAAAATAGTAGGGAGTATAAGAATAAAGTAATATGATTCACTATAAAAACAAGGATATGATCCCTTAGATTTAAATATAAATTTCATAGATATGGAAATGTAATTGGGAGGCTCCCCTTACATGTTTGACTGGTAAAATAATGAATCCCATGTGGTAGATTGACATGGGGGGGGGGTTAAATAAATATTTAACTCTATTTAAACTATAGAATAAGTTGATATTTTTGCATGATGATATCAATTATATTTTAAATATATTTTATATAATTTTCAATTATGATATCCCCACAAATGTTTCATTATATGCTAAATTTAATCCTTTTTTGAATTTTGTTTAGTTTTAATCTAAATTGCGAAAATGCCCTAATTTTGGATTTTTACCAGTTTTCATTAGTTTGTTGTGTTGGAAATATTATTTTGAATAGTGATTAAAATTGAATAATTATATTTCCTATTCTTCATATATTCATGGGATAAATATTTTTATATCAGGGTAAGTCATGATTCAATTATCGAGAGCCAAACAAAATCAATCATTTTGGAAGTTGTTTAGATCAGTAGTATATAACGAAACCTTAGTAATTGGGGTATAACTCCATATTAATGTGTCAAAATGATATGATTTTACCTGTATATTAAATAAGGATAAATTTCTCAAGTCCATATGGAGTTTCAAAGAAAACACTGATCATTATGATACTCTATGACTAGGTCCAAAAGATGAAAGATGTTAGGTCTCCTCGATATGAAAAGATTTAATTTAGAAATAAATTCATATCCTCTCATCCATGTGCTCAAATGATATGATATATGATGGGTCAAAGTATGATTCATTTTCAAGTAACTCTATAGGAGAAACCAGAGGGTGACTTAGCAATAAACAAGCCCAAAATAGAGAAAAATATTGGGGAGCATATTTGGATATACGATTTCCACTCCCCATTATCATTATATTTTCATCTTCACCTTTATTTGAGGGGGGATGGGTGTATGGAGGGAGTGGTATTATCTGGAGGAGATATTGTAGAGAATCAGGGTGTAATTACTGATAATAAATCCAAGAAGGTAAAGACTCAATGTTGTAGTGGGAAATAGAGTTTTGAGGATTTATCCTATTTTAGTTTGTGTTCATCACTATGGACATTTCACTTTTGAATTATTCTTGAAATTGTTTGAATGATTAAATTATGCATATTTCAATTCATTTTCACATAATTCTATATTTTTTAACATTTTATATTATCAAATGCATGTTAAATGGTTTTATTAATGTTTAATCATATTTGAGTGAGGTCTCCCCTTTGGGCATACCATGTTAAACTATGATTGATTACTGAGAGGACTATTGTAATCAAATAACATTAATAAAAAGATAAACACTCTTTTTGAGGTCTTATTATGGGTTTTGGTTAACATAGGTGTATAATTTAACGTATTTAGGTATACATTGGATAATTAAATTGTAAATCATTTGTCCACAATGATTCAGGGAGTGTTTGACAATCAATGTCTCTACACAGCAACCTTCTTTTGTTTGTTTCCTCCTACCAAATTTTCTTGTAATTTTCAATCCCTAACATATATTTAATGTCAAAATATGATTCTATGTTATTTAACATAATTTAACTCAATTTAATCCTCACTTTTAGTTAGTAATGTTAGCAAAAACATATTATTAATGTCATTGTTTGACATCTTAGTCTGTAACCTCCTAATGAGAAAACCCAGAGGGCACCATGGTACTATATTTTTAAAGGGTGAAATATTGATTGGAGTGTCATGAAAGAAACCATGGTGTCTATTTGGCATAGTTTCTAGGGAGTTTTCTTAAGTTGTTTATGATTTTATTACTATATATTATTCTAGCCACTAATTTTGAGTCATAAAAGAACAAACAAAATATTTTCATTGTGACTACTCTTATGCTTGGATGGATTATCAATAATATGAGAATTTCAATAATACTAACTTTTTAACATTTAAACACCATAAAAATTTATTCCAAATTAAACAAAATGAATTGGAGAATCAAAATATAGCTTCCATGATTCAATAATTAGGAAACCAAATGGAGATTATTTCCAATGATTTCAATGAATTAAATGAATTTGTAAAACAAAAAACGCTCAGAAAATGGAAAACATTGTCCCGCCCAATTTTTATGATGATGAACCCATTTTCTATGAGTTTAAAATTGACTTTGAATCTCATTTTTAAAATTTTAAGGACCAAATAATCCCTTATTCACGAACTAATGATTCTTTTTAAAACAATAGCACATAGGGAAAAAAATTGGAAGGAATTGGTTAAAAAAGAAACTTCATGTGAAGCCCTAATTTTTGAAATAATAAACCTAGAACAATTTTATGAAACATTGGATAAAGAGTAAGTGAAGAATTAGTTTGTCACTTTTGAAGAGAATTTATAGGTTTGTAATCTGCTTCACACTATCAATAGCACCGTTTTGACTCACAAACAGAGTTAAAAGATGTGATTTCATAAGGATATGTCTCAATTATTGATCCAATTTTTTCATATTATATTGATTATAAATTTGTTACTTATTATCCTTTTGCATATTTTCAACCCAATTATTTCGAGTGGACAAATATTTTAGATGATGTTGATTTCATTGGTGAAATTGATGACAGAATGATCGACCCATTTGAGTACACTGATACACATGAGGATGGGGGTAAAGTACTAATTTTCATTGAAGAAATCCAATTTTACGATAATATTTATGATGAACAACATCTTGATATTAAATTAAATCAAATAGTAGAGGATTATTGTGAGGATAACGTCATGGAAAGTTGCTTTTACATTTTGTTCCCCCTTATTGTAAATTACAAGAACAAAAAATACATGGAAGGTATCCTAAATATACATGGTTCATGGAGCCTCTATATGTTGTTTGAGCTGGTGAAGGTTGGGGATATTTAATTTTTGTAATTTAGGAGAACAAAACATCACCCACCATTAGATTGGGGATGATAACGTAGAACTGCCCGATTAGGGGTAAGGAAACCATGGTACTCATATGGGGGTTCCCACCAATGATATTTTCCCATATTATTATTTTTATTTTCTTGATTTCAATAAAATAATGATGTTATTTTATTTTTATATATGTTTCCAGGTTGTGTCTTTTATGAGTCCGACTCAATTGTTATTGATAAAAAAAACTATTTTTTGTCTTTCCTTTATTCTTTTTAGTCATGTCTTATCATTTTGATTTTCATTTTTCATATAATATATGATCAATTATGACGTTGTAAAAAATAAGTGTGGGGGACGATCACCTATGTCAGATTAAGATTTTGTGTATTTTTTTTTTGAAATTTTCATTTATTTTTCCATTCAAAATTTGTGTTTTATTTTCATATTTTTGGTGTTTTATTTCAAATTTAGTGTTAAGAAAAAAATTTGTGAGATTAAATGATGATTTTTCAGTTCTAAAACCCAAAAAAATGAGTGAACTAATTGATCCCTTGAATCTAAACATAAATGAATTCTGAAAATTACAAGGTTTTTGTTCAAAAAAAATAACATTTATTGAAAAGAAAATAGATTTGTGAATATCATACGACATATCACTATTTTTGCATTTTATTTCTCATTCCTGAGAGGATTCTGAACCCATTTTGACATGTTATTCACAATCAAATCTTTTCTATATTGAACCAATATATTCTTCTTTGAACATGAACATGGATTAAATTTGTCAGAACAAGAGGGTTATGGTACATTTTGATTTAAATAATTGACGAATTTCATCATATTTTGAAGCCCACGTTTCTTGTGAATCATTTTTATAATGTCCTTCCTTGAAAATTCGATCTTTATAGACACCATAGAATCCATTTAAAAAATTTTAGGTCAGCCAAATTCGAAGACAATTTTCATGTTCCAACCTACTCTAGAATTTAAAAAATCATGATTTTGTAGAACTTATGTGTGTGGAGGGGATGACTTCTGGTGTGATCATAGATTTTGGGATTCCTTGGGTATAGATTCATATATGTATGAATTTTTTTTTCCTCCAGGATATATTTTTTAGAGAGACAAGCCCATCTAAGATCTCAAATGAAATGGAGTTATGCCTGTATAGAGCTTTAAATGGAAGTATTTTGTACCATATTTGGAGTTTTCCAATGAAAAAAGCGACAGAAAAAAATCCCTTTTCCTGTTGAAATATTAATGGAATAGAAACTAAAATTAGTTCCAATATATTCTCATATATTATTTTCATTGTTGGGGAGTATGGAGGAGACCATACACAAGCGATAATTAGAATCATCAATTTGTTCATAAAAAAGATCAAAACCCTCCTAAATCATAATTATATGTTTTGAAATTTGTAACCCAAATAAAAGACATAGAACAATATTTAAATTTCATCATGGTGATCAAAAGTTAGTGGGTAACATCGGGTGGATATGTAAAATATTTTCAATCCTATGGTTATTCTTTCCTGTGTTTGGATGGGAACATCTTTGTTGAAAATCAATATTTCAATGTTGAGATAAATGTTTTGTGAGGTATGTGTTTTGTGTGTATAAGGGGAGAAAATAAGTAAAAATTGATTGAATTATCTTAATTAAGAAATTGAATTATTTTTCATTGAAATTGAATTATTTTTTATCATTCTTGTTGATTTAATGGTTAACCTCATTAGTTTTTGTTTTGAATATACAGTGGCATGATTTTGATGCACACTTGTCCAATAGTCTAAGTACTATGTGTGGGGAAATTGATATATATGATATTTAAAATATAATTTTTCTACCTTTAATGGATATAACCCCCAAATATGTATCATTATATGTGAAATTTCTTCATTTTGGTAATTTTTTTGTGTTTTGAGCTAAATTATGAAAATTCCTTTTTTATGGATTTTTATAATTTTTTCATTAATTTTTTGTTTTGTGAATATATTTTTAATTGTTTTTCCAAATTGAATGATTCTTTTTTAGATTAATCTATTCATGGGGTAAATAGTATTAAAATAGACCATGTTAGTTTGTTATTATCAAGTGGCCTAAAAATCAATCTTTTGGGAATGTTTTTCTGGTTGGCAGTGTAGACCACACCTTAATAATTGTAGTATAAATCCATATCCATGTGTCCAAATTTGATGATGAATCTTGAATATTATGTGTATTAAATTTATAATGTCCATGTGCAATTTAAGAGGTTAATTTAATAATTATGTATGTCTATTAATTCGTCCAATAGATAAGATGAAGTTTCTCCTTGAGCAGAAAATATTTCATTTAGTAATAAATTCATATATTTTAATCCACATGTTCAAAATATTTTATATATTTAGGGTTAAAATATAATTATTTTTTTGATACAATGTAGAAGGAACAAGAGGGATATTTGGATGGTAATATTCCCAAAATAATGAAAACATTCAGAGAAGCAGACCTGGATAACGGATTTCCACAGACATTTCACATTATATTTTCATCATCACCATCATTTGAGGGGGATTAGAAGGAGGGAGTGGGATTTTATGTTTAAGATATTATGGGGAATAAGGGTTCAATTGATGATAATAAATACATGAAGGGATATAATCCACATCATGGTGGGTAGATAAGATCCAAAGAGTCATCCCTTTCGAGTTTGTGTTCCTCCCTGTGAACATTTCTCTTTTGAATATATTCTAGAAATTGATTTCATGATTAAAGGAGGGTGACTTCATTCATTTTTTCACCTTATTCGTTATTTTTCATTATTTTAAATCATCTCTCTACTGTGAAATGATTATATTATTGGTAATCATATTTGGGTGAGGTCTCCCCTTTGATCACAACAAGTTTAATTAGGTTTCATTGCTTAGAAGTCTATCGGTAATCAAATCACTTTCATAAGCACATAAGGACCCTTAATTTAGGTGTCCTTATGGGTTCTGGTCTTATTGGTGTATATATTGTGGTCTTTAGGTGTACATTGGATAACACAATTGGAAATTAATTGTCGACAATGAAAAATGGAGTTTATAACGATCGAGGTCTCTCCACCACTACCTTTTATGGTTTGTTTCATCTACACGGTTTGCTTATGATTTTCAATCTCTAACATCGATTTACTGTTCCATTATGGTTTTATATCATTTAACATAGTATAACTCTATATATTCCACAATTATAGTTTATAATTTTAACAAAAACAATATAAAAATGAGACAGTTTGGTATCTTAGTCTACAACATCTTCATGAGACAACCTCGTGGGCACCACTGTACTAAATTTTTAAGGGGGATAATATTGACTACTGTTTCAAAAAAAATAGCATTTTTTGACAATGTGAGGACATGGTGCAACACCCCACTATTTTGATGCATTATGAAATTAACATATTGTTCATGATACTATGATCCCCCCATATTTTATAACCATAAAAGTCTACCAGATGTTTCATAGTGGAACCATCCATAGTTTGCTACATGAAACCCACCTCAAGAAACCCTCAAAATGTAATGTCTTTGGTTGTTTCATGATCTCACCTAGAATATATAATAGTAATACAAAACCTATAAACTATTCCACAGCTTCCACATTGCATCATGATCCATTAGCCACCCAAGTAACACAAGAACATAGTGTGGCCTCTCCCTCCATAGTATAAAAATTTTAGGCTATACGAAAACACCCCCTATTTGAGTGTTGTTTAATAATAGTATCAAAAATCATCCCTAATCCAATATCACCAGATAGTTGGTAATTTTACATCACATGATAGGTTTTATCCTAAATAAAAACATTATCAAATTAATACACAATGACCATAGAAGTTATCCAAAACACTAATTTCAAACCACTTATACAATAACATGCATAAAATTTAAATTTTTCCTATGATCAATTAACTGTAAGGATTAAAGTCATTACATGTGCTCCAATATAAAAATTCTCATCCTTAAAAAGATCCCAAGAATGTCTCTCTACTTCCATTTCCTCAATCAAACTAGATAACATTTATTTTTATATTTCCCAAATTAGATCTTGTGAAGCCCAACCACCCACACACTAACTAAATATACATTTATTTTCCCCCTAAAACCACATGTATGATCCTAAAATCAAAAAACAAATCTCAAATGAATCATCTAATTTCATTTTTTACCCTAATAGATTAAATTCTATATGAAAATATAAACTGGTCCTCAACGACATGACATTCCCCCAAACCACTCAGGCATTCTTGGAGCACACCATGCCCTAAAAAAAATCTCAATTTCTTAGCTCCCTTGTACTTTAAAAATTCATCCAATATTCATACAATGTTTTCTGAACCTGACCAGTAGAATAGTCTAATGGTTGAACCGTCAACCAATTCATATATACTACTACACACTCCATACGAGTACTTGAATCCCATTGATTCGGGTCCCTCCTAAAATAAATAACAAGATCCCCAGTAATTTAATGATCAAAATAATGAATCCTCATAGCATTGAATTGGAATAAAAATTATTTTCTTCACTAAGGGGTTAGTTGTAAATTTTATCTACAAATACATTGACATGTTTGTTACATCTCAACCACACATCTACACATTATACTACACCCACAATCCTTATAAAATGAGGTTCTAACATGAAATGATCATTGTGATCCACCATAAAATTAGTGTATAATAATAATCATTATTTTCAATGAACACACTCAAAATATAGAAAACATTACCATATTAATATAAAAAAGTAATGAATATATTAGTCCAACTTGTGCATACCAAAGAACAAATAAGAAACACTGATTTTTCTAATTATAATATTTCTTGGAATTTCACCCATTAAATACACTAATACCCTCTATAAATAAAGGTATCATCATCAATAATTAATAGGGTTCTCCCCAAAATATTTAATCACCTATACCACTTCCCATGTTCTACTCACCTTGAAATAATTATCATCAAGCATTGATGTGCAAAATGAATGATCACACAACTTTATCACCATTGGAGAAAAATTCTCTACTCAATTTCATAACCCTAATCCATTCAATTCTCAAAAAATATCATAAAAATCATCATCCCCCATAAATAGATAACTATAAGTAATCTATATTTTAAATCTAATCATATATAATGTATAATCATGTCCCAAAAAAAGTAATTAGTTCGACTTATATTTACGAATTTGTGGCATAAGGGTTATATATACTCTTCTAATATCATCACATCAAATATGTTCTTGTAAATCCCACACAGTTCATCATTGACCTAACACAGAACCCATTATTTCCACTACTCAAAATAAAAAGGTGGAATCAATGGAAAAATAATAATTTTATACTTAACATCATGTATATCCCCAATTGATTAACACAAAACCCGTCAATATTTCCATGGATTTCGGGAAGATCTAACTAATAATATTAATGGTTCATCTCCACCATCAACCTTATTCTCACCTGAACAAAAAACATTCCCACAACCCAATATCATATCATCACTTAGTTTCCAAAGAGAATTATGACATCATTCATAGTCTGACATGAAAAATCAACCAACCATGCAACCCTTTTCTGTTTAACACATCCATACAAAGATACACTTAGTGAAATCATTCCATAAACTCAAGGAATATATCCCTTTCCAATAACAACCACACAAAACACCCCACATAACATCATATATCTCTGATTTACACACAATAGACCCAATAATTTAATACCACCATTCTATATCCCAACATAATACTTAATTTAACCAACAAGGATATTTATTTGATGAAACATTACTTCCAAATAAAACGCAATTCCATAATAATTAAATGTGATTTAAATACCAAAATACAAAGTAATTTCACATTTATTTTTCTATTATCTCAATGGAATACAATTAAATGAAGATACCCATTCCCAAGTTGATCCACAACCCAAAAAGATCCTACTTATTCCAATCCCACATTAAGACATCAAAATTTTAAACCCACCCACACATGGTTATAATGCATTGTGGACAAATAACACCTACATTATAAAATTTATAATATATCATATAAAAATCTATTTTTATGTTTTTCTTTATTAATAAACCACCAATATGATATACATGAAAATAATAATTAATTTCATAATGACATTATTTTTTATTAAATTTTTTAATAACAATTTTAAATAAATTAATTTATTATTCAGAATCTTGTTTCAAAAACCAATTTCTGTTTTTAAAAAACATTTTACAATCGAAAATATTCTGATACATGTCTAAAAGAATAAATGTTTGTAGTATGATTCTTGAACACATGCATCTCAACACCCACCAATAAGAGTTAAAACACAAATTACAATCTCAAATAAGCACACCATTCATGATTAAATATCTTAAAATAATAGTAAAAACAATATAACACAATTCCATCACCCTAGTAACATAGATCCCCCACTATATAAGTTTTCATGATGCACCAACCGAAGTTCTATCTTAATATCTAAAAATTTATATCCTTGAATTACCACGAACAAAATATTTAATGAAACTATCTATAATACAGTTTCGTAAGATCATACCGAAAATTACCCAAATGAAATGTATGACTGGGTCATTATAAGGATTCTCGAAAAAAAATTATACCAGAAGCTGTTAACTAGTAGAGTGTGTAACTTAATAATGCATGAGAGAATATACTATCCACAGAAATGTAGAGACCCGAAGCTTGATATACATGAACATTACATTACTTTTGCGGAATACTTATTACATAACAAAAAATACACACACAAGGATCGTAATAGTTTAGTGTCTTTGGAAACTCAGAACGTAATCTTCTATTCGTGGTGAAAGATCTCGAATATCTCCCATAAAGATCTTTTTTTTACCTAAATCCTTTCCTTATATGATGGGGAAAAGAAAAGGTAAAAGGGTGAGCTCAAATGCTCAGTAAGGTTAAACAAAAGAAATATAAATCTCATCGTATACACAAGCACATAACTTTTTGAAATCTTAACCTTCAAAAAGGATCATAATTTCATAACATGGGATAAATCATGGTAGTAAAATGTAATCACAAAAATCATAACTTAAAACATGAAAATTTTTGGCATACACACATAATCATAGAGAATCATTTCTTGTTAGTCAAGACTCATTACCAAGACTATCTTAGTGGACAAAGTCCCTTTCTGAACCGAGTCACCCTCGTTCCAGTCCTGTTTCACTAAACCAGTATAACATACCATTCCAGTCCTATCTATCTCATGAGATATAAAATCATTACCCAATGCATTGGAGGGAGATATATGTCCCACCCATCTCATAATGATACCATTCTTATGTGTGCCACAAAATTATAAATCATACATCATTTCATAACCCATGTAATAAAAATGGGATTCTTAAACATCATGACATCATAAAACAATTAATATAAGATAAAGGAATTCATAAAAATAATTCCATCACAACATAATCAAATCAATGTAATAATAGGGATAAAACATAACCCTTTATTATCTTAGATGGAAAATAATTTTGATAAAACACTTGAACTCCATTCTTGAGGAAAATATCCTTTCTACTTCAAAAACATTTTCCTTTCTAAACATGTCATAAAATTTTAAACTAAAAGAAGTTGATTAAAAATAAACATGAAAACTTGTAATGGAAGCTTCTTGGAAACAATGTTTTAAAAATCCTTTCATTCCGTATAAGTTAAAAAAACATTCTTCGTACTTTTGTCCGAAAAGTCAAAAAGTACCTCGTACGAAAAACGAAAAAAGATTCCTTTCATGTCTTTTACTAAAAACTCACCAAAGGGTAAAATTGGATTTAAATTATTGTAGGTGGATGTAAATAATATTACATATTGAGGAAACATGGATTTGGATGATAAAATACATCCCAGTAAATTTCAAAGTATTAACAATCTCGGATAAAAATTGAGATTGCGAGATTTTCCCTTACCTTAGGTCTGACTTGCATTGTAAGTGTCTATACCTACTGTATAATGATTTAAATAATGTTATTGACTTATTAATGAATAATATTCATTGTTATTATATCATATATGGTCCACTTATGATTTTATATTACCCGTTCTTTTGTAAATTCATGTCAAAGTAGCGTTTTGGGTAAAATCGGCTCATTTGTCGTTCGTGTTTTTAACTTGTAATTATTAATTTGATTACTTGGATCGTGATTACTTATATCCAGAATGTAAAACATGATTTATATAAAATATATATTCAGAATATATATATATATATATATTATATATCGATAAATGGAATGAAATACACCGTTCATGGAGACGGTAGTCCGTACGTACGCATGAACGATGTTTTCGTTTCCTTATTGAAGTGAATAGAATTAAGTAGATGACATACATATAAATTTACATAAATCCAGTATCATTATTATGTCATATATTTCATTAGTACTTATTATATATACTTTATAATAATTCATGAATGGTTAATCATTGAGAATTAATCTCATCGCATCGTGGAGACGGTAGTCCGTACGTACGCACGAGCGATGATATCTTTCCCATGGTTGTGGAATTGTGTTGAAGTGTATGTAGACTATTTAAGTATCAATATAACTTTATAATAATCATATATAGTTACTCATTACACCATTATAACCATCCTATTAAGGTGGTGGTGGAAAATAGATTACACCACAGCGTGGAGACGGTATTCCGTACGTACGCACGCGCGGTGATTTCATTTTTCCGTAGGATGGATATAAGGTGAATTAGTGTTGTTTCATATTTATAATAACATATAAATATGTAAGTAATACTTATGTTATTACATTGTCATGAAACAACTAAATAAGAAGAAGTTGAAGAAGAAAGAAATTGAAAAGATCGGTAATGGATATTACCTCTTCTTTGAAACGCCTCTTTGAATCCTCCACATAGGGAACTAAGATTAGACATTGAAGAAGACCAGGACCTCTAGGATTATTATAGGGAAGTGGAAAAGGTATTTTGGCAGGGTTTGGCCGAGCTTGAGTGCTCAAATTGGTGTGAGGAGTAGGGGGAGGAGGTGTCTTTTTATAAGGGAGGAGAGGGGCACCTTAGGAATATCTCAAAATATTATATTATATTACAGTCAAAATCGGCTTATAATTGTTTCAAAGGATCTTATTTAGAAGATAAAGTGGGTATGAGTAGAAATCATATCAACCAATAGTATTTAGATAAGTTTAGGTTATTATTTTATCCTTATCAATTAGATTTAACTCTAAGTTAAATAATTTAACTTTTAACGTGTCTTTTTGTTTTCTTACACTATATGGTTAATACACTTACTATAACATGCCAAAAGAACCCCAAATTGTGTATTATTAATATATATATCCTTATCTAAGTCATTTGGACGAACCTTAGATTTTTAGGAATAAAATAAAAATTAATAATATAATATTTAATTTAAAAACTATTTTGTGTCAATTTTGACACTATTTGATATATGATTTTTGTGAAAGTCATAACAGAATTATATGTTTGAACCAAGCTGATTAAATAAACACTAATATATCATAGTAACCTATAAAATTAGTGGAATTAATAAAAAGTCTCAAATTACATTTATTTTGGTGTTTATAACATCAATTATGTCAATATTTCATTAATAAGATAATTATTGCATCATCATTGTGTCATAAATAAATTAAATTATATAACGTCTAAAAATTACAAATAAAATACCATTATATAGGAAATCTTTTTATCTTTCTAATTAATATTTATAGTCTAATTTATCTTATGTATAACCTCATATTAAAAATGATTTACATATTAAACTTTGATTTTAACTATTTTAACTATTCATTAAATTAAATGTCATAATCTAATCCAAGTGGACCTAAATGGTCATAGTATATTCATAAGGTTGTTTTTGGTCGAATTACACTTATCCAATAGAATTAGGACATGTGTTAGGGTAATGGTAATTTCATATTTACCCTTAGTTACCCTATTTACTATTAACCGTGGTAAAAAAGTAAAAAGTTACTATTCACCAAAAATTTGTTTTTATCTCATTGAACCACATTTTACTTACTAATATCAACTGTGTCTGTTGGATTTTCGAAATTTCATTTACAGAAGCGGTAAAATTAAGTTTTATGAAAAATTCAGTTTTTAACCTACCACTTAGTGGTTTCACTATTCATCAAAATTGAAGTTTTTCAGAAAAATGCCAAAATTTCACCCTAAGCTATAATTGATATTCCGAATTCAAAAATGATTTATATTTTACAAAATTCACAACATATAAGTTTCATTAATTAATTTTGTAATTAATTTCCGCTGTCACAACAAATAGTGTGTTTTTAAGAGATAATAACTATCAAAAGATTGACACTTGTTTATAACTGGTTTAAATGTGAAATTACATCCAATGACCAACATTGTATTAAAATGTAAAAATATATTCTAAATATAATTTAAAACCACTCAAATTAATAATTTATCTCTATTAATTATTTCGATTAAAAAATTTGTTTTTAATTAAAATTTAGTAATTTTCACTCTTCATCAGAATATGATAGTTATCCGAAAAGTACCAAAATTTCACCTTAGGCTAAATTCGATACTCCGAATCCATAAATGAAGTCCTTTTTGAAAAATAAAATTTACAAAATATCAAAAAGTGTTTATTACTCTTCATAACGTCTATTTTTAATAATATCTTAATAGCATATCGTTGTTTAGCGAAACTTGGTGTTGCGTACAACAAACGCTATCGTGGAAGGTCGCGATTGCATGGAATTCACGCCAGGCCAGAGATGTGTGTTGTGAAATATCCTTTTGGTGTAGCGTATAACAAATGACATTAATGAAATTAAAAAGAATATTTTTCATAAAATCTCGGGGTGTTACATTCTACCCCCCCTTAAAATGAATTTTGCGCTCGAAATTTGTCGGGGTTATAAATGGTTTACTATTCGAAAGATTCATTAATCGAAACCCACATCGTAAAAAGGAATACCAAAACCAATCTTTAAAAACAAAAGTATGAAATATAACAGTTACCCAAATAAACTAATCACTGGGTTTCCACATAGTTGAAAATATGGATATGGAAGCGAAATCTAACCATCATGTTCTGATGGAGAGTGGTAGAAAACCTAGCTATGGAAAAGCTAGCAATCACAAATCCGTAAAATTTTGACGATCTAAGGTAACATCTGATTAATCAGATATAAGAGCACTAGGAAAACATTTTTGGTTTTCAAGATCATTTCCCTAAAGTTGATGAAATTGGAATTAGAAGAAATACATTCATGATTTTGGTATAGTCTCACTGTTTCTCGTTCTTTGGAAAATTTCTACTTCATCTCTTAAAGAAATGAAGTTGAATTTGTCATTCGTGATGTGTTAGCAGATCATGTGATAGAATAATGGGTCATTCCATTTGTCTCAAAAGGTTAGAAAAGTTATCAAAAAATACATAAGTCCATCTACAGTGAGATTAATGATAAATGGTTCCTAAAATGAACTTATACATCATATATCATACTGCTTAATATAATAAAACTAGTTTCTACGAAATAGGGACTTCCTGTAGGCCAGTGGTGGGCGATAAAGGCCAGTCGCACTTCGGTTGTGGGTTCGATTCCCACATCCTTGTCCGACGCGATGGGTTGTCGCCCGTCCTGCAGAGTGTCCTTTTTCTAAAACTACATTACTATAACATCCCATCAATAATATCGAAAATCTTCTATCCTTAAACAATACTAACTTATGTCCAACATAATCCATTATAATCTTTATGCTTATCCATAATACTGCAGTCCACTCTCATATTATAGTGAAAATGATTAACAGAGATTTAATACTGTCGTTGATCCCCATATATCATAAGATATGTCTTGATGGTCACATTACAAACATTCAAAGGCCGTAATCACGTATTCTCTTGAATACCCATTGAACCTTAGTGAAAACATGAATGCAGTTAAAAGTTAACTCTTTCCACATACCAAAATCCAAAATTTCTATATACTCAAACAATGATATAACCTTCTCCTTATATCAGTCATGAGCTCATGAATACAATCAAATACATCATTATCTTATTATTCCTTCATTATGCGCATATCATCTACTTTCCAAAAAATGTCTGAATAACATTTCATGGTTACTAGTACCATTAATCATACACTTTAAAAACTCAAGGAAATGCAACAGTGTAACAATCCTTAGATGTCTCTTTATTCCATAGTACCATGAGGTTACTTATACAATATTACACATGATAAACATGTAATCATTCCACTACATTCTTAAACAGTTGACTGAGCCTCAACAATTCCTTCATCTCAAATATAATTTGTAGTCTCTTCATCATCATAAAAATAAATACTACCCATACGACCATACTGATTCTATTCATGAGACTTTACCTTAGGGAATTTGTTTTCATAATGCCCGTACATTCCACAATTAAAACATTTAACCATTGTTGATGTTGTAGGAATACCATTATCATCATCCCTGGTGTTAACTGAACCTTTTCCTTTGCACTTACTGGCTTTGTGTCCTTCTTTTCCACTCCCAAAGCATCTTCCAGTTCCTTTGAAACATTCTCCTTGATGCCTCTTCCCACATGATTTACATAGGTGAAATTGAACTTTCTTTCCTCTATGATCATCATTAAATTCCATCTTTCTCTTATTAGCCGAGTCAGGAAACTTACCAAATTTTACTTTATTGATCATATTATGAGATTGATGATTCGTCATAATAATGATGTTTGGACTTCCAAATGCCATTTCATTATGAAGAATATCATTCCATTGTCCATCATATTCTCCATTATCGTGAATCATCTTGTTTCTAGCCATTTTCTAAAACCCAAAGAGAATAGTTTGAGAGGCAAAAATCATGCTAGGGGAAAACAACATAATAAAGGGGGAGTAACTTCAATATCTCACATCTTAGGTTTAATTATATGATCGTTAGCATAATTATAGGACTATAACCTATACGTATACTTAACCTTATGGACATCCCTTGACATACCTTAGAAATATCTCTAGGGATCTCACTAACATTTTCGCATCCAAGTTTCCAAAGGTTGACTAAACCTTTCCTCTGATACCAAATGTTGAGACCCAAAGCGTGACGTACATGAACATTGCATTACTTATTCAGAATACATAGTACATAAAAAAAATACACACACAAGGATCGTAATAGTTTAGTGTCTTTGGAAACTTGGAACGTAATCTTCTAATCGTGGTGAAAGATTTCCAATATCTCCCATAAAGATCTTTTTTTACCTAAAACCTTTCTTTATATCCTGGGGAAAAGAAAAAATTAAAGGGTGAGATCAAATTCTCAGTAAGGGTAATCAAAAGAAATATAAATCTCATCGTATACACAAGCACATAACTTTTGGAAATCTTAACCTGCAAAAGAGATCATAATTTCATAACATGGGATATATCATGGTAGTGAAATGTAATCACAAAAATCATAACATAAAACATAAAACTTTGTGGCACACACACATAATCATAGATAATCTTTTCTTATTAGTCAAGACTCATTTCCAAGACTATCTTAGTGGATAAAGTCCCTTTCTGAATTGAGTCACCCTCGTTCCAGTCCTGTTTCACTGAACCGGTATAACCTACCGTTCCAGCCTTTTCTATCTCATGAGATACAAAAACTTTACCCAATGCATTGGAGGGAGATATAGGTCCCACCCATCTAATAATGATACTATTCTTATGTGTGCCACAAAATCATAAATCATACATCATTTCATAACCCATGTAATAAAAATGGGATTCTTAAACATCATGACATCATAAAGCAATTCATATAGATAAAGGAATTCATAAAAATAATTCCATCACAACATAATCAAATCAATGTAATAATAGGGATAAAACAGAACCCTTTATTATCTTATATGGAAAATAATTTTGATAAAACACTTGAACTCCATTCTTGAGGAAAATATCCTTTCTACTTCAAAAACAATTTACTTTCTAAACATGTCATACAATTTTAAACTAAAAGAAGTTGATTAAAAATAAACATGAAATCTTGTAATGGAAACTTCTTGGAAATAATGTTTTAAAAATCCATTCATGCCGTATAAGTAAAAAAACATTCTTCGTACTTTTGTCTGAAAGTCAAAAAGTACCTCGTACGAAAAACGAAAAAAGTTTCCTTTCATATCTTTTACTAAAAACTCACCGAAAGGTAAAATTGGATTTAAATAATTGTAGGTGGATGGAATTAATATTAAATATTCAGGAAACATGGATTTGGATGATAAAATAAACCCCAGTAAATTTCAAAGTATAAACAATCTCGGATAAAAATTGAGATTGCGAGATTTTCCCTTACCTTAGGTCCGACATGCTTTGTAAGTGTCTGAACCTCCTGTATAATGATTTAAATCATGTTATTGACTTATTCCAGAATCATATTCATTGTTATTATATCATATATGGTCCACTTATGACTTTATATTACCCGTTCTTTTGTAAATTCATGTCAAAGTAGCGTTTTGGGTAAAATCGTCTCATTTGTCGTTCGTGTTTTTAACTTGTAATTATTAATATGATTACTTGGATCATGATTAATTATATCCAGAATGTAAAGCATGATTTATATATAATATATATTCAGAATATATATATATATATATATATAATATATCGATAAATGTAATGAAATACACCGTTCATGGAGACGATAATTTGTACGTACGCATGAACGCTGTTTTTGATTCCTTATTGAAGTGAATGGAATTAAGTAGATGAAATACATATAAATTTACATAAATCCAGTATCATTATTATGTCATATATTTCATTAGTAATTATTATATATACTTTATAATCATTCATGAATGGTTAATCATAGAAATGAATCTCATCGCGTCGTGGAGATGGTAGTCCGTACGTACGCACGAGCGATGATATCGTTCCCATGGTCGTGGAATTGTGTTGAAGTGTATGTAGACTATTTCAGTATCAATATCACTTTATAATAATCATATATAGTTACTCATTACACCATTATACCCATCCTATTAAGGTGGTGGTGGAAAATAGATTACACCACAGCGTGGAGACGGTATTCCGTACGTACGCACACGCGGTGATTTCATTTTTCCGTAGGATGGATAGAATGTGATTTAGGGTTGTTTCATATTTAGAATAACATATAAGTATGTAAGTAATACTGATGTTATTACTTTGTCATGAAACAACTAAATAAGAAGAAGTTGAAGTAGAAAGAAATTGAAAAGATCGGTAATGGATATTACCTCTTCTTTGAAACGCCTCTTTGAATCCTCCACTTAGAGAACTAATATTGGACTTTGAAGAAGACCAGGACCTCTAGGATTATTCTAGGGAAGTGGATAAGGGATTTTGGTGGGGGTTGGCCGAGCTTGAGTGCTCAAATTGGTGTGAGTAGTAGGGGGAGGAGGTGTCCTTTTATAAGGGAGGAGAGGGGCACCTTTGGAATATCTCAAAATATTATTTTATATTAAAGTCAAAATCGGTTTATAATGGTTCCAAAGGGTCTTATTTCGAAGCTAAAGTGGGGATGGGTCAAAATCCTATCAACCAATAGGATTTAGACAAGTTTAGGATATTATGTTAACCTTATCAATTAGATTTAACTCTAAGTTAAATAATTTAACTTTTACCGTGTCTTTTTGTTTTCTTACACTATATGGTTAATACACTTACTATAACATTTCAAACGAACCCCAAATTGTTTATTATTAATATATATATCCTTATCTATTTCATTTAGCCGAACCTTATATTTTTAGGAATAAAATAACAATTAATAATATATTATTTGATTTAAAAACTATTTTGTGTCAATTTTGACACTATTTGATATATGATTTTTGTGAAAGTCATAACAGAATAATATGTTCGAACCATGTTGATTAAATAAACACTAATATATCATAGTAACCTAGAAAATTAGTGGAATTCATAAAAAGTCTCAAATTATATTTATTTTGGTGTTTATAACATCAATTATGTCAATATTTCATTAATAAGATAATTATTGCATCATCATTGTGTCATAAATAAATTAAATTATATAATGTCTAAAAATTTCAAATAAAATACCATTATATAGGAAATATTTTTATATTTCTAATTAATATTTATAGTCGAATTTATCTTATGTATAACCCCATATTAAAAATGATTTACTTATTAAACTTTGATTTTAACTATTTTAACTATTCATTAAATTAAATGTCATAATCTAATCCAAGTGGACCTAAATGGTCATATTATATTCATAAGGTTGTTTTTGGTCGACTTACACATATCCAATAGAATTAGGACATGTGTTATGGTAATAGTAATATCATATTTACCCTTAGTTACCCTATTTACTATTAACCGCGGTAAAAAAAGTAAAAAGTTACTATTCACCAAAAATTTATTTTTATCTCATTGAACCACGTTTTACTTACTGATATCAACTGTGTCTGTTGGATTTTCGAAATTCCATTCACAGAAGCAGTAAAATTATGTTTCATGCAAAATTCAGTTTTTAACCTACAACTTAGTGGTTTCACTATTCATCAAAAATTGAAGTTTTTCAGAAAAATGCCAAAATTTCACCCTAAGCTATAATTGATATTCCGAATTCAAAAATGATTTCTATTTTACAAAATTCCCAACATATATTTTGCATTAATTATTTTTATAATTAATTTCCGTTGTCACAGCAAATAGCATGTTTTTAAGAGATAATAACTATCAAAAGATTGACACTTGTTTATAACTGGTTTAAATGTGAAATTACATCCAATGACCAACATTGTATTAAATTGTAAAAATATATTCTAAATATACTTTAAAACCACTCAAATTAATAATTTATCACTATTAATTATTTCGATTAAAAATGTTCTTTTTAATTAAAATTTAGAAATTTTCACTATTTATCAGAATATGAAAGTTATCCGAAATGTACCAAAATTTCATCTTAGGCTAAATTCGATACTCCGAATCCATAAATGAAGTCCATTTTGAAAAATAAAATTTAAAAAATTGAAAAAAGTGTTTATTAATAATCATAACGGCTAGTTTTAATAAATTCTTGATAGCATATCATTGTTTAGCGAAACTTGGTGTTGCATACAACACACGCTATCATGGAAGGTCACGATTGCGTGTAAATCAAGCCAGGTTAGATAAGTGTGTTGTGAAAGCTCCTTTTGGTGTAGCGTATAACACAAGACATTAATGAAATTAAAAAGAATATTTTTCATAAAATCTCGGGGTGTTACAAGAAAATCCCTCAATAACATGTAATTAACCCAACATCATCCCAAAAAACACATTTCGAATTTTATATATGGAATTTTATGTAACAATAATCAACAGAGAATAAATATATAGGCAGGCTATGATAATTGATAATAGAAGTGACACATTCAAAAATCTCAACAGATATCAAATTTTGCAGATAAAAAACATAAAAAAAATAGTAGAGAAAAAGATGAAGTGGATCCACTATAAACACCTAAGCTTACCTTAATCCAATCTCCAAAAATTATTCATAAACTTCAACATGATCTCTTGTGTGTCATGTGATCAAAATTTCTTACAAGACATATGCTCTTCCTGCGTATTTGGTAATCCATTATAGGTATGAAAAAAGTACTTAGTATGGTGACACAAACATATCTGTAATATACACAATAATCTAAATATGTATTCATGAAGTGAATTAATAATTAGAATACACATTTCAAAAAATCACACATCTGGGGTCATCATGTCAGATCCTAGATACCAGGACATCAGACCATTCCTGGTCTGATAACAACTAGTAAACCATGTCCATTGTAGTCCCATTAAATAAGAAACCCATCAGGGGAATGGTTTGACACTTCTAGTCTTGTGTGTATATATTATTATGGTGTCCTTTATTAATGTTCCATAAGGAAATCAAGAACACACCTCATGATATCTAATGAATCACGTAAGAAGTATATCTTTAGGAAGGTGTACAATCATTAACCACTCTCATGATTCAAACAACATAAATAAGGTTGGTCATATATTTAATCCAACATATATAGGAAGATAATACAAAGTATTTAATGGTATATCAAACCTTCAACATGAACAGAACCAACAATATCGGGTATGTTCCATTCAAAATAAAATATATAGGATGAAGATCCATAGAATGTCATAATAGAAAAACCTATCCCATCATCTCATCCACTAATAAAAGGTAAAACCAATGGATAAATATCATATATATGTTGAATATATATAGTATTTAATTACATATCCAACCAACCACGTGATCTGACACATTGTCCCAAAGTATGTCCTATCATGATTTTCCCCAATTGAAACCTGCCCAAGCACACACAAAAGATGAGAGTGACTACTAATGTTTACCTCCCATAGAACACATATTATCAACAATAATCGAGAGTAGAAAATATAAAAATGGGGGAAATTACCCCAATATAACCTTGGATACTTGAAATGAAGTGTAACACCCATGATTCAATTATTATATAATTTTTTCTTCTAGAAAATAAAATAACACAATGAGTATAAATTAATTAAAGAATATGATTGAAATAAATTTTTTATTTATTAAAAAATTATTTTTATTAAATTAATTTAATTTTTTAATTCATCAATGAAAATACTATGCTGGGTTCAATAATTTATATTTTTTTAGAAATTGTTGTGTTTTCTTGGGTAGTGAAAAATATGAATTTTACCAAAACAGCCAAATTTATAACATTACAATGATATATGAATGATGAGAAATATTATAACAACAAAAATTTATAAACAAAATATATATATTCTTTATTTAATTTAATTAATATAAAAATATAATGTTTGACTTAACAATACAATCCTAACATTTAGGAAATCTAAAATTTATTTTCATTAAAGAAACCATTTCTAGTTATTATTTTATAATAAATCATATACAAGGATAATTTCAATAATGGTTTGTTTTAATGAAATATAATTCTCATTTTTTTATTATAATACAATTAATTCTACTGGTACCAAACAAATTTCTATAATTTCTAATAAAAACAATTCTATAATAAACTATTTATTTGTCTTAAAAAAACATTATTTCACGTTTCATGGGTTTGTTTTTAAATTTATTTTTATAATTATAGACAATTAATTTTATTAAATTGAATTCAAATTTTGGATGATCATAAATTTTTTTTAATTATTCCACTTTCCTTTTTTCATTGTGAATAATGACTTTGGTAAAACATTTGTTGCCACAGTAAGAATTAAAAGAAGTAAATTAGAATAAAAATTTCAATATTAAAAATAAACTAAAAATCATATAAATAATATTGAATATCCATATTTCGATCCTATATCATATAATATTTTTTATAAGTCATTTTGAATCAATTGTTTTATTAAAATAATAATATATTTCAATCATTTGAAAAATTTCATGTGTGTCCTCTCCAACCATTATGAAAGGGTATAACATATTCAATTTTCCTTATGCTAAATGAGAATTAAGATTAGAAAATACTTACCAAAATAAATTTATAAAATCAATCCTTATATCCTAGAGTTCTTGTTTAGATCATAATACCATCCTATGAAGGCCGTATGTATAAATCTAAGAAGATTTTCTGAAGAGGTGGTATAATTATTAAAGAAGTGTTTAATTTTTTTTCCTATTATACCACCCTAAAATATTTTGTTACCATGTTCAGATAATAACCACTTCAACTTCCATATAATAATGTTTTATTTTTATAGTGTGGAAACAATTATTCTTCCCATTTCCATAATATGAAAAACTAAAACACCAATTATGCATACATACATCTGACCATCTCCATGTAGCGATGTAATTTGTTTTTCATCACAACATTTCATGGATGGTTTTAGATATAGAATTAAATAATATATATGATATTTATGAAATAATTAAGATTATGTAAATATAAGATATAATATTTCATTATACCCTTATATGCTTTAAAAATGATTACATCTCTCATGTGTATGTATGGACTTCAACCTCTACAATGTAATGTGATCTGTTATTCACATACAAACATCATGAAGGATTATAAATATGAAAATAATGAATAGATATTATATTCTTATCATTATTATAATTTTTTAAATAATGTAACCATGAACATGATGTCAGTACTAGATCTACCGAACTGAAATATAAATAAAAAACGAAATAGTTAACTATCCTAAGTGATGATTTTAATAAATAATAATAAATAAATTACATTTGACTTGTTATAATTATATCATATGTGATATTATAATTTTTAATATGGTTATGGTATATAATTATGTTGAATTTAATTTTATTATAAATGAGGTTAAAATTATTTATGGTCAATGTTAGACTAAAGGTAATGGTTTATTTCATAATGAAACCCTTTTCAAAAAAATTTATGTTTATGTTTCTATTGGGGGATTTATAATATATTTATATCATAAAATACATATATTTAATTATAATATTTTTTATTTCCATGAATTAAAAAATTTCCTTTTTTCCACATTGTATGTACTCAAAAGATTGAATGAATGTTTTTAGGGAAAATTGACAATGATTTTTTATTCGTTTGGGAATATTCATCATTAATGTCCATATTTTCATTAAAATTTTAAAAATAATGTTTTTAATGCTATATATAGATTGATTATATTTATTTTTTACCATTTTTTACCTTTAATAAAATGGTTTAAATAGAATCATCATTATATTTTTTGATTGTGGAAACAGTTATCGAATTTGTGAAAAGAATATTTGTTTTAAAAATTATCAAATGAATTAATATTCCAATAATCATGAATATTTCTTCCTTCAATATTCCATTGTATTTTTACAAGGGTTTTTGCAATGAAAATATTTTATTTATATTATTTTTTTAATTTTTTTATATTATTTCAAAATGAAATGGGTGTTTTCCTTAGGAAATGTTTTAAACACAATTTGAATGGTATTTTCATCAATATTATCATCCTTTACTGAAGGATATGATTTTTTGGATAAAATCTATTGATACAATCCAATCCATTTTAATAGATGGTATATACTGATGCTTATTTGGAATAAAATTAACATTCAGTTTTCTAGTTCTTTTACTACATGTAATTATTCATTATTATGAAATATTTATTATTTAGTATTGTTTATTCATGTGATAAAGCGGTTCAAACTTATAAAGTTATGGGTAGGACCAAAATTAAATATATCATTGATTCATCAATATGTCACATGAGAAAAATTAGGTTTGGTGGTTTTCATAATCCATACCCATTTCTGTAAAATATCATGGTCTGAGAACTTGATAGTATGTTTAAGATATCATCTATTCTAATTCCATAATTATGAAATTTTTTATTGATTTCTATATTATTATTAAAATAGTTATAATATACATGGAAAATTATCAATATCATGTGACTATTTATGTTGAACTAATTAATAATTAGTTGATACTTCCAAATTATTTAAATATATTTTATTCTATAATAGATTCCTCAATATGCATTACCTTATTGGGAATCAATATCACCCTTTTATTTTGTTTCCATTTCAAAATATACAATAATGTGGACTATGATATATATGCAAGGATATTCAAGAGGGAATGATAGTTTTCTCAGTGAAAATAAAAAGTTTTATTTTATGTTATCATATGTAATGTGAGATTCAAGAATGTATCAATTTTTTGAGACCACTAAACTATTCAATCCCTCAATATATGGTCACTTTTATCTACTACCAATATATTCTTGTAACTACCTACTCTAGACTACTATGGTTAGGGTTGTTATAGTTTGTATTAGAGAAAGATTAGTATAATACTTGAAAACTAGATTTAGAACATCATAGATTTAGGAACATAATCTTTTTACATAATCTAGGGATAAATATATGTATTGTGAAATATCATAATGTTATCTTAAAGTAGGTTTTATGGGGGTTCCAGAGAAATTAATTCCGTGTATGGAAAATAGAATCTGGATGTGGTTCTGGCATATATGATGATTGAGGGACAAAACTAGATGGGGTAGATTTTTTATTAACATTATCATTACATATTATTTATGAGTAGGCCTAATAATAGAAGCATTCTTACATCAGCAGCTCTAGAAGAGATTCAATAACACAATTTATTATTCACATTGTCATATTATTTATTACCTGAATATACCATTTAGTTATTTTTTTTCTGATCATCCTAAAAATTTAATATTTTATTTTCTCTTTCCACTGGGGAAATTAATTATCATATTCACTGACCAATTAGTTGATAATTTTTCCTTCAAAATTAAAGATTAACATTGGATATAATAACTCACATCTTTAAAAATTAATATTTTCATTCATGTCCAAATTTGGCATCCCCCCAATGTTATCCTATATTTATTGGAAATATAATATGTGTTATTTTATTTTATTCTCATAATTGTATTACCTATTTACAAAATTAATGTTCACGACTTTTTTTATGATGTCTGTTCTCAGGAAAATGTATTCTGAAATATTTTAAACTGTTATTTTCCCTTCTACGAAAAAAATAAGTTTCTCTCCCACTCATTTTCTTGATAACCATTATATTCTTTAAGGGTTGTTTTTTAAAATTATTTATAATAATGTTTTAAAAACAATCCTATTTCTATTCGAAAATATGTTTTTGAACATAATTTTAACATCATCTTTCATAACAATGATGCAATGATTTTGAGAAAACTATTGCATTTTCAATTACATTTTTTCTCTATGGTTAATATCACATTCAGTGATTCTTTTATCATACAATATATTTTAATATTATATCATTCCTTTTATAAAATGAGTTTAATTGGGTACTATAACGTTTTATGATTTTTAAGTGATGTTATTTGAATATTTAAAACACATGTTACTTTTACATCGGTTTACAATGATTATTTTATGAATAATTTTGTGTCAAAAAATATTTATAAATTTTTGATGGTCGGATCCTATAAATTACCCCCAATGCATTGGTTTTAGTATATTTATCATTAGCATGTTATGTATGAAGATAATGTGTTATCTCACGTAGGTGTGGTCATGTTAGGATTGCTCAAATTTTTTGTTATGGGAATATTGAATTTTTCGATTATATGTTTTTATTTATTATTGTAAGGAAAATGTCAATTATTTTCTTCATTATAAATTTTTAAACCTATAGAAAATTTAGAATCTATCATGTCAACCAAAGGAAGAGTGGTGTGTTCATCTACTACAAATTATCAAGGAGTCATATATGAATAGATCATGGAGAATTAGGTATGGAGAGGAAGAACTTCCAATAGAGTACCTCAGAAGTCATATCAAATGTTATAGTAAAAAGGCCATATTTTAAAAAATTATTTACTATAACGTGGGAATTATATTCAATTGAAATAATATATTCCTCTCATTTAGAGATTCATATGTTATATATCATAAATCCGCTGAAGGGGATAATGGAAGTACTATAGAAAAACTAGAAAATATGTATTTTGGTATGAAAATCAATTGGGGTGGGAATCATGGAAGTGAATGGTGAGGTTGACCGATGAAGTTAGTATTGTTATATGTAGTGAGTCAAAAACCATGCATGCCATGCATATGAAATTTTTCGAGGATGTCATTGAATGGAATATGTTTCTAGATTAATTTATTAGTGATTGGTACGGAGAATAATTTTGTGATTGGATAGGTAGAATCATGTGTTTTTCAGTACTTATGCGGTCCATGTTAGATAAAATTGTGAAGAAGAAGGATAAATTTATGTGGTTTGTGGGTCATGTTGATATTAACTACTATAAGGATAATTGGGATAAAGAAACACTATATTTTCCATGTTGTTGAGTTATTAATATTTCCTACTAGGAGGACAATATTTTTCCAACTACTGTCAACCCCATCCATAGTTATTTTCAGTGGAACATTTATATGAGTAGTAGTTTGGTTGATGAACCAGATAGATATATTTTTCTGATTCTTCTCCAAGCATCGTCTATTGTCAACGTTTTAGAAGTATGATGAATTAATGTTTTAGGATTATCAAATGGGTATAAATAATATTAGTTTATGGAGATACCATTGGTATGAACATTTTGGTATGGAAATTTAGGAATCAAGAAGTTATGATGGATGACAATGTACATAATATTGGTGTGGTCATTGATTCCATATGTGAGTGAAATGAATTTAAGTGACATTAATCAACATGTAAATTATTTTTCAATGGTGACTAGATGAATGTGGTCTGTATTTTTATAGGTTAGGTTAATAACATATAATAAATTAGGCATTCAATGTTGTAGGTTATTGGGGAATGGTTCAATAGAGATGTTTTGTATGGTATGGGGAAGAAGATAAATTGCATGGATTTTACAACCACATGTCATATTGTATTAGTGGATAAGTACAATAAATTCAATTATAGATTGTCCTCCCCCATTTTATTTTAGGTGGGGTGAAGGCTCTTGTGGAAGAGCTCGGTTCTCTAATCAATGTTCGGGTGTCCTTTTCTAAAATAATTTATTTGTCTAAGGATAATAAATAATATGGAAGGTGGTCGAGGAAATCATGGTAATTGGGTTAAATTGAATCCAAATAGCATAAGGCTTATTTTTAATGTGGATGGTTCATATGTATTTGGGGAGATAAGAGGGGTTGATTTGGAGGGATAAAATATGGGGTTTTTGATTTTCGGACTCAAATCCGTTTATGGCCCATGAAATTATATTTGTGCAGAGGCAAGATATATAGAAACATGTCTTTTTTGTAGGATTTATGATTATATAATTGAGTATTCTATATCTAATTTGGCTATGCTGATAGCGGTCCTTCGTGAGATTGTTAAATCATAAAGGGTAGTGGATAATAATGTTAGTAATTAGATGTTTTTGTTGAGAAAGTAATTATTGTTGTTCACACATAAAGGGAATGGTACTATTTCATTTATTCTTTAGCCTAAAAAATGAGTGTAGGTGAGAGAATTATTTTTTACAGTGGTTTGAGTTCATTATATATTGTTTGTGATATAATTATTTGGGGATACGAACTAGGCCTTTATAATATCTACCATCAGGATTTGGGAGAGTCTTTTGTTTTTAAATTTTTAAATAATTAAATGTTATTTTTGAATCATTTTATTTATTTGAAATATTTATTTTAATTATTAAGACTTATTTTTAATGTATTTATCACTTTTAGTGCATTCTCAAAAAATTTGTGATTATTGAGTTGTATTTTGGGCCACGTCCTAAATTATATGAATCCTTAATAAATTTTCATGATATTATATTTATCATAAATCATTTATGATTATAATCTATAGTCTTAATATATTTTATTATTATATTTATTTAATCCTCATGTTCTCTTTCATTATTATGATTTCAAAACATAATATATGGTTTCCCATTCTGAGTATCTGAGCTCACCCCTTTCTTATGTTTATATTCCCAATGTTATTAAGTTAAATATATCATGAAAAAATATATATAATGATATAGTGGTGAATTATTACAATGAAATTTTTTCAATTCATGTAAAATAAGATGATTATATAGCTAATCTTTAAGAAAATAAATGTTTTGGTCTTTGGGTTGGGTGATTAATTTTTAGATTTATAATTTAACTAATGATATCAATGCGTAGTTTATGTTTTGTTTATCTTTGGTTAGTATATTTGGTATTAAGTAAATGTTTATTTTTTTGGAAATTATTTTAGTACCATTTTTATTATATTTATATAACCATTGTGATGTTTTAAGATATGTTTCTATGTATATGATGATATCTAGAAAAATTCTTAAATTCATTATATGGTTGTTTTCATAAAATAACATATTTTCATTGATAATGTCAAGTGGATATATATGTGTCACAAATTTAATTAGATGTAATCACCCCAAATGGGTTAATTGATTATTTTATTTATTAGCACCTTGAAGTATAAAGAGTGGGACAAATAACAGACACCTATATAGACACGCCATGGCGATATGGTTCAGTTGGTTACAGGCTCATTATGAACCACTATAAATGAATAATTTCATAATTTCATTGAGGAATTATGTTTAGAATTATAAGATAACTCAAAAAATCTTCCTTGGATACATGAATAATGATATCGATGGAAAAAAGAGTGATACATATTGGATTTAAATAACTACATGTTAACATAAAAATATTATAATATAAGATAACCTGTTGTTAAATTTTATGAAGGTTATTTTTGATATTAATCATATATTATTAATTCCTCCTATCTCATTTGATTCCCATCGGTTTTATTGATGGATTTAACAAGAAGGAACAATGTAAAAAATTCATGTGATTGAAAATGTAGTGACTATATCAACGATCAAACATTTGAATGGTTGATACGATTATAAATAAGGTGAATGTGGAAAATCTAATATCATGAAATATGATTAGAAGTGCTTCTATCGTGTAAAGTATGAGTGTACCAATGAAGAGAAAGATGGTGGGTCATGGAAAATCATGCAATGAAGATGATGAAAGTAGGAATAGTCAACTACCTATATATAAAAAATGAGGGAATAAGCATTAAGGGAATTGGCGGTAGGACACTGGAATATTCATTACTTGTGGATGAAGGGGTTATCAAGCATGGAACTATTAAGGGTAAATGAAGACCTCGATTGAAATGATTGAAATAAATAGAATTCATCCTAAGGAACAATAGATATTAAATTTCATTAGGAGTTGTGAACATGGAGATTGTCTAATTAAATTCCATAAATCATTGACTAACTATGATTATGTCCATAGCCAACGTCCAACATCAAGAGAAAAATGTGTTTTTTATTCAATAACTATTCCAGATATGCATCAAAATAATTATGGTTCACATACCCATTTTTTTGAAGTTGCAGATTTCATTTTCGAATTTGGTTACAGGGACACTAGTATATTTATGTAGTTTTTCTATGAACATAAATCACCACCTTGAAAATTTTATGGCAGATAATATCTTCTAGCACTATCATTTCTTTTTTCTATGTTTAATTTTATAGGAATGTGCGTAGTGGATATTTTATAATCCCTCCATTAAAGAAAATAATTCTTATTTTAATAATGGATTGTTTCATTGCACTTAGTGGAAATATTATATAGAGTATAAAAAAAATATTATATTAACGTAAGATATTTTAATGATGAAATTATAATGAAAAACACCATCTAAATTTGTTTATAAAGTGGGACTAAAAAATGATGTTGGAATCTATGCATAAATAGTTGGGTAACAACTCAATATTATGGATAAAACTATTCCATTGGATGATATACTTTTTCCAAGGTTATTAGGTTTATATATATCTAGGTATTATATCGTGATTCATCTATATAATTTAGATTCACTTATACATTTCTATTGGTATGAAATAGTTAAAATTATAAAATTATGTTATTTAATCTAGGGATAATGTGATACCCCTTTTTGTTAGGAATCAGATTATTTCAATAAACCTTAAGTTTATAATATTATACTATTTTATTTCTATTTATTTTTATGAATTGAAATTGATTACGATATAATACATGTGAGATATATATTAAACTAAAATATCATTATTCAATCATAAGTGGAACATTACAAAAAAACTGAACATAAATCAAAGTATTGCACACCACATATTATTACTCAGTAAAGAACAAATACATCCATTAAATGTCCTTAAATCAATAATGTAAAATAGATTAACAAGAATAAAATCATCATTACTAATAGTTCTCATGGTTGATCTTCAGCCATGAGGATCACCAATCTCCAATCAAAATATATAATAAAGAAGATCACCATAAAAAACATTGAATTATGAAATGTATAAAATATATATTAAAAACATGCCTTGATAGGAGAGAATGAAATAAAAAATTATTTAGAAAGTATATATATATGAAATAAATCAATCCATTTCAAATATTGTCATTGTTCATATATCTGAATGATATAGAAATTCTATTTATTGATATGAAGTACATTTAAAATAATATAACTAACAATAAATAAATAAATGATATTAAAATATTTTAATCATTTAAAGGCTATTAATATTTTTTAAATATGATATTTTCTATATATAAACATCAAATGAATGTTTTATTGTCAATGGGGTATTAAAACTATATTTAGAAAATAAATAATTAATATTTTTGGAACTTGTTAAGGCATGTATATTATAAAACTAGTATTTCATTTTTTTCAAAGTATCATTTTTTGGTATTGAATATTTTACCATATTATATTAAATTTAACCATTTTAAAATAAAATATAAATTAGATATTGATATTGAATAATATTAATAACACATAATGTTTAATAATGTCATATATTCAATAAATGGAGTTTTTCTATACTTTTTATTTCCATTTTGAATTTAAATTTATATGTTTTATATTCTAAATTGGATCAAATAATTTTTTGTGTATTTATAATTTCAATATTATTTTAACATTATTTTTTCAGATTTTTTAAAATATAATGACTTTTTTTGTGAATATTGTGAAATACGGTTTTTAAAAATAACATGGCTTTTATAAAATTATTAGTATATAATTATATATTATAATTAATGAAATAATTTTGGTTGGCCAAATATGAATTTTATAATTTTTTTTAAAAAATTAGTTTAATTTAAAAACCCATAGTCTAAATTATAGAAAATAAATTATATTTTTCAATTATAATTTTGTTTTTAATAACAAATAAATTTAGTTGTTTAAATACATTTTATATCAATTATACACAAAATTCAGCCACAAAATTAACATAAAATTTTGAATTATTAATACCATATTAAATATTAAGTACCATTTTTGTGCATAAAAGTTAAATTACATACATAAAAACATTTTATCGTGGTGAAATTCATATTGGTAAAAATAAGTAACCTTAAAGGTTAAGAGATAAAAAAATTAAAAAATGCTATTAATTGGGATTATAATGCGTGATTTAAACATATATATTTTATATTGTATATTTCTCAATTTTTTACCCACTTTCCATATTTTTTACTCATATTATTTAAATGTTTTGGGATTTTGCAAAAATGGCCTACCATTTCCCTTATAAAAGGGGAACTCCTCACCCAACTTCTACTCAAACAAAAACCATCATGTCTAAGAGAAATTCATAGAAATACTATCTAAAACATAATTTAAACCATAAAGAGGTTATGATATCCTAAAAATACCATCTATTAATGGTTTTTCCCCCTTTGTAGAAGAGATAATACATGAAGTGAGGTATAATTTCATCACATTTCATTCACATTCGAATTTATTCATGTGAATTTATTCTCATCAAATTTATTGTCACCATAATAAATTAATAAAATAAATATATTTATTATACATATCAATTATTATAATGATTCTATAAAAATTAAAAACCCTCCCCCTTTCTATTAAAATATTTAAAACTTGAATCTTGCATTGTGCTGACTACATCCTCAACCGCACAAAATGTTTCACTTAGATTATCCAATTTAAATTAATTTTAATAATATTATATATAATATATAATTATTATATTTATGGAAAATTATATATTCTGAAATGATAAACCATATAACTCATTTTCTCTATTTTATGTAAAATAAAATCATCGTCAATGCGTGTGTGTGGACTACCTCCTCCATTGAATTATTTATATTTTTTCATTTTCATTTCCACAATACATGGTTGTTCATTAAAATAATATTAAATTATAAATATGAATAATTTCATATGATTATTACTATTTCAATATAAATTTAATAACCTATTTCTAATACGAGTGGTAAATAATCAGAATAAACCGTCAAAATAATGGAAACTCTGAAGAGAAAAAAAATTATTCATAATATGTAATATTTTAATATAAATCAATTACTCTTTTAAGTACCAAAACTTATTTATATAAATATAATAAATCATATAAGGAATAATTATTATATATGTATAATGATATTTCAATTAAATCATCTCTTAATCATCCTTTAGTCATTATAGGCTCATGTTCGCATCGATTGGACTCTCTAAATTGAAAACATCAAAAATTTATATCATGGATGAATACAGAACATAATTACATATATAATATGTTATAGATATTTAAATAATTATTACATTTCAGATTAGTAATTTTTATATCATTATTTTACTCAATAATTAAGAAAACATCATTTATTGGTTTAGAAAATTATCTAAGTGTAATTGTTATCGCATTGATATTCAATGAAAAATAATGAGTCAATCATGAAAGGAAATATAAATCAATGAAATCATTATAGTAATAATAATTAATTTTAATGAGTTGTTTTTTTAGAAAAATTATTTCAGACCCTACTTCATTGAAACTAGTACAAATAGTCAAAACTATAAACACATAATGTTTTAAAATAGGTAAAAAAACTAACATACATATAGATAATGATTATAAAGAAAATAATATATAATATTTGGAATTATTATGGTCTTTAAAATATTTTTTGTCATATTTATGTTTGTTATACAGGATTATCGAGTGCATTAAAATATGCATGGAAATAATGTTTGGATTTCATTGTCCAATTTTCATCTTAATGGGTTATATTTGATATTTTATAAAATAAATAAATTTATATATTGTATCTAATATAAAAATAAATTAATTGATGAAAATATACATTTTTTAATGAGATTTTAATATCTATTTGATGTTCTTCCTCCCATGATTCTTTTATTGTTTCATTATCAATTCTAGGGTAATTTAAAAGATATAATTTTGAGATTTATCTGGTCATTGTATTACCTACATGACTATAATTTTAAATTTTTCAATGATCCGACCATTATATTCAATTATTTTATTATTTAAAATTAATTATTGGAAAAATACATATCGTCATCAATATTCAATTATTCGATAACTTTTTCTTCCAAAATAAATGTGTAATGTAGGTAAAAATTACTCTCATCACAACAAATGAATATTCTCTATCATGTACATATTTTACACACCACAAATTCATTACTACCTTATTTTATGAATTATAAAATGTATTTTTTTCTATTATTCTCATAATTCTATCCCACAATTTCAAAATTAATGTTTAATAATATTTTTATAATGTCTGTTACAAAAGGTATTTCAAAATATTTAATATATGGAATTTCCTTCTTTAAAAATTAAAATGTTTTAACTTCTACTTCATATTTTTATAACTATTATATATATTGAAGTAAATATTATATGGAACTATTTATTATATGGTTTTAAAAACCCTTTTCTTATCCTTATCATGTTCTCTAATGTACTTTTCATGTAATCTTTTATAATAATCATTAATATGATTTGTTGAAAAATCATGTATTTCATGTTATATATTCATCTACTTTTTATTTCACATGATGTGACTATTTTATCATCCACTATATTTTATTATGAAATTATTCCTTTTAAAAAATTAAATTTTTTATATATATGGTCCTTTATGATTATATTATGTGATGCTTTCGCAATGTTTGAGAAATCCATTTTTTACATGGGATTAATAACTTATATTTATCATTGATTTTTAATTGTCACTCGTATATATATATGATGATATATTTGGTATAATTTATTCCTCCAATTAATTGGTTTATGTTTACATATCATGAGATCATTAGGAATAATCATAACCAGATTGTTAACGTAAGCATGGGTTTGATGGGTTCAATCGCTTTTTTAGTCATTGACATAATGAGTTTTTTCTATATGGACATAGAAATAATGGGTTTTCATAAAAAGGTTCTCACATGTTTTTGTTTTCTCCATATTTCATTTATGTTTCTAATGTTAGGCCGTATTTTCTTGACTCATTTCATGTCATGTAATTCATTGTTTTAATGATTAATTCATATTTTTAAAGGATTCCGCAATTTTATGTAATGTTTCTATTTTTATGATTATTGATTGGTAATTATAAAATGTTTTATTATTATCATACATTGTAATTTTATCATTTATTAATACATTTTTGGATTCCTCATGTTCTATTCAATGAAAGTAATATGGTACAATATGATAAATTTTTTCCATGCTGAGCCTTTGAGCTCACCCCTTTCGCATGATTCAATTACCTAGGTTATAAAGATGGAAATAACAAGAATGATGTATATAAAATATTTATATTATCATTAATATGGAGAATTTTATTTGGGTTTTTTAAAATAAGTATCCTCTATTGATAATCTCCTAGACACGAAACCATTCAATCATTAGGTTGCATTACTTTTTGTCAGGAATATTATTTAAATAATGAGATCAATGTAGTTTTAATATAAATTAATATTATTCACTTTAATATAAATCTTGGTATCCTTAATCTTCTAACCCATGAGGTATTACAATTTTGTTACACTACTTAGTCATTAATATTTAATTTTCATTTACGGTAAATGGAAGAAATAGGGCCACAACCAGAGTAGTTTCTTAAATGAACATCTTAAAATTTATTTTGAGACCAAGAAAACTAAAAAAATATATTTTTTTAGGTGCCTCCATTGAGAAAACAATCTCAATCCTCTATAGATCCACTACAACCCATACTAAGGCACTACATATCCTCATAAGTGAATCACTAATAATGAAAAATTACAATTATACACCATTAAATTGTGATTGTTTGTGTTGATTGACATAGAGAACGACCCTAAGGTTCTAAAAATTACACTCTTGTTACCATGAGTATAATAGAATATCAAAAATTGAAATGAAAAATAAATTATCTAGTAAATTGTAAAACATTGAGGTAATGAGTTCCATGAATACATCCAGATTTATCGAAACACTAAAATACATAACCAGGAATTCCAAGGGACCATATTGATATAGGAAATAAGTCTTCAGGATTTAATCATAAATAACTCTCATAGGGGGATATCCAAAAAATGGTTTCATCTTTGAAAACATGATGGCTTCCCTCAACTAAACCAACAAATCATCAATCCTTTGAAGAAGGATTTACTTCTTAAACATCACTTGATTAAATCGACAGTAGTTTATACCCATTAATAGACAACTATATATTTACTTGGGAAATAACTCAATATCACCACATGGGGCAATAATATTACAGATAAATACATTCTTTATTATGTTATTAATTTAAAAACCTATATCTATAATTTCATAAGTTGTTATCTTATTAAAATCTTTAAAAATCAAAGAGGCATGGGGATACGACTATATTCCGAACTCTATATCACACTGAGGGGGTAAATCCAAAATCTCCACATGAAAAACATCAGAAAAATACCACACAACTTGAGAGTAATTCATAATATGAACCTCTACTAAACCAAATGATAAGGATAATAAATGATACATCAACAACTCTATGAATCAACCATACATGTTATGCTCCCTGTAACACCGTTGAATTTTTATCAATGGAAATTACCATCTTATAAACACAAAAAACATTAAAAAAACATTATTATAATAAAATATAAATGATAATTTAATCCTAAAATAATCCAATAGGAATTCCAAATATCATCAAAAGACAATAAATAGAAAATAAGATAAGGTTAATAATATAATTTGGATTTTCATGATTCACCACAATGAACGTACTCATGGAAAATTTGTAGAAATATAACTTAATATTAATTATATAATATTAATTTTAAGGATGATTTTATATATAATCTCAGGAGAAAATATAATTAAAGGTATAATGAATGAAATAAATGGTATTTATAGAAATTAAGAACCTAAACTTTTGTAATAGTAACAATACAATTGGACTAGTAATCTGAACGTTAGGAATAATAATACGACTTCTAGAATAGTAACCTCACCTATGAATATAAAAATTAAATTTACGCATCTTATAAATGAAATAATTATACATTTAATCATGGTATAAGAAAATAAATGTTTTAAAAATAATGAATTAATTGTTTGTATTTTTACAAAAATTAACTGTTTAGTTATAAATTTATAATTAATATAAAAATTAACAAAAATTATTTATCATATAGTTGGATGATTTAATTTATATTATATTGAATTAAATTCATATAATAATTTTATGGAACATTAATTAAAATTTCAATGGTTCATAAAAACAATTATAGAATGAAAATTAGTATTTTTTAAATAAATGATGATTGTATTTAAAAATTAAATATATCCTAATTAAAAAATTATTTTAATATATTGGATTTTATTTTTTAAATATAATTTTGGGAAATATTGTTTTTGGGGAATTTTTGAAATTTTTCAAAAATAGTTTATTTTTTTAAGATTACTGAAATACGATAACTTAAGATATTTATCTTATAACATAGATTATGCACGAACACATTTGTTATAACTATACTAAACTAGTTACTATATTTACTGATAATAATCAATGATACATATAAATTTGAGAAACAATAATAAACTAATGAATATAATAATAAAAGATAACCCTCTCTAACACCTATAAATACGTCCCCGACCCCTTATACTCACACCTTCTAAGTATTTTAGCCTAAGAATATTATTAACAATTAATTTTCCATTCACATAATTTGAAGATATTTTTTTCTGAATGAAATGAAAATTCCATGTTCCTTATGTGCTCATTCAAGTTAGTGATATTCAAGAGAAATCACTCTCAAGAAAACCCTTTTTAATTTCATTTTTTATTCTACGTTCTCCTCACCGCATTCATCCATAAAAAAATTATAACCCAAGTATCATGTATATAATTTAATATTATATTCCTAGAATAAAACCTTCTCCCTTCATATTTTCTCATCCCCTCTTATTCAAAGAAATGAAAATGTTGTTCAAATTAGGAATGTTTACAATCTCTGTGGATAATGATATATTGTTTTATATTACCTCTATCAAGGCTTGTCATAAAGAAAAAATTATTGTTATAAATTATTTTAAAATGTATATTATAAAAATTTAAAGGTTCAATAAAAAATGTATAGGCATTATATTATATAAAATGAATCTAGTTCATGATGATCAGAAAAAACCACCAAAAATTAACTAACCATTTATCCTTGACATTGTATCAAATGAATCATCCATAAATAAAAACAAATATAGGAATATTTAAACATATATAATTTTATTAAATCTACATAGTTTCACTTCTAAATAAATATTCACATACTACAAGAACATCAATAATTTCACACAAGTAAACTGACCATGAATCCATGAAACAAATGCTCCTAGAATGATGAAATTGAACTTGTAAACTCAATGAGATAGTCTTAAATAAACACTATAAAATTATAATAAATTAAATTCATATATAATACGTCATTAACATTGTAATTAATGAATCTAATTATATTATCGGGGATATTAACTACATGTTCATGACACATTCAAACATAAGGTATGAGATCCCTCAGAATCTCCACTTTTAATTTTGGTTACCCTTTCCATCTATTTAATTCAATAAAATACTTCATTATTCATATATATTAATCCTAATTTCCATTTAAAAGTTCAAATCATTCTTATTTTTCTAAATTAATCTTTTTTTGATGGGGCAATACATCATTTAAAATGTTCCCTTCCAAATACATTTAGATAAGAAAACTCAATTGTTGGGAACATATCAGACTATTAACCATTTTCATGTACACTACATAAACTATTTTAAGTAATCAATATTTTAAAATATCAATAATTTTATAAAAAAACAATTTTAGTCCAATTATATATTTATAAAAATAATTATTCATTAATATTGTTTGATGAAACCTTTTTCTTTTCCCAAAAACCATATTAAATAGGTGCATTTACAAAGTTACCTTACCACACTTAATAAATGTATTCAATTGAGTTATACATGTGCTATAATTAACTATGCTAATTTTTCATTTATAATGTACATGTAGGACAAAAATCTATTATCTCTCGGTACCATTGTGATACGCCTTTTGGTTATTCATTGTGACATGATTATGAAATCCATTTTCCCATGGTTAGACTTTATGTTTATTCCGTATGTTTTATTATTTATGTGGCACAAAAATGCATCAATATGTTATGAGGGGTAAACCTAGATATCACATCAATACATTGGGAAATTTTTATCCTCTTGAGATTTCATGTATGGGATTAAAGAGTAAACAAAATCAATAATGGGACTCTTTCAACCATGTGATATAGAAATTTTAGATAGACAATTCTCATGTTTATATCATGTTATATATTAATGCCACATTCCTATGATTCCATGATAACATGTTCCCATGTTCTATGTGTTATGACCGCATATGTTTATTGATGTTAAATTCTTTTTTTATGTCATCATTTTATGCCACATAACTAATGTCTAATTCATTATTCCTAGATTTATTCCCATACTCAAATTTTTTGAACATCCCTTTTATCAATGTATTCACTATGATATCATATGTTGATGTAAGATCTAAAATGGAATTAAGATCCCATTATATACATGTTGTTATTTTTGGTTTCATGTTATCTAATTATGTACCTACTATTCCAAATACACTGGACATTTTGATCCTTGGTTTTAATTTAAATTATAATTTTTCATTAAATCATGTAATTATATGTGTAAAAGACTAGATTCAGGATTGTTTGTTTTAGATCCTTACACGTTTATTTAAATATTAGGATGTAAAAAATTATTAAAACCTCTATAAATAATTAAATCATCATGGACCGCATGGAAAAAAAATTGGGAACCAAAAGTTACGATATACCTTGTATTTATAATTTTATCCATGTATGTTCATAGTTTCATTTTTATAAGATAATTATATATGTGTTAAATACCCTATAACTATATGATACTTATACTTATTTGATAATGTCTGGAGATTGGAGGACTCATTCCAAAAAAATGTGAGATGAAATGTGTTCATTTTACTAATTAGATGGAAAACATGATGGTACTAGCATCCTAAAACTATATAATGGTACTAGCACAAGTATCCTTTATTATGAAGAATAACATTATTCATGTGGGGTAACATCCTTTTACAAAGAATGAAAATGTTTTCGTCGAATTTTTTATGTGACAAAAGCATCCTATCTTTAGTGTATCTTCTAATACCCTCATCGCAAAACAAATGATTAACTCATTTGAGAATATATTATCTATACATTAAATCATAAAATAATAGAGGGTCCTATTACAGATTTTTTATTTTGGTGGGGAACATAATCAGTGTTTTAAATTGATAAAAAATTTCTATGGATGAAATTGATTCCTTGAATTTGGAATATTTCTGGAAAATAATTTTGAATAAATATTTTCCTTAGACCCTCCATCATATGATGGAGAGGGGGTTTCAATGACTGAAGCAAAACAAATATTAGTCTATTAGGGAATATGAGGAAAACATTTCAAGGAATAAAATATTTGCCTCTCTATTTTTGAATAAAATAAAATTTAATGTGGAATGATTATTTATTTAATTAAATATGAGTCTACAAATTGAAATTGAAATTACAGACATTGAGGGTTATAATGATTTGGTCTATCATGACCTTAATGTTGTGAGGGAGTCCAGTGATTCTCAGTGAACTTGTGGGACTAGTGAAAATAAACATATGATATTATTCTATTTATGAAGACAAGCATTAAAATGTCATGGAGGAAATAAATCCCAACATTTAACTTCTCAAATTTGTGGGAAAATCATTCTATAAACTAAATAATTGGAACTATATGGTGCTTCATGTCTGGAAAATAGAGGCACTAAGCTAATAAATGACAATGTGTTATGAAGAAACCAATTAATGGTGAAGTGGAAAATAATGCTTAGATTCACACTATGACTATTGTGATGTGATTTAAGTTAAATTAATATGCTCACTATGTGATCCTATTCCATATGATAAGGGATTTAAAGGATAATATATGATAGAAACCTCCATGGAAACTAGGAAAGAAAATGTTATAACTATCACTGAGGGGAAACACGATAATGATGCCATGATCAGTACACAAATTATTCCTTCAAGAAAAGTGAATGTATTTTTTGATTTAATTATATTCATTCTTTCATATATTGAGATTTTCGGAGGACTATTCAATCACCACCAAAAAATGATGTTTGAGTTATCTGTTACTGTAAAGGAAAGGGAATTATTGCATCCAAATTTTATAACACTTACCCTGTTAATTTTGGTTGATAGAAACATCTAAAAAATAAAAATTTACTTCCTTGGTGGAGTTTAATGAAATATTATGCATTACAAAGACACCAGAAGCTATGGAAAATAGGAGATAACTGTTCAAAAACCTAGGATTCCACTAATTCATTACAAAAGTTAGGAAAAGGGTAAAACACCGTGATAATAATCAACTAAATTGAGGATATTATTTCCATATGAAAAAGGATATATAACAAAAATGATTGAGGAAAAAAATATTATCATTCATAAAGACACTCCCATTATGTGGGATTATACTAATGTGTTCCAGGAAGAATTTCTAAGTCTTCATCCTATCAGAGAGTTTGAGTTATAAATTTATCTTATACATTTATCAGTACCATTATCAATATATCCTCATCAGATATTAGGTTTGCTTCTATTTTTTATGGTATGAAGTAGCATGCCTTCTATTATCTATTTTTTCTTTGGTTTTTTTTGATGCAGTTTTTTTTCGGGGCTTCTTTCGTGGAGTGACAGCTTGGACTGGATTGCTTTGTAGCTGTTTTTAGAAGATTGTTTATTTTGTGGGAGCAGTGAATGATCCGAAGAAGTTGGTTGCTTCCTTTCTGGGGGCTTGTAGGTGTCTTCGTTGCTTGGTTTATATAGTATTTGCTGAGGAAGATATCATGCTTATACAGAGGATGTCTTGAAGCCATATATTGTGGGATTTCATAGGAAGTATCTGTCATGACCCATCCTTGGGGCCCGTGCCATGACTACCCCAAGCCCGCCTTCCAAAGGCCAGGGGCAGGCGACTAGCACCACGGCGTAATTACCGGTAAAAAGGGAAGGTATTGCCTTTGTAAAGTAAACAAACACCACAGAGCAAGCGAGCAGAAGTAAACACTACGTAAAAACTCGGTACAACAGTAAGTGAGGAAAAGTAAGTGGGTCAGAATACAAACTCAAACTGAAAGTAAAGTACAACTGAAAAAGGGGAGTACATCAACTGAAAAGTAAAGCCGTAGCATTGAGTTTTCCAATGGAAGTCCCACATAAAGGGTGGGTATAGATATCCTCCACAGCTCCTCGGGTCCAGTCATCTGCTCTGTGTACATCCCGTCCAGTGGTACACCTCCGGGTACCGACATGCTCCTTGTGCCTCAACCATGATCAGCGTTGTCCCTCATCTGCAACCAACACAACGTAGTGCGGGCATAGCCCGTGTAGGGGTGAGTATAAACTACTCAGTAGGGATCCCGAGACACCCGATGGTCTCCCAGAATCCACAAAGGATAATCCACAAAGGGAAGATACAATCACGAAGTAACATTCGACACTACATAGGTATATGCCCATACATGTACCTATGTCTTCAATTCCAGTTCGCTCCAACATCTGATCCCATGTTCGATCACATCCACATAGGATAGCACAACAGAATCCACATAGGAAAGCAAGTCAGGATTCAGCTCACATAGGTATACTTAATCGTATGACGATAGAGATGATCATATATAGCCACAGATTCATCTAAGTCATCATACCCACATAGGATCGATAGGTACTAACCCCCGCAATGACCTACAAAGGATCGATAGGTAACTAACCCCTGCAATGACCCACACAGGATCTGTAGGCGTTGTCCGATACAAGACCGCTGAGCGCTGACCCACACAGGATCTGACCCACACAGGATCGGTAGCACTGATCCATGTAGGATCGTTGAGTGTTGTAGTCGTCACCGTTGAATCCATGGTGTATTTTTGTACAGTGGTCATCGCTGTCGCAGTCGCATCCAGCACTAGGGTTCCCGCACACAGAAAGCTCATTCGGGAGTGTCCTCTCCATGAGCCGAGGGGATGATACATCAACTAACACATATTCCGGAGTTGATTTATCCAAAAGTACCTTATCGTCAGCAAGAACTCAACGTGACAGACGACGCGTCAATCGGACGGCCGGTCTGAGAGTTATTGGCATTTAAGTCCCAGGGGCCCAGTTGGTTTTTTAAGTCAAAACCAACCTGTACCGACGCCGGTGGCCAGGAACCGGCCTTCGGTCCCCCTGCTCCGTCCCAGCCCGGAACCGGCCGTGGCCTTGGTCCATCCGGCGGGGCGCGAAGATGCCGTGCCCCAACTCTGGGGCCCCGCTCCTATCACGGTGCTTCGAGGTTCTCTGGCGTGGTGCGACGACACCGCGTCTTTGATTCGTCTTCAACGGTGTGGCGCGACGGCGATGCGCTCCTTCCCCTTTCTTTAATAATTCACGCGTAGTGCTTCGGCACCGCGTTGCCTTTCTCGTTCCACAACAATATCAAACAACCAAATAGGGGAGGTGAGTCGGCTGTGTTCGTGCGGACTGACCTCCTCCCGTTATTGCGATAACATGGGGCCCCAAATAGACAATAAGCCAATGATGATGTAATCAGGAACAAATGAAATAATAATTCCCCTACCTCGAGCGTATTTGAACGGAGGATCGATGCAGAATTGCACGTCGCAGATGGAGAGGGTCGTTGACATCGCGGTACACGGTGTCGCATAGTCGACCTCCAAGGATTCGATATTCTTCATCGGAGATCGGTTCATTCTTCATGTTCTCCGCATTCTTCGATGAAGAAGATGAAGATATTCCAGACCTCACTCTTTCTCCCAAAGTCTCAACACAACCAAACCCCCAACAATAATAAAATAAGATACCACTTATTTTATTACACCAGTCTTAAGTTTGAAATTCAAATTAATATAACCTAAGTCATATTAATGGAGGGTTATGGAAGGTTAGGGAAGATAAATGGGTTGGTTTCGTGTTGGCCCCACCACTCTCATAACCAACCATGGGATGTTGGGTGGTTACCCCAACTTCCAATCAATGGATAAACCACTTAAATGAAATAAAAATTGTAACTCAATTTTTATTTTATCTTCCACACATTTTTAACAACTTCTCTCATGATAAAGAAACTCCAGAAATGGTGTTCCTAAACAATTACCGGCTCTGCGAATCCATCGGTTCCCTAGGAATTCAATTCTGAGCACCGGTTCAAAATTTAGAAAAACCCGCTCGTTCGTTCACTGAACGTACCCGAGCTAAACTTCAGATAAAAATTCCGGGCACACCGGGCTTCGGAATCAAGTGCTGTCAGAAACTGCGTTCTTGTATAATCCCAAAGAAAATGAATAAAAAATTTCCCTTGATTTTTACGGGTCTTTACATCACTCCCACCTCAGGTCTTTACGACCCTGTAAAGATACATAAAGAAACTGGGGAAAAAATGTGGGTACTGAGCACGCATCTGAGCCTCCCGGTCCTAAGTGCTCTCCTAGAGGTTCTCCTGATGCCATATGATGCACAATAGAGGAATCAACCATCCATGTAGGACCTTCTTATGTCGATCCTCGATCTCCACTTGGACCTCTGTAAATGTCGCTCCATCATCAATGTCCAGCTCCTCATGGTCAATGATATGTGTCGGGTCATGCACGTATCTCCTCACCTGAGATACGTGGAAGACGCCGTGCACTCGATGCAACTAAGGTGGTAGAGCCAGACGATAAGCCACCTCGCCAATCCTGCTGAGGAATCGGAATGGTCCGATGAAATATGGAGACAACCTGCCACCTCGGTCAAATCCTTGTATACCACGTCGAGGTGAGACCCGCATGAAGACGTGGTCTCCATCCTCGAACTCTAGTGGCCTCCGCCTCCTGTCAGCATTAGACTTCTGCTAGCTTTGAGCTATCCTCAACTACTACTGGATGATCTGGACCTTCTCTGTCATGGCCTGGACCATCTCCGGTCCCACAAGTGCTGAGTCCCCAAGGTCAGTCCAACACAGTAGTGATCTGCAAGGTCGGCCGTACAACGCCTTGTATGGTTCCATCCCAATGCTGGAGTGGTAACTGTTGTTCTACGCGAACTACACCAAGGGTAGGTGGTCCTCCCAGCTACGACCAAAGTCGATGACACATGCGCGGAGCATGTCCTCGAGAGTCTGTATGGTCATCTCCGTCTGACCATCTGTCTGAGGGTGAAAGGCGGTGCTCAGACGTAGCTGCTTCCCGAATGTCTCCTACAACCCCTTCCAAAGACAGGATGTAAAGCGAGCATCTCGATCAGAGACGATAGATGATGGAACACAATGAAGCCATACAATCTCCAGAATGTAGAGGCATCCCAAGCTCTCCATTGAGCCCTGCTCTCTGATGAGTAAGAAGTGAGCTGACTTGGTGAGTCGGTCGATAATCACCCAATTGGAGTCGTGACCTCTGGAAGTGTGTTTAAGTCCATTAACGAAGTCAATAGATATGCCATCCCACATCACTCCTGGACCACCATGGGTTGTACCAAGCCTGCTGGTACTTGGTGCTCTGCCTTCACCTGCTGTAAGGTGAGGAATCGAGAAAAGAACTATGCCACAACCTTCTCCATGCCCGGCCACCAGTGCTGTCGTCTGAGATCCTGGTACATCTTTTCTAGTCTAGGATGTACCGCCAAAGAGGAAATGTGAAACTCCCTCTGCACCTCCTCCCGTAAAGCAACTGGTACCAAGGTACGTCCTCTGAAAAGGACATCGTGCTCTTCTCCAAAGGAGAAGCCATCAGGTGCCTGTCTTAAGGATATCTGGGCATGCCTCATCTCACAGTCGGCGTCCCCAATCTGTGCCTCTCTAACCCGCTGCAGCAGTGGAGGAGTGACTATGAGTTACTGAAGAAAGGCTGCTCCATCTCTATCCGTGAAGGATATCTGCAAAGAGGCTTGATGCTCTGTCGCCTCCCCAAGTAGTTGAATGCCCGTCCTCCTGCCGAGAGCATTGGCTACTACGTTCCCCTTCCTAGGAGTATAGACTATCTCAAAGTCAATGTCCTGGAGGAACTCGAGCCGTCGCCGATGTCTCAGGTTTAGGTCCTTCTATGAAAAGATGTACCTGAGACTCTGATGGTCAGAATAAACTGTAAAGCACTCGCCCATCAGATAGTGTCGCCAAATCATCAAAGCGAAGACCTCTGCTGCTAACTCCATGTCACGGGTTGTGTAATTCTGCTCATGCTACCTCAACTGTCGTGATCTATTGGCGATCACAATCCACTCCTGCATCAGTACACATCCGAGTCCGGTCCCTGATGCATCACAATCAACTATGTACCCAACTCCCTCCTCTGGTAGCCTCAAGATAGGTGCAATGGTCAATCTCTATATCAGCTCCTAGAAGCTCTACTCACAACTTTCTGACCACACAAAGGGTTTCCCCTTCTTCGTCAAAGCTGATAGTGGTGCCGCAACTCTGGAGAAGTCTGGGAAAAATCTCAGATAGTACCCAGCCAGTCCCAAAAAACTCCGCACCTCCGTCACGCTCCTGGGTGGCTCCCAAGCTAGCACTGCCTCGATCTTCGTAGGATCCACCACAACTCACACATCAAAGATGACGTGTCCAAGAAGTGGAACTCACGTATCCAGAACTAACACTTCGAGATCATTCCATAACGCTGGTTCTCTCGGAGTGTGACTAGTACAACCTGCAAGTGGTAGGCGTGCTCCTCCTCATTGGTCGAGTATATCAAATTGTCGTCGATGAAGACCATGACAAATCGATCGAGGTATGGCAGAAATTTCCTGTTCATGAGGTCCATGAACACTACTAGAGCATTGGTTATGCCTAATGGCACAACCAAGAACTCATAGTTGCCATACTGACATATGATGGTCGTCTTCTGCACGTCCTCGCCCCGAACTATGAGCTGGTGATATCCTGACCTGAGATATATCTTTGAGATCCATCGTGCTCCCTTGAGCTAATCGAAGAGGCCATCAATCCCCGGTATAGGATACTAGTTCCTCACTGTCACTTGGTTCAGGCGACGATAGTTGACACAAAGTCACAAGCTCCTGCCCGCCCTTTTGGTGAAAAATATCGGGGAAGCCCAGGGTGAAACACTGGGTCAGATGAATCCCTTGCCTTGCAAGTCCTCCAACTGTAACCATAGCTCTCGATGCTCAGCAGGGGCCATCCGATATGCTAGAGTGGATATCGGGGCTGTCCTGGGGTACAGGTCAATATAAAAGTCTACCTCTCTGGGAGGAGGTAGTCCTAGAAGGTCATCGGGGAAAACGTCCCCATATTGATTCACCACTGTAGGAAAACTAGGACTCCGAACGTCAACTGCTCCTAGAATGAGTCTAGCCAACTGATGAGTGATGGGTTGTCCTCTCCAATATGTGAGTCCATTCTGTGATGCGAAGGCTCCCTTCTCGCCGGTGAAGGTGAACCTGCTCCCGTCGGTGCGTACACATCGCACCTTGCGCCTAATACAGTCGATCTGAGCATGGACTATAGATAACCAATCCATGCCCAAGATGAAGTCGTAAGGCCTCGACGCCGCTACAAGAAGATCCCAGCTGAAGCTCTCACCACCTAGAGTAAGCTCAAACTACCGGCACTAGTGTGTAATCGTCGAGTCTGCTCCCGTAAGAGTCTCTAGCCGTAAGGATCGAGGCAATGGCTCTCTCAGAATCTCCGAGCTCCAAAAAAGTGCAACGACTATAAATGAATGACTTTCTCTTGTGTCCATAAGAACTGCAGCAAGGGTGGAATGGACGCAGATAGTACCTCGAATCATCTCGGGTGCGCCGTGGTCATAGGCCTCCGCTGCCTGAAGTTGTGCCTGTCTCTACCCGCCAGCTCCCTATGGCCTGGGTGGACCTCCTAGTGGTGATGGTGGTAGAGCCTTAAAGCGTCGCCCACCACCTTCTTCTCGGCCTGTAAAGAGCCGTAAAATTCAAGGGAAATTTTTTTCATAATTTTCGTTGGGATTTTACAAGAGCGCAGTTTCTAACGGTGCCTGATTCTGAGGTCCAGTGTGCCCGGAATCAATTTACAAAGTTTAGCTTGGGTACGTTCAGTAAACGAATGAGCCGGTTTTGCTAACTTTTGAACTGGTGCTCGGAATTTAATTCCGAGGGCACCGATGGAATCGCAGTGCCGGTAATTGCTTAGGAAAACCTTTTCCGGAGTTGTGTTTGCTCGGGTGTGGTTACTAAATTTTTGGGTTAAGTAAATGAATAAAATAAAATGGTGCGACCAATTTATTTTATTTTAAAGTTGTTTAACCTATGTTAAGAGGTTAATGTGGGACCCACAAAATCCTACACCTCTAGGTAGGAAATTTGATAGGTGGGGCCCACACGATCCCCACCATTTCACCTTCCACAAAACACATTTTTTTGATTAAGTTAATGCACCCGCACCCCCCCCCCATTGAACGAAGTCAACTCTGGCATTTAAACATTATAATAAACGCCACTATTAATTGGGCGGTTTAAGATGTTGATATTAATTGAGTTAATTGTTTTATTCGTTTTTGAATTTTAAAATGTTTGGCGTGAGTAATCAAATACGGTAACCCTTATTTTATTATTTTTGGGTTGTTGTGTTGAGTTTTTGCAGAGAATAAGAGAAGTCTTGAAGTTCTTCGTTCATCGTCGAAGAACGCGAAGAAGGTGAAGAACGCGAAGTACACCGACCTTCGACGATGGTCGACAAGAACGCCGGATCCTCGGAGGTCGACGAAGCGACGCCAACAAATCTTTTCTCCGCGACGTGACGATCCCCCTTCCGCGACACCTTCTTCCGCGACGCCTTCTTCCGCGATGTGCAATTCCACGACGAGCCTTCGTTCAAATTCGCTGGAGGTAGGGGTTAATTTTGTGTAAGTTTATATTCATGTGGTTCCTTCCTTTTTAAACAAAGAACTCGGATCAACTCAACCTCAAGTTGATCCACGATTGATTTCATTTGCAGGTTGGGAATATTTATTTGCAGGGAAAACTCTTTGGGTTGATTTCTTTTGTTCGTGAAAAATCCTTGTTGTTCTTCGTCTATTGGGCCCCTTGTTACCAACTTAACGGGTGGAGGTCGGACTGCACGAACACGACTGACTCTCCTCCCCCTTTGTTGTTTTGATTCGTTGCAGCACGAACAAAGGCGGCGCGGTGCAACAGCACCGCGCGCACATGAAAAAAGAACGTGGCGAAGAAGCACGGTGCTGTCGCGCAATGCCGTTGAGGCCGAACGAACGGCAGCTGGAGTCGGGACCGCAGAGGTGATTGAAGACTCCACTGGTTGATCGTTGTGCATGGTTTGACGAGCGACGAAGCATGCTGCAAAGGCGTTTTGAAACCTTCGTAGTAAACTGTGGATCCTGGGAGAACCACCGGCGCAGACGTCGGGAAAAACGGACCACAGGAGCGCGTCCGGTGGTCCGCAGAAGGTGTTGACGGCGAGGAACCCTGGCGGCGGCCGGCACCGGCCGGCCGCCCGGAGGAGGCGGCGCCCTGGAGCGCTGCCGACGGGATCCGCCGCGGCTTCAGCTGTGGTGGCTCGCACCTTGTCCCATGCAAAAGGCCGGGGGCAGCGCACCCCCGCGTCCGCTCAGCGCGCGCGGCACCCGCTGAGCCGGACCGGCCGCATTGGGTCGGGCCGCCCAGGCCGGGCCGGGACGCCCACGCAGGTGGGGCCGGGCCGCGCCTGTCGGGCAGGGCCGTGCCCTGATGGTCCGGACCCAAACCCGGGTCGGGTCGACCCGGTTCGGGCCGACCCAGGGGGGGTTGGGCCGGGCCGGCATGGGCCCAGACCCCCATTTTTGACTGTTTTCAGTTTTTTGCCTATATCATGGACTACAGACCTCCGATCAACGCACCGTCAGTTTCGTAGCGATCCTTGGATCGAGGCAGTCATTTTGGAATATTACAATCATGGTTTATGAGAACTTTGAGTATGGCCGGGTTGGTTTGAACATGAAACCAACAGGGCCCTCAAAGCGGAAACACTTATAACTTGGGTTCCGGACGTCCGATTGACGTGCCGTCAAATTCGTTGGATTCCTCATGATGAGACGAAACTTTTGGAATACTATTACTGAGTTTTGGTTGCAGTTGGATAGTGGCCAGGTTGGATTGTACCTACAGTCCAACGGGGCCCCTAGAACGGAAAAGGTGATAACTTTCAGACTGGACGACCATTTGATGAACCGTCAGCAGCATTGGTGATCGTGTTGAGAAACAGTCCCTATGAGCATACCCTATTAGTGTTCGGGGTACAGTTGAGATACGGTCGGGTTGGTTCACACACGAACCCAACCGGGCCCTTGGGACGAAAAGGCTAATTACTCACAGACCAGGTGTCCGATTGACGCGGCGTCTGTTGCGTTGACACCCCAATGACGATGCGGTACTTTGAGATCCTTCTTCATGTGACTTTGAGATAATTGGAGTATCGACATGTAGCTCATGGAGAGGACCCTCCCGGAGATGAGCGTACGGAGTACGGAGACCGTGTAGCTGGTTGAGACCTGACGACTGCTTAACCGACTCGACTTGGAGTGAGTCGACTAGCCCAGTGGACAGAGCACTAAATTGTATGGGTGAAGACCCATGGCAGATGGAGCACTACTGTTTGACAGTGTAGACCCGTGGTACTCGTCCGGAAATTACCTTTGCAGGCTACTAGAGGGTGTGGTCTACTATGTTTGGGTGGAAGACCCTGGCGGGAAGCACTACTGTGTTCGGGTGGCTGACCCGCGATACTCGACATGAGGAGTACCTCAACAGTATTAGGATAGTGAGCAGTATCTCAGAGTCGTGACAGGACCACTATTCACTCTAGAGATGGGGATCTTCAGCAGTTACGATTTCGATAATGAAAATCCTGGTTTGAGCTGAGTCTATGACCTTTGTGTTTAACTCATGATTGAGAAGGGTCACTTGATAACATAGGTATATGTATGGGCATATACCTGGGTAGTGTTTATCCGTTTATTTCATAATCATTGTGTTTCCTCATTATTGAGATGGGTTACTTGATAACACAACTATATGTATGGGCATATACCTAAGGAGAGGTTTTCCATTGAGATCATCTTTGTGGTTATAATTGTTGGTTTTAGTGAGACCTTGAGTGTCTCGGGGCCCCTACTGGGTATCGTTATACTCACCACTGCATGGGCTATACCCTCACCTCGTTGTGTTCATTGCAGACGACGGGTAGTGATGACGGAGGCCGAGTGCTCGAGGACCGGACGGTACCCAGAGGTGGACCACACGACGAGTCAGTATCCAGAGTTGGAATTCATGACGAGAAGACACACAGAGGAGGTTGATGGGAGAGAGCGTTGTGGAGGCTATCTGTACCTACCCTTTAGGTAAAATCTGTGGTGGATGATCTAGAACTTGCGGCATCTGTACCTACCCTTCAGGTAGGATCTGAGGAGGACGACCCAGGAGCCGCTTCCGTTCATCCAGCTGTTATCTTTTTCTATCGTACATTCGTTCAGTTGAAACTGTACTTTAGTTGGGCTTGTATTCTGGCCCTTTTAATTTTCTGTAGTTTCTTTTGTACTTGGTGTTTTACTTACACTTGTACTCTGTGGTGTTTTGTTTAATTTTATAAAGGAAATGACTTCCCAGTTATCGGGATATACACCTTTGGTGCTAGTCGCCAGCCCCTGGCCTATGGAAGGCAGGCTTGGGGTAGTCACGACACAGGCCCCGAGGACGGGTCGTGACAAATTGGTATCAGAGGAGTTTGATTCTACCACAGAACATATAACTCTAATATTTTCTTTCTGTGAAGCGATACTGTTAATAGTACCGAGTGTGGTTTTCAGTTCAGGGAGTCCAGTGTTGGTGCGGGTGGCCGACGTATCCATACACCAGGACCCTGACAACTGATTTCTAACATTGTGCACAAAAACACTGATTGCGTGTGTGTTTCTAGAAGTTTTTAAAAGTCATCTCAAACCAGGTCATCTCACCAGGTATAAATCGTTTGACCATGTCATGTTGTTTCTTTCAGGATTCTATTTCATAGACGACCAACTAGAGACCAGAGGGATGTGCGTACTGAAAGACTGTCGAGCGATGAGGCTTCGGTACATGGCCTTCTTACTGTTGAGGCACCAGCGGAGGCAGCATCCGTACTACCATATGTTGTGCCATCGATGCCACCTGGCCTAGCAGTAGGCGATGCACGCCACTTGAGCGCACTACACGAGTTCCAGCACCAGAGGCCACCCAGGTTCCGGGGAGAGACGGACCCACAAGCGGTTGAGGAATGGCTGAAGGCTGTGGTGAGAGTCTTCAGGCAAGTGGGGAAGCCAGTAGACTTCATGATGATCTTTGCTGCTAGCCTTCTTCAGGCAGCAGCAGTAAGTTGGTGGGTCCACTTGTTCCAGTTTTGCGACAGGGAAACCTTCACATGGGAAGACTTCGAGACCTTCTTCAGGGTGGAGTTTGTGCCATTAGCTCTACACCTCGAGCTTGTACAGGAGCTGCTGCCTTTGCTGCAGGTTTTTCGATCAGTAGACGAGCCATCTGTGGGAGGTAGACAGATGATGCAGAGGTCCAAGAGGACCAGAGCCAGCTGTACAAGGAGCAGGAAGTGTTATGAATTCGGCAGGAAGGGTCACCTGGCACGTGACTGTCCGACCCCCCGCACAGCTTACCCGCAGGATTTAGAGGAGCCACCAAGGCAGAAGCAGCGGCGGGTGCTTGAGCAACAGCTGAGCAGTGGACAGGGCAGTATAGCTTCGGTAGCAGGTGGACAGGAGCAGAACTAGTGGATACGTCCCTTGTACTTCTAGTTCTATATTGCTGTTGTGTTCGTCTTTTTGTACTATAAGATGCAATAATAAAAAGACACTTACCATTGTGATGTTTTCTTTCCTGCCCTTTTGTTAGGTTGATACTGAGTGGTCCCAGTTAAAACTATTAACATGACCCTCACTTTTGAAATTTCTACTGGAGGAGACCCAGTGACCTCACACTGATGCCGATAGTGTGACTTGACCCTTGGAGGCGAGAGTGATAGTTAGGTCTCTTGGTAGTAACGTCGAGGTCGTACGACGTCATCCATGGCATTAATGCATCATTCATGTTAGGATTGACTGTATTAGGCAACGGGCGTTGTTCATCCAGGGGATGAGACTGGGTTTCTATTTTCGGAAAAGGAGAAATTTTAGAAGCTCTTTCAAATAGTAGGCAAAGAAGGTGCAGATCATCCAGGAGCGGATGAAGACTGCACAGTGCAGTAGGAAATTGGAAACCGGTGCCAGTCTTAGAGACTCGGGCGTGTTAAATGTTCCAATAACGGAGAGATTAAAGGAGAGTGGCCTAATGGCCCTAATAATGATTCATGGGAAAGTCTGTGTCCACCACTAGCTTCCATAGTAACAGACGTTGATATGAATCATTCCTTCCATACACGAATCTTGTCCCAGACCTAGAGTTTCTGGTAAGTTGTGGACATGACCCTCACGTCTAGAGACACATTGGGAGGAGACTCGATAATCACACATACACCGACGGTGTGGTCAGACCATCGAGGTGATAGTGTAAGTTGGAATCTATTGGTGGTAGCATCGAGCCCTTACGAAGTTGGTTTGAGTATGGACTGGGCAATCAAAGTTCATACACAAATTGACACTATTAGGAAAAAAGTTTGTGGTTTAACTACGACGTCGGGATGGGTTTTTCATGGTCGGTGAAAAGGAAACCCCAGGCATCACAGGATAAACTCATGCACATGAGGGTGTGATCAATCACTCTTGAGTTGGTCAACCTTACCCTCATGGCAGCATTCGTTTTTGAGATTCAGTTCTTACAGGAATTTGAGACCACTAGAGATCTAGGATGATGATCACATTTTTATACGGGTCTCACCTCGACAAGGTTTATGGAGATGTGGCAAATGAGGAACGTTATCTCCGAGGATCAATAGACCTTTCTAGGTCCTCAGCTGGGTAGGCAAATGGGTTTACCGCTTGACCCATCCACCTCAGTTTCACCAGATGCATGAAGACTTCCACATATCTCAAATGAGGAGATACGTGCTCGACCCTTCGCATATCATCGACCATGAGGAGCTGGATGATGGAGATGGGGTTACATTCATGGAGGTTCCAGTAGGTATCAAGGATCGAAAAGAGGAGATCCTACGAGGACGATCGATTCCTAGGGTGAACTTCACTAGCAGTACGAGAACCTCTAGGTAAGCACATGGGATCAGAAGGCACAGATGCATGCTCAATACTGCATTTGTATCCCTAGTTTGTGTTAAAGCTTTACGAGGACATATATCCCTTATGTGGGAGTAATGAAAAGACCCATAAAAATCAAGGAACATTTTTTTCTTAATTTTATTTGGGATTTTACAAGAACGTAGTTTCTGACGGTGCCTGATTCCAATGTCTAGTGTGGTCGGAATCAATTTCTGAAGTTTAGCTCAGGTACTTTTAGTGAACGAACGAGTGGGTTTTTCTAACTTTTGAACTGGTGCTCGGAATTGAATTCTGAGGGCACCGATGGAATCGCAGCCCCGATAATTGCTTCGGAACACCTTTTCCGGAGTTGCGTTTTCTCGAGTGTGGTTAATAAATTTTCGGGTTAAGTAAATGAATAAAATAAAATGGTGCATCCAAATTTTTTTTATCATAAAGTTGTTTAACCAAATTTAAGAGGTTAAAGTGGGACCCACAAAATCCTACACCTCTAGGTAGGATATTTTTGAGGTGGGGACCACAGGAGCCCCACCTTTTCAACATCCACAAAACACCTTTTTTTGATTAAGTTAACGCACCTGCACCCCCTATTTAACGAATTCAACTATTGTGTATAAACATTATAATAAACACCTCTATTAATTGGGCAGTTTAAAACATTGCAATTAATTGATTCAATTCTTTGATTAGTTTTTGAATTTTAAAACGTTTGGCGTCAATAATAAAATAAGGTAACCCTTATTTTATTATTGTTGGGTTGTTGTGTTGAGTTTTTAAGGAGAATAAGAGAAGTCTTTAAGTTCTTTGTTATTCGTCGAAGAACGCGAAGAATGCGAAGAACGCCGAACTATGACGAATGTCGACAAGAACTCCGGATCCTCAGAGATTGAAGACGTGACGCCAGCAAATCTTTTCTCCATGACGCAACGATCCCCCTTCCGCGACGCCTTCTTCCGAGACTCCTTCTTCTGCGACGTGCAATTCCCCGACGAGCCTTCGTTCAACATCACTTGAGGTAGGGGTTAATTTTTTGTATGTTTATATTCTCGTGGTTCCTTCCTTTTAAAACAAAGAACTGGGATCAACTCATCCTCATGTTGATCCCCGAATGATTTCTATTGCGGGTTGGGAATATTTATTTACGAGGAAAACTTTTCGGGTTGATTTCTTTTGTTCGTGAAAAATCCTTGTTGTTATTTGTTTTTTTGGATGCTTGTTACCAACATAAAGGGAGGAGGTCAGACCGCACAATCATGGCCTATTCCCCCCCCCCTTTGTGTTTTTATTCGTTGCGGCATGAAAAAAGGCGGCGTAGTGCAAGGGCACCGCGCAGACACGAGAAAGAACGCGGCGAAGAAGCGCAGCGCCGTTGCGCCGCACCATTGAGGCCGAATGAACCGCGGCTGGAGTCGGGGTCACGAAGGCGATTGATGACTCCGTTGGTTGATCATTGTGTGCGGTTTGATGAGTGATGAAGCAGGCCTCAATGACGTTTTTAAACCTTTGCAGTAAACTGCGGATCCCGGGAGAACCACCGGCGCAGACGATTGGCAAAATCGACCACCAGAGCACGTCCGGTGGTCCGTGGAAGGTGCAGCCAGCACGCCTCGCCGGCGCGGCGGTGCCGGTGGCCGAAGGTGACGGCCGGCCCCGGCCGGCCTCCCGGAGGCGGCGGGGCCCCGGCGCGCCGCCGGCTGCAGCCGTCGCGGCGGCGGCGGGACGACCGGATCCCACGGCTGCGCGAGATCTTGGTAAGACGTGGCGGGTCGTGCCACCTAGAGTGAAAAGGGCCGAGGGCAGCACACCCCCGTGTCTGCTCAGTGTGCGCAACACCCGCTGAGCCGGACCGGCTGCACCAGGATAGGCTGCCCAGGCCGGGACGGGCGGCCCACACCGGGCCGGGACGCGCGCGCCGAGCCACGTCGGTTGAGTCGGGCCGCGCCATCTGGGCCGGGCCATGCCTTTATGGGCTGGACCCGAACCCAGATCTAGTCGACCCGGTTCGGGCCGACCCATGGGGGGTTGGGTCGGGCCGGCCCGGGCCCAGACCCCCATTTCTGACTATTTGTAGTCGTTGGCCCATATCTTGGGCTACAGACCTCCTATCGACGCACCGTCAGTTGCGTAGCGATCCTTGGATCGAGGAGGTCGTTTAGGTATATTACACTTAGGGTTTCATAGAACTTTGTGTACGTCCAGGTTGGTTCTAACACGAAACCAACCGAGCCCTTAAAGCGGAAATGCTTATATCATTGGTTTCAGACGTCCGATTGACGTTCCGTCAATTTCGTTGGATTCCTCATTATGAGATGGAACTTTTGGCATACTTTTCCTGAGTTTTGGTTGCAGTTGGATAGTGGTTGGGTGGGATTGTACCCGGAGTCCAATTGGGCCCCTCGAACAGAAAAAATGATAACTTTCATACTGGACGACCGTTTGACGGACCGTCAGCGGCGTTGGTGATCTTGTTGAGAAACAGTTCCTATTAGCATACCCTATTAGAGTTCAGTGTACAATTGATATATGGCCGGGTTGGTTTGCACACAAAACCAACCGGGACCTTGGGACGAGAAGGCTAATTACTCACAGACTGGGCGTCTGATTGACGCGTCGTCTGTTGCGTTGAAACCCCTATGACGAGGCGTCCTTTGTGATACTTCTTTGTTGGACTTTGAGATACATGGAGTATCGACCTGTAGCTCATGGAGAAGACCCTCCCAGAGACGAGCGTACAGAGTATGGAGACCGTGTATCCAGATGAGACCTGACGACTGCTTGACTGACTCGACATGGAGTGAGTCGACTAGCCCAGTGGATGGAGCACTACGTTGTTTGGGTGCAGACCCATGGAGGATGTAGCACTACTGTGTGACAGTGCAGACCCGCTGTACTCATCCGGAGAGTACCTATTCAGGATTCTAGGGGGTGTGAACTACTGTGTTTGGGTGGCATACCCCAGCGGGAAGTACTACAGTGTTTGGATGGCTGACCCGTGGTACTCGATAAGAGGAGTACCTCATCAGTATTAGGTTAGTGAGCAGTACCTCGTAGTTGTGACAGGACCACTGTACACTCCAGAGATGGGGCTCTTCAGCAGTTATAGTTTCGAGAATGAAAATCATGGTTTGAGCTGAGTCCATGACCATTGTGTTTATCTAATGATTGAGATGGGTCACTTGATAACTTAGGTATATGTCTGGGAATATTCTGGGGTAGTGGTTATCCGCTGATTTCATAATCTTTGTGTTTCCTCATGATTGAGATGGGTTACATGAGAAATTAGTTATATGTATGGGAATATACCTAAGTAGAGGTTATCCGTTGAGATATTATTAGTGGTTATCCTTGTTGGTTTTAGTGAGACCTTGAGGGTCTTGGGGTCCCTACAGATTATCGTTATACTCACCCCTGCATCGGCTATGCACGCACCTCGTTGTGCTGGTTGCAGATGACGAGCAGTGCTGAAGGAGGCCGAATGCTCGAGGACTGGATGGTACCCGGAGGTGGACCACATGACGAGTCAGTACCCGGAGGTGGACCACACGATGAGTCAGTATCCGGAGGTGGACTTAACGACGAGACAACACCCGGAGGAGGTTGACGGGTGAGAGCGTTGTGGAGGCTATCTGTAACAACCATTCTGGTAGGATCTGTGGTGGATGATCCAGGAGCTGCACCATCTGTAACTACCCTTCAGGTAGAATCCGAGGAGGATGACCCAGGAGCCGCTTCCATTCTTCAAGTAGTTTTATTTTTCTGTTCTACTTTTGTTCCATTGTAACTGTACTTTAGTTGGGTTTGTATTCTGGATAATTTACTTTTTAGCACTTTCTTTTGTACAAATTTTTTTACTTCCTCTTGTACTCTATAGTGTTTTGTTTACTTTTATAAAGGCAATTCCTTCCCGGTTATCGGGATTTACACCTTTGGTGCAAGTCGCCAACCCCTGGCCTATGGAAGGCGGGCTTTGGGTAGTCACGGCACGGGCCCCGAGGACGGATTGTGACACGACCAGCTCGTCTTCCTCATCCGACTCCTCCCTACGAACCGCCATGGTCGACCCTCTTCCTCTGCATGGGTGGTCCCTCAACCGTCTGCTGCTCCTCTGCATGGCAGGTCGGGCAGTCACGAGCCATGTGGCTCTGCCTGCCGCATGCGTAGCACTGTCTGCCTCTCGAAAGACTGGCTCCACGCTGTACGCCCCGCACTACTGAGCCAGTGTCTTGAGGTCTTCTACCTGAGGGTATTGTCTGCCTTGACCCATGAGTCATCCATTGAATGCCTACCGCAGAAGACTCTACAACGTGCCGCCCTGCGGTAGGTCTCGCTGCTGATGTAGGCTCAACGAGGAAGCTCTCGATCAGAAGGGCTCACTCCAGTACCTCTTCCTGTGTCGGAATGCTGAGGGAGATTAGCGACGCCTTGATCTCATGCATCAATACCTGCTCAAAGGTCCGGGCCCAGAAAAATTGGTCTCGTACCATGTCCGTCGAATAGAGCGAGAGATCTGTAAATCTCGCTGAGTACTGGGCGACCGTCAAGCTGCCCTGCCGCAGCTGAAGAAGCTCATGGATGTGCACCGCACAGAGGGTGGCTGGGATGAACTCCGATAGAAAGAGGCTCTCAAAGTCCGTCTAGAGGAGATATGCCTCGTCATGCACATGGAGAATTAAGCTCCACCATATGTCTTCTGCCATGTGGAAGGAGGCTTGCTGTGAGGATCACCATGAGGTCTGCTGGTCTCCTCACTAACCTGAAATCTCATACAACTGCCTCAATCCAATCCTCAGCTGCCTGAGGGTCCATCTCCCTACGGAACCTGGGCGGTCACTAGCACTGAAACTCGTGCAGTGCACTAAGGCGACGTGCATCGTCAGCGGCTGGGGTTGGTAGCATCAGTGGCTCGGCGGGTAGAGGTACCATCGTTGCCTCTGCTGTCAAAGGGCCATGTACCGAGGCCTTGTTGCTCGGTAGGCTGTCATCACACACAACTCTCAGAACCCTAGCTGGATACCATCGTGGGGCCATCCTGAAACAAAACAGGTGCGCCATGGTCAAAACACTATACCTAGTTAGCTGACACAAAGTAATCACAAGAAAACATGAAACACAAATGCAATCAATGTTTTCGTGCATTAAGTCGGAAATCAGAAGTCAGGGTCCTGGTGTACGGATACGTCGGCCGCTGCACCAACACTGGTCTCCATGGACTGATAACCACACTCAATACTCTTAACACTATTGCAGCACATAGAAAAATATCATAGTCCTGAGTTCTGTGGTAGAACCGAACTCCTCTAATACCAATTTTTCACGTCCCGTCCTTGGGGCCCGTGCCGTGACTACCCCAAGCCCGCCTTTTATATGCCAGGGGATGGGGACTAGCACCAAGCTGTAATGCATGGTAAAAAGGGAAGGAATTTCCTTTGTAATGTAAACAAACACCACAGAGCAAGCGAGAAGAAGTAAACACTAAGTAAAAACTGGGTACAACATTAAGTACGGAAAAGTAAGTGGGTGAGAATACAAACCCAAACTGAAAGTAAAGTACAACTAAAAAAGGGGAGTACATCAACTGAAAATTAAAACTGTAGCATCGAGCCGCCCACTGGAAGTCCCACCTAAAGGGTGGGTATAGATAGCCTCCATAGCTCCTCAGGTCCAGCCTTCCGCTTCGAGTACGTCCCGCCCAGTGGTCCTCCTCCGGGTACCGACCTGCTCCTCGTGGCTCAACCACGATCAGCGATGTCCGTCGTCTGCAACCAACACAACGTAGTGCGGGCATAGCCCGTGCAGGGGTGAGTATAAGCTGCTAAGTAGGGACCCCGAGACCCCTGATGGTCTCCCAGAATCCACAAAGTATAATCCACAAAGGGAAGATACAATCACGAAGTAACATCCGACACTACTTAGGTATATGCCCATACATATACCTAAGTATTCAATTCCAGTTCGCTCCAACATCTAAGACCAAGTTCGATCACATACAAACAGGATAGCATAACAGAATCCACATAGAAAAGCAATTCACGATTTAGCTCACACGGGTATACTTCATCGTATGATGATAGAGATGGTCAGATATAGCCACTGATTCATCTAACCCCCTGGACCCACACATGATCGATATGCACTAACGATCGCAATGACCCATAAAGGATCTATAGGTAACTAACCCCCACAATGACCGACATAGGATCTGACCCACATAGGATCTGTAGGCGCTGGCCTACACAGGACCGCTGAGCGCTGACCCACATAAGATCTGGCCCACATAGGATCGGTAGCACTGATTCACGTAGTATCGCTGAGTGTTTTAGCCATTGTCGTTGAATCCACGGAGGATTTCTGTATAGTCCTCATCAGCATCGCAGTCGCAGCCAGCTCTTGGGTTCCCACACACAGCAAGTTCGTTCGGAAGGTTCTGATCCACAAGCCGAGGGGCTGATACATCAACTGACACATAGTCCGTAGTTGATGTATCCAAAAGTTTTGTTTCGTCAACAGGAACATAACGTGACAGACGGCGCGTCAATTGGAAACCTGGTCTAAGAGTTATTGGCTTTTTCGTCCTAGGGGCCCCATTGGTTTTGAAGTCAAAACCAACCCGACCATACTACAACTGCATCCAAACCTCTAGAGGAGTAATCCAAAATGTCTGTCTCACTTAGAGGAATCCATCAAAGTCGACGGCATGTCAATTAGTCTTCCAGAGCTCAAATTATAAGCATTTCCGCTCCGATGGCCTGGTTGGTTTCATGCTCGAACCAACCCAGACGAACCAGAGGTTCTTCGAAACCTTGAGTGTAAAATATTGAAACGACCGTCTCATTCAAAGGATCGCATCACCGCTGACAGAGCATCAATCAGTGGTACGCATCCCATGTTATGGGAAAAAGACCGAAAGAGGTCCAAAAGTGGGGGTTTCGTGCCCGAACCGACCCGGCCCGAGACCCCCTGGGTCGGCCCGAACCGAGTCTGGCCTGCTTGGGCGTGGCCCAGCCTGGCCTCGGCGCAGCTAGAGGTCAGGTGGCTCGTCCGAAACGGCCGAGCGGTCGAGGGGTGCTGGGGCGCGTGCTTCCCACCGCTGTCTCAATTAACGTGGGCCCCACGTGGGGGGGGGCACTGCTATCCGTCCAGCTGGGGGTTACGACCCCTGGCTCCTCCCCTATCCGGCCGGCCAGCTCCGACCGGCCGGTTGCTGCCACCACGGGACCGGCAAGGGCCGGTACCTCTGTTCCGACGCCGATGGCCCGAAATCGGTTGCTGATCCCCCTGCTCCGCCACGGCCCGGAACCGACCGCCGACCCCCTTGCTCCGCCGTAGCCCGAAACCGGCCACGGCCTTGGTCCGTCCGGCGCGGCGCGACGGCGCCGCGCCCCACCACCACGGCCCCGCTCCGGCCCTAGTGCTTTGTGGTTATTCGGCGTGGCGTGATAGCACCGCCTCTTTGGTTCGTCTTCAACGGCGAGGCGCGATGGATCTGCACTTCTTCCCATTTCTTTAATAATTCCCGCGTGGTTCTTCGGCGCCGCGTTGCCTTGCTCGTGCCGCAACAATATCAAACAACCAAAAAGGGGAGGAGAGTTGACCGTGTTTGTGCCGTCTGACCTCCTCCCGTTATTGCGATAACAGGCGGCCCCAAATAGAGGATAAGCCAACAATGAAGTAATCAGGAATAATCGAAATAATAATTCCCCTACCTCGAGTGTATATGAATGGAGGTTCGTCATGGAATTGCACGTCGCGGAAGGAGAGGGTCGTTGACATTGCGGTACACGGCGTCGCGTAGTCGACCTCCGAGGATTCAGCGTTCTTCATCAGAGATCGGTGCGTTCTTTGTGTTCTTCGCGTTCTTCGATGAAGAAGATGAAGATCTTCCAGACCTATCTCGTTCTCCCAATGTCTCAACACAACAAAACCCCCATCAATAATAAAATAAGCTACCACATATTTTATTACACTAGTCCTAAGTCTGAAATTCATATTAATATATCCTAAGTCATATTAATGGTGGGTTATGGAAGGTTAGGGATGATGAAGGGGTGGGGTTCGTGTGGGCCTGACCACTCTCATAACCTCCCATGGGAAGTTGGGTGGTTACCCCAAATTCCTCTCAAGGGATAAACCACTTAAAATAAATAAAAATTGTAACTCAATTATTATTTTAACTTCTACAAATTTTTAACAACGTATCTCGTGAAAACGCAACCCCGGAAAAGGTGTTTCTAAGCAATTACTAGCACTGAGAATCCATCGGTTTCATCAGAATTCAATTCTGAGCACTGGTTCAAAAGTTAGAAAAAACCCGCTCGTTCGTTCACTGAACGTACCCGAGCTAAACATCGGATAGAAATTCCGGGCACACCGGGCCTCGGAATCAAGTGCCGTCAGAAACCGTGTTCTTGTAAAATCCCAAAGAATATTAATAAAAATTTCCCCCTAAATTTTACGGGTCTTTATAGAATCTTATGCTAGTCTTCTAGTGTACACCCTATTTCAAAGGGTTTTTTTGTTGATTTGGTTTTTGTTCCTTTTCACCATAACCATACATTATGGTTATTTGGTGTTTCTTGATGGTATTTTTTCCTGTATTGTTTTTATTTTTTATGTAATCAAATTTTATATTACATTAAATTATGTTTTATAGTTAGTTGTATGTACATATGAAGCTGTTACAAGAGAATTTGAAAGGAGTTTTATTTATCTGAGTGCTTCACGTTGGGGCATGTTAGGCATTGTCTTCAAGAATAAGGATGGAAAATGTAATCTATAAAATGATAATAATTAACGTAAAAAATGATATATAAGATGAATCCCATTCTATATATTGATAATTTGTTTAACAATCTTCATGGGGATAATTATTTACCTAGAGTGGACCTTAGGTTAGGGTATCACTATTTAATGTTTTAAAAAACGATATTCCAATGATTTCCTCTCAAATGACGTAGGGAAATTATATGTTCATACTAATTCCCTAAGTACTAAGGAATTATCCATCATTTTTTAGGAACATACTTAATAGTGTATTCAAAGATTACATCAACAAATTTTTTTGTAGTCTTTATTGATCATTTTCCGATATTCTTCACGAGTAAGGAGGAACATGAGGATTATTTGAATATTTATCTAAATACTGTGGGAATGGATAGAATATGTGAAATGTATAGTAAATGAGAGTTCTAGTTGGCTGAATTATCATTTTTGGGGAATTGTTTCACTAGTTAAGGGATATATGTCAATCCTTCTAAAATTATGGTAGTCGAGGATTTTCACTTTACCACATCTATAATAGAATTTGTAGATTCCATGGTCTAGCGGGGTATTAGCGATGTTTAATGAATAAATTATTGTAATTTTCAAACCTATTAATGAAGATGAATCCAAAGGGAGTAATTTTTATATAGACTAGTAAATGGAGAGACTAATTTATAGAGCAGATAAAGATCTATATCACATTACTTGTACTTACACATGTGACAAGTGGGGAAATCCTTGTGAAATATAGTGATTCCTCAAGGAAGAGAATTGAAAATTTATATATGAAAAATCATAAAGTGTCTCCTTTTACTCAAGGTAGATAATAGTTCAATAACAATACTATCCAATTCATGATATGGGGTTGGTGACTATTTTCAATGCATTGAAAATGTGGTGGCATTACCTCTATGGGGAGAAGTGTACGATATATACTAATCAAAATTTCCATTAATATATATTAAAATAGAAGGATATTAATATACACCAATGATTATGGTTAGAACTCATCATGGATTATGACTTCTCAATCCACAACGATGTTGTTAAAAATATATAGTGGAATATGATCTATGTTGAATGGAACCTATCATATTATTAATGATGCGAATTGAGAAGGATCATACATTATTTTACATTCAAAGGATGGACATTGGAATTATAAATTAAGGAGAATAATCATTATTTTCTCAAATTATTACTCCATCATCCCTTATATGGAAGAAAAATTAAGACGAATGTCATGATATGGAAATTCAAAAAAGGGTTGAAGCTATCTAGAATGGGAAGTTCTCAGAATTCAAAATTGATGAGTAATGATTCATTTGAGTTGGTTCAGAAAAATGTGTTCCTTTGAATTATAAGATAATGAATGGCCTTTTAAATGATGCACATATCTCGACAATCTCTATACATCAAGAGATCACAATGATATATCTAGATATCCTATTAAACTATTAGTCAGAAAATATAAAGAAGGATTCTATTTAATATACATTAATGTATAATTAATATCAACCAGTTAATGATGAAAGGAAAACATCTAAGGGTATTATGAAACCATTACATTAACCTTAATTGGAAAAGAGAAAACATCACTATACACTTTATCAATGGACATTTGAAAAAATATAGATGAAATAGTTCTATTTAGATCATTTTGGATCATCATAAAAAACTTCAAACATTATAATGATTCAAGGTAAATTATTAGTAGACCAACATAAACAAATATACACAAGGGAAGTGGTGAGAATAAATAGAGTACCATTTTCAATTATATTTTTAATTTTATAGTATTTAATAAATTGTCATAGAATTGTATGCTACATAATCTAAATAATTTAATGAAACAAAATATGACTTATCACCCACAAAATCATGTTCTGTTTGAGCAGACTATTCATAAACATGATTAACTATTGAGATGATGATAAATAGAATTAAAATAATGATGGTATTAACATATTTCACCGGTCAAGTTCTCATACAAAAATAGTTTCTACTAAATCATCCCAATGGATCAATATGAATCCCATGATGGGAAAATATGTAGAACACATGTATTCTCAGATGATGTTAGTGAATGAAAGATTTATGGAACTGTGATGATCAAAGAAAAATGAATACACTAATAATACCTTCTAGAAGCATAAAAAATATTACCAAAGTTGATACATGATCTATGAATATAATCTTCTATAAGGAAAATAATTTGATGTTGGTGATACAGAATTACACTGAATATATCCATGGAAAAGATTTTGGGTATTTAGAATGAATGGAATGGTAAGTCCCAAGTATATTGGCCCCTTTGGTATTTTTAATCTGGTTGGAGTTCTAACCAATCGAATTTCACATCCACCAACCATGTCTCTCAAGTACCAAATGTATTCCACATATCCTTATTTACGAATTACATATATGATTAATCTTATGTATGGAACTTAGAGGTGAAATAGCTATTAAATGATGTCTCTTATGAAGAGAATCTAGTTATGATTTTGGGTTATAGAGACTAGGTTTTTCACATAACAACCACTCACCTGGTGAAGTAACTATGGAGAAACCATATGTATAACGAGAAGACATGGTAACCAAAATAAGCGATGAAGGATAAATACCCTCACCAGTTTTCTCTTTAGTATGTAAAAACAATTTTGAGGTAGAATTTTCACAAGGGGGGAGAATGTAGGAACCCATATTTTAATCAATTGATTTTTCATTATTATAACTAAAAAATATATAATAAAATCATATATCTCATAAATGATGAATTATACATTAGTTATCAAGTAGAACAATAAGAATTTTTAATATTATAGATGGAAAATAAATATAAAATAACATAACGAGAATAAGAAAACTTGGATATGCTCGGTCTACTAGAATAACTAAAATCATGAAATATGCAATAAAATTAGAACATAATTCTAATAATATGAAATTAATTTCAATGTTTATAGTATATATAATCCCGAGATAAAATATAAGTGAATTTATAATGAATTAAATAAGTTGTATATATTAAAAATAAGAAGCATATACCATTGGAATAGTAACCTAGCCATTGGAATACTTATATGACCATTATGAATTGAAATATAATTTTTATAATAGTATCCTCCTCTATAAACATGTAAAAAAATTTGGCAACATATAAATGAAAATATTAAATATTTATATCATTCTATAAGTAAATAAATGTTACAAAAATGATAAATTAATTATTGGTATTTTTATAAAATGTAAATGTTTAATTACAATTTTATGTTTAATATAATGATTTAAAATAAAATTATGATTCATAAATTATGATTATGTGGTATAAAATTTATTATATAATTTTCTAAAACAATAATTAAATTTTCATAGTGTCATAAAACAAATTATTACATTAAATTAGGTATTATTTTTAATACATGGAGAATTTTTAAAAGAAAATATCTCATACATAGAAAATAATTTTCATAAAAAAGATTTTATTCTATAAATATAGAAATAAAATAATTATTAGTGTGTGTTTTGGTACATTTATATAATAGTTGAATTTTTGTTGAATATTAAAATATGAAAATTTGGGGTATTTAACATTATTATATATATCCATGAATTTTTTGGTCAGGGATGATATAATAACCCATTTTCTTAAACTATCTTAAACTATATAGTATATTTAGGGATAAAAATCAGTACAATTGATATTCTTGAGCCAGAATAATAAACTATTGAAAATAAAAAATAAAAAATACGCCTCTTATTCCCCTATAAATATCACCCCTTCTCTTCACACAATCTTAGATTTGTATATTGTAAATATATTTCCAAATTACATTAAAAATCCTTCTACATATTTCAATGTCCTATATGTCTCAAAAAAATAACAATCCCATGTTTCCTATGGGGTTCTTCAAGGAGATGATATTCAAGAGCTAACATTCCTAAACCATCTGTTTAAACTACATCTCTTCTTTTACCTTCTCCTCACCTCCTTTATCAGTAAAACATAAAAACTATAGTATCATTTATATACATTAATATTATATTTATAATTTATTATCTTTTTTCAAATTCCTTTTTCATCTCCTCGTATTCAACGAAATTAAAGTGTTCTCAAAATTATTGCAGATTATTATCTCCCTCAATAGTGATTTTTCATTTCCCATTAACTCTTTCAAGGCTGGAAATAAATCAATTAATATTTCTAAACACGATTTTACTATGTGTATTTTAATTATTATCATGTTCAATAAATAATATATAGAAAAAATATTTCAAAAATTGAAACTAGTTTGTGATGATCATAACAACCGCCAAAATAAACTAAATATTTATCATTTCTGTTTAAACAAATTAATAATCATCATACTAGAAAAAAAATTATATATGAGACCCTTTAAAAATATGGATGTTAATCAATACAATATAATTTCAATTCTAGATAATTATTCCCATTTTATTAAAACATCCCTAAATTTAAAAAAGTGAACCAACAATGAAATAAGGAAATTAACGGCCCAGAAAAAAGTCATTAAACATTATAACTTATTGATATAGTCATAAATGAACTTAATAAACTTTTAATATATCAAATACATATTGAATAGTTTCATAGTTTATTAACTACTGAAAACTTATTTAATTGTCTTGGATAATTAGTGAATGTGCAGAACACGTTAAGACATAAGGTAAGTGATCTCTGCGAACCCCCATTTTTTCCTATAGCTTATTGTTTTGACTCACTTTTTTCAAATGTAATTATTTATTATTAATTTTTTAATCAAATATATTATATGTAAATATTACAAAAAATGTATCTATATATATTCATCTTTCTCCTTATGGGTAAATACATGATTTAAATGGTTGTTTTCTCAATAAATTTCGATATGAAAACATGATTATGGTGACAATAACTATTTCGTCCCATTTTCATGTACAATACTAAAATGTTTTAAGGAACCAATATTTTTCTAATATAACACATTTTATAATGAAAATTAAATATTATTCAACTATGGATTTATGCAAACAATTACTTCTTTATCTTATTTAATGTATATTTTTTATTATCCCTAAAACCATGTTAAAGTTGAAAATTTAAATAGTTATGAAAAATATATTTTTATATGTTTTTAGTTAATTTGGACATTATTTATGATGATCTATTAGTACTTTACATTATTAATTTCCAAGTCTGATTTAACTCCATTCATTAATGGATATCATTATGATATGCCTTCTAGTTTTCCTTGTGACTTGGTTACAATACCCATTTGTTTATATGGGTAACCTATATGTTTATTATATAGGTTTAATGATTTATGTTGAAAAAATATTCACTGAAACATTATTATGGTTTATAATAGATAGTGGTCCAATGAATTTGGTACTGTATGGTATGTTTGTTTTTCACGAATGGGATTAGGGAGTAAACCTAATCTATTAAAAATGGCTTCCCCCAATTTATCTATTCTTGGAAGTTACACTCAACTCAATTATATATCAGATTATATAATTCTACCACATTCTTATGGTTCCATGATAACATGAGTAAATTTTATATATGTTTTTCATCCAAATGATTATACATGTTCTGTGCCTTCTAATAACATAATGTTATTCCTTCAAGATGATGTGCAATGACTTATTTCCATATTTATTCCCTCATCGGGCTTTTAGATCATCGTTTTTGAATTTTTATTTCCTAGGTTACCGTATTCAGTTGTATGATCTCAAATTACTTTTAGATCTCATTATGAATAGATGTTATATTCTGGTTTCATGTTTTCTAATTATGTATCTTATCATCCAGAGACACTGGAATTTTTTATCCTTGGTGTGTATTTAAAAGATATCTACCCTTAACATAATATAATAATACATATAAATATGAGAAGGTTTATATAGATGGTCTCAGAACACAATCTAGTTATTTTTATTATTAGGGATTCAAAACAATATTAATAGGCCTAGGGATTATTCTATCCCCATAAATAATCTAAATTGGAACTTAGGGAATCACAAGTTACGATAAAATCTCCATTTATATGTTTAGATTTATATGATATAACTTTACCTTTTATATGATCATTAGTTATGTATTATATCCCCCAAATTATATTTTTTTTATAGTTAATGGTTGGAAATAAGAGAATCTATTCCCACAATCAAAGTGACCGACAATGTGATGATTACCCTAATGAGATTCCATGCCTAATTGGGACGAGATCCCGAAACATTATGACTACAATAGATCAACTGAATAATTTTATGAATAATGTCATAGATCATGGGGAATTCCCACCTTATCATAAGAAATATCATTTTGGGGTTGAATAATTTATTGAAGAAAGCCTCCTATCATTAGTGGATTTTCTGATCCCCTCACTGTGAAATAATGGATTATCCCTATTGATAATATAATCTCTATACATTAATACCCATAAGAAGAGAAATTCATATTGTAGGTCTATTTTATTGATGGGGATGCTTATAAGTTTTGTAAATTGATGGTGAAAAATATACGATTGAGGATATTTATTCATTGATATTGAATTTATTCTTGAATGTTTTTTCAATAAATTATTACCACAAACTCATTTTATAATAATGTTGAGGGAGTTTCTCAGACTAAAGAAAATTAAATATGATACTATTTTGAAATATGCGAAAAAATGAAAAGGATTATATGATATCCCTAGAAATTTTTCATGAACACTTAAATTAAGGTAGATAGAATATTAGGTGGATTTAAGCCATCTCTATGAAAGGAAATGGATATTAAAGACTTTGATAGATATGAAGTGATAGTTAGTTGTATCCTTAATGTTGATATAGAGATCATGGATTATCAATGTTATCATATGAATATATTGAAAAAACATATAATTTAATTCTCTCTAGTAATACCAACTTAAAAATACCATGGATGATACAAAACCCATCATCCAGCTTATCAATGGTGTCTGAAGAACCATTCATGAAACTGCCTTTGTGGAACTAGAATGTTCATCGAGTGTTGAGAAGGGGGAACCAATATTCACGATGAAGAAGTGAAATGATGAAAACCACTAATGAGGAATTCTAAAATAAGGTTACGATGAAAAATAAGCCTATTTTTCATTTCATTAACTATAAAGAACATCATATCTATGTGAGCCAATTCCCTTATCCATGGGTTTTTAGTGATAATAAGCGACAACAACTAATAATGAAACTAGGAAGGGAATATTATATCACTACTGCTTTGCTGGAACCTGAAATGATGGGGTAAAAGGTATGTCGATTATTCATTCAAGAACATTGGTTGTTCTATTTGATTCTAGTTGTATGTATTCATTAATAGAGTTCATGTTTAGTAGAACTATTCAAACCCCACCTCAAAATATGAAGGATGAGTTATATGTGAGAATAGATAATGGGGAGATTATTGAGTCTAATGTATATAAACCATCTTTTATTAATTCTTACGGACAGAACATTTTAGAAAAAATTTCTTTCCATCATTTGGAAAAGTTTGGATTTATATTAGACATGGATTGGATATCTTTATTAAATGACTAAAATCACTAGAAATAGAGGAAGATCACCCTTCACATCATGGGTTGTCCCGCAATTAAATAAAAGTGTAAGAAGAATACTAAATATCCTAAATAATCATCAACTATTTTTTTTATTTTACTTCCTTATATGGAATAAATTATGGCTCAAATGATTGGGGATGGGAGAAGATCTTCTTGTAGATCATGCTCATTGAGAGGGACTGCAGTAATGTGTTCCCTGAATAATTTCAAAGTCTTCCTCTTAATCGAGTGGTGGAGTTCACAATTGATCATAAACCAAGATTTCTAACCATATAAATGAATCTATATAGTATGGCCATGATTGAGTTGTAATTACTAATGAAGTAGTTATAAGAGAATATAGACTAAGGATTTTATATACAAGAGTGTTTCACCAAGATGTGTGCCAGTCCTCTTTATTAAGAAGAAGGATGGGTCAATGCATCTCTTCTTTGATTATCATGAAGTGAAAAAACCATGATGAAGTACATGTATCCACTACCACATATAGATGACTGGTTTGATCAACAACATGAGGAAATGTATTTATGTATTTTAGTAAATCATTTGGGATATCACAAATTAATGGTGACGAAAGATGACATTCTGAAGGCTACAATTTGACTGAGGTATGAACAGTATGAGATTATTGTAATTACCATCAGACAAACTATTTCCTTAGATTCTTTCATGTAATTAATGAATACAATATTTAGATATTACCCCAACAAATTTCTGATAGTATTTATAGATGATATTGTGATATACTGTAATTGTATGGAGAATCATGAGGGGAAATTAAATGCTATGATCAAGACTTTTACAATTGAGAAAATATATGTTAAGTATAGTAAAAGTGAGGTATATGTAAATGATTTATTATTCTTGGGGAATGACATCACTAATAAAGGGATATCTATAGACCCTTATAAAATAATGGAAAAGAGGGGGGGCCTTGGCCAATATCTATAATAGAGATATGATGTTTTACTGGTCTATATGATTATTAATGATGAGTTTTGATGATATTATAAAGATAATAAAACCCACAATAAAGGCCCAATTGAAAGGTAGTAGTGTTTTCCTGGACCATTGAATGAAAATATTACATTAAATAGGTGAAAAATAGGTTTATCACTAAACCAATACCTACACCATTGACAATTGGGGAACTCTTTGTTGTATTAATAATGCTTCAAATAAGGTATTAGGATATAAATTTATTAAAAATTATAATATTATAGCCTATTACAATTGGAATATGAATTTTAATTAACAAAAATATCCCACACATGATCTAGAGTTGGAACATATTATAATAACATTAAAAATATAGTTGGATTATCTCTACGTGGACAAGTGTGAGATATATAATGGTCATAAGATCCTAAAATATAAATTCACAAAAAAGTAACGTAATATGCACAACTAACTATGGTTAGAACTCATCATGCATTATGAATACTAAGTCCACTACTATCCTCATAAACAAAATAATGTGGAGAATACTTTTAATAGAAAGTATCCTATGTTGTTTTCAATGATGATAATTATGAAGGATCCATTATTTTAAGAAATTCAAAAGATATAAATTGGAATTATAATGGATGTAACATTATTTTTCCTCTCGCAAATGATTTCTCAACCACCGGCTATAGAGAAGATAAATGATTCAGAAAGTGAACATGTGAAAAATTAGAAATTCTATATGATATAAAAAATAGGAAATCCTCAGAATTCAAAATTTATGAGGAATGATTCTTATGATTTGGGTAATGAATATATGATCCATGATATTGTTTGAAAAAGAAAGATCTTCTGAGTGATGTGCATAGTTTGATCTTCTCTATCCACTGAGGGAGCACAATGATTTATCAAGCTCACTAAGAGAACTATTGGTGTGATGATATGAATAATGATGTCAATAAATATATATCAATGTGTCTGGTATGTTAGAAAATGAAGGCTAAAAGAAAAACATTAAGGGGATAAGGAAACAATTACCCAAACATACATGGAAATGGGAAAAATAAGAATGGATGTTTTCACTAGAATTATAAAGTAATATGGAAAAAAAAAATTTAAATGGGTGATTATGGATCATCTTACATCTTCTACTCACTTTATTTTCAAATCAAGAGGACTTCTCATTAGACCAACCTTCACAATTATACATTATAAAAGTTATTAGGGTATATGGAGTTCCATTATCTAGTATACTTGATTATGATACGACACTTGCATCCAATTTATAGAAGACTATAAAAAAATCACTAAATACTAGAGTTGATATTTACTATGACTTATCACCCCAAAATGAATGGCCAATCTAAGAAGATTATTCCAAATTTGGAAGACATGTCTAGAGAATGATCAATAGTCATAAAAGGATGATAAGATCAACATATTCCACTGTTCAAATTCTACAACTACAATAGTTTCCACTAAATAATAGAATTATAGTTTAATATTAATCCCATTATGGGAAAATATTTATTACACCTATATACTGGGATGATGTTACAGAGAATAAGCATCTTGGACCTGAAAAAGGTTATGAAAATGAATGAAAATTTGAAGACCATCCATAAGAATATCTAGGACGCAAAAAGTCAATTAAAGAGGTATGAAGATAATCATGAACAAGACTTATATTTCAAGGTTGGTGATAAGGTATTCCTAAACATATCACCAATGAATAAATTGATGAGATTTTGATAGAAAGGAAACTTAATTCCTAGGTACATCAGCGTCTTCAAGATTCTTGATCTTGTAGGAGCTGATGTATATTATCTAGATCTTCCACCAGCTATGTCTCATTGACATGATGTATTCTATGTATCCAAATATAGAGTAAATAAACACTATAACCCTATATTTTACAATCCTTTAAGGTTGTACAGCTGGAAAATGATCTATCTTTTTAGGAGAAGCCGATGAAATTTTTTTAACATAAAGACCTAGCTATACACAAAATGAAGCATTCACCTGGTCGTGGTAGTATAGAGAAACCATAAGTATGAAGAGGCCACATAAGGACTATTGAATAAAAAATGATAAATACCCTAACTAAATTTCACCTTAGTTTGTAAAAAAATTTTGAGGGATAATTTTAATAATAATAGAAGATTGAAATGAGCCATAATTTTATAATGAAAATTTCCCATCATAAAATTATAAATCACATAGAAATATTGTTTTAATAAATTAATAATGATACAATATTAAAAAAATAATACAATAAGAAATTTAAATATCATATAAGTATAATAAATTTAAAATGGATTATAAGATTAATAATATTGGGATATACTCGTTCCACTAGAATGACCACACTCTAGAAAAAAGTTGTATAAATAAAACATATATTTAATTATTTAATTTTAATTATAGTGATGAAATTATATATAAAATAATATAATATATTTTAATTGATAATGAAATAAATTATTGGTATTTATACAGATTATGGAACCTAAAACATTTGAATTGTAACCTCACCATTAGATTAGTAATGTGACCATAAAGAATAGTAATCCATCAGTTAGAATAAAAACCTCATCTATAAAAGTATAAATAAAATTTTGGTATCATATAAATGATAATATTATATATTTTTACCATGGTAAAAGAAAATAAATGTTCAAAAAAATATTAATAATGTGTTGGTATTTTTATTAAACATTATGATTTTAAAAAAAATTAAAATTAATATAACTATTTAAAATAAAATTAATTTTCACAAAATAACATCCATAAATTAATATTATGTTTTATTAAAGGAATAACATAATTTTATGTTACCTTGATTAGTTTTTCAATGTTCCATAAAATTTATTATCATATTAAAATTGATTACTTTTGAATAAATAATAATTTTATTTAAAATGTAATATTTGAATATTATGAAAATTATTTTAAAAAAAAATCATTTTTGAAATATGCACTTCAAAAAGTTGTTAGTGTGGATGTCTGTGATTTTTCTAGAATAGTGGATTTTTAGTTAATAGTAAAATACTATAATTTACATTATTTAACATTATAAGATAAATACATGAATATTTGAGTCATGACTGACGTAATAACCCATTGTTTCAAACTATAACATACCATTTAATGTATTTAGTTAAAATAATAAATACTATTGATCGTCTTGATAAAAAATAATAAAAAAATGAATAAATTAAAAAAATACCATTCTCCTCCCATATATATATTAACCCACACCACCTCTTATCCTCACCCCTTATAACACATGTACCGTGTAAATATTATTCCAAATTTACACCCCAAGCCACTCATTAACATCCATGATCAAACAGACTCTTTAAAAGAAAAATTTCATGTTCATTAAATGGTGATTTAATGAGGTGATATTTAACAGAACCATTCATTTAAAATATCATTACTCTTAAATATCAATATTTCTTATATCATGGATATGATTATTATTTAATATGTATATATTTTTTATATATGGTATTTGCATTGAATGTTTTTTGATTAACTAGGAAATAATTTTAAATCCATATCAAGTACTCAACATAGATATTGGAGGATAAGACAAATGGTTTATTAATTAAATAGATGGCATAATCAATGAGGAACATTTTGGACTTGAAGAAATTGGCTCACCTGGTTACTGATATCCTCTCAATGAATCGATAGTCTCGTGGGACGAATGAGTAAAGATAATAATAAACATGCTCTTACATGTAGATTAAACTATCTTGTGAATGGTATTGATGGTATTGGTTAATGTTTCATATACATTAAGACTAATAATTAATCATTTACTTCAATAAATTTTTGGTAATTATTATCCATGATATTTTCACTATGAAATAATATGTGGACACATTTCATTCTGAAATTACTGATTAAATAGTATATTTGTTCATTATCAACCATAACGTGTTTAATATACTCATTGATTGATGATTGTTTTTACTGTATTTAAATTTTAATTACATATTTACCTCTTCTTTATTATGATTCCTTTTCCTAGGGCATGAGGATAAATTCGTAGAAGTAATTTCATGGTTGTTGAGTAGTTTATTTTGTTATCTGATATGTTTTGTTTTTAATTATGAATGTATAATGGTTTTCATTTATTTATCTACATTATAAAGGGCTCTAAATTATTCAGTCCTTTGGAATGTGATTACATTTAAACATGTAAATTTAATATTTTAAGGCGTCATCTTCATGCTTCTAGGATAGGGGCCATATTATTTGGAATCATCAAAAGACCAGTGAATCCTTATTAAGAAGATTTAGGAAATCATTACTTCAAAAACATAATACTATGACAGATATTGTGGATATGTATATATATAGGATATATTTATTTATATTTGGTAATAACCATTGATAACATTAGTTAAACCTATGAAATCATATATTGAGAAGTATATGCCATTATTAAAACATCTTATAATTGATCTATCAAGAGTACATCACTCTGATTAGTGTTTCTCATACGTTGACTTTGGATTTAGTCATTGGTGATAATCATAAGGTTCTAATTTAACTCTGAATGTGATAGAAATGGTGTTTATGAGAAAAAAATGGATAGATGAATATAGTAAATGATGTTTTGATTGTTAATAATCGGTTATCATGATATATTATTAACAAATTACACCTTATCCAACTCATGGACACAAAAAATAACATAAGGATTGAGTATTCGAAGAGTTCGGTTGGTAAATTCCATGAGAGAATGAAGACTCGGTTTCGTTTATATAATGAATATGACAATAAAAAACATGTGAATATCATAGAGGAATAAAAATATATTTTAGGTGTAGAAATAAATATATAACGAATTTTATTTCCCTAAAAAATGAATATTTGGGAATAACGACCTCAGTAGGGTATTATCAATGGTAGAATGATTCAAATGTACAATATCTATGAATTACGAAAACTTATTTTATAGAGGAAAAAATCTTAAATAGATTTAGTATAATTATTTATGTAATGTTAATACTTTTAATGATGAAGAGACTACAAATGAAAAATGAAAGGGACGAGGTATTAAATATTAAGATGATGAAGCATAGATATTTGATAAAGAATATAATAGAATGATTATTTTTCATGGGTATCTAGTTTTAATAATTATTTTTTCAATGATGATTTGGGGATAAGAATAATGGTATATATAAGGATTATGAAACACTACTTTTTTGTTATGTATTTGAAAGTGTGTGTTGAATGGTACTGGAAAAGTAAATTTGATAAAACTAAAAATGTTGGGAGAGATTGATGAATATTGTTTTTGAAAAAATGGTTTACAATATCATTCATAGAATAAAATCATGGTTGGATTTAAGGAATTCATCAAATAATATACGTTTAATTCAAATAATAAGTAATCATTCATGTTTTCAATAATGTTTTGTGTTAATTCATGTTATTAACATGTTTCAAAATAATATATGATGATGGTATTGACATGACTGGTTTGTGAAGATTAAGAAGTAACTCATGTTTATTTTGGGAATAATGATAAGATAATTTTTGAAATTTGGTGACCTTCATTCTAAATTATGGGGTCTAAATATTCTGTAATAGTCAAAAGGTTATCCTTTTATGAAATAGATTAAGGTGAAAATAGGATGAGGTTTTAGAGAATTACTTGATACTTATCTATATGGATATTTTTGTATATTGGATATCATTTGAAAACTATATTGAATTTTTAGAATTTTTAGAGACAAACAGATATTTGTTTAATAAGATTATGGATCTTACATTTTTCTAAAAGTATTTTTTAGTTGTTAATGTATTTTAAAAAATATTTTCGATAATTATTTCATGAAGTAAAAGATGAATTCCAAATATATTGAATCAGAAATCAAGGATGGAATTGTGATTATATAATTTAAACATACCACGTAGGTATATTTCTTTATTTATTTTAACATTATGTATTAAAAGAAATCCTCAACTCTAGGAACATGATTTTGGAATAAAAATATTATTCGTTCACTTTTATTATTGTGAAATAAATGGTATTTTAACTCATTATAAATTTAGTGTCTTTTGATGAATGATTTAATAATGACCATGTTATCTATCACCCTCTATCAGAATATGATTGTTGTGTGTGTCATCCATATCCATGTTTTCCTACATGAAAACCTTGTATGTGTTATCTTAATTAACCTTCGTGCTTTCCATTCTCTATTTTTAAATGATGGATTTTTAGACCCTTGTTCCAATGAGAGATTTCAATGAAGGTATTTTGAAAATTCATTCATTGGATACTGATCGGAAGTTCAATATTTTGAGGATGTAATTTATTGAATAAGGGGATAATTTTACACCCCAAGATTTTACGATACATAAAATATTAAATAAATTAAATCTATTTGATAGATTATGTTGCACAAAACACCAAGACAATAAAAATAAATAAATATTTCTATATGATCGTTATAACCTAGAAATTAAAATGAATGTTATGAATAATATTCTCTAACTTATGTAAATATATTGTTTAATTCATTGGTAACCCATAAAATATAAATGAATATAAAATCCAATTGAATATAAGTGAAGGGTTTTTATAAAAATATATTATTATATGATAAAGGATTATTGTCCTGAAAAATTAAATTAATTAATATTATTGAATTAATTTAGTCAAATTTATATATAAAATAATGATTATTTACATTTATCTAATATATTTTATGGGTAAAAAATCGATTTTTAGGAATAAAAAGCTATATTTTTCAAATAGATGGTTTGATTCTATGTAATTTAATAATTGACTTAAAAAATGAGTCATTAAAGAAAAAATGTTTTTGAAAAAATTCATTTTTAAAAATTGAATTTCAAAATTCTCTAATGGATTTTTTTTTTCAATTTTCTGAAAAGATTAATTTATTAGTGAGTAGTGGAAATTATGAAATTTAATAAAACTATTAATTTATTTATATTTGAAACCACTTTATGTGTTATTCTTGATGTCAGTAAAGAATATATATAATTTATCTATATATAATATTATTAATGTTATTTTAATTACCAGTATACATTATTTTGGTATTAGTACATTTTTAGGCATAAAAAATAGTTTTTCAATAAAAATACTTCTCATTGTGTTTTGTGAGATGAATTTAAATTTATATTTTGAAACATATGTACATTGAATTTTGAAAAATTTATTACATATTTTTACTCAGGTTTTCCAAATTTATTAAATATTTCTCTTTTACTTTTGAGAAATCTGAACAGTAACATTGATCATCTTTGTTTCCACGGTAGACGGTAAATTGGGTAATATATATATATATATAATAAGTAGGACCAAAAATGAGTACAAAACATGAAAATATTTTATTGGATGATTTGATTTCATCTATAATCAATTGATGTTCTTTTATATGACCATTTATAGCTACTTGGATGAGATTATGACATTTATAATATTTTATTCAAAGTAATGTCAAAGATAACATTCTCATGTTTTTAATGACAACATCATTTATTATATTATGTGATTAAGAATATATATTATAATTTAGATATTATTTTGAAATATAAAATATTTATCTACATCATGATAATTTATTTATAATTTTATTAATGTAATATTTACCATAAATGCTTGTACTCAACTGATGGAGTAATTATTTTATTAATGAAAATTTAAAATAAATGATATTAAAAATATTAAAATAAATATAATTTAAGATAATTAAGGACATGCAATAATTTTATATACTACCATTAAAAGATGAATATGTAATAAAATATTTTATTTGAATTTATATTGTTGCATTGATATTTTTGAATGTCAAATTATTGAATTGTGTCAAAATTTACAATTTTGATATTTATAAAAATTAATAATTTATTAAATAATAATAAATTTATAGAATTGTAATATTCAATTAATTTATTATTATAAGGTTTTTAATTTCCTAAATTATCCATTTATTTTTAATTTTAATATTATAGTAACAATACTAACTCTCAAAATGTAAAATTCCATGTTATCGCGGTAAGAGTTAAATTGATTAAATAAGGGTGAAAACCAGTATATAAGGGAATGCATGTGACAAAAACATGAATAAAAATTATTTTATGATATTATTTAAATATGAACACAGGTTTTATTTTAAAATTCTCATTTGGGATCATGTTTGGAATGGAAACTAATTTATACTAATATTATATTTTAGGAGTTTTTCAAATGTTCCCGTGAACCCAATTATAAAAGGGCACATCATCTCTAACTTCATAATACATCATTTATCCTTTTATATAAGATAGGATTTGAAGATATATTTGATAAAAATCATTATCCAAGTTTTGGATATCACAATTTTAAAAAAATTCCAATCGTAGATCTATTAAGAAGATATCTTAAAAAAGACCGCTGAAGAAGCGGTAATCATTTTTAATAACTCAATCAAGTTCAATTCATATCTACTTAATTTTCATATGTTTTTACAATGATAAATTAATAAATTAATATTCATCTCTATTATGCAATTTTATTATGATTATGGGATGACAATATTCTTCATTCTATCAATCCTATAAAAAATGAAAAAATTGTCTGTGTGTGTGTACCCACGAATTACCATCTCCACATTATGGAGAAATTATATTATCATCGCCTATTTATTTGGATGGGAATAATTATTTATGTAATTTATATATATATTAATTATTATTTGATTTTTATTATTAAAAAATTAATATACCTTCCACTTTTTAGAGTTTCACCATTAATTGAATGATATTGTTGCTCGTGCATATGCATTACCTACCACCTCACCGATGTGATGCGATTTCTTCCTTATTTACCATTAAATAATGATTCCAAAAATTTATTAAATTATTATAGATTATATCCATTGACATAGTATAATTCATGGAGATGATAGAACTATATCTTTTCTATAAGATCTGGGACTTGCAGGACTAACCATGCATAAAAAAATGAAGCAGTTAACACCCAAAATAAGGGTTGCAATGAAATGTTGTAAACAAAATGGAGAAAATATGATATAGGTGGATTATATATGATAAAATAAATATTTTGGAAAAAATTAATTACAATATTTAAACTATTATATATTATTTTCTATAATTTTTAACCAAAAATATGCTAAAGGTAATTGTTCCCCATCTCACATTTTTTCTATGAGATATACACCTTATTGACCACTTATTTATTTTGGGATATGTACATAGCATTTGATATATAATATCATTAATATTTTTTATTTATTTTATTAAATTATTCATTTTATGATTATTAATATTATGTGTCATACAATTTGACTAATTACAAAGTGGTAAGGGATTTATTAACCCAATTTCCATTCATTTGGTTAAGCATTTACTTTATTGATTATTAAATGATAAAATTATGGGTGAAATAACTACTGATTATCATAAGTTTAATTTATTATAGTTTTAAGTGTATTTACAGTTAATAAACATTAATATTTTATTTTATTAATGACCACTTCAATGATATGATATTTTAGGGGGAATTCAATAAAATTTCACATCATTGAGACATATTTTAATATTTGAAGGCTAATTTAATTTCAATTGTGTATATACCCCCGATTGAATTTTTAATATCAACATTAATTCAAAATTTTATTTCACATAAATATAAATATTTACTGTTTAGTTGATATTATTATTATCCAAGTTGTATAACATTTTTATAAATGGTGTTTACTTATATTTTTTGGATTACCACAGAAATAATGTTAAATCTGTATAAATTAATCAATATGAATTTGTAATGATAAAGAACATTGTTAATTAATTAAATTTATTATTTGATAATGGTGTAACACTTTGAATCATAGACACAAGTGGGTCCCAATAATAATTATCTTTTCGATGTTTCGGTAGTCTCATGGGATGAATCCTTTTAGCTAGTATTAAATTGATTATTACATATATATTATACCATTGTGAGAAAGGACTTTAGGGTAGTGGTTCATGTGCCAGATACCTTATGTACAATAATTATGAAGTGATTTCATTCAACGTTTAGTTATTATTATCAATGATATTTTTACTATAACAATTTCTATGGCAGCATTTCATTCATTGTTAAATTTTTAAATTACATGTGTATCTAGTTATCTACCATTCCATATTTATTATGCTCATTGATTCGTGATTGATTCCACTATACATTACCCTTACTGAGTTTTTGAGCTCACCCTTTTTATGATTTTGTTTCCCAGGATATGAAGATGAATGTTAGGAATGAATTTCAAGGATACGGAGTAGATTATTTTTTATGTATTATGTTTAGATTTATATTTTCAATGTAAAATGGGTTTAATTTATGTATATAGTTTACCAATACCACTAAATTATTTGGTCCATTGGGATGTGATTTCTTACAATCATTCAACTGTCATAAAGTAAGGCACCAATTCTAGGATTATGGGGTCAGGGTTGTTACACCTCTCCTGAAAATGTAATATAAGTATAAAAATGTATCTCTATTGAATTAACAGAACCAAGATGAACATAATATGTAAAATAGAACCCAATATTTGTATGTCTCAATCACCAAATATATCATCAACCCATAAAAAAATATAAAAAACAAAAATAATTTTCACCGCACAACTCCATCCACTTGGTTTTTCTCTCTTATGACCTGACATTAAATATCCGATGCTCCAGATCCCATTCATATCCAAAATAAAACCCAAAATATCTCGTAGCATAACCATACATCATGAAAACCACATATCATCTTCATTATCCCTTATCCACTACAACATAACTAATCTCATCCAACAACTACATATATATTTCAGAAGGTTATCATGATCTTGAAATTATTTAACCTCATCCCCTCATCCTATCATGAATGACACTTAAAATATGACCTCATATAAACATCACAAAATCACATTTGATTAAAACTTATTGTGGTCATCTGGTTTACCATTCCAATATCATTATTTAAATAACCCACATTGTCTATTAGTTCTCTAGTACGTCATTATTCATCCCAATTTGGAACTTCCAGTTCATCATGTCGCTATCATCACACTAATACCCCATAGAGTTTTCTAGTACACCACAAATGAGTATAGTCTGATTATACATACCTTGATCCATTATAACCCATAATATTCCCATAAGAGAGAGTATTTAATAAGGATAAGTCAACCATTTTTTCCCATCTTACCAAGATATTAGGGTAAAACATTTATTACCCAAATAAAGTTGGTTGTCGGTATGTTTATCTGACATGAGTGGGTTGCATATTAAAATTACAAAGAAATAAATCATCTATATATTAATCACAATATATCATCCTAATTTAGTCCCCACAATACAATATAGAAACATCTTATAAACCTTATCAAACTAATACCACATTACACTACCATCATTTTCAACTACATCTACACAACTATCCCCATAGCCCATGAAAATAGACACACCAATCGTATACATTTTTAGTAAATAATAAAAAAAATTAATGAATAATTTTACGAATTATCAACCAATATTTGTTCATTTTGTTATTAAATTATATTTTCAATGAAAAAATCGGCATTATATCACCGACATCAATCCCCATCCATAAATAAATCACTTTAAAAATCAATGTTTCATTTTATCCATCAATTAATTCAATTAAAACCATTCTCACATCATGTTCATCATCTCCTAAAATATTCCATACAACTAGTAAACTACCAAACAATCCCATTTCCTCCATGTATTCTATTTCCAACCATAATCCACTCTTTTTCTCTATGATACAATTATATGTTATAAATTGTTATACTCTACAATCCACAACCTCAAAAGTATCCCCAAATTTCACACATGGAATCCACAACAACACCCATTTACCAAAACAAACAAAAACCCTAGAATAATCGCACAAACATAGTCATAATAACTATATTTAGGATAATTCACAATAGAAAATTCATAATTAAGAACTATTATATTATTTCATAATCAAGCATGATTTTATATCAATTAATTAATTCAATTATACCTGTTAATTACCATATTTTCATGAAAATCCTTTTATAAAAGGAAAATACAAAACACAATCATTATAGAAACACATATGTTTCAAAAAAATCAATGATTTTCCAAAATAACATTATAAAATAACTATGCATGAATAAAATATCGGGTAAGAAAGTATACTCTTGTGTATCACCAATTTCCAATAAAACATTTTTTGTTTGGTTAAATATAAATATTAGTCCAATACATAGTAATTTTTCAAGAATAATAAATCATGTGATTCCTATAATTTACACAAAAATGGAGTTTATTGAGAAACCTATCATGATTCGATGTTTTAAAAAATCTATTCATATAAACATGAGAGTTAAGAATCTACCACCACTAAAATATTAAGTAAGCCGCTTTGGGACCTAGATTAAATAAACCCCCAATATATTTAATGATTTGAACCCAAAACATAGTAAAAATACCATATAATCCTCCATAGAATAAATAATACAAGGAGGAATGGAAGAAAAGGAAAAAAAATTCCTCAAATCAATGGTTTTATATCCCGATGAAACAATATGTTTTAATTATCACGAAATTTGACCATTGCATAAAAAGTGGGTTTAGGGATTATCAGGGTTTGAGAGATGAATGAAAAGCTGAGCCATGTTGAAAAAACTCCCTAGTTCTTATCTGGCTGGATACAACTCCACTATGGAGTGTCATCCATTAAAATGACCATAATCCCCATTTCTAAATAGATCTGATTTCCAAACCATCTAAAATAATATACCATTGTAAATAAATTCCATTATATTTTTTAAAAATAATTTTGACCAAAACCACACATTTTTCAAAAGTGTGGAAGACACCATTTAAATTCCCCAAAGAATCACTAGTGTTTCTCGCTACAGTAAAATGGAGAAATCCACATTATTTTAGTGTAATATATCTATGATCATGATGTAATAATAATCATATCATTTTTTATCTTTGTCTTTTCACAACTCAACATTAACTAGACGAAACACCACCAAGATCATTCCTTTGAACGTTTTATGTGTGGTTGTTTCCAAAGTGAAAACTCATAACAACTCCAATAACACTACACCATCTAATCTATGTATGACCCTTCCGTATTTGAAAAAGGGGAATATGTGGTAAAACATGAATTCAACCATATTAATTGTAGACACCTTGGTGAACGAAGTACGGAAAAAATGGATTTCTGTTATGAACAAACTAGATAATAGTATCACACCATACTCACAGCTCCAAAACATGTTTCTACACAACCACCACCGGACCATAGAACCATATTTTATTAGACCTAGATAACTGAATACTAAAATAAAAACTTAGGAAAACCTCCAACATTAAAAACTCCAAAATAAATGAATGAGAATGCATAGACTACTACAAGTATATCAGATAACTATGTTAGCACACATGATGTATAACCCAACATATACATTTAGAACATAAGAAAAAAACATATAGGTGGTGTAACTATACACCCAGATCTATATTTTTTTAGCCTTATCCTCACCGATAACTACACTAACATGGTCATGTAATACCAAATGTAGAAAAAAATAATAACATTACATGAATTAAAATTCATATCTAAACTCGGCTCCATTATTAATAATTTTAAAGAATAAAATATATAATCAACCTGACCAAACCACCTACGCTGACAACTATATGATTTCATCTCGATGATAATAACACATTCAAAATAATAACCCATTTTGATCACATAGATCTCAAGACACATCCAATCAACATGACCTGATCCCATTTGTATACCTGGCCATACAATTCATCAATTCTTTTAAAAAACCATACCCAAACCCCAAAATAACAATTCCATCAAAAACCACGGATGATGTTCCCATCAGATAAAAATATAGAGTATACTATCCTTTATAGTCTATTTTATGTCCCAAAGGTATTATAATGTAGATAGGTAGTGAAAATAATCTAACTCATCCAATAGAAGTCACTCCCAACAATTAATGAGACAAACATCCATTGAACCATTATTTTTTAGGACTTATATGATCGGGCATATTATACTAGGCCCATGGAGCCCTAATTAGGTTATCCAAACCCTTGAATGAATTGAAGAAATTATATATTCATTGACACAACCAAATGTGTCTCCTCACTTTAACAATGAAGTATCCCATTCAGTCTTAATCACTCCAAAATAGAAGATCACTTCCTCATCACACTTGGAGGCTCTATACAATTTTTTTACTTAGGGATCATCAGGTCCACTCCAAATTACACTAACTAGATCCCACATATTTGGATTCATAATTTAATATAAACGTTCAAATGGTTTAATATCATATGGACTATAAAACTCCAAATATTAGTTATCGTTATCAAAACCAACTTGTTCATCCTTATCTATGACCTAAATTATAAAGTATATAATTAATTAAAAATTTTAAATAATTCTGAATAACCACTAGATGTTTTTTTTAAAAAACTCATACTAATATTAATTTAATGTATATGGAACACTCTTGACACCTCTATATGAAAAATACCTTCAAAAAAATCTAATAAACCACCGATTTAACATAATTAAACCAAAATTACCAAATAAATATGAAAAAAGACATTACATTATTGAAATGATGAGAAATTTTATTTTTTAATCATTTCTAAAAACCTATTATCAACCAAAGAATCCCTATATAATTATATGATTAAAACAAAATTTTATGGATTTTTCATCCAATCCCTAAATAAAACTACACAAAAAATTAATGATTATTGAGAAAATATGGTTGAATGATATACTGGACGAAGATAATCTGATTCACCATAATAAACATGACTAAAATATCTTAGATTTTTCGTGTTCCTTTTAAAGCCTTCATGAAAAACAGACCCTAGTTTTAACAAAATACAATGTATAATAAATATTATATTAAAATATTATTATAACTATCAAATTGGTAATAGAATATTAGTTACAAATAATATTAACAAAATTAAGAAAATATTGTAAAATATGTTTACAAGTATAATTATTCAGAGACCAATTAAAAAGAAATGATGATAAACCACTTTTGAAAATAAAGGAAATATTTTTCTAGAAAAATATTTTTATGAAATCAATAATGTTTTACCCAAAAATTTAATTAATTTTTTTGATAAATGATATTAATGATATGTAAATATATATATAATACTCAGTAAAGTAATTAATTTTTATCCAATGTGTTTTTTAAATAATTGAAAATAATAAAACTAAATTAATAAATAATGATATATATATTTTTTAAATGGTAATTTTAACGCCTTTCAGTGAGTATCCTATTTGAAATATATATTTTTAAAATTTTATAAAATAAATTTTTTATAATATACATTATTTTTAATGTGAAATATTATAATTAAATTAGGGTGAGTTGTTTGAATTTTTCTGATAATTATCAGTAGTGGATAAATTGTATTAATAGTGAATTTTAATTCAAAATTGAATTTTAATATAATTTAATAAAATAGTTAAATCATAATTTAAATTATTATTAAATCCTATTTTGATAAATTTTATATCTATTCATACCATATATTCATTAAATTCTATTTAACATTGAAATTAGAGATCAAAACATTCAATACTTTTGAACAATTTCATTTCAAAAAATTGTTGTCCCATCCCGTCTTTGGGTTTAATTTCAAAACAACATTTGTCTTTTATGTTGTTACTATTTTGTAAAATATATTAAATATTTTTAATAATAATAATTTCAAATTTATATTATGTTCAATATATTTTTTTACTAAAAATATTAGTGAATGTAAATCAATTAAATTAGAACAGTTAAGGTAAAAAAGAGTTTACTCAGCAGTTAAACATTAACTTAAGGAAAAAATAACAAAGAAACATGTCCAAAATACAATTTATAGAAAAATTTATACCAAATAAGATATTTTATAAAAAATGTAAGACTATTTGGGAAAAATAATTTAAGGGATTCTTCTCAATAGTGTTTACCTTTTTATATTTACAAGAATGTCACTCCTCCACTCTAAAAGGGAACCCTATCACTTATTCAACCTCTAAAGCCCATTTATTCGTCCAAAACCTGAAAAAATAAGGTAAAAATTTCTTTAAAATCTTCCAATAATCATATCTTATGATATAGGGGAAAACAACTGAGTCTTTTGGCACAAACCAAATGGAATTATCCAAAGAAGAGGTGACATCATTTAAGAAGAACATTTGTTTTATTTCATTATACACCCCCGAAATTATTCTTATTACATTTTTATATAATAAAAAATATCCTAAATATATTGATATATTTTTATGTTATGGTTTCTACCTTCACTGACACAAACATTCCTTAAACGTGATACACCATCATCAATTGTGTGTTCGGTGAACTACTACCATGCGAACCGATGTCGTTAGTTCTTCCATAACCTCTTTTAAATGTTTGGAATAATGAAATAATTAATATTTTAAAATGGAATATATAATATATATTAGGTATTTATCCTTATTTAATTATTATATAACACATACATTATTATATCCAATTTCTATGAATATGATAACTTCGGTTGTGGACGTGTGGACTACCGCATTATCAATGTGATGTGATTCATTCAAACATTTCATAGAATACCTTAATAATGGGTTTAGTAAATTAATGTGAAATGTATAAATTAATAATTATATTGGAAAAAATATATACACACATAGACACACACACACACACACACATTTCATTTACTTACTTTCATTCAATATGAAACGTAAAAGGAAACAATGATCGTGCCTATATACGTCCTACTGTCTTTATGAATTGTATATTCTAATTCATTTTTATAAATTTTATATATTGTTATAAATAATTATATAATTAATATATATGATGATTATATCATGTTTTACAATATTTAATTAATTTAATCGTTATCTATGTAAGGGGATTACAAATAGTAAGTCAAAATATATACAATAAACAAAGGGGTTTTACTAGAATGATAAGTATAACATTAAATTTTTAATAAATGGATAATATAATGTCATAGTAAAATCATATATGGTATTATATATAATAATAATATTTTTCGATAGATTTATAATAGAATTATATTTATCATATAATATGTCAGAACCTGTAAAAATAAATTCATGACATTTGGTAGTGGTTTTCTATTATAACCTTTATTTATTTGAGATAGTTCATATATTCACCACTTATTATTATTATGTAGGGTATATACTTACTCATGACATTTTATATCAGGAATTAAAATTATTTATGGATATTAAAATATTAAATTTATTTTAATCTTTAATTGATATAATATTTTAAAAGTTAATCAAGTTGTATAGTGATTTATTGTATATCTTTTAGTTCTACCAATATTTTGTCTATTCACCACATATTTCATTTATGTGGTATATATACTCACCGTTAATTTATTATATTATTAATAATAAAAAAATTAAGGGTATTTAAAGTCCATTTTATAAACTTTCTTTCATGAGGTGTACAGTTCATTAGATACAAAACAGGTAAGTTTTTTATCTTAATTTTACACCTTTGAGACACATGCAATGTCACGAATCTATATTAGTTAAATGGTTTATATAATACTACTTTAAAAGATATAATTATGAATATTATTATTTTAATGATATTATATTATTCATTTAATTTTGTTATTTCAGATGTGTTATTATTCAATGTTTCTAAAGAGGTACGAGTTTATTACGAGAGTCTTGTTGTTTATTGGGATTGTATATGAATATTATTACATTATTGAAATATTACTATCCATATCCCATTAATTATCAAGTATTTAATTCTAATATGGTAAATAATGATTTATTCAATTAATAGTTCCATTTTCCCACAGTTTTGTATGATATATAATTAATAACTTGTTTTCAAGTATATATTACTTTATATTTATTTTCTGAAAAAAATCTTTTTATCCCAAGAACCGTGTTTTATAAATAAAATTCAAAATTTTAACATGTATATTTAAAATAAATTTTTACATGTGTTTTTTATTTTTAAAATAAAATGTTTTTATACGAACTTTTTTTATTGTATTCTGATCATGGAACTTTTAAAAACATTTTATGGTGTAAAAGTAAAGTTTGGTATGTAAGGGTGTACTTAGTGTCATGGTTGTCAATTCCTTAAATAATTGTAATTCCCCGACCCTATTTACCTAGAGTTAGTGAATTATTTTAATACATTGGAATGATTATAAAGAATTAAGTCCCGAAGGACCGATCAGTTTAACAGTCTTGGAAAATAGATTACATACATGAATGTTACATTAATCTTCATAACATACAAGACAAAATAAATAATCCTTAATGAATATCATTATTACCTTGGCTTAACCCTGAATATCAATCACAATACACTTCTTGGTATCCTTGGAAAAATAAATCATAGAAAGGGGTGAGCTCAGATGCTTAGTAAGGATAACAATACAGCGGAATCCTTCATAAATAATCATAAACATTTAAGGCATTGTATAACTAAAACAAAAGCCTTTTAAACATGAACTTTAGCATAATATGTCATAAATAAAATTAAATAATTTCATTTACTTATTCTAATGGATATTCTACTAGTTGAATAATCACATGCAATATCAATAACCACTTTCACAATGATGGAGTGCATAATGTCAGACTATCATAACCACGTAGACAAGGCCTCATTCCATGACTACAAATAAGATTTTGTCAAGGCCTCATTCCAAGACAATATTTTTTCTCATTAGACCTACCAGTTCTTCGAGGAGCTATAGCGGGCTCCACCCGTCACTTATTAAGTCCAATGCATTCATCATATGAATAGGTTTAAACAAAACATAACATTTGTATTAAAACTAGCATAAAAAATGTCAATAAATTACCCAAAAACCATGAATGGTGTAAATATAACAAATCCAGAGTCAACCATATTACAAAACCTTCAACACACTATGAAATATTTGTATCATGATAAATCAACTTCAAAACAAGTTTAAAATCTACTAAAAGATTTTGACATAGATGAAAATGATTTGTAAAACTCTTTGAGAGAAATACACCTTTTCATGAAAACATTTATATGTTGCACAATTTAGAAAAGAAGTCATTTAAAGACATTGCTGAATCAAAGTGTCCCATGCCACTTTGAAACTTTTGAATGGAATAAACATTTTAAAAACATTAATGTCCTTATAAAGAAATCCTTATAAACCATTTTGAAGACATGGACATTAATGAGAAAGATTTAGAAGAATAAATATTTAAAAATTTGAAATGATGTTTTAGTAAAAAAATTACCTTAAAAGAATCCATTTTAAAAATCTTTCATAAAACATGGACATGGATAATAAATATTCCCTAGTAGATACTTACGTAAAAACATCCTCAGATAATAATGAGATTGTGAAATTAACCCTTACCCATTTTGTAACTTATGAAACATTAAACCCATGAAAGAGGTATCATAAAATGAATATGTAAATACAAATAAATTAAAGTGTATTACACAAATAATACAATTATGGGTAGTACATACACCACACAAAAGGTAATAGTGGCAATATGGCCTAAATCTCACGGGAATATGGAGTGAGATGAAAACCCCTTACCTTGCACTTTACATTAGTCGAGGGTATGTTTAGCCTCCTGTATGAAGACTATAGTATTTTATTAAATTATAGCATAACCATATTAATATTTATGATATCATAAATTATTCATTTATGACTTTATAATACCCATTTAATAATAATTTGCATGTTAGATTAAAATTTCATGTAATAATCGCTTTCATTATCATACGCGTTTTAACTTGTTACTCTTGATTGTATCACATAGATCATGATTTAAATACTTCAAGAATATAAAACATGACTTATTTATCATATATATTTAGAATATAAAAATTTATAATATACATATATATGAAATGGAAAACACCATTTATGGAGACGGTAGTCCGTACATACGCATAAACGTTGTTTCTGTTTTCATATTGTATTGTATGGAAGTAAGTGAATAAGATATATGTAAGTACATAAATACTTAAATATATAAATATATTTATATCTCCAGTAGCATTATTATGTCATATATTACATACTTAATAGTATATATATTTTTATAATCGTCGATGAATGGTGAACATGGAAGTGAATCTCATCTCTTCGTGGAGACGGTAATCCGTACGTACGCACGAGCGAAAATATAATTCTTTTGATATTAATATAATATATAATTGGATGGTATATAAAATACAAAAAATAATTATCATGTTATATTTATTATTCACATCAAATACACATCATTATTATACCCATCCAAATAATAATGTATTGAATTACAATTACACAATGACTTAGAGACAATAAGTCGTACGTACGCACATATGGTGACATGTCATTCAAAGGGTGGAGAGAATAATGAATTTGGTTGTACCATAATTATAATAAAATCAAAATATTTAGAATATACTGGATTTATTATTTTATAATGGAAACAACAAAGAAAAAGGAAGTGGAAGAAGAAAGGAACTTGAAAGAGGATGGTGAAAACATTACCTCTTCTTCGGGTTCATTCTTTTTATTTGATCGAAATGGCTCCTTAGGTGGGATTTATGATCAAAATAATGCCTATAGGTTGAATTCAAGGAATTTGGGAGGATATTTGGTCATATTTTGGCTGAGTAAAAAGGCTTTGAAGATGTGAATAACTGGTTAGAAGTGGTGTCCTTTTATAAGAGGGAGGAGGGGCTCTTTTGGAAAAACATAAAGTATTATTTTATAATAAATTCATATTCAGTTTCTAATGACTCCAAAAGTGGATTATTCAAATCCTAATGTGGGTATGGGTCGAAATACTTTCATCCAAAATATTTTAGACAGGTTTGGTTTATTATATTAACCTTATCTTATAGTTTTAACTCTTGGTTAATTAGTTTGACACTTACCATGTCACATTGTATTTTTTTATTATATAGTTAATAAAATTAATATATACCTCCAAGATATCTCCAAGTGGTCCATTAATGATACAAATATCATGACACAAGTCCTTTTTCCAATCCTTATATTTTTATGAATATAATATCAATTAATAATATAAAAGTTGTTTTAAAAACTCTTTTATGTCAATTTTGACACTATTTGGTATTTGATTTTTTTGAAATTAATACCAGCTTGATTACTTCGAAAAAAGTTAATAAAATCAATTCTAACATGTCATATTAACCAATAAAATTAGTTTAATTCATTAAAAGACTCAATGTATATTTATTTGTGAATTTGTAATATCAATTATTTTAATATTTCATTAATAAGGTAATTACTTCATCATCATTGTGTCATAAATAAATTAATATATTTAATGTATAAAAATTATAAATAAAATACTATTATGTATGAAATAATTTTATCTTTCTAATTAATATTTATAGTCTAAAATATAACATATATAACCCAAGGTGAAAATTGTTTTCCTAAAAGATATAGGCTTATGCCATTTTTGTATTTACTTTAACTTAATTAATATAAAGTGTCATTATCACTTACAAGTGGATACATGGGGACCGAAAATCGACCCAAATATGACCATGGTCTAACATGTATTAACCAACAAGGCTAAGAAATGTTTTAGGGTAATTTATTATTATTATAATATTATTTGTTTACCCTTATTTACCATATTTACCTTTTAACCATGGTAAATAAAATATTTACCGAAGTAATTATTCAAAATGCCTAAAAATAAAATTACCTATTTACACAATTTGGAAATCCTAATTTCATATATAGAGTCCATCTTTACAAATTCAAAAAATATAAGTGGAATAAATTAATTTAAAATTAATTCCCACTGTCAAAACAAAACGTTTGTTTTTAAGAGATAATAACTATCAAAAGATTGACACTTGTTTATGCCTGGTTTAAATGTTAAATTATGTCCAATGACCTAAATTTTATTAAATTTTAAAAATATATACTAAATATAATTTAAAACCACTCAAATTCATAATTTATCACTATTAATTTTTTCGATTAAAAAAGATGTTTTTTAATAAAAATTTAGTAATTTTCACTATTCATCAAAATATAAAAGTTATCAAAAAAGTACCAAAATTTCATCCTAGGATAATTTCGATATTCCGAATCCAAAAATGATATCCATTTTGAATGATAAAATTTATAATATTTTAAAAAGTGGGTATTATTATTCATAATGGCTACTTTGATTGGTTGTGGTGTGTGTTAGAACTCGAAGTTGCGTACAACACAAGCTACTGTATTATTCAAAGAGAAGCTTACCATGGAAGATTGGGTTGTTAAATTCTACCCTCCTTCAATAAATTGTGTCCTCAAAATTTTTTGGCGGTATTGGAAACTTGGGGTTGACATTTCAAAACATCTTAGTTGAAATCCCACATCGAAAAATCGATTAATGAGATCCCTATTTAAAATAAAGAGTGGTATGTGTGAAGGTTACCGAAAATAACACATACTAGGGTTACATGTAGGAAAATATGGATATTTATGAGAAATATAACCATAAATATATGATGGAAATTGTAGAGAACATGTCTATGAAAAGACCAACAATCCCAAAGCCATAAATTTGTGATGATCTAAGGTACCATCTAGGACAACATTTTTGTTCTAAGTTCCTTTTATTAATGTTGAGGAATTTATTTATGAGATTGGCTAAGATCATAAGGAGATATACATACTTTATAATTAGAGTTTTATCCATCAATAAATTTCTACCACAAACTCATATTCACCCAAAAACATAATTCAACTCAAAAATACTCTATTTATCCAAATCGTATTGGGTTCCAAGTACAATGAATTTATAATTCACATATCAGACCCTTTAAAAAAATAAACTACATTATACCATCCAAGAACATCACCTAGTCCAGTGGTAGGTCAAAAATCCCAATTGCACTATGGTTGTGGGTTAGATTCCTGCATCTTTGTCTGGCGTGAAGGGTCATCACACGGTATACATGGTGTCCTTTTATAAAAGTCCAAAAATAACCATTGAAACATAATCTATTCCAACCTTTAGACTTATTCAAAATACTTTTTTAAACTCTCAGTCCCAAATTTATATGAAAGTTAAACATAATTTAGATCTTTTTTATCCCATAATAGCATGTTAATACCTTCATCATGTATTCTTTCAAAACATTGAAACATCCTAAATTACAATAAACCGTATTGATTACATTCATGATTCCTTATTCCATATAGAATCTATCAAAAAAAATTTAAAACTCCAACAATGATGGAATATAAAAATCATTAATCGGTTTCAAGGCAGTCAATAATATCCAATATAATTTACCCAAATCAACAATATCTTATCTCGATACCTGGAACATATTAAGGATTATCATTCCTTCAACCATGTAATTTTTTAAAAAAATAACTCGCTGTAGAATCACCATTCCTAGTACCATAAAATCTCAAATCCTTAATGAAACTGTACTGCATTACAATCCTTATTTGTTCCAGAACATCATTTATACAACACTTAAATGAATTAATTTTAAAATAACAACACAAGAACACTAGTGATTCCTCTTCATATGTGGTAGTATCATAACATTATTATTATCCAATAGCATTATTTATGGCATCGTCTGATGACTGGGACATTGGTTCGCGTAGTGTCCAAAATCCTTGCAGATGAAGCATTGTCCATTTGAAACCTTTTTCTTACACTTGCAGTCACGTACTTGGTTTCCTTTTTCTCCACACTTATAACATACTCCCATTCCCTTCAAGCATTTCCCAAGGTGATTCTTTCCACAGTTATCACATATGGGAATACCATCCATTAGCTTATTATCTTTATCTATCCTTCTCTCTACCATCGTTTTCTTCTCTGGCTTCCCTTCGAAGTCATAGTTCTCTGATAATTCTTAACATATCGTATAAACACATGATACTATTTCTTCATATGATGATAGTATGTGGAAGACTATTTCCCTATTAAATTATGGATTAGGACCATGAAAGATATTATCCTTCTTACTTTTTGGATCATGTGTATTGCTGGATTTCTCATTCCTTCTACTGGGAACCATTTCTAAAAAAGGGAATACACTAGATTAGATTATGAATAGAAATACCTAATCCCAAACATGTAAAACACTTAACATAAATTATACAGTTTATGGATATAATCCATAATCATAAAAATGTTTTCATGGAGTATGTATATACTCATAAGCCCTTTATAATGGTTTGTAATAAAAATGAGAATTATACTAAACATATCCCCTAGGAGTGTCGTAACCAAGAGTGCACCAAGGCACGCTATTGTGCACTAGTTCACATTTGAGTCCAGCTGAAAGCAGTGTTTTCGGGTTTTACCCCTAGGTACATATGTTCCAGAGCCGCCTCTAACTCCTCATATCCAGACAGGGATGTATTTCTTGGAAAACTCACAAAATATCTAAAATAACAAAATTCTAGGAAGTACATCTATACTAATCTTCAAAGTCTATCTTAGGGTGATGTGATCTAATCAGAGTTTATCTAAATCTAGTTTCCACGGTTATTGATAAAATTCTTTTTATACCAACTGTAATGCCCTGACCCCAGTTACCCAATGTCGGTGCATTATTTTAATACATTGGGACGATTACAGGGAATCAAGTCCCGAAGGACCGATTAGTTATGTAGTATTGGAAAATAGATTACAAACATGAATGTTACATTAAACTTAATAAAATATAAAACAAAATAAATAATCCTTCATTCACATCATTATTCCCTTGGCTTAACCCTTCATATCAATCACAATAAACTTCTTGGAATCCTGGGAAAAATAAAACATAGAAAGGGGTGAGCTCAGATGCTCAGTAAGGATAACAATACATCAGAAACATTCATAAATAAGCATAAACATTTAAGTAATTTTATAACTATAACAAAATCCGTTTAAACTTGAACTTTAGCATAATATGGCAGAAATAAATTTAAATAATTCCATTTACTTATTCACATAGATATTCTACTAGTCGAATAATCACATGCAATATCAATAACTACTTTGAAAATGATGGAATGCATAATGCCAGAATATCATAACGATGTAGCCAAGGCCTCGTGCCAAGAATAAAAATAAGATTATATCAAGGACTCGTGCCAAGACAGTAGTTTGTCTCCTGATACCTACTGATGCATCGAGGAGCTATAGTGGGCCCCACCCATCACTTATTATGTCCAATTCATTCCTCATATGAATAGGTTTAAACATAACATAAACATTCGTATTAAAACTAGCATAAGAAATATCAATTAATTACCCATAAACTATGAATTGTATAAAAATAACACATCCACAGTCAAACATATCACAAAACCTTCAACACAATATGGAAAATTTGTATCATGATAAATCAACTTCAAAACCAGTTTAAAATCTATTAAAAGATTTTGACATAGATGGAAATGATTTGTAAAACTCTTTGAGAGAAATACCCCTTTTTCATGAAAACATTTAAAAGTTGCACAATTTAGAAAATAAGTAATTTAAAGACATTTTTGAATAAAAGTGTCTGATACCACTTTGAATCCTTTTAAAGGAATTATCATTTTAAAAACATTCATGTATATATAAATAAATGCTAAAAAAACATTTAGAAAACATGGACATTAATGAGAATGATTTAGAAGAATAAATATTTAAAACATTTGAAATGATGTTTTAGTAAAAAAAAGTCCCTTAAAATAATCCCTTTGAAAACTCATTCATAAAACATGGACATGGATAATAAATATGTCCTAGTAGATACTTACGTAAAAACAACCTCGAATAATAAAGAGATTGTCAAATTAACCCTTACCAATTTGGTAACTTACGAAACATAAAACACATGAAAGAGGTATCATACAATGAATATGTAAATACACATAAATTAAAGTGTATTACACAAAGAATATAATTAATGGTAGTACATAAACTACACAAAATTTAATAGTGACAATATGGCATGAATCTCATGGGAATACGGAGTGAGATGAAAACCCCTTACCTTGCACATTACTTTATTCGAGGGTACGTTTAGCCTCTGGTATGAAGACTATAGTATGTTATTAAATTATACCGGAACCATATTAATATTTATGATATCATAAATTATTCATTTATGACATTATACTACCCATTTAATAAAATTTTCCATGTTATATTAATATTTCAGGTAATAATCTCTTTCTTTATCATAAGTGTATCAACTTGTTACTCTTTATTGTATCACATAGATCATGATTTAAATACTTCTATAATATAAAAAAAGATTTATTTATCATATATATTTAAAATAAAAAATTTATAATATATGTATATATGAAATGGAAAACACCGTCAATGGAGACGGTAGTCCGTACGTACGCATAAACGTTTTTTCTATTTTCATATAGTATTGAACGGAAGTAAGTGGATAAGATATATGTAAGTACATAAATACTTATATATATATATATATATATATATCTCCAGTAACATTATTATTTAATATATTACATACTTATTAGTATATATATTTTTATAATCGTCGATGAATGGTAAACTTGGAAATAAATCTCATGGCGTCGTGGAGACGGTAATTTATACGTACGCATGAGCGAAAATATCATTTTTTTGATATTAATATAATATATAATTGGATGGTATATAATATATACAAAATCCTTATCATGTTATATTTAGTATTTACATCAAATACACATCATTATTATACCCATCCAAATAATAATGTATTGAATAACAATAACACCACGACGTGGAGACGGTATGTCGTACGTACGCATGTATGGTGACATGTCATTAAAAAGGTGGATATTATAACGAATTTTTTGGTAACATAATTATAATAAAATAATATTATATAGAATATACTGGATTTATTATTTTATAATGGAAACAAAAAAGAAAAAGGAAGTGGAAGAAGAAAGAAACTTGAAAGCTGGTGGTGAAAACATTACCTCTTCTTCAGGATCTTCCTTTTGATTTGATCTAAAGGGCTCCATAGGATGGCTTTATGGTCAAACTAAGGGATCTAGGTTGAAGTGAGGGAATTTTATAGGATATTTGGGTAGAGTTTGGACGAGCCAAATGGCATTGAAGGTGTGAATAATTGGTTAGAAGTGGTGTCCTTTTATAAGGGGGAGGATGGGCTCTTTTGGAAAAACGTAAAGTATTATTTTATAATAAATTCATATTCGCCTTATAATGGCTCCAAATTAGATTATTCATAGCCTAAGTTGGGTATGGGTGGAAATAATTTCAACCAATATATTTTAGGCAGGTTTGGGTCATTATATTAACTTTATCTTTTAGTTTTAACTCTTGATCAATTAGTTTGACACTTACCATGTCACTTTGTATTTTTATATTATATAGCTAATAAACATACTATATACCTCCAGGAGACCCCCAAGTGGTCCATTAATGATCCAAATATCATGATAAATGTCCTTTGTCTGATCCTTATATTTTTATGAATTTAATATAAATTAATAATATAATTATTGTTTTAAAAACTCTTTTATGTCAATTTTGACACTATTTGGTATTCAATTTTTTTGAAACTCATAACAGCACGATTAATTACAAAAAAGTTAATTAAATAAATCCTAACATGTTATATTGACCTATAAAATTAGTGTAATTTATTAATAGTCTCAAATTATATTTCATTGGCTATTTATAATATCAATTATTTTAATATTTCACTAATAAGGTAAATATTGCATCATCATTGTGTCATAAATAAATTTAATTATATAATGTATAAATATTATACATAAAATAAAATAATTTAAAAAATCATCTTATATTTATAATAAATATTTATAGTCTAAAATATAACCAAAATAACCCTATGTAAAAATTGTTTTTCTAAAAGATATAGGCTTATGCCAGTTTTGTATTTACTTTGACTTAATTAATATCAAGAGTCATTATCACTTACAAGTAGATCCATGAGGACCAAAAAATCTACCCAAATATGCCCTTGGTCGTACATGTATCATCCAATAGGTTAAATACCGGGTTTAGGGTAATTTATCATTATTATAATATTATTTGTTTACCCTTATTTACCGGATTTACCCTTTAACCATGGTTAATAAAATATTTACTGAAGTAATTATTCAAAATTTCTAAAAAGAATAGTTACCTATTTACACAATTTGGACATCTTTATTACATATATGGAGTCTATTTTTTCAAATTGCAATCAAATATGTGGTAGAAATTAATTTAAAATTAATTCCTGCTGTCAAAACAAAAAGAGTTTTTTTAAGAGATAATAACTATCAAAAGATTGACACTTGTTTATGTCCGGTTTAAATATAATATTATGTCCAATGACCAAAATTGTATTAATTGGTAAAAATATATTCTAAATATAATTTAAAACCACTCAAATTCATAATTTATCACAATTATTTATTTCGATTAAAAAAGTTGTTTTTAAAAAAATTTAGTAATTTTCACTATTCATCAAAATATAAAAGATATCCAAAAAGCACCAAAATTTCATCCTAGGATAATTTCGATATTCTGAATCCTAAAATGAAGTCCATTTTGAAAGAGAAAATTTATTAAATTTTAAAAAGTGGGTATTACTATTCATAACAGCTAATTTTATTGGTTGTGGTGTGTGTTAGAACTCGAGGTTGTGTACAACACACGCTACTGTATTATTTAAAGAGAAGCATTCCATAGAAGCTTGGGGTGTTACAATAATACATTGATATATTAAAAGTTTATTTTTAGATATTTTCTTTATAATATTTTTTAAATTATTTTTTAAGGTGATTTTCAATGATAAATTGTATCAAAAATGATTTATGTTTATAAATTGTTTTAAATTATATTAAAATACTTCTTTATAATATTTTGATATTACATATAATGAAGAATATTTTAAATATTCCTTTTTATTTATAAGAATTTTTCAATGAGGGAATGATATTTTATAAAGAATTTTTTTTTTGAAATCATCGATTATAAGTTTTTCATGGTTGATTTTAATGAAAAAGGATTTATAAAATTTTTATTATTTTAACGAGTGATTTTGAAATAGTGATTATTTTCTCTATGAAATGTTTCATGTGATATTTAAAAATATATCTCTATCTATGATGAATAACTTTTATGTAATTCATGATTTATTGGGGACTTGATATCTGGATACCATTCCTATTCTTTCATGGAATGGATTAATTTTTTATGACAAGTTATTTATGAAACATGTGTATCTTTCACTTTATATTTCATGATGAGTCCCAAATCAATTCGTGGATTATAAATGATTAATTTATTATGAAACCGTTATATTTTCCCCTAGTTATGATATTATGAAATTATGATAATATCCATTTCATATCATTGGTAATGATATGATGTTTATGAAACCCATATCCTTTTATGTGTGTTGATATGATGAGTGTTTTATTATCCCGTGGAACATGTATTTATGATTTCATTACATGACGATTGAGTCCTTTGTCTCCCTATAATGCATCTGGTAGTGATAAATTTTCAATGAACACAAGGGTACATGGGAGGGATTCCCCAGCCTGTAATAAGAGGGTATATGGGAGGTAATCCCAATACTGTAACAATATGGTATACGAGAGGGAATCCTATGTCTATAATATGAAAGTATAAGAGATGGTATCCTAAACTCGTAATAAGAGTGTATATGGGAGGGAATCACATGCCCATTAAAATAGTGTGTATGTGAGGTCATCACAAGCCCATAATATGAGGGTACATAGGAGGTTAACAATGCCTGAAACCAGAAGGTTCTTGTGAGGTTATCTAATTCCCAATAAAGGTACAAGGGTGATTAGTCCAAGCCTAACACATTATATTTTTCTTGGTTGGAATCCTTGATATAAGATTTTCTATGACTATGTAAATGACAAACTAATATTTCTTATACATATGTTATGACTTCCTATATAATTTTATTAATTCCCTTATGATTTATTTCTTATAAACATAAAATATTTATTCCAATACCCTTGCTTATGATCTATGATATGAAGGTTATGATCTTCTAATGTTAACATCATGTTATCATACCCTTATGAACATGTTATGGTTATATAACTCTATTATGTAGCCATACTGAGCATATGATCTCGAACCATTCATATGTTTTTTCCCATGTTATAAATGAATGTTTTATATTATAGTACAAAATAGGAAGATATTTAATGGAGATACTGGAGATATCTCTGAAAGATATGAGATTATTTTTCCATGCTTCCATATACATTGATCTATAATGGTGTGCTGGATTGTAATTTTGTAATGCTAAAAATATTTATCTAAAATTATATAATATCCATGTATGTTAAACCTTGGATTTTATTGTTTCTATTTATGTAACGGATAAGTCAAACATTAGAAAATAGTATGAGTAAGAATTATTGAAATCCCTAGGGATATTTCTAATCTAAAATATAGGGATTCCTCGATGGATAATTCTAATATGTCATTGATTTAAAATAATGTGTCATGATTCATGCATAAAATAATAAATATTTTTCTATTATGTGGTTTACTTATATGATAAGCGTTTCTCACACTATGATTTCTCATCTTAGTCAATAGAAATATGTAGAAGAAAGTTGGTTAAAAATAAAATATTCATATTTGAAACATATGGTAATTGTGAATATTGAAAACATATGTGGAAATATGATGAAGATAATTAGTATGGTGTTATTATTATTGATTATAATGCTAATGATAAAGATGAAATTAATTTCTTGTGAAAGGTATGGGATGTTATACAAATATTCTTTATATTAAATGTAGAATACTTTATTAAATTTTGGTTGAGGAACCTTAAGACATAATTCATATTTCATATTCTTGGAAAATGGTACTAAGGAATTAGATGATGAATCCTAAGAAATTGTTAAAGAAGAATGTTTGATGATTGATGTTTATATGTTTTGGAATTCAAATTTTATAATATATGAATTATGAAATATATTATTATTTTCAGTATAAATTTTTAATTAAGGATTTAAATTGATATTATCAATAGTAATGAGGACATAGAAAAGTATCTCAATGGAAACATGATATTTTTATTAAGGGAAGGTAATTGATAACGTGTTCTTAATGTTGAGAATATTGTCTTTAGATTGGAAAAAAAATTATTGATATAGATAATGTAAATTAGATGTTACTGATTTTTGGGGTACTGATTATTGATTTTTGAGGAAAAATAATATGTTAACATGGATGAAGTTTAATTTTTTTTATTTACGGTAAATATTCAGTAAGTATTGGAATAATAAAATGGAAATTTTTTCAATAATGTTTTATTTTAATTTACTTTATGAACATTTTTTAGGAGAAAACTAGATTATGGTGTTAATATGTTTCTTATGTCACAACCAAGAGCAATGTTATGATATATGGGGGACCAATGAGATGATGAAATTGAGAAAATTCATGACCTTCATTATAATGTTTTTTATTTTCATATTTTCAAAGTGTTACCTGGTTAACCATTTATTGAATGTTTTCAGTTAAACATCGAAGGAAGATTTAGAGATTAAATTATTATCATTCCATATGAGGATTTATGCATATGGGATAACTTCATCTAACCATTATTTCTATTAACTAATGATAGATGGAATGACATATAATTATTTTTATCGATCTCAAGATTTTCTTGTTGTTTATGAATGAGAAATCCATCCTTATTACCAGGAGTAAGAGATAAGGTGATAATTGATAAAGGCACAAAAAAAAGCGTGAGATTGTGCATATGTAATGGAATGAAATCAAGTAATCAGATCGTCTTGTGAAAAAATTCTTCAACTCTAGGAAAAGGATATTAAAAATTATTTACCCTTACATATTCAGTTCCATTAAAACAATTGTCTTATTAATAATTAAATATTTTAGGTTTTGGGGACCTTAACATTTTGTTGATTATTTAATTCATTGGGATTAATTATCTTTGACACTCCATATAATTATATAATATTTTCTTCAATGACCAATATTCATGTCCCACCTATTTCCTCAAATGTGGAATCATACTTTTGAGTAACTTTGGCTAACCATTATGGTTCCATAATTTTTTAAAGTGAGTTTTAGTATTCATTTTTATGATATGGGTTTCTATTAAATGAACTTCAATGTATTATACCTTTGAAATCCTATTATAATTTCTAGGGTAATATTTGTTATATTGGGGGAAATTTTTCCCACATTTAAATTTAAAAAAAATTATAATTTATTCTTTTTTATATTTTTCATTTCAGACCACATTTAATATAGATTTTGTTATGTGAATGAACCATGTTATTCTTAATTTTTTCACAACACGATGTCAATATTGTGCTACCTGAAATACATATATTTTCATTAGTTATATGGAATTCCATTTTTATCTTTTGTTTTAAAAAATTATGTGTTCTTTCAAAAACATGTGTGGCATGCAAGACCTAGTTTTACTAAACATCAATGTACTATTAATAATATTGTTTAAATATAATTATAGTTTTCATCTAGTGGTTGGAATAAATGTAATGAATTAGATTAATACTACTATAAAAATATTTTTTACACATGTATATAATAAAAATTTTATGGACACAAATTAACATAAAATTAAAATAAAACCATTTTGAAAGTAGTGGAAATCATTTGTTGGAAAACTACATTTACGCAATCTAAAATGTTTTACCTCAATAAATTAATTAAACAAATTTTGTGAAATTGTTTTTTTGAAAATAAAATATCTTTTATTCCTTCAGCTAAATATCATTCATATAAATTATTTTCTAAAAATAATTAATAATAAGACAAATTTTATGCATAAATATTTTTTTTATTAAAGGTAATTTTACCAATGTTTAATGGTTGACGTATATTAAATATATAATTTTACAATTTTATAAAATATATTTTATAAAATAAACATTATTTTTTCAATAGTAGGGTAAAAAATATATTAGGGTGAATTTTTTATATTTTTCTTTTATGATTCATTGTTGGATGGATATTGAATAATTCAAACTTTAATTAAAAACTAAATTTTCATCTAATTTAATTAAATAGATAATTTATTTTTTAAATTTTTATTAAAGAATATTTAGATCAATTATACATATATTAATAAAAAAACATAATTGGAATCAATTGAACTTTTAAATTAGAAAAAAAAAATTCAAGCTTTTGAACATTTTCATTTTATAAACTCATAGTGTCATCTCATTTGCAACATTATTTTTAAATTAAAATTTTCCCCTTATCTGTTCCTAATTTTGGAACAATATTAAATATTTGTAATTACAAAAATTTATAATTTATAGTATGTTTTAAATTGGTTTAGTCTATAACTATTGTTGAAGGTAATTATTTTTTTAAATGGTTATGGTAAAAATATGTTTACATGGATGTTAAAAATTAAATTTAATGAAAAATTAACCTAGATACGTGTCCAAAATTCCTTTTATGGAAAAATTTATACCATATACTCTAAGGGATAAAATAATTATTATTATTTGAGGAACATGATAAGGGAGACCACTCAATATTTTTTACCTTTTTATATTTTCAAGGATTCCATTACTCCCCCATTATACAAGGGAACTCAACCCCTCACTCAGTCACACATCTCATGTAACTATTCAACTAAAAACAGTAAAGAAAATAATCTCTCAAATTCTATATTCTCATACTAGATGCCTCAATTTCAGAATAAGGAACACCATGTTATTCCATTGGTAAAAATACAAAGGAATTACCCAAAGAAGTTGTAAAATCCTTAACAAAGAACATTCATTTTATTTATTTTTAAATATAATTAATTTTATGTATTACATGGTTATATAATATCCACAATGTTTTAATTATATTTATATGGTTTAACTTTATGATTTTTACCTACACGTACACACACTTTTATTGAATGGGACATATAGTCCTCATTCGTGTATACGATAGACTACCTCCTTAGAAACATATGGAATTCCTTTTACCATTTCCACATTTCATGGTTGGTAATAATGAATAAATAACTTTTTTAATATGATATATAGGATATTATTTATTTATTTATTTTAGTTTAATTACCATATAACAAATACCTTCATTATTCCCATTTTTTAGGAAGATGATAACTTCATTTATTGATGTGTGGACTATTGTCGCCTCAAATCACATTGATCCATCCACAGTTTAAATTGACTGTATTAAGGATAGTTTTAGTAAAAATATATGATATTTATGAAATAGTAATGAAACAATACTGATAATATATATATATATATATATTATATAGACTTTATTTTATATGATCAGAAAATTGAAACAATGTTCAACAAGAATGTATAGACTACCATCTCCATGAGCGGTGTATTCAATTTCATATTTATATATATTATATATTATTATAAACACACATATACAGAATATATATGTTATTAATATAATGTTTTAAATTTTGGGAATAAGTATTTTATATTCAATTTTAGTGAACAGAGAATAGAAATTCAAACCATATTCAAAAAAAGTGTGGTTGTTGTCCATAAAGTAACATTTACATGAAATTGTTACCAAATGAGTCATAAAAAGTCATAAAAAATATTATATATAATGTATGTAAAAATAGGGTTTCTAACATGTATAATTTACGTATATATATTATATTTGAGGACTTGACATGTATGATGATATTCAAGATATAAGGTAATGGTTTTCTGGACTCACTTTAATTTTTGTGAGATATATTCTATATGACACATTTATATTTTTTTAATAATTTATACTGATACATGATATTTTATATAATAAATTATTTTTATATAATGACATTATATGTATATATTTATTTTATTCTTTTACTTATTTCATGATTCCAATGTTACTCAAGTAGTAAGGGAATTTAATGTCCAACATTTCTTTTTAGAAGGCTTATACCAAATTCACAACTAATTTCATTTCAATGGTGTCTATAATTACAATCAATGTATTATAGTATTATTATCCACAAATATATATGTATTTAAATATACTATTTATGATCTTTCATTCATGAGGGTTACCATTCACCAGGTATCAAATCGGTATTTTATATACACCATTGATGCTAAAGTCTGCTTACTAGCACTGAGAGTCAATACGAAATCTTATGAAAAATATATTCTCAAAATCACTACTCTCAATAATATGTTAATATCCAAACATCATCAATAACCAAATATTAGGCAACATATACAAAATTATAGAATCAAATAATCCACATTAAATAATTATAACTTCATTTTTTAAAAATAAATAACGATTTTGATATAATAATACCTTAAAATAAATTACCCACTAAAAAGACAACATACATAAAATAATGAACCAAATGAATGGAGTAAGAAAATCTTTTACAAATTCCAAGAATCACCTCATTCTTATATCCAACCACCATTGAGTAAATATGTCTCATTCCCCTATGCAACATATTCTCATATCTACGAACTAGAAACAATTCATGAACAAAAATATGTGTTCATATGTACGGTTTGAGACTAAAACATTGTAGGTTGAATGCAACACATCCCTAATATATACAATTATAAAAATGTTTGTACAAGAGGAAAAAAATAAGTAGAACATATATTAGATACAATCACACATTTTCTATCATCATGTGATAATAAATCCACCAGAAAACATGATCATATATAGTCAAACCACCTCTAGTGAACCATGTCCATCACAGTTCCATGATTATTGAATCTCATTTTTCTAATGTTTGAATTTTAAAAACATTTGAAAATAAATTTATTTGGAATCCTCCATTATAAATCCCCAAAAAATAAGAAAGTGGATTACTCAATGAAAAAAATCCTACTTCAAAACCTTACACGCCTTACTATAATCCATTCCCTTGGAAATAAAGTATCAAGGTTATTCTAAATCACTCTAGTTAAGGGAAAAACTCACTATAATATTCTTGAGGATTTATTCTACTATTGTTATTACTAATTATTATATTATTAAAATTATAATTATTCATAACAAATCCCTAAAATAGGCATACTCAATCACAAATAATGATGCAATTGTCTATTTATCATAATAACCACTTATATTCATAATGTATTTACCATCCTAAATCTTACAATGACTATCCTCAAACATTTTTACACCATTCATCAATATGGCCTCGAGCCCTTATCACATGAATTAAGACACGCATGATTAATTACTACTAAGAAGCATTATGACTCTAAACCCAATACCCAAAACATATGTAATTTTCATGGAAGACTCTTGGTTTTAGTATAAAAAAATTACTCATCAACAAACATCCAATAAGTAACCAATTTAACATAATAAATCAAAAATTCTAAAATAAATCCACATAATGAATTACAATGACTAGATTGGTTATTAGATTCTTGTGTTAATATTCCCTCAATTCCATATATCCACCATATAAAATTACCCATTGGTTTGTGATTATTATACAATTCATTTAGGGAAAATTCATCCAAGACCTAAATAAAAACACACAGAAATTATAGAATTTATAGAGGTAAAAAATTAGAGTATGTAGAGGAAGAAGTGAACCCGATTCACCATTATTGATGATTACAAACGCACACAAGTCAACATTGTAAAGGGGTGAGAGGGAATGGAAACGGGAATATCCCCTTGATATTAAGAGTAGTCAGAAGAAGAAATCCTTAATTGTGAATGAAATATAAGGATATAGAAATGAATCATTTACACTATTTGAAAATAGAATTTGAGGGCTATTGTTACGTGTATATTGTGTTATGACACAACACCCAAATATAGTGGAATTATTTTAATGTGAACATATGTCATAAGATGCAAAGCCCTTCCCTAAGGAAAATATAACAAAACATAACTAGGTTCTTTATAACATATCCCATCATAGGTTATGGTATAACACAACAACTCTAGAGAATCCCTCATAGTGTAGAATATTGGGCTGTATAATGGTCTACCATGAACAAAAAAATCATAAATATCATATTCCCTATGTTGTAAAATCTACATTTTTGTTTAATCCACTACCCACACAAAAAATCAACATCATATAACCCCAAAACCTAACATGGTCTACCCACTCCATGATGAAATCCTTTCACACCATTACAAAAGACATCCTATTATGGTGTGATCTAACACTAGTAGAAAATATCATCCTCACTCATATAACATTATCCCCCTAAGCCTCCACAAAATCCCAAAAATCCCAAACCCATATAGAAATAACCTCAAAAGAGTAATCATGACATAGAGAACCTAATAAAAACTACTTATACTCCTTATACCAAAATATTTAATTTATCCCATAAAACACGGGTCAATACAAACTTCCTACTACACTAATTACCCTCCATGAGAATAAGGAAATAATTTCTCTTTATTTCTGATTCATTAACAAAAACATAATTGGATTCATCATTCTATATCATGATCATCATTGGGTATGACACAACAAACGATTTGCTGAATCTACCAAAACTAATTCATTATTTAGAGACATTGAGCCAATCCATGAATCCACATACTTATACCAATACATTAATTAAATGTTATTTACACCCCTATAGATCCAAATACCCATGATTATACCAAAAATTCCTCAATTATCTTACATTCCCCCAAAACATTCTGCCTATCATGCTAATTCCCCATCACCATAACATGATCATAATGTTTTAACTCCTTTATAAATCATGAATTAACTCTAAAAAACAAAATTAATGTTTGGACACAATAACAATTATTTTCTATTGACAATATCCTAAATCGAGTAAAACATTCTACCACATTATCTCTATGTATACAAATGTAACCTCAAACTATGTCTCTCTCAAACTAAATCTCAATCTCCACCCTATTTTTTTCACTAACCCACCAAATTATCCAAATATATCATCCGAATCCAAAATATAGTTTTAACTAATGATGTAGTTAATACAATATGTTCCATTACACTAAAAATCGAGTGACATATCAACCACCCATCGAGATTTTTCACCACACCTAAATCCCTTCAATCATAAGGTTACAATATAAAATTATTGATGTTATTCTCCCTGCAATAGGAATCGTCTCATTTCAATAATACCGAACCTACAAATTTGATCTATAGAATTGACTCCATGTCAAATTCTAAATCAATTAAATTTAAAGGATCATCACACTCATTATGAAGCACCAATAAGAAACACAACCATTTCTAACTCTAGAATAACAACTAATATCACACTTTATGTTCAAAAAATCCCTCTAGAAATTAGGGTGATGACATAAATAGTCAATGGTCTATTCCCCACCATATGAATTCCCTTCCAAAATAACACAAGATATACTCACCCCCAAAAAATATTACCTATCACTACTCCAAATTGGGATTTCTTGCACAACCTAATAAATAAAAAAGAATAATGATATACTCACATCCACAACCCCAAGTTATTCAACACCCCAAAATTTCACTAAACTAATCTTTCACAATTCTATACTAAAGGATAAAGAAGTAATTAATTAAATATGATCACTAAAAAGTGTTCCTAATTACTAATAGCTACTAATGTTCCATGAATTTCTCAATGATGATGGGGACAGAGGATAATCATCATCGTTCCAAAGTCAATTCATCAATATGGATATATTGAAAACCACATATTTTTTCAATGATCTAAAATATCACCCCATTTTACACAATGCTATATAAAGAAGATTCAAGAAATGAATGTAACATTGATTTACGGTTATCAATATGGATTTCTCCACAGAAGATCCCAAAAATATTATATAACAATTTCAAGTGGGTAAGGGGATGAATTTGTGTTACTCTATTTTATAAATATCAATATGAAAGTAACGAATTTTATTTGTTAGAGTCTGAATCCTCTTTATATTAAATTTTCTTTCTATCCTATATATAATAAAAATTTAATGCTACTTATGGAACATAATTTTTATTCAAGGTTCACCTCCTAGTATGGTTGACAACATCCTTACTATGACTGGGTTGAGTCTAAGACACATATTCTATTTTAATAAAATACAGTGATTATAAAATATAGGAAGGTATCAACCATTGCAAAAAAATATTTCCTAATATTGTTTACAACAATGACTATACGAGTTCACTCTAATTTCAATAGTGTCTAAACTAGAAAATGAATTTTTTCTTATATATAAAATTGTTATTCAATAAATGAATGATCTTTCCATAATCCTTCAAAAAAATTAGAATAAAAACATTTTATCTATAGTCATGAGCATTAACATTAATTATATAATAATTTAAACACTCATCATCCAAACCTTGAATAAAAAGAATATGAATTTCCTCACAAAACATCTAATACCTTAGTTTACATAATTCTATTTCATCATCGATTATAATAGTTTTTAATATATATAATTTGTTGTATTCAGTCTAATCAGTGTCTTTATATAATCAAGAATCCATTTATTACTAGCATACAATGTTGAAACCTCAGTGAACAATGTTGCTGTGAAATGAATTTTGAATTACATTATTTGTTAATCATTCATGATTCTCATAAATAACTTGTTTAGTATTCTATATCACATCCAAAAATTAATCGTTTGCAATGAAATCATCATAGTAAATTATCATTATTCCTTGTATATATTCATAAAAATATGGATTGAATAATCAATTAAGAATAATGAAATATATTTCATAAAATCATGATTTTGTTTTTAACTATTAATAAAAACCCATATTTACAATTGTTTGAAATATTTGAGTATTTACATTTAATATATGTTGTTTAACCTTTTGTGTCATCAATGCATCACCCAAACTATGACTAATGGATTAAAAAACTATAATGAATATTTTTAGATACTCACATTGTAGTCTCAGAATACATCTCAATATAAATTATCTATATAAATCATTGTGATATCTCCACACGTGACAAATTATCTCTTTGAAACAAAAAATAATCTCAAGATTCTTCAATAGTTACTCACCATATAAGCTTATCTATTACCCAGAACAATCATCATTTATACATAAATAAACATACTTTTACTTATGAAATTCTATGATATCCAATTAATTTTTTTCAGGATAATTTTTAACATGTACTACATTTTTATATGGATTCACCATCTAAAAAATATCCAACATGAATGCTTCATCTAATAAGAATCTAAAATATTATTGATATATGATACCTATATCTAATAATACAACAATTATTTTTTTATTTATAGATTTCTGTTTCGTATAAAGATTATTCTACCCTTATTGGACTTATAGTTCCATATTATGCTTTAAAATTCACTCTGATTAGTTAAACATGATGTGTTCTAAAAAAATACATTTTTTGAACTTCGTGGTGAAATTATATATTACACTAATAATTTTTGTTTAATTAGAATTATTTATCACCATACCCCATCTTCCATCTATGCATCTTCTAGACATCTTCCATCATCTTCAATATGATAACATTATAAATACACATATTCTATGAAACCCTGTTTTACCTTATGTTTATATATCTTCTAGAAATATCATAAAAAATAATATATTTCAATCATTTAAAATATTTCTCAAAAATAAAGGATGAATTCTTAAAGATAGATGAAAATAAATAAAAAAATCCCTCAAAAGTTCCATTAGATATTTAATATATCCCTTGGGTTTTTTTATCAACATGAAAAACTTATTATTATTCCTCAAATAATATCGTCTCACAATGTGTAACATCATATGTTTATCCCAAAAATAAACTCAACTAATAAACCCCCTTTAATAAGTAAAAGTATTATAAAATTCCTTAATCCATGTGTCAGATGATTTTTATTCTTCGCTTCCCATTTATGAATAGCGTCAAAATTATTTTGGGGTATTCTTGATCTCCCTCAGGTAAAGGAAAAATATTGAACATGTGTTTTCATCCTAAATACTTCCAATATGTAACCTATAATAGTTTTGGTGAACTTATCTATAAAACAGTTTTTCTAATGAAATACATTCCATCATACAGTATGCATTTGTAACATTTCATCAAAATAAATTATATTTGATATCAATATATTTATAAATATAGAGTTTCATATATTTTTATGTTGATTAATTTCACTTCAATTATAACATGTTATTTTCAATTACATACAAACTTCCATTTTAGATATTCCAAATTACATGTCAACCAAATAAGTTTTGTGCATGCATGTGTTGTAACAATATACATAGAATCATCATAACAAAATGTTATAATGATTATATATAGTTAATAATCACAACAAAATTTCCAAAGCGAAATGTTCTTCTGAATGTTGAATTTCTACTATTACAATAAATATCCCAATAAACATTAGTGAATATAATAAACAATAATTCTTTACTTATTTTTTACATAAAAAATAACCAAAAATTTTGTTGACTTATCATTGGATTATATTTTCATCAAACTTTTGTGATTCCTTTAGACAAAATTGATATCATGAATGTAATGTTATCACATAAATTATATATGGTATTTATATTGCATGTTAAAGAATTATTAAAATCATGTTCATATTGTTTTTCTAATTCAAACATTTCCAAGATTCATCATTTCATGGTTTCATACAAAATATCAATGTGGATGATACTTATTTTGAGTTTTCCATTAATAATTTCATCAATAATTCCATTAAATATTTTTTTATAGAAAAATATATTCTCCTTTCTATAAATCTTTTAATTCCAAAAATAAACGCATCCCTTCAAAAAATAAAATCTCAAAATGCATCTTTGTCTATTTTAAAAATTTGAAAAATTTCACATTCCCTTCACCTAAAAATATTATTTCATCAAGAAAAATATTGATAAAAAGAGTACAAATTTTCATATCTTTCATATCTATATTGATTTATTCCTTTCATTTAGTAAAATTAATTTCCTCCCAATAGTTTTTAGCTTTGAATACTAGTCTAAAGGGACTTATATTAACCTATGTAATGATTAATTCAACTTTTACAACATAATAAAATATTTAACCAAGGATAAATATATTTTAAGACTAATTTAATACATTCTATTCGGATATCACTATTTATGAAATTATATTTTACATCCACTTGACAAATAATCTAGTGTCTGTTCACTAAAATATCAAAAAATATCCAATTATGCCAGGATGAAGAAAAGGTGAAATTTTTTACATTAATTTCAAACCATCCACCAGAGAATAATCTATTAAAACTAATATATCATTACTTAATTAGTTCTCAAATTTATTAATTGGATTTTTTTCATCACACCATTGGTTTGAATAATTATCATTCATGTAGTACATAAAATATGATCCCAAATTAAATTTTATTTTTCAATTTCATACAACTCCAAAATAATGGAATTTATTCAATATTTTTTAATAGGATTAGTAAATAATTGTGGTTCATCTTGATAAATAATGGTTATGTAGTAATAATTTCTTATCTTTATGCTATTATTTACAATGACTTTCTTACTGATAATGATATTTTATGGTTCAACATGAATTTGTTGCCTTTAAAAAATTAATTTTATTCCATTATAATATGTTAAATCATACTAAAAAGATCATATTTTTCATTAACATGACTAGTATAATTAAAATCATCATTTTAAACAACTATTTTCATAATTTTTCAGGTCAACATATTCTAAATCATCATAATGTCTTTTACATTCCTCTATAAAACTAAGTTTGTCTTCATCTTGAGTAACATAATAGAAATATAAATGTTTTTGTTTTATTTTCTTTTCCATAATTAAATGCCTGGGTAATTGGGTATATATCCTATTAAAATGAATACTTCATCATTTTCATCAAAAACCCCTTGATCTATTTTTTGATCTTCATAAATTATAGAAAAAAAATCACAATATTTGATATTGGTTTATTCTCGAACCACATTTTATAACAAGTTATGTTTGACTTAGTTACCATGGATTAACTATTTTGAATATGAAAAATTATAACTATAACATATCTTAAGAAAAAAATTGAGCGTTTTAATTCTGAAAGCATGGTTCGTTCAATTTCAACTATGCGTCTATTTTTTCTTAAATAAAGTACAATCGACTTGAGTTTTTATAGAATATTAAATAATTTGTAAATCCTATTCATAATAATATATAATTCAAAATATGTTCTAGTGAAATTCATTTCATTATCAGTTCATAAAAACATTATAATGATTATAAACAATTTCTTAATATATATTTTGAATGTCATGAAAATCACCATTACCGCAAAAATGTTTTTCATTAAAATTAAATTATCCATCTTGGAACGTTTTAAATGAATAAAATAAATAAATGATCACATATACATTATTTCGGTATCTTTGGAAAACAAAAATAATCGTTTATCTGTTGAAGTGTCATAATAGATTACATTTACAATCTTTTTTGACTTATATATTCCAAATTCCTCTTTTGAACTGTTCCAAAATTAACATTTCAATTTTTTTATATAATTTTTATTATCTCACAACATTTTCCTTTTTGATTTTTAGTCATACTTCATTTTCATCACAAGGAATTACTATTATCAGCCAAAGAATATTTTCATCATTTCATCTTACAAAATAGGAGTTACAAGGATCATAAATTTGGAATATGATATCACTTGTAATTTTCACCTTATTGATAATTCATCAATATTTTCTGTGATTGGTCATGTATGAATTTTCTGTTATAAAAATTTATTCCCATCATCATAACATTTAATAATACTGAATAATTTATCCTTAATGTCATCCTTAAGAAACCTTAATTGGATTTCAATATATGTTCCCTAAAATGAGTTGTTCCAAATTCAAGAATCTTTATTCCAAAACATAAATTAATATATATAATAGAATTTAAATTTATTTTGGATCTCTTTTTTTCACTTTTTGTGTTAGAGGAAGAAACAATATCAGGAACCCATGGATTTCTACTGCTGGAGGCTCATATATATACTTTAAAAAATAGTAACCATTATATCTTTTATTTTTTTTAAATTTTCTTTTAATTGGCCTGAAGAAACTATCATTGATGTGTATTCATAAATTATTCAACATAATGATCATATTTTTTTTAAATATTTCATAAATTTCTTCCAAAACGAAATCATAATTTTTGTGTATAGAGTTTTCATATTTTCCTCTAAGATTACCATTGCTCAGAATTTCTCAACCTCAATTAGTAATTTCATTAACATTAAAAATGCTTTTTAATAACTATAGGTTCAATGGTATCTTATATTTTACTTTTTATTTACCTTTTAATTCAATAATCTAATTATTGGGTTATAGGGGTTTGGAATATGTGATTAAAAAAACCAGACACAATAGTATGCTTGGGGCATGGAATTTCTAACCATGTGAATGACCATGAATCAGGGATTTTTGGGAGATATTAAAATTTTCTAGAATTGATAACGGTTTTATAATTGTGTGAGATTCATAGAATACTCTATATATTTGGTTCTTGGACCACAATAGCCATTTCTTTGCTATTTCACAGTTTCAACAATTGTGTGAACAAGCTATACTAGTTTGCCATGTCATGAATGTTTCTTGAATTTACCTACTACCATTGATATATTTAGTTCCCTAAGAATCATTTATTCTCCCACACATTTGAATCCACTCCTCGTTGATAAATATATTCTCTCCTCTCTTGTTTGGTGGATTCTCCTTTATTGATTAGTGGTTTTGTTTTAGGTTACCCACTTTATTAATTTTTCCTCAATAATTTCCCGTATTCTACCATTATTAATAATTTTTTATTTGAGTGTGAAATCCTAACATTCCCCATGGTCAAATATGGGGTTATTAATGGGGGTATCAGTTTAATTACATGAGTTATAGTAGTGTAATGACATATCATTACCTATTCATGTGAGTACCATGAATGTTGAAAAGATTCTGTATTTATACGACACTTGTATTTCTGTTTATGGTGGTTTCCATTAGAAAAGCATAATTTTTTATCACATTTAGTTTTCATTTATGAAATTTTCCTTAAAATGAATTACAATTTATTTTCATCCATGTTTTTCGTAATGTGTAGTTTTTTCCAATAATATGGTTTAACGTGTGCCTCAAAATGGAGTGGACTTAATGCCCTCCAAGTGTTTTTTAAAATGGGTCAATGAGGTTTTAGGATTTGCAATAGAGTTTTGAATGTTTTTTCAAAGAGTTTTTTCTCAACAATGAAAACTAAATCGAAATGGGAATGATGAGTAAATAAATTGGATTTTGAAATGTTTTTTTATTTGAACATGCTGATATGAATATTTATATAATTCAATAACACATGTGGAAACATGGATGTTTGAGATAGAATCACGTAGAAAAATTGTGTGTTGTCTAAGGTATTGAGTGAGCCTTTTTTGGGAAGACTAAATAATTCTCCAAAATTCCGAACAAGGGACCAAGTGAGCCTTGCATGGTCTAGGAATGGGGAAGGTAATGAGATATTCCAACTTATTATACATTCTTAATTAGGAAAAAAATTATTCTAATAAAAACTAATTCATTTTGGTACGATCCATTACTATATATTGATTATTCATATATTATTTATATATATAGATTAATTTTATTAGTTCCTTTTGTGGTTGATATATCTTGTTTTATGTCCATTTTCATTTTTTTTGTTATATGATATTTTTAATGATTATTATAATTTATATTCCTTCTATAGGAATGCTTATCAGGTTTCATTTGGATGAGTGCTTCTTTGTTTGATCCTAGTCTACTTTGGATTTGAAACATGTTTTATTTTGAAAATAACCAATGATATTTCAATATGAATTTATTTTCAACTAATATTGTTTTATAATGTAAACATAAATTTTAAAATATGATAAAATTTATATTTATGGGATATATTTTAAAAGGCCAATCTCTATTTAGGGTGGTATCCTACTGGTCAGTGGTAGTCAGACCTTGTAAACTACATTGGGCGTATTGAATTTTTTTTCAAGGCATATGTAATGGAAAACGGACCATGAATTTTTATGGTTCTTCTATATTTATATTCTCAAGGTTGTTTAAATTATATGATAGGTAGACTCATGAGGTTTAGCTCTAGAGGTTATATTTTTGAGGTTTTGGTTTTGTTAGGATGTTTTGTGTTACCTGTTTGGTTATTGATCCCAATTTAATGTTTTAAAAATATACTATATGTATCATGTCTATTAATTTTATATGAAATTTTATATATGGTGGTGTAAAGATTTTGATGATATCATCCATTAGTCAATACCATTTTTACTATGATTTTTTTTATATCTATTTATCTTGTGTTATCAGTAGGTGTGGTCTTCCAATTAATGGATGGGTTATTCCAAGTTAGGAGGTGAGAAATCATTCCAAAATGGTTATTTTTGATGTACTAGTTCTGGTTTCAGGTATGCGGAAATTAGGAACAAGATTGAGGCATTATGGAATTTTTACATGGGTGATGGTTTGGGATGACCTAGGTAGGTTCTCTATAAAACGGTATTGGTATATTTTAATATTATGGGTTAGGGGTAGAACTGATCTGGGACTATAAAATATTTGCATTAATGAGAAGAAGAGAAAAAAACCACCCTTCTTCATGTAAAACATCATCCTTCCAAGGGAGGTTGATAATTTTTTTAGGTTTCATTCCTGATGATGGGTTGTTTTGTTTTTATTCGGTATATTTCTTTATTGATTATGAGTTATAAAGTGACCCTATGGGCTATATTGTTTTCAAGGTGAAACATGGAAGATAATATGAGGCTAAAAGTGTAGGTACATGGAATGTAATTGTACAAAATCATTTTGACCCAGTCTCTGAACAACTAGTGGCACTTTTATGGTTGGTTCATGGAATTCGTATCCATATGGCTAAACTATATATAGTGGAAAACATTAATGGTTTTATGCTTCCACACCATTTTCATTCAAAAATATATCATTAATTTTATCACTCAGTATGGGGTGATTATTATGGTATACATGATTTTTATTGAGATCTATATATAATTTAATGAAAAATTATCTTTTTAAATATAGAAATTTCTTCCTATAAGGGCCTTATCTTGGTGTAGAGTGGAATATTTAGACTTTTATATAGTAAACCCCACATTATTTTCATGAATGAGTGGAATTTGTGATTTTTATGATATATTATTCAGTCTATAAGGGTATTAGAGATAATGCATGAAATATTGACCATGTATATGATTTTCCTAAGAAAACCCCACTGGACTTCTATTTGGTAAGGGATCCTTGGAACTTGAGGAGGTGAAGGAATTAATTGAGCATATAATTTTATTATTGATGAAACCTAAGACCTTTATGTATTTTTTCACCAGTAATGTATTTGAAGGACCATAAGGGGAGTAAATAATCACACATTCATGATGATGAATGATGTATACCATTCAGTGATGGATCATACTTCTTGGATTTCTGAGTTAGTTTACAGGTCAATTGAGATCATTAGGAATGATAAATCTAATGTAAAAATTTTCTAATGGGATTCAGTCTATGATATTTTTAATTTGTGAGCCTATTTTTGTACCAAACTATGTTCAGGTTGTTGAAAATGTGGTTCTGTAAAATGAATACATTTATGATATGATAGTTCTCAGTGGGTGGTAACAATAATTTATTATTTGGTAAGAATAGAATGTGGGATGAACCTCATCGTGCTGGTGGAAGGAGTGATCAAGAACCAATTCTTGTGGTTTAATTAGGTCTTCTGCAGTGGTATGTTGTCATTATGGGATGTTTTACCATACAAAATCTTCATACCCTTTTACTCCAACAAAGTTCTTTTGATGGGGAATACAGGTTATCTTGAACACTTCTATAATACTACCTCATAAGGGATTGGAGTGGGTTCATCATTATCTACTGGTAAACATGTGTTATTAGAATCATTTATGTGGTTAACATCTCTGCCTTATGTTAAAGTAGGTTCTTACCCAAAAAAATTAGGCATTTGGAGGGTATGATTTATGATATCTTTAAGCATAAAAATATGGAAACTGATGATGCTACGTCCTAGATAGCCACCATCAAAGGAATGGTGTTTATATATTATTCCATGACCTCAATTTTTTGATATATTAACATCCCATTTATGGATATCTTTAATTTTTCTTGATGATATGGGTATGAAATAAGAGATAATTCAATTTAGATGATTTTAATTATTACATTGGGTAGGATGCATGACAGTGGTTTTAAGTGCCCAAAGTGTCATGTATTAATTTATTATGTGGATGTTTTGTATAATATACATATTTTGGTCTTGGATTTGTTTAACACCATAATTAGTATTGATATTTTGATTACTGTTAAATTTACGGTTTATATTTATCCTAACATGGTCCAGTTTCTATCTCTGGATGGGGGCACTCACGTCTTCCAGGGTAAATGAGATCCATTATTATGGATGGAATGAAACATTATTTTAGTGGTGTAATTGATCTCATTTCAACTATCTATTTTTTCAATAATTTTGTCAAAAAAAATTATGTTAGTTGTCTTGTAGTTGTCATGGATTGGTATATCTATTTATTTTTTGATGATTTTATGAAGTTTCTATCCTATTTAGGGGTTCAGTATTCTATAAATATTCACCTTAGGGTAGTCCCCATTCCATAACCATCATTCTAAATGGATCTATAGAAGGCCAAAAAGTTTAATGATCCATATTAGGAATATAAAATAAGTGATTTATTCAACCTAGAATGTCACTATGTGTGTTTCAAGTTCTATTTTCAAAAAAATAATACCTCAGTATCTGATTTGGAATATATTATTGTTATCGTAATCAATTAAAAAAATAATAAATACCCATTTCCCATTATTGGTGAATTCTTATCATCCTAGATGATATTTTTGGTTCTCTATGATCAAATTGAGATTAGGGTACCATCCATGGAGGTTATAAATGGAGTATATGACTAATAATACATTTTTAATCCTTTATTATCACTATTAGTATTCGGTTATGTCATGTTTTCATACCAATTTTCCTATGGTATTGGGGGACAAAATGAATTTTCTCTTTTTTTGTTTTTTTATTCCATTATGTTTGTGTTTCTTAATGAAATAATTGTTTATTCAAAGACCATGGAGGGAATCATATACTATCTGGATTATATTTTACGGATCCTGAGAGAGAATTTTTCAAATTCCATGTTACCAAAATGTCAAATTTTTATTATAGAGTTGGTGTACTTCTGTCAGGTGATTTTGGATGAAGTGGTATTAGTGTAACTAGAGAAAATTCAGGTATTCATTTCCTAGAAACAAAATAAATTATGTGATTGAGATCAGATGTTTTTTTGGGCGTGGGTAGGTATTACAGTTTCATTGTTTAAGACTTCTCAAATATAGATTTACCTATGATGGCATTGAATTATAAAAGGGTTTTGTTTAAATGGATTGAGAAGTTCTAGTGTTATTTTTATGTTTCTTAGTCCAATTATAGTTTAGTTGTAGTTTTATTCATATTTATTATAAGAATACATTTAATGATTATTATTATGCCTCAGTTGTAGGGTTTGGGTGACTGCTTATGCAGTATGATCATGAGATGGCATATGGACTGCATTAGTTATGCCTACATTATTAGAATTACCCCCACAAAAAATTAGGAGTTAGAATATGTGACACAATCATTGAATAAAAAGCACTATAACATATTCAAAGAACACATTACAATCTTCTAATGTCCTATGTGAAAGAAATATATATCCACCCCTATTGAATTAGACCCTAAATATAGATATTGTAATGAGTATCATTATTATTTAGATTTCAATATAGGTTATACCAATGATAATGGGAATTTTGTCACCAATGATTTCAAAAGAAATATTTATATCATGGAGATTCAAGAATCAGTAGATGAGTATGGTTTTTGGGTTTTTTTATATTCTATGGTGTGTGGTGAAATAGCATAGAGAGAATGTGGTTTTGTCAACTATAATGGTCACACCATATGTTATTGATCATATTAATAGTGTATAGTTTTCAAACACTACGTTCTAATAGATTGGAAGAACTATAAATGGTGGATATACCTATGGTTATTTTTCTTAGTCTCCCAAATTTTCGCTCCATTTCAGGATTTGGTAGTTACTTCCATTACCATTGAGGAAAGAGTTTATGCACTATGGGAATTAAAATATATGGGTAGTACACCACATGAAAAAAATATGTTTTATACCAAGATGAGAAGGTGTTTTTGTTATAGGATGAGGTAATCTAATAGTGATTTTGTTTCCTAATGTTTTACAATCTAGATGATCAGGGATCTACAATAGATACTATCTAGGGTTTTTAGGCTCTTCCCATTATAGTGTAGAATTGGGATAAAACGTTAATATTTTTTTATGATCTTCTTACAATGTAAAATGAGATAAAAATATACTATATTATTGACTATTTCTGATTTAATTAAATAAAAAAATATCATTCTATCATGGTGTCAAAGGTGGTAGAGGATCACAAGAACCTCTATGTCTGGGAGGTTGTGAGGATTTATGGAATTACCTCCCTCATATTTTTTATATGGGATAAGTATTTAACAATTTTTCCATAGATTGGATTTTAAGAATATTTAGGATCCTTATTGAGTTTTAGAATAGTGTATCACCCATATATGGGTGGTCAGTTTGACCAGACCATTCATACACTTAGCGATATATTCTAGGCATGTATGCACGACTTCAGGGGTTTATTGGAGAGGAACTTATCATTGAATGGGTGTTACTATATCTTCAGTTATCAGGAATCAATATGAGTTGTCCTAATATAGGATTTTTATAGGTAATCATGTCTATACATATTATATTGCGTAGATTTTGTTAAGCATTCCTTCATAGAACTGAGTCTTGTCCTATAGAAGATAGTGAAATTAATGTTGATTTAGAAATTTAGAGTGGTTTTTCGAAGTCACTAGAATTCCTACAATTATCAATAACATCACCCATTATATCTTGTGGTATATAATTAGGTGTTTCATTATGTATTTATTCCAATGGGAATCTTTTACATTGGGAAGTATGTGGGGTTAGCACCGTGTTATGGTGGATCATATTTGATTGTGTAACATCATGTTATGGTACACTCTCAATTGGTGTTTCCAAAATAGTTATACTCTTATAATTACCCAGTTCATGATTCCTAGTAGAAGAGATATCATCCAGATCCATCTCATGTTGTATAGTGTGATGGATTAGATCATAGGCCATAAGTCACTATTAAAGAGTATCATGTTCATTTGAGGGATCAAAAAAGGTCCTCAATTTAAAATATATCTACTTGGTCTATTTGTTGGCATATAGTGGGAATATAAACCATAAATTGGAGTGTAATGTATATGTTAAGGGGAAGTGGGCTCACACATTTTTTTTATGCTTGGGGAAATTCATGGGGTAGAAATCCACATACTATAAAGGTTTTCGACACTATATGGATGATTTTTATGTGTTATTTTATTTTTAAATAAACTATTTATTTTTTTCATTTAATTCCCTAGTGTCGAGGGTAAAAAAATGTGTTTTTTGGGAAAATAGATCCCAATGCATTCTTTTCACATTATATTTTCAACCGTGTAGCTAACCATGTAAGAGATATGTTGTTGTATAGTTCCAATTTTTATATACTGGGAAATGTTTTTCTAATTGTGTTAGTTTCAACACAAAACTATGTGACTTCGGTTTGTGGGAGACAGTAACTCCCATATACTATGAACATGGGATATCTAACAGTGTGGAAAAATGTGGGAGCTATCTACGTCATTAAAATTTTCATAAATGAACATATTTACCTTAATATGTTTTAATTCTAATGGACTCATTTCACCTCCCTTGTATATTCATCACCCTCTACTATCATTGGAATATCACCCCTATCCCTTGTTTCATATTATTATTGATTTCATGGTGGTTTGGTGTATGTTAATCCATTTTCTTCAGGATTTATATTTTCTTTTCCATTATTATACAATTATTATTCATTTTCATTGATGCATGGAATCCTTGCATTCCCCATGGGTGAATGTTGTGAATTTAATGGGGTTTTAGTTGATTTACATTTTTTTAAGTGTGTGATAACGTATCTATCCAAATTCTAGTTGTTTTCATCAGAGGAATCAATATTTGATTCAGAATCAAGCCACGTGTCTCTATAAAATAATTTTTCCATGCATATCATCTAATATATTATGGAATTTAGTATTTATCAAATTTACATTTAATTAGTTACTGATTTATTATTTACCCCTTTGTTGTGATGTATGTTTTTGTTCAAAATTTTCTGTCTAAAAGATTTTTTCTAAATGGAGATCAATTTCATACACTCCATATGTTTTTTAAAATAGATCAAATGGGTTTTATTAATTCAATTTTAGTTGGGATAGAATTTTAAAATAGGTCTTTTATTATTATGATTTGTTACATGAAGTGGGAATTATTATTTATTCAATTTTCATTAAAAATGTATTTTTTCGGATTGGCAATAATTGATTTGGATATGTTTAGAAATGTATAGAAAATGGGGATCCATTACAGTATGAGAGTGTATGAATAAGACCAAGATTATACATTCCCAGTAATAGAGCTATCATTTTTGATTAATTCCATGTGTGAGATTCCAAAATTTACACCATGGTACCAAATAAGATCATGGGGGATTTGGATCAAGGTAGACTATGAAATATTCTATTTTATTATACTTAAATATCATGGAAGAATTTTTTTCAATAAATTCCAAACTAGATCCATTTGTGTAGAGAATTTTTTTGTTATTTACTATGTTCATTTTATTTAGATATATTCTTCATTATGTGAGTGATTTTTTTGGTTGAGATATCATGATTTATAAGCATTTTCATTTATGTTCATATAAGATAGTGACTATACATACACTCACATTAATTCCATGTGTGGGTGTGTTGACTTTGTTATGTTTTTGTATTGTTTCATTATTTTATATTGGTTTACTAATGATTTAAAAAATATATCTCTTGAGAAAAAAAAATTATTCTTAATTGGGAAATGTTTCCTTGTGAGATTGTTTTAAAAAAAGAAATTTAAATTGAAAATGAGTGTAGAACCAGATTAATGATTTATATAGTTAAATCAATATTTTGATTCTAGGTAGAATTATTATAGTCGTTATACCTCACACCCTTACATATCAATTTGTGATTAAATAGAAATTGTTTATAAGAATAGTAGTAAAGTAAATTAAACTATTAATTATGATGGATCTTCATGATTTCCTCCATACAAGGTTGATGTATATTTTGTTACCGTGATACTGATGATATTGACTGTTCGTTATTATTTTGTTTTCATGGGTTATATGATTAAATATTTTAATTCGATATAGTATGTTTTTGGGGTTGAGAAACCATTGACAACATCTCATTTATTATTCTCTAGTTCTTTTTACCATGTCATTCTGATCGGGTTTGAAAATATATTCATGCTAGATCAGGTGATGGTTCGGGTCCACCAAAGCTGGTTTACTAGAAAATTGTATGATTTTTTTTTTGTATTTAATGGTCAGTAGTATACTAGATCTAGGTTCACATAATCATCAGTTGTAGGAGAAAAGGAGTTCTTGGCACACTATTTTCATGTATAACCTCATGTTTCCATGGGATTTTTTGAATTGTGTTTATGCTTAAACTCTATGATGGGTTTCTTTACATAGATTTTATTTATTTCATTGTTTATTAGGAATTACAGGGCAACACAATAAGGTATATTGTGTTTTGGTGTGAAAAGGAATGATAGAGGGAGGCTCTTGGTTTAGGCAGATGGTAGGTGTAACCATGTGGTACAAATGTGGAATTTTCTACCAACATATAGTAGAACATGCATGTTTGGTGCAAAATTCTCTTTACCATGCAACCAATGAATGCACAATGGATTCATTTTAAAACAATAATGTTTTAATTCATCATTCATTGTGTGTTGTTGATAATCTAGTGATCATTTTTTCATTATGGGAGATTATTATGTGTTTTTTGATATTTATTGAGATTCAAGTGGGATTTGAATAATATATTGTCTCATTTTTATTGAAAACTCATATTAGAAGGAACATATCTTGGAATTGAGAGAGATATATAGAGCTGTGGAGGATTTTATATAGTTAAAACCTCTAGTTGATTTGTGATTTTTGTATTTATTGATATCTTTGACATACTAATTATAATATATGGGTAGTAGAGATCATGTTTGGGTAGTGGGTCACACTCAATAGATTACTACGAAAAACAAATTGTTCTCCCATTTCGATAAGGTAACCCAAGAGTATGAGGAGTGGATTGAATAGATAAAGTGTATATTTTAATTTTTTAATACCCCCATGAAGTAAAAGGGTGTAATCACCACTTATATGTGATAAGCATCAGGTAGGAAATGGTGGTAATCTGTAATTATAGGGATGCAGCATGAGTATCTCACATAAATTAACATTAATGCAATTTTTATCTAGTTTTTCTTCTATCTCGTTATGTTACAGTTGGTGAGTGATCATGTTTTCATGATTTTAGAGAAATGGTATAATATTATTATGAAGTATTCTTATTGTTTTTCTAAGTTGGATCATGTTTCTATAGAGCTCCTCATGAATAATTACCTTAAATAATGGAATTCGGTAACAAGATTGATGGATAATATCAGGTCGTTGCATAGACATATTTTTTACCAATAAATTCCTTGGTGGTATATGAGTTATCAATGATTCCATTATACATTTAAAGGGTGGTAATTTCTTGTGTTGTTCCTTAAATGGTTTATTTCTAGAGTTACTTCTCTATCCAAAACAGGAAGGAAGATAAACCTCTCAGGATGTTTGCAGGATTTCTCAATAGTAATCTGGATCAAAACCAATGGTTTCTTCAGTGTGTGAACAAATGGTATATTATAAATTTAGGAATCATTTTAATACTAGGGATACTTTCCAAATGGATCAGAGTATATTCCACGTGTGTGGGAAACGTAGTCATCTTCCATTATTCTATAAGACTATCTTGTAATGGAGTAGAGTGGGATTTTCATTATAAAGGGTATGAAACTATGATTAAATTCATATAAAGATGTTTGATCTAACCCTAAATTAAAAATGGATTCTCATCATGGGAAGTAGTATTAGAGTGGCCATGAGTCAGGATTTATTTTTTTAATCGATATGGATCCTAAGGAAAGAAATTCTAAGACAACCACCATTTGAGGTACAATGATTATTTTCTTCTTCTGTAGCATCATTTTTAATTGAAACAAGTTATTTCCCTTCATTCGTCTCATTAATGTTACATGAATATTTAGGTATGTGTTATACTTTTTTTCCTTTTATGATAGGCTTTAGTACCAAATTAAGTTGGAGGAAGGAGCAAGTATTTATATTCCTCGAGTGTCGTGTCATTATTTCCCATGTGGATGTCATACGAAATTTCCTAATATTAGACCTATATGTTTTCGATCTCATCATCAGTATTGATTATTTGATTACCTTTAAAGACAAAATTGATTTATAAAATTTTATGATATAGTTTCTATCTAATAATGGGAGATGTCACGTCTTATAGGGTGAGTGAGAGCTATAAATCGGGTTGTAATGGCCCTTATTTCTAGAAAGGGTTTGGTATCATGTTAGTTATCTTGGTTATCCATTGTGGATGAAAAGTATAGTTCTGTTGGAAGCCTTACAATGGTCATGGGAAGGTACTCTAATGTATTTCTATTAGATTTTTCTAGGATATTCCCAAGAGGATGAGTTTCCTATAGATAAAATTCCTAGGATGAACCCTAATTCATTACTATCATAAAAGTGGGGTCTTTCTATGATGATAGATTTTATAGCATAGATGGAGGACAATGGTAATAATTAATTTAATAATACAAGAAAGTTAAAAATGGTTTATCTAGTTCTGTTTTCTAATAATGTTGAGGGGAGTCTTCGAATTATCATATATTCGCAAATGAAAAATTAAAAAATAAAAAATTCCAAAAAATTATAATCATTTCAATGAATTCAGATGAGATCGTATGTTTTTTTGATAAATTGGATATTAAATAACCATTGGTTAAGGTCCATGAATGACGATGTCATTAAGACTGTATTTCGATGTTATTATGGGCTCTTTGAGTATTTTATCATGCTACTTTGCCTTTGTAATTATTTTATTGAATGTGTGGAAACGATGAACAATATATCTCAGTGGCTTTGGACACCTTCATGTTTTTTTTCATTGAGGACATGTTGATGAATTACATGATAGTGGAGGACCACCTATACCATCATGAGGATATTGAATGATAATTTCGTGTGTTCCTTGTTAATATAAGTTTATATTTAAGCCCAAGAGGTGATGTTCCTGGTCCATGCGATTTCTACGAAAATAGGTTTTAGTTATTATAGAGCTAATTTAGGAAGTTATGTCTTTGGAATGTCCTATAAACATGTGTGATATTAGTATATTTTTGTTAGGAATGGGTATTATAGATTCATTGTTCATTACTTCTCAGGGATATCTTCTAAATTAAAAGTATTAACTACGGAAGTGGTGATGATTGAATGGATTGAGATATGAATTTGTTCTTTTGAGGAGTTGAAGGATAACATAATGTCCACAAAAAACTATTTCTAATCCAATGAAATATTATAATGATTATTATTGTAGAATAATGGTTTGTTTTGGGTAAATGCTAATATAGGATAGAAATTAAGTGGATTATATCTCATAATATCTACGAACAGATCAAAAAGATTACCCCAATAATGCCTTGGAGTTGGCATGTGTGATGATTTCATTGAATTCCAAGAACTACTATCTCTTAATATATCATTTTACACATAATTAAATCAATATATATATATATATATACATTTTTCTATTTACAAAGAGGGAATTGAATCTCAAATAGATTTACTAGTCAGAGTATCCGCATAAAATCAATATAGATATATTCTCCCCCCCCAAGGTAAATGATTTCTCCAACACATTTTGAATTTTTTTCTAGTCTAGGGTGTTAGGGAGTTACTAGATGAGTTGGGTTTAATGTGTTTTTTATAGATATGATGTTAGAGTAGAAGGAGTATATAGAGCAGGTGGTTTTGACCAGTCTTTAAGTCACATATTCTCTTATCGATTGAGTTATGAGTGAGTAGTTTTCTAACCTTTGTTAAAATTGATTTTCAGAGCTCTATAATGTTGGGAGACCTTAAGTGATTTTCCCCTGTATATATACAGTTCTATCAATTTTAATTAGTATATGGTAGTTATATTAACCATGATGAAGAAAGAGATTCTTGAAAGGAATTAATAATGTTACTAAGTGAAACACAGGGATAACAATATGTTTTACCCCATGAGGAGTTGGTATTGGTATCCCTAGATGAGGTAATCAATTGCTAATTTTGTTTCCCAATGTTTTACCTACTATAGGATTAAATATGAAAATAAAATAAAAAACATGCTATTCTTTATTATTCACATTCAATTGTGTAAGTTGGGTGGAATATGAATTGATTTGTAGATTTGACTGCCCCATACTCAAAGTAGGAATTATTCTATAACTGCGATTTTAGATCGTTTGAAGAAATAAATATATGTCCTTCCAATCATGGAGTAAAAATAGGTAGTGAAGAAAAATAATATTTTCCATTGAAAGGTTGTTGGGATTTATTTTCAATTAAAAGTGATAGTATCTAACCATGATGTTCATTTTATTTCTCATTTTTTAAGGTACATCAAATATATTTTGGAACCATGTTGAGGCTGAGCATAATGAATAATCCTAGCCAAATGAGTAGTCTTTGCATTCCATCAAAAAAATATATATATACTGCTAGAATGTGTGATTGACTATAGGGGGTTTTGGTAGCGGAAATTATCAATGGTTGAGTATACCAACAACATTACTTATGATCCTCGATCAGGGCTACCCCATTTGAGGAATTATATTGAAAACAATTTCAATACTTGTTTTATTATGTTGAGGTGGGTGAGTGTTTCATGTTAGGAAGGAGTATCATCTTGTAAATGATAGTGAAACTATATTCATATTAGAAAATATTAATTATAGATCATAGATATTTGAATTCATACAACAATCGACGTCATCGCTGGTTAGTGTTTCATGTTAACGATCAAGGGTTTCTATTGGTATATGTTCTTATGGGACCCCGATACTTGTTACAGTAGAGAAATTTAGAATTTTATTTATATTAGGATATTATGTATTTTTGAACTTATTTGGATGATATCCTTTTGATTAGTTTTTCCTCTATTTCTAACCTCATTTCAAGATGTCTTTAACATATCCCGGTTGCAGAGATTTCACCATGATCCATCCCATGTGGTTGTGAGGAAATATTTGTAAGTTGAACCTTATGTCACCATTGGGAATAATACAATTCATATATTGCATTACCAAAATATGGGGATATTTTGAAAATCCATCATGTTGGTCCTTATACTTTGGAATTACGGTGGTAATATTTATTAGACTTGATAGATAGATGATTTAATGGGAAGCAGTGTCCTTATATGTATTCTCCCAGGAATGCCTATGGAATTTTTGTGGATATAAAGTGACATCGTGGGGTTGTTTGTGACATGTACCTGGTCATTGGTATATATTATTTGAATTTTAATATACTTATTTTAATTATAGTTCTTGGATTCATGGAGTTAAAAATTGTTTTTGGAAAAAACTCAACCGGGAACACAGTTGGTATATGGTTTTTCTAACAGTGAATTTTTTTTTCATGACATATGTTAATGGGATATAGTTCTTTTATCATATTGAGATACATTTTTTCCACTATGTAATTTTCATAAAAAACATTGTCAGTTCTATTTTTAAGAGGCAGTAGATCTTGAATGGTTGGTAAATATTTCTCTTAATCATGAAACTAAACTATGGGAGAGGCCGAATTCGTTTATATTTTGAAAAAAGAAAAACATTTACAAGAAATATTTTAACACCCTTGGCCTATTTTTTCCCCACATGTACACAGCCCTAACCTTTGGGGTTTGATCTTCTCCCATATCCCTTGTAGTCGATTATACTTGATTTCTTTTAGGGTTTGAATTGAGTTGAGTACCTTTTCATTATGATTTCATCTTCCACTACCTAATTGTACCCTTGTTTTCATCATTCGTAGATGTGGGAAAACCTTCCCTTACCTATGGCCAAATATCATGTTATTAATAGGATTTCTCAATTTTACATGGGTTGTTAGTGAGTGAGGAAATACCATTCCATATACTAATTTCATTCATCAACGATGATAATATTTGCGTAATATTCATGGTTTAGGTGAATTTTTATTAATTAATATCTAATTCATTATTTATTATGATATTTATTTCTAAAATTTCCTATAAATTGTTTTTGGATTGACGTTTCATTTATGTTTGTTTGGATGAATGGTTGTATTTTAAATATTATGTTTTAATGTAGCCTTCCAAATGGATTTGGATTTAATTCACTCTAAATTTTTATTAAAATGTCTCAAATAGGTTTTAATGTTTTAAATGGGACTTTTAACATATTTTCAATCAGGGATTTTAGGGATTTAATTATTAAATTGAATTGGGAATGTTGATTTATTAAATTTTATCTGAATTCAATTTTATAATTGGTACCTTTTAATTTGGATTTCTTGACATTGAGTATCACATGGGAATAATTGGGTGTACAAGGGCGAATTAATTAGATAAAGAGGATATTTTCTAAGGTTCTGAGTGATACATTGGGAGTAATTTCTATAGATCATCCAAAATATTGTTCAATTGGCTGAGAGATCTTCCAAAATGTAGAACATGGGACTGAGTAAGCTCTTTTTAGATTATAACAAGGTAAACCCAAGAGTGTTTTCAACTTTTTATCCTTGTATATCTTTTCTTAAAAACATTATTGATAGTCTAAATCACACTAGAACCATATGGTTAGGGAAAAGGTTTCTTATTTTGATGTTATCAATGGACCTATATGATTTCATGAACTATGTTATTTCCGAGTTTGGTTGAGATATCTTTTGTTTTAAAAATTTATATTTATGTGGGAATATGATATTATTTATGCTTATTCTAATTTTGATTCCATGATTTTTTGTAGTTCATGTTATGTTGAGTGTATTTTATATTTATTAAATAATGGTTTACTCATGATTTGATATGTGTTTTTCTTTTATAACAACCTTGTAGATTTAAAAATTGAAAATATTTTCAAGTTGGATTTAATGAAAAAGTGAAAAATTATTCTAAAATGAGTTTCAAATAGGATGGATGTTTCAAATTATTAATATCATTATATATACTCATAGTGGTATCATGGTCGGATATTTTCCACACACCATGCATATTCCTTTTGGTAATGGAAAATAATATCTTTTAGGACATAGATATAGGAAAGAGAACTATATATTATAATAGCTCATCTTTATCAGCATAATTTTCCGTTGTTATATTAGGGGAGCCATGGTATAATGGGGTTAGATTATAAGAATCATGTTTTGAAATGATGGTTTAGTTTGAATGTTGTGTATCACCCATTTGGGTCATGATCCCTAATTTGGGATAGTGATATTTTGACTAATGATATCATGAGTGTTATTGTATATGACAAGTTATATATTATTATGTGTTGATGAGGATGATATCATCCATCAGTCTTCATTTTTTTTACTTTGGTTGTATGTTTATATCAAAAATATATTTTATAATTTTTAAGGGTGGTCATCAAATTAATAGATTGGTCATGATGGGTTACTATAGTGAAGTCATTCTAAAATGGTAATCAATGATGTCGTAGTGCATTTTGGATTCTTGGGGAGATCATGAATCTACATTAGGCATTGTTCCTTATCAGCTTATGTGATTGGTTGGGTCTCCCTTGATTGAGAATATTGATTTATTTATTGTAATTATATTCCTTCTTCAATAAATCTTTTTCTATATTTTATAATTTTTTATCCTCTTTCACTAGTATACCAATTTACCTTTTGATATTATCACATTCCCATGACATGCCTCAAGTTTATATTTGAACATGTGTTCAATATTTGTATCTTTAAAATCATTAACACTACTGGTGGTTTCATCGAATTTATCAAAGTAATCCATAAATTACATAATATTTTTGGGATCTTATTCCTTTTATTTATTAATTGAGTTGGACTATTATTCCCATTATTTTAATATCATTCTATATATTTTTATTTTTATAATCCTTTCTCTAATCTATGTAGGTTTTTTAAATTCCTTACTGATTTGACACCATTTATTTCTTAATTTATTTATTATTTCTCATCATTCTCATACTCACCACCTTTTTTATTGGTTATATATTGAAAATTTACAAATTCAACCACAGTTATTGATTTTTAGTCGCATTCTACCTTATTACTCACACTTTTTTCATCTAATGTTTTTTGGATAAGTTTAATTATTCTAATTAAATATTAATCTATTAAATTGACATATTTAGATACCCTAGGATACATATACATATTTTCAGTAGCTTAAACTTCTATATAATTATCCTTCTTTATCTCCATATTCCAAATATTAGAATTCTTCAAATCACAATTGAAGAATATATTATGTAATTCAATAAGAGATAAATATACCAAATCATCTATAGTGTAAATCATATCATCCAACTTATTATATAAGATTCCCATTAATTTCATTAAAATATTAGAATCATTTACTCTATCTATAAAACCTATAATGTTTAAAAAAATATTATTCCCTCAAGTTAAGAAGTCATCAGTAGTTTCATCATTTTTCATCATCACATAATCTACATTTTCTCTACATATTTATTTTTTATATTAAATTACCTTCACTTACCCATTAAAAATATTTTTAGTTTTCTCTTCATATTATTTTTTAGTTTTGAGTCCCCTTACCGTGACCCAATTTTTGAAAAATTATTACAAAATAGTTTTTTAGATAAATAACAAAATATTAATACTTTCCAACATCAGAAGGCTTTCTATATTAGAAATATTAAGCTCAAAAAAATTATTCATAAATAATTTTCATTAATTCATTCATTTTTCATGTTCCCCATAAATATCCATTGTTCTACTTAGAACATATATTAACATGATGATATAAATCAATTGATGGGGAGATTTAAATGCCTTATGTTACGTGGGATAACATATAAGGAATGTGAAGCATGAATAAATAGTGAATGGGTGAGCATAATCATAATCATTATAACATAATCATGTAATCATTATAATAAGATTGAGGGATGAATTTGAAAAATATATGGAATTTGGATTCTTCATAATAATTAAATATGAAAAGTGAATGGATAAAAACAACACAAAGTTTGGATCAAAGATATCAATATATGCGCACTTACAAAATGTGTTTTAATCAAAAAATCATAATTTTGAAGATATATAGAATCATTTGATTATATAATTCACATAATTACATTAGGTATTTTGCATCAAAAATTGAATATCAGGTCCATATAATTTTAGGCCCACCCGTCACATCATTAACAATTGGAAATAATTTATTTCACAATGAATGAAAACATATAACACACATAATAACTATATAAAAACCTATAATGGAATGGTACTCATAATGGTTTCAAAAAGAATTATTTCTTGAATAATTTTTTTTGATAAAAATGAATGAGATAATCATATTTTTGCATTAAACAACATTAATATTGAGTGGATAAGTAACAATATATGAAGAGAAAATGAGATATTTAAAAATGTATAGTCATTTTGAAAAATTATTGAAATTAGAACATATATCATTTATATTGGGTGGAAAAATTCATTTCCCTAGAAATAAAAAGGAATGAATTATGAATGTAATTCTAAATAAAATGGAGGATCATCTATATATGGATTGATGTGAAATTTGATATTACCCAGAAAGCATGAGTTGGGTTTGAGAGTCCACCTACTGTAAATTCATATTTAATTATTCACTTTTAGGCCTCCTTGATAATAAAACTATGCTAAATAAAATATGAAACCAGAAGTTAATTGTGGGAATTATCTTTCTCTTGGAAGACCAATTATAATAATTTTATTATTTTTTTAATTGAAATTGTTATTTGTAAATCTTTCTGATTTCATATATCCATAGAAATATCACATCATGTATCTTTTTTATAATTTTGGTTAAATGAAAATTATAAAAAAGTTAAGTTAATTATATATGACTTAAAATACAATTATATTTTCATATATGTATCATATATTAGTAATTATAGCAATACAAAAAGTTAGTGACACACAAATACCTGTCAACATCATTATTGGTCGTTAATCGATTGTTTATTGGACATTATACAATGAGGATGTGAAAGATATATGATATAAACTTATATTATAAAACTTATTTTCATTGGATAATAAAATTATAAATAACATGTAAATATATTTTGTAATTTTTTTGTCATTAATTTTATTGGAATATAAAAAAGAGGATAAGAAGTTAATAATGATATCTGACTAAAATAATGAATAGAAATTTCCTCTGTCAAGACATTGTTCATTTTAAATAGGCATTTAATTACATAAATATTGGTGTTTTAGTACTAAATAAAATATTTAAGGTCATGATTATTATGAGATGGTAATAGGGAAGGTATTTGACTTTGGTATTTCTAAGTGATGTTCTTTTCCATGGTGTGGGAGATGGAGTATTTATACATGAGTAGAAGAGTTTTTTTACCAAATAAGTATTGGAATATAATTTCCGTTGTATTCTTTTTAATTCATATATTATTTGAAATTTAATTCATATTTGATTATAATAATATGACTTTATGACTATTAAGGATTTCCAAAGAAGAATACATTATTTATTGAATAGAAAAGTAGAAATTTGAAAAAAAATTAAGAATAATTTAGTCTTTAGAATTTGGAACATAAGTTTTAGAATTTGAATTTTAAATACATTAATTATTCCACTTATTAAACCTAATTTCATTCAATCCTAAAATTCTAGAATTTTTTAAATCATCATTACATATAGAATGATTCAGTTAAAATAGACCAATTATATAAATACTATATTATTACTATTCATGCAGGAATGTTATATTTCATTAAATTTACCATAAGAACCCTAATAAAATTTCACCATGATGAAACTGAAACTAAATTTAATTTTTCAAATATAATTAGATTTCTTTAAGAATTATTTTTAACAGAAAAATTATTGTATTTCTAAAAATATACTAAAATATAGATTATAAAAAAGTGTTTATACTTTCTTTGATTTTTTTTCCATTATTTTTATTTTGCATCCTTAAAATATTTGAATATTTTTTTAATTACACATAAAAAATATTATTTTTATTACATTTTATTGTTTTACGGTAAATTTATTTTATAATAGATAGTTTAATTTTCCCAGTGGTTAGGGCACTATTCCAACAGTCATTACTATTGTAATGATCACCTTACTATTCAAATAGTCATTTTATCTCTTATAAATATCTCTTCATTCTTTAATAGATAATTCATTATACTTCCTCCTATTGTTTTATATTTTTTTCCTTCCAAAATATTGATCAGATGACAAATATTTTTCTTCTTTTCCATAGTGTTAATCTCAATGATGATAATTTATATAGTTTATAATTATACATATTTTATCATTCTAATTTACATATATTATTTTGTAATCCCAATATAATATTTCTCTTTTTCATGGGATTATTTGTTGACTATTATAATGATATCCAATAATAAATTAAAGGTTGTTTTGTTGTATTCATATTTGTCTCATGTGAATAATACTATACGATAATACACCACAAATTTATTTAGTAAATAAAATATTATGTATAAATCCTAATAAATTTCATTCGTCCATGATTTAAAAATGTCATCCCTAAAATTTAAAGTCATATTCATTATTGAGAATAGACTAGGGTACTTAAGTTTTATTGTTTCCTTAATTTCTCATGCAATCTATTCATATTTGTTTTCCTCCAAAGAAAATTGAAAAGTTGAGTTGTTTAAGTGAATATAACATTTTCTATATGTTCTAATATATTCACTATATTCTCCTCATATGATAGTAAACGATCTATTTGCACCACTTCATGATTCAGAATGTGTGAGGGATCGAGCATGTACTTCCTCATTCTATATTCAAGGACCAAAAAAGAACTTGATAATAGTTTGGTGGAAGTACTAAATGAAAGACTAATTCTCCTATGCTCTTATGTATCTCAAGGAATCCAATATACCTATGTTTGATTGTTTCATTATTTTTGAATCACGTGATTTTTTCCATGGTAATATTCCAATGAAAACATTATCTTCATCTCTAATCCACAAGTCCACTTGATAGTTATGAACATAAACCTTTTCCTAAATCATAACATATTTTTTATATTCTAGGAAGAACAGATCCTCTTCTATTATATGTTCCACAATATCATTTCCATGTCTCTTTCATTCACCAACATCATCCCAACATGTTTGTGTTCTACATCTCTTCCTATATGGAGATTCGTATTGGGGCATTTCAATAATATAATGGAAGATGTTATTGTATGGTATCTGAAGTAATTGGATATTTTGATCTCATCCTCTTATAAATTATATTTATAAATATCATACTATGCATGTGAGTGTCTGAATAGCCCTTTTTATAGTGGATATTAGTTTAGGTGTTGTGGGTCACACTAAAATTCAATACATAATTCATATCATTATGTATAATTACCCTTTATTATTATGTGAAATCAAGATCATGATAAAAATTGAATGAATGTGGTGACCTTGTATACTCACCACATACGTTGTGAATATCATGGTGTGAATTTAATTAGAGAAATCATCATTAATGGTGATAAAAGGGTATTGTAGGTGATTTGATCCACCACAAACAATTTGGAATTTATTTTTTTATATCTCTACGAAACCAGTTATAATTTCCATGGTGATGTTCTCATATTTCAATATTTTCATGTGAAATGGTTTAATATTCTTTTTAGACTAAGTTTTCCCTAACATAACATTATGATATACCAAGAACATTTAGGTGTACTCAACAACTTACTTCTTTATGTTTTTCTCACAATAATCTCTTTTAAATATCACATAACATTTTGGTACTTCTAGTATGAATAGAGAAATATAAGATACAAAAATTATCCAACATCTTCTAAAAAATAATCATATTTTTAGAACATCGAAATATATGTTTGTAAAAGTACATTTTTCATTTGTAAAATGTTTTACTAATTGAAATTTCCTTGTCACTAAAGATATGGTAAAAATAATACCGCTAAATGTCATTGTGACTGGTTAAATAGTTCTTTTACAATTTTAATAATATGAATAGATAATATATATGTTGTTCAGTTTGTTTGAAAAAAAAATTATATTATTTTTTTTCAATAATAATATATATATATAATCTCTATTTATAAATTAAATTTAAAAAAGTTTAAAAATTTTTATCACAAAAAAATCAGATTTTATTTGTTAGTTGATTATATATAATAAAGTTGATTTAATTAATAAACAGAGAAGATTTTCACATTCTAAAACATAAAAAAATATATGTTACATTAAGAATGAAATATAATAAATAAAGAATCAAAACATATTTGAAGTTAATTAAAACCTTAACAAAAGATAAAAACACAAAAACTGTTGATCAATCCTTTCCCCACCGCACCCACCCCCAGATGAAAATAAGATTTGTTGAAAGAAACCAATATGTATATTGGTTGGAATCCTCCATCATCTAGACATTTTCAACCATGTTATAATAATAGTTTCTCTTTATAGAATGTCACTAAAGATCTTACATCACCCTATAAGTAGTCCACGAGAATAAACAAATCCTGTAAAAAGCTCCATCGATAGGGAGGAACCTCATGTTTATTATATTCCAAATCCTTTAGCTCCAAGATCAATACCACACACATCCATATATCATACCCACATATCAGTGAAAAATATCTACAATAATTGAAACAATACTAGATGTAAATCCCTATAATTGAATGTATAAAAATGATTTACAAATAATGATCAATTTTAAACATACTAAGATTTAATTTGTAAAAAATACACTAATAAAGAACCCAAAATGTTCATTGAGTAGCACAAAAAATTAAACTTCCAATAATGGACCCGAAATGGAACTCTATGATCTATATGATGCGAAATAGCCAAAAAATCCACACACAAAAAGATCATACCCAATTTTCTTTGTAAAATTTCAAGATGAATTAAAATAGAAAATAGATATAAAGAAAATTATAAAATAATGATCTTCATATAATGAACATTTTGATATCTTACTAACCATTAATTTTAGAAACAATCCACTAAAATAATAATAAAACTTCACTGTAATAACTTGTAATGAAACCACCTATAATGGACCTGAATTAAATACTTATACGCTACCTGATGTGACCCTGACACATAACCATAGACACAAAATATCATAACCAAAATTTAGTGAATAATTATTCCATTATTTGAAACAAAAACATAGATAAATTAATGTAGAAAACATATCTTCATTGATTGATTATTTTTTACCCTACTAGCCTCTAATTTGGGAAATAATACTCTTAAAATGAACTTGAAATGATCTCTGAGTAACACTAGTAATGAAACAACCCCAAATTCTCACTTGGTATTGATAGTATGAATAATTTATTAGGGAAGGTGGTTTCTAGCAGTGTTGGTCTGATATAGGGTAATCTGGATGGAATTTCAAGTATTACAAGTTTTAAGATCAATGATTATAGGTCTACTGGTCAAAGCCTTGGATATCAAGTGTTACAGGGGATCCAACTAGTTATTTCTAAATTATGTACTTGGAAAAAGGTCTTAATTGTGAACTCTGTTTCTGAATTATGATGAAAAGTCATTGGAAATTTTATAATTAATGAGGTTATGAAAGTGGATAAAGAATCACAAGAGATTTGGGGTCTGAAAATAAATATATTCACATCAACATATGTAGAACACTGATGGTAGTACTTATATGGTCATAATTGGTTCACACATGAAAAAGGGGTATGATGAGGGGTGATACCCATATTCTACTACTTGAACTAGATCTCATTATAATGTTTCATGTTATAGATAATAAGAACATCATTGGATCCAATATAGTCTCTTATAGATGTACACAAGACCACTAAAACCCTCCCAGGGAATCAAGAAACCATTGATCTAAATCAACCCCATAATGTGGAGCAAGGATCTAATGAAAGGATATTATGAAGGATAAAATAACGGTCATAACCATCAGGGTAGGTTGTGCTTGCTAAAAACCTATCTGTTAAGGATCTTATTTTTGACAATTAAGCATGTAGTGACTTGGTTGGGTAGACATGGAATGTCACAGATAGGTCAAACCCAAGCGGGTGTGGTCATCTAATGTAGTATCTTCTAGTAAATCATATCCATGAGTTGGTTAATAGTACTGAGGTAGTATATAGGAATGATGACTTTACTCGATAGGAGAAAGCTAATCTATTCCAAGCTAAATATTTTAATGCTTAACTCGTTGATGTGGATTTTAATGGTATTACTGAATAGGATTATCATTCTTCCTCTAACATACATGAGTATATTTATTTATAAATATAATAGAGCAAGATTGAAAGAAACTGGGGTTATATAATGCATGAAAATCAACCTCCTATGACGAGCTATTATAAGAAGGTCCTAGAAATGGGAAGTAGAAAGTAGATAGGTATTTAAATTCCCAAAAAAATAAGTGTAAAACATGGATTACACTCTCTATACATGAACTATATACACTATATCATGGAATCCACATACTATGTGGGAAACAGATCATGATTATTTATATTTTCCTTATTATTTGACAAATATTCCCACTTCATACCCTATGAAACCTTCACTTCATTACATAAACTGAAACATGATATGCTTTTCATACTCATCATTTTGTCTATTTATGATTAGTTTATATGGTATGAGGAATTACTAAATATAACGATGGAGGAACATGGGGTGATGAAGTAAAAAAATGACATACCTTAGCAATAATGTTCTACAACAACTTTTGTGTACACATTAAAGGAACATTTTATTAAAATCCGAAATGAAATAAATAATAATATGCTGACATGGGATGCAATTCACTAAAATAAAATGAAGTTATTTTCCATATTATGGTGGTAAATGGAAGATATTCCACCAAAATATATTAAATTAATAAAATTTCCCACACTTTTAAATCTTTGGATAAATGGTTAATAAATGAGCATTAATGGGTTAAATAGGATTATCTAATTAATTTTTATTGACCCACTATCCGAGATATTTATGAACTAGATGAAATTGAATTATAAAAATTGTATGTTATTGTTATAATCTCAACCCAATTGATAAAAAATACCAATAATCATTAAAACAAAACCAATAAATTCTATAGTTTTGGTATGCCATCAATTTTTACACTTGAAGATTTAAAATATATATTAATTTATAGTATACCACACCACATATATATAAAAATCCTACACAAGAAGAATAATTCCAAAATAATGTCCATACAGATCAATGAATGATTCAATATCATAAATCAACATTTTTGTAAAAAATAATTTATTATAATGAATTATTAGGATCAGCCTAAGATAAAAAATATATTATATTCTCATATCATTAGAAAAATTGAAAAATATATGATGGTAATATCATATATGTAAAAGAAATAATTTGGGAAGCCACGATTCTCCAACTATCACTCACTATCAGTGTAGTCAATAATCCATGAACCAAATAACCTCCTTGAATCGTTCTCCTTAAAGACTGATTACAAATCAAACAACCAAAAAAACCCAACTTTACATTTATAAGGAGTGATATAAGAAAAAAAAACCTCTATCAAAGCTATATTTGATTAAATCTCCCAAACACCTTCATCTATGTTTCCCCATCAAGGAAGGAATGATGATGAGACAATCCGTCGGAGTAAATCATACCAACCATAATGGGGATAGAGAAATGATCGTTGATATCACTTCCTAGAAGAACTATCGATGCATGATACTTTTCAACCAGACCATGCATTTTAAAAAACATGAGATACGAGATTCCCCTAACAATACACCCCTAAATCATATGTTATCAAGAAACAATGATAGTGGATGGAGCCAGATTGAGGAACCCAACAATTTTCTCTGATATGAAGACATGATGAATGAATGATTGACCACCAACATATACTTTCAACATAGTAAATCTCATAGGTGGACGAAACACATATTAATGTGAGGAGGAAGGTGTCTCAATTTATTTAAAAATATAATAATATATATAATATTATAACATTTTATAAAAATATAACATATAAAAAATTAACAAAATATAATATAAAAAATATAATATTGTCACTACATAAAATATTATCAAATTTAATAACATTGATATGTATAATAAAATATAATAATTAATTACATTTAAATTAAATATAATAGTTATATTTCTTAATTTGGTCAAACTAGTATTACTTACCTCCTTTCTTTTAAGAGACATTGTATGTCTTAACCTAGTCCAGTTCTAATATGTTGAAATTAAAATCATGTATTAATAATTATATATATGTGTGTGTGTGTGTTTATATATATAACAATTCATTATTAATAATAAATTTTTCAATTCAACATGTAAACACACATAATAATTGAAAAATTATATGGTTTTACTAAATAATTAATTAATATATATTAAATAACTGATTATATTTTTTAATGTATTATTTATTTTTACATATATTTCCTATAGTAAATGATTTTTTTGTAATATTAAATAATATTTATAGATTCATCTGTTAGTGAAGTATTTTTCGGTATTTCTTAGATAAAGGGACACATTTAATGTTTGATAAATGATATGTTTGTTTTAATTGATTATTATTAACAAATATATATGTTTGTAAAAAAAAATTTAGTACATATAATCAATATAAAAAATATATCTATATTTTATTTAATTACTCATTTTTACTATGAGATATATTATACGAAAAAAAAATATTTTGGTGCAAGTCATTTATTTTATAGTGAGATCATTATTTATATATGGTGAGGAAGGAACAAAATGTTTAGCTCCAAATCGAATGACATTATTATCATCGTTGTGAAATTCCCGAAGCTTCCCCACCATTACTACATTCACCATCTTTTGATGCTCCATATCATCCCTTTTGACCTCCTTGAACATATCTCATATAGATGATGGAAAATAACTTGCGAAAGTTAAGATTCTATCCATACTAATATGATTTTTAGATCTATCCATTTCAAATCCATGAATATATGGTCTTTCTAAATCCACAATAATGACAGTGTAGGATATTCTATTATTCTAATGGCCTCAACTACCTTATTCACATATCAAGGATGGTAGTGAATAGAGATATCATAGACACTGATCAGATCTAACCGTATTCACTAGTTTATTTTGATAACATTATGTGTGAATATATACCTTAGAAACATAGGATCTATATATACACACACATATCACCATGAAATTAGTGCCACTAATTAATAAGACTAAAGATAATAGTTTCAGACTCGATATTATTTATCATGTAGTGTTGGTCATGGATCATTAAAATTCAAGAGGCATAGGCTATCACTTTATCATTATGTATAAGAACAAAATTAAAAACATTCTATGAAGAAACATTGATTAACACGATACCTTCTCTACATGAGGGTAGTGAGAGCCCAAGGAACATGTTTATCCTCTTCTAGATATCCTTAATTATTTTCATATATTTTTCGAAACAAACATACATTAACCCTTTCCATGTTAAATAGTTATTTGGATAGAAAACCATGATAAATTGATCATAAATCATTGGTAGTACCCATCTATACCATGAAAAATATAAAGTTTTATGAAATTGGAGGGTCAATGTCCTTCCAAAATTACCTTTTTCATGGAAGTTTCCATAAAAATTCCTTCACTTTTGACAATTTTCCCCATGAATGTGACATACTACATCATATCATAACACTTGTATAACAAATAATACAGTGTCTACATTCCAAATGTCACTAGAAAAATCCTTAGTCACTATGCCCATTCCCCCAATATCTTAGAGTTAATGATAATGTAAATGATAAATACAAAAAAATTGTACTAATCTCAATAGAATTAATTCTTAAAATCAGTAATGATTTTAGGGGAATTAGTATTTCCAAATGCAACCACAACGAACGTAGAGTATCTGTACCTTTTATAAAGGCTTATCTTCAAAACATTTTCCTTCTTTACCTTTTCTTGATGAAATATAGAATGAAGATCCCCCATTCATAAAAACTATTATCCATGAAGTTGTTCATGTAATTCAACAATTCTTGGTAGTGGATACTTGTTTTTTATGGCTCTATTATTCAGCTTTGAGAAACTGACACACAAATGCATTTATCAATATTTTTTGGAGACATGGGGAACCAATGCACCCAAAGGTGATAAAATAGGGTGTACTAACCCTTCATATAAATTCTATTGTACCCAATTTTTAACTCCTCAAATTCAATCAGATCTATTATAAATAATAATTTAGTGTTAAAAGTTGCACTAGATATGAGTTTTACTAATAAATCTACCTACAAATCATGGAGAGGATCAATATACTCTTGAAAAAATACATCAATTTATTCACATAAAATTGGTTTTTACTCATGGTTTTTATTTTAATCTAACGTAACCATTTTGGAAATATAAACATCTTCATTTGGTGTCAACACCCAAACTGATGATGGATTTTGCAATAGAGATGCATTATCTTCCTTGAATTTGTACATGATAATGGGATGGTTCAAAATATGGATTGGGATTTCCATTTACTGATAGATAATGTGTGATCTATATAGTAATATCTAATCTAGGTTATTTATAACATCAAATACATGCATGTGAAGGATGAATATAGTCTATGGAATAATTTTACCACAATTGATGATAGGATAAGAGTATGACACATGGGATTGATTTATCACTCTACTTGATGTTTTTGAAGAAATGTTTACTTAACAGTTACTTGTTTACAATTTAATAGTTCAAGAAAACTTATAGGATATAAGTTAATGTTTAATAGCATAATAAAATGGAAATTTTTCCCATTTTAGAGTGAATAGTATGTGCACGTTCAAAGAATTTATATTCTTATTCTTCCTTAGTTGTGGTGATCACATAAGAGTTTAGTTTCTACTTAATCTTTGGTGATTTCTAGAACTGATTTCCCTAAAAGGATCATGGTTTATTGAATTATATTTCATAGACACCATTATTTTCAAAGTAAAATCATATAACCATGGGTGTTTTATTGGGAGGTTTCATCACTTCCTCCATCAAATTAGACAGATTGTACATGTCTCTATGACATTCATTTTCTTGGTTGTCATCTCTCCCATACATAAATCATTTCGTTCTACCATTGAGAAAATTCACATTATTATTCTTCAGACAAGATAATCATGTGGTGGTTGGACCTTTATTACTCCTTTTAAATTTGATCAGAGATATTTAAATTTCATTTCTATATACTTATATCCATGTCAAAGGGATCATTATCTATACTCCATGTATAATTAGAGAACACATCAAACTACTTCTTAATAATTCCAAAATTATCAGATAGATATATCCTATTTTTGATGTTGTTATAAATCACTAAAGGATCAATCAATAATTTTTATCATTGTGGAATACAAATTGTAAGGTATATATTGATATACTAGATAAATTTTCCTCCTATTCCATGATATATTAATTTTCATTATTATTGTTATCTAGAAACTATATCCCAATTTTTTTCAAAGAGTTTGAGGGAAATAATTGTTATAAAATAACATATTAAATTATTCCCACTCTATTTCTTCTATTCCAAATTTTGTCTTCATATTCATAATAAACACAAAACATTAATAATCATATCCATATAAATGATAATCTTCTATAATTACCATATACATATCTGAATAGATAACTATAGAACATTACATTTACACTATTTTAACCAACGTTTCCATGATATTTGGATAAGAAAACCGACAAAACACCAATGGATATTCCCTTATAGAATATTATGTGGCTATATTTGTTTATGTGAAAAAGTGGACGTTTTAAATGGTTTACATTACTGTTCGTAGCCTAATACAACTGGGTAAATATTCCCATGGAGTTTTGAACTCCACATCCCATTATATTGAGAATTTCATTTGAATAATCATTACATTGCCCCTCATATGGGTTATTTTCCTACTTCCTCTAGGTTCTAAACATTGTCAAAACTGAAAAATGGGTTTAAGTACACTTATGTCAATAATTAATAAATAATTTATTTTAATGTGAAAATAAAATCTTATGTGATATCATATGGGATCCATATGATTATTATATCCTTGTTCTAAATTGATGGTTCTATGATTATGTACTTTAATCCATTTCATTGTTTAAATGAAATATTTACCCTTTATATATAACTTTTATAATAGTTTATTAAGTGTTTTTTTATTAATTTGATAATTTCACCCAATATTATCGAACAAGGTGTAGAGAAATACCTCTTCTCATTTCACCGAGTGATGATCGAGTTAATGCACAATCATCCCTTTTTATGGGTACTACCCCTAGGTAAATATGTTCTAGATGAATAACCAAATATAGTATCTAGAAAAAGAGTTTATTATTGAAAAACCAAATTCTCAAATTCATTAAAAATGAATTTAGGATGACCACCTTTAATCTCAAATGAATCAATAGGGTTTAAAAAATGTTTTCTAGTACTAACTATCTAATTTACTAAACCATGATAAACTAAAAATGATTGTTACCAAAACTTTTCATAAATTATTGTTATATAATTTTTCAGATAAATAACATAATAATAATACATTCTTTAATACAATAGTTTTATTATTTTTCAAATTAGGGTCATACATCATTTATTCATAATAAAATATTAACGTTATGTCATTACTTTTTCATAGATCTCGTAAATTTCTAACGATATCCTTGGTATATATATTTAAATGAGTACATACATCAATGAAATGTGTGATTTCGAAGCGCAGTAAGGGGAGGAATACCATATATGTAATTAAGGACGCAAATCAATTGTACATTAGTGAGAAAAATTATCATCATCATTTCATAAGAATGGTATCATCATTATAAGAGTGAGGTAAGGAGTTGAAAAAGGCATGAAATTCATCATACGCATAATAATGATACATGAAAACACAACGATCAAATACCACACATATTTTGAATAAATATCTCCCAATGTCAACACATAACAAATTCTTATTAATCAAAACATCACAATTGTGAATAACAATTGCATAATGTTCACAAATTATACACATAATCACAAAAGATATATCAAATTACACAATGTATTATTTGGATATATAATAATACCCCCATACATAACATTATAGAATATTTAAAACCATGTCTCCTTGAATGAAATGATGTATATAAGCATCACAGTCATGAAATAAATATATTGAATAGAATGTTTTAAAAAAAGGTTTAATAAATCATATATTCATGAATAACCATTGGGGTAACCTAAATAATTTGGGGAATAATATTTTCATATAAATCATCTACATTCTTGAATTGGTATGGAACAAGACAAGAGGAGTCAATACTATGTTTTGGACTATAAAGTTAATTTTTACAAATCAATGAAATTGGATTATAAATCAATTCAATGTGGTAGATAGATGTATATCCATAGAAAGAAATCGGTATTAATTTTAAAATTAAATATTATGGACAATATTGGATTATACATGCTAGGAATAATTTTAATGAGAAAATACCCTAAAAATAATGATTTGGGTTTGACAATACCTTTTTCTTAAATCTTGAGTTTTTAATCGCTTGTGAATCTCATTTATAATAACACTATGTTTATTAAATAATTCAACATGAAATGAATTATGTTCAATTATTCCACTTTATTTAAATTATAATAATTATTTCTTATTTCATTAATTCCATTTGTTAATGGTGAAACATTTCGTATGATATTTCCTTTAAAATATCCCAAATTTTTTTTATTTCCCTATTTTATAGGGTCATTTATTCATAAGTAAAATTTATAATAAGAGATTTAAAAAATTTAATTATTCACTTATATATTTAAAATATTTTATTTTAAACATACATAAGGCATGTTATATGAAATTAAATGTCAATTTCCTCATTGGTAGTTAATCGACTATCAATGAAACATTTTCCAAATAGGTGGTGCGAGATATATAATACGTAGATCTATTATAAATATAAATTTTTGAGGTTATTAAAATTATTAATATAAAATTAAAATATTTTTTGATTGTTTTAATAAGGTTTTTACTAGTACAGAAAATGTGAACATGGAGTTTGAAAAGGAAAACCGAACAAAAAGACAAAAGTATATTACCTCTTTTTTTGAAGTTGTTCGTTTTACATGACACATAACATTTTTAAATCATTGATTTTTATTACTCCATAATATATATAAGTATTATAAGGGTATTATGTAATGATAATATGAAATATTTTCGTTTTTGGTATGTGGGTTTGATTTTTTTTTCCATGAAGAGGGAGAGAGGGCATTAATACTGGACGAGAGGAGAGTTTTTAGTAAAACATATTTTATAAAATATAATCTCCATTGTGGGAATTATAATATATAATATTAATATTTTAATATTATATATGTTAAATAAAATTATTTTTTTCAACATTTAAATATTTCCAAAACCATATTAATTATTTTATTTGAGTTAAAAGTGAAAAAATGATTTTTTTTATTTTCATTGAATTCTATATAAATTTGACATTGGAAACAAGTTATTTTTTTGGAATATTAATTTCATTGATTATTTTACACAATATTTTTTTTTTGAGCCATATAATATAGAATTTATTATGCCACTATTACATATTTAATGATTCAATTAAAATAAACCAATTGTGTAAAAATATTATTTTTTCCATTTAATTAAAAATTTAAGTATTTCGTAAATTTACCAAAAAAATCATTGTTAGTCAATTTTGATATAATGATTATAAAAATAATAATTATTTTGCCAAAAACTATTTCTAATATTGGTAAATTTAATTAGTAACATAAAAATTATGTTTTTTGAAATATATTATAATATACTTTATATAAAAAGGGTTTCTAATATTTTAGAGTTTTTAGTTAAGATATTTATTTTATGGAATTAAAATACATATATATTGATTAATTACACATGATAAATATGCATCAATATGAGATTCAATTATTTTTTGTTCAAATTACTATTATAATGATTATGATACCATTCCAACGGTCACATTACTATTCCAATATTCATATTTACTCTTATAAATAACTCTATATTCCTTAATATATAATTCAATACACGTCCTCCATACCATACATATTTTCAGTTTTAAAAAATGTTGATTAGTTAAATAATATTTTTCTTATTTTCCATTATATTGTTCATGGGGTAGATAATTTTAGCATATTGAAATGATCACAATTTTCAGAATTAATTTTAATAATTTTCATTTTTGGAATTGTAATATTTTTAATTGTAATGAGATAATATATTTAATAACGTTACTATATATATTAATGAAATAATATTTTTTGAGTTTTATGTTCTATAAGTTTATAATACTATATAATAATATAATAGAAATTTATTTATCAAAAAGAATGTTATTTATAATTTTTGTGTTGTTAGACAGATCAATTTTATTTACATTTTTCTAGATAATGAAATTAAAATTAAAGTATCAACCTTTACACAAACTTGTAAATTCATCTTATTAGATTTAATCATTGGGTAATCCTTCGAAAATATAGTAAAACTAATTATAGTGACATTAATAACTTTTAGGTCCATAGAAAAATATACGGAATCATTTTTTCCTTCCATTAATAATATTTAATTCCATTAAATGTGGGTATACATATACCATTAATAGAATTTAGATTATTAATATTTTATATTGAAAAAATTGGATCACTTATAAGAGACTACGATTAATCAAATACCACTTGTTGTTGCCAAAAAATATAATGTAACACTGAGAATTAAGAGATGAATAATTCTTACAATTTTAAAATACTTTAATGAAAAAACCTATAGGAGATGTTAGGGTATATATCCTTATAAAATTTAATTCTACCCTACTCTTATATAGTAGAATAAAAATTAATATAAGTGATAAATGATTTCAACAATATTCACCCCTAGAATATGTGACTATGTTTTTTATATGTTTCGGTCAAGTCGAAGAGAAAAATTATATCAATAATATAATAAAATAATAAAAAATTTTGGATGACATCATCTTTTACCCAATATAACCTATTGATTGTTCTAGCCAAAGAATGATTATATTAGATACCTCTAGTTTACAAAATATATAAACCAAAATATGAATGTTCCATTCTCATAATACTTCATTAGAACAAAATTAATTATATTTCTTCAATAATTTAAAACAAACATAATGAACACATGATCAAAATCATCAGGAAAATAAACATATGTATATTCATCATATAAATTATCAGCATCTAGAACCTGAATGTACTAAAGTGGTTATTTCTCACCGAACATCTGAAACCTTGTTTTTTAGTTCCTCTAATCCCCCCCCCCCTCAAATTTATGAATATTTATAACATTGATTATGATCTATCTGAGTTTCTATAGATAATTCTTTAAATTTTATCTTATAATTATATACCATTCATATATTGGGAAAACATCTTGGAAGAGTGGACACATAATTAGACACATTAATTCCGTACTATTTGGATTAGTTTGTCTTCTCATTCAAAACACACTCATTAATTATTATCTATTCCATAGAACTAGAATTGGATATCAAATATTCTTAGACAATTCTTACATTCCCTCATTTATCTATTCATAATATTTTTTCATAAATTACATGTTTATAGTTATGGAACTTATTTCAAATAGTATATCTTAGCCTCATCATAATTAACAAAACATTTCTTTCATAATTATTTCACATCTATCATTATTTAGCATATGAAATATATTGTTAATATACAATTTCATCAAACATTCTTCCAAAATCTGGAGAATATATTCAATGGCTATAGAAAATATTTTTATATTTTAAAAAATATGGATTATTTTATTTCCCATCTATCATTCCCCATTTAACTATTTTTGATATTTTAACACATGAAATTTTAGCACCTTGATTGAAAAATTAATATAAATCTTATTCCATACATGTTTTTATTCTTAGATTCTCTAACATAGAATAATATATTCCCTAATCGAAAATTTATTAGAATTTTTCTTTTAAAATTATTCAATGTATAGGTTATAATTATTAAAGATAATTATCAACATCTACTAGTCTTGACTTCGTAATCACCTCCTATACAATAGGCTATGTAGGAAAAATTCCATACTTATGCATCTGAAATAAAATTTACATCCAGTTTATGAATCGTATACTTCATAAATTTTTTTTTAATTATCATTCTAGAATAAGATTATTATTCCTTTATTATTCTTGTACTTCTAGTCTAGAGTTATCCCTTTCATTTCATGTTTTAAGATATCAATACGATGAAAAAGAACAATGAGTAAGTTCTAGGTGAGCTAATAATTTTTTTCTAATTATCTAAGAATTCGTGTAAATTCTGATAGTAGTTCAGCTTCATGATACTCCACTTACTCAAATATTCAATTATATTTCATATGAACATATTTTGGATACACATGTATTTAGAAATTATGGTTTATCATCCAAAAAATTATTTTCAAGATATTGATTCTTGAAATTAGCTTCTAAATTCAACAAAAATATACTCTCAAAAGTAAAGATAATGTTATTAAACATAATTGATCTTAAATAAAACGGACCTTCAATAATTACAAGTGTAATTCATACAAAAAAGGAAACTCAAATTTTCCCTTGGAAATAGGAAATGTCTAAAGAACCCTATCATTGGTTTTTTCTACTATCAATATGGGGATCACCTGAACCAAAATTAGACATACACTCCCATACTACTCAAAAACACAACTCATACCATGCTATAATGAGTTGTGACATATTAATCCAAGAATAAAATTCTTTATCACCATCTGTATATCCCTTGAATTTACAACACATACATACAAAATAATATTGTGTGACAACATTCAAATAACCATGTTTTATCACCCATTCTAATTCTTTGTGAACAAAGTATTGTACTAGATATCAATTATCCTCCCTTTACCCACAAGAGACCAATCCATTTTGGATAACCCATTAATATCTTATATAATCATTATATGAAACAAAAAAATCAATATATAATTATGATTCCATCTTCTGAAAAAAACCACAATACCATAGAAACTATTACTGATATACATCCTAAGAGCCCATAGAATCTTATATGCCTTTCTCCACTATCTCATGGGTATCCAAATCAACAAGAAAAGTAATTTCAAACCATGAAACATCCCATGTAAACCCTTTCTATGGAAATCTATCTCTAAGACATCTAAATACCATGAGAAACAATTAATGGTTAATATCACCAAATATACATCATAATTGCATCACCATAGCCAGATAATATTACCTAATAACTAATAAATCTAGTTTAAATTAATCTATATATAAACAGTAGTTTATTCAAGGAGACCATGATCAACATATTATTGAAATTATAATTCTATTAATCAATTACCTATAATTTACATGATGTTGCCATATGATTTGAAAAATGTTTTTAAAAAACATTTTTACAATAAAATGTAGACATTCACATGTCCAGAAGAACCCCTATGCCCTGTTTGATGTATGAACATCCACCTCATATCACATATAAAAATATTAAAACAAAAATTATAAATAAGAAAAAAATATCATTGATGAATAAAAATGTAAAGTAACATTTAAAAAAAACCACAACTCTGTCACATTGGTAACACGAACATCCAATTGGATAGGTGATCATGAAAAACAACCCAAGGTCCATCTCAGGCTCTAAAACCTGATTATATCTGATTTCAATATCCAAAATTGTAAAAAAATAAAACCCAATATCAAATAACATTATGTAATTCCTCATTTAAAATTAACCAAATAGAAATCATACTAGGTTATTTACAAGACCGTAGTTGTGTGTCGTCATATGCCAATGTTTTATGACAAGTAGTAAGAGTATCTAAAAATAATGGGGAGATTACACTCTCAATATCACAATAGTAGAAAATGTTTAAATTAATCAACCTAAAAAATGTTATATCTTATAGAATATATGAAATTATATCTTAAAAAAGAACATAGAAAATAAATATATATACATTCTATATTAAGGAATAATCCAACTCATACATTCATACATTTTTATCGATCTCTAACCAAGGTGATCACACATATAAAATAAATAGGGAATTAAAAGGTATAAATAGTTATATTATATAAAGAATATACACCTCATTTATCTCATTTAATTTCATCAAGAAACTCTACACATACCCCCTTCATTAGTTGGGCTCATATTTTCATTTGTGGCTTAAGGGTTATAATGACCTATGATATTAGATGCATTAATTTAATACTCTCTTCGAAATATTCTCCACATTAAACACCAAACATAAAATATTGATGACATATAATATATTAACAAAATTTATGATTAATACAACCACAAATAAATAAAAAAGGATTAAAATCAATTAAAAATACATAAACAATAGTATCATGAACACTTTATTTTTTAAAATCGAAATTTCAATGAAATCATTATTTCATTAAAAATATTTAATTATCCTTTAAAAGTTAAATTTATAAATTTATTAATTTTAGTTTTGAAAAATGGACATGATTTTTTAATTTCATGTGATAAATATTGGTTGGGGGGAATTTTTGAGATATGGCTAAAATACATATTTTTATGTGAATAGTGAAATATACATATTTTTCAAATATTTTTAATTTTATGAAATTATTAAAAATAAAGAATTGATTATTTTTTAAAAAATATAGATATATATATATATATTAAAATAGACCATTTATAAATATTAATTACTAAACCCAAGTGTAATGTTTTGGAATCTTATGTATTGTTTTACTCAAAAATTGGTTTTATTTTCTCATGTAAAAAGTTATTTTTCATCATATGTTGAAACATTGTATCCTAGATCACATTGATATCACTGGAATGGGGTGGAGGGAATTATAAATCTCATTATTTTATGAGATATTTTGAAAACTCATCCTATGAAACTAGTCAGTGTTTCGATCCACCCAATGATATCCCTCAACCACACCACATATGCATTAAATATAAAATGGGATACAAACATGTGATATTTAATAGGACATGAGTAATTTATTACGTGTTCCTAAGTTTTTTATTGTTCCAAAATTTATTCATCATTATTATCACAATTATTACAAATCCACATGAAGGAATTGGTTATAAACCTGAGAAATCATTCCTTTAGATGACTCTAGTTCTGCCTCTACCTACTACATATTTTTTCATAGTTCATTATATTCCCAACTATAATTATTATGTATTTTTAATTATTTAATTTTAATACACATAATATATAGCCTCTTTAGTAACTAGTTTTCTCCCATGTTTCACAAAATTTATTATTTTACATTGATCCACTAAATAAAGATCTTTTTCATTACATATCCTTCATCCAAAATAATGTAGGAATTGAATTTCAGATCTATAGCTTCATCAAAAACATATTTATCTTTCAAAAATAATTATTAACTAAAAAATTCATACTAATAATGAAATACATATTTAAACTCAATCCTCACAAACAATTATCCAATCGGTTATACAACATCTATTTTGTTGGGTACTATTCTTCTCATCTCAATGGGCTATGTCGGATTCACCACAATCTAATAACTCCTCAGTATGGGGTGATATTTTTGTTTCACATTAGTATGATGAATCTTCTTGATGTTGTGATTTATCTATTGGATAATTCTCCATCTGGTGGATCTCTATCTGAATTTGTTCTGTCTGATTCTCTTATTTCCCAACAAAGTAGAACATTGTTCAAAAACATATTCCACGATCTGAAAAACATCAATAATTTTTATATTATATATCATCAATGACCAAAAATATGAATGATATATCCTCCTATTATATTCATACATACTCAAATAAAATTATTGAATAATAGATTCATATTTTTTTTAATAATCACTAAAATCCTATGTTATTTGATCGTGTTTAATATACATGAAACATCATAAACAAAATTTTTCATCTAAATTTACTAAAATATCAGCATTGATGATTTCATACAAAAATCATAAAATCTTATTAAATTTATTATTTATGAAAAAAAAACTCGGTATTTTACCAATTAATGACTTTACAATGTTCTATAGAGGACCTTAAATCTCTATCTCGTGTAAAACATGAAGGTAGATATATTTGAAATGTCATTATAAAACAATCCTTAGTCCAATGAACTATATAATCATTAATAATTGTCCATGAGATTTATCTAAGAATATATTCATTTTCTAACACACCCTTTCCAGGTCTACATTTATAGAAAACCTCCCTCTAGTGTACTCACGATTGTCGATCTCTTAAAATGTTTTTTTTATTTGTCTAATGGGTCTTTATAGATTATGTTCAATTGAACATGATTTTCTTATCATAAAATCATCATATAATTATGATATAATTCATATACATCATTATTATGATATTTTAATTCATTATCCCATCATATTTATATATAAATATTTATCTTCTAGTCTCAGTTTGATAAATTCCTTAAAACATCACTCAATATAGTGTAACTCTATCTTGTAATCTAATGATATTTTATTCTATTTCTGTAAAAAACTCTCAATATAGATTTTCTATATCTAATAACAACATTATAAATCGGTTTTTGTTTAATGTAAACTCAATTAATTTCAAATAGAACTATTTACAGACTCTCTCAGTGTGGTAAAAATGTATACTTTTCTTTATTGTAGACTCATTTTGTTTACCATAGTAAAGTATCCTCCAATTTCCAGAAAATTATTTCAAAAAATATCTTCATCTAGGAATTGTGAATTAATTTATGATATATGGTATGTTGAATTTTATTAAATCATCATCTATATTTTAATATTTCTCTAAAACAAAAAAAAACTTTTTATTCAAATTATCCACATATCGTTATCTGAAAAAACATGTTGATATATAGAAAGGAAATGAAGATATACCATATTGGGAATAAAAATCACCCCCATTGTGTTTTTATTCAATATCGGTACTTATATTCTCATATAATTGATGTCAATATATGTATTCAATTCTCTATCCCCTATATATGTGTGCATTTTATGTCTCCCCCTTGTAGATAATTAAATGATAGGTGCAACATCTGGGTCATCAAAACTAATATACTTATATTTTAGAATCCTAAATAAATTCATCAGGAGAATAATATTATTACATAAATACCTAAGAAATATGATTCAATTAGATGATTCGATGATTTCATGGGTAAACCCAATGTATAAATTCACACTGTATCATTAAGGTGATAAATGTTTTCTATAAAAATTATATTATATAATACTTTCTTCATGATTATTCTAGTATATTTAAATTAGGAAATGTAAGACTATGTCCATTAAAAAGCAATATGAGTCTCAAGAAACACATCAAAGTAATTAAAGATTATAAATAAAAAATCCCATTTAACTAAAATATATCAAAAACCATAAATCATTTTTAAGAATCAGTTTGGTACAATCAAGGAAACTGTTATACTCAAAAGGTAGCATCGACTTTCATCTCCATGAATGGTATCACAACATCACTCATCCTGGTCATTTTAAATTTCCTTCATAGATATATCTTATTTCTGTTTAGTCATAACAACACTTATCCAACATCTCTACATATTCAATTCAATTCCCAAAAAGAGTGTTCAAATGAAATAGATCAAGTAGAATATGGATAAGCCTCAATGTTCCTTATAATAAACATTTTGGATGATATTTTTCTCAATGTAAAAAATTATAATTATTCTTAAAATACGTGAAAGTGGATTTTAATTCATCATTATAGTCAAAATAAACATATTTTTAAAGGATTCCTTCTCACTTGTGGAGTCTTTAGATAAAGTAATCATCTACACTTCATTTTTTGAATAATATTAACTATAATTAGTCTTAAAAAACCTTTTCCTGCTCCCTCTTATTCTAGTAGGTTACTCATTAAATAATTTTTTAAGATGTTTATGTTTCTCAAACATATTTGATTTTTATGAGTCTTCAAACCAGCACTTGTTGATATCATATCATAAACATTATTTTCATCTTCTATGGAATATAGATTCCCAGGTTCTTTAGATTGATTTTGGGTTTCCTGCAAATTCATAACCTTGTCTATTTGATAATACTAAATAAATATGAAAACATTTTTCTATTGATAAACCTATTTGAGATTCATTCACATCCAATTTTGAACATTAGTATATGTTAAGCTTCCAAAAATTCTTTTCTGCGCCATCATTCTTTTCTGAAAAGTTTGTTCTTATTTTCTTACCGTAGATCCCCCTTGATTCATTCCACATTCTTAGTATTTATATATTGTACCAGAATGAGCAGGATTTATTATAAATAATTCACTATAATAGTATTTATCAATGATCCTTCATATTTTTTAATAATAATATTTCTTCTCTGATTTTTATTCTATTCTCTATTTATAAACCAATAACATATTTATTTAGTGGTAAATAATTTCAAAGTATTACACTAATAATTTTTTTATGTTGATTTATATATTAACATGTTGGACAATGATGATTCAATAGTATCTTTTGAACCCGTATTATTAGTAAAGGTAGATGGAAATTGAGGTTTCTTTGGGATATAATTAATATACATTTTTGGATATTTCCTTTCACCATATCAAGAATATTCACCTTTTATCCCAACTAATTTTTTTATTTCTTTCATGATCTTACATAATATAATTTTTCATGTAAGAAACAATGATTGAGTTTATTAAATAGTTTCCACATAAACCATGTATTCCTCAATATCATAATGCATCTTCTCAAATTCCTGAAACTTCAATATTATATTTTTTAACATTATTTAAAAACTATTATGTCTTCGCTTTTGAGAGTATCCTATATTGCTTGTATTTATTCCTAATCATTAGGCATATTTTATTACTTATCCACTTTCACTTTATATGATTTGTTTTCATTGGGTGTTTCAAATCCTTTTTGATATGCTCATCATTCACAAAATTTAACTTCCTAATGTATTTGTTAAAATTTATATTCTATATCATGAGTTGTTTAATGACCAATGACTTGTGATCCTTTAAAAAAAATAATTTATTCTATAAAATTCAACACATGATACATGTAACATAAAAAACTATGACATACAATGGGGTCATTATTAATAAATATAACATGAACACTCTAATGGTTTTTCATTAATAGATATGACCTTTATAAGATAGATAACTTGTTTAAGTTAATATATAAAATTGTACTCATAATAGAACTTTTATATATTTTTTAACATTATTTCAAAAATTAAATTTAGAAAATTTTAAAATATAAATTTGAAGAATATAACATCATTTTTATCTTCTTTACCTAAAATATACATACTATGGATTTTAATTTGTTTTGAAATGATTGATAACTAATTGAAAATGTGGTTTTTTATAATGTTATAATTGTTATGATTTTATCAAATTGTTAGAATATCTAAAACATTTAATTTATTTTCAATAATATAATATGTATTTGAGGAATAAAAAATTTAATTTAAATAAATTTTTTATTCATATAAATATAATTTTATTCATTTGTACAACAATGAAAATGTTAGTTTAATAAAAACAATTATTTTTATTCTCTTACAATTAGGTATTTTAATGGGGGTTATTTAGTTATGGATTCCCTTTAATTCCTTGTGAAATTTATAAAATTTTGAATAAATTAATTATTTTCAAAAAAAATTTATTAATGGTAATTTTATCATATATATAATTTTAATGGTGAAAAATCATTTTACTTGAAATAGATTAAACATCATATAGTTTTTTATTTAAAAATTTACTTTATAAAAATTTAGAAATTTTATATGATAAAACAATTTACAAATGAAAAATCATAATTTTAAAATTATTTAATAATATAATTTATAAATATAGATATGAAAATTAATTACCATGGTTGAAAAATAGTTTCCCCAACAACAAGTAAAAATGGAAAAAAATATTTTACTAAGGAGAAATGAATAAAAGTAAAAAAAATGTTTTCAAAAAAGTTTTTATGATGGTTTTCAACAATATTCTATTACACACTTCTATTTAGAACACTTTTTTGTCATTGACCTTCAAATAGTGTCATGAAATTATTGTAAAATGATCTCGTACCCTCCTTCCTGGCATCCAAGAGATCTGGGTTCACAACCGGTTGGAGGAGAATTTTAAGGGTACTGAAGCAGTACTACAGCAGTTACTGTTCCGTATAGTAGCAGTTGAAACTATCCACCCGATTTGGACTTTCAGACCACCGATTTGGGCCTACGGTTCTCCAGGGCCATCGGGTCATCAAAGGCTTTTGGGCCATAGGGCCTTCGGGTCACGTAAACCATGGAGTATCCCAATTCACATAGAACATTCCCCATAAGAGGATCAAAACAACAGGAGTAGCAGGAACCAGATAAAGAGCTAACTGGATTCGATGAATGAGAGGGAATGGCAACCGCCATCTAGACCAGGCACCGTGCAGCTTTGTAAGAGGTAATGCTAGCTGATCAATAATGCAAGGTGCGGAGCTGGTGTTTAATGACACAGAAAGCTGGGGAGGGGCAATTCAAGTGGGCTAAGCCTATGGGTCATGTATTGAGGATTGTATGCCTCTGGGCCTCTGGGTCTTGAATTGCGGGTTTTTGGGACTTGTGACTTGGGCCTATGGGTCATGTACAGGTTCCCATTAAACCCTTAAAAGGGGGATTATCCATAATAAAATAAAAAATAAGACCTTTGGGCAATTCGAGTGTCATGAAATTGTTTAAGAATGATTGGATTTTTTGAAGGCCCCTTTTTCTTCTCTTACAAAAGGATACCACTTAGTCTCTTTAAAGGTTATTCATAATAATTGAATTAATAATTTAAAAACTAAAATTTAAATCAAAAAATTGACTTATCCCATAAAAAATGCCTTGATCACTCATAGTTATCACAATCCCAACAATTTCACGGGGTTTTCCAATGAAAGATCAAGTCTCCAATGTATGTATTATCCCCTTCTTATGTTTTTCTTCTTATTGGAACTCTTATAAACATACTATAAGAAATATATTATGAATAATTATGTATACTATTTTATTATAATTTTTATAGTAATGTTTTAACCCTTATTAAATCATTTTTATCCACTTATAAAAAAATAACATCCACAGTGCATGTGCGCATACTTTAGCCTCCACCAATAATTATTTTATCATTTTTCAAATATTTTTTATTTTATTTTAAATAAATCCTCAAATATGGTAAAAAAAAATATTTCAATATATTTTAGTAAAATATACATTGTTTTGAAATTAACACCTAATTAATGATACTCTCTAACCGAGTAAAAATGAGTTCATGTTCGGGTTGGAATAACCAAATATATGAATAATAATATATAATCGGATCATGGATGACTATTGAAAAATGAAAAATAATAATATTATGATGTAATAATTAATTGTTTATATATAATTATTTAAATAATATATTATTTATTTAACTTTTTACTGACATATCATTTTTTCACTTAAATCATCAAACTAAGCCAACACCGATTCTATTTTTATAGAGCCTAACTAATATTTTTGTAATAATATATGTGATATATAATTAAATATAATCGATGTATTTTTTTTATCTTAAATGATATATTAATGATTCAAATTGTGTCAAAGATTGGTTAATGTGATTAACATTTTAATTTTTTTGAAAAAAAGTGAACATTATTAACACCAGATGGGTCAAATCAGCTTTAGCTAACCAAAATATCCATAATAAATAAATATAAATGATATATATTTATATTTAATATAATTTATTTGATTAAGGTTATGAAATATATTATTATTTTATATATATTTTTTACACAAGATGTTATAGTGTCATCAAATATGCAATGAAACAAGGTATTATATTCATCCCAGAAACATCCTTCATTGAGAAACATAATCATTTATCAAACTATTTAATTTAAAATGGTTTATATAATTACAATTTGATATTGAATATAATTTATAATTAATATTAATGTTATATTAACTTCAACTTCATGCATTATTTATTTTATGGGGATTTTATTTGAATCCATTTTATGTTGTACGTGGTTTTCATCTCAACATGTTTTCATTGAGACATGTTTTAATGTTTTACCCCCATTAATTATTTCTATGTCTTATATACTTCCCAAAAATATATTATGAAATAAGAAACTATTAATTCCTTGGAATTTATGGAAAATATTAATTTTTATCCGGAAATGGATTCTCATTAAAAATGTACTAAATTCTTAAGGGGGTTTCAAGACTAAATTCTATTCATTAGATTATAATCCCTAACATTTATCCATTATCATTGATTATATAAATATAATATCCAAGATGATTATAGAATGAATTCCTTATGTTGTTTAGAAAATATTATGAATCAATCCAAATTCCTCTTCCTAAATGATTTTAATTTTTCATTAAAACACATTTTTATTAATAATAATTTTCAATAATTTTAATGGATATTTATATCATTGACATATTATAACATCCCATAATTTATCATTTTCATTAAATAAACTCATATTATTTTTAACTCGAAGAATCATTTTGTTCCATTAATTTCATTTTAATGAAATATATTCTATATGCCTTTCAACTATGTGGATTATTAATAAAGATAATTCAAAATGATTGAATTTTTTTCCATCCTCTTATTATAAAACGTTTTATCATCAAGTCCAAATATTTATTTAAAAACTATTTTGTATTTTTTTCAATTTCTAATATGAATGATTATATTTTAGGTAAATATTTTTAATGTAGTTTCAAATCCTTTTTTAAATAAAATTATTTATTTTTCAATTTTCCTTCTTTAAGTAAACGTTTAAAAGTAATTTCTTCAAAGTATTATAAATTTAGTATTTTTATAACCATTATATGTTTTAGTTGTTGTTTAATATGAAAATATTTTTAATATGGTTTCAAAATTTCATCTAATTCACTTAAAAAAATGTTTTTGAATGACATTTTAATTGAATCATTTGAATGGTATCATGAAAACATATTTATTATTACACCCATTTACCCTACATGGTTAATCATTCAGGAATTGATGTTTTGATACCACCCTATATGTTATTATGAAATTATTACTATTTAAAAAAGATATTTTTGATATCTTAGGATATTTTAGTTCATGATATGTGATTTTTATATGGTTTTAGAAACCCAATATTTTTCAATGTGTTCACAATTAGAGGATTTCAAAATGATATGATTTTTTTCTCCTAATTGGTTACATTATTATGTGACAATTATTTTTAACATGGGGATATAAATGTATGTATTATATGATGGGTGGGACCTATATCTCCCTCCAATACATTTGTTAAAGGATTATATCATGTGGGGCATAATTTTTATATGAAAAAGTTAGTAATAATATAGGATAACAAAGGGTTAGTGTAACAAGGTTTTGTCCCATTCAGGATTTATATTTCAATAGGTAAACCAGTATATAGGGTCAAAAATGGTATGATTTATGGGGTTCATATCAACACACAATTATACGAGTGAACGGGTTGGCTAGTATCCAATTTCTGAATGATATGAAATTCTATGTTTATGACTGTTATACATTCTTTTATATGTATCAGGGAACATGTTATATGATTCATGCTTGAATTTATCATCAAATGTTAAAAGTGGTATCATTTGAGATATATTTCTTATAGTAAAATTTTATTGAACATTTCATTAATCACATATTTTCCCTTCTTCATGATTTTCATTATGATTTGGATATATCTATTACAGCCTTTATTATGTTATCCCTTAAAGTGATTTTGATCTGATTAATTTCATATTATTTCATTACATAGGTTTTTTATATGATTATATGATGTGATATATATAGGAAAGGGTCTATAGTGGAAATATTGTAGAGAAATTTTTTTCATGTATAGTATAATTAGTTTTTATATAGAAATTATATATGAAATTAATCCTTTCAATATTAGGGTTGTATAACTATTTGTGGGATTTAATAAAAAAATCAGGATATGAATTTATTCATTTTTTCATGTATTTATTTGGTTGGTTCTATTGGTATTAGAGTGTCGTTTGATAATTTCTGAAATTAGATTAGTTGCCATGGGAATTAAGGTTAGAGGACCTTAGTTAAAAATCATATATTTGAATTTATATATGGTATTCTATAAAAATATATTGGGGAATTATCTACTATATAATTTTCATTGAAATAAATACTTATCATGATAATATAAGTAGACATGGTTTTCAAATAGGTAAAACTAGGGGTAATAACCATGAAAAGAGTTGGTTTAGTATATCCCAACCATAATTATGGTGCACCATTAATGTTCCCTTGCAACAAACATGTGTTGAAACTAATTTTGGATATTAATTAGTTATCAAATTACTCTTTATTAACCTCTATAAATAATCTATTTCGAAGATACCTTCAGAAATTAGGATGAGAAGAGTAATATGACCAACATAAATTATCTTATGTTGAACGAAAATTATCATAGGATGATCCAAGAATGAATTTTCAAAGATGAAAGTATTACAGGTTTAAAAGATGGTTTTATTTAATAAGTAATATTATGATCACTATTTAATGGTCATATACTATAATTATTTGTATATTACAATAATAGTAATTATTTGAATCGAAAAATATCCAGGAAATGATTTCATAAATGGTATGTCACTAATAAATCAATATAACCATATATGTCATAACTAATTTCCTAGTCTTAAATTCAAAAATTAAGGGTATATGTTAGTAGAAGAAATACGTATAACTTCTCATAGATTCCATATTATCTTCCATTGGTAAAAGATAATTAAAATTCTCAGGTCATAATTTATTTCAGTGTTGTAGAACGTAATGAACTTTTATTTTTGATCCACTAAAATAAATACATTATTTAAAAATGTTTTACAATATGTGGATAATAATATTTTATAACATGAAATGTCCCATAGTACACTTTTTCCACTTTTTATCAATTGACACCTAAATGTTTTCATGAAATTATAGGAAAATGACTAGTGTTTCCAGATGTAATTTTTTTCACTTATAAAAGGAATTCACATCCACCCTTTTTAAGTTAAACATAAACATAAAATTTCAAATTAGAAATGTGTAATTATAATATCCATACAAACTTATCCCCTTAAAATAATACCTTATTGACACATATATATCCATATACAATCAATTTTGAGGGTACATCAAATGAAATATTAAGTCTCCAATGTAATTATTTCCTCATACTAATGTTTTTAATAGAAAATCTCTGAAAACTATTATAACCATAATAATATTACAATTAATCATCATATTTATATTTATATTTTTTATATTGAAGTCACTACCTTTATTTATTAATTTCCAACCACTTATAAAAACAAATAAATGTTAATTGTCTGTGTATGAGGTTTAAAACCTCCATGAAGAATCGTTTTTTAAATTTTATTCATATTTTTCATTATTTAAACCAAAAAAATATGGATTAAAAGAATAATAAAATAATAAAATATTATTATATTTATATAATAGTGATATTATGTCAAATTAAAGTCCACCTTAATCATACTAACCAATCATGTTAAAGAAAGTCCAAATATGTGTTGGATTGACCACCAACAAGAACAATTCATTATAATATGATCATAGATAAATATAGAAACATGAAAACTAATAGTATAATAATTTCATAGTCAAATAATAAAATATTTAATGGTATACGGTTCTGTAAATTTAATCTTTTTTATTGAACTACTTATTTATGTATCATTTTCGGTTCGTAAAATCACCAAAATAAGCCCAAAATTATTCTATTTACACGTAGATTAACTAAAACACTAATTCAATGATATATGATATTTATTATTAAATATAATAAATATATTAAAGAAACATAAAATATTTATTACTGATTAACGGTGTGTTAATGGATGGGTAACAATGTAAACATTTAAAAAAACAAGTGAAAATGATTTAAATTATTAACAGTCAATGTGGGAAATGATCTATAAGTAACCAACATAGAAATAATAAATAATTATGAATCAGGGATATAAATGTCAAAATATATTAATAAGTCTATTAGGTATAATATTCAGGTAGATATATATTTTTTATAGGAATTTATAGTTCCATCGGCTATCAAAGGACTGAAAGTAAGGGTTTTAGTTCAAAACATCCTTCTTTGGGACACATTTTATTTTATACAACTAATTATTTGAAAATAGTTTATATATTTCAAATGGGATATTTAATGTCTTTTATTTTAATTTCTCATGGCAATGGAACATAGTATTCTTGCTCAATTTCTTTTAAGGGTTTTTATTGTAATGTTTCTTATGTTATGAGGGTATTTTCACTAAACATATTTTTATTAACATGTGTTTTAATATTATGAAAATTAATATTATTTATATGATTTATAAACATCCCAATAATTTAATTTGATATGATTATATAATAATCCATGATATTTGAAAACTATTTTATTTTCAATATACTAATTTATTAAGATTAAAAAATTTCTAAAGTCGTATTGGGTTTTCGTAACATTATTCTCTTCCATCATAATCACTCATCTTAATATATTGTATCATATGATTGACATATACTATCTAATGATGATTTTAGGATTTATTTAATCATTTTTTTGGGTAAATAGCGTTTTATATAAATTTATTCATCTTCAGTGATTTTATCATTTTCCTAAAATTCATTTTCATACAAATAATTCCCATCAGATTTAATGAATTATACTTCTCATCCCATATTTTTCACTTACTCTTAATGTTTCTATTTACCTAGTGGATAGTCAAATTGTTTTTATATCAAATGATTATTTATTTTTATTATTTAATTTAGAAAAAAATGTAAATATTTTATTTTTAACAAATTGGATTTTCAAAAAAGGATATTTAAATCATTATCAAATGGATTGTATATCCTTTCAAAATAAAAAATATTATAATCTACTCCAATTTTATTTGATAAAAATAATGTATTATTTTCATTTTTATATTAGTAATGATTCATGTTTTAATGTAAAATATTTCAAATTATTCTAAAATCACTTTTTAAAAACATTAATTCCTTTTCAATTCTATATTAATAAAGATAATTTTGAAATTAAATGTTCTCTAATTATTTTATTTTTTATTTTTTTGACAAATACATGGATTTTGAGTTTTTGTTTTTTGAAACTTTAATACCATGGTTTAGAAATGTATTGTATTTCCCTTCACAAATATGTTTTTGAATGTACTTTTCACTTTAGTGGTTTTAATGGTTTTGTGAAAAATAAATTATTTTCCCAACTGGTTTTATATATCATGATATGATGCTTTGATCACTCTATTTAATTTTATTTTCCCAACTGGTTTTAAATAAATGTAAAAAGTTACTATTAACAAAAAAATAATTTCATCTTATTGAACCACATTTTACGTACTGATATCAACCGTGTCTCTTAGATTATTAAAATTCAACTCACAGAAGCGGTAGAATTATGTTTTATGTAAATTTTCAAATGCTCATAAAAGGTGTGTAAATACGATAAATGTTCAATAAAATTTTTATTTATCTAAAATTATTATAAACTGACTCCAATTAATTACATTGAACATATATACGTATTATGTATCTATTTTGTCCTAATATAAATTTAAATAATATAAATTATTATCTAAATAAAAATTCAGTTTAAAACTATAACTCAGTGTTTATCGCTATTAATCAAAAATTGAATGTTTTCAGAAAATTACCAAGAATTCACCTAAGCTAATTTCAATATTCCGAATCAAAAAATGAATTCTATTTTGAAATATAAAATTTATAAAATTTCAAAAAGTGGGTATTACTATTCATAATGGCTAGTTTTATTGGTTGTGGTGTGTTATAACTTGAATTTGGGTACAACACACACTATAGTATTATTCAAAGAGAAGCATACCGTGGAAGCTTCGGGTGTTACATTCTCCAATCCTTCAATTAATTTCATTATAGAAATTTTGAAAATATTACCACATAAAAAGGCTTGGGTGGTTCTTCATCATAAGTTCCTCAGGTTCCCACGTTGCTTCTTCTTTCTTATGGTTTCTCCATATAATTTTTACAAGACGAGTTGTTTGGTTTCTCAACACTTTTTCACTTGTATCAAGAACCTAGACAGGCCCTTCGCAATAAGACAGATCGGGTTCCAGTTATAATTCCTCATAGGTGAGTACATGCCTTGGGTGTAAGGACCCGGCCTGAGTTTCCCGGAGCCGGTGCCTTATTTGATTATGTTGGAATACATACAAGGAATATGAATCCCAAAGGACCAAGTAGTTTAGTATTATTGTAAACAAGATACATACATAATTTTATCATTACAACATAAAGGGAAACAAAAACACTATTTTAATCCACTAGAAACATCTCATCTCCTAGATTATACTTGTAAGTCATTCAAAAATTACTTCTTCATATCCTGAGAAAATGAATCATAGAAAGGGTTGAGCTCAAACGCTCAGTAAGAGTAAGCAATACAGCAGAAGCTAATATAAACATTAGACATGGTGAATAATTGAAAACACATGCCTTTAATAATAAACTTCAAACATATTATGCAAGAAATATGAGCTAAACAAATAATGCCATAGTTACACATAATTATGGGTATTCTACTAGTAGAATAACCACATGAAAATGAGAACATAAATATAATCATAGATGTATCTTGGGGCATTACTTACATAATCTTGTAACCATCTTCGCTACCTTAAAATTTGTAACCCTCACGCCTACCTTACTTTGTGTAACCATCACAGTTACACTTGGAGTAACCATACGGCCGACCTACAACATACTCATACCCAATGCATTCGAGGGAAATATAGGTCCCACCCTTCATCATAAACAATGCCCACTAACCAAAATATAATTATACAACATAAATAATAGCATAAAAACATTACTTTTGAAGATTGTAAAACAGAATTTTAAAAGGGGATTTTAGAAGAAAAGTCCCTTATAAACATCATATACTTGAAGTGAGACTTAATAGAGTGGATGGAATATGTATATACTCTATAAATAAACATATTGAAACATAATATAAACAGAACCCATCACACAAACAATTTAAATAGCACATAAATTATAAAGTAGAAGGTTACCTCAAAGAATGGAAATCGAGTTAAAAATTCCCTTACAACAATGTGACCGGTCGAATCATATGACCAGAACATAATAAATATCAATTGATTAATTGATTAATATAAATATAAAGAGAATAATTCTATTATAAATATCAAAGGACAATACACATATTCCACATACAAGAAATAAGCGGCGAACGACTAAAATCTCACAAAAATGAAAGTGAGACGAGGAACCCCTTACAACTTTGTAATCAAATGATTTGAATGACCCAAAATTAATGATTGTAAAATGATAAATTGAATATCATAAAAATAAAGATATTAATGATATGAGACAATAATGGGAAGTATACATACACCATAAAAAGTAAAAAAAGTGATTACAGAATATCTCACAAAAATGGAAGTGAGATGAAGAAACCCTTACCTTAGGCTTGTCTTACTTCAAACTTGTTAAAACCTCCTGTATAATGGATAAACGAGTGTTATTAGTATTTTATAGAATCATTTTCATGTTTATAAAATCTTATATGGTCATTTCATAACCTCATTTCACCCCTTATTTGTTAGTATTTTGTTCCTTGCATTAATTCAGGTGAGTTCTTTTGTGATTTTCACGATCGGTTCATGATGAATCGTTCTTGTTGATTGGAAGTGAAACTCCAGAATTGGAATGGAATAGTATTTACATATTTACAGTACCATAATTTATACCATTTATCACATAGATGCTTTATATGATAATGACTTATAAGTTAAAACATTAATTATATTCGTTTAGATCATTTAAGTGATTCTTTGATAATAACAACCTCATTTAGTCTTATAAATTAGAACCATGAGTACAAAAGAATTACAGAACAATATATGAGTTTTATAACATATATTAAAACCTGGTTCAACAATATAAATGGTTTCATGACCAGACTTGAAATAATTAATGAAAAGTGAAATTACATCGTCCACAATGTCGGTAATTCGACACATCACGGACAATGTTTTTTTTCCTTAAATAAGTGAGAGAGGAGAGTAATAATGATTTGTAATATGCCATAAACCTGAAAAAATCAAGAATATACATGATTATGGAGATTTCATGCCTCTTGGATATGAGTGGGTGAAGAAATAAGATAAAAGAATCATGAAATAAAGAAAACAAGAGAAATTTCTTACGAAAATTCGGCAGTCTAACGGTGTCCCTTAAAATTTCATAAAAACAAGATTGATGAGAGGAATGGAATATATCATCAATCATACAAACTTTGGACAGTAAGGGTAAATATATAATGAAATGTCCCAACAAAAGTAAAAGGGAAAGGAAGTGAATAACATAAAATTGAAGAAAACAATGAAAAAGAAAGAGGATGTTTACCTCTTGATCTATTCTCCTTGAGATCCTCCTTAAGGGCTTTGGTCTTGGACTTTTGGTGAGACCAGAAGCTCTAGGACGTGGGGAAGAAGATTGGGGAGGGAATTTGGCAGAATTTAGACAATGATCAAGGCTTGAGAGGTGTGGTAGGAAGAGGGGAGTGAGCGTGGTATTTATAGTGGAGGAGGGGGGGTTTAGATTATTTTAATCATTATTATAATATTTTTATCAAGACTATGAATAATCTCCAAAAAGTGTCCCTAAATAGCTATAATATCATGTGATTTCGAATCAAGTGGCCTTGCATCACTTATGATGTCATAAATAGTGCATACATACTGATAAAATAATTATACAATATTTTATCGTATTTCACTATTCACTGAAAATTCAAGAGTTTCAGAAAAATACCAAAAATTTAACCCTACCATTTTTTGACAAGTATAATTCAAAAGTAAAATCCATTTTTCAAAAATAATTTTCTAAATATTATTAATTTAATTTATAAATAAGGTCACAGTTAATTCGAAAAATAACAATATTTACGGGCAACTAGTTTTATGTGACATTGGAAAATTAATTAAGATCCCATTATCCTATTGCCTTGGTAAAACAAAATAATAATAATAATTTCTATTCATGAGGTCATATTACTATTCATATTACTATTCATATGAGTATGTTACAATTCACCAAAAAACAAGTTTGTTTTATCAGACTCCAAATGACTTACTGAGCACAACTCTAGATGAACATTTCTTGAAATTCAAAACATAGAAGAGGATATAATATAAAATTAAATTCTATATTTATATCCAAAACCTTTGGCTATTACATTATTCCCTCCTTCAAAGAATTGTATCATCGTAATTCATTTCATAACCACAAAAGAAAGCTCTCGGACGTTCTTACCACATCTCCCGTCGTAGAAGATCCTCAAGTACGTTCAGCGGAAAACCAAAATTGTTGCTCAACTCCTCTAGTTATCTGACCCAGACACACCTCGGACAGAAGGGGTTGAACTCTTTCATCGAACACTCGGGCTTCCAAAGGGAGGCTCGAATAGTGCAATGACTAGAAATGTCTGAATGGACCAACATACAAAGAACCCGCCGAACTATGTCTCGACTGAGAACATCTAAGTCGTAGATAGTGTTGTACAAGCTAAAACTAAGGTGTTGGTACATGTAAGCTGTACAAAGGTTTCCCCCTAAAGCAGCCTCTTGAATACTTAACCTGGCCGTATAGTTTCTTCCTAGGGTGAAACATTGGTAAATCGCTTCGTGGTATTTCCCTCTTCGCCTGTACTCAACCAATTGTGCCATGGATAAGCGGTAGTAAATGGAACCATTCCCTTGGCAGGTGCGGACAATGTCTAGACTATTTGTCACTTCAAATAGTTGTTTACACGTTTTTCGAATGTTTTCGAGAGGTAGGTACCCTTCCTCACAGGTTTTGATTGCAATGATTTCCAGGATCTCCACAGGAAGAGATAACATATGGGTTTGTCCTTCCATCTGAAAATTTATTATAAAAGTTTACTTATTGATACTCAAAAAGAAAAGACAACATGATATATTTTTATATAACCACTGGATCAAAATGTAACACTGTTCATGGTTTCCCAAGACCCCCATACATGAATCCCCAAACCAGTTCAAAGAATTAAATATCCCAAAACTATACGCAACACAAAAAACATATTACTCCAGAAGTCCCTTTACAAGAGACACCACCGATGTTAGGGTTCTGAAGACCTCAGCTGAATTCCTAAGGTAGTATTCAGCTACTCGATTTCCTTAACCCAGACACACTCGAGACAGCTAGGGTAGAAACTATGCTAAAAGCACTCATGCTTCCATAGAGAGGCACGAGAAGTGTGGAGGTCAGAAATTTCAGTGTGGACTAAATCCCTATAATTCCCACGCACCACATCATTATTGAAGATATTTATGTTGTAATGTTCTCCATACACACTAAAACTCAGGATCTGAAATAGGTAGGTCGCTCGATGGTCACCATCCAAAGCATCTTCAAGAAATTTACCCACAGCTCGGTAGTTATCAACAAGAGTGAAACATAGAAAAATCGCTTCATGATACTTCCCTCTTTTCCTATATGCGGGAAATTGTGCATATGCAACACGGTAATAGACCTGATTGCTTCCTTGGTAAAGATGGAGAATGTTTGGATGATTTGATACCCTATGGAGTAGTTTACAAGTCAGACGTATGTTGGCATAGGGCTGGTCCTGTTCAGAGCATGTCTTGAAAATTATAGTCTCTAACAACTCGGTAGGTAGTGATAAAATATTGGTTGGTTGACTCATCTTCTATCTAAAAAGTTTTAGTGAATCAACATTCAGTATGGAAAATCCATTTTAAACCAAGTTATTGTTTTATATAAAAACATTACAAACAATATAATACAACATCATTCATTTAGACATGATTTATAAAACTCAAGAAATTACACAATCTCTTAATCCCTTTCACAAAACATTAGTATGGACTTCCTGACATCATTGGTGATGTCCCTATACCTCCACCACCTAAGGAGGAAGATTTTATTCAACTCTACTCCCAGGGAAGAACAAAGCTCACGGGTCTCCTCTTCCCAAATAGAGTCTCGGCAAATTAGATCATGTTTAAACCCATGCTCTCATTTGATATAGGTTGATTTCCAGAGATAGGAATGAGTAACATCAAGTTATGCAACATCCGCTAGGATTTGGTTCCTAAATATCTTTCGAACCACATCATATTTGAAGGATTCAATGAAAGATTCAAAATCACAGAGTTCCCCAAGCATGTTGAAACTCGGGATTTGGTACATAAGGACTGCACAGAAGTCCAGCTCCTTTGTAGCTTCTCCAAAATCCGTGATGGCCAACCATTTCTTATCCAGGGTAAAACAAAGGAAGATTCCCTCATAGTACTTCCCTTTATTTTAATAATTCTCGAATAGTGCATTGGCCATTTGGTTATACACAACTTCCGATCCCCGAATGATTCGAAGGACATTTGGGTGGTTCGAAACATTGTAAAGAAACATGAATGATAGTCGGAGGTTTCCAAAGGGTTCAAATTCTTCTGTACATGACTTCACAATTATAGTTTTGAGGATTTCCATGGGGAGGGAAAAAATACTTGTACCTTCATTTTCCATCTGAAAAAAAACATCGCTCTTAGTATTGTTTAAGCAAGTTAATAATTGTTTAGTTCTGGTTTCCAGAGTTATTCAAACCCAATACTATGAGGAAGATTTACATTAAATCCCTTATAATGGAATAAAAAAATATGAATTATCTTAATCATATTCCCCTGGAGTGTCGTAACAAAGAGTGCAGAAAGGCCCGTTGTCATGTACCAGTTCCCATTAGAGTCTAGCTCAAAGTGGTGTTTTCGGGTTTTACCCCTAGATACATCTGTGCTAGAGCCACCTCTACCTGCTCGTATCCAGACAGGGATGTATTTTCTAGAAAAATTAACATATTCTATTCCTTACCACATTACCATGATTCTTTTGTACGTTTATCCTCAAATACCATCTTAGGGATTTGTTCCCAAATCTATGTTTTCTAAATCTAGTTTCCATGTTTCCTACTAAACATTCCTCTGATACCAACTGTAAGGACACGAACCCAGTTTCCTGGAGCTGGTGCCTTATTTGATTATGTTGGAATACATACAAGGAATAAGAATCCTGAAGGACCGAGTAGTGTGGTATTATTATTAACAAGATACATACATATGTTTATCATTACAACATGAAGGGAAACAAAAACACTATTTTAATCCACTAGAAACATCTCGTCTCCTTGATTATACTTGTAAGTCATTCATAAATTACTTCATCATATCCTGAGAAAATGAAATATAAGAAAGGGGTGAGTTCAAATGCTCGGTAAGAGTAAGCAATACAACGGAAGATAATATAAACATTAGACATGGTGAATAATTTAAAACACATGCCTTTAATAATAAACTTGAATCATATTATGGCAGAAATATGAGCTAAACAAATAATGCCATAGTTAAACATAATTATGGGTATTCTACTAGTCGAATAACCACATGAAACATGAGAACATAAATATAATCATAGAGTTATCTTGGGGTATTACTTACATAATCTTGTAACCATCTTGGCTACCTAAAAATTTGTAACCCTCACGGGTACCTTACTTTGTGTAACCATCACAGTTACACTTGGAGTAACCATACGGCCGACCTAAAACTTACTCATACCCAATGCATTGGAGGGAAATATAGGTCCCAAAATTTATCATAAACAATGCCCAATAACCAAAACATAATCATACAACATAAATTATTTCATAAAAACATTACTTTTGAATTTTGTAAAACAGAATTTTAAAAGGGGATTTTAGAAGAAAAGTCCCCTATAAACATCATATACTTCAAGTGAGACTTAATAGAGTGGATGGAATATGTATATACTCTGTAAATACACAAATTGAAACATAATATAACTATAACCCATCACACAATCAGTTTAAATAGCACATAAATTATATAGTAGAAGGTTAACCCAAATAATGGAAATCGGGTTAAGAATTCCCATACAACAATGTGATCGGTCGAATCATATGACCAGAACATAATAAATAACAATTGAATCATTGAATAATATTAATATAAAGAGAATCATGACATTATATATATCAAATGACATTACACATATTCCACATACAAGAAATAAGCGGCGAATGACTAAAATCTCACAAAAATGAAAGTGAGACGAGGAACCCCTTACAACTTTGTAATCAATTGATTTGTTTGAAACAAAATTAATGATTGTCAAATGATAAATTTAATATCATAAAAATAAATATATTCATGATATGAGACAATAATGGGATGTATACATACACCATACAATGTAAAAATAGTGATTACGGAATATCTCACAAAAATGGAAGTGAGATGAAGAAACCCTTACGTTGGGATTGTCTTACTTCAAACTTGTTAAAACCTACTTTATAATGTTTAAAATAGTGTTATTAGTATTTTATAGAAACTTTTTCATGTTTATAACATCTTATATGGTCATTTCATAACCTCATTTCACCCCTTATTTGTTAGTATTTTGTTCCTTGCATTATTTCGGGTGAGTTCTTTTGTGATTTTCACGATCGGTTCAAGATGAATCGTTCTTTTTGATTGGATGTGAAACTCTATAATTGGAATGGAGTAGTATTTACATATTTCCAGTACCATTATTTATACCATTATTAACTTTGATTCTCTATATTATAATGACTTATAAGTTAAAACATTAATTATATTCGTTTAGATCATTTAAGTGATTCTTTGATAATAACAACATCATTTAGTCTTATAAATTAGAACCATGGGTACAAAATAATTACAGAACCATATATGAGTTATAAAACATATATTAAAACCTGGTTCAACCATATAAATGGTTTCATGACCACACTTGAAAGAATTAATGAAAAGTGATATTACATCGCCCACGATGTCTGTAATTCGACACATCACGGACAATGTTTTTTTTCCTTAAATATGTGAGAGAGGAGATGAATAATGATTTGTAATTTTCCATAAACATGAAAACATCCAGAATATACATTATTCTGTAGATTTAATGCCTCTTGGATAAGAGGGGGTGAATAAAGAAGAGAAAGGAATCATGAAATAAAGAAAACATGAGAAATGTGTTACGAAAATTCGACAGCCTAACGACGTCTCTTAAAATTTCATAAAAACAAGAATGATGAGAGGAATGGAATATCTCATCAATCATACAAACTTTGGACAGTAAAGGGAAATATTTAATGAAATATCCCAAAAAAGGACAAAGGGAAAGGAAGAGAATAACATAAAATGGAAGAAAAGAATGAAAATGAAAGAGGATGTCTACCTCTTGATCTCTTCTCCTTGAGATCCTCCTTAAGGGCTTCGTTCATGGTCTTTTGGTGATACCAGAAGCTCTATGATGTGGGGAAGAAGATTGGGGAGGGAATTTGGCAGAATTTAGACAATGATGAAGGCTTGAGAGGTGTGGGAGGAAGAGGGGAGTGAGGGTGGTATTTATAGTGGAGGAGGGGAGGGTTTTTAGATTATTTTAATCATTATCATAATATTTTAATCAAGACTATGAATAATCTCAAAACAAGTGTCCCTAAATAGTGATAATATCATGGAATTTCGAAGCAAGTGGCCTTATATCACTTATGATGTCATAAATAGTTCATATTTACTGATAAATCGATTATACAGTATTTTATCGTATTTCACTATTCACTGAAAATTCAAGAGTTTCAGAAAAATACCAAAAATTTACCCCTACCATTTTTCGACGTGTAGAATTAAAAATTGAAATCCATTTCTCAAAAATAATTTTCTAAATATTATTAATTTAATTTCTAAATAAGGTCACAGTAAATTCGAAAAATAACAATATTTAAGTGCAACTAGTTTTATGTGACATTGGAAAATTAATTAAGATCCCATTATCCTATTGCCTTGGGAAAAAAAATAATAACAATATTTAATATTCATGAGGTCATATTACTATTCATATTACTATTCATATGGGTATGTTTCTATTCACCAAAAAACAAGTTTGTTCTATTAGACTCCAAATGACTTGCTGAGCACAACTCTAGATGAACATTTCTTGAAATTCAAAACATAGAAGAGGATAGATTATAAAATTGAATTCTATATTTATTTCCAAAACCATGAGGTGTTACATTGGGTCAGGCATGTTTTTTCTCCACATGGATACGTGGAATAAATCGTAATCATTGGAGAGACTTGGCGGCATTGCCAAACAGTATGCTACAACCAAAATTCGTCCTATAATTTTGAATGGTATTATGTACCTGGGAGTTAATTTTTCCTTCTTCCTGAAATTTATAACACCATTCCATGGAAATAACATCATGAAATCATGATCTCCTACCTAAAACACCAAATCCATCCTTCAATTATCAACATATCTCTTCTTCCTACTTTGTGCTGCTTTGATGTGGGTTTAGAATACGTTCACCTTTTCCATCGTATTCCTCACATGTTCCTGGCCTACAAGTTTTCTTTCACCAACATCATCCCAACAGGTTGGTGTGCGACACCTCTTTCCATTAACACTTCATATGGTGCCATCTGAATACTCGAATGGAAGATATTGTTATAGGATAATTCTACTAGAGGTAAATATTGATCTAACATACCATGAAAGTAATGTGAGCATGATCTCAACATATATTATATGGTTTGAATAGTTCATTCGGATTTTCCATCAGTTTGGGGGTGGTAGGTGGTGCTCAAAAAAAGTTCAGTAACCAGGGCATTCTAATGATATTTCTATAATCTTGATGTAAAACATGAATCACGATCTGAAACAATCGATACTCATACTCCATGAAGTCTTACAACATCATTAATATATAGTATTGCTAAACGTTAAAGTGGTAAATCTTCCCTTATTGCAAGAAAATATACTAACTTGGTAAGACGATCAACAATGACCCATATATCATTGTTCCTTCTAGGAGTCTTTGGTAGTCCCATGAAAATGTCCATCGTGATATCATCACATTTCTACTCAGGTTTGGGAAGAGGTTTCAGGACTCCTCTAGGCTTTTGCCTTCCCGTTTTTAATTTTTTGACAAACCATAATCTTGATACAGAATCAGTAATCTCCCTTTTCATGTTGTCCCACCAAAAATGTTCGTTCAAATCTCTATACATTTTTGTGCTCATAGGGTGTATAGAGAAATTGGATCTATGTGCATCATCAAACAATTATCTTTTTAAATTAGGTATATCGGGAACACAATGTCTCTTCCCAGATTTCAAAATTCCATATTCATATACGAAGTCACTGAATCTCCCATTATTCAGAGCTTTAAAAATCTTTTGAAACTCTTCATCATCATCAGGGGAGCTTTTTATCCTTTCTAGTAAATATGGTTTGGAAGCCTTTCGAAAAAGCATTGATGTTTCACCTTCCATGGTTATTCCCATATCCATATTTACTAGATTCATGTATATATGATCCTTTTCAATTCTCATCTTGTTCAAAACTCCATGATCATTTCTACTCAAAGCATATTCAACCTTATTTTCCTTCCCATGGTTGTAATGTAAAGTCAAATCATAATCTTTGAGTGGTTCAAGCCATCCCCATTGCCTAATCTTGAGTTCTTTTTGTCAGAAAATATACTTCAAAATCTAGTGATCAGTACAAATATTACATTTTTTCACCATATAGTTAGAGTCTCCATATCATAAAAGAAATTTTTACTGCTACAAACTCAAAATAATGATAATGATAGTTTTGTTCATGAATTTCTAGTTTTTGTGATGCATAGGCAAAAACACTGTCATTATGCATATGGACACAACCAAGTCCTTTTTTGAAGCATCACTATAAATAACAAGCCCATAATTCCCCAATGGTAGATTCCTGATGGAAGCATTGAATAATATTCTATTTAGTTCATCAAAATGTTCTTCATGCTCTTTTTTCAATCAAGTTTAACTCCTTTACGTGTGAGCTTGGTTACTGGGTTAGCCAATCGAGCAAAAATCTGGAAGAAACATCGATAATAACCTGCTAAACCAATAAAACTATATAACTCAGTTATACTCGTTGGTGTGGGCCATTCTTCGATTTCTCCTGCATTAGAAGGATAAAGGTAGATTCCATCCTTAGGGATGATATGGACATGAAAAGAAATCTCTTGAATCCAAAATTCACACTGGATAAACTTCCCATATAATTCATGTTTTCAATGAGTATTCAAGATAATTCAAAAGTTATTTTCATGATCTCCATAGCTTTTTTAGTATACCAAGATATCATCAATAAATACCACTACAAATTCATCATGATATTCCTTGAAAACTATATTCATTAGATCAATGAAGACCGAGGGTGCATTCGTTAATCCAAAAGGCCTTACTGTAAATTCATAATACTCATACCAAGTTATAAATGTTGTTTTTAGAATTCCATCCTTCTTCACACTCAACTGATGATATCCATATCGAAGTTCAATCACGAAAAGTACTAAGATCCATGAAGTTGGTCAAATAAATCATCAATTCGTGGTAGGGGAAACTTGTTCTTTATTGTTACAGCATTGATCTCCCTGTAAAAATTGCACAATCTCATAAATCTGTCTTTCTTCTAAACAAAACGGACATGGACTCCCCATGGAGAAAAAATATAGTGAATAAATCACTTATTACTCAATTCCACTAGTTGTTTCTTTAGTTCCACTAATTTCATAGTGGCCATTCTATTAGTGGACTTTTATATGGGCCCTAAACTAGTAATTAAATCAATGGATAACTCAATTTCTCATTCTGGATGATGTACTGGTAAATCCTCTATAAATACATCAATATACACTTGCACAATAGGTACATCCTCGATTTGATCATTCTTTTCCTCACCCAAAGTTATTTCATTCTCTTCCTACCCAATAATTGAATTTAGTTGAGCAACTAGGGTGGATCTAGATAAGAATTAGGTGATGACGGTTCTTCTCTAAAGATAATGTACTTCTTATTATCATCAAAAATTGTAACCTCCTTCTTATTATAATAAATTTTAGCATCATGGTCTGAAATCCAATCCATACTGGTGATTATATAAAATTCAATCTTGGGTATGATGATGGGATCAGCAGATAAATAACATTTATATGCCTTAATAGTGAAATTATTCAAAAAACATTGTTGCAATTATACTTCCCTTTGGAGTTTTTACTAAAAACTCCATTGTTACATCAAATAGTAAATATTTTATTTTCGTAGCCAACTGGGAAGATATGAAAAAATGCAATGATCCAGAATCAAATAAAGCATTATCTAAACTTGAGGAAACAATTAAATTACCTTCCACTATGTGTTTCAGAGATTCAAAATTAGAAGTAGTGATAGCATAAGTTGGGCCATGATCCCTTGGCCTTTTCTGAGGTACGTTCCCCCGATTCTTAATAAATTCATTCACATAAATCCACTTTATCTACAATAGTAGCTTTCAACATTAACTGCGTCTTTCTTCCCCATGAAATCACGAGCTTGGTAGCCATTTTCACCACACTTGTAACAAACTCACATTCCCTTAAGGCAGGTACCAGCTTGTTTCTTCCCTCATTTACTAGAGGATGGATATTTATCTCTTCCCTTATTCATGGAATTTCCATTTCCCGATTGTTCGACATATCCCTTCTTCTATTTCTTTGCTTAAAATTCATAATACTTAGATAATTATTATTCTGTATTGACTGCACATGAGTCAATATCATTGTACGACCAGAAGGATTGTGAGACTAATGATCGATGGAGAATTGGTTTTAACCCATAAAATAAATGACCAATCTTACTTCATGGGTTAAGTATATAATCTGCAGAATGCCTCACTATCCTTGTAAAGTTAGCTTCATACATTGTGACATTCTCATCCTCTTATTGCCTAAGACTCAAAAAATTTCATTCGATATCCGCTCGAAGGTAATGTGGAAAATATTTTTCTATGAAGATTTCATTAAAATTACTCCATTCCATATTTGATACTTCATCATCTTCCTTTTTGTTTTGAATCAATGACCACCATTGATCAGCATCTCCAGTAAGGCCGTAAACTGCAATGACAACATTTTCCCTTTCACTACTCCCCATGTCATAGAATATTTTATCTAAATAATTTATTCATTACTCAGCTAATAGTGGATTTATACCCCCATTGAATGTTGCTGGTTGTTGCCTCATGAAACAATCTATCATTGATCCTCCATGCTGTGGATTAGGGTGCTCCATTTGGTTAAGGTTATTATTTATAACCTGAGTGAGTTGTCCATGTATGGTGAATAGCTGATCAGCACCAGTTGCATCACCATCTCCACTATAATTATCTTGAGTAGGAGGTAAATCCCTACTTGGATTGTGTGCACTGATACGGTTCCCATTCCTTCCACTAGGATCTATTTCTAAATAATGGAAGAAACAAGATTAGTTTATGAATCGCAATACATAAATAAAAACATGTAAAACACTTAACATAAATTTAACAGTTTAAGGATATAATCCAAAATCATAAAAATGTTATCTTTGTGGAAGTATATAATCATAAACCCTTTGTAATGGTTATTGAAGAAAATGAAAATTATCCTAATCGTATCCCTCGAGAGTTTCGTAACCAAGAGTGCATCAAGGCCCGTTGTTGTGCACCAGTTCCCATTCGAGTCTAGCTCAAAGTAGTGTTTCTGGGTTTTACCCCTAGGTACATCTGTGCCAGAGCTACCTCTACCTGCTCGTATCCAAATAGAGATTTATTATTTGTAAAAATCTTAAAATCTCTAAAATACCAATAATCAAGGACGTTATCCTATACTAATCCTTAATGTCTATCTTAGGGCTATGTGCTCTAATCAGAGTTTACCTAAATCTAGTTTCAAGGATTGTGCAAATTTTCTATGATTCCAACTGTAACACCCTGACCCCAGAAGATGAGAGTCGGTGCATTATTACGTATCATTGGAATGATCCCAAAAGGTCATGTATCGAATGACCGATTAGTTAAGTATCCTTGGAAGTACTAGATACATTCATAATGATTACATTACATAATGAAATGGAAAACTACAACAAAATTGTTTCGATAGACTACACAGAGATCCCATAGACTATCCCTACAGGTCAGTCATAATATACTTCTTCGCATCTTGGGAAAAATATAACATAGAAAAAGTTGAGCTCAGATGCTCGGTAAGGATAACAATATAGCAAAAAATTTCATAAATAAGCATAAACATTTAAGACAATATATAAGACTAAAACAACAGCCTTTTAAATTTGAACATCATCATAATATAGAAAAGTTAAATTCAAATAATTCCGTTATTTATTCAGATGGATATTCTACTAGTAGAATAATCAAATGCCATATCAATATCCACTTTCATAATGATGAAATACATAATGGAAGACATTCAAAACAACATATTCATGTTCTTTTGCCAATACTACAAATAAGATTTTGTCAAGGTCATGTGCCAAGACACTAGTTGTCTCCTAAGACCAACCGATTCATCGAGGAGCTATAGCGGGCTCCACCTATCATATAATAAGTCCAATGCATTTCTCATATGAAAAGGTATAAACATAACATAAACATTCGTATTAAAAATAGAATACGAAATTTGAATACTTTATCCATAAACCATTAATGGTATAGTCATAACACATCCACAACCAATCATATCACCAAACCTTCAATACAATATAGAAGATTTGTATCATAATAAATCAACGTTAGACAAGTTGAAAATTTATCAAAGGATGCTGAAATATATGAAATGATCTATTTGAAAGAAATGCATCTTTATATTTTGAATCAATTTAAAAGAAATCATTTATTTTGGAAATATTATTATAACCTTGTACGGGATTATTAGACGATGTTATAATGGCGGAAAATAGCCGCAACCGCCGTATAAGTTAAAAAAATAATTTCATACCTTTATTTTTTTTTGAAAAGGTTATAAAGGACCTTGTTTGGAAAATGACGGAAAGATTCCATTATACACATCTTATAATAGTCAAACAAGTGTATAAATGACTTTAACCCATAGTCTAAATGTAACACCCGATACTTTTATAAGAAATATTTTTTTTCTATTTTATATAAATCATTAGATAAACCTTTCACTACAAACAATTGTAGCTTGGCTTACTTTACACACAATCGCGACCTTCCTCTATAGCTTTCATCGTACGCAATACTGAGATTCACTAAACAATGATATGCAATTAAAATATTATTAAAACTATCCATTATGAGTAGTAATAACCACTTTATGATATTTTATTAATTTTATTTTTCAAAATGGACTTCATTTTTGGTTTCGGAATATCGAAATTAGCCTAGGGTGAAATTTTGGTATTTTTTTGAAAACTTTCACTTTTTGATGAATAGTGAAAACACTAGGTTTCTATTTAAAATTCGACATTTTATTTAAATAATTATTTATTTTATTTAAATTTATTTTAGGTCAAAATTGATACATAATACCTATATATGTTCAATGTAATTCATTGGAGTCATTTTATAATAATTTTAGATATATAAAAATTTTATTGAGCTTCTGACGGTCTTTTACCCACCTCCTAAGAGAATTTGCAAATTTACATAAAACATAATTTTACCACTTTTGTGAATTGAATTTCAAAAATCCTAGATCCACTGTTCATGTCAGTATGTAAAATTTGGCTCAATGAGGTAAAAATAATTTTTGGTGAATAATAATATTTTACTTCTTTTTACCATGGTTAAAAGTAAATAGGGTAATGAAGGGTAAAAATGTCATTATTATTACCCTAACACACATCATAATTATATTTGATAAGTGTAATTAGCTCAAAAAAACCTTAGGACTAAAATATGACCATTTAGGCCAACTTATATTAGATTAGGACATTTATTATTAATTTATTTAATGAAGGGTTAAAATAGTTAAAATCAATGTTTAATAAGTAACTAATTTTTAATATAGGGTTTTACATAAGATATATTCGACTATAAATATATTTTTAGAAATCTAAAAAGATTTCCTGCATAATGGTATTTTATTTGTAATTTTTAGACAATAAATAATTTAATTTATTTATGACACAAAAATGATGCAGTAATTATCTTATTAATGAAATATTGTCATAATTGATGTTATAAATACCCAAATAAATGTAATTTGAGACTTTTTAGGAATTACACTAATTTTCTAGGTAAAAATGACATGTTAGAATTGATTTAAATAAATTTGTTAGAAGTAATCATTTTGTTATGTTTTTCACAAAAATCAATTACTAAATATTGTCAAAATTGACATAAAATAGTTTTTAAAACAAATATTATATTATTAATTGTTATGTTAATCCTAAAAATCTATGGTTCGGCCAAATGACTTAGATAAGGTTATATATATTAATAATATACAACTTGGGGTTCTTTTGTCTTGTTATTGTAAGTTTATTAACCTTGTATTGTAAGAAAACAAGAAGACACGGTAAAATTTAAATTATCTAACTTAATGTTAAATCTAAATGATAAGGTTAAAATAGATACCAAAACTTCTCTAAATTATATTGTATGAGATGCTTTCGACCCATAATCACCTTATATCCGAAATAAATCAATTTGGAGCTATTAAAAACCGAATATGACTTTATAATAAAATAATATTTTTAGTTTTTCCTAAGGTGCCACTCTCCTCCCTTATAAAAGGGAACCTCCTCCCTTTCTTCCTCACACCACTTTGAGCCTTAAAGCTCGGCCAAACCCTGCAAAATTATCTTATACACTTCCCTAGATAAATACTAGAGGTCTTGTTATTCTTCAAAGGCAAATTTTAGTGCCCTAAGAGGAGGTCTCAAAGAGGCGCTTCAAAGAAGAGGTAATGTTCGTTACCGATTCTTTCAACTTTATTTCTCCTCCCACTTCTTCTTATTTAGTTGTTTCATTATGAAGTAATATCATCAGTATCACTCATATACTAGTATTTTATTATAGGTATGAAACAATGCTATTTCACCATCTATCCATCCTACGGAAAATGAAATAACCCCGCGTGTGTACGTACAGAATACCGTCTCCACGCCGTGGTGTAATCTATTTTCCACCACCACCTTACTTGGATTGATATAATGGTGTAAATAATAGCTATATATGATTATTGTAAAGTGATATTTATTCTGAAATAGTATACATACACTCCAATACAATTCCACGATCATGGGAAACTTATCATCACTTGTGCGTACGTACGGAATACCGTCTCCACGATGTGATGCGACTCGTTCTAAAAAATTTTCATTACAAAATGATTACATAAATGAATTCAGTGAATAAATATGATATGTATTACACTAATACCATTCTGTAAATGCAGTATCTATAACCTAAAAAGAAGAATAAGAATTTATTTGACAAAACACGCATAAGAACAAAAAGTAATAAACACCCGAATAACAAGTCGCAATGAAATATTACTAATAAGAATCTAAGAATTTGACCATATGTGATTTCATAACTATTAGTATGATTCGTGAATAAGTCAATGACATTATTTAAATCATTATACAGGAGGTTCAGACACTTACGAAGTAAATCGGACCTTTGGTAAGGGAAAATCTCACAATCTCATTTTTATCTGAGATTGTTTATACATCAGAATTTACTGGTGAATATTTATCATCCACATCCATGTTTCCTCAATATGTAATATTATTTCCATCAACATACAATTTTTTAAATCCAATTTTACCCTTCAGTGAGTTTTTAGTAAAATATATGAAAGGAATCTTTTTTCTTTTTTCGTACGAGGTAGTTTTTGACTTTTCCGGCCAAAGTACGGGAAGAATGTTTTTTGATATACGGAAAGAATGGATTTTAAAAACTATATTTTCAAGAAGCATGCATTACATGTTTTCAAGTTTATTTTTAATCAACTTCTTTTAGTTTAAAATTATATGACATGTTATGAAAGGAAAATGTTTTTGAAGTAGAAAGGATATTTTCCTTAAGAATAGAGTCCAAGTGTTTTATCAAAATTATTTTCCATCTAAGATAATGTAGGGTTATGTTTCTATCCCTATTTTTACATTGATTTGATTATGTTGTGATGGAATTATTTTTATGAATTCATTTATCCTAAATGAGTGGTTTTATGATGTCACGATGTTTAAGAATCCCATTGTTATTACATGGGTCATGCAATGATGTCTGGTTTATGATTTTGTGGCACACATAAGAATGGTATAATTATGAGATTGGTGGGACCTATATATCCATCCAATGAATTGGGTAATGATTTATATCTCATGAGATAGACATGGCTGGAACGGCAGGATAAACCAGTTCAGTGAAACAGGACTGAAATGAGTTGTGAACTCGGTTCAGAAATGGACTTTGTCCACTAAGATAGTCTTGGGTATGAGTCTTGACTACTAAGAAATGATTCTCTATGATTATGTGTGTATGCCACAAAGTTTCATGTTTTATGTTATTATTATTGTGATTACATTTCACTTCCATGATTTATCCCATGTTATGAAATTATGATCTCTTTTGCAGGGTACGATTTCCAAAAATGTTATGTTCTTATGAATATGATGTGATTGATATTTCTTTTGTTTACCCTTACTGAGCATTTGAGCTCACCCTTTTGTATGTTTTATTTCCCCTGGTCAGGAAGAAGGGTATTAAGTAAGACATGCAAAAAGGCACTTTAGATACGATGAAATAAATGGGAGACAGTGTAGAAGCTTTATGAACTAGTTGTTTATGATTCCCAGTTTCTAAATACATTATACCTATATGGTCATTTCCTGGTTTTCTTATATGTTGAAAAAAGTGTGCTTAAATTTTGATGTATTAACAATTTATGTAAAGTATGGGTCGTTGTAGTTGGTATCAAAGGCAAAGGAGGTAGGAATGAATTTGATCCTTGGGAGGTAGCACATGTGAGAGTTGGGCGAAGCATGGCTCTCTGCCGAAGGGCTTCATGTGGAAATGGCTGCCACTGGGGATGGTGGTGTGTCCCGCCCAGGGGGTGTAGCCGCCCATGGAGTGCCCTGATAGGTATCAATTATAGTCCACTAGAAGTAATTCCAGACTGTTATAGTTGGTATCGGAGGAAAGGTATAGTCAACCATTGGAAACTAGGATATGATTTCCTCAGTAAGAATCCTAAGGATAATTCTAAGCATAGAACACAATCTTAGTGTTTTAGAAATGGCCATGAATAACCTAGGATAAGACCTTAAGTGTGACATTTTATTGTTTATTATGTGTTTTTCCTATTATAATTAGTGTTTCACACACTATTCTTATTGGTTTTAGTCAATGGCTAGAACCCGAAAGAACTATGTTATTGAGGAATGCGACGGAAAATGCAATGATTGTCCCCCTGAGCAACCAAACGTTATGGGAGCTATAATGCAAAATCATGTATCCATGCTCACACAACTTTCTCAAGCTATGAATCATGTCGGACTTCCAAACGAGAAAAGGAAGGAGCAACATTCAGTTGAATCCTTCATAAGTCAGAGTCCACCTTTATTAAGCGGGTCTACTGATCCATTAGATTCTGAAAAATGGATCAGTACTTCTGAAAAGATATTTTCAGTTTTTTAATATTCTGAACATTATAAAGTCATCTTATCAGTTTATCATTTGGAAGGTGATGCTGATCAATGGTAGAATCTTATTATGAATTCGAGGCAAAGGAATGAAATTGAGTCCATGGAATGGGACGAGTTCAAGAACCTATTTTTCAATAAGTACTTCTCTCATATTCTCCGAACAAAGATGGAGAAGAATTTTCTTGAACTAAAGCAAAAGGATGATGAATCTGTTGGTACCTATGAAGAAAATTTTACAAGACTTGCAAGGTACGCTTCTCGTATTATTATCCAACCTGAGAGTAAGATCGATCAATTCTTTAGTGGATTAAAACCAAGTCTTTGATAGGCGTTATCCATAAGGGACTTCAATAGCTATGAGGAAATCGTTCGATGTGCTCTAAAAGTTGAGATGGAGATTAGAGTAACCCATCAGTCATATGTGTTTGATAAGAAGAGGAAATGGATTTCAAAGGAAAATCTAAAGAGCACACTGAAAAGAAGATGAGTTTTCACTTATGCTCAATGTGTGGAATAAAACATGGAGGAAATTTTCTTAAGGGGACAAGAAAATGTTATAAGTTTGTAAAAGAAGGTCATTGGGAAATTGAATGTCAAAATAATGGGAAGAAGACGTCTAATGATGAAAACAATGGAAGGGATACACAGAATGAACCTACTACCCTTCAATGTTTCAAGTGCAAGGATAAGGGGAATTATGCAAATCAATGCCCAAATCCAAGGGTTGATGATGATGATTGATGTCAGAAAACTCTTAAGGCTAAAAACAAAGGAAAGTCACATGGAATTTCTATCAATGATGTGGATTACGATAACGAAGTGGTGAAAGGTACACATACCATCCACTCTAAAGTACCAAATGTTTTATTTGATTCTCGATCTACCCACTCTTTTATTTCTGAAGAATTTTTTAAGGGTATCACCGTATTACCTCTATAATTAGATATTGAATTAGCTGTGACAACTCCTAATGGCACAACGGTTGCATCAAAAGTTTACAATTCTTCTCTGATTGAAGTTTGTGGGAAAGTCCTTCCTCCAAATCTTGTGATCCTTCCTATAGTGGAATTGTATGTGATTCATAGCATGGATTGGCTTTCTCTATATGGATCTCAATTCAATTTCCATAGAAGTGAAGTAACATTTCATATTCCGGATCAATCTACGATCGTCTATCGATGCAAGAATGAACATAACGTTCAAGTGGAAATTTCTTCCATCTGATGGGTTTTGATTCCACTAATTGAAGGTTATTTATCTCAAATGGTTGGAGAGAAACTCACGATAAAGAATATGCCCATTTTACGGGAGTCTGATGATGTCTTTCCAGAGGAATTTCCAGGTCTTCCACCAAATCGTGAAGTTGAGTTTTCAATGGAACTTGTACTGGGTGCTTTGCCTATTTTAAAGACACCTTATAGAATGGCCCCAATTGAGTTGCAGGAATTGAAGAAGAAACTCCAAAAGAATCTTGATAAAGGATTCATACGCCCTAGTGCATCACCTTGTGGATCACCTGTACTGTTTGTTAAGAAGAAAGATGGATCAATGAGACTCTGCATTGATTATCGATAACATAACAAGATCACTATCAAGAAAAAATATACTCTCTCGTGCATTGATGACTTATTCGACCAACTACGCGAGCTCTATACTTTTCCAAGATTGATCTTCGTTCAGAGTATCATCAATTAAGGTTCAAAAGTGAGGATATACCAAAGACTGATTTCCGTACAAGGTATGGACACTATGAATTTATAGTGATGCCATTTGGTTTTACTAATCCTCAGTTATCTTCATGGATCTAATTAATAGAATCTTTAGTGATTATCTTGATCATTTTTTGGTAGTCTTTATAGACTATATTCTTGTCTATTCAAAGAGAAAGGAAGAACATGAAGATCACTTGATAATTGTATTAAAGTCCCTGAGAAAGGAGAATCTTTATGCCAAATTTACCAACTGTGAATTTTGGCTTCAAAAAGTTGCATTTTTGGGTCACATAATGTCAAAAGTGGTGATATCTGTGGATCCAGCAAAAACAGAGGTTATCGAAAGATGGTCGAGACCAACAATAGTAACTTTGATCCGATGTTTTCATGGTTTGGCTGGATATTATCGACGTTTTATGATTGATTTTTCACAATTATCTAATCCACTCACTACGTTGACTCGAAAAGGAGTTATGTTTGTTTGGACAGAGGAATGTGAAGAGAATTTCAAGGAGATGAAATGAAGGATATCCAGTGCACCTATACTCACACTTCCTTGTAGTGGAGAACGGTTTGTGATCTACAGTGGTGTATCCAAGAAGGGGCTGGGGTGTGTTCTTATGCAGAATGATATGGTGATAGCTTAAGCCTTACGACAGTTGAAAATCCATGAGCAAAATTACCGAACTCAAGATTTTGAATTTGCTGCAGTAATCTTTGCATTAAATATTTGGAGGTATTATCTTTATGGAGAAAGGTGTGATATTTATACAGATCATAAAAGATTAAAGTATATTTTCACTCAAAAGGAGCTGAATATGCGCCAAAGAAGATGGTTGGAGCTTATTAATGATTACGACTGCTCAATTCATTACCACCCTGGCAAAGAAAACAAGGTGGAATATGCATTAAGTTGACAAGACCATGCTAGCTTATCCATGATGAGGATCACAAAAGATCCAATATTTATGGATTTACAAAGGATGGATCTTGGAATAATAATGGAAGGGGAAAATCGTATCATTCTAAAATGAATGCTCAACCATCTATACATGTGATGAATAAAGAGGCACAAAAAGAAGATATAGAGTTACAAAAGAAGGTGAGAAATGTTCCTGAATTCAACCTTGATTGTGATGTAATAATAATGTTCAGGAATCGTGTTTGTGTTCCTCACTTACCCGAATTAAAGAAGGAGCTGCTGGATGAGGCTCATAGTTCTTCATTCTCTATTCATCCTGGAAGCATGAAGATGTATAGGGACCAGAAAGAGTAGTTCTGGTGGGATGTCATGAAAATGGATGTTACTGAATATGTCTCTCGATGCTTGGTTTATCAGCAAGTTAAAGCTGAGAGACAGAAGTCTATGGGGATGTTACAACCATTACCCATACCTGAATGGAAATGGGAAAACAACACTATGGACTTTTTCACCGGACTTCCTAAAACATCCAAAGGCAATAATGATATCTGGTTCATAGTTGATCGTCTTATATTGTCGACACACTTCATCTCTATTAGAGAGGATTTCTCTCTAGATCATCTTGCCAGGATATATGTAAAGGAAGTGGTAAGATTGCATGGAGTACCACTTTCTATTATATCTGATTGGGATCTGAGGTTTACCTCAAGGTCCTAGCGAACTCTTCAGCATACTATGGATACAGAGTTGAGTTTCAGCACTGCTTATCATCCTCATACAGACGGTCAGTCTGAGAGAACAATTCCAACTCCAGAAGATATGTTAAGAGCTTGCTCTATGGATTTCAAAGGTGGTTGGGATCAACACCTACCTTTGGTGGAATTTTCTTATAATAATAGATTTCACTCTAGCATTCAGATGGCTCATTATGAAGCTATCTATGGAATGAAATGCAGGACTCCAACTTGCTGGGATGAAGTTGGAGAAAGAAAGCTATTCGGAACTGATCTTGTTGATGAGATGGCAGAAAAGGTCAGATCTATTCAACAACAATAAGAGCAGCTCCGAGTCGACAAAAAAGTTATGCCAACAACCGAAGAAAAGTCCTAGAGTTTGAAGTGGGTGATAATGTTTTCTTACAAATATCTCCCTGGAAGAGGGTCATGAGATTTGGAAAGAAGGGAAAATTGAGCCCTAGATATATCAGTTCTTTGGAAATTTTGGATCATGTTGGGATGGTAGCTTACTAATTTGCGCTTCCACTAAATCTCTCTCAAGTTCACGATGTGTTCCATGTATCTCTCCTGAGAAAGTACATACATGATCCTTCAATTGTACTCAGCTCAGAAGTTGTACCACTGGAACAAGATCTTTCTTATGAAGAACAGCCGATAGAGATTCTCGATCGTAGCGAAAAAGTCCTACGGAACAAGACCACTCGCTTGATGAAAGTTTTATGGAGGAACCACCAATTAGAAGAATCTACATGGGAGCATGAGGATATGATGAGGGAGAGGTATCCTCATCTGTTTGTTACAAAGTGATGAATTTCGAGGGAAAAAATCATTTTAAGGGGGGTAGAATGTAACACCCGAGACTTTTATAATAAATATTTTGTTTTAATTTTATATAAATCATCAAATAATCTTTCACTGCACACAACAGTAGCATGGCTTTCTTTACACGCAGTCGCAACCTTACTCGATAGCTTGCATCATACGCAATAACAAGATTCACTAAATAGTGATATGCTATTAAAATATTATTAAAACTACCAGTCATGAATAGTAATGACCACTTTTTTAAATTTTATAAATTTCATTTTTCAAAATGGACTTCATTTTTGGTTTTGTAATATCGAAAATATCCTAGTGTGAAATTTTGGTATTTTTCTGAAAACATTCAATTTTTGATGAATGGTGAAAACACTTGGTTACTATTTAAAATATGACTTTTTATTTAAATAATTATTTAATTTATTTAAATTTATTTTATTTCAAAATTGATACATAATACCTATATAAGTTCAATGTAATTCATTGAAATCATTTTATAAAAATTTTAGATATATAAAAATTTTATTGAGCTTTTGACCGTCTTTTACCCACCTCCTACAAGAATTTGAAAATTTACATAAAACCTAATTTTACCACTTTTGTGAATGGAATTGCAAAAATTCGAGAGACACGGTTGATGTCATTAAGTAAAATGTGGTTCACTAAGAAAAAAATAATTTTTTGCGAATAGTAACTTTTTACTTTTTTTTACTACGGCTAAATGTAAATAGGGTAATTAAGGGTAAAAATGTTATTATTATTACCCTAAAACATGTACTAATTCTATTGTATAAGTTTAATTAGACCAAAAACAACCTGAGGAATAAAATATGACCATTTAGGCCCACTTGGACTAGATTAGGACATTTATTATTAATTTATTTAAAGAAGGGTTAAAATAGTTAAAATCAAAGTTTAAAAAGTAAATAATTTGTAATATAGGGTTATACATAAGATAAATTCTACTATAAATATATATTAGAAATATAAATCGATTTCCTACATAATGGTAGTTTATTTGAAATTTTTATACATTCAAAAATGTAATTTATTTATAACACAAAGATGATGCAGTAATTATCTTATCAATGAAATATTGACATAATTGATGTTATAAATACCCAAATAAATGTATTTTGAGACTTTTTATTAATTACAATAATTTTCCAGGTTAATATGACATGTTAGTATTGATTTAAATAAATTTTTTCGAACTAATAATTCTGTTATTATTTTCACAAAAATCAATTACTAAATAGTGTCAAAATTGACATAAAATAGTTTTTAAAAAAAATATTCTATAATTAATTGTTATTTTATTCCTAAAAATCTATGGTTTGCCCAAATGACTTAAATAATGTTTTATATATTAATAATAAACAACATGGGGTTCTTTTGGCTTGTTATTGTACGTTTATTAACCTTATAGTTTAAGAAAACAAGAAGACACAGTAAAAGTTAAATTATCTAACTTAAAGTTAAATCTAAATGTTAAGGTTAAAATAGATACCTAAACTTTTCTAAATTCTATTGTATGAGATTATTTCGCCCATACTCACTTTATCTCCGAAATAAATTAATTTGGAACTATTAAAAACCGAATGTGACTTTTTAATAAAATAATATTTTTAGTTTTTCCTAAGGTGCCCCTCTCCTCCCTTATAAAAGGGCACCTCCTCCCTCTCTTCCTCACACCACATTGAGCCTTAAAACTCATAAAAACCCTACAAAATTTTCTTCTCCACTTATCTATAAACATCTTAGTGGTCCTGGTTTTCTTCAAAGTCCAATTATAATGCCCTAAGAGGAGGTCTCAAAGAGGCGCTTCAATGAAGAGGTAATGTCCGTTACCGATTCTTTCAACTTTATTTCTCCTTCCACTTATTCCTATTTAGTTGTTTAATTTTGAATTAATAACATAAGTATCACTCATATAATAGTATGTTATTATATGTATGAAAAAACCCTATTTCACCATCTATCTATCCTACGGAAAATGAAACCACCATGCGTGCGTACGTACAAAATACTGTCTCCATGTCGTGGTGTAATCAATTTTCCACCACCACCGTACATGGATGGGTATAATGGTGTAAATAATAGCTATATATGATTATTTTAAAGTGATATTGATTCTAAAATAGTATAAATACACTCCAATACAATTCTGTGATCATGGGAACGATATCATCACTCATGCGTACGTATGGAATACCGTCTCCACTATGTGATGCGACTCGTTCTACATGATTTTCATTACATAATGATTACATAAATGAATTGAGTGAATAAATATGATATTTATTACACTAATTACATTCTATAAATGAGGTATCAATAACCTAAAAAGAAGAATAAGAATTTATTCGACAAAACACGCATAAGAACAAAAAGTAACAAACACCCGAATAACAAGTAGCAATGAAATATTTTCAATAAGAAGTTAAGAATATGACCATATATGATATCATAACAATTTGTATGATTCTGGAATAAGTCAATGACATTATTTAAATCATTATACAGGAGTTTCGGACACTAAAGAAGCAAATCGAACCTAAGGTCAGAGAAAATCTCAAAATCTCATTTTTATCTGAGATTGTTTATACTTCAGAATTTACTGGGGAATATTTATCATCCACATGCATGTTTCCTCAATATTTAATGTTATTTCCATCCAAATACAATTTTTTAAATCCAATTTTACCCTTCGGTGAGTTTTTAGTAAATGTTATGAAAGGAATCTTTTGTCATTTTTCATAAGAGGTACTTTTTGACATTTCCAGCCAAATTATGGGAAGAATGTTTTTTTATATACTGCATGAATGGATTTTTAAAACATTATTTCCGAGAATCTTCCTTTACAAGTTTTCAATTTTATTTTTACTCAACTTCTTTTAGTTTAAAATTTTATGAAATGTAAATAAAGGAAAATGTTTTTGAGGTAGAAAGGATATTTTCTTCAAGAATGGAGTTCAAGTGTTTTATCAAAATTATTTCTCATCTATGATTATGTAGGGTTCTGTTTATATCCATATTATTACATTGATTTGATTATGTTGTGATGAAATTATTTTTATAAATTCATTTATCTTATATGAATTGTTTTATGAGGTCACGATGTTTAAGAATCCCATTGTTATTACATGGGTCATGCAATGATGTATGGTTTATGATTTTGTGGCACACATAAGAATTGTATCATTATGAGATGGGTGGGACCTATATCTACCTCCAATTAATTGGGTAAATATTTATATCTCATGAGATAGACAAGGCTGGAACAACAGGTTAAACTGGTTCAGTGAAACATGACTGAAATGAGGAGTAAACTCAGTTCAGAAATAGACTTTGTCCTCTAAGATAGTCTTGGCTATGATTCTTGACTACTAAGAAATGATTCACTATGATTATGTGTGTATGACACAAAGTTTCATGTTTTAAGTTATGATTATTGTGATTACATTTCACTACCATGATTTATCCCATGTTATGAAATTATGATCTCTTTTGCAGGGTAGGATTTCCAAAATGTTATGTTCTTATGAATATGATGTGATTGTTATTTCTTTTGTATACCCTTATTGAGCATTTGATCTCACCCTTTTTTATGTTTTCTTTCCCCAGGTTAGGAAGAAGGTTATTATGTATGATATGCCAAAAGGGACTATAGATATGATGAAATAAATGGGAGACAGTGTACACGCTTTATGGACCAGTTGTTTATGTTTCTCAGTTTCTAAAGACACTATACCTATACGGTCTTTTCTTGGCTTTCTTATATGTTTTTGTAAGTGTGATTCAATTTTGAAGTATTATCAATGTATGTAATGTATGGTTCGTTATACTAATAAATAGTAAAAATGTTTTGGGATAAATTTTTTAAAAACCTGGATCTGGATGATAAAGAAGTCCATGAAGATACTTACGTAAAAACAACCTCGGATAATAAAAATATAGTAAAATTAACCCTTACCTTGTACTTTCCATGGATGAGGGTAGAATATCATCCTGTATATTGTTGAAATTTTTGTATTAAATTATAAAATAATCATATACATTAATATGATATCATATATGATATTTGAATATTTCTTCGTTAATAATATTCAAGTATTATCGTTCTTTCATGTGTTAACTGATTCATTTTACTTTATTTACTTTGTTAAGTAAGTAATGTTTGTTATGGATAGGATGTATCTTATTAATATTCTTAATGAAATAAAGTCTTTAAAAATTATTTTTAATCATCTAATGAAAATTAGTCTTGAATGGATACGATGGAAAATGAATCTCATCGCGTTCGTGGAGATGGTAATCCGTACGTATGCACGAGCGACCATATCATTATTTTGATATTAAAATAATATATAATTTGATGTTATAACATATATAAAGAATCATTATCATGTTATATTTATTATTTAAATCAATTACACATCATTATTATACCCATCCAAACAATAATGTATTGAATAACAATTACACCACGATGTGGAGACGGTAAGTCGTACGTATACATGTATGGTGACATGTCACTCAATGGATAGATATAATAATGTATATGGTTTTACCAAATTTATAATAAAATTAAAGTATATTGAAGATACTGGAGTAATTGTTTTATAATGGAAACAACAATGAAATAGGAAGTGGAAGAAGAAAGGAGGATGAAATAGGTGATGAAATATTTACCTCTTCTTCGAGTTCTTTCTTTTGATTTGATCAAAATGGCTCCTTAGGTTGGAATTATGACTAAGGGAAGGCCTTAAGAATAAAGGGAGAAAGATTAGAGGGTATTTTTTCTGAGTTTGGTCAATCCAAATGGATTTGAAGGTGTGAATTAGATAGAAAGGGGCGAGGGGAACCTTAGGAAAAGATAGAAATATTATTTTATAATAAAATAATTTTCGGTTTCCAATGGATATATATTAAATTATTTAAAGGATAAGGTGGCGATGGGTCGAAAACCACCCAACCAATATGTTTTAGATAGGTTTGGGTCACTATGTGAACCTTTTCTTTTAGATTTAACTCCTAGTTAAATAGTTTGACATTTAACATGTCTCTTTCTATTTTTATATTATACGGTTAATAAACATACTATATACTTCAATGAGAACCCCAAGTGGTTATGTTATGATAAACCTATCATTAAATGAGTCATTTGGTTTATTCTTAGATTCTTCGAAATATAATATTAATTAATAATATAATATTTGTTTTAAGAACTCTTTTATGTTAATTTTTACACTATTTGGTATTTTGTTTTTTCTAAATTAATAACAACATAATAAATTAGAAAAACAATCATCTCACTGACCCTAACATGTCATATTAATCTATAAAATTAGTGGCATTAATCAAACGTTTTAAATTAAATATATTTGGATATTTATAATATCAATTATTTAAATATTTCATTAATTAGGTAATTACTACATCATCATTGTGTTATAAATAAATTATATTATTTAATGTCTTAAAAATATAAATAAAATACCATTATGTAGGAAATATTTTTATCTTTCTAATAAATATTTATAGTCTACTTTATCTTATGTGTAAACCTATATTAATAATAGTGAAGTTATTAAAAATTGATTTTAACTATTTTAAATTATCTTTAAATAAAATAATAACAAATGTCCTAATCTAAATCAAGTGGATAAAAGTGGTTCATATTTTATTCCTATGATTTTTTTGGTCTAATTATACATATCCAATAGAATTGGGACATGTTTTCGGGTAATAATAATATCAATTTTACCCTAAATTACCCTATTTACTTTTAACCGTGGTAAAGAAAAGTTAAACATTAATATTCACCAAAAAATTATTTTCATCTTATTGAACCATATTTTACATATTGAAATCAACTCTGTCCCTCAGATTTTTTAAATTCAACTCACAGAAGTAGTAAAATTATGTTTTATGGAAATTTGAAAATGCTCCAAGGAGGTGGGTAAAAGACGGCAATCATTTAATGAAATTTTTTATATCTAAAATTATTATAAACTGAATCCAATGAATTAAATTGAGCATATATAGGTATTATGTATCTATTATGTCCTAAAATAAATTTAAATAAAATAAATAATTATTTAAAAAAAATCGTTTTAAACAACAACTAAGTGTTTTCCCCTATTCATCAAAAATTGAATGTTTTCATAAAAATACCAAAAATTCACCCTAGGCTAATTTATATATTTTGAATCCAAAAATGAAGTCCATTTTGAACGATAAAATTTTTAAAATTTAAAAAAGTGGGTATTACTATTCATGACTGCTAGTTTGATTGGTTGTGGAGTGTTAGAACTCGAAGTTGCGTACAACACATGCTATTGTATTATTCAAAGAGAAGCATATCGTTGATGCATGAGGTGTTACAACAACACGACAAATCATGATCTCATCTCTCCATGAAAATTGCATACACCCAAGGACACTGCGTCATAACTACACCAGCTGACAACCAAAAAAATCATTACAAAAATGGAGATCACATACCATATAATGGATAGGAGAAAATAGAAATGAATAATTGAAGAAACATTAAAAAAAGTTAGATCACACCATCTATCAATGAAGGATCGACACTGGATGCTTGCACCAAAACAATGGGAGCACACACAATAGGGAGAAACATCAAGGGGAAAAGTTACAAGTATTATGGTTCGATCAAACCAATCCTATGATATTAAAGTATCAGGGTGCCTCACATGGAGATAATAGAGAAGGAAGAAACGGCATAAAATATCAGGGCCTTTGTAAAATCTAAACAGAGCATCAGTTTTGATACAGTTTATTATTTTCCATTAATGGTCCATTTCATCAATACTATGCAGTTTGACTGAGTAAAGGCACTAGGGCCCTTATGAAAAATAATATATGAGTCATGGTCTTTGAATCAACCTTAAATCCCTTATAACATGGTCATAAACACATTTTATGACAATAAATAACTCAAAGGGGAAAACTATAGGAAGCTAGAAACATTTTCCACAAATTTCACACTGACACCGATAGTTTAAAATGACACACCGACGCCAATAGTTCCAAATTTAATATCGGCACCGATAGTTCAAAATGACACGCCAACACCGAAAAAACAAAATAACATGCCGACATCGATATTTCAAAATGACACGCCCAAACCAAGAGTTCAAAATTTCATGCTAACACCGAGAGGTCAACATGACAGGACGACACCAATAGTTTAAAATAACACTCTAACACCTACTGTTCAAAATGACATACCGACATAGACTATTCAAAATGACATGTCGACATCGATAGTTCAAAATGACATGCTAACACCAACATTTCATAATGAAATTACAACACCGATAGATCAAAATGGAATTGTTACCCCAACATTACAAAATAAAATGTTAACACCAACATTTAAAATGACATGCCCACAATAATTGTTCAAATGACATGTAGACACAAATAGTTCAAAATTAAACGCTGACACCGACAGTTCAAATGTATCACCGATAGTACTATTCACAAAAATGGAATCACTTTTCACTTAATTAAATATTTGGAATGGTGTGGGGGATACGTCACCTTTACATCCTAGAACACCTCAAACAGAATATTTTAGAAAATTAATAGATCATATAAGACATGTTCATTACATTAGATACCTCTCAAAACATCCCCATCCTTATGAATCTAATACGAACATATATGATAAATAGAAAAAGGTTAGAATAAACACCATTTAAGATACCACTCAAGGATATCACCACCAATGGAGTTCAACCACCTTGAAAGGGAACACACTAAACTGCACGACCACCATAACATTCTCTTGAACAATCTCTGGGAGGAGATACCTCACAAAAGAGAGAAATCCAAAATAATGATACCTATCTCATAAATAAGAGAGTTCTGAAAACATAAAGTGATCATCATTAGATGAAAATATCTAAAAATCATACATCTCAATGTTCTACATATGTATCTATGACTCATGTTCCCAATTACTCTCTCATACACCATCGTTTCACCATTGGACTCAAAAAAGGGGATATCACACCCACTTAACATCTTCTCCTTCTAGTCCTGGATCTATACATGCCGCTCCTCGAAGGTCAGATTGTTGTCAACATCGATCTCACCCAAATAGATGATGTTTGTGTCTTATGGAAGATAATGATGGAGCTCTGACACATGAAAAACATTGTGTATCTGGATCATCATTGATGGAAGTGCTACCAGAAACCCCACGACTATATCATTTTAAAATTCCTCAAACCTCCCATCATTTCGAGTGGAAAGCTAACTCCCATGGCCAATCATACGCTGTATATTATGGGGAGTCACCTTTAGAAACATGTGATCCCAAATTTAAAACTCTAAATGTTTCCACTTGTGATTGTTATAGGATTTCTAACGATCACGTTCTTCCTTCATCCTCTCACGAATCACTCGAACCATCTCTATTGTGCTCTATACCTATTCTAGATCGAGATATACTGACTCTCTAACCCTAGTCTATCACAATGGATAACTGAATGGTGGCCCATACAAGGCCTCAAATGGTGTGATACCATTGGTGGAGTGGAAACTATTATTATAGAAGTGATTCACCAAGGGTATGTACCTCATCCTTGAACCTCTAAAATCTAGGACACATGAGTGCAACATGTCTTCAATAGTCTAAATTTTATGCTCTATCTAACCATCCATCTGTGGATAAAAAGTAGTGAAAAGGCATAACTGAGAACCAAAAGTATGTTGGAGACCTCTCCACACCCAATAGTTAATGTGAGTATTTCGATTGGATTTGATCTCCCTCGGGACTCCATAGAGTCTCACAACCTTCTCCAGATACTACCTATATATAAACTCCACTGAACTCGACTCCATGATCCCTATGATGTGGAATAAGATTATTAAACGATCCACTACCACCCATATATCATAATTTCCTCCCTATGCTCGATGTATAGTGGTATCAATGTTAATGGATATGTCCTCCTGCATCCATGGAGGGACATCTAATGGTTGGAGAAAAAAACCCAAAACACGGTGCTTGGCCTGATGCTTCTAGAAGACCCAACATCAAGAAACAAAATCTACAACTACACGCTTCAACCCAGGCCACCAAAACATTTTCCTAAAAGCTCAGAACATCTTGGTTAAGATAGTATTTTCTACTATAGTAGAACTATGTAACTCCCTCAGAACCATCTCAGACATCGAAAATGGAATTAAATCCTTTCCTAATACATCATGCATTGTTATTCATCCTTATACCAGCAATCAGAGGCCCCAACCCAAAAAATTAGGTCTCTCAAGACCTCAACCTCTGGATCCCCCAACATGGAATCTTCCACCTTCTTCACCGATGATGAAAAAACTATCATCTAAAAAATACATCTCCTACCCCCCAACTTCTCCCATATCGAGATTTACTGACTAATGTTCTATCATTACAATCCTGTTATCGCCTAATTCACTCAATACATCACTAAATGACCTCTTACTCAGTTAATCGGATAAAACATTACCCTTACTATGTGAATACGATATTTCAATGTTGTAATCATGTAATAACACCAACCATTGATGCAACCGCATGTTCATGTAATGATGGGAGAAAGCATACCCTAGGCTCTTATGATCGGTGAAAACCATAGAGCACTCAATAATGAAGTTGTGTCTCCGCATATTCAGAGAAAACACCCCTTCTGCCAACTCAATATCATGGTTCATATAGTTATGTTCTTTGGGACACAACTGTCGAGACCCAAAAGAAACGAGTAATAGCTGCTACATAAGAACGCAGCCTAACCCCAAACACAAATAATAACAAAATACATCAAACTGAACTCCCTTTACTGGTAGACAAAGTACCATAACACTGAACAATTTCTCCTTCAGATACTCAAAACATACCTAACACTGATCATTCCACATAAACAACTATTCCTTACTAGTCCACACTATTGGAGGTGTCACAACCCGAAAGAAATTAGCAATGAAGCTCTTCTAATAGCCTGTGAGAACAACAAATATTTGTAGATTTTCCACTATATTGGGGGATTCCATAGACACAACTACTTCTATCATTGTAGGATCCACATCTACTCCCCATTGGGATACAATATGCCCTATGAAACGTACTTCTTGAGCCCAAAACACAATGTTCATCAACATCCCAAATATCTAATGTCAACAAAGAACTCCAAAAATGGATTGTAGATGCTCTTCATTCTCCTCCATAGATTTGGAGTACACAAGGATTTGATAAATGAAAACCACCATGAACATATCTAAGAAATCATGGAACACAATGTTTATCTACCCCCTGAACATAGATGGACTATTCTTCGAACTTAATAACATTACAACAAACCCCAAATCCCCATGACGATGATAGAAAGGAGAATTCATATATCCTCATCCTTCACACACATTTGATGATATCCTGACAGCATTTCAATATTTGAGAATCAACTTTCACCCTACAGTTAAATGAATAACTCTACATTACATGGAAGGGGATAAAATTATTAACTGTCTTTTTGTTCTCATGACGATAGTCGATAGACCATAGAAAACCACAGTTATCCTTATTCAAAAAAAGAAATGGTGTGCCCCATTTTGACACACTAACCCAAACAAAACTGCATTATAGCATAACATCAAGACGAATGTGTAGCACCTATTACTCAAGAGGGTTTATCCTATACGATGACATAGATATAAGAGACCCACCTAGATACAACTAAATAACAAAATTGATCATCCATTTTTGGGTTTAATGCTACAACCCCTTCTATAAATACATTAGGGTACTCTTATACAACTCTAGGAAATGCCAACTACTAAATCTCTGATGAATTCTACATCAACTCGGCAATCAATGATGAAAAATAAAGGAACACGCCTCTGACCCATCTAAGGGTCTCACTCCCAAAAAAACACTATTGGCACTCCATCAGTATCGAATAACACCACATGCCTCCGGAAGTAATCCATAGTAGCCTACAATGAATACAATCAGTCCATGTTAAGCATGAAATCACATGGTTGTATATGTACACATATGAAATATCCCCAATAGAGGTGCTTCCCATCACTTTCTCATTATCAATTCATACTTCAAATAAGTCACCCAAACCTCCACTGGGCATAGTCAATGCTAATGGCACTAGAGGCCTTTCTACCTCAAGTCCCAAATCATGGAAAAGTTAAGCTGATGTGAAGGAGTGTATCACTCTTTAATGAAAAAAAGGCATGAACCCATGTTGAAAACAAGAAAATTGTGTCTCATATGACTTTTGTCTCACCTTGTGCTAATAATACTATATAATGAAGTTAACAGTGACCTGCCTGCAGGACTCTTTGATCCTGATGATGACCACCACCATGGCCATGCACTGCTCTCTAAGGATGGGGAGAATCCTTTGGATATCCACATTCTACCTAGTATGATATCTGATAATCCAAATATTCTACAACCTTCTGCAGCTACCTTAGAAAAAACTATATCAACGAAGAAACATGAAGAGGAACAACTGATACACGCTGACTACTCTGAATTCATGGTCACTCTCACTGCTAATGAACTCAGCCTCCATAAGAAAAAGAAACACCAAATACCATTGGCATAGATCTAAGATCCACTACCCCCAAATAAGTGAGATAATGAGGGATAGAAACTACCCCCGTCTAAATGGAAAATAATGTTCCCAGAAAACTAAGAACTTCAGACTAGGGCTCTTCTTTGTGAGCAATCCAGAATACTCGTCTCTCATGATGATATGGTTTTTGATAGCTTCATCTAGATGACCTCTTTCCTCACCATCAACTAAATATATTTCTATGGGATAAATCGGCTGACTTGGAGTATGACCTCTTAATGGGAATCCTCTTTCAAATGCATATCACTGGACCCCTCATTAAGAAACATGTCTGAATAATATCGCAAAAAGTTACTAAAATGGATTGAAAATATCACACAGTAGAGATAACCATATATAAGGGTATCAAGCTCTCAGATACTATCCGCCTTTATGGTAGATGAAAGAAACATGACACTAAAAGTTTCTCAGAACTCCACCCATGAGATAGCTGACTTCGCGTTGTCCAGAGGAACAGGAACCACCACTTCCATGCAGCCCCATGAAGCATCTTTACAACCAACGATTCCCAGTGCTCCTTCCAATCATAGATTGGGCTAAAAGCTCTCTCAAACCTCCTCCAACTAGTCTCTCATGACTATATATGAAATGGATCCCTCGTACATCTCCAGACTATATCACTAATAATCTCAGACATTCCTCCTCCATGATTCATCGTCATCAACCTTTACTCTGCATTGATCATCTAGGACAACATTATAGAAATTTATTGTGTGAACCTCAAGAGGGCATCGACTTGGAGCTATACTTGGAAAATTACAAACATAATTAGTGCTCTTAACCCTTGAATATTGAATACACAACATGAATTAATTAATTTTTTTATTTTATTCATTTTTGTTTATCATATCCCATGGTATACCCATTCATACATGTTCTCAAATTTTAAGGATGAATCATCCTTTCCGAAGTCTCTACCCTACCACAAGTATCACCTCATGTAATAGCCATTGTAAACATAATGATATGTGTGTCAGTCCATAGGGGGACCTAAATACATGTGTCCCACCAAGTCTCTAGTTTTTACAACACTTTCTAATCATTACTCACATTGTTTTTATACCATCCCATGCAACCTCACATGTGACTAACTCCAAACGCCATCATATCCCTCAAACGAACCTATGATACCACTATGTCATGAACCCATTCCCACAAAGTGTACCACTCCATGGTCAGCACTATGATAAGAGAGATAGTGACTCCTGAGTCCCGCCTCCAGTAGCCCACAAGATGGAGACTATCACTGAGAATATAGTAAACAGATAAATGGGAGTCATTGGACTATAAGAGAACTCATGTGAAATAGAGAGATAAGATCAACACCAACCAACTCCAAGTCAGAATGAATTTTATAAAAAATTATAAGTACACATATGTACTGTCATGCAAGAACTACTACAACTGGATGGGAAAACTAAAAGTACCAAAAAAAAAGTGAAATAGTAGCAACCATAATGTATGAACAACTCTTCTAACCACCATGATTGTAGTAACTAGCCTAATCTCCATCTTTCTACAAATGACCAGAAAAATATTATATATATATATATGGTGAGTATAAAAGTATACACAATAGGAACCCCCCTGACGGCTCTCATGGAAATGGAAAAAATGTAGGATAATGTACAATGAGCAACAAGTGAAACTAACTCATCCCCTAAACATTTTTATTATGTTCTCAGTCTCACCATGGATACACTCACCAAGTATTTAATACAATAATATATATTATAATAAATTATATAAAGGGTTCACATCTACTACTTCCTCGATAGTTTGCCACTTCACCCCAACGTCACACTTCCTAAGCATCTCTCTTCAAAAAATGTCTTCTTGCAGACACCTGGGCATCGCAACACATCATGAACCCCATGCAAAACAACCAGAATTCTTATATAACCAAAGTAACTAGGTAGTTTCTTGGAACCACCACATCTCGCATAACATGTATAATGCATCAGGCATTTTTCTTCATGCCTTTACAAACCATACACCGAGTAAGGATCCTCAATCAATCACAACCTATACACATTACACCTATAGTATTCAATAGGAAAATAAATACCAAATATATGTGTCTAAATGAATACAAGCCATTACATCCCTTTTTACAATTATATGGGGATAATAACCATCATTCCTACCGGCATAGGTTAGTACTGAGATAAGTGAGTGGGGCGGAAGGGGGTTTTTAGCCACCCATCCTCCCACCGGAATTTTGGTGACCCCCCCCCCCACCCCCCTCAAGGATCAGAATCCCTGGAGTCTCAGTTTCCTATCTTTTAGGTTTGAGAAGAATATAAAATCACAGAAGGTAGAAAATATAAAAAAACATAGAAACACGCTATGGGAAAAACTAGACATAGATTCAACTGTACCCAACATCTCTCGGACTCCCAACTTCCACTACTATGACTAGATATCTTATACGAATATATCCATTTAAAGAGATATATTAAGTAACATATCACCTTTTATTAGTTTCACATTACATTAATTAATTATTGGTCCGTTAATGAACCATTACTAATTCAAAAGTACATTTCATTTACATCACACCAATGTTTTCTGTCCTCCAGGCATAACGAAACCATGTCCACAACTTCTCCAATATATTACCTCAGCAAGGCATCACAATAAGATCCATCCCCGTGGGTTTAATTAATTTATTAAAAAATTTATTTACATCAATATTAATTTCCCTTATTCCAAGAAATTCTAGAAAAACATTATATGCTACCAAACACATGGGGATTAGCACAGTGAGTAGTTGAACTTCTTATCGAGTATTTCACAACTATTGAAATATCACAGACACATCCATCCTCGACAATCTAAATATAGAAAGCACATGAAATACCCCACACTTATTTGCCTCTTTTGGAAGGAGGGTAATGATGAAAAAATTCCATAATAAATGGGGAGAGTAATGAAAATAAAATACAAAAAATATATTCAATAATCATCCATAATTTACAAGAAACGTGTTTCTTCATTTTTGGTGTCCTCCCTAACACCCTCATGAATAAACTAATGCATCTCACCACTATAGGTATCAACTCCTCCCACAAACACTAGGCCTCACAACCCACACATCTCACAACATCCATCCGGGCACATAAAAAATCTCAAGCAGTAGGAACTAACTTTGCCACTAGGATTCGGGACATAAACAAGGCATTCTGCATTCATAAGAAACAATCCCACATGGATCCAATGAAAATTGTACTCAGCCTTACAATAAAAACTGTAACTCAAAACCCTATAAGGAATTAACTTTTATCGGTCAACCTGATCATTAATTCATCTTGTATTAGCTAATTAGTTAATTATTGGTTCAAACTATGCGACCCCAAAAATAGTAAGATTTCATACCTATCATAAATTAATTAAACATTCATTATACATCAATTTTATTATCCTCAATTTACAACAGAAACAACCTCAATCATTTACATGCTTCTTTATTATTCAATATATAATTTACAATTAATTCCAATTTTCAATTTATGAAAATTTCTATCATTAACAACATGATAAAAACAGAAATCATAGATATCACACTATCTCGAAAAAAGAGGAAATAATAAACGATCGATGCCAATTTATTTATCTTCTTTGGATATTTATTATGTCAATTCCATTATGATCTTGTGGGATAAAACATAGTGACTGTATAGATTCACAAAAAATAATAGAGGATCCATGAATACCATACCTCAAATGATTCTTAACAATATTTTTGAATATTCCAACACAATGGATTCTGATCACATCTCCCCGAGACAACTGCATCCACCCGAGGATGCCGCAGCATGACTGCACCAATTGAAACCCAAGGCAAATTAATTAGAAACATATAGATCACATTACACAACATGGAAAGGATAAAATAGAGAAGAAGGATCAAATAAAACACAAGAACTGATTTACATTATTCCTTCAATCGATGAAGTATTAACACATGCTGCTTCCACCATAATAGTGGTTGTGCATACAATAGGAAGAAACTTCCTGGGTAAATGATCCAACAATTAAGGTCAAATTACATCACTCCTATGAAATAATGTCCCAGGGCACCTCATACCTAGAGAATGGAGAAGTAATAATATGTCATAAAATATATCGGCCTTTTAAAAATCTAATCATAGTAGTGTTTTAGATACAGTTTTAGATTTTCAAATAAAGTTGGAGCTCGCCAGTACTACATGATTTTACTTAGTAAAGGCACCATGACCCTTAGGAAAATAAATATAGGAGTCATGGGCTTGGATTTGACCCTCAATCACTTAAAACAAGGATTCAAACACATTTTTACATCAATGTAGATAAACTATAGGATGTTGGAAAAACTATTTACAAATGACATGCTGTCACTGATTGTTCAAAATGACATTCTGACAAAAAGAATTCAAAATGAAACAATGACACAGATAGTTCAAAATGAAATTCGCAAATTGATAGTTCAAAATAAAATGCCGACACCAATATTTCAAAATGACACAATGATAATGATAGTTCAAAAATGACACACCAAAAGAGATAGTTCAAAATGACAGGTCGAGAAAGACAGTTCAAAATGACACTTATAAACTAACATATCCAAATGACATTCCAACCAGTTCATTTCAAAACCAATCACTAAAACCTACAGTTCAGAATGACATGCCGACATAGAATATTGAAAATGAATCATTTACACTGACTATAAAAATGTTTCGCTGACAGTACTATTCACATATCCTGAAGCACTATTCATAGAACTGGAAATATGGAAATTTGTTGCGGATGAGTAACCTTGATCTATCAGGACACCTCTAACACCATATTTCATAAATTTAATGGACTATAGAATTTTTGGACATTATATTTTATATGTGGGGGAGTGAAAACACAGTATTTTTTTGAAACAATAATCTAATACAAATGTTTTCTCATTATAAAAGACTATAAAGGGTCATTATCAAAACATAGAGGATAAATTGTAAATAATGTCTCCATTAATTATCTGTTAAAAGGTATTAGGTTATTTTTGACCCTCAACTTCTTAGTTTATCCATTGGTAAATATATTTTTATCTGAACTGTGATAAATAATTTTTACTACTTTCACTATTCATTATGGTAAAAAAATAATTTTAAATTTTTTATAATATAAATTAGCATGGTTACAATTAGGAAATAAAATTTTATAAATTCAAATCATCTTTTTGTTAAAATATAATTTAAAATTAAACCACATATATGATGATAGAGTGGTTTTCCAAATGAGGCCATTCTCAAAAGTAAATAATGTTTTAATATCAAAATTCTATATGAAATTGATTCTAATAACCTAAATTAGTGAAATTATATTATAATTGAATTATTTTTACATTAAAATAAATTTTTAAATTAATCATTCTTTTTAATTTATTTGACATAAAAATTATTCTTTCAATAATAATTAGTATTTTCACTATTTCTCAAAAAAAATTATTCATTTTATATAAATCTAAAAAATACACCCAAAGATAATACTGAAATGCAGATTTAAAAAATCAAGTTACATTAATCATATTGAATTTATAGAATTTTTAGCAAATAATTTTAAATTATGTGTGAAAATTGGGACTATTACACCTTTCATAAAAATACAATTTTTCAAAAACATTTATTTATCATTAAAATTGTTCTTATTTAATTTCTGACTAATAGATAAACATTGATGTTATTTTACACAATTATACATGAAATAATATTCATAATTTAGTTTTTAATATTCATATATACCTTCTTAAAAACTAGTTTATAACAGTCCTGTTTAAATATTAACTTCGTAACTAAGTATCGTGTTTCATTGAAAACTAGTTTTTCGTGAATTTCAAGATATAAAACTGATTAAAGTTATTTAAAAATAAATACATCATAATTTATTGGGGTGGTACATTTTATTTTATGTTTGTTTTTTCATGTAAAATATTCTATCAAATATGTTGTTCATTTTTAAAAAAAATATCATGTTGTAACATTAAATTTTTCTCATTCATTTTTAGTTTTTTGTCTTTTTAGAATTTTTTCAAAATGTGTGAAATTATTTATTAATTTCAAGAAAAATTAAATTTAAAAAAATCAGTGGAATTTCATATAAAGTAAAAAATAGTAAGTGAGAGTATGATGCATTAACATAGACCAAGGATAACCCCTACCCCAAATTCCTATTATTAAATTAATTATAATTTATAAATATAATATTATACAATTTGAAAAATCTAATATATACAAAGCATTAAATCAAATTATTTAATATTATCACAATAAAATTTTATTGATGATTTAAATATATAAACATTTTCTTTTAAAAAAATATATATAAATTATTTTCATATATCTTAATCGATAAAATGATAAACATGAGATTAAATAATTCATGAATATATAAAAATATATAAATATGAATGTTAAAACATTAATAAAATACAATATTATTAAATATAAAAAACAAATAATTACAACTTTTAACTATTTAAGAAAAAATTTATGATAATAAATGTTTATATCTAAAATAATATATTTTAGATATTTTATATTAATTTTGATTTAATTTATAAAAAATATTAAAATTTCCAAATACAATAAAAATATTTTGATTTTTTTTTTCAAATCATTACATGATTTAGGGTTATTTTTTGTACATTATGATATTTTGATGATAATTTAATGTGTTTAAAATATATTTTTATTTATACTAGAATTATTATATAATTTGATTAAATGATTAATTTATAAAAAATATTGAAATTCATTATTAAATGAAAATTAAAAATATAATCGTAAAGAAACATTACTGGTCGCCTATTCATGATAGTCATAAATAAATTTAGATTGTATATTGCATCATAGTACCTTATCCAATTCTTGTACTGGTTCTATAATGTCAATATATCCAACCAAAAATAAAAGGGTGTGATATTCCATCATAACAATAAGACATAAATATGTCGAGGTTGTTATGTCCATGATGTAAAAAATGACACATTTTTTAATTGGGGATATCCCAAAAACCCTTAACCATACCCATTTATTAACAATTCCATTGAAAAACATTTATAATGAGTTTGATTGAAATATTATTGGAGCATTTATTTATTAGGACTTAAAATACTATTTAATTTATTTATATATACATGTAGTATAATTAATATTAAAATATAAAATGCATAATATTTTATTTTTCAAAAAAAACATTAAAATATCGCTTAATTAGGTTATGTGGGTTAAATATCATGTTTTTTATTAATTTCGGAGTCTGAATCTATTATTAACCAGGCCTTATAATTATGCACATTAAAAAATTGAGGAAAAAAATGAGTCCCAATTAGACCTTTTAAAGTAGTCCATTTTTTTATATGGGTCGGTCCCCTAACCAATATACTTGTATAACTACATCCTCATCCTCAACACTTAATATGACCTACTCATCAGGTTTTTTATGCCGAATATTAACAATTGATTCATCTAAATTAATTTTATTGTATGATAAAAATTGAGGGATATATAAGGTGTATTAATGAGATTCCCCTCTTATACTATGTAAATATAGATCCTTCAATACAGATCTCCTAAATATTACCTTTATTAGTCTGAAAGCATATTTTATTTACCAATATATTCACATTATATAGCTTACCAGATATTGGAAATTTTCTATACTAAGACAAAATAATTGTATTTTTAGTGTCCAACAAGTATATCTCTCAATACATTTGAATATTTAATCCAATGCATTTTACAAATATTTTAATATGAACAAAAAATTTATTAACATTATAATGCTAAGGTGAATATCTCTCGTGATCATCTACATAATTCTCAATCCTATTTACCTCTTCTAAAAATATATCAGAATTTTATTCTCCCTTTTCAACCTTATAGATAATTTCATCACGTTTTATAAAAAGAGTATATTGAACATTAAAAATATGATTAGGTTAAAGGAATGGATAAAAAATGTATTTATATTAAGATGGGTGGTGATAGGGTGATTGTGACTTGGTAGCCTTCACATTATATTTTTCCCATTATATTGCTTACATATTCCATCCAACTTTCATATACCTATAAATGAAATTTCCGATTAATAAACTGTTGGAATCTTCAAATTATTATTTCCACATCCATCTAATCCTTTTTTCATCACATTCACATGAAATTAATGTGTCACATATAATATTAATAACATTTGATGTAGACTTATATATATATTCTGTAACACCCCATTATTTCATTGTCTGTTTTCACATTAATGTAATTCAATAGCTTGTGTTACACGTTATGCCTAGTTCGATCACACCACAACTTACCAGACATGTCATTTAAAAATTTGTTATGAATAGTATCAACTGAATTTTGAATTTTTATATACTCTATATAATTTTAGAATCCATATTATGAATTTCATTGAAATAATATAATAAAAAGTTCATTTCTTTCAGATAAAATAAGTATTTTTTAAAAAATGCCATTTTATTGCCTTTTAATGGTGAACCTCTATTAAAACCAATATTTTAAACTATTATATATTCTATTTAATGAAATTAAACTCTTCTTGTAGAATCGGGACATAAATGTTTAGTTTGGATAAAGTTTTGGTACATTTCTGTTAACATTCATATTTTGATGAATAGTGGAAAATACTATGTTTTAATTGAAAACAACTTCTTTAATCGAAATAATTAATATTGATAAATTAGGAATTTAAATGGTTTGGAATTATAATTTATTTATATATTTATCATTAAATATAATTTAAGTCATTATAATTAATTTCAGATTTAAATTTGACATAAACAAATTTCAAGCTTTTGAAAGTTTTTACTTTTTAAATACCCACTATTTAGTTTTTAAAATGGTAATTATTTTTAAATAAATAAATAAAACCTCTATGTTTTGAATTTTGTAAAATAGAATTAATTTTTAAATTGAAAATATAAAAATTATCGTCGGGTAATGTTTTTGTATTATTCTGAAAACCATCAATTTTTTATGAATGGTGAAAAACAAAACTTTATTTTTTAAAACAAGCTTTTAATTTAAATAAATATTTATTTTATTTAAATTTATTTTAAGTAAAAAAAGATATATAATACCTATATATGTTCAATTTAATTCAATGGAGTCATTTTATAATAAAATCATATGTATAAAATTTTGATGAACTTTTTAACCACTTTTACCCACCTTCTAGGAACATTTGAAAATTTGCATAAAACATAATTTTACCCTTCTGTGAGTTAAATTTAAAAATTATACGAGACACAGTTGATATAATAATGTAAAAAATGGTTCAATAAAATGGTAAATATTATTTTTGAATAGTAACTTTTGACTTTTATTTAAACGGTTAAAAGTAAATAGGGTAATTAATAGTAAAAATGATATTATAATTACCATAACACATATCCTAATCCTAATGGATAAGTGTACTTAGACCAAAAATAACTTTAGGAAAAAAATATTATCCTTTAGGTCCACTTGGATTTGATTAGGACATTTATTATTATTTTATTTAAAGATGAGTTAAAAGTGTTAAATTCAAAATTTTATTACTAATACATTTTTAATATAGATGTATACATAAGATAAATTCGACTATAAATATTAATTATTAAGATAAAGATATTTCATACATAATGGTGTTTTATTTATAATTTATATACATTAAATAATTAAATTTATTTATGACACAATGATGATGCAGTAATTACCATATTATTGAAAGAATCAAATAAATAGCATTATAAATATTAAAATAAATATAATTTCAATTTTTTTATGTCATCCAGGAATTTTATAGGTGAATAGGACATTTTACGATTGATTCAATGGTTTTGGTTTGATGTAATCAAGTTGTGATGACATTCACAAAAACTAACTACTAAATAGTTTCAAAATTGACCTAAATGAGTTTTTTTATAAAAAAATTATATTATTAAATTATTTAATAGTACAAAAAATCTCAGGTTCTTACAAATAACTTATATAATGTTATTTATATCAATAATGAACCACTTTAGGTTCTCTTTGGTTTCAATTGTATATTTATTAACCATTAATTATAATAATACAAGAATACATGAAAAAAGATAAACTATTTAACTAACGGTTAAATCTAAAAGATAAGGTTAATATGGTGACCTAAAACTGTATGAAACCTATTTTTTGAGTGTTTTTAGACCCATACCCACCTTATCAAAAAAATAATTCATTTTTGAGACTTTAGAATCCGAAAATGATTTTATTATAAAATAATATTTCAAGATTTTCCTAAAGTGACCCTCACCTCTCTTATAAAAGGGCACTTCCCATTCTCTCAAAATCACACCTCCAAAGCAATTTGGATCGGCCAAACCCCACCCAAATATCCTCCCCACTTTCCTACCTTCATCTTAGAGGCCTTACATTGATCATAAATCCATCCTACGGAGCCCTTTTGATCAACTCAAATTGAAACACCCGAAAAAGAGGTAAAAATTACACCACCTCTTTCAAGTTCGTTTCCTCTTCCACTTCCTATTTTTTGTTGTTTCCATAACAAAATAATAACTCTAGTACCTCTTAAATATTTTGATGTAGTTATAAATATGGTACAACCATATTCGTGATTCTATCCATCCTCTAAATGACAAGGTCACCATACGTGCATATGTACAGCTAACCTTCTCCAGGTTGTGGTGTATTTTGTTATTCATACACGTCATTATTTGGATGGGTATAATAATGAGTATAACTGATGTAAATAATAAATAATAAATGTTAATAATTCTGTATATACTATATACCATCCAATTACATATGATTTTACCATCAATTTAATGATATTATCTCTCGTGCGTCTGTACGGATTACCGTTTCCACGACGTGAGGAGATTCATTCCCACATTCACCATTCAACGATGATTATAAAAATATATATCATTAATAAATATGTAATATAGGAAATAATAATTCTACTTGATATGTATATATATATATATTTGTGTATGTGTATGTATTTACTTACATATATCTTATTCACTTACTTCAATTCAATATGATATGAAAACGGAAACGGCGTTTATGCGTACATACGGCATATTGTCTCCCTCAACGGTGCCTTCCATTTGATATAACTATATATTATAAATATTTTTTATTCTAAATATATATGATATATAAATAAATTATTATATTCTAAAAGTATTTAAATTATGTTCTAATTTATAGGATCAAGAATAAAATGTTAAAACACTGTGATAAAGAAATCGACTATTACCCGAAATGTCAATTTAACATCGAAATAAATATTATATGGTAATTATAATGTCATCAATGAATCATGTATTATATAGTAAATATGAATATGGTTCTGGTATAATTTTATAACATACTACGGTAATTATAGAAGAGGTTAAACGTACCCTCGACCAAAGTAACGTGCTAGGTAAGGGTTAATTTCTCCATCTCATTAATATTTGAGATTGACTATTGGTATGTTTTTACTAGGACATATTTATTATCCATTTCCATGCTTCATAAATGATTTTTCAGTAGGATTATTTTTAAGGTAATCTATTATTAAGAGAGAATTTTAAATTTTTTCAATATTTATTCTTCTAAATAATTCTCATTAATGACCATGATTTCAAAATGGGTTTCTAAGGATTTATTTATATGGACATGAATATTTTTTAAATTTTTACTCCATTCAAAATTTTCAATGTGGAATGAGACACTTTGATTCAAAAATTACATTAAATGTCGTCCTTTATAAATTGTGTGAATTTTAAATGTTTTCATGAAAAAAGGATATTTCTCTCAAAGAGTTTTACAAATCATTTCCATCTATGTCAACATCCATTGATTGATTTTAAACTTGTTTGAAGTTGATTTATTATGATACAAATTTTCAAAATTTAATTGATGGTGTTGTGATATGTTTGACTATGGATGTGTTATTTTTATACAATTCATTTTTTATGGTTAAAGTATTGAAATTTTATATGCTAGTTATAATACGAATGTTTATGTTTTATTTCAACCTTTTCATATGAGGAATTTATTAAACATAGTAAGTGACATGTGGAGCCCACAATAGCTCCTCGATGCATTGTTAGGTATCATTAGACATTTAGATGTTGAATTCACCGAGGCATTTCTGAAATTTTATATATTATTTTGGCGGAGGCCTTAATCATTTTTAGATTCCATGTCTGAGGCCTTGATAAAATGTTTCAGTATGTAATGCATTATACATTCCCTCATTATAAAATATATTATTGATGGATCATGTGGTTATTAGACAATTAGAATACCCATGGCTATGTTTTATTATGGAATTATTTAATCATCTCATATACCTCCATAAATTTTTAATGTTTGTTATTTGTAAAGGATTTTTTTAAATCATTCACCATGCCTAATGTTTATGTTATCTTCTACTGTATTGCTTACCCTTACTCTGCATTTGGGCTCACCGATTTCTTCTATTTTATTATCCCATGAATACATGAAGTGAATTATGATTGATAAGATGGGTTAAGCTATGGGATTAATGGTGTTCTCAAAGAACTATCTACAATATATTGTATGTCTGAAATTGTAATGTGAAATTGATGTATGTAATCAATTTCCAAGACTGCTAAACTGATTGATCTTTCAATACATGATTTCATTGTATCATGATAATGTATTAAAATAATGCACCGACTCTGGGTAACTGGGGTCGGGGCATTACAGTAGGTATCATAGGAAATTTAGCAACAACCTTGGAAAAATATTTAGATACATTCTGATTAGGGAAGACAACCCAAAGATAGAATTTGAGGATTACTATAGAATAACATCCTAGAATTTTGGTATTGTAGAGATTTGGTGTATTTTCCAAGCAATACATAATTTTCTGGATATGATCAGGTAGAGGAGGCTCTATCACAGATGTACCTAGGAGTGAAAACTCTAACAAGGAGTTTCATGCTTCACATGGGGTATCCTGGTACACGACAAAGGGCCTTACTGCACTCTTGGTTACAAAACTCCAAGGGGATAGACTTATGATAATTCAAATTTTCATTACAATCTATTATGAATGATTTGGGAGTAAATACTTCTCAAAGAAAAAAAATTTATGATTATGGATTATATCCATAAATTGTTCAATTTATGTTAGGTATTTTACTTGTTTGAAATTATGAATTGTGATTCATAAACTGACCTAGTGTATTCCATTGTTTAGAAATTGTGCCAAGTAGAAAGAATGCGAACTCAAATAATACATATGATCCAAAAAGTAAGAAGGATCATATCATTTATGGTATTAAGCCAACATTTATAATGGAAATAGTCTCCCATGTATTCTCAACATATGAAGAAATACTATCATGTATTAATAAGATAAGAAAAGAAATATTTGTGTCCTATGATGTTTAAGGGAAGTAAGAGAAGAAAAGGATGGTAGAGAGAATGATGGATAAAGGGAAGAGGGGAAAGAAGGATTTTCCCACATGTAATAAATGTGGAAGGAATCACCTGGGTAAATGATTGAAGGGAATTTGATCTTGTTATATGTGTGGAGAAAATGGAATCCATGTATGTGATTTTAAGGGTATGAAATGGCTTCATATGTAAAATGACTCATCTGCAAGGATTTGTGACACTAAACAAATCAATGTCCCAATCATCAATTAATACCGCAAGTGACGATTTAAGATAATAATCAAATTATGATAATACCAAAGATTAAGAGGAATGACCAGTGTTCTTATGTTGATATTAAAGAATTATGTCATTTCAGTGTGGAATCGGTGATATACAAGTTATATGAGTTATGGAAATAAATAAGGATTGTACTGTAGTTCTATTTCATTTAGGATTTGAGATTATATGGTTCTATGAAAAGTGAATCAACAACAAGTTAATAATTTTGAAAAATACATGGTTGGAGGAAAGATAACCCTTAATATGGTCCTGATATTGAGGTAGTAATTTTGGAATTAGAGAGGGTTTATTTGGACAAATTATATTGGATATTCTTGACTACCTTGGAATTGACTAATGGTTTTTTATTTCATCATTTTTGGAGTATTAAATTATTTTGGATATAAGTAATATATCATGTATTATATATGGAATTAGTGAGAATGAATTTAATAAATTAGGGTTTATGGATATTCAGGGTGTTACAATGTTTTAAATGAATTCATGATGAAGGTATTCACAAGTTATTACGTGGAAAAAAAGATCTTCATTGTTTTTACCTTATAAATTTTGGACTATATGTTTGGATTGAAGTATTTTGGATAAGTATAAATGTTGGAATGGATTATGTTTTAAAATGTATACTATTGTTAATTTTAACTCATTTATTAAGATTTTTTTTGGATTGTTATTAAAAGGACAACCCAGAGGTTAGGTGGAAACCCATCGCGTCCGGTAGGGCCGCGAGATGTGAACCTGCATCCAAAGGGCGACTTGGGTGAATCACCTACCATTGGCCTACGTGATTTCCTTGTTTGTGTAATGATGTTTTTTTAAATATTCTAACAAAATAATTATAAAATCATTATTTTTGGAACCCTATACGATTACAATGAATTGATTTTTTTTATTCTATTATATTTTAGAGTGAAAGGTGATTTTGTGTTAGGAATTAGTTGAATGAATAAACTCTACTTGTCAGGTTTATTTTTCCTCTTATTCTGTGACTAAATTAATTCATAAAAATTAGAGAAGTGATCATAAAACCAAAAATATGTTATCCTAATACCATTTTTTGTTGAACCAATGATATTTTAAATCATCATAGATTTATGGTATTGTGGCCTTCAATTTTACAGTCATTTGTGATTGATGACATCAATCCATACCTATAAATGTTTTAATTTTTATTCAAATTTTGTGTATCTAATTTCTACTAATGTTCTCCTAATCGAGATCATAATTTTTTGTTCACATTTTCATTCCCTTTCCCTCTTATTAAGACTAAATTTTATAAACATAATTTGTGTTCTGGGTTTTCCACAAAGGTTTTTTTCTATTTTCCACCTTTTATTTTTGAGGAACAATTTTAAATTGTGAGGGAGAAATTTATTGAAGTAAGGGAGAATGTAACACCCCTTGATTTTATAGTAAGTTATCTCATTAAAGTAATTCAATAGGTTGAGCTACATGCAACATCGAGTTCGAGCACTCCATGAATTACCAAACTAGCCGTTCAAAAAGCTGGTATGAATAATATTAAAAAAATTTGAATTTTATATACTCTATATAATTTTAATTCCATATAATGTGTTTCGTAGACATAATATAATATCAAATTCATTTTTTTCAAATAAAATACATATTTTTAAAAAAATGCAATTTTACCGGCTTTTACTGTGGAATCATTTTTAAAACCAATATTTCAAATTTTTATTTATTCAATTTAATGAAATTAAATTTTTCTTCAGATGCGGGCATAAAAATTTAGTTTTCTTAAATCTTGTTTACTTTTCTAATAACATTTATATTTTGATGAATAGTAAAAAATATTGTGTTTTAATTTATAAGAACTTTTTTTATCAAAATAATTTATAATGATAAGTTATGAATTTGGATGGTTTGGGAGTATAATTATATTATATTTTTATCATTTAATAAAATTTAGTTCATTATATGTAATTTCACATTTAAATTTGGCATAAACACATGTCAATATTTTTATAGTTTTTACTTTTTAAAAACCCACTATTTGGTTTTGACAATGGAAATTTATTTTAAATTAATAAATGAAACATCTATGTTCAGAATTTTTGTAAAATAGACTTCATTTTTGAATTCTTAATAGCAAAATTATCTTATAATTAATTTTTGGTATATTTCTCAAAAACATTAAAATTTTGGTGAATAGTGAAAAAAATTGTGTTATTATTTAAAACTGTCTTTTTATTTAAACAATTTATTATTTTATTTAAATTTAATTAAATTCAATATATATATATAATACCTATAATTGTTCAATGTAATTCATTGGAGTCATTTTATAATAAAATTATATGTATAAAATTTTATTGAACTTTTTAACATGTTTAACCACCTTCTAGAAGAATTTGCCAATCTGCATAAAAAATAATTTTACCACTTCAGTGATTTGAATTTTAGAACTCTGAGAGACATGGTTGATATCAGTAATTAAATTTGGTTCAATAAGATGAAAATATTTTCTTGGTGAATAGTAACTTTTGACTTTTATATACCACGGTTGAAAGTAAATATGGTAATTAAAGGTAAAAATGATATTATAATTATCCTAACACGTATCCTAATTCTATTGGATATGTTTATTTCAACCAAAAACAACATTAGTAATAATATATGATCTTTTAGGTTAACTTGGAATACATTAGGGCATTTATTATTATTTTATTTAGAGAAGAGTTAAAATTGTTAAATTCAATGTTTTATAACTAAAACATTTTTAATATAGGGTTATACATATGATATGTTCGACTATAAATTTTCATTAGAAATATATGACTATTTCCTACATCATGATATATTATTTATCATTTTTAGACTTTATATAAATATATTTATTTAGGACACAATGTTGATGTAGACATTACGTTATTAATGAAAGAATCTATTAAATGGAATTATAAATATTAAAAAAAATTCAATGTTTTTATGAAATCCACGAATTTTCTAGGTGAATAAGACATTCCATGGCTTTTCAATGTTTTTTTTTTTGAAGTAATCAAGTTTTTATGACTTTCCCAAAAACCAAATACTTAATAGTGTCAAAATTGACATAAATGTGTTTTTAAAACAAATATTATATTATTAAATTTTATAATAGTCATAAAAATATAAGGATCTGCCAAAGAACTTATATAATGATAGTTCTATCAATAATGTACCACTTTAGGTTCTCTTGTATTTTAATAATATGTTTATTAACCATTTATTATAATAATACAAGAATACATAGTAAAAGTTATACTATTTAACTAACAGTTAAATTTAATTTATAATGTTAATATTTTGACCTAAACCTATCTAAAACCTTTTGGTTGAGTGGTTTTGGACCCATCCCCACCATATCCTAGAAATAAATAATTTTTGATCCATTATAAACAGAATATTATTTTATTATAAAATAAAATTTCATGCTTTTTCTAAAGTGACCCTCACGTCTCTTATAAATTGTCATTTACCCTTCATTGAAAATCACACATCCAAAGCCATTTGGCCTAGCCAAAACCTAACTAAATATCCTCCAAACATTCCTCCCTTCCTCCTAGAGCCCTTACATTGAACAGAAATCCAATATAAGGAGCCCTTTTGATCAACTCCAAAGGAAACACCCGAAAAAGAGATAATAATTTCACCACCCTCTTTCAAGTTCATATCATCTTCCACATCCTCATTATTTGTTGTTTCCATACCAATATAATTACTATAGTACCTCCTATATAATTTTATTTTATTATAAATATGGTACAACCATATTATGTATTCTATCCATCCCATTAATGACAAAGTCACCATATGTGTGTACGTACGACTTACCGTCTCCACGTCGTGGTGTATTTTGTTATTCCAAAACATCATTATATTTATTGGTATAATTATGAGTATATATAATATAAATAATATATATAACATGTTTATTATTCTGTATATATGATATTCTATTCATTTACCTACGATTTCACCATCAATGTAATGATATTTTTCCTCATACGTACGTACAGATAAACGTCTCCACGACGCGATGAGATTCATTCCCTCGTTCACCATTATACGATGATTAAAAAAATATATATTATTAATAAGTATGTAATATATGAAAAAATAATGCTACTGGAGATATATATCTCTATGTGTGTGTACTTACATATATCTTATTCACTTACTTCCGTTCAATACGATATGAAAACGAAAACAGTGTTTATGTGTACATACGACCTACCGTGTCCATTAATGGTGCCTTCTATTTCAAATATATATCAATTATAAATATTTATATACTAAATATATATGATATATAAATTAAGGTTTATATTATAGGCATATTTTAATTATGATCTGAATGATACGATCAAGAATAACAAGTTAAAACATTTACGATAAAGAAAGTGATTACTTCCCAAAATGTTAATTTATCATGGAAATCATTAATAAATGGATTTTATAAAGTCAGAAATAAATCATGTATGATATAATTAATATTAATATTGTTATTTTATAATTTAAAAACACACTATTCTCATTATACATGATGTTAAACGTATCCTTGACCAAAGGAAAGTGCAATGTAATGGTTAATTCCTCAATCTCATTATTTTTTGAGATTATTTGTCGGTATGTTTTTACTCTGACATATTTATTATCCATGTCAATGTTTCTTAAAAATTTTTCAATGAGATTATTTTTAAGTTAATCTATTTTTAAAAAAACATTTTTAATGTTTTAAATACTTATTCTTCTAAATCATTCTCATTACTGTCCATGTTTTCAAAATGGGTTTTTATGTATTTATTTATATAGACATGAATGTTTTTAAATTGTTAATTCCATTCAAATGTTTCAATGTGGTATGGGACACTTTGATTCGAAAATATATTATATGTATTCCTTTCTAAATAGTTTTTCTTTTAAATGTTTTCATGAAAAGGGAATTTTTATCTCATAATGTTTTACAAATCATTTTCATCTATGTCAATAACATTTGATTGATTTTAAACTTATTTGATGTTGATTTATTATAATACAAATATTCCATATCGTATTGAAGGTTTTGTGAAATGGTAGACTGTGGATGTGTTATTTTTATATCATTCGTGGTTTATGGTTAAAGTATTGACAATTAGTATGATAGTTATAATATAAATGTATATGTTATGTTTCAACCTTTTCATACGAGGAATGAATTGGACAAAGTAAGTGATGAGTGGAGTCTGCTATATCTCCTCGATGCATCAGTAGGACTCATTAGATAATTAGACGTGGAATTAGACGAGGCCTTTCCAAAATTTGATATATGGTTTTGGTCGAGGCCTTAATAATTTTTAGATGTCTTTGCCGAGGCCTTGAAAAAATGATTCAGAATGTCCGGCATTATACATTCCATCATTATGAAAAAATTATTGATGATTCATGTGGTTATTGGACTAGTAGAATACCCATGGCTATGTTTTATTATGGAAATATTTACTAATCTCATATTCCTGCCATAAAGTGTTCGTGTTTATTATTTGTAAAGGCATGTGTTTTAAATTATTCACAATGCCTAATTTTTTTGCTATCTTCTGTTGTATTTCGTACCCTTATTGAGCGTCGGAGCTCACCAATTTCTTATGGTTTATTTTCCCACGTTTAGATGAAGTGTATTATGATGGACAAGTAGGGTTAAGATAGGGGTTAATGGGGATCTCATAGAACTATATACACTGTATTTTTTGTACGAAATTGTAATGTGAAGTTGATGTATGTAATCAATTTTTTAAGACTGCTAAACTGATCGGTCTTTCAGGATATGATTTCCTTGTATCATGCCAATGTATTAAAAAATTTCACCGACTCTAGGTAACTGGGATCGGGGCGTTACATCTTCAATGTGTAACACTAAGAATTAATATAAATATATATATATATATATATACCCTTCCTCAAAATATAAATGATGTGAATTACCCAACTACTCATGGTAGAGACACTCCTTTTCTAAGGAAGGTCACTTACTAAAGTGCAGTGAACCATGTCACGATCATCTTGATTATGGATATACTATTAATATAAATTAGTTATTTGAATCGGGATAATTTTTATTTATGTAATGTCCCAGAAATTCAATACAATTTTGTTTAATTATATAAATTTTTTATGGGACCGTCAAATCTGACGGCACGTGATTCCGTGGCACTGAGTGCCCGGAATGATCCATCGAAAATGTTGTCACGAACCATCCCACGGGAACTGTATGATGACTATCCCAAACCCACCATCCATAAGACAGGGGTTGGCGACTAGAACCAAAGGCATAAATACCTAAATTGGGAAGGCATTGGCTATATAAACTGAAACACACACAAGAGAGTACACAACTAGATGTAAAGCAATAAGTAAAACTGTATACAAAAGAGAGTGTTGGAAGTAAAGGGGACAGAAATACAATCCCAACAGTAAAGTAAAATATAACTTAAATGCTAGAGCAACTGATGAAATGAAGTAAATCATCTACTAGGTCATCCTCTAGGATTCCTACATGAAGGGTAGGTAATGATGGCCTCTTCAGCACTCCATGTTCGTCCGCCCGCTCCATGTATCGTCACACAGAGTGGTCCACCTCTGGGTATCATTTAGTCTTTCTTCTCTCTACCCCGATTAGCACTGTCCATCATCTGCAACCAACACAATGAGGTGCGGGCATAGCCCGTGCAGGGGTGAGTATAACAATACTCAGTAGGGACCCTGAGACCCTTAGGACTCGCAATATGAAACAATGATAAACCACAAGTATGAAATCAACAGATAACCATTACTTAGTTATATGCCCATAAATATACATAATATATCTAGTAACCCATATCAATCATGATGAAAACACTAACGTCATCGACTTAACTCAAAACTAGGATTTTGTTATAGGGGTGGTAACACGTAACACTCCTAGTCAAACTGTCGTAACATCAGCTGGTGGTGTACTGCTCCTCTATAGAGTACAGTGGGACAGCGACGTCACACATAGGTGCTTCCCACTATCCTGAATTGCTGTAGTACTCCTTCTGTCGAGTACCGTGGGTCTTCTGCATCACACAGAGTCGCTCCCCACTGGGGGTATGCCACATCAAACAGAGTCTCTCCGTCTCATAGCCTGTTGAGGTTCTCCTCCTGTCGAGTACCGTGGGTCTGTCGCGTCACATAGAGACGCTCCCCAAAATGGGTTTCCCGCGTCCCATAGAGGCGCTTCCCACTGGGCACGTCGAAACATTCCGAGTCGAAATTTCAGCAGTCGTCCGGTCTCAGCCTACTACTATGTCTCTTTACTCTATTCTCTCATCTCCGGGAGGATCCACTCCACGATCTACTGGTCAATACTCCATCTTTTGTGAAGTCCCATGTATAAGTATCACAAATGTCCGCCTCGTCATAGGTGTCTCATCCAAATAGACAACGCATCTATCGGATACCCAATCTGTGAGTTATTGGCATTTCTGTTCAAGGGGCCCGATGGGTTTTTATGTTCAAACAAACCTGGCCATATCCCAAATGTGTCCAAACCTCAAGTAGAGTATGTCAAAAGATCTGTCTCACTCTATTATTTCCGTTGACGTAGACAATTTGTCGATCGGACACTCGTAGGCCAAGATATTGGCGAATAGGTGGAAATAGGCCAAAGAAGGTCTGGGTCTGGTCAGACCCAGTCGAACTGACCCAGCCCGACCCGGGTCTGGACTGGTTTTTGACTCGGTATGTGGGTCCAGAACAGTGTCTGAACCGGTCCGCTAGTCCGACCCGGTCTGAGGGTAGCCGGACTCGAGTGGGTGGCTCGTCCCAAATGGTCCTGCCCGATGGGGGGCGGCCCGGCCCGGCAGCCAGTGTGGCTCGGCCGGAAGGTAGCCCGCGTGGCCCGGCTGGCTGGCGTCACGCGTGGCCTTCCGGCAGGCGGCCCGGGTGGGTTCCTAGTTGGCGGCCCGGTGGGGTCGGCCGGCTAGCGCCCTGGCGGGGCCGGCTGGCCGGCGGCCCAACATGGTAGGCTTGATGGCCTACGTGGTGTGGGGGGTTACACCCCCTTTCTTCCGCAACGGCCAGCGCGTGGCATCGGTCTGGTAACTGCGGGACCCTTCATGTACCTTCTGTAGCGTGCACTTCCGGCCGGCTCAAATGGCCACTGTCCTCTGTTTGACGCGACCGATGGTCGTGGTTCTTCTCTGGCGTGGCGCGACAGCGCCGCTCCCATCTCATCCTACTACCATGACCCTCATGGTGGCGACTCCTTATTCTGGCGTGGTGAGATGGCCTCGCGCCCCTCCAGCCCCACCGCGGCCTGTTTGGCCGCATCTCGGTTCTTTGGGTGGTGCGATGTCGATGCGCCCCTCCACCGTCCTGGTAGCCCTTGCGTCATCAGCTTCATCTGCGATCGGCTCGTTGTTGGTCGCCGCATGTTCCGTCACATCCAGTCAGTCGCGGCCTGCTCCTTCGGCCACGGTTTTTCTTTCTAGTGGTGTTGTTACTCCAACAACATCGTCAAAAAACAAGATAGAATGAAGGGGGAGGGTCGGGCCATGTTCGTGTGGTCCAATATCTCCTCATTATGGTGATATCAATTAGCAATTCTCAAAAAATAAATTGAACAACGAAGAATGGAAATAAATTCTACTAAAATCCCCTACCACGTTTTTCAATCGTAGAGGGTGGAAGTAGAGTTTTAGGAATACAATATCGAAGAAGATGTTAGCATTATTCGTGGGCGACGTTTTCCTTTCATACCCAGGTTGAAGTTCATTCTTCGTTGGCAGAAGACGCGTTCTTCGTGGGCAATAGTTCTTCGTTGGAGAGTTCTTCTCCTCCCCTTGCTCTACTGAAATGCTAACAAAAAATAATAGAGGAATAGTATATTATTTGTTGGCACCACAACACAAATAGTTGTGGTTAATTAAATGATACAACTCATTTAATGAATGGTGTGGAATTGATTGAAATTCAAATTATGGGACGTGGAGAGTTTTAATTAAATGAAGGGAGGTGTTCAAATAATTATTGGGAAGTTAAAGGGGGGTTTAAAATCCTTATGGGACCCACCAATGATATCCTTACAAGGGAGGTTATGTGCATGTGGGCCCCATCACCATAACCTTTCATGGGAGGTTATGGCGTGGTGGACCCCACCTCTATCCTCCTCTTGGAGGTTTTAACCACTAAAAAATAAAAATAAGCTATCACATTATTTTTGTTTAATTAAATTAAAACCCCAAAAAGTAACATCCATTACTAACCAACTACCGTCGATGTGAAAGTATTCTTAAGAGAATATTGGCGATGCGCGTTCAACAGTGCAATAAAATTTAAATTCCAAGCACCAGTTCAAAAGATATAAAATCATGCTCATATGTTTACTAAATATACGAGAACAAAACTTCCGAAATTGATTCCGGGCACACCGAGACTCAGAATCAAGCGTCGTAAATTGACACTGACTCATAATAATCCCATGAATTTAAGAAAAAAAATTCCATGGAATTTACATGTATATACATTCTCCCCACCATATGGATTTACTTGACCTTAAGATATAACTCGAACTAAGGGGTCAAATGCGGGTATTGAGCATGTATTTGAGCCTCCTTATCCCATGTGCTATCATGGAGGTTCCCGTGCTACCAAAAAATGCGCACCAGAGGTATTGACCGTCCATGTAGGAACCGCTCATGTCGATCCTTAATCTCCATTGGAACCTCCGTGTAAGTCGCCCCATCATCAATGTCCATCTCTCCATGGTTGATGATGTGAGAAGGGTCATGCACATATCTTCTCAGCAGAGATATGTGGAAGATTTCATGAACCTGATGCAACTGAGGTGGAGGAGCTATGCAGTTAGCCACCTCTCCTACTCTTAAGAGGACCTGGAAAGGTCCAATGAATCATAGAGATAACTTGCTGCCTCAACAGAATCTCCATAGACCTCATCGAGGTGAGACCCATAGAAAGGTGTGGTCGCCATCCTCGAACTCCATAGGCCTCCATCTCCTATCAGCATATGATTTCCTCCAGCTCTGTGTAGACTTCATCTGCTCCTAGATAATCTTAACCTTCTCTATGGTAGCCCGTACGATCTCTGGTCCCACTAGTGCTGACTCTCCTAGGTCTGTCCAGCACAGTGGTGATCTGCAAGGTCGACTATACAAGGCCTCAAAAGGTTCCATACCGATGGTGGAGTGACAGATGTTGTTGTATGAAAACTCTACCAAAGGCAAGTGATCCTCCCAACTGCGACCAATGTCAAGGACACATGCACGAAGCATGCCTCGAGAGTCTGAATGGTCCGCTCAGTCTGACCATCTGTCTATGGATAGAAGGAAATTCCTAGAAGTAGTTACGTCCCAAAAGCATCCTGCAACCCCTTCCATTGACGGGAAGTAAACCATGTGTCAGGTTTTGAGAGAATAGAATAAAGTACTCCATGAAAATGCACAATCTCTTGCACATATAGGCGTCATATTCTCTCTACTGAACCATTCTCTCTGATTGGTAGGAAGTGGGGCGACTTGGTGAGTCGGTCAACATTCACCCATACCAAATGATGACTCCTGGATGTACATGGAAGACCCTTCCCAAAGTCCATGTATATCCCATCCCACTTCCACTCTGGGACCTATACGGACATAACCAAGCCTGCTGGTACATGGCGCTTTGCCTTCACTTGCTAACAAGTGTGGCACCGTGAGACAAACTATGATACTGCCTTCTTCATACCTGACCACCAATGCTGTCATCAAAGGTCCTAGTACATCATCACCACTCTTGGATGTACTTATAGAGGGGAAGTGTGTATCTCCATCAACACATCCTCTTGATGTGATACCAGTACCATTGTACATCCTCTGAAAAAGAGGACATACTCCCCTCCTTCATAAAATCTATCAGGTGCATGTCCTGTGGATAACTGAACACATCATGTCTCACAGTCAGCATCTCCACACAATGCCTCCCTCACTCGTTGAGAATGTGGATGAGTGACAGTACGTGAATGTAGGAATTTTTATCCATTTCTATCCACAAAGGATATCTGCAATCAAGCCAGCTGCTCTATCGCCTCTCCTAGCAGCTGTATAACAGATCTCTTGCTGAGTGCATCTACAACAACGTTCCCCATCCCAGGAGTATAGACTATCTCAAATTCATTGTCCTAGAGGAACTCAATCCATATCCACTCTCTAAGGTTCAGGTCCTTCTAAGAGAAGATATATCTATAAATATTGTGATCAGAGTAGACTATGAAACACTCTCCCATCATATAGTGTCGCCACATCTTCATGGTGAAGACAACTATTGCTAGCACCAGGTAATGGGTACTGTAGTTCTGCTCATGCTATCTCAGCTGCTGGGAACCACATGTAATCACTACTCTCTCCTGCATCACAAAACACCCAAGTCTGTTCCCATTTGCATCACAGTAAACTACGTACCCTACGCCCTTCTCTGGAAGACTCAAGATGGAGAGACTATTCAGCCTCTGCCTCAGCTCTTGAAATATTTCATGGTATCTCTCTGACCTCACAAAGGGTTTCTCCTTCTTCGTCAAGGATGATAGTGGTGATGAAACTTTAGAGAAGTCTAGAACAAATCTTCGATAGTAACCATCCAAGCCCAAGAATCTTCGTACCTCCATTACACATTTGGGTGGCTCCCAAGAATGTACCGCCTCAATAATTTCTGGATCCACTGCAACTCTAGCCTCTAAGATTACATGTCCCAAGAAGTGAACCTCTCAAATCCAAAACTAGCACATGAAGAGCTTATCATAAATCCAGTGCTCTCGGAGTGTGTCCAGCACTTCCTACAAATGGTAGGCATGCTCCTCCTTAGTAGTTGAGTAGATCAGAATGTCGTTGATGAATACTTTGACAAAGTGATCAAGGTATGGAAAGAAGATCCTATTCATGAGACACACAAACCCTGCTGGAGTGTTGGTTATGCCAAAGTTCATAACCAAGAACTCATAGTGGTAGTACCGACACCTGATGATCATCCTCTGTACATCCTCGTCTCGAACTCCAAGCTGGTGATAACATGATCTGAGGTATATATTTGAGAACCATCGACCTCCCCTGAGCTGATCAAAGAGTTCATCAATCCTCGGGAGTGGATACTTGATCTTTATGGTTAACTGGTATAGGGAATGATTTTCAACACAAATCGGAAAGCTCCCATCCGCCTTCTTGGAGAACTGAATCGGGGCTGCCCCGGGAGAAACACTGGGCCGGATGGATCCCTTTCCCTGCAAGCCCTCTAGCTATACCCGTAGCTCAAAAATCTCAGTAGGAGCCATCTGATATGATGTAGTAGATATTGGTGTCGTCCTGGGGCATAGGTCTGTGTAGAATTCCACCTCTCTTCATGGAGTTAGTCTTGGGACATCGTCAGGGAAAACGTCCGAGTACTGGTCCACCACTATAGGATAAGTCATACTCTCCTCATTAACTAATCTTCAGGTAAGGCAGGACAACTAGTGAGTAATCAACTGCACCCTCCTCTGAGAAAGTCTGTCATGTACTGAAAAGGTTCCCTTCTCATCAGTGAAGGTGAACCCGGTCCAATCCGTGTGGACACACAACACATTGTGCCTAATACAGTCAATTATATCATGGACTATAGATTACGAGTACATACCAAAGATGACATCATAAAGAATCAATGTCGTTATGAGGAGATCACAGTTGAATCTCTCACCACCTAGAGTAAGCTCACACTACCAGCACCATGGCGTAATCGTCGAGTCTTCTCCCATAGGAGTCTCTATCCTTTGGAATCAAGCGAACAACTCCGTCAAAATCTCCGAGCTCCGAACGAGGGTTGTGGAAATGCAAGAATTAATGACACCTGTGTCTATAAGAACTACAACTAAGGTGGAGTAGACACAGATAGTACCTCGAATCATCTATATAGTGTTGTGGTCGTATGCCTTAGCTGCCAGAAGCTGAGCTCTCCCCTCTCCACCTGCTCCCTACATTCGTGGTGGACCTCCTTGTGGTGGTGGTGGTGGCACCACATAACGTCGTACACTACCAGCTGCATGGCCAACACCTCTACCATGTCCGCCTGCCCCCAGAAGACCGCCTCAATCAATCTTATGCCTCTGTCTATGAAGTCCCTCAACTGTCTGCTGATCATCTGAATGGCAGGTCAGACTGTCATGAGCCATGTGACCCAACCCGCCACATGAGTATCAGTGTCTGCTCCTGGAATATATTTCACTTCCCCGGGTTCCCCGAACCACTGATACTGAGTCATGCGGTCATCCACCCATGGGTTTGGTCCTCTTGGACCTCTATATAATCTGTCTACTGCCATCTATATAAGAATATGATGCAAGTAGACTAGTGGTGGGTCTCGCTGCCAGAGACTTCTCAACAAGGAAACTCTCCACTAGGAGGGCTCAGTTCAACACTTCTGCCTACGTCCGAATGTTGAGGGAGATCATCGATGCTTGGATCTCTCGCCTGAGCCCCTGCTCGATGGTCTGGGCCCTAATGAATGGTTCCCGCACCATATATATGGAGTAGCGCTGGAGGTCTGTGAACCTCGCTGATTACTGTGCTATTGTCATGCTGCCCAGCTGCAGATGAAGTAGATCATGTATCTACATAGCTCGTAGAGTCTCTGAAACAAACTCCACCCTGAACAGGAATCTCATAGTCTATCCAGAGTAGTTCTGCCTCGTCGTGGTCCTAGAGCATCATACTCCACCATCTTCCTACTTCTTCTTGAAGGAGACTCAAAGCAAGGATCACCATGAGGTCTGCTGGTGTCCCTACCAGCCTGAAGACTCTCACCACAACCTCTAGACATTCATCAGCTGCATGTTGGTATGTCTCTCCCAGGAACTTGGGTGGCCTCTGGCACTGGAACTCATGCAACGTGCTTAAGCAGTGTGCATTTTTTGATACTGGGGCTGGGGGTATCGGTGGCCCAATGGAAAGTGGTACCGTTGGTGTCTCTGCTGGTAAAGGGCCCTACACCGAGGCCTCATCACTCGGTGGGCTGTCAAAGCGTATGAATCTCGAGGCTCTATGGGGAGGAATCCTTAAAGAAATAGTTACAACACAGTCAAATGATTATACCTGGTGAGCAGACCAGGTTGAACTGACATAAGAGAACTTTTAAAGACACACTCACAATCAATTTTTCCATGGAAAAAGACAGAAATCAGTAGTCAGGGTCCTGGTGTATGGATACGTCGGCCTCTCGCACCAACACTAGACTCCCTAAACTACAAACCACACTTATTACCCTTATCACTATTTAATCACAGAAAAAAATGATCAGAGTCCTAAATTCTTCAGTAGAAATGAATCCTTTGATAACAATTTTTCACTACTCCACCCCCAGGGCCCGTATCATGACTAACATATTCTCGCCTTCCATAGGCCAGAGGTTGGCGACTAGAATCCAAGGCATAAATCCCTAAACTGGAAATGAATTTCCTTTATAAACTGAAACACACACAATAGAGTACGAAACTGGAAGTAAAACACTAAGTAAAATTGTATACAAAAGAGACTGGTGGAAGTAAAGGGGCCGGAAATACAAACCCAACAGTAAAGTACAATACAACTGAAATGCTGGAAAAAATGAAGTAATGAAGTAAAGCAGCTACTGGGTCATCTTCCAGGATTCATAAGTGAAGGGTAGGTAAATATTCCCTCTTCAACACTCCATGTTTGTCCGCCCGCTCCGTGTACCGTCACACCGAGTGGTCCACCTCTGCGTACCATCTAGTCTTGCTCTCTCTGCCCTAACCAGCATTGTTCATCCTCTACAACCAACATAACGAGATGCGGCCATAGCCCGTGTAGGGGTGAGTATAACAATACTCAGTAGGGACCGCGAGACACTCAAGGTCTCACAATATCCAACAAGGATAAACCACAAGCATGAATTCAACAGATAAACATTACATAGGTATATGCCCATACATATACCGAAGTTATCTAGTAACCCAAATCAATCATGAGAAAAACACTAACGTCATTGACCCATCCCAAAACATGGATTTTGTTCATGTGGTGGTAACATGTAACACTCCTAGTCAAACTATCGAAACCTCAGCTACTAGTGTACTCCTGCTCTATAGAGTTTTGTGGGTCTGTCACATCACAAAGTGGCGGTTCCCACTATCCTGGACTGTTGTAGTACTCCTCCTTTCAAGTATCGTAGGTCTGTTGCATAACATAGAGGTGCCCCCCACTGTGGGTCTGCCGCGTCACACAGAGGAGCTACCCCTCATAGCCTGCTGAGGTATTCCTCCTGTCGAGTAACATGGGTCTTCCGCATCACATAGAGGCACTCCACAATTTGGGTTTGCTGCGTCACAAAGAGGTGCTTCCCACTGGTCTAGTTGAAACACTCTATGTTGAAAGGTCAGTAGTCGTCAGGACTCATCTAGCTATCAGGTCTCTGAACTCCGTTCGCTCATCTCTTAGAGGATCTACTCCACAAGCTACTGGTTGATACTCCAACTATCACGAAGTCCTATGTAGATGTATCTCAAATTTACTCCTCATCATAGGGGTCTCATGGAAATAGATGACGCGTCAATCGGACTTCCGGTCTGCGAGTAATTGGCATTTCCGTTTGAGTGGCCCTGTAGGTTTTTAGGTTCAAGCCAACCCGACCATATCCCAACTGTTTCCAAAACTCAAGTGGGGTATTCCAAAAGATCTGTATCACTCTAATATTTCTATATATGTAGTGGGTTGGTCGATCGGACACTCGTATCCCAAGATATGGGAGAATAGGTGGAAATAGGGCAAAGCAGGTCCGGGTCTAGTCCGACCAGTCAGACTGACCCGGTCCACGGGTCTGACCCGGTCTGAGGGTGGCCCGACCCGAGGGGACGGCCCGGCCTGAGCGGTCTGGCTGCAAGGGGCGGCCCAGAACGAGGGGGGCTGCCCGGCCCGGCGGCCCATGGGGGTCGGCTGGCAGGCGGCCCGGTATGGCCGGATGGCCGGCCCGGTGGGCCACACATGGAGGGGGGGTTACACCCCACATGTCTTCCGCTACGGTTGGCGTGTGGCACTGGCCCAGTAACTGTGGGACCCTATCGGTCCCGCCTATAGCAAAACAATCGGTCGGCTCATCCGGCCTCCCTCCTTTGACTGTCATGGCCTATGTCTGCGGTTCTTCTCCAACGCGCCGTGAAGGTGCCGCTCCCAACCCGTCCGACCGTCGTGGTCCACGTGGCCGCATCTCCTTCTTCCGGAGTGGTGTGCCCCTTCGGCATGGCTACTGCCCGCCTAGCCGCGAACTGATTCTCTGGGTGTCGTGATGACGCCACACCCCTCCGACAGTCCTTGCTCCACCCGCATCATCTGCAGATTTCACGTTTCCGGTCTCTGCGTGTACCGCAATGGCCTGTCGGCCTCAAACTAGTCCTTTGGTCGCGATCCTCTCTTCCGGCAGCGACTTTGCACCACCGCCATCATCAACAAATGAGAAAGAACGAATGGGGAGGGTCAGGCCATGTTCGTGCGGTCCGATCAATCCTCATTATGGTGATATCAATCGGCAATTCTCAAACCCTAAATTAAATGATGAAGACCGAAAATAAATTCTACTGAAATCCCATACCTCGTTTTTCGATCGTATATAGTGGAAGTAGAGTTCGGAGAAGACGAAGTCAGAGAAGACGTCAACGTTCTTCTTGGGCAACACTTCCCTTTCCTTCCCCAGTTGAAGTTCATTCTTCATTGGCAGAAGAGGCATTCTTCATGGGCGACAGTTCTTCATTGGATAGTTCTTCTCCTCAACAAGCTCCACCAAAATGCTAACAAAAAATAATAGAGTATTTTTCTATTATTTGTTGGGCCACAACACAAGTAGTTGTGTTTAATTAAATGAGACAAATCATTTAATTCATGGTGTATAGTAGATTCAAATTCAAATTAGGGGAGGTGGAGAGTTTTAATAAAATGAAGAGAGGTATTCAAATAATTAATGGGGAGTTGTAGGGGGTTTAAATCATGTATGGGCCCCTGCAGGGATATCCTCACAAGGAAGGTTATGTGTGGGTGGTACCCACCCCAATAACATATCATGGGAGGTTATGGTGTGGTGGCCACCACCTCTATCCTCCTCTTGGAGGTTTTAACCATCAAAAAATAAAAATAATTTATCACCTTATTTTTATTTAATTTAATTAAAAACCCTAAAAGCTAACTTCCATTCCCGACCAACTACCATTGAGGTGAAGGTATTATTAAGAGAATATCGGTGCTATGATTTCAACGGTACCCTTGGTTTTCAATTCCGAGCACCATTTCAAAAGATATAAAATCGTGCTCGTATGTTTGCGGTATGTATCCAAACAAAACATCAGAAATTGATTCCTAGCACACCGTATGACAATCCTTCTTTTATTACAAACTTGAACATGATTTATTAAATAAACTATTCACTTTATTCAACATGTAAGATCGAGAGGCCTAGGGTCTCTGTGAATTAGGGTATTTACATAACAACTTAAAATATGAAATACAACATCTTTATCGAAACCTTCTTTTACATGACCACTACATTCCCTCGTACTTAGCATTGTATGGGATAACCTGATGACATGCAAAAGAAAAGGGTGAGCTATAAATCCCAGTATGGGAAAAATACAGGGAATGCATGAAGAATACAATACATGTTGGGAAATAGGGATATTAATAGAGCACAAGAGAAACATGGACATACAAGCATGATAAAGCATGATAATCATAACATGGAAAGGTGGTAACAATACTTAACATGGAATTAGCATGAGCCAAGGCCCATTGCAAATGGAGCATGAGTAAATCCTCATTGCACATGAAGCACGAGTAAACCCCAATTGCACATGGATTAGCATGAGTCAACACTCATTGCACAAGATGTATCATGATATTATACATTACCTAATGCATTGGAGTTCTATAAGTTCACACCCTTCTTAAACATTTCATTTGATGCATAAGTGTTCCATATGTATCATAAAACATAGATTCTTATAACATAATCATTTATTCCATGACAAATGAATGAGGAATTAAACATTATAATCAATAAGTAAATGTCAAATATGGTGAATACCCTTGATGGTGAAATGGGTATGGTACTCACTACACAAAGTAATTGGCATAGAAAATCGGTGTAATTTCGGCAGTGTAACGGTGTGATATAAGAATTCATAAAAAGAAGGTTGATGAGAGAAAAAGGGGTGTCTCATCATATCTACATGAAATTGACAGTAATGGGGTCATATAAATAAATGTCCCAACAATTTTAGTTGAATTTAGATTCATGATACATAATTATTGCTTGAATGTAAATGAGGAGAGAGACGTTCCTTTCAGAATTTTTGCATAGTAATGGGTGTACATGGGAGGAATTTAATGAGAGTGAAAGGGGTCTCCCTGCATTCAAACAATAAGAGAGCAGTATGAGGTAGGTTCGAAACCATACCCCATAATTTATAATTGAAATTAAAAGGGAATAACTATATTTAAAAAATTGGACAAAAAGTGAAAGGAAGAAAAACTCTTACATGGATGTGTGCTTTCGATAGCTTGAGAGAGGTTTGAGAGAGGCTTCTTGGGATCATTGGGCACCTTGGGCAGATTCTAATGAGAGTAGGGCAGAGGTTGGATGAACTCCAAAGTCTTTGAGTGAGGAGGATGTGGGATCTTGGGGGAATTTATATAGGAAATGTGGGTGAATTCTTTATTATTTAAGTTTGGGACCCCTTACATTACACTAATCCAAACCACCAATCAACTCTTGGTTTTTGCCCTTGGTTTTTTAAAAAGGGGAGAGGAAAACAATATTTTATAAGGCCAAAGTCTGAACTTCTTAAAATAATGGGGTTGCTTTTCTGGAGGTGATTCACACTCCCATGGAAAATAATTTAAAAAGACAATATGTTTAATAAGTCTTGAGGGGTCTATTAATGCTTTGTAAAATAAGTCAAAAAACCCAAAATCACATTATTTATATAGTGAATCATATATTGGACAAACATAAAGCTTATATTATTTTATTACATTACTATTGGGTCATTATGATGTCATAAAACACATTATATATTTAAACGATATTTAATTTTTATCCCAAAAACTTTAATGTCTCGGAAAATAATGAAAAATTCACTTTTGGATAATTTTTACGTCATGATTCTAGAAATAACATTTATATTATCAATATATTATTTTAACTATATTAATTTTCACTTTTAAAATAAAAAATTACATTTATCGAAAATTTACGGTTTTTCACAAAAATGGCTTTCAAACGTTAATAAAAATTACAATTGCATTTATAAATTTATAAGATCTTTTACTTTTAATAAAAATTAATTTAATAATAATAAAAATATTTCATTAAAATATTATTTAACTCAAAAATCCTTTAATTTATGAAAATAGAATTCTTATTTAAATAATAACTACAAACACTATTTGTACATTAAAAACTATTAACAATGTATCAATGATGACATGAAGGTATATTCATTATTATATAAAAAAATAATGTACATGAACATTATACTAGATATTTGTTACATAACCCCAAAAAATAGCCACATAAGACCTTAGGGTAAGGTGTGTGATGGTGACCGACTCTTAGGGTAGCTCAGATAACATCGCTCGAGTGGTAGTCACTATAAACTTCCACATTTCTCGTAGATGGTCCCGTTCGAGCATGACATGATGAATCTCAGCATGGGCATGGTCAAGAGGGAATCCCAAAGATGCCAACTCTTTTCTGAGCTACGACAAATGGGATTTTATGGAGCAATTATACTAGATGAGGCCATCACATCCTTTTTCTGAGTAAATTGGGTTTGATAAAGCCCAATATTCATTCTAATCATGTGATGAATGTTCAAAGAATATAAAAGAAATAGTCACAAATCTTAAAATAAAACCAAAGAAGACGACATTTTATATAAAATTTTTACAAAAATAGAAATTTAATTAGATCAAGAGGGATTTCCATTAATAAAACATTGGGTCGTTACAATATTCCCCCCTTAGAAAATTTCACCTTCAAAATTTCATTTTCCCACACTAAAACAAATGTGGGTAACTCAGGTTCATCATTTCCTCCGAGTCTCAAGTCGCTTCTACAAACATTTGGTTTCTCCACAACACCTTAACGAGGGGAATTGTCTTATTTAGTAGAAATTTTTCTATATGATCTATGATCATCACTGGTTTTTCCTCATAAAAAAAGATCATCCTCCAACTGTACCACCTCATAAGAGAGTACATGTGAAGGGTCTGGTATGTACATCATTAAGAGTGACACATAAAAGACATCATGTACAATGGCCATGGTAGGTGGAAGTGCTAGTCGATAGGCCACAGTCCCGACACGATCAAGAATATCAAAGGGGAAGATGTACCTTAAACTCAATTTCCCTTTCTTTCCAAACCTCATGAAATTATTCCATGGAGATATGCATAGAAAAACAATGACTCCAACTTTAAACTCAAAGTCTCGTCGATAGTTATCTGTATAACTCTTCTGTCGACTCTAGGATACCATGATATGCTTCTAAATGGTTTCCACCTTCTCCACCATTTCTTTGACCATTTATGGTCCAAGAATATTACGTTCACCGACCTCATTCCATCATGTCTGGGTTATGCACCTTTTCCCATACAGGGCTTCATATGGTGCCATTTGGATTCTCGAGTGGAAACTGTTATTATAAGAGAACTCAAACAGAGGAATACGTTGATCTCATCCTCTTTTAAAGTCCATTGAGCATGCTCTCAACCTGTCCTCTAGTGTTTGGATAATCCGCTCAGATTGGCCATCAGTTTGAGGATGATATGCCGTACTGAAGTTCGGTTCATTATTCAGAGCATGTTGAAGAAACATCCAAAACATATAGATGAATCATGGATCTTGGTCAGACACAATAGATAGTGGTACTCCCTGCAGCCTTACAACTTCCCTGATATATATCCATGCTAGTTGATCCAATAGGAAATCCTCCCAAATAGAAATGAAGTGTCCAGTCTTTGTATGATGATGCCCAACAACCCAGATTGTATTGTTGCCTTTGTATATCCTCGGATGTCCGATGAAAAATTCCATGGTGATGTTCTCCCATTTCCATTATGGTATGGGAAATGGTTTCATCATCCCTTTAGACTTATGCCTCTTTGACTTCACATGCTGTCACACTAGGCACATTTATGTACAATTAGTGATCTACTTCTTCATGTTATCTCACCAAATGTTTTCTCGTAGATCTCGATACATCATTGTGCTCCCTGGGTGAATAGAGAAATTTTAACTATGTGCATCATCCAAAAGTTCCTTCTTCAGCTGCGGACTTGGTGGAACATATAGTCTTTTCCCAAATTTCACAATTCCTTCTTCAATAAAATTAAAATATGAGGACTTCCCTTTTTGATAGCTTCCACTTTTCCCTGAATTCCGACATCATCCTTTTGGGCATCCTTTAACCTTTACAAAAGAGATGGTTGAGAAATCATTTGTGAAAGGATTGATGATGTTCCCTTCTTTATGATTCCTATGTCCATCTTCATCAAGTCTAAGAATATTGGATCCTTCTCAATTCTCATTATTGATAGAATCGCTGGGTCTTTTCTAATTAGGTCATCTGCCACCTTGTTCACTTTCCCAGGGTGGTAATGTATTGAACAATCATAATCCTTGATGAGATATATCCATTTTCTTTGGTTTATATTAAGCTCTTTCTGTTTGAATATATATTTAAGACTCGTGTGGTCAGTATATATCTCACATTTCTCCCAATAGAGATAATTCTGCCAGATTTTCAAGGTAATGATCACCGATGCCAACTCCAGATAACGCATTGGATAGTTTAGCTAATGGATTTTCAACTACCATGAGGCATAGGATATCACTTTATCCATCTGCATCCGCACAAAACCTAAGACCATCCTCTAAGAATCACTGAATACCATAAAAATTTCCCCACTTGTGGGTAAAGTGATCACGGACGCAGTGACAAGCCTCCTTTTCTACTCCTCAAAGATTTCTTCGCATTTATCACTCCAAATAAACATTACTCCCTTTCGAGTCATCTTGGTAAGAGGGTTGGAAAATTGTGAAAAATTTCTCACAAATCGTAGATAATATCCAACTATCCCTAAGAAGCTACAGATATCCAATACCAATGTTTCCCACGAACATTCATCAATTGCATCTATTTTGGAGGGATCCACAAATATACCATTGCTTGTTATGATTTGTCCCAAGAATGAGACTTCCTTCAACCAGAACTCATAATTTTTGTACTTTTCATCGAGCTTCTCCTTGTGCAAAGTCTCCAGTACAATACTTAAATTCTCATGATGATCCTCCTTGGTTTTGGAGTATATTTGAATATCTTCTATAAATACTACAAATCATTTGTCTATGTAATCTCTAAATAATCTATTCATCATGTCCATGAAGATTTCTGGAGCATTGGTGAGTCCAAAAGGTATTACTATGAATTCATAGTGCTTGTATCTTGTACGAAAAGCAGTCTTGTGGACAACTTCCTTCTTCACCCTTACATGATAATATCCCGACCACAACTCTACCTTGGAGAAGTATTGTTCTCCATGAAGCTGATCGAACAAGTCATCGATCCATGGAAGAGGATACTTGTTCTTTATCTTTATTTTTTTAAGTTCACGATAATCGAGGAAAATTTGCATTGACCCATCCTTTTTCTTGACGAAGAGGGATGGTGCACCCCATGGTGAAGCACTTGGGCGTATAAACCATTTATCCAGATTATCATGTAGTTGTTTCTTCAGCTCTTCAAGCTCCACGACAGCCATTATATAAGGAGTCTTGGATAATGGTAGCTCCCCTAGTATAAGTTCAATTGTGAATTCAACATATCTTCTAGGAGGAAGACCAGGTAGTTCCTCGGGGAATACTTCAGTGAATTCCCTCAAAATAGGCATTTCTTCAAGGATGGTTTCTTCCTTGACTCAATCATCTATGTCAGATACGTGTGCTCATAGGGCCATAATATCAGTGCTTGAGATGATGATGCTAAATGGGATTCATCTTCTTCCTTACACATGTAACAAATCGGGGGTCGATTCTCCATATGGAGTGTGATTTCCCTCTCCCGACAATTTATGTTGGCTCTATATAAGGAAAGCCAATCTATGCCAAGAATTGCATCAAATTCCACTAGAGGAAGTATGACGTGGTTTTCCAGGAAATTCAATCCCCATATTATGACAGGGGAGGAGTTATATTCATGGGATGCAATGATTGCCCCATTTTTCGTACTCACCAACATCTTCACTTTCATGATATGTGGTGGTGCTGGGATTTTTCTACTAAACTTTCGAGATAAAAAATAATGCGTATAACTAGAATCAAAAAGTACATTTGCTATTCATGAATGAATAACTAGTGTACCTGTCACCACTTCATTTTCGGGGTTCACTTCGGCAGAAGTGATGGAAAATGCTCTTCCTTGCTACCTTGGAGGTTTTTGGTTGCCTCTAAAAACCTTTGGATTAGGGCACTAATTTGCAAGATGCCCCGGTTTTTTTGTAGATGTAGCAACGAAAAATTCTTTGAGGTTCGAACGGAGAGTTCCTCTCCTCTGTCGCAGCCGTAGGTATTTATTTCAGACAATTTACATCTATGTTCCCTTCTCTTTCACACCTAAAGAATTACCTCGTCCCATTGAGGAAATTTCCAGGGTACTTCTTCCAGAACTTTTGGCAAGTGGGGTGATGGATCTTCTAAGAACCATTGGATTTATCCATCGGACTGCCAGCATTGAATTCCACTCTATGCATCTTGTCCCCATGATACCCTTGTGATTCCATTATCTCCATTTCGACATTTAGGGCATATCAGACAGTTTCCTCATAGCTGTCGATCTCACGGATTGCTAATGCTTTCTGCAGGCTAGGCTTCTTCCCACCAAAGAAGCGGTCCACCTTGCATTCAGGGGTAACGACAAATCCGGAAGCATATCGTGCAAGCATTGTGATGTTTTCCTCGTGCACTCCAACAGATTCATCTTCTGTTTTCTTGAGGGAATGAAAGTCCCTTTCCATCATAATCCCGAGGGTGCGCGGAAAATATTTATCGAAAAGCATCTTCCAGAAATCCTTCCATTCCAATGCCTCGATCTCCTCCTCAGGATTCGTATTTTTGATTAATGTCCACCATTGATCAGATTCACCTTAAATACGATATGCTTCCAGGAGAACCGTCTCTTGTTCAGTATATTGAAGGATGTAGAATATCTTTTCAATGGAGTTGATCAATTGTTCCGCGATCGTGGGATCAGATGATCCAATAAAAGTAGGAGGCCTTTGTCTCAAGAAGCTCTCGATAGTTACTTGTTCCTCTTTAGAAGGGATTGTACGTTCTTCTTGACCCGTGTTTCTCTTAAATTCATGAGTTATCTAAGAGATAAGTGTGGTAGAGTTCGCGATTCCCACTCCCATTGGATTGGGCATCTCATTATTATAGTCGTCACACTGATCTTTACATAGGTTGTTAGCCCAAGTCCTCCTATTACTGACCATTGGCTGTAATAAAAGGAATGTTAGGTGGTAACACATAAAGGGTAATCAAAATAAAAAAGATGATGACTTATAAATAAACCTTTATTTTCTTAACTCTTGAGTGTATAGGGTTCAATCTAAGATTTTCATGATCTACTTTCTAACATATCTTCTTAGGGGAATTTTTTTAATTCCATTAATAAGGGTTCATACTAATCTTGTGAATTTATCAAAAAATATCCCCTGGGAGTGTCGTAACCAAGAGTGCAGCAAGGCCCCTTATCGTGCACCAGTTCCCGTTCGAGTCAAGCTCATAGCGGTGTTTCTGGGTTTTAACCCTAGGATACATATGTTTCAGAGCCGCCTCTACCTGCTGGTATCCAGAAAAGGATGTATTTGTTTGATGAAAAACTTAATAAGTACTTACCAAAACATAGGGATGTTGTTATTATACTTAGTCTTGTCTCTAAGGATTTACTACGGTTATCTAATCCTAATCCCAAAAATAACTGAACCTATCTTCTGATACCAACTATGACAACCCTGCTTTTATTACAAAATTAAACATTATTTATTACATAAACTATTAACTTGATAAAACATGGATGATCAAGAGGTCTAGTGTCTTTGGGTATTAGGATAATTACATAACAACTTAAAAATGATATACAACATATTTATTGAAAATATCCTTTACATGACCACTACATTCCCTTGTACTTAGTATTGCATGGGATAACCTGAGGACATGCATAAAAAAGGGTGTTCTATAAAGCCAAATAAGGGAAAAAGACATGGAATACATGAGGAATAAAATACATGTTGGAAAATAGGCATATCAATAGATCACAAGATAAATATGGACATAACGACATGATAATGCATGATAATCATAACATGGAAATGTGGCAACACCACTTACCATGGAATTATCATGACCCAAGGCCCATTGCACATGGAGCATGAATAAATCCTAATTGCACATGAAGCATTAGAAAAACATCATTTCACTTGAATTATCATGAGTAAATACTCATTGCACATGTCGTATCATGATACTATACATTACCCAATGCATTGGAGCGCTATAAGGGTGCACCCTTCTTAAGCATTTCATTTCATGCATAAGTGCGCCACATGGATCGTTAAACATTGATTCATAAAACATAATAATTTATTCCACGAAAAAGTAATGTGGAATGAAACATTATAATCAATAAGTAAATGGTCATGAATGTGAATACACTTAATGGAGAAATGGGCGTGGTATTCACTACACAATGTAATTGGCTTAGAAAATCGGTGTAATTTCGGCAGCATAACAACGTTATATAAGAATTCATAAACAAATGGTTGATGATGGAGAAAGGGGTGTCTCACCATATCTATGTGAAATGGAAAGTAAGGGGGTCATATAGATACATTTTCCATCAATTGTAATGGAATTTAGATTCATGCTACAAAAGTATTGCTTGAACGTATATTAGGAGAGAGAAGTTCCTTTGAGAATTTCTACATAGTAATGGTTGTACATTGGAGGAATTTAATGAGAGAGAAAGGGATCTCCCATAATTCAAAAAATAAGTGGAATGTATGAGGGAGGTGATAAACCATACCCCATCATTTATTTTTGAATTTAAAAGGGCATAACAATATAAAGAAAATTGGACAAAAAGTAAAAGGAAGAAAAACCCTTACATGGAAGTGTGAATCCAAAGGCTTGAGAGAGGATTGAGAGAGGTTTATTGGGTGCTTGGGGCACCTTGGGAGGATTCTAGAGAAAGTAGGTCAGATTTTGGAACAACACAGAAGGCATTGAGTGAGGAGGAAGTGGGAGCTTGGGTGGGTTTATATTGGAAAGGTGAGTGAATTCTTTATTATTTAGGTTTGGGACCCCTTACATTAAACTAATCCAAACCACAAATCAGCTCATAGTTTTTTCCCATGGTTTTTAGAAAAGGCGAGTGGAAAAAAATATTTTATAAGGCCAAAGTCCTAACTTCTTAAAATAATGGGGTTGCATTTGTAGAGGTAAGTCACACTCCCATGGAAATATAATTTAAAAATACATGATGTTTTATACGTCTTGAGGGATCCATTAATGCTTTGTAAAAAAATCCAAAAAAACCCAAAATCACATTATTTTAAGGGTAAAACATATATTGGCCGAACATTAATCTTATAGTATTTTATTACATCACTATTGGTTCATTATGATGTCAGAAAACACATTATATATTTAAACAGTATTTAATTTTTATCCCAAAAATTTTACTATCTGAGAAAGTTATGAAAAATTCACCATTGGATAATTTTGATGTCCTGATTCCAAAAATAACATTTATTTTATCTAAATAATTTTCTATATATGTTACTTTTCACTTTTAAAATGAAAACCTACATTTATCAAATAATTCACTTGTTTTGACAAAAATGGCTTTCAAACCTTAATAAAAATTACAATGACATTCATAAAATTATAAAATCATTTATATTTAATAAAAATTAATTAAATAATAATAATAACATTTTATTAAAATCTTATTTATTTCAAAAATCCCTTAATTTAATAAAATATAATTATTAATTAAATAATAACTAAAAACACGATTTGTACTTTAAAAACAATTTACAATGTATCAATGATGACAAAAAAGTATATTCATTATTATATACAAAAATAATGTACATAAACCTAGTACTAGCGATTTTTTACATAACCCCTTAAAACAGCCGCATTAGACCTATGGGTAAGGTGTGTGATGGTGACATACTCTTGGGGTAGCTCAGATAACATCGCTCGAGTGGTAATCTCTATCACCTTCCACTTTTCCCGTAGACGGTCATGTTCGAGCTTGAGATGATGAAGCTCATCTTGGGCTTGGTCAAGAGCGAAGCCCATAGAAGCCACCTCATTTTCGAGCTCCAATAAATGGGCTTCATATAGAGAAATTATATTGGATGATGCCATTGCTTCCTTTTTCTGTGTAAATTGGATTTGTTAAAGCCCTATATTTATACTAATCATGTGATCCCCGTTCAACGACTATAACAGCTACAGTGACAATTCATAACATATAACCAAAGAAGATGACATTTTATATAAACATTTTACAAAAGGAGACATTTAATTAGATCAAGAGGGATATCCATTAATGAAACATTGGGTCGTTACACACCGGGCCACGGTATCAAGTGCCATAAATTTTTGCAGGCTTGTAAAAATCCCATGAATTTATGAAAACAATTTCCACGGAATTTCTGGGTCTTTACAAAACCGTTAATCTTAAAATAGAACACGTGAGTATTTTTCCTGAAAAAAGTGGAATAACTCTTAAAATGGTTCCCAGATCAGAAATCTGAGGGTACCATTGGGTTAAGAATGATGGGTTCAGCCTAGGCGTGAGAAAAGTTTAGTCAGAGCTTGCCTCTAATGAGAAATCCAAAAAAATTCATAAACATAAATTAAATTTTTAAATAAACTTATTTTATTTTTCAAATGATTCTAACTCAGAAATGGTGACTTGGATTAAATATCAATGACCTCCTCTGAATTGGTGGGTGTATTCTTTCCTTAGGTAGATCCGAACATTGGCCAGTGTGGGGAAATAGTGAATGTTAGTTTTTCTCCAAAAATAAATAATTAATTAACAATTATTTTTATTTTTAAATTCTATTACTTTTAAATGTTATCTCAGATTGGACATCTGAGTCTACCATTGAGCTCTTGAGAGTGTGTTTCCCTTAGTTAGAGCCAAACCTTGACCGGTGTGCGACGAGGGTGACTGTTAAAAAGTTTTGAACTTTTTTTATGGTACATTGAGTAAACATGCTTGAGGTGATTCCTATCTTTTGAATTGGTGCTCTAATTAAAAATATGAGGGCACTGTTGATTTCGATGTGCCATGATTTTCTCAAGGGAAGCATAAAATTGACCGAAAAGGGTTAGATGAAAAAGTTATTTTTTAGACTTTACCAAAAAATAATAAAATAACTAAAGGTTATTTTATTTTTCTTTTTGATGCTGTTTGAAAAAAAATGGTGGGACTATAGTGAAATGTCAGACCATTGATGGCATTACTCTTACGTTCTGTAACCACACAGTTGGGATTTTTTAATAGGTTATATAACCGCACCATAGGGAAAAATTAATATGTTCATTAACTAAAATATTTAATGAACTTCATTATTTTTGTGGTGCATTGATCCTATCATCTCATCTATTTAATTTTATATTGGGAATGTGTTTTGGGAGAGCTACGAGATGAATATTGGGAGAATCACTAACAACCTTCCACTTTGACGAAGAACATGATCGAATGACAGATGTTGGGGGAAATGATGGGCGATGACAAGCACTAAAGAACACCTTCAGATGTTATCACTCCCTCCTATATTTAATCTCCTACAAATCCAAAGTAGTGGTTGTTAAAAGATTAATGTATTTTCTCAATTATTTTTCCATTCATGAAAATCATGACGAACGCGATTGAACCAAAAATAGTTTGTCCACGATTCGTATGAAATTGCGGGTAAATGTTTCCGGATAATAAAATGGTGTTTAATCATTATCTATGTGATGTATTTATTTAATACCAGATTGTTATAATGAAAACATAGGGGGAGCGGGTCCAACGAACAAGGGAGAACCCCCTGCCTCTTTGTTCATGTTGCGTTCTTCAAGGGACAAATTTCAAACTCGACGGAAAGTGTAAACTGGGACGCATGCAATGACAACGACATCTTGTGAGGGTTTTAGGACCGTTCGGATGGAAGAATGGACCAATGAAGCCCACCTAGTGGCTCGTGGAATTTTGGTCGGCATGGCACTAACACAGAAGCGCTGGCGACTGTTGAAAATAGGCAATGGTGGAAGCCCGCTCTCATCAACCATAGAAGGAGGTGGCGTAGCTTGGCACAACGACAGACGGTTAAGCAGCTGAATCTTTGCGGGCTATAGAGGTGGAAGAAAGTGATCTGTAGTGTACCGCAGTGAGCAGGCCACAGCTACAAAGCCACAGCGATGGAGGGGACCCACTCCATATGTGTCCTGCAGGTGATGAGGCGTTGCCACCTGGTGCCCCCATATAAAGGGTCGAACGACACTTTGAGCCATTCGAGAGGCGGACCATGCAACCCCCACACGGGTCGCACTAGCTGACAGGCCGAGCCACTGTGGCCCAACCCAATCGGTATAGTCCATACTAGTTCGGGTTGTGACAGGTCGACCCGAACCGGGTCGGGTCGGACCAAAACAGATCGTCCTGGAGCCGGTCCCCTCTCGGGCTCATATATGCTTAAAAGGTTGTATCTTATGATCCAGACATCCGTTGGATGAAATGTCTATGGTGCTAGGATCCATGTAGTGAGATAGACCTTTTGAAATACTCCACGAGAGTTTTGAGAATTTTGGAGTTTGGCAGCATTGGATTGACTTTGAATCCATTTGGGACCTCGACAATAAAATGACAATAAGTTATGGACCGGGCTTCCCATTGACGTGCCGTATATTGTGTTAGAACCCTTATGACATGACAGATAATTGTGTAACTTCATCATGGGAATTTATGCCAGTTGAAATATAACATATGGCTTGAGGAGACCTTTCTCCCAGAAACACACGTACTATGAGCAGGAATCATGTGACTAGATGATACATGAAGAATAAAGAACAATCCTATGTGGATCATCACCTACCGAGTCTGTGTGCATCAGCACCGAATGATGTTATGTGAATTAGTGTTGAGCGATTATCTATGAATTAGCACCGAGATAATCTGTGTGAATCACCACCCATCAATTCTATTTGAATTTTCACCCATCGATTCTCCGTGAATCAAAACCTAGTGATTCTGTGTGAATCATAAATTAGATATTCTATGTGAATTAGCACAAAGTGATTTTGTATCAATCGAAAACTAGTTATTTTGTGTTGAGAAACACCTATCAATCCTGTGTGGGTATTGTAGGGTTCAGTACCAATCGATCCTGTGTTGGTATTATGGGGGTTTGTACCTATCGATCTTGTGTGGTTCTTGTGGGGGTTAATACCTATTGATCCATTTTGGGTCAACATGACTCTCTCTTGACAAAATTAGATGATCTAGATTTAATACTTATTATCTTTAATACTATACATAGTTATACCTGGTTTGAGCTATGTATTTTTTTTGGGCGTTGTAATTGAGATCATACATGTGGGTTTTCTTTTGTGGAATTCTGAGAGACCTTCGGGGGGTCGCGGGGTCCATACTGGATATTGTTATACTCACACATATACAGGCATCACACACACCATGTTGTGTCATGTGCATATGATAGGAAGACATTACAATAAATCAGGGAGCTAGGACATGATAGGGGACGATGGGGATGGTTGACGTAGAGATCTGTAGTGATGATTTGAACCTACCCTACTAGTAGGATCCCTAGTGGATGATCTTAGGAGTTGTTTAATATATTCAGTTGTAGTTTTATCTTTTTCAGTTGAGCTTTTATTCCAACCCCTTACTTTAAGTACACAATTATACTGTAGTATTTTTACTTATTTTTGGAATCTTATTGAATTCTAGTCTGTGTGTTTTTATAGTTTTAATGGAAATTCCTTCTCGTTTTAGGCATATTCCCTTCCGATTCTAGTCGCCAACCCCTTGCCTATGGAAGGCGGGCTTGGGGTAGTCGTGGCACGGGCCCCTGGGGACAGGTTTTGGAAAAATGCTATCAGAGGAGTCAGTCATTCCAAATAACTAGGACTCTAATATTTCCAATGAATCAATAATGTTATGTGTTTTGAGTGTTAATTTTATTTCGGGGAGTCCATTGTTGTTATAGAGACCGACATATCCATACACCAGGGCCCTGAATTCTGTTTTCCAACATGATACCCCAAAACAGTAATTGCGTTCTTTTAATATTTTTTATCTCTTTTGACTCATCTCACCAAGTATAACAAATTGAATGTGGTTCATCATGATTCTCTTTCAAGATGCCTCCACATAGACAACCATCCAAGATTCAAATGCATGATAATGAGGATGGTCCACAGAGTGATGAGGATTTAGTACATGGATAGTTGCCCAAGATTTTACCTTCGGGTGGTGTCCCAGTGATACCCTTTCCCATTGATTATCATTTACTATCAGCATTATCTGTAGAAGACACATGTAGGCTCAATTCCTTACATGAATTTCAGTGACAGATACCACTTAGGTTCTAAGACATGGCTGACTCACAGGGGACTAAGGACTGGCATGAGGTAGTGACCGAGTTCCCATCTAGCTAGGGAATCATTAGATCAGATGGTGTTCTTGGTCGTGATCCTTCTTCATGGCTCAGTAGGGTAATTGAAGATTTTCTATCTCCCCTATCATACGATGAAGTGACTTTTTCCAAAAACAGACCTCGAGAAGATTCCTCAGAGAATGGGGATCAATTTCCAATAAAAGCTAAGGGGTTTGTGTTCCCAAGAGCATCTACTTTTTTACAGGAATACATGTCATTAATTGAGTATTCGTTGAGGTGTACCAACCATTGTATGTACTTGATGAATACGATACCACCAGTATTTATAGGCTCAGACCTCCGAGAAAGTTGTGTATAAGGTAATCTGAGCCAGCATTATTTCTCTTTGCATTCCTTCTTATGTTAGGGTGCTAGAGAGAACCTTTGTGGTTGAATATTATTTTGTTGAGTAGATGCATCCAGTGAATGTCACCATTGTGAATGCTGGAAACTAACGTCAGTTTTAGAGACTTGGAATTGTAAAATGCATCGAAAGGGGGAAGTGATAGGTAAAGTGAATCTTTAGGGCAGTAGATGTGTAAGAGAAGCTTGGATAGCATTTGGAGGTTGTATAATTTTCAACATGTAATAACCACCATTCCAATGTGGTCCCCACCAGGCATAGGGGGCTGGAGGATAAGAGAAGAGAGTAGTTGTATGCAGTCAAAGAGTAAAAAAAAGGGATCTTAGAATGATTTGAGGTACGGTCTCTATCTAATACTAGATGATGTATTAGTATACGTAGGTACTATAAATTCCTTCTTATCACGAATCCTTTTCACGATCCAGTGTTTCTGGTTAATCTTTTTACATGACCCTTGCATATTGAGATACATATAGGAGGATACATGACAATCACACTTATGCCAACAGTATTATCTGACCCTCAAGGAGAGAGTTTTAGTTGGAACCTATTGGTGGCATTGTCGAGGCCTTACGACCATAGTTTGGGTGTGGACTGGTCATCCATAGTTTATGCTCAGATTGACTATATTAGTATAAAATTATTGTGTTATATCCACATAATTGGAATGGGTTTTCCTTGGTCAGTGGAAAAGGAAACCCCTACATCACGGGATAAACTTGTGCATAAGATAGTGCAGCCAGTCACCCTTGAGTCAGCCAACCATAACCTCGTGGTAGTAGGTGTTTTGAGTTTTCAGTTCCCAACATTAGTGGAAGCGTGCAGGAACATCCTTTAAAAATATATTTCTAGGATTAACCCCCCACAGGCAGAGGGACTTCTGCATTGACATATACAAAATGACAAAACCAATATATTCCACTACATATTAGATGGCTTCCATAGAGCTCTGGGAGATGAGAGTATAGTTGGGATAATGGTTTACTATCCACTCCAATCTTAAGAGTCTCAGGAATATATTCTCATAGAAGGACCTAAACCTGAGAGGGTAGAGATGGCTAGAGTTCCTCATAGACTATGAAATTAAGATAGTCTACACTCTTGGGAAGAGGAATGTGGTGGGAGACACACTCATCATGAGGTCTGGGTTACAGCTGGTGAATGAGGTGAGATGGAAGCTAGTCGCATTGAAGTTATCCTCTGTGGATAGTGATAGAGCGTATTACCTCTATTCTATAAGTACCACTCCCCCACTGATTCAGTTATTACAAGAGTCAGAGCTTGGGGATGTGGACTGTGATTCCCAATATGCTTAGATATCCTCAGGTTAGTCTCTTGAGAGATTTTTTTATGGTTGGGAGCATGACCTTCTCTTTATAGGATGCACTATGGTACTGGTGACACTACGAGAGGTGGTGTTGAGGGAGTTCCACACACCCCATTTGGTGGTACATCCGAGTGTGGTGAAGATTTACTAGGCCCAACGGCATCAGTAATGGTTGTCGGGGATGAAGAAAGTCGTGGCAAGGTTCATATCACGATGCCTTACTTGATTGAAATTTACGGTCGATCATTAAGTACCAACAAGATTGGCTTAAACACTCGATTAAATACTTCATGCTTATGTCCATGATTTTTTCCATAGTTGGGAGGACCACCTTCCACTGGTGGTGTTTACAAAAAATAATATTTATCACTCCACCATCGACATAGATCCATTTATGGCATTGTATGTGCGACCTTATAGGTCGCCTCTATACTAGGGTGACATAGGGGAGTCATCATTTATGGGTCTAGGGTTGGTACAAGCTACCACAGAGAATATGAAGATCATCTAGGAGAACATGAAGACTGCACAGATCTGGGTGAATTCTTATGCTGATATGAGATGGAGAGCCTTGGTGTTTGAGGAGGGAGACAGTGTATACCTTCAGGTCTCACCCCGACGAGGATTATAGATGTATGGCCACGACTCCAAGCTATCTCTAAATTCCATCAGACCTTTCCATATCTTCATCAGACTAGGTGAGGTGGAATACTTTCTATCTCATCCCCCACAGATGCACTGGGTGCATAATGTTTTCCATGTATCATAGTTGAGAGGGTACGTCCATGATCCATTGCACATTATCAAATGGGGTGTGATGGAAATTGATGATGGGGTATCATTATCGAGTTCCCTATAGAGATAGAGGATCTATAGGAGCATATCATTCATGGGTAGTTGATTCCTCTGGTGCGAGTTGATTGGCAGCACGATAATCTCTGGGAGAGCACATGGGAGTGGGAGGCTCAGATAAGTTCTCAGTACCCAACTTGTTTAAATTTCCTTTGTTTTGGATTTTGAGGACGTTAAATCCATAATGTGGGGAGAATTTAATGTACTAGAAATTATATAATTTTTTTAAATTATATGGAGTTTGTACAAGACAATGAAATGTAACGATGTGTGATTCTGAGGCTCAGAGTTCTTGAAATGATCCTTAAAAAAAGTGTTAAGATTAAAATAGTTTTCATGAGTAGTTTTCATGAAAAAGTGGAATAACACTTAAATGAGTGCCTGTATAAGATATATGATGACACTGTTGCATTCAGGATGGCGAGTTTACCCTAGGAATGACTTATGTTTATTCATCACAGTCCTCCAGTTAGAAAACCCAAAAATGGCATAACCATAAATAAAATTATTATATAAAATTATTTTATTTTTAAAATGATTATAACTCTCGAATGGTGACTCAGATTAATAATACGAGACCACCGCAGAACTTGTGAGGGTATGCTTTATTTAGATAAATACAATCATCAGCCGGTGCTGGCCAACTGTGGAAGTTTGTTTTTGGCCACAAATAAAATATTTATGTAACAATTATTTTGTTGAAAAATACATAACACCTAAATGGAAACTCATATTTAAAATCCAAGCCTGTCATTGAGATCGTGAGGGAAAGTTTCCCTTAGGTAGTGCATAACATTGATCGACACAGGTCATGGGTGATTGTTATTAATTTTTTATCTTTTTATGGTAAGTTTAGTAAATGTGAGTGAGGAGATTTCTATATTTTAAAATGGTGCTCAGATTAAAAATCAGAGGGCACCATTAAATTTGTAGAACCAGGATTCACTTAAGGGACATGTAACTTTTACTGGGAAAGTTCAGATGAAAGGTTAATTTTTGGACATTATAAAATAATAAACAAACTAATGGTTATTTTATTTTTATTCTTAAAAAAACATTGTAAAAAAAGAGGTGGGACCATAGTGTAGCATCATACCATTAGTGGAATCACCCTTAAGTTCTGTAACCACACTTTTTTGGAGTTTTTAATATCTTTTGTAACAGGACCACCGGGAAAAATTAATATGTTCATTAATTAAACTCTTTATTGATCCTAATTAATTTTTTGGTGTGTTGATCCTCTCCTCCCATGTATTTAATCTGATCTCAGGATTAGGTTTTGGGTGAGATATGAGAGGATGATATTGAGATGGGATGATGAAATTACTATCCGATGAAGAACATGATTGAGTGAAATACATTAGGGGAAACGATGGGTGATGATAAGCATCGACGAACACCCTTGAATGTGTGCACTCCATCATCCTTGGCAGCATCTCTTATGAATCTGAGGTACGGGTTTTTATTAAATTAAAAAAAATTAAATTTGTTTCCTCATTCTTGAAAATCATGATGAATGAAGATCAACCGGAATGAGATGGTCCATGATTCGTATAAAATTTTAGGTGAATGATGTGATATATTTTAATGGTGTTAAATCGTTATGTCTGTGATGCATTTATTTAATACCCACATGTTATAATTATAATAATGAGGTCACAGACCAAACAAACAAGGCCAATACCTACACTGCTTCATTCATGTTATGTTCTTTTGGGGACAAATTCCAAACTCTACAGAAAGTGCAAATCGGGAGGCACGTAATGACAGCGGCATCCCGGGAGGCCCATAGGCGTATCTGGAAGGATGAATGGACCACCAGAGCCCTCCTGGTGGCCGTCAGATGTCCCGCCAAAGTGGAACCAACTAAGCAATTCCAGTGACTGGCACTGGCAGGCGAGGGTGGCAGCCAGAGTGTGTCATCCATACAAGGAGTCGGCGTTGCAGCGGGCGGAGAGTCGGCAAGGTCGCACCGGCCACACTGACGGGAGGCAGAGAGCTGTCACACACCGCAGTTTGCAGGCCACAACTATGATGTTGTGGTGAAAGAGAGGAAACACTCCCTATGGGTCTCATGGGTAATGAGGCGGTGCCACCAGGCTTAACCATTTAATGAAAAGAATGGATCATTGAGCCATTCAAGAGGTGGACTGCGTGACCCATTAGCAGGTCGCGCCAGCAGACGGACTGTGCCGCTTTGGCCCAGCCTAGTGGGGGCGGGCTGAGCTTTTTCGTGTCCCAACTGGCCTAGCGCACTAGGGAAACACCCAAACATGCCGGTCCAAGACAGTTCGAGTAGGCCAAGGTCATTCCCAGACGGGGTCAGACTCGACTCAAACCGCTCTCTAGCCCAGATATGCTAAAAAGTATGTATCATGAATACCGAACATCCATTTGATGAACCGTCTATGGTTTTGGAATCCATGGTGTCAGATTTTCTTCTTGAGATACTCCATGAGATATTTGGAGAATATTGGAGTAAGTTTGGATTGGAACAACTCTGAATCCCACCAGGCCCTCAGTAGTAAAATTAGAATAAATTACAAACCGGGCGTCTGTTTGACACAAAATATATTGTGTTGAAACCCTTATGACATTATGGATCATTGGGTATCTTTTTCATGGGACATAGAGCTGGTTGAAATATGATTGATGGATTGAGGAGTGGTTTATCTTACAATGAAGTGTACTATGAGTGGGAATCCTATAACTGGATAAGATGTGAAGAAATGATGTGTAATCTTGTGTGGATCAGAACCTATCTCTTCTGTTTGAATGAGCACCAAATGATTCTGGGTGAATCAACCCAAGAAATTTTGTGTGAATCAGCACCCATTGATTCTATGTGAATCCTCACCCAATGATTCTGGGTGAATCAACACCAAAAGATTTTCATCGAATCAAAACCTAGATATTCTGTGTGAATCAACACCGAAAGATTATGGGGGATTCAGCCCCTAGAGATTCTTTGTGAATCATCACCTAATGATCCTATGTGGATCATCACCTATCGATCATGTGTGGTTCATGAGGGGGTTAGTACATATCAATCTTGTATGGGTGAGCAGTAGTGTCACTTAACAGAATAAGATGATCTAGCATTATGACTTGTCATCTTTCCTATAACACTCAATTATACCTTGTTTGAGCTATGTCTTTTGTTCTTTACTTTGTAATTGATATCATGCATATGATTTTCCTTTGTAGAATTCATAGATACATTCAGGGGTCTCAACGTCATTACTTGGTATTGTTATACTCTCCCCTACATGGCCTTCTCCCACAACTTTTTTTGTCTTTTGCAGATGACTGACAGCCTTGACTGAGACTCGGGGAGCTAGGACCTGATGGTGGATGGTGGTGATGGTTGATGTGGAGAGTTGTGGGTATGAGATTTACCAAACATTCATGTAGGATCCCAGGTGGATGATCTCAAAAGCTTTTTTTTATTTTTTGTAATATTTTTATCTTTTCTGTTGGGATTTTATTTTGTCCCCTTACTTTTATTACGAAAATTTATTATAACAATTTTAATTCATGGTTGTACCTTTTTGTGTTCTAAACTATGTGTTTATATAATTTTAATCGAAATTCCATCCCATTTTTGGGATATTCCTTTCCAGTGTGAGTTTCCAACCCCTGGCCTATGGAAGGCAGCTTGGTGTAGTCACAGAATGGGCCCCAGGGGACGGGTTTTGATAGTGTGTTTTTATTGTTTTTGTATTAGGGGGTTTTAACCATTTTGAGACATTGTCATGGAATTTAAATTTTACAGATAACATTATAGGTATGGTGGGGTTTGTTTTTTGGTTTTATAGATGGTTCATGTGTTCATCATAGGCTTAGGGTAGTGGAATGTGATGTCCAAGAATTTTAGGGGGCACATCATACACAGAGGGGCGTAATAGGCACCTGGTTTGATTGGTAGACACTAGTTAATTATCTGTGTTCCACTGGTACCCTTTCGCCGTATAAATGGTACCTGATAAAACCACCCAGAATTTTTCCTTAAAAATGGAATTTTTTCTTTTTAACTTATCCTTTTATCCCTCTTATAGAATCTCCTATTGAATATTATTAACCAAGATACATGATATCCAACCCATGGTTACACTCATATTATCTTTCTCTAAATTATTTCTCCAACTATTGAAAGGTGATTCAATAGATTATTGGATTTTATTAATAATTGAAAACCCTTAGTTATCCTATCATCCCTATTCCCATACACATATTATTGAATTTATTTTCATTTAGTTATGTATTTTTTTCATAATATTTAATCAAATCATGGTAAGATATCTTATTGACCTGAGGATTACACATTCTTCTACTAAAAGAAGCTCTAACAGGTTGATCATCATGTAGTTAGCTCATTTTTGACTCACAATGATTTAGTTTTGATTTATTATATGTTTTAAAATATTTCATGTTGGAAAATGTTGAACTATTTTTATAGCTTGGTATTTTGGATTTTATTATCACTGGTAAATTTTACTAGTTTCTTCTATTTTTAGGTAGTTTCATGGTTTTTTAATTCTCATCAGTGCTAAATTTGGATTATATGGTTATATAATATTATTCAATTATTAATAAGGATTAATTGGTTTCTATTAGAAAAATACTATGAGGTCATTATGTTATTAAATCTCACTAATGGTTATGGTAAGTGGTATTAATAATTTTTTTTAATTTCAACACTATCCCAAATATATTCTTATGGATTAATTTTCAAAATAAATAATAACATTAAAAAACTCATTTTTTGTATTATGAATGCATTATTTTTAAAATTAATTTTAATATAACAACTTTGAATATCATAATAATAATTTATATAATTTTTTGATACGTGTTAACACATTTTGATATTCCATATACTCTTGAGTGTAAAACAATTAGTTTTCAGTATGGAATTTGAAAATCATTAATGTTTTAAATTTGAAAAACTTATTCAAATTTTGTTTGGTTGAATAGTTACATGTTTTGTGATTATATCATTTTATGGAATCTTATATAATTTAACCATTGTAATGAAGATTTTTTTATAAATATATTATTAGAATAAATTCTCAAATCATGCAACCTAACTCAGTAAACCAAATGAAATTACCTCTTAGACTTTGTGGCAAGAAATTATATAGATTGAAGTTTATATTTATATTATGATCTCAAGATTTTATCACCATGATTTACAAAATAAATTATTAATTTTATCTTTAATTAGTATGAGTTATAAGTCAAATAATTATAGTAGACATTGGTTAAGTGTTTTTATTGATGATGATGTAATGTATTATTCAGTTTACATGGAATAGAGTAATTTTATTCTTAAAATGACTTAGTTTCTTTTACCATGTGTATTGATAATTAAAATATAAAATGTTGAACCTATAAATTGTCCTATTTTTATAATCTTTTACACAAGTTTTTAGAATCACATGGATCCACTAAATACTAATTTTAAAAAAAATGAAACAAAAAAAGATTCATATAATAAAAGCGGGGTTACAACATTCTAAAATATGGTAATTTACATTAATAACGTTGAAGAATGGGAAAAAACTCATTGGGTATGATGGAACAATGAGTTCATGTACCCTCAGAGGCCCCTTTGTTTGAAAGGAGGTTAGAAAGTTGATTGGATTGGCGATAGAAATGTGTGATGATTTAATTAATTGTTGTAATAGTGTCCAGACTGTTAGATCATTTACTTGTAAAATTCCAAGCTAGATGATTCTGAAACATTCTAACTTCTTGATAGAAGATGGTTTAGTCACTTTCAAACCATACAATGTACCGATTTAGTTGAAGAGAAACAACAATAGCTTTGATGAATCCCATATTTTCTCTTCAAGTGAAATTGTGTGTCCACATGAACCATGACTTCCATCTAACAAATCATCATTATGGTATATGAATGGAATTTTGTAGGTGGATTGTCCTGAGTTTCCTCTTGATATGTCCCTTAAATTTCATTTTATCCATCCTGCAAATGGAGGCAACCGAAAGAATTCAATAGTTCCGAGTGGTTTAGGAACTTTTTCTTATATCCACAGATTTCGCAGAATCATGAAATCTCATATCGAGTTTCCATAACATTCCTCAAGAATGGTGTTTTCATGTTGAACCATGATTAGGATATCAAAGACTATGACCATGGGGTTGATGGTTTTATTTTCATGTATACACTTACTATTGCTTCTCAAAATGGTGTAAATATCATATACGCATGCAACTAGGAATAGAATACAAACATGCTTGTACAGCTTAATCCCTAATAATTCATGTAGAAAATAAGATGGTTTCGAAGTGTGTAGAGGGTAAATTTTGAATAAGTCAAAACATATTTCAAGAGAGATTTAGTGTTATTACAGAATATAAAAAGATGATTAACATCATCACACTGTTGATGGCACATGGCACACCATGAACAAAGTGAAATACCAACATGTTGAAAATTGACCTCAATGGTTACCGTGTTGAGTTATTGATGCCATAGTAGTTTATTGAATGATGTACATATCCATATTTTGTTGATGATCCTAATATCTAAGTAGTTTCCTTGAATAATTTTATGGTATAAACCATTGGAGTCTACCATTTCATTTAAATTTGGTTCCCAGATCATCATGTAGTCTATGTTAAGAAGTCATATGAAGACACCATGAGAGTTATATGATATGGAAGCATATTAATCAAGTTAATATGATCCTTAATGGTGGAATTACTGTCAATTTCAAGGTCATGGTTGATAAAACGTTCAATTATGGGGGCATTAGTATAATTATCCATTTACAATTTGAGAGAGGATTGAGCACATTCCAACCAGTGAGAGTGAAGGTTGATTTTATGGAAAATATTTTTCACATCCGGACAAATAGAAGATATCATGTACTTAATATTATCCTCAATCAACATATTATGGAATTTGGATAAGATAAATTACAATGAGTTTGAATTATCATTAACGATCTTCAAAATAAATTGGGCTTGTTGGGATTGATTGAAGAGCTCTGTGTTTTTTATTCTATGTCCTCCCATGATATGTGTCATACAACAATTATTACAAGGACTAGTAATAATATTTCATTATAGGATACTACCACTCCACACAGTTTTTCTCAGTAGGTAGTTGATGGTTTTATTCATATATGTAGGACAAGATTATTCCCTAATGGTGGACAATTGTTTTGAGATGACCACATGCATTACTATGTAATGTATGGCCTCCATTGAGAACGAATTTTCATTCTTGGAGGAGGCATTTATTCTAATCTAGCTCAAAACATCCACAATGTGATAGGAACGAGGACATCCAAGGAACATGGGGACCCCACGTTAAGTGATGCGTATATATCCTTCCATTATTCCAAGTACATTCATCATGTTGGATTTCTTAGAGGCTAAAATATTTTTTCCATTGAAGATAAATGACTTCTCTAATTAACATTCTGTCCCAAAATACATTCCTAGGGAAGTAAGCTTCGATTTATATTTTGATGTTTCTCCTGTCACCCTGAGAAAATATTATGATATCATCAGAAAAAAGAAATGAGAGAGGGGGAAGAGATACCTTGGGCTGCTCTGATTGTTTTGATTTTACCCTGGTTGGCCTTCTAAAGCAGAGATCTAGTGAGATAGTTGTCATCTATTGTGAAAATGAATATAGAGAGGGGGTCTCCTTGCCTCACCCCTCTGGAGCCTATAAAGTATCCTTCCAAGGATCCGTTGATGGGAATGGAAATGTGAGAAGAGATGAAAATTGATTTAATCCGTAGATTTAATCTCATATGAAATACAAACAAATGAAGAATACTACCAATAAATACTGATTCAATAGTGACAAAATCTTTTCTAATATCCTGTTTAAGAGTAATATTTCCACCTCTAGTAGTCTTTTGGAGAAGATTCACACATTCAGCGGTAGTGAAAAGGACATTATGTATTCTACATATATTGACATTTCCAAATAGATAACGTGAAATGATTTTCTCATAGAAATGTGAATGAGGATTGTCAAGAATTATAGTGATGATCTTGTATATGGTGTTGACAAGAGCCACCAGCCGGAATTGACCGATATCACATAAATTCTCCACCATAGGGATTAAGGAAAAAATGGGCATTAAATCCTTTAGAAGGAGATCCATCTGTGAAAAAGTGTTTAACCATTCTCCAAACATCATTACGGATGACATCCGAATAAAATTTCAAGAAGTGATTGGTGATACTATCAAAGACTAGCGAGCTTCCCAATTTATTCCAAAAAACAGCATCCTTGATTTCAATATCTACTAGGACTGAGGTGAGAAGGATATTATCATTTCTAGTGACATATTTTGGAAGAATTCTCTCAATGTAATCCCCACTTCTTCTAGGACCGTTAAAGTGGTTTTTGTAGAATGAGACTATGTTATTAGAGAGGATTTTTCATTCATCCAATATAATGTCACCATCCTTTAGTATAATAAGGTCCAATTTACTTTTTTATATTTTCGGAGAACATTGATGAATTTATTTTTTCTATCTCGGTCTATAAACCACATGACTGTAAATAGTTCCTTTTGTATGTTTTTTGGTAATAATGTTGTATGAGGGGAGTGGTGTTGTCTCAAACCGTGTGTTAGATATTAGGGATTGGTTGTTTAAATGACTGTTTTACATATAATAATTTGTTTTCTATATCTACACCCATATTCATACTTATCATTATAATTTGGATATTTTTATTTAAAACAATTAAATTGTATTTCATACATAGATAGAAAAATTGTATATTGTATATTTTTTTAGTTATAACAAATAGTGTTTACAGTTTTATTCAAGAAAATATATCTTATCCATAGATATTATTAATAATAATAAAATAGTAAATAAAAATGTGATTTAACAATTATGGAAGGAATAATGATAAAAATATAAAATTATCCATCGGGGACTTCAGCTATGACTGATTTAAATATGGGTTGGTACACACCGAAATACTATTTAATAATGAAAGACAACTACTTTATCTGATTATAACTACTAGAGAAACAATGGGATATATAATTCCAAGACCATTCCTTCACATGATAAGTATAATTATTTTATCATATGAATATGAAATACAAATCTATAAATATTATTTATGAATTAATAATTATCTGTAATGGAAGAACTACCACTCAAAATTTTGATAATTTCCCCAACAAATATGAACATGTATTTACTATGAAAATATGTTGTATAGAACCATTATATGATATCTTAATTATGTTATAATATCTCTGATGGTATGATTATATAGATGGTAATGCATTAAAAATATCATGGAAAAAATCATGAGGAAAATACATATTTTCTCATTTTAATAATATATTTAAAATCAATTTTATTCATATATTATGGAAAATAATTCCTTTGAAAAGAAACATGTAAAAATAGAAAATGATTTTAAAAAAATTTGGTGTCATGAATCCAGGTAATCCTATTCATGCTATATAATACAGAAAACATTCCATTCTACAAATGTAAGAAAATTCAAAAAGTAACTCTTTCCAAAAATGATAGGATGAATCATTATGAACCTGATAATGAAATTATAACATGGTTAATAATGTATTTAAAAAATAATTGTATAGAACTAAAATTATTCTTTAAAAAAGTTATATAAAATATTGATATGGAAGAATAATATTCCCATTTGAGTTGAAAAAAAAGATTGTTTCCCTAAAATACTTCTATAAATACTACACAATTAATACCATAATTATCAAAATATGTATGAATATAAATAATTTTCAAATATTTTCATTTTGTATAAATTAATAAAATATAAAACACATTAATAATGCATTTAATTCATTTTCACCCTCTTTTTCATATTTCATTATTAGAATTGTTGTTATGGGTGATAATTGTTTCATTTTATAGTAATATTTTAAACGATTTAATTTATTTAACTCACTTAAACTTATTCAAACATTGTATTGTGAGTAGTTTAACTTCCAAAATATTTTTTGGATAATTAGATTCTTTTATGCATGAGATTTCTTATTTACTCAATTTTAATTACCCAGAATTTTTATAACATTTTTATTGAGAGTGTAGTCCAAGTTGATTTTAATTTAGAGGACTCTAAGATGCTTGGAACAATGATAATGATTTTCAAGGGCCATAGTTGCTCACATATTTGTATTCTCTTATGAAAATTAATTGATACAGTGCTCAACTATTTACATAAATTATGAATATCTATCTACAAAGAAACAATTTTTCTTCAAAATGCTTATAAAATTGAATATTTGAATTGCACCTTTGATGTAGTAACCATAGTACATATTCTGCATCACCCAAAAGGTCCTTTGTATAAATTTTCATCATGATATTTTTTTTCTACTTCTAACTATTTGTAATATTTTTTGTATCTTTTCTTGTCTGGGAAATGTTCTTTGGGAAAAAATTCCTCAAACATGTTATACTACATATAAATGTTACAAATTGGTTATAATAATCTATCCAAAAAGTATAACAATATGGTTGGGGATCCTCACTGAATAATTTCAAGGGTTCTTTCTTATTCTGTTAAAGACTGTGGGTAGTGTTAGGGTTGGGGATACACCTCACAATTTATTGGGTTGATATTAATACTAGTTTAAAAGGATGGATTTAGATTTTTTGCATTGTAAAATTAATTTTCTATTTTCATAGTCATTTCCCTATACCATTTATTTGGGTGTGAAGAGTAGACAATGGTGTTTAGTCTTAACCGTTATAATTTTTTTTGTTCTATTCATTTTTATTTTCAACTGATTTATCATTATTATTTTTATTAAATTTGATAATTTTAGTAAAGGGAATATAATGATCATACACTTTGAGGTCTAACCCATGAATATTCTAAGCATTCTTTAATAGGCAATTGGTTAATGACCAACATCTAAGAGGGATATCCAAAAAATGAGAGGCATTATCTTAAATGATGTTAACAGATTTACACTTCTCCACATCCAAATAATAATAAAATATAAAAAAAAAGAAAAAAAATGAATTCATATATCCAAGATCCAACAATATAGTACACGAATAAAATACTAAAAGTAGAAAAGGTGCCAAATAGAAGCCCAACCAGACACTGTAAAGAGTCCAACATGATCCTAGGGTGAAAAATAAATTTAAATTCATGCTCCAAGTAATCTACATGTTCTTTCACGATCTATCTATGCTCCATTCCAATCCCTTTCCTTTGGGGACACCATCAAAAGGGTCAGCATCTTTTTAAGATATTACATGTGTAGGAAAATTCCTTACAGGGGTGATTATAACAATTCCCCTTAAGACACCTTGAAAACACTAAACATATTGAGCCATGCTTTATTAGCATAAAATAAGTTATCGCATTAAAATTATAATTGAAACACATGAATATACTTAGGAAAATACCAAGACACTTGGATGCCATAACAAATTACCAGCCATTGGATACTTCTTCATGAAATTCTCATTCTGGGAGAAAAAACACCAAAAGCCATCCTATCAATATTTAAAATTGATAGAAAGATCTATACCATTGGTCCCCACTTAATAAATATCACTTCGCTATGATTTCACTAATACATATATATAGGGCATGCCCAGAACTGTTGGGGGTCACCAAGAACCCTATTTGGATCAAACCACTATGCAGGGAATTGTATTACGATGATTCAAGAAACTCAAACAAAATTGTTCTCTATATAAAGGATCAACTCCTTGTTTAGGGATGTCACACCGATTTAACAAATCCCACCAAGGGAATACTGAGGATATATAATCATACCCAGGTCTAATAGAGGGAAACTATAACACAATTTTTCACTCTTTTATTATAGGGGATCACAATCCTTTGATGTGGGTATAATCACACATTTTACCCTCAAGTTATTGGATCAAGGGAACACAATCAACCTAGAATGGTCCATACCACAAAAATAAATATCTAAAAACACACTTGAATGGTGTACATGTTGTGTACTAGGGGTACATGACATGCCCAAAAATACCCAAGTATTATCATGAGATATTTCTCCACACAGAATGTTAATATATGAATACACAGTGTGTATAAAGTATAAACGGTCTATAGAGATCACTAAAACCATCCCACGGTACAATGTTTGTGTCCATGTACTTCTTCCTACCTATGTACAAACACATGTATAGGACGATGTGTCTGAGTACACACGGCCATGTCAGGGACATAGTACACAATGCATCTCTAGAAATGTACTATTTTCCATGTCATTGTACCATCCTTAGTACATGATTATCTGTCGGAAGGGGGGTGGGGGTCACATGGCATGTGACTGGGTCACATGACATGTGATACAAGACTTCATCCTGAAACCCTCACTATCATTCAGAGCGCCTGACACATAGGGTGATACCCAAATACATGTCATGTTCTTAATGATATTCTAGATCCATAAATATCACTTCCAGGACATATTATGGGTCAAGGAATCCTCTACCCTTAAATAAGCTTATAGATCTGGGGCCTTCAGTCCATGAAAACATAGGTTGATGGAAAGCTAGACTCTAATCCACTCGAAAATCACCCCATCGAGCCACTGTTACTATGCATAAAAAATCTCGAATAATAGAACCCACTAATCCATTCTCATCCATCTTCGATCATTCACCACCATCATCTCACCTTGATTACACCATCGATAATGAACCACACCAATGGTATTGATCTGTTTTTTCGAATAACAGTTTGGAAATGACCATATAATAGGTCTTTTTTGAACCACTAGACAAAAGGAAATTCCTACGATAATCATCTAAAGAATGTGGACGAAATCCATAAGACATATAACATAAAGAAAAAACCTCATCATTTTTTCACATGGCATTGATTCATTATAAAAAAAAGTTGGCTATAGAGGAATAAATAAAAATGAAAATATATATATACAATTCCCAAAATTTGATTCAAACAATGATGTTTTCATCAATAATATTCATGGAATTGATTCACATTCATTAAATATTTAATAAGAGAATAAAAAACACTGAATCAAACATCCAACCTTTTGTTTTTATTGACCATTGATGAAGAATGATTGTGTTTCCTTCATTGATCAAATCAACAAAATTAGTTAGAGCAACAATCCATGATCTAGACCTGATCTTTCATCGTTTTACAAGAACAGTCACCTATAATGGCTTCTACGTCTCTAGGGTTTAGTGAAAATCATGACACAAATTCAATAGTTTTATATTTACATTTAGAGCTAGCCTCTATGTTGAATAAATCTAAAATAAATTCATTATTTGCTTTTTTAACTAATTTATAGCCCCCAATAACGTTTTCACAAACAACCAAATCAGAAGAAAAAAATTGTCATGTTTTGGGTGAAAATGCATTCTAAACTCAATAGTCCCCTCATATTTCTGATATGACCCCCTATTTTAATATTATTACACATTTTTGGAAAATCATGTGGGAATCCTATTTATATGATTAATATATTTCAAACATTTATTACTAGCACACTGGTCCTTAGAATCATATTCTGTCGCTAATACTGTTCCTAAAAACAGTCCATATAACATCCAAAAATAATACACCAAAATTATGAGTCATTATATTCTATGCACATTAGTAATATTCATCGTGAATATAGTATAACCTCCCTAAAATGATGAGGGTACTTACGTCTAGGTCTCCTGATCACATTTTCTCTTTTTTAACTACTCATGTGCTACCACCAAACTCAGAAAAGGGGAATCCATCATCCATTAATGATCACATACTCTCATCCCCCGATCTCCCCCTTGTACTATACAAAGGAAGCTCTATCATTGATTTTATATGTTTCCTAAGTCGACAATGCATGGAGGGTCATTAATGTACGTCCTCAACTATGTCACATGGAAGAAGTAGTGAACTTAATCCAAAAATGGTTGTAGGGAAATGTTGTATGACACCTCACTAAATGTACATGGTATCTGGGAGGAACCATTGAATCTTAGGGAAAGCATTGCTCTATAGAAAAATCTCATCTATCCATATAAATGTTATACCCACATGAACACATCGTTTCTCTAAAGAAACTGCATAGGTGTCTTTAATTGGTCCACACAAGACTTATGAAAACCTAATTCAGTATTCATTAACATCTAGATTAAATTTACATTCTCTATAGTATTTCAAAGCAACTCTAGGATGACTAATGTTTCCCCTCTTGGATTAGTCCAACAATGTTGGGACATGCAATGTTGCCTATAAAAAACCTCAAATGGTGCCAAAATAATGGTGAAATGATAGAACTTTTCATACAAAAACCCAACCAATGGAACTTGATCCTCCCAATTATGGACATATTCCAACATGTAATCTCACAAAATGTCCTCCTTGACTGAAATGGTTCACTCTGTCTAGATATCATTCTACTGGTGAAACGATGTGATGAAACATAATTGGGTCCAAAAGAACTCTTTTTTAACTATCCATAACCTACATGTGAATGAGAATCATGGTCAAATACGTTATTCAAGGTTAATCCATGTTTTTAGACTATCTTCTACATGTTGAGGCTCCATAAGATCCCAACTGTACTTTATTATGAAATAACTATGAAGAGGGACGAATTGGTGAGTTAGTGTATGATCATCCAAATGATATCGTGTCCTCTATATGTAGGTAGAAAAAACATTTAATCCAATTGACATTTTATCCCATTTACACTATATAACCTCAAGGGGTTGAGATAACGCCACAGGAACATGGTGCTCATCCTTTACTTGGTGACAAGTGAGGAATCGAGAGACAATCTATGAATCAACTTTCTTTATGTCGGGCTACAAAATCAGATGGCATAGGTGATGCAACATCTTTTCCACAATATGATATACTAAAAAAAGGATGTATCAAACACTAACATCAACTCCTCACATAACTACAAACACACCATCATCTATCCTCTAAAAAGGAAATCGTTCTCCCCAACATCATAATATCAATCCAGAGCACATCCAGTGGATGTCTGGATATGTACGGTCTCAATGTTTGTATCTACACACATATAATCCATGATACACTTTAAAAAAGCATGGGTAATAACCATTTAATAATGATTTGAAGAACAACCCTTGTCTACTAAGAACAACTAAAAAAACGCTAATTGCTCTGACGCGTCATTAATCATATGAAAACAAGATGTCTTTTTGAGAGAATTTTCCACCTTGTCCCCATTCCTAAGAGGAAATACAAACTCATATTAATAGTCAAGAAGAAATATTTCCATCATCCCTATCTCAAGTTATGTTCCATATGTAATAATATATTTGAGTCCTTTGTGGTTATAATAAATGATAAACTTCTCAGCCATTCAGTAGAGTCCCAAATAATTTAGTACAAGTACAACCACAACTAACACATGACCATGGATAACCTTGTTTTTAAATGTGGTATTGACTAAAATGAACCATAGGTAATAACTAAAAGTATATTCATCATAAGACAGCCATTTCTGATCTGTGATACATTTTAGAACATTATATACTTGAAACCCTCCTCTAGAAATATCACGATGCGATCACTCATTAACCACTGCCTCAATTCCTTGAAGCACTTTAGGAACTATTAATTCATCATTAATTGCTACCTATTTTACATAATAGTTGTCTAGGGTTATTCCACTAAAGATAAATCATGTAAAAATTACTGATAGTACCCTGTAAACCCATGAAAAATTCATACCTCGATTACACTCTTTGGTGGCTCCTAAGCAGGCACTGCTTCATCATTCAGAAAGTCAACTGCTACTAATTCTTATTAGTTGAAATATACCATAAATTGAAACTCTAAAATACAAGAATATAACATTTTTTTCTTCTCATAATGTTGTTTTTATTAGACTGTCTCCATGATTATCCTCAAGTGTCTCATGAGCTCCTCCTCGGACACTGAGTAAACTAGGGTGTCATCGAAGAAAATCACAATGAGCCGGTATATGAATGGTTGAAGGATATTTTTTATTAGTAACATGAACCCTATTTTGATGTTCATCATTCAAAATTACAACCCGAATTACTCAGAGTGACTGTAGGAAAATATGAATTTTTTCTATAGTATATCATCATCCCATAACCGCAGTTGGTGATAGCCTGCTCTGATGTCAATCTTCATGAACTATTGTGCCCCTCTAAATAGGTCAAAGAGGCCATTGTTCATTTATAGTGGATAATTATTCATTTTAATAACATGATCAAAGCACTATTTATCAACATAGAAACTAAAACTCCTATACTAATTCTTTGTGAATAATATTGTTTCTACCCAGGGGAAACGATGGCTCTCACAAAACCATTCTTTGGAAAGACATACAACTACACCCTCACCTCTTGAAGAAAAATGGGATCCATAAAAGATGATTCAAATATCAATTATATCTCTTGATGGATGTTGGTTCATATTTCTAGAACTCTTATGGGAGGTGAAACTAGTACATCCTCCAGATAGAAATCATCAAACTTTGTCACAAGCATAGGAAACTAATTGCGCAAAGCATCCACTACTTCAAGTTTCATGTTAGAGAAATTCTAATTAATATGATAAAATATCATATTAAATAGATCATCATACTCCTCCAAGTATACTTTCTCTCCCAATGGGGAATAATTCCTTATGTCACCAAGAATTAACCTCATTGTAATACTAAAATAGTCAACATAAGCCTGAACAATGTATAGATTTTCCATAACTAAGATAAATTCCTAAAGAATAATTTTTTCCTACAAATATAGCCCATATGAAACTCTTTCTTCTAAGGTCAATATCGCATTGTCCGCATAAGTGCGTAATCGCTAAGTCACCAACGTTCAAAGACTATAAGCACAAGGATAGAGCCAAAAGCTCAACTAAAATCTCTATATATCAAACCAGAGACGTGGAAATGAAAGATTGACTCACATCTATGTCTTTCAATACTAAAACTAGATAAAAAATATATAGACCATGCCACATGTAATACCTAGTGCCTTGGGGTCATAGGCTTCCATTTCATGTAGTTGGCCACGTCTATACACACAAACTCCATGGGCTTGGCATGGAGAACCTAGTTGTGGTTGTTGTAAAAGGTCAATCCTTCAACGAAAACCTTCTACCCTATCAGATCCTCTATTATGTCCTCCAACCCATAGAACAATCAACTATTTCCATTGATTCTACCATGGTGGTCCCTTTCCATTCTCACAATCCGATGTATGGTGGGTCATGTAATCCCAAGCTACATTCCCTAAATAATCACTAGAGAAACATTGCCTCTCCCATAGATGATTCAAGACTATATGAGAGCCCTAAACCATTAAACATATGTCTTGTGATCTCCTACTGAAGTGTATGACTTACATGGATCCCTATGACTAATGTTGGATGATAGAGGCTTAGGTCTTAGATACTTGGTTACAACTACTAGCACGAAATGATTGTTCCTGCTCTTCCAAAAAATCACTCCACCACTAAGGATCACTCAAGTACCCCATAATCGTTTGGAATGTAATGTGATGCCATTGAATCCCTAATGTCCTAATGCAGTCCATCCTCAATGGTCTAATCTATGAATACCTGAGCACACACCATATCCATGGAGTAATATGATATATTAGAAAAACTCATTGAGTACTCCTCCAAGGTTTTAAAACACTACAGAAAATACAAAAGTTACTGTATGCATATCAATTGCAACGTGTCTAGATAAAATTCCTCCCTAAAGAGGCAATCAATTTATGCCCAGGAGAGAGATGTCCCATCATGTGACTTGGTTGCTAAACTCCACCATCACCCAAAAGGGCCCTAAAAGATACTTTCTATGAGTAATTCTATCTAATCATCATGCATCATCATAAGAAAACAAATATGAGTGATTACATATAAACATTCTTTATACACATAGGGGTATAGATCGTTTTGGATCTTTGGAGTATTATACCTTTGAAACTCGTTAACTTCACTCAACCTAGGTGAAACCTCATATGGTACTCCCAGAACTAATAACTTTTCAACGTGTGGAGGTATTGTAGGTAAACCATCCGCAGGTGATATTTCTTATATATGCCCCTATACCGATACCAAATCATTATGAAGTTTATCCCCATGAGCATGTAGTATAGCCCTGATCGGCTATTTTCATGGTGGAATCCTAAAATAAAACAAGATGTATCATGGTCAAATTATTATATCTCAAGAGTTGACTTTAGTAGAACATGGAAAACCAAACCCATTTTTGTATGATGCTTGCCCCAAAATTTTTTTTACCAAATAAAGTTCACATGTACCTAGTGTAAAGAAAAGTGATTAGAGTCCTCGTGTAAGTATACATAAGATGCCACATCAACACTAGAATATCTAGCCTAATATCAAAACATGAAAAAGTATAAATTTTTGGAAATATCAAAAAAAAAATACAAAGCACTGAATCCTCAGATACCACTCCTTCATGAACTGATCATCTAAGGTCTTACTTGGGACTACCCCAAGCCTGACTATAATATTCTATTGGATGGAAACCATACTTGACTAGTCTTATCCCATAAATGGTACACCTTAGTAAAATATACATATATGAACACCAACATCTCAAAGATCACATAGTGCTGAAATGTAAAAGAAATAGAAAATAGTGCATGCATACATATTGTATCCCAAAATAGTGTATCAGTGTAAAATAATGAAACCATAAAAAGGTGAAAATTTTAGGACAACACAAAATATTAATGATTGAAAACATCTAAAATGGAATGTACTAAAGTTAGATGAAATATCCCCGTAAAAATATTATTTTTTCAAGCTCCAGCTACACTCCATCCATTCCCTCTCCTTCTTGGACACCTTTAAAAGGGTTTTCATATACATAAGTCACGACACATTAGAAAATCCCCTAGAGGGGTCAGTATTATAATACACTATAAAAGACCATGAATTCGCTAATAACAAAAAACAATGTATAGTTATCCCAATACATGATAACACAATAAATGTTTAACAGAAACACCTAGATATACGAAGGAATGATACTGCCCCAACTTATAGTCCTATCAAAATTTAATCCATAGGATTCAAATTGAAGTAATGTTCATTTAGGGGTAATATGATCCATGAGACATTCTATCACTAAATATACTCGATTTAGAGGTCTAGATCATTGGACCCCACTCAATAAAGCACATTAGTATATGAAGAGCCTGATAAATAGCTAAGTGGATAGGAAAAGAATAGCTAGGGGATACAACGAACCAAATCCAGATCAACCTACTAGATAGGGTATAATATTTCTATGATTCCAAAAACCCTACCAATATAGTCTTCTTGATTGATTATCAGAACCATGATCATAGAGTGATTAATAATTTCATACACCCCATACAATGAACAAAAATCATAAATGGTTGAACTCTAATTTCACATTGGGACCCAAAAACAATATTAGAGACTCTTCCAATAGGTTGGATCACAATCCTGTGATGTGGAATAAATGACTTTCTTTACCCATGAGGTATTGGACCAAGGGAACACACTCACCCATTACTTGTCTAAACTATGGAAACGCAGTTCTCAAACACTCTTGAAGGTGATAAATGGAGTATGCTAGGGGAACACAGAATTCCAAACTCTCCCCAAGTCTTCTTATTATGTAATTCCTAAAACAACATGTAAATATATGAAAAATTGTGTGTATATATCACTCATAAACTACCTAAGTGCCACAGGCTGTGTATGTGTACTTTGGGTGGCACATATACCAACCTTTGTAGAGGTGGTAATATCTATGCACACCTGGACATTTCCATGCCAGATTAAATGGTTTTATTATGCCTGTGTACTTTTTCCAGATTTATTTTACATTATATAGTGCAAATCGAGCCATAATGGATGGGTCACACAATGTGTGACCATCAAACACAACATGTGATACTTATCATCTTCATGAAAGCCTAACATCCAGTGAGAGGACCCCATATACAATGTAATATCTAAATACTTGTTGTGTTTCTATGGATTTTTCAAATACGTCAACATCTCTTCTGAACCATCTTGTGCATTGTCAATGTTGTGACCCTTTCTATTACATGAAGATCAGTGGTTGTATGGTCCTTGAAAACATTGATCAATGGAAATCTAGACATGAATCGGCCAAAAAATCACCTCATCAAGAATAATTCACTACATTTCAAAAATCAAGAAGAACTAATCCCACAAATTTATTTTGACCCACCTATGATAATCCCCCACTGTCACCACTCCTCAATCACTCCATAGATCATAAACCGAACACTCAATATTGACTTGTTTTTCTAATGAACGGTTGCACAATAAAAAAATGCATATTCATGAATTCATGGTCCAAAAGGAAAAGCCCATGAAGAATGTGAAACAATGGGTGATGAAATTGATAGGACATAAAACATGGGGAACAAACCTCTCCCTTTTCATTTGGCCTCTATATGTTTTCATAGAATAAGAAGAATTAAGAAGAATAAATAAAAAATGGTAAGATAAATAATTCCATCAAATTTAATTATACCAATAATGTTCATATAAAATTTGATCATGGAATTGATTCACATTCATCATGGATTTATGAAATGGATGGAAAATAGAGATTCAAACACCCTACATATAGTTTGTATCAATCATTATTGATGAAAAGTTTCATTTTCATCGTTGACATGATATATGAACTATGTTGGTCGAATAACCCATGATATGGTGTCGATCATTCACAATTATCTTGGTGTTCTCAACTTTTATAAATTCTTGGACTCCATGGTTTAGTTTCCATCCCTAAGACAAAATACACATATGCATATTTAAATTGGGAGCTGGTATATATATTGAATAAAAATAAAATAAAATAAATTATTTATTTTATTTATTTTATAAATTTTATTCTTGTGATATCCATTTTAAAGAACTGCTTGTACTGACATTTTTTATGTCAAGACTGTGGGAAACCCATTTTATGAACTCAATGATGCCCTCAAATTTCGGATCTAGGCCCCCAGTTGGGAGTTATTACTTTTTTAGGGAAAATTCATATGACTTACAAAAAAAATATTTAATATATTAAAAACATTTATTCCAGTCACACTGTGCCATAGAATCACATTCTACCTCCTAGCATGATCTAAAAAATTAATCCATAAAATATCTAAATATAATACCGACAAAATATGATTCATTGTAAGTATATTCGCCATCTCTAGACTGTCTTCCATCAACCATTCTAGACAAATGATATATTGTCAAACTCTATGCATCCAAAAGGATAAATGTAAATACTTGGTTGATTTAGAGACTATATCTTATGATTTGACCTTATTTTCTCATTCACCCTTACCGAGGTGCCAAAATATTACCACGATTACTATTCATAATGAAAATAAAAACGGAATATATTTACCATATTTATTCCTCATGATTCTAAATTTTGAATCAATTTTTCAATATTCAATTTTAAAATGGGTTAAAAATCAATTTATGATGAAAACACAATATTCAATGAAAATCATTTTTTTAGAAAAACACATTTTTATGTATAAAAACGTATTCATAATATATTCAACTATAAAATTTATTCCAATGAAATTTATTAGATTACTCATAATATAGGATAACTAAATTGACATTTAAATAATATAAATACAAAATACAACATTGTGAATTAATAAAAAAGAAAAAAAATTTAATAGATATCATATTTTATAACAATCATTGTCAAATCATCCATTTTAGAAAAATATGAATACTTCAATTTAAGATAATTTTGATGCGATAAATAAAAAAATTATATTATTTCTATCATGTAAAATTTATAAAACTTCTGAAATACAATTTTATTATTCATTCACAAAAAAAAATTAAAATTATTTCTTTAAATAATACATAATTTAAGAATAAAATTCATTACTAAAAATAATGGGATTATTTCTTTAGAATTGTTCATTATTTTTGTGTTGTGTAGGTATATTGTACACAAAGATATGTATATATATCATAATATGAATAATCCTATTCGAATCCACCAATTCAATAGCTATGTTATAATAATAATTTTTAAATAATAGTATTTTAAGGTTTTTTTGTGCTTAGTCATTCAGGTAGTATACACTATTGAATGTATTGTGATTTTAAAAACTCAAGGTGTTATATTCCCCATTCATAAATAAATTTCATCCTCAAAATTTGAGATTATTCATGGTAAACGAGCATATAACATTTGAAAATTCTTTTGTGGAATACCCATATCATAATAATGCTAAATAAAACTTCCACTTTAATGTTGGAAATTGAAAAACATCTGTCATCAAGAATAAAAAAAATGGGGATTCAAAATTGGTAAAAAATATTGGGAAGAGAAAATATGGACATGAATGAGAACACTAATTCCCAATGAAAAATACATAGTGATAGTGTACATGGAAGAAAATGTTGGGGAAAAACCCATAAATCTATGATGGATGAAAGGACTATTTATTTATTAGAGATGATTATAATATGATAAAATTATTGTTTCAATAACCTATCGTGAAATGTTAGGAATAATTATTTGCATTAGAATGAGAAAATAATTATATTAACATAAATAAAAAGTATAATTTCACCCCTTAATTAATTTCTAGCACAATCTCTCCCATTATCTACACATCCATTAATTATGTTGAAAATTTCATGAGAGGAGAATAGAAATCCCCAAAAGGTTATCAAGATATTCCTTTCATAAATAAATTGTATCAAAAACTAAATTGATCAATATAAAGTAATATTGGTTAGATAATGTAAAATAATTCATATAAATAAATAATAAATTATACATTAAATTTTCTCTAAAAATGTTAATGGTTCAACATATAATATTAAAAAATAAATAAGCCTACATCCCAATTATGCTGAATTATCTCACCATTATAGAATGCTCTTACCCAATCAGTCATCTCATAACTATTAACACACATTACCAAAATTAATTCTCATTCTACCCAAATAATAATTTTTGGTAAACCACGAGTGAAATTTAAAATTTATATATACATAAACACATTGAATCATCCCAAAATGAACATTAACCACCATGATAAATTACTATGTAATTTTATAATTTATTGAACTTCACTATAATATGAATAATCAAATATAGATACTAAAATGAAATGAAATCATTATATTGTCCACAAATATCTAAAAATATATCTCCTTATTAAAGATTCAATTTTTGACCATTACTATTATCCATATCCCATTCCCAAATAAACCATGAAAAATCATATACTATCATAATTTTTTATTTAAACCTCAATATTGTATTCTTCCTAAATTTTTTCAAATCACCAATAAATATCATCATATACAATGTCAAAATTGGTATCTTTTCCTTTGAAAATATAGAAGAATTAAACGTAGAATCCCATGATAACATCTACAACTATTATATTACCCATGTAATAAAACATAAATTATTCCAAAAATTTATACAATCATTATTCCATAAATATATTCAAAAAATATTTCTATAAATTAAAAATATCAATAAACCTGACAAAATATGAGTTAAATAACTTTTTAATCAAATCACTAACCAATTAAAAGGTCCCCAATAGGTTCTCATTTACATTATCAATGAAAATAAACCCTTTATCTTACTAGATAAATACTTTAATCCGTACAAATTGATGATTGTCATAAAAAAGGTACTTCCTTTATATATGTGTTATCCACTGGATAATGGAATTATATAAGATAGTTCCCATGTACCCCACACATAATACATTCAACTATAAATTCATCATTATAATAAATTTCATATAACTCCATAAAACACTACCTTTTTCCTTGAAAATTCCATGATATATTACTATCATTTCCAAACATAAAACATTTTACTATTACATTAATAAATTATATGGGGTGTCTCTATCCACATTTTGGCATGAATAAAATTTAGGTTTCTTTCCTCAATGGAATCCACCACCAGATTCCTCATCATAATCCAATCATATCTTCTTTGATTAGCCTAATAGACTATTAGAGTGTAGGTTTTTAATCATATATGATGATAATGAATTTGGAATAACAAAAATATATTAACTCCAGCCACCATGAAATTTGGTTTCTCAAAATCACTATATTTTCCATTACATTTAGTATTACCATGATTTCTCTTGGTTACAACAATGGGATAAAACCAAAAACACTTAAACGACGAACAGTAATCATTATTTGAAACCAGATGATCCATACCATAAAAAAGGTGAGAATAATATCTTACATATAATCATGTACTCAATGTCCGCCATATGGTTACGTCATGTAATACAAGTTTTCCTAAGTCAAGTATCACTAGTTTGTACTAAACATGACATATACCAACTATAATACCAAACCCCAGCAACAAAATGCTAGTGGTACCATTATTACATTATCCTTAAATATAAGGGACATAATCCAAAATAAAGAATATATTACTAGTATTTGTAAACTAGATACATATTTGATAGAGAACATATTATAGAAAACATCAAATAAAAAAATAATTACTATAAATAATATGTATCCTTGAACATACACACGGATTCCTCATTCATATCTAGGTGAATGGAGAAAAAATATGGTTGGGATCATATGCCTATTAAGGGTTCTATATAAATTAATATATCATGAGTAAATAAGTAATAATCAACATGGTTATAAAAATTATTCACAAAATTAATTTAATCTATAACATAAGTATGAAGAATAATAAGTCAATATAATGATTCCATACTGATTATCCCATGATATTGAAACTAATCGATTTATGTTATTTAAAATAATTGAATGTATATAAACAATATATTTTATATTGATAAGATACAAAATTCAATGAATTTGAAGCTTACCATCATGGCCTTATGCCCAGATAGTTTAAATTGTATACATGGATACACTAAAAACAAATTTATTAAAGCTAGTAAACTAAGTTTTATCATTATTAAAATTTATAAATAAAGGGGATATGTAATTTCAGTCCCCATACATTATTTGATAATACCCATACATTCATATTATAAATAAATTATATAACAAAATCAATTTTCCTTACAAATTAATAACAATTCATATTATAATAACTATAATATGATATTTCAGTACTTTTAATAGAAAAGTTGAACATGAAAAATCCATAAATATAACATTGTATTTTTAGATTATATCATATTTAAAGAATATGATTCAATAATTAATGTTGATATAGATATAAATATATTAAATATATAAGTGAAATATTTCATGTGGAAAATACCACTTTCCATAATCAAATAACTCATTTAAAATCATAAAATTTTCAATATAATAAGTTGAACATTTTCCATGAAAATAACCATGTAAAAATATAAGTGAATTATAAAATAATTCAGTAGTCATGATGGCGTGAATTTTTTTTCATTTCATATATGAAAAAAATCTCTTTCAGACTTTTATAAGAAACGTAATTATATACATGGATTAGAAAAAAAAATAAGTGTCGACTATCATCCGTCAAAGTGATACGATTCATTCATGCACTATGTGGAATGTATTAAGGATGAGTTTAGAGAATAAATATAATATATATGATATCATATAGATACTGTAATAATGTTATATATATACACATATGTACTCATAAATGTCTATTACTTTCTTTCTTTCATCACAACACTTTAACAGAAATATTGTTCATTTGTACGGATGACTTCATGTCTCTTGGAACAATGTATTATATTTCATACTTATATATTATATGGATTTTTATATAACCCAAATAATGAATATAAATATTACTTATGTCAAGTTTACATTCCTGAAATAACTATATAAATATAATAATAAAATATATAACAGATCAAGACACATGCAAAAAACAAAGCAAACATTTCAAGAAGTGAAACCAAAACATATAATTGTAAACAAGCGGGTAATAAAAAGACCAAATCAAAACTATATGGCTTTATTTGTAAGAATATTATTCTGTGAAAAATTTATAAAAAAATTATGTTGATTCTACAAAAGTTTTGTACGAGTATAAAGAGAGTCTAGACAGAATGTAAAATGATTTAATAAGATTTTTTTATTTCTGTGAGATACATGATCTGTATGCCAGACATTCTATTTGTGTGGTGTATGTAATGAAAAATATTATATTCTATGTATTTTATACCTAAATTTATGAATATTCACCTATCTATTTTTTGGAATTTTATTTCATGGGGTTTTTGTTTCAAATGTTACTGAATCGGTGAATTTTTTTTTTATCAATTTGCCTTCATTAAGAGTCATGTTTTTTAATACACCTAAATTGACTTTCATGTTTTATATAAGTACATATTAAATTTAATATCATGATTTTAATTTATTTCTTGATTTTTTAATATTTTTGTAATTTTCATTTGTTACATCGAGAGTATGATCCCATGTTATCATGTTAGAAGAGTTTATTGAGAAAATTTCATCACTTTTTGAGATTTTTTATGTTTATGAAAACTATGAGGAAATATTATGATAAAACTCATGAGATTCTTTATAATATCTTTATTAAAGATATTTAAATATATGAGTACCATTTTCCAACAATTTTTTACTAAATATCATTGTTTACTGTAAAATCTGACAGACTCTCATTACGATATGAAATCTATTATAATGCAAAACCATGTTTTCATTACTGCTATAAAAAGATAATTGACTTCTGTTTTCATGGGAAATGGATTTTAAAATTGTTTTATATTTTTCAATTATTCATTTATATAATGAAAAATGCTTTCCAAAATTTTTTATGATTTAAAAGTGTTTCCAATAATGAAATGATATTTTCCTCAAGAAATATTTTTAAAAGTTCTTTTAAAATTATTTCTGATATGAGATAAAATCAATGGTTTTTACTTACACCATTATGATGAAATTTTTCAATTATCCCAATCATATTATTTCAATGTGAGTAGTATGGTTTTAGGGGGAGTTGTTTATTAAACTAGTTTCTCTTTCACATGTTATATGCTTTTGAAACCAATTTCCCTTTCATGGGTTATATGATTTTGTAACCCACATCTTTTGATGGGTTATTTTCAAGGTGAAGTGATTATGAAGCCTATATTATCCAAGAGGTTATGATATGACTACATTTTTTAATACCCATTTCATTGCATGGGTTATGATATGGTTATTTATGGTCTTCTGGCATAAGAATTTATGATTTCACTATGTGATTGGTGTGACCTATATCACCATCCAATGCATTGGTAAATGATTAATATCTCATGATATAGACATGTATGGAATGAAAAATAAACATGATACATTATTATAGGGATACAATAATAAATGAATTTAGTTTAGTAATACAGTGCTGGAACAAGGGGTGAACTCAGTTCAGCAATACTAGGCTTGAATAGTGTGTGAACCCTATTGAATAAAGTAATTTTCCACTATGATGGTCTTGAAATTAATGCATTGAATACTCTTGAAATATTTATATGTTCTTATGAGGCTGTCATAATTCCATGATTTATACATATGGTACGGTTTCATGGATTATGATCATTGATTTTTTATGATTGATGACTTATGAACTAACATGCATTATGCCTTGATTCATGTATAAGATCTTCAATATGATGGGTATGATATTCTAATTTTGTGTTCATGTTATTGTATCATTATGCTCTTAATTATTATTACATATCTCCCGCATTTACCGTTACTGAGCATTTTAGCACACCCCTTTATTATGTTTCCTTTCCCTAGGTTATGAAAAAAGGTATTAGGTATATGTACAAAACGTAGAGATCATTATGGGATATATTGGAGATATTTCACCAATATAGAAGATTTTATTTCAATGATTCAAGAGATAGTGAACTATTATGGTCCTCAGAAATTTATTTTTGGAATGTACTAAATATTCATCTAAAATATTGTATTATCCATGTATGTTAATTCCGGGTTGCTATACTAGGTATCAGATGAAATCTTTAGTCAAGATTTGGAAACTAGTATTTGAGAATTATAGTTAGTCCTTAGCTATATTTATCAGGTTATGTCTTGGGATGTCTCTAAGGATAATTATAAGGATGAGTTCCCAATTTGAAAATTGACTTGGAATTTTTCTAAAGGATAGAGTGAGTGATTTTCTTGAAATACATCACTTTCTGCATACTATAAGTGGATTTAGCTCTGTATAAGATGTACCTAGGGGTAAGATCTCAAACAAGATTTCTCATTCCTAACTCGATGTAATATGGTACATGAAAACATTCTTTTCTACAGACCGGTTTGACACTCTCAGGGGATATTCCTTGGGAATTTAATGACTCTTTATAAACAATCATAAAGGATTCAAATAGAGGCTGACAATGAATAAACTAGGAATAACCAAAGGTTTCATAGATTTATGAAGTAGGATCCATGATTTATGCATAATATAAGTTATTTTTCATGATTACATGGTATCCTAATATGATAAATGTTTATCACACTGTTATTTATGGTTTTATTCAATAGAGAGAACTAGAAGGAACATGGATAACATTTAATATTACATGTAACACCCTGAGATTTTATAGGATATGTTCTTTATAATTTCTTTCATATCTTATATTGTACACTACACCAAGATTATCTTGCGCTATATGCAACACCGTGTTAGCTTGTAGTATACACAACACTATTCTTGGATCTTGTTACACACAATATCATGTTTGTTTTATAGTAGTTATTCTACGCAACATTGAGTATATATATATATATTCAATATATAAATGAAATATGTTTGGATTTTGTTATACGAAACAACAGAAGTGTCTTTCACTACACACAACCCTGACTTGGCTGACATTTCACGCAATCACGACCTTTCCCGATACTGTGTGTTGTACGCAATATCGGGTTTCACTAAACAATGATATATGATTATAATATTATTATAAACTATCCTTTATGAATATTATTAACTAAATTTTGATTTTCATAACATTATTATTCATCATACACATTTTCTAGAACATGGTATGAGAAAAAAATATATTTTTCGTGTAAATTAAGTATTTTTAAAAAAATGCAGCTTTACTACCATTTAATGGCGCACCCATTTTAAATATATTTTTTTTGACAATTTTATAAGTTCAAGTTTATAAAATAAACTTCTTATTTTAAATCATTATATAAAAATTTACATTTTATAAATTTTTGATATTTTTCTAACAATGTTCTAATTTTGATGAATAGTAAAAACACGCTAAATTTTACTTAAAAACAAATATTTTCATCGAGATAATGTATACGGTTAAAATATAAAAGTAAATTGTTTTAAAGTATAAATAGAATATATTTTTACCATTTAAATTAATTTATTTCATTATCATTTATTTTATATTGAATTCATAGTGTAAATCAATTCTATCTTTTGCAATGTTTTAAACAAAAAACCTGTTTTTATTTTGACAACGATATTAATTTTAAATTAATTACCACTACTTATGTGTTTTGAATTTGGAAAATGGTTTACATATTTGGAATCATTAGATCCAAATTATATTAATAGGCTACCTTTTATTTGTGGGCTTTATGAACAGTAACTATGGTAAATTTTATTTACCATAGTTAAAGGTAAATTAGGTAATTAAAGGTAAAAATAATATTATAAAATTATCGTAACACTTGTCTTAATATAATTGGATGATTATATTTTGTCCTAAGTCATATTTGATTCAAAATGGAATCCAATGGAACCCACTTGGATGTGATTTAGACCTATAATTTATTTTATTTTAAAGAAAGTGAAATATGTCTCACTCATACTTTAAAAATTGAATTATTTTTTTTATATAAGGATACACATAATATAATTTTGATTATAAATACTCATTTAAAATCCAAATTTTTTTTATTCATCATTGTAATTTATATTTAATTTTTACGAAATATTTAATTACTTTATTCACATATACATTAATGATGTAGAAATTATTTATTTAGTGAAAAATAAATAATATAGTTGTTATTAAAATAATAATACCTATAAAAAAGACCATAAACTTGTAAAAACCTTATTGGTCGAGTATATATATACCATAATCATCCATCGATAGAATTTTGGACCATTTGGATGATTATAAAACAGATTTGAACATTTATATTATTATATTTTAAATGTTGTCAAAGATGTCATCTTCATAATTTAATAAATATTACAATTTAAATGTTGTGATTTTAAGATGAAAAATTCAAGTAAAAATATTATTATTAAATTTATTATATTTATCTTTATCATATGATTTTATTTTTAATTTTTATGCAACTAAAAGGTATATTAAATGATTATACAAAAATGATGTAGTAATAGTTTTATTAAGAGAAATATCAAATAAATGGTTTTATAAATATTAAAATAAACATTATGTGAACTAATTTTATAGATTAATATGAAATGTTAGAAATATATTAATCATTTTGGTTTGAATATATCCTCGGTGTGGATTTTATTTAAACTCAAATAAATCAAAAGTGTCAAAATTAACACTTGTTATTTTATAAAAATAACATATTATTAAATTGTTTAAAAATCACATAAATATTTAAAAATTATGAATTGAAATTTATATGGTCTAAAATATCATAAAGTACACAATTATATATAATTCACAACACATAGGTGATTATTTATAACAATTTAAAATTTAGAATATTATTACCACAAATATGATTAAATAAATTAAATAAGGATAAATCAAATTTATAAGGTTTAAAATAATTTCCCATCATGTCTAAATTATATTTGTTGATGAGATTACAACCCTATATGATCTCATATCTGATTTTGAGTCACCTTGGTAGTTTTTAAGTGGGGTTTGAATTTATATTAATTTAATATTTTTGAGTTTTCCAAAGGTGCCCCTCTCCTCCCTTATAAAAGGGCACCACCTCCATATCCTCTTCACACAAATTTGAGCATTCATTATCATCCAAAACATACCCATTTCACTTCTCCACTTCCATAGAAACCTACTATAGGTCCTGGTCTTTTTCTAAGACAAACTTTAGTTCCCTAAGAGGAGGTTAAGAAGAGGCGCTTTGAAGAGGAGGTAATCTCTTCTACCGATTCATACAGATTTCTTTCTTCTTAAACATCCTATTCATTAGTTGTTTCATTGTAAATTAATAAAATAAGCATCAATAATATACTGATATGATATTATAAATTTTAAACAACCCCATTTCACCTTCTATCCATCCTATGGAAAACGAAATCCCCGCGCGTGCATACGTAAAGAATACAGTCTCCACGCCGTGGTGTAATCAGTTTTTCCACCACCGCATTACATAGATGGTTATAATGGTGTAAATAATAACTATATATTGTTATTATAATATCTTACTAATTCTGAGATATTATATCATTCACTCTAATTCTATTAAATAATTATGGGAACGATATCATCGCTTGTGCGTACATACGGACTACCGTCTCCACGAACGCAATGAGATTCATTTTCCTTGATTAACCATTAAAGTATGATTATAAAGAATATATAATAAATAATCATGAAATATATAAAATAATTATTATACTGTATTTATGTACACATATGTTTCATTTTCTTAATTCCATTCAATTCAATAAGGAAACGAAAACAACGTTCAAGCGTACGTACGGCCTACCGTCTCAATGAACGGTGTATTTCATTCCATATATCGATCTATCATATATATTTATATGCTGAATATATATTTTATATAAGTCATGTTTTACATTCTGGAATTATGTAAATTAGGATATATGTAATAATATCAAGAACAACATGTCGAAACATGTATGATAAATGAAATGATTTTACCCAAAGTGCTGCTTTAACATGGAATTTACAAAAGAACGAGTAATATAAATTCATAAGTGAACCATATTTGATATCATAAAAATGAATATGAATATGTAATAAGTCAATGAATTTATTTGAATCATTATACAGGAGGTTCGGATACATATGAAGCATATCATACATAAGGTAAGGGATAATTTTGCAATATTATTTTTACCGAGATTTCTTATACATAAGTATTTAATGGGGTTATATTTTTCATCCATTTCCATAAAATGTTTTTCATAAAGTGTTTAATTTTCTTCCATGTATTATTAAAATCATGTTTACCCCTCTTTGACTTGTACTTTGTGCTATGGAATTAATATTTCTTTTGTTTACCAAATGTGGTACTTTTTGACTTTTCCGGAAAAAGTACGAGAAAAATGTTTTTTTAACTTATACGGCTGGAATGTATTTTTACAGTTTCATAATGCCTTATTTACATGAATATTCCTATAAAATATTTCATGATTATTTTCCACAAAATTATTTTCTTTTAAAATCACACTACATTTTGAGAATAGAAAATGATTTTGAAGAAGAAAGTATATTTTCCATAATAATTCATTTCAAGTGTTTTGTCAAAACTATTTTCCGTCTAAGATGATATTATTTTGTATGATTATGTATCAAGTATAATGTATCTATTATTTACATGGTTTGATTCTTCTAATGATGAAATGATATCCATTTGTTTTATATGGATTATGGGATGATGTTTATGAAAACTATTTTATTCTTTGGGTTAGGATGATGGAATTATGATTATTTTATGGCACAAGTAAGAATGATTTCATTATGAGATGGGTGGGACCTCTATCTCCCTCAAATGAATTAGGTATTGATTTATATATCATAATATAGACATGGTTGGATGTTAAGTTAATCTGTTTTAGTGACATAGGAGTGGAATGAGGAGTGAACTCAATTCAGTAAGGGACTTTGTCCACTAAGATTGTCTTATCAGCAATACCTTGGATACTATGGAAATCACATCATGTGATTAATGGTTTTCCATAATTACATGTTTTATTACAATGATATTTTATCATGATTAATGTTCTTTTATGATTTATGCCTTATGTACTACCAAGATTTATTTCTCATGATTTTGATGTTTAAACATTATGTTCATGTTTTTTTAAGTTCAAATGTATATGATTTGTTTTATTTTCTCCATGATTACCCTTACTGAGAATTTGAGCTAACCCTTTATATGTTTTCTTTTCCCCAGGAATTAATGAAAGGTTTTAGGTAAGAAAACAAAATGCGAACATCATTATGGGAGTTGCTGAAGAACTTTTATCATGATTAGAAGATTATGTTTCGAGTTTCTAAAGACACTAAAATGTTATGTTCTTTGAGTGTTGGTTCTTCTTGTGTATTAATTATTCCTAAAAAGTAATGTAATGTCTATATATGTCAAGATTTGGTCTCTACAGTTGGTATCAGAGGGTGGTTTAGTTAACCATTGGAAACTAGGATGAGAAAACATTAGTGAGATCCCTAGAGATATTTCTAAGCTAGATCTAGGGATGTCCCTAAGGTTACATATAAGTATAGGTTATAGTCCTAGAATTACAGTAATGATATTAGAATTAAACCTACGTTGGAAGATATTTAATGTACTCCACAATTATTATGTTGTTTTACCTATCATGATTTTTGCCTCTCACACTATTCTTTTTGGCTTTTAGATGATGGCTGGAACCCAATTGAATCGTGTTGATCAATGTAATGGAAAATGTAATGATTGTCCTTCTAAACAAACCAATGTTATGGGAGATGGAGTGAAAAATATTATTTCTATACTTACACAAGCTATGAATCATTCTGGACTTCCAAATGAGCAGAGAAGGGAACAATATTCTATTGATTCCATTATGAGGCAATGTTAACCTTCTTTTAGTGGGTCTTCTGATCCACTTGTTTCTAAACAACGGTTCAGTACCATTGAAATGATATTTTCCATAATTCACTGTTTGGAACATGAAAATGTCATTCTGGTCATTTACCGTTTAGAATGCGAAGAAGAGCAATGGTGGAATCTAATTAAGAATATAAAGCCTCGAGATGAAATTGAATACATGGAATGGGATGAGTTCAAGAACATATTATTCTATAAGTAATTCCCTCGTATTCTTTAAAAGAAATGTGGAAAAGGATTTACTTGAGCTTAAAAAAAAGGATGATGAATCTGTTGGTATATACGAAGTGAATTTTACAAGGCTTGCAATATAGGAATCTGGCTTTATCATCCAACTTGAATGTTATGTTGACCGATTATTCAGTGGCTTAAAACCATGTCTTGAAGAGAATTAACTATAAGAGACTTCAGTAGCTATGAAGAAATTTTGTGTTGTGATATCAAGGTATAAATGGATGTTGGTGTTACATATCCATCTCATGGTTTTGACATGAAATGAAAGATGGAGTTCAGGTAAAAGTCTCATAATAATGGTGAAAAGAAAATGATTGTTTATTTATGCACATTGTGTGGAAAGAAGCATGGTGGAGATTGTCTAAAAAGTACTATAAAATGTTTTAACTGTGGAAAATAAGGTCATCGAGCAGGTGAGTGTCGATGTAATGTTAAAAAGGTAGCTAATGATGTGAATTGAGAAAAGACTACAGAGAACACACCACCAACAGTTTAATGCTTCAAGTGCAAGTAAATGGGGCATTATGCTAATCAATGCCCTAATCCAAGGGTTAATGATGATTGATGTGAGCATCCTATTAAGTAAAAGGATAAAGGGAAGTCACATGTGATCAATATTCGTTATTTGAGTATGAAAATGATGTTGGGGAATGATTAAGTGTTTAGGTAATGGGATTTCAAAATAGTATCATGGAATCTCATTTATGATATCGTGGAATTTTGGAATATATATGTATTGGTTTTCAATAATTATATGGTATCATTACCATGAAAAGTGATTGAAATGTTTTTGGAAAGAAGATGATATGTGCATAATGAAGGATAATGAGAAAATAAAATGAGCTCATGACTGATAAATGGACAAAGTAATATCATGGCTTGATTATATAGAAAATTTGGGATTTTGGTATGTGGGAATAGTTAACTTTTGACAGCATGCATGATTTTACTAAGGCTAAATGGGTATTCAATTTTCAATAGAATACATTATTAAGGTATTCACATGTTTGAAATGTGACCAATAAGATATATCATATGATATATGGGGGATAAATGATGGTATTCACATGCTCGGTAGTTGACATTTGTAGTAATTGTTTTCTTTATACTATGAGCTTGGACAAGAGTATTTTAGGTAAGCCTAATGATTAGAATGGATTGTGTTGGACGAAAGTTAGTATTTTTTAAGGATAAAACTTTTTCGATATTATTTATGGGAAGGTATAATAATGTAGTTTTAGAAAAAAGACAACATGCAGGATGTGCGAAAACCTGTCACATCGGACAGGGATGTGGGAATTGAACCCACAACCAAAGTGTGACAAGCCTTTATCGCCTACCACTGGCCTACATGAAGTCTCTAGTTAGTATAAACTAGTTTTATTTTATTAAGCGGTATGATAGATGAAGTATAAGTCCATTTTTGGAATCATATACGATTAACCTTAACATAGATGGACTTATGTATATTTGATAACTTTTGCAAACCTTTTTTTTGAGACAGTTGGAAAGACCCATCATTCAATCACACGATCTACTAACACTTCAAGAATAACAAATTCAACTTCATTTCATTAAGAGATGAACTAGGAATTCTTCATGGCATGAAAAATGGTGAGATTGTACCAAAATGAAGTAAGTATTTATTTTAATTCAAATTATTCAAATTTAGGGAAATGATCTTGAAAAAATGATTTCCTAGTGTCCTCGTATCCGATGAATCAGATGGTACCATAGATCATCACAAATTTATGGCTTTGTGTTTTTTGGATTTTTCATAGCAATGTTCTCTACCACTCTCCATCAGAACATGATGGTTAGATTTCCATTTCATATCCATATTTTCTCCTATGATATCTTATGTGGAAACCCATTGATTAATTAATTTGGGTAACCATTACATTTCATACTTTAGTTTTTGAAGATATGTTTTTGTATTCTGTTTTACGATGTGGGTTTCTATGATGGAAACTCTCCTGTAATAAACCATTTATAACCCCGACAAATTTCGAGGGAGAAATTCATTTTAAGGGGGGTAGAATGTCACACCCTGAGATTTTATCTGAAATATTATTTATAATTTCTTTCATATCTTATGTTGTACACTACACAAAGATTATCTTGCACTATACTCAACAACGTGTTAGTTTGCAGTATATGAAACACTATTCTTGGATCGTGTTACACACAATTTAAACTTTGTTTGATATTTGTTAATCTACTCAAATTTGAGTATATATATATATATATATATATTAAATTTATAAATTAAATATGGTTGGATTTTGTTATACGCAACAACAATGGAGTCTTTCACTACACGCAGCCCTGACATTTCTTGCATTACATGCAATCACGACCACTCTCGATATCGTGTGTTGTACGCAATACCAGGTTTCACTAAACAATGATATATGATTATAATATTACTATAAACTAGACTTTATGTATAGTATTAACTACATTTTTATTTTTATACAATTATTATTCATCTTACGCATTTTCTAGAGAATGGTATGAGAACAAAATAATTTTTTCAGGTAAAATAAGTATTTTTAAAAAAATGTAGTTTTTTTGCCTTTTGATTACACACACATTTAAAATATAATTTTTGAAAAGTTTATAAGTTATATTTTACGAAATAAACTTATTATTATGAATCAGTATATAAAAAATTATATTTGATAAAGTTTTGATATTTTTCGGACAACGTTCCTATTTTGATGAATAGTAAAAAAAAACTAAATTTTACTTAAAAACATCTTTTTTAATAGAGATAATTTATATGGTTAAATTATAATATTAAATTGTTTTGGAGTATAAATAGAATATATTTTAACCATTAAAAATAATTTATGTCATTAGAATTGATTTTACATTGAATTCGTAGGTTAAATCAATTCAATCTTTTACAATGTTTTAAACAAAAACCCTTATTTTTTCGACAATAGAATTACTATTAAATTAATTAATGCAACTTATTTGTTTTTAATTTGGAAAAAAATATTCCATATTTGCAATCATTAGGTCTAAATTATGTTAATAGGATATTTTTTATTTTTGGGCATTATGAATAGTAACTACGGTAAATTTTATTTACCAAAGATAAAGGTAAATTAGGAAATAAAGGGTATAAATAATATTATAAAATTACCCTAACACATGTATTAATATAATTGGATGATTATATTTTGTCCTAAGAAATATTTGGTTCGAAATGGAATCTATTGGAACCCACTTGGATGTGATTAAGACCTTTAATTTATTTTATTTTAGCGAAAGTGAAATATGTCTCCCTCAAACATTAATAATTGGATTATTTTTTTATATAAAGTTATACTGAATATAATTTTGATTATAAATTCTCATTTGAAATATAAAATTTTTTTCGTTATCATGGTAATTTAATTATAATTTTTAAGAAATATTTAATTACCTTAATAACCTATACATTAATAATGTAGAAATTATTTATTAAGTGAAAAATCAATAATATAGTATTTATTAAAATAATAATACCTATAAAATGGATCGTAAACATTACCAATCCTTATTGGTCGAGTATATTTAATCCCAAAGTAGCAAGGGTCGATGTTTTGACCATTTGGAGCCTTATAAAACAGATTAGGACATTTAAATTATTATTTTTAAATGATGTCAATGTTGTCACCTTCATAATTTAATAAATATAACAATTTTAATATTATGATTTTAAGATGATAAATTTTAGTAAAAATATTATTATGAAAGATAATATATTTATCTTCATCATTTGATTTTATTTTCAATTTTTATGAAACTAATATATATATATTAAATGATTATACAAAAATGATATAGTAATTATTTTATTAAGAGAAATATCAAATAAATGATTTTATAAATATTAAAATAAAAATTATGTCATCTAATTTTCAAGAAGAATATGACATGTTAGGAATATATTAAACAATTTGGTTCGAATATATCCTCTGTGTGGATTTTATTTAAATTTAAATAAATTAATAGTGCCAAAATTAACACTATTGTTTTTTATAAAAATAACATATAATTAAATTGTTTTAAAATCACATAAATATTTAAAAATTTTGAAATGAAATTTATATGGTCTAAAATGTAATAATGTACCCAATTAGGTATTATTCACAACACATAAGTAATTATTTATAACAATTTAAAATTAAGAATATTATTACCACAAATAAGATTAAATAAATTAAATAAGGATAAATCAAATTGATAAGGTTAAAAATAATTCCCCAACATGTATAAATTTGATTTGTTGATGAGATTACAACTCTATATTACATCATATTGTATTTTGAGTAACATTGGATGTTTTTTTGTGGGGTTTGAATTTATATTTAATTAATATTTTTGAGGTTTCCAAAGGTTCCCCTCTCCTCCCTAATAAAAGGGTACCTCCTCCATTTCCTCTTCACACAAATTTGAGCATTCAAGCTCGGCCAACACCTGCCCATTTCACTTCTCCACTTCCATAGACACCTACTAGAGGTCCTGGTCTTCTTTAAAGACCTACTTTAGTTCCCTAAGGTGAGGTTAAGAGGAGGCGCGTCGAAGAAGAGATAATCTCTTCTACTGATTCTTTCACGTTTTTTTCTTCTTCAACATCATCTTCTATAGTTGTATCATTGTAAAGTAGTAAAATAACTATAAATAATATACTTATTTGATATTATAAATTTTATAAAACCCTATTTCACATTCTATCCATCACACAGAAATGAAATCACTGTGTGTGCGTACGTACGGAATATCGTCTCCACGTCATGATGTAATCAGTTTTTCCACCACCATCTTAATTGGATGGGTATAATGGTGTAAATAATAACTATATATGGTTATTTTAAAATCATACATATTCTGAGATATTATATCATCCACTCTAATTCTATTCAATAATTATGGGAACGATATCATCTCTTGTGCATACATACGGACTACCATCTCCACGAACGCCATGAGATTCATTTTCCATGAATAACCATTCATGTATTATTATAAAGTATATATAATAAATAATAATGAAAGATATTAAATAATAATGACATTGGGTTTACCTGCATATATGTTTCATTTACATAATTCCATTCAATTCAATAAGGAAATGAAAACAGCGTTCATGCGTACGTACCGCCTAAAATCTCCATGAACGATGTATTTCAGTCCATTTATTGATCTATCATATATATTTATATGCTGAATATGTATTATATATATAAGTTATTACATTCTGGGATTATGTAAATCTATATATAAGTAATAATATCAAGAACAACATGTCGAAACAGGTATGATAAATGAAACGATTTTACCCAAAACATTGATTTAAGATGGAATTTACAAAAGAACAGGTAATATAAAGTAACAAGTGAACCATAAATGATATTATAACAATGAATATGAATCTTTAATAATTCAATGACATTATTTAAATCATTATACAGGAGGTTTGGATACATATGAAGCATATCATACATATGGTAAGGGATGATTTTGCAATCTCATTTTTATCTATGATTTCTTATACGTAAATATTTAGTGGGGTTATATTTTTCACCCATGTCCATAAAATGACTTTCATAAATTGTTTAATATTATTCCATGTATGTTTAATGTGATTTCACCCCACTTGGAATTTTACATTGTGTTAGGGAAGAAATCTTTATTTTGTTTACCATATGTTGTACTTTTGGACTTTTCCGGCAAAAGTACGAGAAAATTTGTTTTTATAACTTATACGACATGAATGGATTTTTATGGTTTCATAATGCCTTATTTCCATGAAGCTGCCTATACAATATTTCATCATTATTTTCAACAATATTATTTTCTTTTAATGTCGCATGACATTTTTAGAAAAGAAAATGATTTTGAAGAAGAAAGGATATTTTCCTCAAGAATTCATTTCAAGTGTTTTGTCAAAACTAGTTTCTATCTAAGATGAAATTATTTTGTATGATTATATTTCTAGTATAATGTCTCTATTTATATTAGGGATTGATTCTTCTTATGATGAAATGATATCCATTTGTTTTATATGTATTATGGGAGGATGTTTATAAAACCCATTTTATTTATTGGGTTGTGATGAAGGATTTATGTTTATTTTATGGCACAAGTAAGAATGATTTCATTATGAGATAGGTGGGACCTATATCTCCCTCCAATAAATTGGGTAAGGATTTATATCTCATGATATAGACATGGATGGACCAGAAAGTTAATCTGATTCAGTGATACAGGACTAGAACGAGGAGTGAACTCGACTCAGTAAGGGACTTTGTCCACTAAGATGGTCTTGGCCGCAATGCCTTAGCTACATTGGAAATCATATCATGTACTCAATGGTTTTAAACAATTACATGTTTTATTCCAATGATATTTTATCATGATTAATGTTCCTTTATGATCTATGTGTTATGTACTGCCAATATTTATTTCACAAGATTTTGATGTTTAAACTTTATGTTCATGATTTTTTTATGTTCAAATGTATATGATTTGTTTTATTTTCTCCAGGGTTACCCTTAATGAGAAATTGAGCTCACCCATTATATGCTCTCGTTTCCCCAGGATTTAAAGAAAAGATTTAGGTAAGAATAAAAAAGTGGAAGATCTTTATGTGAGATTTTGGAAATCTTTCACCCTGATTAGAAGATTATGTTTCGAGTTTCCAAAGACACTAAACTGTTACGGTCCTTGAGTGTTGGTTCATGTTATGTATTAATTATTCCTCAAAAGTTATGTAATGTCCATGTACGTCAAGCATGGGTCCCTACAATACATATGTGAATATAATGTGAATTATGTTAATAGATTTCCCAAGATGAAATATCATAAAGAGAATTAGGATATTAGTTGAAGTACTAGTTATACTTCAGAATATATACAGGGTAAAAATGACGTGTAAAGGGTATATGATGCACTTCAATTATTGTTTTACATTAATCATTAGAAGAATAATTAGATTAAGGATGATTAAACTTATGAATGATTCATATTTTATATTATAGTAATGAGGTATTAAATAATATGTTGATGAACCTTGAGTGGTGGTTTAATAATATGTTTGGATTAATGAATTATTTAAGCATTGGAATTTAGATTTTTTGTTATATGAATCATGAAATATATAATTATTTTCAGTATAATTATTCTTTAGTGATGGAAAAGGACATGTTAAAAAGTTATGAGGACATAAAAATGTGATTTCATGGAATAGTGATACATTTATGAGTGTAATACAACCATTGGTTAATGTCGGATGTTGGGGTAATAATGTTTGGATAATGATATATTGGACATTAATAAGTAAATTGGATTGTATGGATTACCTTGGAACCGGTTATTGAACAAGAGTTCTATGTCATCAATGATGATGCTTACAACTTCTTGTATTTAATGAAAATATCCAGCAATCATTGAAATATGGATGTATGCATGTTTTCCAAATAATATTAATGTCAATTATGGTTCTTACCATGTTTTAAGGAAATATACAATGAGGGTAATCACATTCTTTGAATGTTGAAATCATTTGGTACATTGGGATATACATGGTATCATTATTAAATTTATTTCACGTCATTATTTCTAAATATTTGGTTATTGATCATTCATAAGGGTATACGGTAAACAATTTATGAAAATTTTATGTTAAACAACTGATGAAGTTAGTAAGATTAAAGTATTATCTCTCCATATGTGGATTTACTCATATTGGATTCATTTTTATAACTAATTTGTGTTGATAATAACTGATAAGATTAAATATATAGGGTCTCAGGATATTTTATTTTATTAGTAATCAAAAATTTACATACCATTTTACAGAATTTGGTGATGTGGATAAATGAACAACAAATAGTGATGTTGTCCTGAAATCATGCAAGCGTATCATTCCATTAAAATTCCTTACCTTTAGGAAACAAATATATAAATAAAATTTTATAGTAGTACCATTGTTTTTTACGGATCATACGACCCTTTAATTCATTAAAAATTTATGGCTTTCTGATTGTTAAATTTTTTTGGACATTGTTCCCTATCTCTATTAATCAGAACATGATAGTAAAATTTCTCATTGATGTCCATGTTTGCACTTTCCACTTATGTTATCCTACATGGGAATTATATTATGAGTAACATTGGGTATCTATTACGACTCCACCTCTCCATTTATAAGGGATGATTTTGTATTCATTTTTATTATTTATGTTTCAATAAGTTACACATTCTAGTATAAAACCATTGAAAACCTTGATGAATTTTCAAGGAGAAATTCATTTGATGTGGGGTAAATGTAACACCTCATGATTTTGTAAAGTATTTTTTTCGAATGAATTAGATCTCATTCAGGTATCTCATTGACCCAAGTCAAAAATTCATTTCATATGAAACCGAATAGTCTTGTGCTACATGAAACACCATCTTTGGGTGCATTATACGTAACACGGTATTTTTATAAAACATCATTTTATAGTTATAATTATTTAAATCTAATAATTATAACCATTATTTTAAACATAGTATTATTAATATTGATAAATACTCTTGAAATATTATGTATAATTGTTTTCTATAAATAAAATATGCTTATAATAAAATAAATAGTTTTTGGTAATGTAATTATATGTTTTAAAATAATACATTCCTAAATAAAATACATTTTATGTTCTTTTTTAAAAAATATTAAAACTAATATTAATCAATAATAGAAATGTAATTTAAATAAATAAACATAATTTTTTAACTCAGCATTTCGAAATTATTTTACGGTGAATTTTACTAATTTTTCCAAGAAACAACATTATTGGGTGAATAGTAATAAATATTACAATTTAGTTAAAATAGCCTTTTCGTTTAAGCAATGACTCGTGTTAAATTATAATCTAAATTGTGTTTTAGGGTAAAAATATATCAATTATGAATATATAAATTCAATTTAGGTCATTTGATTCAATTTTTTTAATATATATATATAAACATATTGAACTCTTAAACATTTTTACATTAAAACCCCACATTTCACTACATCTACTGGAATAGTGTTAATCTTAAGTTTTCAAAATATGTGACATGAATTTTGAAAAAAGGAAATACACGATTGTAATAAATATGATATTTTTTGAAAAATATGGTCAAATTAAAATTTGACCAAAATTATAATTTAAAGTGATTAAAATTAATCAACACGATTAAGTAAGATTTAGCTTAATTAAGGAATAAACCTTAATCATACGGTCCCAAATGACATGGACACATGTAAAATATCCATTAGTATCAAATAATTTTACCATATCCCATATTGGTTCTAATTTTACGGTTTATTGAGATATTATTAAATGGAAGTTTCCAATATGAAAGGTTGTGTAAGAAAAAATACAAAAATGGTACTTTTCGTACCATTAACATTTATAAAACATTGAGATATGTAGAAAAACAACAATTTTTTTGATATACATGATTTTTTAAGTTAAATGAGTTAATTTTTTGACATGAAAATCTATCATTAAATTTTATATATTATTTCGTTACTTATGAATACTAGGAAACACCAACGTTGTGATAATTTATTTAGTAATTAAATAAAATAAATGGTACCATAAATGTTATAAGTGATGTGAATTGAGTGAATTATTATAATTAATTATTTTGTAAGATTAATATATCATTTTAAACATTTATCATTTTAATTTATTTTAATTAAAATATTATTTTTATATTTAAGAAATATAATTAAATAAATAATTCCAAAAGTGGCATTGTTGTTATTTTACAATAAATGACATTTTATTAAATTATTTGAGATTGATAAAAAATATATTATGAGACATGATTTTTAAGGGTTAAAAAATATAAAATATGATATATTTAAAGAATAATTAATATTTTATAATTAAAATAGTGACCCATAGATTGAAAAAACAATGTTAGTATAGATCGGGTTTAAGTAGAGTTTTCTCATCAGATGGGGTTGTTTTAAAAATTAATTTCAAAAAAACATGAGATTTTTAATTTTTAAATTATTTACAATACTTATAATTTAGTGGATGTATATTATATAATTAATTTCACTTTATTTTAGTCTTAATGGTTAAATTACTTATGTTAGAAAACAATATGCATTAATAAAAAATAATAAAATTGGGGAATCATAGAAGTTAAGGAACAAAATCAATAAAATGGATATATTTTTTGTCATGTGTATTTGTTTTGACCATAATTACTCATTAATCTATTATTTTTAAAATTTGGAGGGACATTAGTAAAATTTGACCTCCCATTATTGAATACCTTTTGGAATTAACAAGAGTTCCCCTCCCCCACAACAATAAAAAGGAACTCACTCTACACCATCCTAACACCACTAAATGGATCATCCAAACAATGCACAAATAGCTTCAAATAATCCAACCATTATTCTTTGAAACCTCAATTTTTTATAGGAATAAATCCATGTAATAGCTTTGGCACAATGAAAATGGAGTTACCCGATTAAGAGGCATGACCATCCCTCCAACTCAATTCTTTTATTTTCTTTCCCCACCCACTCCAAACTCAGTATTTAATGCTTGTAAAAAAAATTATTCTAAATATATTGTGGATTTTTCATACTGATTCTTAAACCCAAACATACACACACCTACATCTAATGGGTAACAAACATACTATTTATGTGTTCGGAAAAATACCACCACACTAAACAATGATTGTTTTTTTCCCGAACCATCTCTCATGGTGAACATTATGATAAAAAATATATTTAAATATTTAATATATTATATTTATTATTTATTTATGTTATGTATTTATTTTACAACCAATATATGTTTAATTTCTATTTTTTGTTTATACGATAATTTTGTTTGAGGAAGTGTGGACTACCACCCTCTCAATGATCAGTGAATATATATGATATATAGGATATTATTATTATAAATTAATAATTTAATATATATATATATAGATGTATGTATTTTACTTTATTTTATTCAACATGATAATTAAACAGAAATAGCGTTCATACATACTTACGACTTAACATCTCAATGAACAGTGTATTTCATATCATAATTATATATTCTAGGGATTATTATAATAAAAAAATTGAATATAAATTTTATATGAATCATGGATTACATTATTGAAGTTATGATATAAATATATTTTTCATAGATATAACAAATTAATGCACATGCAAGAAGAAAAGAAATTATTTCCCACAGTGAAACCTTAACATTGAATTGTTAACAAGAAGGTTTTATAAATCCATAATCAACCCATGTACGGAATAATATTTAAGAATATTTTTCTGTTATATATTTATAATATACATATAAATATTATACATGAGTCTTCTATGAGTATGGAGAAATTCAAGACACAATGTATTGGGATATCATATCAAATTATATTTCAATGAGATACATGCTATGATATCCGTGATTTCCATTTATATTGTGTATTTACTGAGCATGACTAGTTTCTATGTATAGAATAATTAAATTTATAGGTATTTAAAAATATATTTTGTGATCTTTATTTCATGGGGTTTTAGTTTCAAAATAAACTAATGCGGTAATATAGCTTTGCCACATTTTTCCTTTATTTAGATTCTAGTTTATTATGAACATAAATTCTCATTCGTGGTGTACATATGTCCATTTTACATGTTATATAACGAATTTAGACTATTTAATTATATTTTAAGCTTCATGTAACATCTATTTCTTACATGGATGGTATGATTGTAAAGACCCGTAAAATTCAAGGGAATTTTTTTCTTAATTTTCGTAGAGATTTTTCACGAACGCAGTTTTTGAAGGAACCTGATTACGAGGCCCGTTGTGCCCGGAATCATTTTCCGAAATTTAGCTCAGGTACGTTCAGTGAACGAATGAGTGGGTTTTTAAAAATTTTGAACAGGTTCTCAGAATCGAATTCTGAGGGCACTGATGGAATCGCGGTGCCGATAATTGCTTAGAAACACCTTTTCCGGAGCTGCGTTTTCTCGGGGGTGGTTTTTAAATATTTGGGATAAGTAAAAGAATAAAATAAAATAGGTGCAACGAATTTTTTATTTTACTTAAAGTTATTTATCCTAAGCTATGTGATTGGAGTGGGACGCACAATATCTGACCCGCTACGTAGGATATTTGTGAGGTGGGTCCCACACGAACCCCACCGTTTCTTTTCTTCCCCCCTCTTTTATTAAGGTAACGCACCCGCACCCCTATTTAAGTGGAATTCAACCCTTGTGTTTTTCTGTTTATGAAACACCTCTAGTAAATTGGGTGGTTTAAACGTTGTAATTAATTCAATTAATTGTTTGATTTGTTTTTTATTTTTAAAACGCATGGCTTGAGAAATAAAATAAGACAAACTCATATTTTATTGGGTTGTTGGGTTGTGAGAGGGCTTGGGAGAATTTTCATGAAGTCTTGAAGTTATTCCTCCTCGACGAAGAACGCAAAGAACATCGACCTCTGACGACGGACGACTGTGAGAGACGCCTTCCTCGGAGATCGACGACCCGACGTGCATCACCTCATTCCTTCTTTCCGCATCAAAGGAAGGGAGACACCATTCCTCCGCGATGCGACGATCCGCCTTCTTCCGCGACGGTCAATTCTGCGACGTCCCTTTCTGTGACAACCTCGTTCGACGACTATGCTCGAGGTTGGGGGATTATTATTTCATTTGTTCCTGATTACTTTTATCGTTGACTTATCATCTTATTTGGGCCGCCTATTATCGCAATAATGGGAGGAGGTTGGACCACATGCACACAGTCGACCCTCCTCTCCCCTTTGGTTTATTGATATTGTTTGTGGCACGAGCAAGGGAACGCGGTTCCGAAACACCGCGTAGGAAATATTAAAGGAAGGGCGGAGAACCGCAGTGCCGTTGAAGACGAACTAATCCGCTGTGCCGTCGTGCCGCGCCTGAGAACCACAAAGGCCCCGCAGCCGGAGTGGGGCCATGACGGAGGGGCACGATGCTGTCATGCCGCGATGGACGGACCAAGGCCGTGGAAAAGCAGGGAACGACGGCCGGTTTCCGGCCTCCAGTGTCGAAGCAGGGTGACGGGACTGCCCCGGTCCTATGGCGGCAGCAGCCGGCCGGCCGGAGCGGGCCTGCCAGTCAGGGGGAAAACCGGGGGTTCGTAACCCCCGGTTGGCCAACAGGTGCGGCCCCCCAACATGGGGGCCGCGGTTTCACTACGCGGGGGCAGCACCCCCCCCCCCCTCTTCGCCCAACCGCCTGGCCGAGCCCCCAGGCCGGGCCACACGTAGGCCGGGTCGGGCCGCGCCCAGGCTGGGCCACGCCACGCCAGCCGGGCGGCGCCGCGCCAGTCGGGCCGGGCTGCTCCCAAGCAGGCTGGACCCGGACCCGGGTCGGGTCGACCCGGTTCGGGCTGACCCTGGGGGTATCGGGCCAGGTCGGACCGGGCCCAAACCCCCTATTCTCGGACCTCTTTCGGTCTTTTTCCGATAACATGGGATGTGGACCTCCGATCGACACACCGTCAGATGCGATGCGATCCATGGATCGAGATGGTCGTTTCAGTATATTAAACTGAAGGTTTCAGAGAACTATGGGTTCGGCCGGTTTGGTTCGTACACAAAACCAACCGGGCCCTCGGAGCGGAAACGCTGATAACTTGAGCTCCGAATGTTCGATTGATGTGTCGTCGACTTTGATGGATTCCTCTTAGTTAGACGGACCTTTTGGATTACTCTACTCGATGTTTGGACACAGTTGGAGTATGGTCAGGTTGGTTTTGACTTAAAAACCAACCGGGCCCCTAGAACGAAAATGCCAATAACTCTCACTCTGGGTGTCCGATTTACGCATTGTCTGTGACGTTGAGTTCCTGTTGACGATATTGAACTTTTGGATACATCAAATCCGGACTATGTGTCAGTTGATGTATCAGAACCTCGGCTCGTGGAGCGGACCCTCCTGAACGAGCTTTCTATGTGCGGGAACCCTAGAGATGGCTGCGACTCCGACGACGATGACGAATATACTGAAATCCTCCATGGATTCGACGGTGACGACTACATCACTCAGCTATCTTACGTGATTTAGTGCTACCAATCCTGTGTGGGTCAGATCCTATGTGGGTCAGCGCTCAGCGGTCCTGTGTGGGCCAGCGCCTACAGATCCTATGTTGGTCATTGTGGGGGTTAGTTACCTATCGATCCTTTATGGGTCATTGCGGGGGTTAGTACATGTTGATCCTATGTGGGTCTGACGACTTAGATGAATCAGTGGCTACGTCTGATCATATCTATCATCTTACGAAGACGTATACCTGTGTGAGCTGAATCTAGACCATCAATCATTATCTTCGATATTATTAACTTGCTTTCCTGTGTGGATTGTGTTGTGCTATCCTGTGTGGACGTGATCGAACATGGGCTCGGATGTTGGAGCCGAACTGGAATTGATGACTTAGTTATATGTATGGGCCTGTACCTAAGTAGTGTCGGATGTAACATCGTGATTTTATCTTTTATTTGTGAATTATCCTTTCTGAATTCTGGGAGACCTTCGGGGGTCTCGGGGTCCCTACTGAGTAGGTTATACTCACCCCTGGACGGGCTATGCCCGCACTACGTTGTGTTGGTTGCAGTCGACAGAAAACAATGATCGTGGTTGAGGCTTGTGGAGCAGTCGATACCTGGAGGTGGACCACTGGGCGGGACGTACGTGGAGCGGACGGCTGGACCCGAGGAGTTGAGGTGGATATCTGTACCCACCCTACAGGTGGAAGTACCAGTGGACGACTCGCCGTAGTGGCTTTACTTTTCAGTTGTTGTACTCCCTTTTTCAGTTGTATATTACTTTCATCTTGGGTTTGTATTCTGGCCCACTTACTTTTCCACACATGCTATTGTACCCATCTTTACATAGTGTTTGCTTCTGCTTGCTTGCTTGCTCTGTGGTGATTTTTTACTTTACAAAGGCAATGCCTTCGTTTTTATCGGGAATTACACCTTGGTGCTAGTCACCAGCCTCTGGCCTATGGAAGGCGGGCTGGGGGTAGTCACGGCACGGGCCCCGAGGATGGGTCGTGACAAATTGGTACCAAAAGAGTTCGGTTCTACCACAAAACATAGGACTCTGATAGTTTTCTATGTGAAGCTATTGTGTTAAGGGTATTGAGTGTGGTTATCAGTCCAGGGAGTCCAGTGTTGGTGTAGTGGCCGACGTATCCGTACACCATGATCCTGACTTCTGATTTTCGACTTAATGCGGGAAAACGTTGATTGCACGTGTGTTTCATGTTTTCTTTTTCATTACTTTGTGTCAGCTCAATAGGTATACTGTTTGACTGTGACACACCTGTTTCTTTTCAGGATGGCCCCATGACGGCAGCCAGCAAGGGTTCCGAGTGTTGTGCGGGATGACAGTCCACCGAGCGATGGGGCCTCAGTACATGTCCCTTTGAAAGAAGAGGCAACGACAGTACCTCTACCCGCCGAGCCACCGATGCTTCCATCCCCAGCCGCTGACGATGCACGTTGCCTTAGAGCACTGCATGAGTTTCAGCGTTAGCGACCCCCCAGGATCCGTGGGGAGATGGACCTTCAGGCAGCCAAGGAATGGCCTAAGGTAGTTTTATGATTTTTTAGGTTAGTGAGGACACCAGCTGACCTCATGGTGAACCTCGCAGTGAGCCTCCTGCACGCGGCAGCAGGAAGATGGTGGATTTTGATGCTCCAGGTGCACGACGAGGCATCTCTCCTCTGGAAGGACTTTGAGAGCCTCTTATGCTCGGAGTTCGTCCCAGCCACCCTCTATGCAGTGCGCATCCAGGAGCTTCTACAGTTGTGGCAGGGCAACTTGACGGTCGTCCAGTACTCGGCAAGATTTACCGATCTCTCGTGCTATTTGACAGACATGGTGCGATACCCATTCTTCCGACCCCGGACCTTTGAGCAGGGATTAAGGCATGAGATCAGGGCATCACTGACCTCCCTCATCATTTCGAAACAGGCATGGGTACTGGAGTGAACCCTTCTGATCGAGAGCTTCCATGTTGAGCCTACATCAGCCGTGAGACCAATCGCAGGGCGGCACGAATCAGAGTCTTCTGCATCAGGCAGTTGACGGATGACTCATGGGTCTAGATAGACAAGACCCTTAAGTAGATGACCTCAGGACACTGGCTCAGAGGTGAGGGGCACTCAGCATAGAGCTAGTCTTTCGAGAGGCAGACAGTGCTACACATGTGGTGGGTAGGGCCACATGGCTCGTGACGGCCCGACCCACTGTGCGGAGGAGCAGCAGACTGTTGAGGGGCCACCAAGGCAGAGGCAGAGGGTCGACCTTGGCGGTCCGCAGGGAGAAGGCGGATGAGTCAGAAGAGCTGGTCGAGAAGCAGGTAGTGGGCGACGCTTTGAGGCTCTACCACCACCACCACTAGGAGTTCCACCTAGACCATAGGGAGCTGGCTGGCAGAGACAGACACAACTCCAGGCAGCGGAAGCCTATGACCACGGCGTGCCTGAGATGATTTGAGGTAGTATCTGTGTCTATTCCAACCTTTATACAGTTCTTTAAGACACAGGATTGAGTCATTATTCCATAGTTGCTGCCCTTGTTCGGAGCTCGGTGATTACGATGGAGCGATTGGCTCGATCCTTACGGCTAGACACTCCTATGGGTCCAGGCTCGACGATTACGCACTGGTGCCGGCAGTGTGAGCTTACTCTAGGAGGTGATACCTTCAGCTGGGATCTTCTTTTTGCGGCGACGAGGCCTTATGACATTATCTAGGGCATGGATTGGTTATCTATAGTCCATGCTCAGATTGACTATATTAGGCACAAGTTGTGGTGTGTACACACCGACAGGAGCATGTTCACCTTCACCGGCAAGAAGGGAGCCTTCGCAGGATAGGATGGACTCTCATAGAGGAGATGACAGCCCATCACTCAACAATTGGCTATCATCATCAAGGGAGAATTTGACGTGCATAGTCCGGGTTTTCCTGCAGTGGACGATCAGTATCCGGACGTTTTCCCCAATGATGTTCTAGGGCTAACTCCTCGCATAGAGGTAGACTTTTATATTGATTTGTACCTCAAGACAGCCCCGATATCCACCCCAACATATCGGATGGCACCCGTCGAGCTTCGAGAGCTACGGGTACAGTTGGAGGACTTGAAGGGCAAGGTATTCATCCAACCCAGTGTTTCACCCTGGGCTTCCCCAATATTGTTCGCCATGAAGATGGACGGGATCTTGCGAATTTGTGTCGACTATCGTCGCCTGAATCAGGTGACCGTGAGGAACAAGTATCCTCTACTGAGGATTGACGACCTATTCGATCTACTCAAGGGAGAACGGTGGTTCTCAATGATAGACCTTAGGTCAGGCTATCATCAGCTCAGAGTTTGGGATGAGGACGTGCAGAAGACGACATTCAGATGTTGGTATAGCCACTATGAGTTCTTGGTTATGCCTTTCGGCGTGACCAATGCTCCAGCAGTGTTCATGGGCCTCATGAACAGGATCATTCAGCCATCCCACGATCGATTTGTCATGTTCTTCATCGACGAAATTTTGATATACTCGACGACTGAGGAGGAGCATGCCTACCACTTGCGGGTTGTACAAGACACACTCCGAGAGCACTAGCTTTATGAAAATCTCTTGAAGTCTCAGCTCTGGATACGTGAGGTGCACTTCTTGGGTCATGACATCTCTGAGGCGGGAGTTATAGTGGATCCTACGATGATCAAGGTAGTTCTAGCTTGGGATCCACCCAGGAGCATGAAGGAGGTGCGGAGTTTCTTGGGTCTAGCTAGGTACTACTGGATATTTGTGTTAGACTTCTCTGGAGTTGCGGCACCACTCCCACTTTTGACGAAGAAGGGGAAACCCTTTGTGTGGTCAGACAGATGTCAGTAGAGCTTCCTGGAAGCTAAGACAGAGATTGACCAGCGTGCCTATCTTGAGGATTCCGGAGGAGGGAGTTGGGTACATGGTTTACTGCGATACATCAGGGACTGGACTCGTATGTGTCCTGATGCAAGAGAAGGCTGTGATCGCCTATGGATCACGTCACTTGAGGCAGCATGACCAGAACTACGCTACCCATCACCTAGAGTTAGTTGCATTGGTCTTCGCTCTAAAGATGTGGCAACACTATCTGATGGGCGAGCTCCTTACAGTCTATTCTGACCATCAGAGTCTCAGGTACATCTTCTCACAGAAGGACATGAACCTGAGACATCAGCGATGGTTCGAGTTCCTCCCTGACTATGAATTTGAGATAGTCTATACTCCTGAAAAGTGAATGTAGTAGCCGATGCTCTTAGTAGGAGGACGAGAATTCAGCTACTTGGGGAGGTGACAGAGTAGCTAGCCGCTTTGCAGATATTCTTCGTGGATAGCGATGGAGCAGGCTTTCTTCAATCACTCACAGTCATTCCTCCACTGTTGTAGTGGGTCAGAGAGGCACAACGTGGGGACACCGACTGTGATATGCGGCGTGCGCATATATCCTCAGGACGGGCACCTGATGGTATCTCTTTAGGAGGAGAGAATGGCGTACTTTTCAGAGGACGTACCTTGGTACTAGATGCTTGATGGGAGGAGGTGCTGAGAGAGTTTCACACTTCCCCTTTGGCAGTACATCCTGGAGTGGAAATTATGTACCAGGATCTCAGACGACATCACTGGTGGCCGAGCATGAAGAAGGCTATGGCCGAGTTCGTTTCTCGATGCCTCACCTTCCAGCAGGTGAATGCAGAGCACTAGGTACCAGCAGGCTTGGTGCAGGCCTTGGAGGTCCCGGAGTGGAAGTGGGACGGGATATATATGGACTTCGTGACTGGACTTCCATGCACTTCCATAGGTCACAACTCCATTTGGGTGATTGTCGACTGACTCACCATGTCAGCTCACTTCTTACCCATCAGAGATCAGGGCTCAGTGGAGATCTTGGGACATATCTACATTTAAGAGATTGTATGGCTTCATGGTGTTCCATCTTCTATCGTCTCTGATCGAGATGCTCGCTTTAATTCCCAGCTTTGGAAGGGGTTGTAGGAGGCATTCGTGACGCAGCTACGTCTGAGCACCGCCTTTCTCCCTCAGACGGATGGTCAGACAGAGAGGACCATTCAGACTCTCGAGGACTTGCTTCACGCATGTTTTCTCGACATTGGTCTCAATTGGGAGGGCCACCTACCCTTGGTGGAGTTCCTGTACAACAACAACTACCACTCCACCGTTGTGATGACACCTTACGAGGCGTTGTACGTCCAACCTTGCAGATCTCTTTTGTGCTGGAGAGACCCTGGAGAGTCAGCAGTTGTGGGACCGAAGATGGTCCAGGCCACGACAGTGAAGGTCTAGATCATCCAGGAGAGGATAAGGACAGCTCAGAGCCAACAGATGTTTTATGCTCACAGGAGGCAGAGGCCCCTAGAGTTCGAGGATGGCGACCACGTCTTCTTGCAGGTATCACCTCGACGAGGATTACGGAGATTTGGACGAGGAGGAAAGTTGTCTCCATACTTCATCGGACCATTCCAGGTCCTCATCAGGTATGGAGAGGTGGCTTATCGCCTGGCTCTACCACCTCAGTTGCACCGGGTGCACGACGTCTTCCACGTATCCCATCTGAGGAGATACGTGCATGACCCGATGCATATCCTTGACCATGGGGAGATGGACATTGATGATGGGGAGACTTTTGTGGAGGTCCCGATGGAGATTTGGAATCTACATGAGCTGGTCCTATGTGGAAGGTCGATTCCTCTAGTGCGCATCAGCGGGCAGCATGAGAACCTCCATGAGAGCACTTGGGAGTGGGAGGCTCAGATGCGTGCTCAGTACCCACATATGTTTCCCTAGTTTTCTTGTATCTTTACGGAGATGTAAATCCCTGAGGTGGGAGTAATTTAAAGACCCTTAAAATTCAAGGGAATTTGTTTCTTAATTTTTATTGAGATTTTACAAGAACGCAGTTTCTGACGGCACTTGATTCCGAGGCCCGGTGTGCCCGGAATCATTTTCAGAAGTTTAGCTAGGGTACGTTCAGTGAACAAACGAGCGGGTTTTTCTAGCTTTTGAACTGGTGCTCGGAATCAAATTCTGAGGGAACATATGGAATCGCGACACTGATAATTTCTTATAAACACCTTTTCCAGAGCTACGTTTGCTCGGGGGTGATTTTTAAATTTTTGGGTTAAGTAAAGGAATAAAATAAAAAAGGTGCGACCGCTGTTTAATTTTACTTAAATTTTTTTAACCTATGATAAGTGATTGGAGTGGGACACACAATATCCTACCCACTAGGTAAGATATTTTTGCGGTGGAGCCCACACGAGCCCCACCATTTCTTTTCTTACCCCCTCCTTTATTAAGGTAATGCACCTGCACCCCTATTTAAGTGGAAGTCAACACTTGCGTTTTTCTGTTTATGAAACGCCTCTATTAAATTCGGTGGTTTAAACATTGAAATTAATTCAATTAATTGTTTGATTCGTTTTTTAATTTTAAAATGCATGGCATGATAAATAAAATAAGACAAAATCTTATTTTATTGGGTTGTTGGGTTGTGAGAGGGGATGGCAGAATTTTCTTGAAGTCTTGAAGTTCTTCCTCCTCGACGAAGAATGCGAAGAACGCCGACCTCCAACGGCGGACGACGGTGAGAGACGCCTTCCTCGGAGATCGATGACCCAACGTGCATCACCAGGTTACTTCTTTCCGTGTCAAAGGAAGGGAGACACCATTCCTCCGTGACGCGCTGATCCGTCATCTTCCGTGACGGTCAATTCCGTGACGTCCCTTTCCGCGACAACCTCGTTTGACGACTACGCTCGAGTTAGGTGGATTATTATTTCATTTGTTCCTGATTACTTTCATTGTTGAATTATCGTCTTATTTGGGCCGCCTGTTATCGCAATAACCGGAGGTGGTCAGACCGCACGAACACGACCGACCCTACTCTCCCCTTTGGTTGTTTGATATTTTTTGCGGCACGAGAAAGGCAACGCGGTACCAAAACACCGCACGGGAAATATTAAAGGAAGGGCAGAGAAGTGTGGCGCCGTCGCGCTGCGCCATTGAAGACGAACTAATCTGCGGCGCCGTCGCGCCGCACCAGAGAACCACAATGGCAACGCGGCCGGAGCGGGGCTGCGGCAGAGGGGCGCTGTGCCGTCGCGCCGCGCCTGATGGACCAAGGCTGTAACACCCCGAGATTTTATGAAAAATATTCTTTTTAATTTCATTAATGTCTTATGTTATACGCTACACCAAAAGGAGCTTTCACAACACACATCTCTGACCTGGCTTGAATTAGACACAATCACGACTTTCCACGACAGCGTTTTTTGTACACAACACCAAGTTTCGCTAAACAACGATATGCTATTAAGATATTATTAAAACTAGCCGTTATGAATAGTAATAACCACTTTTTGAAATTTTGTAAATTTTAAAATGGACTTCATTTATGGATTTGGAGTATCGAATTTAGCCTAAGGTGAAATTTTGGTACTTTTCGGATAACTTTCATATTCTGATGAATAGTGAAAATTACTAAATTTTAATTAAAAAAAACTTTTTAATCAAAATTACTAATAGTGATAAAATATTAATTTGATTGGTTTTAAAGTATATTTAGAATATATATTTTTAGAATTTAATACAATGTTGGTCATTGGAAGTAATTTCACATTTAAACCAGTTATAAACAAGAGTCAATCTTTCGATAGTTATTATCTCTTAAAAAACACGCTATTTGTTGTGACATCAGAAATTATTTATAAAATTAATTAATGCAACTTATATGATGGGAATTTTGTAAAATAGAAATAATTTTTGAATTCGGAATATCAATTATAGCTTAGGGTGAAATTTTGGCATTTTTCTGAAAAAACTGCAATTTTTGATGAATAGTGAAACCACTAAGTGGTAGGTTAAAAACTGAATTTTGCATTAAAATTAATTTTACCACTTCTGTGAATGGAATTTCGAAAATCCGACAGAAACGGTTGATATAAGTAATTAAAATGTGGTTCAATGAGATAAAAAATAATATTTTGGTGAATAGTAACATTTTACTTTTTTTACCGCGGTTAATAGTAAATAGGGTAACTAAGGGTAAATATGATATTACTATTACCCTAACACATGTTCTAATTCTATTGGATAAGTGTAATTCGACCAAAGACAACCTTATGAATATAATATGACCATTTAGGTCCACTTGGGTTAGATTATGACATTTAATATTATTTTATTTAATGAATAGTTAAAATAGTTAAAATCAAAGTTTAATAAGTAAATCATTTTTAATATGGGGTTATACATAAGATAAATTCCACTATAAATATTAATTAGAAAGATAAAAATATTTCATATATAATGGTATTTTATTTTAAATTTTTAGACATTAAATAACTTAATTTATTTATAACACAATGATGATGCAGTAATTATCTTATTAATTAAATATTGACATAATTGATGTTATAAACACCAAAATAAATGTAATTTGAGACTTTTTATGAATTCCACTAATTTTCTAGGTTACTATGATATATTATTGTTGATTTAATCAACTTGGTTTGAACATATAATTCTGTTATGACTTTCACAAAAATCATATATCAAATAGTGTCAAAATTGACACAAAATAGTTTTTCAGTAAAATAAAATATTATTAATTGTTAGTTTATTACTAAAAATCTATGGTTCGGCCAAATGACTTAGATAAGGATATATATATTAATAATAAACATTTTGGGGGTTCGTTTGGCATGTTATATTATGTTTATTAACCATATAGTGTAAGAAAACAAAAAGACACGGTAAAAGTTAAATTATTTAACTTAGAGTTAAATCTAATTGATAAGGTTAAAAAAATACCCTAAACTTGTCTAAATCCTATTGGTTGATAGTATTTCGACCCATCCCCACTTTAGCTTCGAAATAAGACCCTTTAGAACCATTATAAACCGATTTTGACTTTAATATAAAATAATATTTTGAGATATTCCTAAGGTTCCCCTCTCCTCCCTTATAAAAGGACACCTCCTCCCCCTCCTCCTCACACCAATTTGAACACTAAAGCTCAGCCAAACCCTGCCAAAATCCCTTCTCCACTTCCCAAGAATAATCCTATAATTCCTGGTCTTCTTCAATGTCCAATCATAGTTCCCTAAGTGGAGGGTTCAAAGAGGCGTTTCAAAGAAGAGGTAATATCCATTTCCGATATTTTCAATTTTTTTCTTCTTCAACTTCTTCTTATTTAGTTGTTTCAGGACAAAGTAATAACATCAGTATTACTTACATAATGATATGTTATTATAAATATGAAACAACCCTAATTCACCTTCTATCCATCCTACGGAAAAATGAAATCACCGCGCGTGCGTACGTACGGAATACTGTCTCCACGCCGTGGTGTAATCTATTTTCCACCACCACCTTAATAGTATTGGTATAATGGTGTAATGAGTAACTATATATGATTATTATAAAGTGATATTGATACTGAAATAGTCTACATACACTTCAACACAATTCCACGACCATGGGAACGATATCATCGCTCGTGCGTACGTACGGACTACCGTCTCCACGACGCGATGAGATTAATTCTCAATGATTAACCATTCATGAATGATTATAAAGTATATATAGTAAGTACTAATGAAATATATGACATAATAATGATACTGGATATAAGTAATCATGATCCAAGTACGTACGGACTACCGTCTCCATGAAAGGTGTATTTCATTCCATTTATCGATATATTATATATATATATATATTCTGAATATATATTATATATAAATCATGTTTTACATTCTAGATATAAGTAATCATGATCCAAGTAATCATATTAATAATTACAAGTTAAAAACACGAACGACAAATGAGACGATTTTAGCCAAAACGCTACTTTAACATGAATTTACAAAAGAACGGGTAATATAAAGTCATAAGTGGACCATATATGATATAATAACAATGAATATGATTCTGGAATAAGTCAATAACATGGTTTAAATCATTATACAGGAGGTTCGGACACTTACAAAGCAAGTCGGACCTAAGGTAAGGAAATATCACAATCTCATTTTTATCTGAGATTGTTTATACTTTGGTATTTACTGGGGTGTATTTTATCATCCACATCCATGTATCCTCAATAAAGGAGTTCATGTGTTTTATCAAAATTATTTTTCATCTAATATAATAAAGGGATATGTTTTTACCCCTATTATTACATTGATTTTATTATGTTATGATGGAATTATTTTTATGAATTCCTTTATCGTATATGAATTGTTTTATGATGTCATGATGTTTAAGATTCCCATTTTTATTACATGGGTTATGCTTTGATGTATGGTTTATGATTTTGTGGCACACATAAGAATGGTATCATTATGAGATTGGTGGGACCTATATTTCCCTCCAATGCATTGGGTAATGATTTTATATCTCATGAGATAGACATGGCTGGAACGGTAGGATATTCCGGTTCAATAAAATAGGACTGAAACGAGGGTGACTCGGTTCAAAAAGAGACTTTTTCCACTAAGATAGTCTTGGCAATGAGTCTTGACTAACAAGAAATTATTCTCTATGATTATGTGTGTATGATACAAAGTTTCATGTTTTAAGTTATGATTATTGTGATTACATTTCACTGCCATGATTTATCCCATGTTATGAAATTATGATCTCTTTTGCAGGTTAAGATTTCCAAATATATGTGCTTGTGCATACGATGAGATTTATATTTCTTTTGTATACCCTTACTGAGAATTTGAGCTCACCCTTTTATGTTTTCTTTTCCCCAGGATATAAATAATGGTTTTAGGTAAAAAAAGAAGATCTTTATGGGAGATGTTGAAGATCTTTCACCACGATTTGAAGATTATATTCCGAGTTTCTGAAGACACTAAACTATTACAATCCTTGTGTGTGTGTTTTTGTTATGTACTAAGTATTCCGCAAAAGTAATGTAATGTCCATGTACGTCAAGCTTCAGATCTCTACAAAGGCCGCGACAGAGTATGGAATGGCGGACGGTTTCCGGCCGCCGGCATCGGAGTAGGGGGACGAGACCGCCCCGGTCCCGTGGCGGCAGCAGCCGGCCGGCCAGAGGGGGCCGACTAGTCAGGGGGGAAACTGAGGGTTCGTAACCCCCGTTTGGCTAGCAGGTGTGGCCCCCCACATGAGGGTCACAGTTTCACTATGCGGAGGATAGCCCCCCCCCCCTCTTCGCTCGGCCACCTGGCCGAGTCGCCAGGCCGGGCCGCGCCCATGCCGGGCCGGGCCGCGCCTAGGCCGTGTCGGGCCGCGCCAGCCGGGCCGGGCCGCGTCCAAGCAGGCCAGACCCAGACCTGAGTCTGGTCGACTGGGTTCAGGCTGACCCTGGGGGTATTGGGCCGGCTCAAACTAGGCCTGAACCCCCTATTCCCGGACCTCTTTCGGTCTTTTTCCCATAACATAGGCTGCAGACCTCTGATCGATGCCCCGTCAGCTGCGATGCGATCCTTGGACCGAGTCGGTCGTTTTAGTTTATTAAACTGAAGGTTTCGGACAACTTTGGGTTTGTCCTGGTTGGTTCATACACGAAACCAACCGGGCCCTCGGAGCGGAAACGCTTATAACTTGAGCTCCAGACGCCTGATTGGCATGTCGTCATCTTTGATGGATTCCTCTTAGTGAGATGGACCTTTTGGATTACTCCGCTCAAGGTTTGGACACAGTTGGAGTACGGTTGGGTTGGTTTTGACGTAAAAACCAACCGGGCCCCTGGAACGAAAAATCCAATAACTCTCAGACTAGGCGTCCGGTTGACGCACCGTCTGTGACGTTGAGTTCCTGTTGACGATACAAAACTTTTGGACACATCAACTACAGACAATGTGGTAGTTGATGTATCAGCCCCTCAGCTCATGGAGCAGACCCTCCGGAATGAGCTTGATGTGTGCGGGAACCCTAGAGCTGGTTGCAACTGCGACGATGATGACGACTATACATAAATCCTCCGTGGATTCGACGACGATGACTACAAAACTCAGCGATCCTACGTGGATCAGTGATACTGATCCTGTGTGGGTCAAATCTTGTGTGGGTCAGCGCTCAGCAGACCTGTGTGGGCCAGCGCCTACAGATCTTGTGTGGGTCTGATCCTGTGTGGGTCATTGCGGCGGTTAGTTACCTATCGATCCTTTGTGGGTCATTGTGGGGGTTAGTACCTATTGAACATGTGTGGGTATGACGGCTTAGATGAATCAGTGGCTTCGTCTGATAATCTCTATCATCTTACAGAGAACTATACCTGTTTGAGCTGAATCTTGACCTTCAATCATTATCTTCGATATGATTGACTTGCTTTCCTGTGTCGATTGTGTTGTGCGATCTTGTGTGGACGTGATCGAACTTGGGCACGGATGTTGGAGCCGAACTAGAATTGATGACTTAGGTATATGTATGGGAATATACCTAAGTTGTTTTGGATGGTACTTCATGATTTTATCTTTCATTTGTGTATTATCCTTTCTAGATTCTGGGAGACCTTCGGGGGTCTCGGGGTCCCTACTGAGTAGCTTATACTCACCCCTGCACGGGATATGCCCGCACTACATTGTGTTGGTTGTAGAAGACGGACAACGCTGATCGTGGTTGAGGCTTGCAGAGCAGTTGGTACCTGGAGGTGGACCACTGGGCGGGACGTACGCGAAGCAGACGGCTGGACCTGAGGAGCAGAGGTGGATATTTGTACCCACCCTTCAGGTGGATGTACCAGTGGATGGCTCGCCGTAGCGGCTTTACTTTTCAGTTGTTGTACTCCCTTTTTCAGTTGTACTTTACATTCATCTTTGGTTTGTATTCTGGCCAACTTACTTTTCTGCACTTGCTATTGTACCCACCTTTACTTAGTGATTGATTCTGCTTGCTTGCTTGCTCTGTGGTGTTTGTTTACATTATAAAGACAATGTCTTCCCTTTTTATTGGGAATTACGCCTTGGTGCTAGTCGCCAGCCCCTGGAATATAGAAGCTGGGCTTGGGGTAGTCACGACAAGGGCCCTGAGGATGGGTCGTGACATTGATCCCTTGTTACCACGTTATAAGAGTTTATTGAGACAATATTATCTCTTTTTATGATTATTTATTATTATGCTTCTATAATGAAATATTTTGAAGAACACTCATGAGTTACTTTATCCTGTATTTTGAATAATGTATCCATTTATTGGAACTATTTTTCCACACCATGGAATTTTCTATTATAATTTTATGTAAAATCTTACCGTCTCTCTCCGGTTGGAAATAATTTTTTTTGAAAACCATGTTTTCGTCAAAAAAATTAAAAATTCATTAAAATGATCATTGAAGAACATTTTAAGGGAAAAAGTATTTTAAAAACATTTTATCATTTTCAATTCATCAATAATTTTTTTTAAAATAATATTTAAAAGAAACTTTTTTTCAAAAGTATTTTGGGTTTTAAAATAATTCTCAATGCATAATGTATAATTTTCCGCTAATTTTTTTTAAAATAACTTTAATAATTATTTCCCGACTACGATAACATTAATTGGGGATAGTAAAGACATTATTTGGAAATTATTCATTTTTTATGATCATATTTATTCTCAGAATGGATTTGGTTTTGATAGAATAATGTTTATGAAAGCTGATTATCATTCATGAGTTATATGCTTTGGAATCCTGTTTCTCTTTCATGAATTATATGCATTTTTACCCCACTTCTTTTCATAGGTTATGTTGATGAATAAATGATTATGAAACTTATATTTTCCATAGGTTATGATACAATTACATGTTTATAATACCCATCTAATTTCTTGGGATATGATACACTTATGTATGGTCTTATAGCACATGTATGTTTGATTACACCATGATATGGGTGGGAATTACATATCCCTCCAATTTCGTGGGTAATGATTTATAACTAATGATATAGATAAAGCCGGAATGAGAAATTAACTCGGTACTATATTATACGGGTGTAATTGAAAATGAACTATGTTTAGTAATATAGTTCTTGAACGAGGGCTGAATACGATTTATTAATACATGGAAGTAATGGGGTGTAAACCCAGTTCATTAAAAGAATATTTATACTAAGGTTTTCTCAGCCTCAATTACAAGACTAATATTGAAGTCATTATATATTATTTTGAGGCTTCTATAATTCTATGTTTTAATCCTCTATAATGCTTTCATATATGATGATCATTATTTCTTTATGATTCAGGTCTTATGAAATTCCATGCTTTATTCCATGATTCATTAAGATGATATTTCTTATTTACTGTATGATCCTCTCTTTTCGTGATCTTGTTCTCATAGCCTTATTATCATAATTATTCTTACATATCTTCCTTATTCACCCATACTAAGAATTTGAGATCAACCCTCTCTTTTGGTTCCTTTCCCTATGTTATGAAGAATGGTTTTAGGTAGAATTAATAATGATGGAGATATTTGTGGGAGATCATAATGATCTCTCAGAAGGATATATGTTTTTGCCTAAGATTCCAAATACACTAATCAATTATGGTCCTCGGGCATTTATTTTTGTAATGTACTGAATATTATTATAAAAGGATGTCATATCCTTGTTTTTTATGCATGGGACTCTATTAATTTTTATATATAGTTTTCAATAAATTAATCATTTTTAATACTATTCATATTAAAATTATTCATTTCATAAAAATATAAAAAAATCATCCTAAAATAATTAAAATATTCTATTTTAAAAAATAAAAAATAATTGATCTGATAAATTCATCATAACATTTTAAAAAAAAATTTAAATGTATTCTTTTATGAAGATATCATTTTTAAGAATAAATTTTCATTACTAAAAATCATGCGATTATTTACTATGAAATTATCAATAAATTTATATTTTGTAGGTAATTTTTCTATAGTTTATAAATTAGTTAATCATATCACACCTATTAATTTAACATCTATGTTATAAATATAATTAAATATTACATCGTCGTTTATAATATATAAAATAAATAAAATATAGTAGAAAAACGTATCTCATAAAAACTTGGAATGATAAATTAATTATTTGAATTATATGTTATAAAGTCGTCAGTGTTTTCCTAAATACCTTATTAATTGTTTTCTCATTTATTAAATTGACTCATGTGTTTTTTTAATATTGATGTTGGTGATGTATTAATTATTTAGAGAGATATTATTGTAATTTGTTTATAATATATTATTAAAATTAATGTTATTTATTAAATTCATATATTAAGATTAATGATTTTCTCTATATTGAATAGTGTATTGTAAAATATTCATGTCATTTTGATTTTGATCATGCTTCTTTAATTTCATTATTTTTTTAATAATAATCATGATAATTTTTTTTTACTTATTCTCAAATTTTAATATATGGATTCTAATACATTCAATTTATTATTTTGAATTCGGTTTTTGGAATTTATGAATAATTTCCCCTTACCAAGATATATGTTTCTTGTTTAGTTGTATAATATACAATGTGTTTTAAATTATATTTATCTAAAAGTTATTTGTTCTCATATTAGTGATCCAATAATATTATCTTTTTGTGATATTAGTTACATGCTTGTAGATGTGAGTTTTTTTTGTTACTAGTATAGTAAATGAATGAGTAAAATTATAATTTTGAGCAAGCTAATAGTTATTTCCATGATAAATTCCATTAGTATCTATGTTATATTAATTGAATGATTATATAAATAATTTGGTTAATTTAGTATGTAATGGAAAAATGATTTTAGTGTTTTATTTTAAAATGAGGAGTGGTATTGAAAAAACCATTGATTATTTTATATGATATATCATTTATAATGTGAAATTTAGGAAATGTCCCAAAATTTTTGATTTATAAAAATATGTGGTTTTAGAAATAAAATATTTTTTTCATGAATTTAAATTGAAATATGATTTTGAATTATAAATATGAGATTTTTTATTAATTTATATACCAAGACTGGTTTTTGATAATTTAGAATATAATTGAAATAAAGATAAAAAAAACCCTATGTTACTATTATTGTGGTTAGTACCATTTGAGTAGGGGTATTTTTGTAATTGTGGTTTTGAGAATTTAATCATGTTACTATGACTTTTAGTATAAAAATCTTGTGATTTTAAATATTGGAGTACATTATAGCCTTATGTATAAAAATCATGATATGTTATTGGAGATAGATACGAAAAATAAATAGTTTTTTGTGGTAATTTGTTGATATATGTTCATAGTATTTTTCTATTTAGGTTGTCTCGAGTTGTTTGAGGGTTTATTCCATGTTGAGAATTTTTTTTATGATATTCGAAGAATATTTATGAATCAATTAATGTATAACGGAGGTGATAAAATAGCCAAGGTAATTATGGTGTGTTGAGTGGATGTGAAAGATTAATTTTTTGGAATGGTTTTAAATAAATCAAATAATAGTTATGATTTCTCCGGGATGGGTTTTAAATGGTGAAGGCCATATCAAAATGGTTGAATGTCATTTTCTGAAGCATTTTATATGATTAAATCATTTTAATTAGAAGGGTCAAGCTATAAGTTGACCATAGGGATGAGGGTTATGTTTTATGGGTCATATTTGGGAATTTAATTGAATCATGATCAAATGATCACATTGAAATGTGGTATAGGGAATGGAAAATAGTTGTTAAACACATAGGTCACATAACCATGGGTCTCTAGTCTAGTTTTTTAGTATTAATTAATCATTTTATGTTTTATCAAAAGAGGTGTTTTTTCAATTTCACTCCCTTGAATAATATACCATAATATATTTTCTCATCTATAAATTGATTCTCTTCCCTGGTGGGAAATCATTTGATTGTGTTTGATTATTTGTATTATTTTTTTGAAGCGATTTTTCAAAAGTAAGGATTGATGTAAAATTTCATATTGATCATATATTTCAAAAAAAAAAATTAAATTTTGCATAAAAATATATAATTTAGGGGTTTTTCAGATAATAATTGATTTATCCCAACCTAGATCAAACTGGGATTTCAAATTTTTCATACCAGATCATTTTTTTACTATAAATAATGTCCCACGTTATTTCTGTTATTATATTATTTTTTTCATCAATTGATTTTCAGGTGTGGGTGTTAGGTCATGTGTTTGTAAATTCCCACCGAATAATATTACAAGGGATATATGGAAACACAACATAGTATCCTACATTTCATGTGGTTCCAAGGTGATGCAACACCAATCCATCACTATCCTCATCAGTGGTCTCAATTTAGGGTCTACCTCACAATCGAATACACACCTTCTGGTAACATAACACATTATTTCATGATAAGTACCATTGTGGTTTCTTATAAACTACATGAAAGGCCCATTGGGAACTCCTCTTCAATGGGGACCCTCGCGACCAGCCAACAGACACATAACCACCTTATAACCATGATATCTCAATATGGTAACCTTGAATCTTCTCACCATGTAGTAGAACAAACATCACCTAAAGTCATTTGTTAAGAATCCATGTAGTCAGACACCTTTTACCACTTGACATCCCAATTATGAAAGTGGATTACCCAACCCATTCCTAAAACAAATTGGCACTTCTATTCTATGAATTGAAAATTTAGAGGATATTTAGAAGAAAAATAGGAAATACCGACATATAGAATCCTTATTTAATTATAAATGTATCATTTTATGTCACCCAATAAGAGTCCTTGTACAACAACCCTTCCAAAAGGGTTATTTATAAGTGTTCCACATGGGGATATTCAACCATGAAATCACTCTATGACATAATTACCATATGAAGTCTTATAATCCACACAAATTATGAGGATAACCACTAATGGGGTTCCATCATGAACTTGAATTTGATGTGAGTTCCCCATCCCATTCATCCTTATGTTCTCTTTCCTACCACATGGTTTTCCTCTCTATATCCATAATAACCTCAAAAACCATAAAAAACAATCAGGTAACCATATATAACATCCCATATTAAGGTTTTATACCTCTTTAGTCTTTTTATTTATCTTCATAGTAGTATTCAATAAGCCTATAATTATATATTTTTTTAAAAATCCTGAAAATGAAAAAACAAGTCCTCCTTTAAAACAACATGTAATACATGATCAGTCATCTATACATGCTTCATTTCTCCATTTTTGATTATGAATTACCATAAAAAATTAATTTCCCACATTTACTCCCTAAATGATTGGTTCCCAATATTATTTAAAACTATACAACCCCTAGATAATGAGGTACCAAATTGTAAATATAGTTGTGAAAACTCTCTCGATCAATATACTCATGTTTGAACCCAATTCTAATCAATGAACCATGAAATAATGTGATGCTTTCTTAGGTAAAATACCATTGACATTACAAAATGATTATTTTATTACAACAAATCATTGAGAGATTCATGAAGAGAAAATGAGATTTAAGAAAGACCAATTCAATCTGATCCCGAACACTTTTAGGGAAACACCCATTCATGAATAAGCCCCACTTATTCTATTCAAATTATTATGAAGTATTTTATGCCTCCTATTATAGTACAATTAACCATTCCTAAAATCATCAAAGAGAAAAACCCTAGTCTACTAAAAAAACCATGCTCTGAAATGGAATCACCATATACAGAAGACTATCTCAAACTACTATTGTCCCACATTTCAGAAAAAATTTGTTAATTCGTCTAAATGTTATGTTAAATGGTTAATGAACTAGTAACATGATGTAAAATGATATGAAAAAATCCTTACTACATGGCATTAAATTACAATGTATGGTCATACCACACAATATTATACAATGCAACATGAACTACATGTGATTTCATTTCTATTAATATGTATAAAAATGAATCATTTTCAGTATTTTAACCAAATATCATCTTCCATATCCATCCTCATCTGGTCACATTCCTAACGAAGAAACTATCATCCTCCCTCATAGGTCCATATTCCCTACAATCATGGACATACTTTTACTATAGCCACATTACCGTATTAACTATTCCATATAGGGTATAATATAGGAAAAAACATATAATGCTAAATAGGACAAATCCATAATTTCATAACCAAGAAAGTAGCTCATAGGTACATATTCCATATGATACAAATCCATACTAATTATGAAATATTCCATTTCTAGTCAACTGATAATGGTTTTATATGTGTAAGTCCCACTCTAACCATCATTGTGTATCTTTTTCCAACCATTCCATTACAATTAATGTAAAATTGAGTATAAGTAAACCCTTTAACATAACATTATATGGTATGATTCTCACCATTATGTGGCACAAAACAAAATGGGTTATTATTCTTTGTAAAAGGACTTATAAGAATACCTTTTAATGTTGTTGATATTTCCATAACCACCATTAACTACCTTATTTGATGATGGTAAACTCAAAATTGCATTGATATATATCTTTAAACAATAAGAGACATAAAACTATGTATCCCCAATTAATAGTGAAACAGATACAAAACCTATTATACATACAGATGATACAATATAAGGAGAACCACTAATAAATATATATATACATATACATATATATATATATATATTCACATTGACTAGGGACCTCAGATATATAACACATATTCACATCAATTCATAAAACAATCAATATCTAACACATGGGAAACTAGTCCATTAGTATGGTTTGGGTTGTATTCATGAAAATGACATAAATTATTTAGAGATTCCATATACATGAAAGAATACCCTAAAATTGGTGTAGTGAGCCTGACCTCCCACCTTCTCAATGAATGAACATTCTATGGTGTTTCATGTGAAGTCATGATGATCAGATAGATTAGTAATGTAGGAATATCCTATGTCAAATATTGATAATTTTTTATAGTATGATTCAAGAATAATAATTTCCATCAGAAACATAAATAGTAAATTCAATGTGAATTAATTGGTTGTGAAGGCAATTGGTCAAAATTGATTTTCACATTTGAAGATATATTTAACAGTTTCATGTTAATGTTAATTAGTCCATCTATAGGAAATCTAAAATAAAATCCCCTTCAATAAAAACCTATGTAATCATATCAATGTAGAAAGCTTGATTCATCTTTCACTAGAAATAGTGACTAGTTACATAAGGAAAAATTATTACAATGAATCTCATGCAATGATGGTTGATAAATACACTAGTTTATGAGAAATTTTTTAATTTTACTATGAAAAATCTATAAGATACATTTTAATTATTCTAGGGTATGAATTCCCTCCAACAATCCTCTCAAAAACAGGTGGTGGACATGTTACTGGTGGTTTTATTAAACCTATAAAAATATTAGGAGCATCTCACTAAACCATAGAAATATATACCTAAATTAGAATATGGAGGTGTATATAGTGGATTTCTGTGGCCTCAATACTACACATGATTCATCTCTATGGTATAAATAAAAATGTCACTATCACTATCACTATCATCACACGACCTCAATTACATGACAACTTACATAGGACAAAACTTAGAATGTTTCTACTCTAATCACTCATACACAGGAACATTGGAGATTTTTTTTGTAGTAGTGAACCACCATTCCTAAAGAGAAGGTTCATATCACATCCTCCATAGAAGAAGTTTTCCAATTCTCTTTTATGGTTTCTAAATAGTATACATATATTCCAGTCTATTATCTTCATTCATCCTAGTGTAATTTGGAGACCTAAAGAGAATCATGCTGAAATATCCCAACAAAAACAAGGTGATGAAACTATAAAATACTAGCCTAAATTCCCACTTAACTGTGCACATTTTAATAATTGATATAAAACCAATTTAATTACAAATACACATGCTTTGGTAAATGTTCCATGTAATAGAAAAATCAACACATGGGAATGGTTATCGAGAAGGATTAATTCAATACATGGATCAAACCATTATACCGACATAACCTCTCTATATATTGGCAAGTCATTATTTAAATATGAGGTTCCAATTAGAAATATATACAAAATGGTGACAAAAAAAATATTGTTATAATAATGGAATAAAAAACAACCACCAAGATAGAAATTAAAATATCAGTTAGAAGAGAAAGTATGTTATAGGATAGGAATCATATAAAAAATAGAATTTATAATCCCACAATATAGAAAAAATACTCCTAAACCCCATCTCTATGTGGAACTAGGCATCAACCCACCATCCTATGTAACGTACTAACCCACGTGCCACTAAACTGGTGCCCAATGCCAGTTCATTGCATGACCTCAAAACACCTCCAAATATGATAGAGGATACCAATTAGTAAGAAGGGTTTAATGAGGTAATTTTTGTAAGTATGTCCTCTTCAAAAGAGTAAACAAAAATGAACATTAATAAATTGAGTAACATACTATAATAATCAAAAACTCGATAACATAGGATAAATTTAAAAAAATTGATATGTAAAGTAATCTACAATAAAATGTATTTCATTCCATGAGAGTCTAAATTTCAAAGAAAAAAATAATTTAAAAACACAAAAAAAACCACTGATAATCCCCTATAAAATTTCGTGTCCAACAATACTTGCTCGATCCCAAATCGAATATCTTAAAAATGACCATTCCCTTATTAAAACACGAAAACCTGAAGATCGATTGGGAACCCAATGATGATCCACGTAGTGTGTGATTACAACTCAAAAGGCATATACCAACGATGATCAATGATGTATATAGTCTAATAATATTGAAAGAATAATTATAGATGAATATAATATAAATATTAAAGAACTATTGTTTTATAATTTAAATGTTTATAATTTTTCACCTAGACACATGAGATCCACAATAACACCAAAATAACTAACCTTCTTTGGCACACGTTGATATGGAGAACTATATAACATATGGGATTCTCTCTTTTAACAAAGAGAATTAGTGCTTGTATTAAAACTCATATTTTTAATGGTGTGATAAAAAATCTCAAACTATGATGTGGTCCCACATGAACGACATCATCACAATCATGTGAAATTCCATGAATAACAACAATTCCCTAGTGTGGACCAACATGAACAACATCGATACTATAGTTGGATGAACTGACCCATGATACAATCAAAACCTGTTACGCAACCCAATCTCCTAAATACCTGAATGGCATTCCCAATCCTCAGGATCTACATACTAGAACCTGAAAATAATAAAAAACATGAGGGAATGATATTTACCAACCAAGAGTTTATTATATTTCATACATACATAAATTGTAGAAAGGTATAGTGGAAGAATAACTAGATGGAATATATTCCAAAACTAAAAGAATATTAAATAGGAGATATAACTACAAGAAATCAAGACAATCCCTGAATAAATATCCAAAAATATAATTAAAACTAAAAAAATACTACTCCTTGTGATAATTTGGGATATTCAACCAAAACTACCCATACTAATGTGACCTAAAACCTCACCCTCTCATTATGGAACCATATGTTTTCATGTAAAAATTGGCATAACTATGTCAACTCACCACCAACTGGGTGTGCATGCTGTGAGATAAACATACTTAGTAGGATCCCACACTATTGTTCTATATCAAGTATCTATATAAAAATTACCAAAATAATATGTTCAATGAAAAATATTAATTATAAATAGTAATGAAGTTTATTTCAAATGTATGGTAAATAGTTCACTTTTTTAATTTATCATAATAATTAAAAAAATCAATTATCAAAGTAAATTAAAATTTATCAAATTCCTTGTATATATAAAAAATTAAAAACAATACAGAGCTAATGAATAGGATAATCATGATAATGATCACAATTTTCTATACTATCAAACAATTTGTACCCTAATCTTTGATTAGTGCACAATCAAGACCCTATGAAAATAGTCCAAGAGAGTGTAGGAACACCCCATTAGTGAACCACCCCATAATGATGTAAATTTCATGTCCCTAGAATAGTATACTAGGGAGCAGATGAAAACACCATTATTGAACTCAAATAAAAAATGGACGATGGCCATAAACTATACCTTCCTCCTAAGTACCCAAGGCTGACCAAGTTCATCATTTTTTAAATCATTTTAAAATGGAGTTACACAATAAATTTCAAATGAATCATTTATTATATAAAAAAATATTTGAAACACTATTTCACAATGGATTGAAATCACAATTTTTTCCTTTAAAAAACCAAGGAAAAATTATAACAACCCAATTTTTAATGAATAATATTTTTCTAAATTGAATTAAATTTCATTGATAGATTTCGCTTCATGTGATAACTTATTAATAATTCACTACATGAAACTCTATCACAACATGTAGTACACAAAACACATAGTTTTATTAATACCAAGATATATTATTGAAATAGTTATTTAACAGAGATAATTATAACCAAGATATTATTCATAGTGATATGAATAGTTATAATTAAGTATGTGGTAACCCACTATGATTATTTATTCTTTCTATATGATTTTTGATTCTAGTCAATGCATGGAACCTAAAAGAACAATACTAATACTAAGTTTGATGAACAATGAAATGATTTTCTTCATAAGGATCCAAATTTTATAGGTGTAGGAATGAAAGATAGCTGTGTAGGGAACATAGACAATTCCTAGTCTGTGAATCATGATAGACATCCAAATGAAAGAAGGAAATAACAACATTTTATTGAGTAATTTTTGAAGAAAAAACTACCTTATTTTGATGGAACTACTGATCTATTAGTTTCAGATTAATGGATCTGTAACACTGAATAAAATTTTTATGTTCTCAAATGTTTGGATCATGAAAAAGTCAATTTGGATGTCTACAATTTGGAAACAAAAGTATATCAATACTATGATCTTATCAAGAATATGTGGAAAAAAGATAAAACTAATTCCACTTATTGTGATGAGTTTAAGAATATATATTCCAATAATTACTTTCATAATAATACCATGATGAAGATATAGAAGGTGTTACTTTAGCTATTGAAAAGGGATATTGAATCAATTAATACTAATGAAGATAATATTACAATACATATGAGGTACGCCTCAGGTATTACCATCAAACCTGAAAGTAATGCTGTTCAATTAATTATTAGATTAAATTGATGTATATAAAGAGCACTGTGAATATATTGTTCAATGTGCTATCATTTTGGAAATGGAGGATGGAGTTACACATTCAACTTATAGATTTTCCTGGAAAAGGAAAGAAGATTTCAAATTAAAACCTAAAAAACCAGGAGATAATAAGATATTATTTCCTTTATGTGAAATGTGTGTGTATAAAAATGGGTGAAATAATAATGATGGGATTATTATAAAATTTAATTGTGGAGGATAAAGTCATCAATATTTCAATTGCTGAAGTGTTTGGAATAAGATAGACAATGATAAAAATAGAGAGAAAGATTAAAAGAATTCATCTTCCACAATTTACCGATTCATCTGTAAGGAGAATGGTCATTATATACACCAGTACACAAACCCAAGGATTAATGGTGATGAATGACATTAGTAACTCCTTATGCTAAGGGAAAAGGGAAAATCTCCAACGTTCACTATTTTTGACTGGCATTGTGATAAAAATATATTGAAATGAACACGTACTATCAACTATATAGCTGTTAATGTATTATTTTAATATGAATGTACCCATCATTAATATATTATTATTTTACAAGGGTATCAAGATTCCACACAAATGATTAGATGTTTAATTAGAAATGGAAACTATAACAACCCAACATTAAATGAAGGTACAAATCATTGTTTTAATTAAAAATTCTTTAGTTCAAATACATTAATTAAAATTAATGTAGTCTTAGAGGTCATGTGGTGTCTCTGGATTTTTCACACCCCAGATCCCTTGAATTTGGAGAAATTGTATAGAATTCAAGGTTAGTATAAATTGTTCCACCTATCCCACAAAATCTCACATAACCCAACATGGTATTTTTGAGGGGAAAAGGTTGCCACACAGTTATATAAAACCATGATATCCTATGAACCTACCCATTTAGAATATTAGAGGTGTGTGACAAATCCTTTATTCAAAGATTTCACATAGTTTAACAAACAATGAACATATACCATGTAGACTCCTACCTTAGGAAGATCATTGAACAAATTATGTTCATGGTTAAGCCAACCATGCGGCCAAACCAAAATACCTAGGTATGTCTTTGGAATGATGATCATTTTTTCGTAAGTGTTTTGATACCATACCCCTTAATTATTTTCTCCCAGTGGAAAGAACACCCTCCACTTCTCCCGTGACTTCTCCTCATGAAGAAATCCTCCTAATATTTTTTATTAAAACATTATATGGAATGAAAATCAAATTATATTTATAGAATTAGTTCCACTTACGTAATGTAACCAATCCAATTTCATTCTATTTTAGTTTAATTTTTCATCCATTACTCGATTATGGGGTGGGATCATTCACCCTATTATGAAGGTATAGGTATGCTTCTCTAATTGTTTTCCATTATACATTGAATCTAAAGATGATATTGAATGTGTAGTCATCTACGTCCCAAATGTTGGTTGTTTAGTAGTTTTCCCATAAATTCATGTTGTTTTCATAGCTTACTCCCTGTGCCTCATTCATGTCATTGTTTTTGTTTTAATAATTTTCCTTCATACATTATAAATCATTTCAAGAATGATGATATACATCTACAGACCCAAGTTTTCTTATGGGAGGATTTCTACCTCATTATTGTACACCCCATTGGGTGAATCATCTTAAATTTAACTCTATATTATAAATAAATAAATATCTAACAACCGCTTATGTTCTTGTCTTGCCATGGAAGAAAAATTACCTTTTCTATATTTTATTTTAGTTGACAAAAGAATCATCTATGTTTTTTTTCATGAACATGGAATTGAATTTATGTTCATTATTAATTTAATGGACTAATTTTAATGGATTGTAATGATAATATAGGGAAAGAATAATTATTCATATATTTATATGTATATAATTTATGAATTGAGGCAACCTAGGTAATATTGGTCTTGATTATCATATTTTTAAAGAGGTAACCCAACATGTTATTATTGTTATTATGAGTATTCTATTCATAGTTGATGGTGAATGATGGTTAAGGGACTTGTTATTAATTATGTTTCATGATACCTTATATCAGGTGTTAATCATGAATACTCACACCATTATACATAAATTTGAGAAATGTGATCAACGTTCCATATCAATCAGTATTGGGTGTTAGACAAGAAAACTCACCCAAGCATCTCAAATTATGGGAATGAAGAATTTCATTCATTATGAGATTCAGTGGCTGTACACTTGATGAATGATATAGCTCATTAGACTAATTTTGGACGTTTGAGTTATGCCCTGAGTCTAGGTAGAATGTAGTATACATATATATTCCTACCTATTTCCTCCCACACATTGCCACATATTTTTTATAGTATATAACAATATATTTACATATGTATATTTGTTTACTGTATATATGGTAGTCTGATCAGACTCTCATTCTGTTCCATACCAAACTAGGAAGAACAATAAAGGATTCCTATAGGATCCTAAGATGACTGGTATTTATTATTTAGCATTATTTATATTTTATTATACCTAGACATTTATATTCTATGTAGACTAGATGGATTATTTATAGGCATCATTGGTGGTGGAATAATGAGTTAATATCACACCTTACTCAAATCATCTTTAACAACTGAGTAGACTTCTAGTCTTCCTATACGGATTTCAAAAAGTTCCTAGTTAAGAATTTTTAATTCTTTTTACCTATATCTTAGAGAAAGGGAGAAGATGATCGAGCATATTCTTGTGATTCTAGGGGAGCAATGTTTTTTTTATTTTTTTATTTTTTATATCATGTGGTATATTACTAATCCATATTCCCTTTTTTGTATATCAACATGACCTAACATCATTGTTTATGAAATTGCCTTTGTATTCTCATATATAATATAGTTTTTGGATTTCTATGATTTTACTATTAATTATTTCATATCCATCCATTATTCCCTTAACAGTATCATGATTCTTCTATTGTATTATATTTATTATTATATATGTGGTTCCACACTGACATGAGGGTATATTCTCACCACTATACCACTATATACCCTCTCTTGTTGTCGGTAGCCACTAGCATATGTGTATTGATGTATGAGGGCATATAACACATCGTTGTGGGGCACCAATCAAGTGGATATTGGGTTATGATATTACAATGCAGCATCATAGGTTATTTTTTTCCAATGACTTGGTATTTGGTTTTTATATAGGATACTAATAAATAATGGAATTTCGTAATGATCCAATTTCATGGAGTCGCTTACCCATGTACCAGAAAAACCAAAACTACACGGGATGGGTTATTTTTGTTATTGTATTTAACATGTTACTATTAATAACAGTTCACCATCGGGGTACATAAATGATTTGTGATTTAATTATTTATCATGTTATTTATATGTATATGTTTTCATTTTTTTTACAGAAATGAGTTAACATCTCATTCATTGTTATATAAATATTTGGGATGTTAGGCCCTAAATTTTTCTATAACACATCTACCTTTTCAAACATTTTAATGCTACGTATAGTTAGTCCATTGATTGTTATAAAATTGAAATCGGATGACATTTCATTATGGTAAGGTATAATTGGATTAAACTAATGTTATTGAATCATTCTAAAATGGGTCATCCCATATATATTGGTGGTGATAAATTAATTATCAAACATTCCACGTTGTGGGTTCTGTATGAATATGTTCTCAGCAATGTTATCCATCTATTTATATAAAATAATATCAAATGAATGATGTTAAAACCCACAAAATAAAATTTGTTCAACTAAATGGGATTCCAAATGTATTGTAAAGGGTGTTTCACACTATACTATGCAATTTGAACTCCCTATTATAGAACCCCTATTGTTTGATATGATCCCTATATAAATAAAAGTCCTTATTAATTGGTAGTTGGGAGTCTCATATGTTCATATGCCCAGTAATTCACTTTTCCTAAGTAACAAAATTCATACATTAGAGGAGGAATATATGGGTGATATTTTCTAGGGGAAGGATGCTTACCTATTGTAGAATATATCTGTAAAATTTTGATTGTAAAACCCATTTTAGAGGAATGCATTTGGAATTATTGAATGTTTCCATCCCGAAATCCTTGGGTCATATACTAAGAAGATAGTGAAAAGAAAAATTCCTAGGTGATGGGCCATGAGACCTAGTTATTCCACATAATGTCCCACCTATGTAACCACATGATATTCCTAATATGGGAACTGATGCCAAGTTTCAAAAAGAGTTTATAACTAAGATGCAGTCTATGAAATGTGTCACTTTAGCATCCCTAACAATGGAATTGTTTACTTGGGTTTTCTAGAAGTATAATTCTTTCAATTTTAAGGGGGTGGAAGAATGCATGTTGGTTAGTCAAATCTAGGGTCTTTGATTTCTATCTTCATGAATCTATAGATGCCTCCAGAGGAGAGAGTCGATATCACTACCTATAGGGTGTGTGAACCTACAAAGGGATGGTAGGATTTCATTAACCAGAAATACCAACATCATGGAATAATCTAGAGAACGTCTAGATGATATATTATGAATACTTATTTCCTCAGAATTTGAGGGATGATTGGGCTGGACGATTCACAGACCTCCAGTATGGAACTATGTTGGTAATGGAATATTCTTCTATTTGTAATGATATTCAGTGATAAATTAAAATATTATTTGGTTATGTGTTTAAGAAAACGAGGTGATTATAGTATTGGCTATTATATACCATTTTATCCTAGGTTAATGTATTTTGGTTGATTACTATTTCTGAGATACTAAACCTGACCCTTATTACTGAGAGGCATTTAAGGGAAGCTGATGGTGGGAACCAGATCAGTTCATCATCCAAAATTCCTAGTGTATCTTCTAATGGGGGAATGAAATGATACAATTTTTATCATGGGGGTAGAAGTAGTAAGATATATTATGCGGATTTTGTTTATTTTTCAACAGTTCAGTAATACATGTCACACAAAACACATGTGTATACGGGATCTAGTGTAGTGAAGAGGATGCAACAGGGAATGCCTCATCCATCACTTATACAAGACATATCCATTAGTTTATAGAGAGTGAGGATCTGCATATACACAATTTTATTGTGGTGTTTTCATTATTATCTCTTAGTAGGTAGCTGGATAACCACAAACCTTTCAGGCTGAGGTTATGGTAGAGGTAGAAGTAGTCTGACTTAGGATCTATATTTCTAGTAGAGAGGACATGTTCATGAAGTGAAGTTGTGAATAACATCCACAGTGTAGTCAAATTAGATATTTTACCACCTATTTCAAAGTATTATATTGACATAGATTCTAATATCTGAGGTAATATCCAACTATCCTATACCATAGTGTCTACTTTATTTGACATTGGTGTGTCATACTTAGTTATATCTAAGAAAATTCTAGAGATATATGCATCAAGATATAATATTACTATGGAATTATGAAACAAAAAACCCTATTGATTAATTTATAAGAGAGAATTCATAGTTGTCATTATTTTTCCCTTAAGATAGGCATATATATTTTCATATAAAATATTTTTTTCCTTAACATGATAGTGTCAGATTTAATTATCAGTATGGACTAGTTAGTACCCTTTCAATCCCATATTGAATACTATTATTAATGGGAAACACATACATCACTAGATATTGGTAGAAGTATCCACAATGAAGAATGGTATGTTCATGTGTCTTGAGAAGGACCAATAAATAAGGGGTTTGGTAGAGCGATAACACAGATTTTAATTATTTTCCATGATAATCTGGGGTTATGAACCATTGTTTTACAACATTTGTTGGATTATTTAAAGGAATAATTTATTAATGTATTTTCATGGACCCCACTAATATTATTAGTATAGTTCTCCAATGATCTATTTCCATGAGTATAATCAATGAGAATTCATCTTTACTGGAAGAATCCAATCGAACTTATAGAGCATTTGAAATAGATGGATGATCTTGAAGCTAAAGGATTTACATGGCCCAACATTTCTCCCTATGGTTCAACAATAAAAATTTTCAAGAAGGAAAATAGAACCATTAGTAATTTCAAGGATTATTTACGGTTAAACAAAATTGTGAAAAAGAATCAGAATCCACTTACCTTTATAGATGACCAATTTTATTAGAATGAATGAGTGATTTTATTTTTAATGATTTCATTGAGGAATTTCTATCATCAGGTAGATGTGTGGTCTTCAGACATACCTTATATTGCATTCCGAATCTGTTATGGTCTTTATGATAACTTGGTTATGTCAGTTGGTCTCATGAATGTGCCAACTATTTTCATGGATCAAGTGAATCAGGTTTTCCCCCATAAATGTATTCATTTTTGGTTCTTTTTAGTTGACATATAAGTTTATTGTTTTTCTCATCCTGAACTTTCCCAAATTTAAATGATCATGTACAATGAGAGGGACCCATTATTTTTTTGGGATTAATAAATTCCACATTCTTATAGTCCATATCCAATTCCTAGGTCACATGATCATAGAGTCGGTGTATCCATATACTAAGAGAAAGTGATAGATTTAGTTTCCATTGAATAAACCTTTATAGTATTTGAAATATAATGTTTTTATGGATAGATGGGTATTATAGATGTTATTTGAGGATTTATCACACATTTTAAAACCGTGTTTTGGTCTAACTAAGAATCGTGTGAAATATATTTGGTTAAAAGTTTGTGAAGAATAATTTCATGAATTGAAAGGATTATTGACTTCAATAATGATATTAAGTCTTCCAGATTTCGGCAGAAGAATTATAGTTTATTGAGAATCATCTGATGTCATGTTGGGACATGTTGTGTTGCAACATGAAAGAATATCATATATTGGGGCCTCATGAGAATAATTACTTAACAAATTTCTTCAATATAGCTTTAATAGTTCATGATTTTATCTATTGGAGAAATTATTTTATATGGGAGCATTTCATAGTTTTCATGGACCACAAATGCCTCAAGTGCATCCTTAGACATCATTAGATAAATATTAGGTAGAGAAGATGGGTTGAGTACTTAAAATATTTATATTTTGGGATTGCCTATATTTCTGTAAAAGGAATTGTTATAGCTAATTCTCTAAGCCAGAAGACTATGTCACATGTAGTTTAGGAGACCAATAGTTGGTAAAAGCTCATTCTTATTAGAAATTTAGGTTGAAGTTAAGGATGATCATTTGAAGATATTACTCTCAAAATTATTAGTGACATAAACCCTTTAGGAATTGGTGAAAATGGGGAAAATCATAGATATATTGGACTTAGTCTTATGTAATATTATCTAAGGGTTTCTTAATTAGATGGATATGGTTGAGGCGGCCGGTGGTGGTGTGGCCCAGGGCACTAAGGTGAAATCCTTCAAGGAGGTGGTTTGAGGGGATGACAGAGTGGATGACCTTGATTTTGGATGTATACCTTCGATTCAGCTGGAACGTCGAAGGCCAGAGTTAATAGAGGGGACAATTATGGTGGTGGTCTCTAGTCAAGAGATGAAAAGTGTGGAGGAGATCCAAAATCTATCCATGGTGACTAGATTCAGACCATTTAAACCTATGATCGATGTTTTTAGGGATTTTGTGGATTCCTGGGATCTCCAACATTCGGTTGTAGTTTCGTAACTTTCGCAGTTTGCGTTCATCATCCATCTTTCTTCTAAAGCTGATTTGGTGCATGCTTGGTCGAGGGAAGGGAGATGATTTGGTTCTCACCACTTCACTCTATCAATATGTTCTAGGGAGTGTATTTATGGAAAATAATCCTTCAAGGGGGTGTAATGGATTAAATTTTCGGTGCATCCTCTACCACTTTATAATCCGTCGATTCTGGTGGTAGTGGGGGATTTTTTGGGGAGTTTCCTCTATTTGGATAGGCTGACGGAGAGGATTCAGGACGCAGTTAGTCCACAAATATGTGTGTATATGATCCTCTCAAATATGTTTCGATCTCGTATTTTGAATCGCTCCTTTGAGGGGTTTAGGTGGTGGTAGAGGATTGTGTATTTAGATCCTCTACATTTGTGTTCAGCCTGTGGTTTTCAAATCCATGAATTGGAATTATTTTGGAGGAAGAAGAAGTCCGTGTGGCCCTGTGAAACTTCAGATTCTCAAAGAAATATTATGTCAGGTTCCTTCTCAGGCTCGGTGGATACCGCAACAGAGAAGCTGGGGTTGCATATCCTCTAGGGTATGACAGTTCCATCCAATGATTCTACTCCATCATCGACATTGGTGATGTATCAGGTCATTGACCCATCTTGTGCGTTGGGTTTTCCAAGTGGTTTCAGATATTGGTTGGGGAATGTGGTTCCTTTCTCTGAAAATAGAAAAGTGGTCTTCTCGGTGTCAGTGGATGTTGCATCCTCTGGTTTCTTGCCATTGGATCCTGGGAAGTGGGCCCTAGAAAATTTGAATCTGGATCCTTCCTGGGTGTCTTCTATGTCTTCCTCCACTAAGGTTGAAAATAAAAAAAACAAGGTGAGATCGGCGATGGCCACTGTCTTTCCTATAATATACTCTTCACCCTGGTCAGAGGTGTGTTTCTCTTTAGTGTTTCCCATGCTCGCAGGGAAGATGTCTAACTTGGCGATGATAATTAGACCTGATGGGTTTCACCCATCTCGTCTAAGGGATGGCTTCCCTGAGGGGGTGGCGAAGGAGATAGAGTTGGCATGTACATCACCACAGAGGTTGATAATGTTATCTGTGTTCCAGGACGAAGGGCCTCCATCTACTCTATCTAAGTGGAAGGGGAGTCGGTTCTCTCTGTTGGAGGAGGATGATATTACTCTTAAAAAACTTTTTTCCCTAAGAATGGTCACTTTTCGGAAGGTTTCTCCCATCTGATGACACGGTCGATGGCTAAGGGGGACTGTTTCAAGGAGTTGTTTGTGCCATTCCTAGTTAACCTTTCCTGAAGGGAAAAATATGTACAACGTTAATGTCGTATGTGATTATCTGGAATGCACGGGGTCTGGGGGGTGCATGCAAAGTGTTCTTTCCTGGCTTTTGAATCAAGGATGCTGGGATCTGTGATGGTGGTGGCTCTATAACTTTAACAGGGTCCTAGTAATTTTAGTGTTTTTGCTAAGAAGTTTGGGTTTTCCAATCATTTACATGGTCACCCGGTTAACAGACACATCTAGATCTTTTGGAATAAAGGTATTCAGGTGGAGGTTGTTCAGGTAATAGAGTAGTTTATTTTAGTAAAAATATAGTTTAGAGGGTTGGAAGTTATGTTTTCTTTTGTTTATGATAACAGAAATTTTCTAGAAATAAGGATCTTATGGGAGTATCTTAGTTCGTTTGAGGCAGCTGGTTTATCATGATTTTTCGGAGGAGATTACAATGCCATCGCTGATATCTCAAAGAAGAAGGGTGGTTCTAGGATGTGTAATAATGGTTCTCTGGATTTTAGTAACTGCATTTCCAGTAAAGGACTCATGGATCACGGTTTGGAAGGGAACAAATATTCCTTGTGTAATAACCGTAGATGTGGTAGTAGAATCCGGTGCAGAATGTATACGTGTCTTTCTAATTTACAGGGTGTGATCTCTTTTTCTACAAGCTCGGTAGTTCATCTACCTCATGTTTGTTCAGCTCATTCACCATTGCTAGTGGAGTTGAATGATGGAAATTTGGAAAATATTATGTTCAAATACTCGGTGAATTAGCATAATTGGGAGGGTTTCATACAAATGAAGAAGGATTATTGGGAGCATGAGATGAATTAGAGAGCTTGGGTGGGACTTTCTACATGTCTCAAATGACTTATGAATGATATTATCGGGTGTCTTAGGAGTAATGATACTACTAATGACTCTTTGGAGGCAATGATGGAGTAAATCAACCATCATGAAGATATGATTCTACAAAACTGGGATGACTAAATCTTCATTTAGCTATGTGATAGTCATGTCTTGCTTGCAAAAATATTATTGGTGGAGGAGAAGGATCTCCGATAGAGACCCAGTGTTTTCTTTCTTAAATAAGGATATCTGAATAGAGGGTTCTTCCATGCATGCTTTAAGGAGTTTCAAAGCTCTATGATTAATACAAGGTTAAAGGATGGTTCTTTCTCGTCTGATGTGGATGCTTCTGGAAGGATGGCACTTGCGCACTTTGAGCCGTTGCTAGTTGGTGACAGGGTAAGGCCTCCGAGAGAGGAATTATAATTTTTCGAATCCTGAATTCTTTATTGGGAGTATTCCCAGGAAGATTAAGTGGGAGAAAAATTGGTCTCTGTAGGATGTACCTTCTAGTGAGGAGGTATGGGTGGTGGTTCACAGTTTTCCTCCGGAGAGTACTCCTGGACCTGATTGTTTCCCATGTGCATTCTATGATACTGTAGGAAGATTTGTGTGTCCAATGGTTATAGAGGCAGTATAATACTTCTTTCGGGGAGGCCCTCTTAACAGTGGAATGTGTTCCTACTGGTGGTGATTATTCCAAAAATGAAAACCCCAGCTAAAGTGGAACAATATCGTTCAATCTGTCTATGTAATGTTTCGTACATGTTCATAGCAAATCACACGGAGAGGAGGCTGAACATGGTGATACCGAATATCATCTCTCAAGAACAAAATGGTTTTTTTAAAGGCAATAGTATTCCAGGGGTGATGGGAGTGGCTCAAGGTTTGATGGAGGATGCGAACAAGAATCTAATTGGAGAAAATGTTATTATACTAGTGTATATGGAAAAGGCATATGATAAACAATAATATAACATTATTATTAGGGTGATGAGGTAGATTGGGGTTTTGGAGTGGGTTGTGATTTATGTTTCCGACGCTTCTCCTCCCCTTGGATCACAATTTCACTTTTAGGGAAGGGGTTTGGTTTCTTCAAGAATTTAAGGGGGTGAGTCATGGTAACCCATTGTCCCCCACCTTATTTATCATTGCTTAGGAGGCATTGTATTTGAATATTTACAGGAACGTAGTTGACATGAAAATTCTACTCTATATTTTGAAGGCATCAGATGGTTCCTCTTCCCATATCATGTTTTCTGATGACATTTTGGTTTTTATCAATGGAAGGAGGTCATAATTGGTTTATTTCATGAGGCTCATGGAGGTTTATGGAAGGATAATTGACCAATGGATCAATTCAAGGAAGAGTAATGTCTTTATTTCTAAGAAATGTTCTAGATGTGGAGAGCAGAACATCCAAGATATCCTAGGGATCTATTAGATTCGGCTTCCTATGATTTATCTTGGGGAGCTTATCTATCCTAGTCATGTGAAAAAAGTTTTCTTCGAGGATCTCCTTGGTTAAATTGATGGAACGATATAAAACCAGATGAATAGGTTTCTTTATTTTGGGGGTCGGGTGGTGTTTCTCAATAGTATTAATCCTGCACTCCTAGACATGTACTGTCTATCATTTCCCCTCCGAAGAGGATTATTATTATTATGGAGTTGATTATGAATAAATTTTATTGAACGCTAATGACACAGGGAGGGATCATTGGGCCTCGTAGACCTAGATGGCGAATCTGGTTGAGGAAGGAGGGGTGGTCCTTAAAGACCTATATATAGATATGCAATACATGCAGGCGTGGCTAGATTGGGATTTCCTTAATGGGAACTCTATGTGGGAGATGACTTTAAGGGTGAGATGTGGTATTCACTGGGTAGATTGGGATATGAGAATGTTGTATAGATTGGGACTGACATTGGTATCACATCTAAATGTGTTGCAGGGTTCCACTCGGTGGGTGATGGGGTGTGGGGATATTAATTTATGGACGGACAAATGTCTTGGAGAGACACTATTTTTTCCATGGAGTCCTGTATTGGAAATGTCAATGAGGGATGCCTGCCACAATCCCAAGTTACTGGAGGCCATTCTAAATGAAGACCAGAAGAAAGTCCTCAGTGGAGTTGTTCTCTCTATGGAGGCTGATCAGTTATGTTTTACTGAATCTAGCACAGGGTAGTTCAAGGGACATGATTACCGTGACATCATTCTCCAGGGAGGGATCCAGGATCAGTGGATCATTCTTATGTGGTCTAAGTAGCTTCCTACAAAGATGAGTTTGTCTGTTTGGAGAGCGCGAAGCCATGCACTTACAAAAGAGGATAATAATCAGAGGAAAGGGGTACGTCTGTTACTGTGATGTTACTGTTGTATCAATCCTCAGGGTGGAATCGCAGATGCACCAGATTATAAAGAGATAATTGGTGGTGTATCTCTGGAACACAATGGATAGGTGGGGTAAGATCTCAACGTCATGTGCTTCCATTCACGAGTTTGTAGCGTCCTTGTTTGTAGGTGTGGAATAGCAGGGAAAGAGGAGTAAGGTCCACTATATTATTCTCACAGTGATATTCTTGACTCTGTGGGAGGCACGAAATGATGATACACATGAAGGAAAGATCTCAGTTCATCTTCATTTGGTGAGAATGAAAGGGTAGGTGCGTGAGTTAGGTTCTCTGGTGACGGGTGGGTTGCACTCTGATTTTATATGATATCTTCTTAACATACATTTATCTCGCTATGATACTCAAGGAGGTTGGGTGTGTTGGAAGCCTCCAAGCACCGGGTTGAAGCTCAATGTGTATGGATCCTTTTTGATTGGGAAAATGCATGGGGGGTTAAGTGAAGGACAAGAATGGATCTGTGTTGGGGTTTTTAGTAGCTTTTAGGGTCCAGGGAACTCGTTGGGTGCAGAGGTACAAGCATTGCACTATGGCCTGATGATTTGTAAGAGTTTTGGCTTGATGACTTCGGAGGTGGAGTCATATTCTGAGGTTCTGGTTCGAGCATTATAGGGTGCAAGGGTTATGCCTTGGGACTTGACCTATTTGGTTCATGGGTGCAGTTCATAAATCATCATGGAAGTGCCATTTGTCATATACCCAGAGAGGCTAACATTGCTATTGATGCCCTTTCTCAAAGTAGTTGTCTCGAATATCCTTTGATTATTTTTGATACAGTGGGATCTTTATCTCAGGAATTCATTAGTATTGTTATGGGGGATGCTCTAGTGCTTCATCATTATAGACCATCATGATCTCTTATTGTGTGTATGGTTTGTGAAAACAGAATAAAAAGTAAATTTCAGTCAAAATAAAAAATATATTATATAAGATGATGATTCATCTTCTAGTTGGACCATTGATAAGGAAGAGACTTTACACATCAATGGGTGTGTTTAGGTCATGGAAGAAATCAATGTGGAGCAGATGTGGGAATTTTATTAACTTGATTTGGGCGATTTGAGCTGATTTAATAGATATGTATCAAGAAAAATGTCATCATAATTTGTGGCCTACTGAGAAATTAAATATAGCATGTTTTGTAACATGGTGTTCTATTTGTCAGCTGGTGTAGGTGGAACATGTATGACTGTCAAGAACTTTATCTTTGTTGTCCATTTTCGAGTGTAAATGGAAATATGTCTCTATGGGCATCTTGAGAGGTTTTCCTATAACACATCATGAAATTTATAACATTGGGGGAATCATTGAATGTTTGAAAAGGGTCTCATAATTCGAATAAGTTACAGTGACCTTCTCGGTAGATGAGATATAGAGGCTATATATTAGGGAAACAATACTCATTCGTGGAGCTCCTTGATCTATATTATCTAATAGAGATGATCCATTGATTTTTTAGTTCTTACAGGGTTTGTTGAAGGCCTTGGGTACACATGTTCTTTTGAGCCGGACCTATCAATCTCAGACTGACTAATAGATAGATATGTATGAATTATATGTTTTTTGCCATGACCTATTCATGTGTCTATGATTTTGGGGGTTCATCGTAGAAATAAATACCCATATTTGAGTTAGAATATATTAATAAATTTTAGGATATAATTCAAATAGGTCCTTATGATGATTATTTGGTAGGGCTTTTTGATCACCAATGTGCTAGTTATAGTTTGGTGAGGAATATTTTCATAGAAATTGACTCATCTAGGAGGCATTAGATTGTATCTAGATGATAAAAATGTTTATGTTAATAATACTGTCTAGATATTAGTCATACCTAAATCTACAATAATAAACTCTTGATATTGAGGTTGGAGATCTGGTTATCGTGCATGTTTCCCCTTGGGTGGGCCATTGCCAAATTTAGAGGAAATGTAATCTCTGGCATCAATTTGTTGGAAACCTTCATGATTTTATGGGAATCAGAGTAGTGGGTTTTTAAATAGAACCACCACATAGATACCATCCAATTAATTATGTCCTTAACATATATCAACTTCATTGGTACTATCTAGATCTTTCACATTCTCTACTATTTGGTGAGGTTGAGTTAGAGATGGAAGTTAATGTTTTAGAGTATCCATTTAATTTTCTATATCAGAGCATGAAGATTCTCTAATGATTTTCAGTCTCTATATTATAGGTGCTATGGATGTATAACTATGTAGAATATGAGACTTGTGTATTGGAAGCTGGTATATAATCCCAATGTCCGGAACTCTTCTAATATGATTCCTCTTTTCCATTTAATGGAAAACTCAAGGATGAGTTTCTTCAAGGAGGGGAGTTTGTAATGACATGGGTTTTTCTTATGGTAATGATCATTGTTTTTTGTGTTAAATTTTATAGTTTTGACCATGTATTTGTGCCTAATGTATTCATGAAAATCACATGGTTGTCTTGAGTTTTTTTTGGAGAATAAAGCCCCCAAATTTGGAGAAATAGACTTGGCCACACTACTATATGAAAACATGCAGCCTAGACCACATAGATTCTAATAGAAATGAGGGGTGTTTTATAAAAGAGTAGGGGATTCATTGGTTTATGAAACCATATGATCCTAGGTGGACACCCATGTGGAGTTTCATAGGTGTCTGACTTATGATTTTTTCACTACATTCACAAGGCTAGAAAAATCATGTGCCTCGCCCATGTGGGGTCCCTCCTTAAGGAGATCATGGAACATGGTTGGCACATGGTTTCCCCAAAAAGTCTCCAAACTATTACTGCTAAGTAATATTGTGTAAAAATTACATTTTACATTATTTGTTTTAATACCTCATTCTTTTATTATTTTCACTCCAGCAGACAGAAAACACCCTCTTCTCCCATGAGAGATCATCCTTAGACTGTTCCCCATGTCTTTTAGATTACTCCCCTATCTAGACTCCACATAAATCACCATAAAAATAATTGGATCCTTATCTTTGTTCTCTTTAATCCTCTTGAATCATATATCAATTTAACCTTCCAACTATTCATTAATTTTGGTGTGATCTCATTTGCACTATATTCATGGAGTTATTTTTTTTCACATATTTATTCTATTCAAATTAAAATATGAAGATTATATTTGGTGTGGATTCATCTATGGACCAATGGTAAGAGTAATTGTTGTTTTCAAAAAAATTCTTCATGACCTCATAACATTTCTAGTGTGCTTCAAGCCATTAATTTCCTTGCATTGGCTTAAAATGTGGGCTTCATTTTTGAATCTATTCAGCCATGCTTTAATACTCCCACTGACCCATGTTCTCTTATTAGAGGATGTATACCTCATCTGTGACTACCGCTTTGGGCTAAGGAAAAAAATTTCCCTCTTTATTATAAATTATAGAATAGTAATTCACTGTATATCTTTCTGTCATAAGTAGGAAATGAAATTTCCATCATTCTATAAATTATTCTTGATGACCAAGAACCATTGATTTTTATTCTTGAAAATGGAATTAAATTTACATGCTCAATTAATTCAGTGGATTAATTTAAATGAATGGTAATGGGTAGAAATTCCATTCCATGAGATTCATGTATTTATATGTATTCAATATCTTAATTGTGACATAGTTGGTTATATAGGGATTGATTATCATATTGATTAAGAGGAAATACCTCATGCTATTACTATTATTATTATTATTATGACAACTCCATTACTAGTGTATTGTGAACAATGCTTAAGGTACTTTTTTAGAATGATATTTTATTCACCCTTATATCAAGTGTTGAGTACGATGTCTCTCACTATTATACCTCTATTTAGGTGTTTGGAATGGCTATCCACGTTCCTTTATATCGGGTGATGGGAATGACAACTCACCCAACCACCTCGAATGTTGGAAAGGATATTTTAGATTTATTATGAGTTTCATGCTATGTACCCATTTTGAATCTTATAACTCATTTTACTAGTTATAGACACCCCTGGAATTCCCTTTGTATAGAAAGAACATAGTATCCATCTACATGCCTACATATGACTGCATGTACATATATCATATATGTTAATAAATTATATAACTGTATAAAGGGTATTCTAATCAATCACTAATATCATCCCATGTTGAAGAAGGAAGAGTTATCCAAGTGTTCTTTTGGAACTTGAAGTGGATGCAATTTGTTGTTTAGCATTGATTACTTTTCATTTTACATACACACTACTATGCTATATAAACTGGATGGATTATTTATAGACATAACTGTTAGTTCTCTATTGAGTTTATCTCATAAACTACACGGGATACCAATCTTACCAGATTAGAAATCATGTCAAAAGGATTTTATAAGGGAAAACACCTGGTTACAAATGCTTCATTCATTTTATATATATTATGGAAAATTAGATAAGTGGACGGAGCGTATGCTTGTGATACTAGTAGAGTAGTGTTTAGTTATTTGTATATTTCATGTTGTATATGACTATCTCATTTTCCACTACTTTGTATACAGGAATGTCATGAAATCATTTTATATGACATATCCTATAGATGTTTGTATTTATTTTAGTATTTTGGTTGTTCATGATTCTTGTAGTAAAATATTGTGTTTGTTTTCACTATGTCATCTTCTGTATCATGACATATCTTTTATATGATATTTATTATTATATTATATAAAACACTCTAATATAATGGTAGAGTCTCCCCACCAAACTATGATAGACCCTCATTGCTTTTCGACAACCAGTAGCATCCAGCTAGGTGGTCTTGAGGCCATGTGACCCACCAAATTAAGACATGAGTTAAGTGGATCCAATGTGAGGTCATTATAGAAACCACTAATGATAAAATGATCCCTTATGAAGTGTATGATTCCTCTCTAGTTGGTGTTTTTGGGAATGTGCTTCATAAAAATCATAGAATTCATCCTTTGATGAAATTTGATTTCATCTAAGGCATGTATTGTCTTTTTCTACATAAATCCCAAATCTATTACTGAGGAAGGGAATTAAATATTGATATTGAAAGAAAAGAAATAATAATATATCCATGTCAAGATAAGTAGTAATATAAAATGGGGAATTAATCGTATTATGGGTCATAATTCCCATTCAAAAGGGGTGTTTATCTCTATTCTTATGGAAAAACAAGACATCGATGATATACTTATTTTATAGGAATTTTTTTTATATTTTTGTAGGAGTTTAATAATATTCTGCCAAAATGTGATATTGAGTTATCGATAGAACTCATACCTGGTTCCATTAGAATTTCAAAGTCTCTCTATAGAAGGGACTTCATCTTGTCAGAGAAATTAAAGAAACAACCGTAGGAAAACCATTAGAATGGATTCAATCTTCATTGTGTGTCACCATAGGCTGAACCTATTACTTTTGATAACAAAATAAATATAGATCAATGTGACTATAAAATGATTATTAACACTTTATCAATTTAAAAATTAGTAAAAAGTATCATCTCTATTGTAATGAATAACTTTTGATCAACTGTACTGAGCTAAAAAAATTTCCATGATTGACCTAGATTCTGGATATCATTAATTTAGGACTAATAATGATGATATAATCATGTATAAATTAAATAAAATGTATCTATACTATAAATATGTAGTGATTAGATTTGATCTTCCAAAATCCCCCACTAACTTCATGGATTTAATTAATATATTCTTTAGAGATTATCTGGATTAGTTTTTTTTCACCTTTATATACAATATTATTATCTATTAAATGATCAAGGAAGATCTTGAAGGCTGCAAGAAAATTGTACTAAAGACCCTATAAAATCATATGATATATTAAAATATTACAATTTGTGATTTTATTCTATAGAAGTTTTCAGTTTTTGGTCATATAATATCAAGATATGGTATATCAGTAGATCTATCAAAGACGATGGCTAATTAATGATGTCCAATACCATCCCTAGTGACTGAGATCCATAGTTTTCATAGTTTAGCTTGAGATTATAGATAATGTGTGGATAATCACTTATGACTATCTAATCCTCTAAAATTGTTAACACTAAAGGGGTCCAAGATCCTTTTGAATAATGAATGTGTGGAAAATTTCATGGAACTGAAGAGAATATTAGTCAATACACATGTTCCTAGATCTACCTCTAGTTAAAAAGGGATATTAATTTATAGTGATGAATAAAAGAACTTATATGTATGTTTTCATTTGTATAATTATATAGTTATTTGGAATTCCTTATGAAATCTGATGGTTCATGAGAAAAATCTCATAGTTTATAATTTAGAGATAGATGTGGTATTTTTTTGACTAAAAATATTGATGCATTACCTTTATAGAGAAAGGTGTGATATATATACATATAGTGATCATTATATATTAAAATATATATTCTCATATAATATGTTTTATATGTTCCAAAGAATAAAATTAGAGATGTTTAAGGATTATAACTTCTCAATACATTACCACCATGGGAATGAGGATAAGGTGGGTGGTGCTTTTAGTCGAAAGGATCATGGAATCTTATATTTAATAGGATTTAAAAATCTGAAAATAGTTTTATATTTCAATGGAGGGATCTCAGAATAAGGATGAATGGTTGAATAATCATATCTTAATATATTTAATGTTCATCCAGTTATCAATGTGATGATTAACGAGGTGTATATGGATGAGTTAGAGAGGAAAAATAAGAATAGAAACATTTATCAGCAAAACATTTATCATAATGGAATGACATTGTTTATTAATAGTGTATGTGTTCTATCCATACTAGAACTGATGTAGTTGTTAGAAGATATCGTTGTTATTTATTCTCTATTAATCCTTGATGTGTATAGATGTATAGAGATTTCAAAATAATATATCTGGCAGGATGGCATGAAGAGAGATGTCGCATAGTTTCTATCTCTGTACATGGCATGTATTCTAGTTAAGGTTCAAAGAAAAAATTATAATTGAATGTTTTATCCATTTTACATACCATAATGGAAATGTGAAATATCACTATTTATTGTGTATTTGGAATCCCAAATTTTTTTAAATAAAATAACTATATATTTGTTGTAGTTGATCCCTTTATTATGTTTCCACACTAAATCACTATAAAAGTTGACTTATCTCTAGATAAACATTCATGGATATAAATTAAGGATGTGGTAAGGTTTCATAGAGTGCCAAATTCAACTATGTATGATCATTATATGACATTATCCAAGATGTTCAAGTGAAAACTTCACCAATGTCTTGATACAATGTTTACATTGAAGAATGTATATCATCCATAGAATGATTTCAATATTGTGAGAACGATTCAAACCCTTGAGGATATTTTTAGGTATTCTAAATTGGATTTTGAAGGTGTTTGGGATCAATAGTGTACATAAGTTAACTATTCTAACAATAATATCTTTACATCAACTATTCATCTGTCTCTTGATGAAGACCTCTATGGAATGAAGTGTATAACTCCAACATGTGGGAATGGATTTAGAGATATACAGCTATTGGGAATTGAAATAGATAATAAAATGGTAGAAAAGGACAGATCTATTCATCATCACATTACGACAGTTCAGAGCGAGTATAATGTTTATGTTCACAATATCTAGCATGATGTTGAATTTGATGTTGGTGATAATTTATTTCTATGAATTTCTCCATTGAAAAATTTTATGAAATATCGGAATAATGGAAAACTAAGACCTTGGTATATCAGTCCCATTGAAATTATTGATCATATTGGTACCATAACTAGTCTCTGTTGGCTTCCAACTTAACTCTCTCAAGTCCACAGTGTCTTCCATTTATATATTATAATGAAGTATATACCTATGTGTTCAAAAGTACTGAACTCAGAGGTCATGCCATTGAAGAGAGATAAATTGGGTGAGGAAAAACCAATGGAGATTCTAGATCATATAGTGAAACTTATATGAATATAGGCCAGTCACATTTTCAAGGTTTTGGGATGAATCCTGTAGTTTGATTATATTTAATGGTAACATGAGGATATGAAGAGGCATAAGTATCATAATTTTTTGTACCGTATTAAAAAATTTTGAGTGAAAAATTAATTATGTGGGGGGGGGGGGTTTGAATGTAACAACATTAGTTTTTATTATTTTTATCATATAAATTTATTTTATTTGTTCGATTTCACTACATAGAACACCAATTTTTTTCACCTCTACATGAAACACAATCTTAGGTTGTGATATACACAACACTCGGTTATTACAAAACCATGATATATTATTAATATTGTTATTTAAATGTGATCACTATAAACTAGAAATTAAACTTAGTTATATGAAAAATATTAAATATTTTATAAATATTAATTATTATGGTTTTATATAAAAATATAAATATTGATAACAACATGAATAATTATAAGTAAATTCATTATATGTTTTAAAGATACTATTTTCTCCAAAATATTGTGGTTTCGTTTTTTTTAATTATTAAATTAATGATATAAACAGCAATAAAATTAAATTGAAAAAAATCAGTTCTTTATTCAATTTGTTGAAATTAACATAACATGTTTTATTTTAATTTTATGGAATACTTTATTTTTTTATTGATAAGTGAAAAATAATTAATTGTAATCCAAAAAATTATTTTTTTATTAAATAATATATAAAGTGACATTATATTTTAAATTTTATTTAATTTATAATTAGTTCAGTTATACATTTAGTAATACAATTTAGTTCATTGAAATCATTTTCATATTGAAACTGAATATAAAAACATTGTAGACTTTTCATTATTCTTACTTTAAAAAAAAATTCCCATCACATCTACATGAATGATTTTAAATTAATATTTTCCACTTATATGAATGGAATTATGAAAAAATTATTTCATATTTATAATCATTATAAATCATAATTTATAATATGGTCAAAATAAAAATTTACTAAAACGAATAGTAATAAGAGTAAAAATTATTTATCATAGTTAGAGTAAAAATGTGTTATTGGGGGTTAAACTACAATGGAAAGTGAAAAATATTACCTAAAATTTTTTTCAACACACATTTTATGGAAATATATTGAATTTATATCTTCTTGTTTTAAGAATGGACAATTTTGGTTCATTTTGGAATGAAAAAACTTGTTATGATTGAATCTTTTCAAAAAATTATAAGTGTGTCAGTCACCCCATGTATAAAAGGCCACCCCAATCAACACATATTCAAATCCTCAAAACCTCTAACATCATAATCCATTCCTAATAAAATTCCCACCTTATCTCTCCTAATAATTGAATCCTTATTTTTGGAAGAAATATATAATAGGATTGATTTTAGTGAAAACTTAAGGGGGATACTTGAAGAAATGGTAATGTTTATCAATGATCACGTCAATATTATTTATTCATTAACCTAAATAAATTATAATTATAACATTATGATATAATAAATTTTTTATATCCTATATAAATAGATGTTTTAATGTAAACATTCCATCTAATTGGTTATGAAATCATCGTTCGTGTGTGAGGAGGAAAACCACATCACTAAATGATGTCATTAGTTTCTCCATTACAACCTATAAAGGATATTATTAATGATGGATTTATTTTTTAAATATTATATTTATGATTTTATTTTTAATCTTAAATTTTTATACGAGACATACATTCATAGCCTCTATTTTTTGCTAATATGGTAACATCACTCATGTACGCGACAGAGTACTACCTCGTAATGTGATGTGATTCCTTCAGACTATACATGAAATTTATTAAGGATGAGTTGAAATAAATAAGTTTTATATATGAAATAGAATTTATTATTCAATGATAATATATTATTCATTTTTTCAATATGAAAATAAAATTTAAAGAGAGATCATGCATACATGGATCTTAACATTTTTTTAATGGTTTACATCATTTTCTACCACTCTTTTTTTGGATTATTCTAAATAATAATTTAATGAATACATATTTTTTTTTTCTTTGTTAAAATTCATTAAATGTTTACACAATGATTTAATTATGAGTAAAAAAATTAATATGTCAAAACATACCTAAAAAATGAAGTTATCACTTCCCGAAACCCGAATTTATCATATAATTTTGAATATACTAGTACTATAAGGGCATCAAAAATCATATATTGTATGATATATAAGAATATGGTTCTATAATATATGTATAATAATATTATATTTATTATAATGGTGTTTTTTAGGAGTATGAAGGACGTCGATACATATGGTAAGGGAATTTTGTCTGAGTTTGTTTTCTTTGAGATGTACTTTATATTATGCACAAATATTATTCCATGAGGCGTATATGCAAAATATTTTGTATATAATCTAACACCCGAGAATTTTTTTAGAAATATTTTGTTTTAATGTTATATAAATCATCAAACGAATCTTTCACTACACACCACACTATCTTGGATTTCTTTACACGCAATCGTTGCCTTCCTCGATAGCTTGCGTCGTACGCAATACCGAGTTTCACTAAACAACGATATGCTATTAAAATATTATTAAAATTAGCCGTTATGAATAGTAAAAACCACTTTTTGAAATTTTGTAAATTGTATTTTTCAAAATGGACTTCATTTTTGGATTAGGATTATCGAAATTAGCTTAGGATAAAATTTTGGTACTTTTCAGATAACATTCATATTCTGATGAATAGTGAAAATTATTAAATTTTAATTAAAAAAAACTTTTTTAATCGAAATAATTAATAATGATAAATTATTAATTTTAGAGGTTTTAAAATATATTTAGAATATATTTTTACAATTTAATACAATGTTTTTCATTGGATATAATTTCACATTTAAACCAAACATAAACAAGTGTCAATCTTTTGATAGTTATTATCTCTTAAAAACACGCTATTTGTCTTGAGGACGAGAATTAATTTTTAAATTAGTTAATGTAACTGATATGTTTTGAATTTCGTAAAATAAACATAATTTTTTAATTCATAATATCAAATATATCTTAGGCCAAATTTTTTGTATTTTTCTGAAACCTACATTTTTTTGATGAATAGTGAAACTACTAAGTGGTAGTTAAAAAACTGAATTTTTTCATAAAACACAATTTTACCGCTTCTGTGAGTGAAATTTCGAAAATACGAGAGACACGGTTAATATCAAGGAATAAAATGTGGTTCAATGAGATGGAAAATAATTTTCATTGAATAGTAACTTTTTACTGTTTTCTACCACGGTTAAAAGTAAATATGGTAGTTAAGGGTAAAAATGTTATTATTATTACCCTAACACATGTCCTAATTATATTGGATAAGTTTAATTACACCAAAAACAACCTTAGTAATAACATATTACCATTTGGGCCCACTTGGATTAGATTAGGACATTTATTATCAATTTATTTAAAGAAGGGTTAAAATAGTTAAAATCAATGTTTAATATCTAAAAAATATTTAATATAGGGTTATACATAAGATAAATTCGACTATATTTATTCATTATAAAGCAAAAAATATTTCCTACATAATGGTATTTTATTTGTAATTTTTCGACTTAAAATAATTTAATTTATTTATGATACAATGATGATGCAGTAATTATGTTATTAATGAAATATTGACATAATTGATGTTATAAATACCCAAATAAATGTAATTTGAGACTTTTTATGAAATAAAATAATTTTTTATTTTAATATGACATGTTATTATTTATTTAATTAAATGTTTTAGAACTAATCATTCTGTTATGATTTTCAGAAAAATCAACTACCAAATAGTGTCAAAATTGAGATAAAATAGTTTTTAAAACAAATACAATATTATTAATTGTTATTTTCTTCCTAAAAATCTAAGGTTCGGCCAAATGACTTAGATAGAGATATATATATTAATAATAAACAACTTGAAGTTCTTTTGGCTTGATATTGTAAGTTTATTAACATTATAGTGGAAGAAAATAAGAAGACATGGTAAAAGTTAAATTATATAACTTAAAGTTAAATTTAAATGATAAGGTTAAAATTGATACCTAAACTTGTCCACACTATATTGGATGAGAGTATTTCGACCCATCCCAACCTTAGCTTCGTAATATATCAATTTGGAGTTATTTAAAACCGAATTTGACTTTATAATAATATAATATTTTTCGTTATTCCAAAGGTGCCCCTCTCCTCCATTATAAAAGGGCACCTCCTCCCTCTCTTCCTCACACCACTTTGAGACTTCAAGCTCGGCCAACCCCTGAAAATATCACCTCTATACATCCCTATAAACATCCTAGAGGTCCTTGTCTTCTTCGAAGACCAATTTTAGTTCCCTAAGAGGAGGTCTGAAAGAGACGCTTCAAAGAAGAGGTAATGCCCATTACCGATTCTTTCATCTTTATTTCTTCTTCCACTTCTTTTTCTTTAGTTGTTTCCTTATGAAGTAATATCATCAGTATCACTCATATACTGATATGTTATTATAAGTATGAAACAACCATATTTCACCATCTATCCATCCTATGGAAAACGAAATCACCACGCGTGTGTACGTACAGAATACCGTCTCCACGCTGTGGTGTAATCTATTTTCCATCACCACCATACTTGGATGGGTATAAAGGTGCTAATAAATAACTATATATGATTATTTTAAATTGGTATTGATTCTGAAATATTATATATACACTCCAATAAAATTCCACGATCATGGGAAGGATATCATCGCTCGTGCGTACATACGGAATACCGTATCCACGATGTGATGTGATTTGTTATACATGATATTCATTGCATAATGATTATATAAATGAACTGAATGAATTAATATGATATATATTACACTAATACCATTAGAGAAATGAGTTCTCTATAACCTTAAAAGAAAAATAATAATTGATTCAACAAAACGCGCATATGAACAAAAAGTAATAAACACCCGAATAACAAGTAGTAATGAAATATTACTAATAAGAAGCTATAAAATATGGCAATATATGATATCATAAAAAATAGGTATGATTCTGGAATAATCAAATAACATTATTTAAATCATTATACAGGTGGTTCAGACACTTACGAAGCAAATCAGACCGAATGTAAGAGAAAATATCACAATCTCATTTTTATCCGAGATTGTTTATACATTGGTATTTAATGGGGTGTATTTTATCATCCACATACATGATTCCTAAATATGTAATATTTATATCCTTATACAATAGTTTAAATCCAATTTTACCCTTCTGTGAGTTTTTAGTGAAAGATATGAAATGAATATTTTTTCATTTTTCGTACAAGGTACTTTTTGACTTTTCCGACAAACGTACGAGAAGAATATTTTTTTAACAAATACGGCATGAATAGATTTTTAAAACATTATTTCCAAGAAGAATCCTTTACAAGTTTTCAAGTTTATTTTTAATCAACTTCTTTTAGTTTAAAATTGTATGACATGTTAAGAACGAAAAATGTTTTTGAAGTAGAAATGATATTTTCCTCAAGAATGGAGTTCAAGTGTTTTATCAAAATTATTTTCCATCTAAGATAATAGAGGGTTTTGTTTCTATCCCTATTATTACATTTATTTTATTATGTTGTGGTGGAATTATTTTTATGAATTATTTTATCTTATATGAATCATTTTATGATGTCATGTTGTTTAAGAATCCCATTTTTTATTACATGGGTTATGCAATGATTTATGGTTTATGATTTTGTGGCACACATAAGAATGGAATCATTATGATATGGGTGGGACCTATAAATCCCTACAATAAATTGGGTAATGATTTTATATCTCATGAGATAGACATGATTTATCCCATGTTATGAAATTATGATCTCTTTTGCAGGTTAAGATTTACAAAAGTTTTGTTATTATGTATATGATGTGATTGATATTTGTTTTGTTTACCCTTACTGAGAATTTGAGCTCACCCTTTTGTATGTTTTATTTCCCCAGGTTAAGAAGAAGGTTATTAAGTAGGATATTCCAAAAGGGACTCTAGATATGATGAAATAAATGGGAGGCAAAGTATATGCTTTATGAACCAATTGGTTATGTTTCCCAGTTTATAAAGACTCTAAACCTATATTGTCCTTTCATGGTTTTGTTTTATGTTGTAATAAGTATGCTTCAATTTTGAAGTAATAAAAATGTATGTAAAGTATGGGTCGTTATTATTGGTACCAGAGGAATGGTATAGTCAACCTTTGGAATCTAGGATGTGAAAGCCTTAGTAAGAACCCTAAGGATAATTCTAAGCATAGAACACAATCTTAGTGTTTTAGAAATGACCATTACTAGCCTAGGATAAGACCTTAAGTGTGAAATATTATTCTTGATTATGTGGTTTTCCTATTATAATTAGTGTCGCTCACACTATTCTTCTTAGTTTTAGTCAATGGATGGAACCCGAAGGAACTGCCTTAATGCGGAATGCAATGAGAAATGCAATGATTCTCCCCCTGAGAAACCAAACGTTATGGGAACTGGAATGAAAAATCTTGTATCAATGCTCACACAACATTCTCATTCTATAAACCATGAAGGACTTCCAAACGAGCAAAGGAAGGAGCAACATTCTATTGAATCCATCATGAGGCAGCGTCCACCTTCTTTCAGCGGGTCTACTGATCCATTAGTTGCTGAACAATGGATTAGTACTACTGAAAAGATATTTTCAGTTCGTCAATGTTCTGAACATGATAAAGTCATCCTAGCAGTGTATCATTTTGATGGAGATGCTGATCAATGGTGGAATCTTATTAAGAATACGAGGCAAAGGGATGAAATTGAGTCCATGGAATGGGATGAGTTCAAGAACATATTTTTGCAATAAGTACTTCTCTTGTATTCTCCGAACAAAGATGGAGAAAAAGTTTCTTGAACTGAAGAAAAAGGCTGATGAATATATTCGTACCTATGAAGCAAATTTTACAAGACTTGTAAGGTAAGCTTTTGGTATTATTATCCAACCTGAGAGTAAGATCGATCGATTCTTTAGTGGTTTAAAACCAAGTCTCTTAAGGGCCTTACCAATAAGGGACTTCCATAGCTACGAGGAAATCATTCGATGTGCTCTCAAAGTTGCGATGGAGATTGGAGTAACCCATCAGTCATATGGGATTGATAAAAAGAGGAAAATGGAATTCAAATGAAAATCTAAAGAGCACACTGAAAAGAAGAAGAGCTTTCCCTTATGCTCAAAGTGTGGAAAGAAACATGGAGGGAGTTGTCTTAAAGGGACAAGTAAATGTTTCAAATGTGGAAAGAGAGGTCATCGAGAATTTGAATGCCGCAATGATGGGAAGAAGATGTCTAATGATGAAAACAAAGGAAGGGACACATAGAATGAACCTACTACACTTCAATGTTTCAAGTGCAAGGATATGGGGCATTATGCCAATAAATGACCTAATCCAAGGGTTGTTGATGATGATCAACATCAACAAAATCTTAAGGCTAAAGGAAAATGAAAGTCACATGAAATTTCTATCAGCGATGTGGAGTACGATAACGATGTGGTGAAAGGTACACTTACCATCCACTCTAAAGTAGAAAATGTTTTATTTGATTCTAGATCCATCCACTCTTTTATTTATGAAGATTTTTCTTAGGGTATCACCATATTACCTCAACAATTAGATGTTGGGTTAGCTGTGACATCAACTAATGGCACAATAGTCGCATCAAAAGATTATAATTCTTCCCCGATTGAAGTTTGTGGGAAAGTGCTTCCTGCAAATCTTGGGATCCTTCCTATAGTGGAATTTGATGTGATTCTTGGCATGGATCGGCGTTATTTATATGGAGCTCATATCAATTTCCAAATAAGGGAAGTCACATTTCATATTCGAGATCAATCTATGATCGTCTATCGATGCAAGGATGAACATAACCTTCATGTGGAAATTTCTTCTTTCCTATGGGTCTTGACTCCAGTGAATGAAGGTTATTTATCTCAAATGGTTGGTGATAAACTCACAATTAATAATATTCCCATTGTATGGGACTTTGATGATGTCTTTCCAGAGGAATTTCCGGGTCATCCACCAAATCATGATGTTGAGTTTTCAATAGAACTTGTACCGGGTACTTTGCCTATTTCAAAGACACCTTATAGAATGGCCCAAATTGAGTTGCAGGAATTGAAGAAGCAACTCCAGGAGAATCTTTATAAGGGATTCATTCACACTAGTGCGTCACCTTGGGGAGCACCTGTTCTATTTTTTAAGAAGAAAGATGGATAAATGAGACTCTGCATTGATTATCGAGAACATAACAAGATCACTATCAAGAACAAATATCCTCTCCCATGCATTGATGACTTATTTGACCAACTACGTGGAGCTCAATACTTTTCCAAGATTGATCTTCGTTCAGGGTATCATCAATTTTGGGTCAAAAGGGAGGATATTCCAATGACGGATTTCCGTACAAGGTATGGACACTATGAATTTATAGTGATGCCATTTGGTCTTACTAATTCCCCTGCTATCTTCATGGATCTAATGAATAGAGTCTTTAGATACTATCTTGATCAATTTGTGGTAGACTTTATAGACGATATTCTTGTCTATTCAAAGAAAAAGAAAGAAAATAAAGATCACTTGAGAATTATATTAAAGACCATGATAAAGGAGAAGCTTTATGCCAAATTTACCAAGTGTGAATTTTGGATTCAAAAAGTTGCATTTTTGGGTCACATAATCTCAAAATAGGGGATATTTGTGGATCCTGCAAAAACAGAGGTTATCGAAAGATGGTCGAGACCAACAACAGCAACTGAGATCCGATGTTTTCTTGGTTTGGCTGGATATTATCATTTATTTGTGAAATATTATTCACGATTATCTAATCCACTCACCAGGTTGACTCGTAAAGGAGTTATGTTTTTTTGGATGAAGGATTGTGAAGAGAATTTTAAGGAGTTGAATAGAAGGTTATCCAGTGCACCTGTGCTCACACTGCCCTGTAGTGGAGAAAAATTTATGATCTACAGTGATTCATCCAAGAAGGAGCTAGGGTGTGTTCTTATGCAAAATGATATGGTGATAGCTTATGCCTCAAGACTGTTGAAAATACATGAGCAAAATTACCCAACACATGATTTGGAGTTAGCTGCGGTAATATTTGTATTAAAGATTTGGAGGAATTATCTTTATGTAGAAAGGTCTGACATTTATACTTATTATAAAAATTTAAAGTCTATTTTCTCACAAACGGAGCTGAATATGTGCCAAAGAAGATGGTTGGAACTAATTAAGGATTACGACTGCTCAATTCATTACCACCCTGGGAAAGCAAACAAGGTGGCAGATGCATTAAGTCGACAAGACCATGCTAGCTTATCCATGATGAGGATCACAAAAGGTCCAATATTTATAGATTTACAAAGGATGGATCTTGGAATTTTAATGGAAGGGGGAAAATCTTATCTTTCTCAAATGAATGTTCAACCATCTATATATGTGAATATTAAAGAGGAAAAGAAAGAAGATGTAGAGTTACAAAAGAAGGTGAGAAATATTCCGGAATTCAACCTTGATTGTGATGGAATAATAAAGTTACGGAATCAGGTTTGTGTTCCTCCCATCCCAGAATTAAAGAAGGAACTGCTGGATGAGGCTCCTAGTTCTTCATTCGCTATTCATCATGGAAGCACGAAGATGTATAGGGACTTTAAAGAGTACTTCTGGTGGGATGGCTTGAAAAGAGATGTTGCTGAATATGTCTCTCGATGCTTGGTTTATCAGCAAGTAAATGCTGAGAGACAGAAGTCTATGGGGATGTTACAACCACCACCCATACCCGAAAGGAAATGGGAAAACATCACTATGGACTTTGTCATAGGACTTCCTAAAACATCCAAAGGTAATAATGTTATCTAGGTCATAGTTGATCGTCTTACAAATTCTACACACTTTATTGATATTAGAGAGGATTTCTCTCTTGATCAGCTTTCCAGGATATATTTAAAGGAAGTGGTAAGATTGCATGGATTACCACTTTCTATTATATCTGATCGGGATCCAAGATTTACCTCGAAGTTCTGGCGAAGTCTTCAGCATACTCTGGATAAAGAGTTGAGTTTCAACACTGCTTATCATCCATAGACAGACGATCAGTCTCAGAGAATAATTAAAACTCTAGAAGATATGTCGAGAGCTTGCCCTATGGATTTCAAAGGTGGTTGGGATCAACACCTACCATTGGTGGAATTTTCTTATAATAATAGCTTTCACTCCAGTATTCGGATGGATCCTTATGAAGATCTATATGGAAAGAAATGCAGGACTCCAACTTGTTGGGATGATGTTGGTGAAAGAAATGTATTAGGACCTGATCTTGTTGATGAGATGGAAGAAAAGGTCTGATCAATTCAACAAAACATAAAAGTAACTCAGAGTCGACAGAAAAGTTATGCCAACAACCGAATAAAAGACCTAGAGTTTGAAGTGGGTGATAAAGTGTTCTTACGAATATCTCCTTAGAAGAGAGTCATCAGATTTGGAAAGAAGGGGAAGTTGAGCCCTAGATATATCAGTCGTTTCGAAATAATGGATCGTGTTGCAAAGGTAGCTTACCGATTGGCGCTTCCACCGAATCTCTCTCAAGTTAACGATGTGTTCCATGTATCTATCCTTAGAGAGTACATACCTGATCCTTCACATGTACTCAGCTCAGAAGTTGTACCACTAGAGCAAGATCTTTCTTATGAAGAACAACTGATAAAGATTCTAGATCGTAGTGAAAAAGTCCTATGGAACAAGACCACTATCATGGAGAAAGTATTATGGAGAAACCACCAATTAGAAAAATCTACATGGGAGCCTGAGGACATGATGAGGGAGAGGTATCCTCATGTTTTTGTTAAAAAGTGACGAGTTTCGAGGGCAGAATTCATTTTATGGAGGGTAAATGTAACACCCGAGACTTTTATGAGAAATATTTTGTTTTTATGTTATATAAATCATCAAAACAATCTTTCACTACACACAACACTAGCTTGGCTTTCTTTACATGCAATTGCGGCCTTCCTCGATAGCTTGCGTCGTACGTAATACCGAGATTCACTAAACAACGATACGGTATTAAAATATTATTAAAACTAACCGTTATGAATAGTAATACCCACTTTTTGAAATTTTGTAAATATTATTTTTCAAAATGGACTTCATTTTTGGATTTGGAATATTAAAATTACCTTTGGGTGAATTTTTTGTACTTTTCGGATAACTTTCATATTCTGATGAATAGTGAAAATTATTAAATTTTAATTAAAAACAACTGTTTTAATCGAAATAATTAATAATGATAAATTATTAATTTGAGTGGTTTTAAAGTATATTTAGAATAGAATTTTTCAATTTAATACAATGTTGTTCATTGGATATAATTTCACATTTAAACCAGACATAAACAAGTGTCAATCTTTTGATAGTTATTATCTCTTAAAAACACGCTATTTTTCTTGACGATGGGAATTAATTTTTAAATTTTTTAATGTAACTGATATGTTTTGAATTTGGTAAAATAAACATCATTTTTTAATTCATAATATCAAATATAGATTAGGCCTAATTTTTGGTATTTTTCTAGAAACCTTCATTTTTTGAAAAATAGTGAAACCACTAAGTGGTAGTTAAAAAACTGAATTTTTTCATAAAACATAATTTTACCACTTCTGTGAGTGTAATTTTAAAAATCCAATATAAAAGTTTAATATCAAGGACTAAAATGTGGTTCAATGAGATGATAATAATTTTTGGTGAATAGTAACATTTGACTTTTTTTACCACTGTTAAAAGTATATAGGGTAGTTATGGGTAAAAATGATATTATTATTACCCTAACACATGTCATAATTCTATTGGATATGTTTAATTCGACCAAAAACAACCTTAGGAATAAAATATGACCAATTCGGCCCACTTGGATTAGATTAGGACATTTATTATCAATTTATTTAAAGAAGGGTTAAAATAGTTAAAATCAGAGTTTAATAACTAAAGAATTTTTAATATAGGGTTATACATAAGATAAATTCTACTATAAATATTAATTAGAAAGATAAATATATTTCCTACATAATGGTATTTTATTTGTAATTTTTAGACTTAATATAATATAATTTATTTATGATACAATGATGATGTTGTAATTATCTTATTAATGAAATATTGATATAATTGATGTTATAAATACTCAAATAAATGTAATTTTAGACTTTTTATGAATTAAAATTATTTTATATGTTAATATGACATGTTATTATTTATTTAATTAAATGTTTTCTAAATAATCATTATGTTATGATTTTCACAAAAATCAATTACCAAATAGTGTCAAAATTGACATAAAAAAGCTTTTAAAACAAATACTATATTATTAATTGATATTTTATTCCTAAAAATCAATGGTTCGGCCAAATGACTTATATAAGGTTATATATATTAATAATAAACAACTTGGGGTTCTTTTGTCTTGATATAGTAAGTTTATTAACATTATATTGTTAGAAAATAAGAAGACACTGTAAAAGTTAAATTATCTAACTTAAAGTTAAATCTAAATGATATGGTTACAATTTATATCTAAACTTGTCTAAATTCTATTGGATGAGAGGATTTATACCCATCCCAACCTTATCTTCGAAATAAATCAATTTGGAGCTATTAAAAACCGAATTTGACTTTATAATAAAATAATATTTTTAGTTATTCTAAAGGTGCCCCTCTCCTCCCTTATAAAAGGGCAACTCCTCCCTCTATTCCTCGCACCACATTGAGCATTCAAGCTCGGACAACCCCTGAAAATATCTCCACTCCACTTCCCTAGAAACATCCTAGAGGTCCTGGTTTTCTTCAAAGACCAATTTTAGTGGCATAAGTGGAGGTCTCAAAGAGGCGCTTCAAAGAAGAGGTAATGCCTGTTACTGATTCTTCCATCTTTATTTCTTCTTCCACTTCTTCTTCATTAGTTTTTTCATTATGAAATAATAAAATCAGTATTACTAATATACAGATATGTTATTATATGTATTAAAAAACCCTATTTCACCATCTATCCATCCTACGGAAAACGAAATCCCCACGCGTGTGTACGTACGGAATACCATCTCCACGCCGTGGTGTAATCTATTTTCAATCACCACCTTACTTGTATGGTTATAACGGTGCTAATAAATAACTATATATGATTATTTAAAAGTTTTATTGATTCTGAAATAGAATATATACACTCCAACACAATTCCACGATCATGGGAACGATATCATCGCTCGTGCGTACGTACGGAATACCGTCTCCACGATGTGATGTGATTCATTCTACATGATCTTCATTGCATAATGATTATATACATGAATTGAATGAATTAATATGATATATATTACACTAATACCATTCTGGAAATGAATTATCTATAACCTACAAATAAAAATAAGAATTTATTCGACAAAACACGCATAAGAACAAAAAGTAATAAACACCCGAATAACAAGTAGTAAGGAAATATTACTAATAAGAAGCTATAAAATATGACCATATATGCTATCATAAAAATAATTATGATTCTGGAATAAGTCAATAACGTTATGTAAATAATTATACAGGAGGTTCAAACACTTACGAAGAAAATCAGACCTAAGGTAAGGGAAAATATCACAATCTCATTTTTATCCGAGATTGTTTATACTTTGGTATTTACGGGGGTGTATTTTATCGTCCACATCCATGTTTCCTCAATATTTAATATTTATATCCTTATACAATAGTTTAAATACAACTTTACCCTTCGGTGAGTATTTAGTAAAAGATATGAATGGAATCTTTTGTCGTTTTTCGTACAAGGTACTTTTTGACTTTTCCGACAATAGTACGAGAAGAATGTTTTTTTAACTTATACGAAATGAAGGGATTTTTAAAACATTATTTCCAAGAATCTTCCTTTAAAAGTTTTCATGATTTTTTTTAATCAACTTATTTTAGTTTAAAATTGTAAGACATGTTAAGAAAGGAAAATGTTTTTGAAGTAGAAAGGATATTTTCCTCAAGAATGGAGTTAAAGTGTTTTATCAAAATTATTTTCCATCTATGATAATATAGGGTTATGTTTCTATCCCTATTATTACATTGATTTGTTTATGTTGTTATGGAATTATTTTTATTAATTCCTTTATCTTATATGAATCGTTTTATGATGTCATGTTGTTTATGAATCCAATTTTTTATTACATGGGTTATGCAATGATGCATGATTTATGATTTTGTGGCACACATAAGAATGGTATCATTATGAGATGGGTGGGACCTATATCTGCCTCCAATTAATTGGGTAAACATTTTATATCTCATGAGATAGTCATGGCTGGAACGGCAGGTTAAACAGGTTCAGTGAAACAGGACAGAAACGAGGAGTGAACTCGGTACAGAAATGGACATTGTCCACTAAGATAGCTTTGGAAATGAGTCTTGACTAATAAGAAATAATTCCCTATGATTATGTGTGTATGTCACAAAGTTTCATGTTTTATGTTATCATTATTGGGATTTCATTTCACTACCATGATTTATCCCATGTTATGAAATTATGATCTCTTTTGTAGGTTAAGATTTCTAAAAGTTATGTTCTTATGTATATGATGTGATTGATATTTCTTTTTTTTACCCTTACTGAGAATTTGAGCTCACCCTTTTGTATGTTTTATTTCCCCAGGTCAGGAAGAATGTTATTAAGTATGATATGCCAAATGGGACAGTAGATATGATGAAATAAAATGGAGGCAAAGTAGATACTTTATGAACCAGTTGTTTATGTTTCCCAGTTTCTAAAGACTCTATACATATACAGTCCTTTCAAGGTTTTGTTATATGTTGTAATAAGTATGCTTCAATTTTGAAGTAATAACAGTGTTTTTAAAGTTTGGGTCATCATATTTAATAACATGAATTTATTAATCCTAATTACATTTAAGTTTCATATAATGTAATTCAATCATTGGGATTGTGATTCAATGTTACCAAAGTGGTAAATATTTTATGTTACAATCACATCATTTATTGCGATTGTTTATAATTAAGTCTCTAATATTGAAATCCAATTATTTATCTCTCAATAATTATCATTAATTTTATATTTATATGGAAATATATTTCTCTCAATAATTATCATAACTTTTATTTTCCTATGGTGATTCATGATTTTTCAAATAATTGTACTATGTTTATATCTTTTGGAACATGAAATAATTAGTAAAATGTTTTTAAGGAAATCCATAAATATTTCTCTCTTAAGATGAAAATTATTTTCATCCATAACATGGTTTTCTAAATATGTTTTAAAAAATACATTATCGCACAATTATGATTTTTAAATGAAATATTTAATCCGGTTTTAATTTTTCACAAATTTTTTTGAAAGGAATAATCTTATCATTTTCCAGAAAATTCATGTTGGGATTTTTATGAAATGTTATAGGAACCACCATTTTGATGCGAATGAGATACAAATAATTATCTGACATCATGCCCAATAATTTTATCAAATATTCGTTTATATTTTTTAATTTTTTTTCATGAGAAAATAAATTTAGAATTTTTTATGTTTTTAGATGTTTTTTTCAATGTATAAAGGATATTTTCATCAAAAAATATTTTAAATGATCTAGAAAGTCATTTTCCATCTATGATGTTAGTCGTTGATTTAAATTCTTCTTTACTGAATAAATATTCAAAAGGTACTATTCATATTTTATCCATGAATTGTTTATTTTATAATTTAATGAATTTTTTGAAACTGATTTTTCATCCATAGGTTATACCATAGGAAAATGCTTAAGAGTCCCACCTCTTTTCATGTGGTATTCTATATTTAAATGAGCATGAATACTGTATGTTTTCTATAGGTTATGATTTGATTGAATGTTTATGATACCCATTTCATTTGAATGGTTTTAACATGATTAATTTTTATGATGATGTGGATTACATAATTACAGTTCACATTGTGAGAAGTTTGGGACAAATATCACCCTCCAATTAATTGGGTACATATTTATATCTATAGATATAGACAGGCCAAGAATTTAGAGTGAACCAAGTTTATTTTTACAGGAATTGAACAATAAGTGAACCCATTTCTATTAGAGCATTATTTTTTACTATGATGGTCTTCGGATTGATCCTTGAAAACTATAATGGTTTATTAGTAAATCAATTCCAATTTTGTATCCTTGGAAGTGATCCATGACTAATAGGGAAAGATTTTCTCTAATTATGTGTATTCCACAAACTCTTGTATTATACCAATGTTATAATATTAGTGATCATGATCCTTGAGATGACTATAAATATTATGTTAGAAGCTACCAATATTTATGTTATTACTCATGATTGTGATATTTGAAATGAAAGGTATTGTTTTCTAATGTTATGCTCATGTTCTCGTACTCTTGTGTCTATGTTATGATTATGTATCTTAAATGTCTACCCATATTGAGCATCTGTGAACAATATTTATTATTATTCCTTTACCCAATATATATGAAGATATGTATTATTAATGATACATCTAAAAATGGGGCTAGTTTTGAATAATTTATTGGGAGACGTTGTAGAAAACTTATGTAACACTGTTTATGTTTCCGAGTTAGCTAAAAAACTAAACTATTACATCCATCATGCATGTTTTTTACAGTGAAATAATTATTCTAAAAAATGTTGAAATGTATACTTATGAAAATCCAAGGTCTCTATAAATACCATATTCTATTTAAAATCAATTTATTCATAGGGACAAATCCTTTGTATTCCCTTATAAAAAAATTTATAAAATTGGTGGAATCAAGATTCATTCTATTATGGTAAGAGATGGAACCACCTACATTATCTCAGGTCAAACACTACCTATGACATGATCCTACCACACTAGACATAATGAAAAGAATATTATGGAGGCCTTAAAAATAATACATGCATCCTAGAATCAAAACTGACAATATTTGAGATCTATTAGCGTGGCCATATAACTCATACCTCGATAAACACACAATCCACGCCACATTTAATCATTTCATGGGAGAAGATTATAAAAAATATTTAGAAAGGATCGAAAAAATTCTCCACATGGTATATGAATCCACCAATATTTCACAATATTGTTTCTATAGAAAATATAAATGAAGATTATGAATAGTATCTTTCCAAGAGAGAAGTGAGGCACCCCCATGGATATCGGGAATTGAATTTAGCGATTTGGAATGACCATAAACACAAAACATTTCCTATATGATAGTAGGGTTCGAGGGGGGGGGGGTAAGATCAATATATATTGAATTATGATTCATGTTAGTAGTGAAATATAAACCTACATGTCACAAATTATTCATTATGTGAATACATGATTCACAACATTAATTGTTCATGTTAAGTATAGTTGAAAAGGCATCACCTTGCCTCAAAAACATGATTGACCATTTCATGAAATTAACATGTTACTTGTCATATATATTTTTTATTATATGAATTTTATTCATTGCATATTTAAAATGAAATATTCACATCATGACAATACTTCATGGATTGATTGTTCCATATATGAAATTCAATGTCTAGGTCATACAGAAACTCCAAAAGAATTAAAATTCCATGATGATCCTCAATGCCTTATGTATAAATATTAAATATCAAAAAATAATAATTTAATATAAATTAAGATACAATATATTCACTGTAAAACATTCCATTCCAATGATGTATTGTATAAGGGGGATTCTATAGAAATGTATAAGTCCACAACTCATTCACTGATGATCCATAGTCCCATGTCCTGTGAGAGTCTAATCAATGCTTACATTACAATATGACCAATAGGATATTCTTCCCAAAATAATATTTCATATGATAATGAACTATCATAATCAGTTTCTCTATAATTGAATATAATAGCACTAACTTGATCAATTACCAGTACAGAACAAAAGAAGGATCTGAATGGTACTTTCTAAGCTAAGATATATAGAAAACATCATGAATATATGTTAATTGTAATAAATATTCCATTAGATACACAACCTCCATGACTAGATTAGTGGACTCAAAAGGTCCCCTATATCTCATAGAATAAATTTCCTATTTCCCAAGATGATGTGACCCAGCCAAGGAGAGGCATTCATGAATACCAGATAACATATAGAAATCTTCAAAAGGATGGTGTCAAAAATCCACATAAATTTTATACTGACTCTAAAATGTAAACATACAAAATCATATATCATGAATCCCCAATGATGTATCCTAAATGTGACTATGTACCATAAAAGAGGCCTAAACCACGACTTTTTATTAAAGGGGACATCTTCATGGGTGACAAGACAAAGTCTCAATGGGATCCATTCTAATAGATGGATGGTAGATGTTATTATATCAAAACTCAACCAGTCCAAGATAGATATCACAAGATCCACTAAAACCCAAAATTAATGATTGATTCATATCCTAAAATATTTCAATATCATGAGGCATCCGGTAATCCTTATTTGGAAAATAATCAATACTCATCATGTCCCGAGTCCCCATCACCTTTTAGAGATTCTTTTCGAATCTGGAAGTAATCATGGGATACATCTTAGATACAATAGTTGATAGAACCTCATATAACCAGAAATTATTTTAAAAATAAATCATACCCCAATATTAAACATTATTATAATCCTTTATCAAAATAAAATATGCATATTTTTTAAACTGATCAATCCTCGCAAAGATGGAAATCATCAATCAGGGTGTCCACAAAAATCCAACAAAATGACAATGAAACCACATCTCATTTCCAAATTGGCACGGGAAGATGTTGTAATAAACATAAGGGTTTAATATGACCTTATATTATTTATTGATAGTTTTAATAGTGAGATATAAAATCTATAATGCCATTCTTCATAACAGATCACAAGAATCTTTGTCTCAAGAAAAAATACATATTCATTGTTCCCATATGAATGTCCCAAAAAGAATTTAGAATGTCATACATCACTGAGATTATCCCAGATTCTATAATGAAAAACCTATCCAAAAATAGAATAATAAAATTCAAGGGATGATACCAACCATTAATAGTATATCCATAATAAAGGGTTTCTCTAATTTTTATAAACTAATCAGCATACTCTAAAACTTCATTATAGACTCGTGAAGAGGTGGTGATAACTAAAACATAGTCATAAAAATTTCGGAATCATCCTTCTACAAAAAGATAAAAAACATAGTAAATATTCCAATCATGTTTACTATTCATTCTATTATAGAGAAACATGTGATGGTACATTCCTGCTAAGAAAATCATCGAAGAACTTCCCCTTACCCAGGGTGTAAGAGATGTTGTAATAGAATGTTTCGTGGTTATGCACCCACTTCCTATATATGATATTCATGTCCTTATGAGAGAATAAATAACATTGGAACTTATTGTTATTAAATACTATTAATATCTCTCGCAAAATATAGTTCATCCAATACTTTTGAACATAAATAATCACTAAAACTTTCAAATCATGAGTGGGGTATTTATTATTGTGTTGTCAAGATGATGAGAAACATTAGCCAAAACAAGGTCATCCGACAGAATAATAAAACTGAACCAGTACATGATGTATTATAGTAAACAAACATACACAATTTTAGGCCTATATAGGATAAAAATAGTTAACGTTGTCGTATGTTTTTTAGAATTATCAAAGGAAGACATACAATTTTCATATCTATTTAATTTAACCCGTTTTTAAGTATTCAAAGAAAATGGTGACAAAAACATTGATAAATCCATGATGAACCAATGATAGTATCTATCAATACCATTGAATCCCTATATCTCAATGAAATTTTGTGGCACATCACACAAAAATATCGATTTTACCCTGATTGAATAACCGACCACACTATAAAATTGCATGCCCTAATTAATTAACTTCATGAATCCAAAAAATTTATTTTGAAAGCATTCCATAGAGATGGTGAATTATTGATTTCCAAAACCATACTCATATAGTGATCATTCTTATGATTGAACCTTGAATAAACCATAGTATTATTTGAAACAAATACGATAAAGGTGTCGAGATAATGATGGAATATCAGATTCATGAGATCCATAAAAACAACAACATCATTATTTAGAAGAAAATGCATCAAAAAATATATATTGGATATAAATTATCTAAAAATATATATTTGGTATACAAATTTTTTAAATATTAGTTTATGATAACCTAATCAGAGACAAATATTTTAAAACCACTTCACCTACTTTAACTGGTCAACCAAAAAATCTACTAGGAAAAATGGAATAATATTTTTAACTATCTCTTAGTTTAACATCTAATTTTTCACACACAATTGATGTGAAAAATAATCCAATTTAAAAAAATCTAGGATGCCCATGGTGAATAACTATGGAGATCAAAACCATTACCTACAAGTAAATCTAATAGAACCATCGGATTTTCATCCCCATAATGCTATAATATAAGAGGTTATCAAAATTAACTACATGCATGGCACCAAACCAGTAATAAAATCAACGTCTGACCATAGTAAAAGACCATAGATGTTATATATGAATTTTGTTGGAAATCTGTAATAACCTTATAAAGATAAAAAAATATAATAAACCATAACCGTATCAAACAAAAAAGAAGAAAAAAATCATGAAGGATCCATCTGGGAAGGTCCTGCACGATGAGACCTTTCATCCCACTGTCCCTTAAATAACCTTGGGATCCCACTATCGTTAGAAACTGATGCCCATCAATGGAATGGGTCAAATTTTATGAAATGTAAAACTAGTCATTCCAAACTGATGCTGGCATCATACAAATCAAGATTGAGAATAAGGAAATCATAGAATAACTCCACGACACCTACCAATAGATAATTCGAGGGAAAGAAACGTACTCATTCCTAGTTCATAGAGGTTTTCCAAACTCCATGACAATGTAAGGACCTGTGTTGGAGGTGACAATGAATCAAATAAATATGAGGATAAAAATGAGTTGGAGGTATCCATATAAAAAAAATTCCCTTATAGAAGATGCAACAAAAATGATACCGATCAATGTCATTGGACCCACTTCAACCTCCACAAGAAAATATTCCGATATGTGAAGGTTATTCGGTCATGAGGTCTATGTCTAGAGCATTGTGGTATTTGAATCATCTAACTTTACAGAAGAGGACATTATAATTGATGATCTCTAACCATAACGAGTTTTAGACATATCATAACATAACCAATTCAGATATTTGTTGCATATAAAACCATTACACATCACTTCAAGAGTGGAATAAGAATTTTGGGTGTGGTAGAACCTTCCACAATGATAGATAGTTAGGAAAACATTATTAGTTTCAAAAAATGGAGAAAATGAGGTCCACTACTGAGAACCACCGCCACCACTCCTATTATTATCTTAGATCTTATTCTAAATTCCCTTAATTCAACTAAAGATACCACCTGGTGGGAGAGAATTGGAAGAATAGATAATATTTCCCACCATGTTTATCTAACCTATAATTTCTTAGTCTACTATCTCATCATAGGATTAATGATTTTGGATATCAATATATATTATATTGATATTAGGATTTACAAATTAATTCTAGATGGATCAATTATTTGGGTGAATTTTAGTTTTAAAAACATTATATTAAAATATTTAAAACTAATAAAATAACAATTACTCTTTGTATAAAAGGATCAGATTCAGACTTCACCATGATTCGTAATAAATCAAAATATTTTATTCAGTTTTGTTATTGGAAAATCATAGTATGAGAAAGGAAATTATAAAATATATGATGTAAATAGTGTAAATAAGTTATATTTAATATGGATATAGTTATATTAGTATGTTTCTGATTCACTGGTGATCTGATTAATTTATCAAATTGAAATTATTTTATCGAGATTCATTATGATAAAACTATTAACATACATGCACAATATAATTTAGAACATTTATGAAAAAGTATTAAAATAGATTATAAATCATGAATGACTTATAGATATTACAAAATGAATATACATATTTTAATCTTAAGAGTAATGTAGCCACAATCCTTTGTTAAAGGTTCTCATGTTTTACCCTTTCATTCCAGTATATCATTCCTCATCAAGGAAAGCCCTCAATTTGAATATCAGCTTTTTTGTCTACCCAACCTTGGAAGCCCCAGGTCTGATGGATTAGATTCTCTATCACACTATCCCCATGTTCCCTGAATAAATATAATGAATGACATATACATATTCCTAACATTGAATTATCTTGATCTTATTCACACAATTAGATACAATGATTACAAAAAAACTCTAAACTATTACAAAACTAAGAATAAGATGTTCACGATTGACATATTTAGATCTCTTGAGAAATAGAATTTTTCAAATGAAATAAATCATCAATAAAATCTTAAAAAATCATGGTATTTATATGTTTCATCCCAATGGTCATCTTGATCACACAATGATCATATTTTATTTTTGTTTGTTACAACAACATTGACTCCTGGAAACTAACAACCTGGATTAAAAAAAAGAGAAATGTTGTAATTTTTTACATCATTATGATGTCTTAATATTTCCTTAAATTAAAAATTAGTTTTCCATATTCCCAATATAAACATTGTTTTTATAAAACATTCATAAAATTGTCTTAATGATAGATATGTACTAGTTTTAGTATGGTATTTATTATTCCCAATATTTTTATAATTATAAAATATTCATCATTATGAAATTCAAGAAAAAATTTATTATATATTTTCTAATAAATATAATATGGTATTCATCGTATCCATACACATTATGATAATTTTAGTGAATAATGATATATTATATTCAGGAAAAACAGCTACGGCGATGGCGGCCACAGCGAGGGAGATCCGCTAACCCTACGGCGATGGCGGCCACCGTGGCCCCTCCCCCATCATGGGGGAGGGGTCCTCGTCTCCAACTCATGCCTCAGAAGTTGAGAAACCGCGAGGTAGGGATTGCTTTGGATCCTTGCTGGACGCGGGTTTCTTCCTCCCCGCAATCGATGTTGCTCCGAAGGTACCTGGGTGTGTTTCAGGTCAACCTATTGTTTCGGTCTCAGTGAAAGAATTTCCTGAAGCTTCAGCTTTACTTTCCTCAGCGCTAATTGCGAGGTTTACGTAGCGGTGACCTCTGGTGGATCACTTTGACAAACTAGTCAATACGGTGTGGGGTTTGAAACATCGTGCGCTTGTAAGTATACTGGGACCGCGTCAATTCCTTATATTATTTGTGGATGAGGAAGATTTGGGAATGGCTTGGTCGCGAAAGAGGATTCCTTTCTGTGGCCTTCAGTTCCACTTACTGCGCTAGTCCTTTGAGGTGCACATGAACCGTGGCTCATCTTACACAGAAATTTGGATTCAATTGCCTGGACTTCCTCTGCCATTTCAGAATATTGGGTTATTGAGATCAATAGGCAACTCGATAGGGAGTTTTATATGCAGTGATCAAAGAACAGGTTCCATGTCTCATACCTTTTAGGCTAGAATTTGCGTGGAAATGGACCTTGCAAGAGTGCCTTCGGAGCTTGTCTAAATTGTAGTAGAAGAAGTGTACATGTACGCTCAATCAATAATCTATGAATCCTGGATCCCATTCTACTCCTTTTGTCACAAACAAGGCCATGATGAACATGGTTGTCGAAGGAGGTTCAAGGGTGGTGGAAGTTCTGATGTTCCAGTTGTGCCAGCAGTTGTTCCCTCGGGAGGAGAAGTGGTCACCATTGGTGCCGAGAAAGACAGCGATCAGTCTTCACCTACAGGCAGGCCTCAAGTTTTTCATGCTCCCTCCAAATTAGTTGGGGACTTTGAGCCGATGGTTCAGGGGGTGCTCCCAGGGGAGGTATATGTTCCATTGGTAGGAGTACAGGTGGAAGTGAATGAATCTAGGAGAAAGGAGACCATGTCAGGTGTTGTGGTGTCTACCCCTCCAGAGGTTTCTGGATCGGCCAACCGGGAGAATGGAAATCATAATGAACTGAGCCTTGATGCTGCAATCAATATACAGGGCCGAGACATGGATGGGGTATGTAATCTCCAGTATATGGGAAAGGGACTTGAGCTTCAGCAGGGCTTGGGTGAGCCTAGGATGCAAGACCAGAACACCTCAACAAGTCAGATTAAGGTTAGGGTGGATGAGGCTATTACTTGTTCCCCAAACCGTTTTTCTTTACTAGAAAATCCAGATGTTGTAGTGGACCATGCTAGGGAAGATGAACCAATCCCTTGCCATCAACAGAATGAAGGTGATATAACTAATTGTTGTATTTCCCATGGAATGATAGTTAGACAGTCTAGTGGTGGTGTGGCTGATTCGGAGGGAGTCAACATGGATGCATCAGATCAGGTGACTGATGGGATTCTAACTCAGAATCATAGTATGAGTTATAAAAAGAGGAAGGGGAAAAAAGATTAATCCTTGCTTCCACCTCCCTTGGAGACCCGCTCTGCGAAGAAACTACCAATGAAAATGTCCAATGTGGTGAACCAGGCTTTAAGCAAGGGGAACATAGATGAAATAAAAATTTCTACTGGGGAGATAGGGACTAGAATGGAAGCCATCCTTAGTTCCGAGGTGGATATGGTCGAGGAGTTTCTGTATGTTGAAATTCCATAGGAAGAGGCTAATATGATGGGAAGGGCGGTAAGAGTGGAATTCGATCACGAGTAGGCAAAGTGGATTGACAAGCAAGACTTGATCTTACTGAGAGGCTTCAATGACAAGAAAATCAGCAAAGAGGAATATATCCTCACTTGGGACAAAATGGAGAACTATTTGGAAGATGTTATTGGAGAAGATAATCAGGCTAAGGTATGGATAATACATTGGAATATCTACAGGGAAGAAATCAATAATAGTCTAAGGTTGTGTTTTAGTAACATTTCCTTTTCATATGACGCTTCGCCCCCGGTTTGACTTGGGAAGTGCAGTCGGGGCTTCCTCATCGGGCTAGAGCACTCTACCATTTCCTTGGCAGGTCATTTGGGACATGGCTGATTCGGAGGGATGGCAACATCGGGAGGGACCATGCTTGCATGGGATCGCCGAGTGTCCAGCTTAGGGATGGTGGTGTTGTTGTTGCGTGTATGTGGTTGTTCCTTCTCTTTCCGGTGTTTTTTGGGGGTTTTTTTGCTGTATTGTTGGACTTTTGGTTTCTCACTTTTTCCTGAAAGTGTTTTCTTAATAAAAAAAATAATTGTCAGTCATATTCAGGAAAAAATAAAAATATAATTCTATGTACGGTAAAAAAATCAAACTAAAAAAATATTTCTAAAAAACATTTGGCATAAAACTTTAGTAATGTAAGAATAAAGAATGTATTTTTTTATTTCTAAAAAAAGGAATATAAATGTAAAAATTAAAAGTTCGAGCTCAATAATATCCCCTTTTATTAAGAAAAAACCCCAAAATTTAAAAAAAGTAGAACATTAAAAAAATCATATATTCCATTACATTATAAAACAAAGTATACAGAAATAATACATGATTCATAACACCCTTAGATTTTATAGGTATTCTCGATATGATGTAGATAACGATTAATATAATTAAATTATCATTAAATGATTATCTCTCCCAAATAAACAAAATCCCCCTTGTGTAGAATATGTGATCCATATTATAAGGATTCTTCATTTATAAAATATCTCTCACATTTTTATCATACAAAAGATATGGAGACTATGTGTTATATACCTGAAATAATAGTGAATATAAATGATACATGAAACAATATAATGAATGAACTATTTATCCATATTAAATATGTAAGATCATTCATAAAATCATATTCGAGGAACATTCAAACAATTTTACTTGGATAGAGAGTAATTCATTCATGTTCAAAATATTTTAGATATGAAAAATATGAAAATTATAAGATGTGTATTTAAAAAAAATTAATTTTTCTTCATTGGGGGTTTTAAATACGACTGTATCTTCTTGAAATTTTTTCAACCTGCCATCATAGTAGCTTTTCAATTATGATTTTCTGACATTATATTCTTGACTTTTTTGACAATAATATTGGTATTATGTTTTATAATAAAAGAAGTATCTTCATAAAATTTTACTCTCTCCATTTCATTCTTCATGTCATGGACATTGATTTTGAGAGAATCTAATTCTTTAGGCCAATCATCATTTTATTCTTTTAATTTTTCCACAAATCCCACACATTTAACTACGTATTTTATTAACTGCCTTAATAATATTGATGATTATACCATCAACATTTTAATATTTTTATGAGATCATAATGAGACCAATCATCACATTCAACTTCATGAGACCATTTCTCCATTTAATTAAAACAACTTCAATGGTAAATAGAAATTTCTTGCAATGTTTTTCGATTAGCCTCAATACATCAGATTGATTTAGTTATCATATCGATGGAATTCATTTTTTATGAAATGAAATCATGATGAAACTAACCTCTTGCTACCAATATGAGAAAATTAGGAATAATTCCTTTAAATATTTTCTAAAACCATCTAATACAATCATCTCCCATATGATTAATTTTTTGTGTAGATTCTAATAAATATGGATCATTATGAGGAGGCATTGTGTGACTTGTGTCAATGATTTAAAATTTTATTTTTTTATTATAAACATTGGACAATTTATTTTAACGTTATCAAAATATTTTGAGTACCTTTATCAACATAAATAACTAAATATATCAACATCATCAATGTCTTTATTTTAAGATGGTTTTGTTTTTTATTCCTGAGTATCGTTTTTCTTTTTATATAATGATTATGATTCATTTACTGAAGATGATTCATCTTATATTCTTTCTAATTCTTTATCATATATCTTTTTGGTTAAGTTTAATAAGGTTTTTATTGATGAGGTTGTCTCTGATAATTTTTAATATTGGGTTTCATCCACATTCAAATTTTATTTTTCATTATGATCACCACCTTTTATAATATTATATTCACATTATTCTAATTCAATGTATTCAGAACCTTCATATTATTTTTTACCTTCTTTTATTTCTTGTCATACTTTATCATCTTTCTTAGTATTATCTTTTTTTAAGACTTCATTTTTGTGGACTTCAACCAAATAACTAAAAATATTATTTTGTTTTCATTCAATTATGTGAGATATTATAATGATTTTTTTCCATATAAAGTTACTTCCAATTATTTTCTATCTTTAATAGGTACCAGTTGTTTTTCAGATGAAGGTGGAACTAATTGTTTCTCTGGTGTCACTATAAGATCCAATTCAGGATCAATTTATTTTTATTTTCACTTTTCATTTCTGGATGGAGCATTATCATGAATAACATATGTTTCATTATCCACTAACAACATATCTAGGTGTTGTTAACTGGAAGGAAGAAATATTTTTCCCAATTCCATTTCAACTTGTTTCATAAAATTTTTACATATAAGATTTTCTCTTATTATCTTATTTTATTACTTCTTATTTTCATTTTTTAATGAACCTTAGATCTATGAATTTTAATGCCCTTATAATCACATGGATCGTTTTGAATTTTATGAATGTCAGTATTCTTGTCAGATTTTTATCTCATCCATTCCACAAAAATATCATCATGTACCTACTTTTCCTTATTTTATTTTTTTTATTCTATTTAGAAGGTGATGTTTCATCATTTATTTTCATTAAATTCTAATACTCTAACATCTTTTATGGATTTGGATCCAATAGTATAGATCCATGTTTCTGATAAAATTCATTGATTTTTCATCAAACACCAACATCAAAATCATTAATATGTCCTAACTAATAAAAGAAAAAATTTTCCTTATTTCATGTGGCTTTTATCAACAATGAAAATTTTATATCCTTTCAAAATAATATTACATATGAATACTATGAAAATAATAATTCCCAAATTGATAAATGTTTTCTTAACATTCAAAAATTTCATAAGAACAAAATTAACAAGGTCTATTTTCCACATGTTGTCAAAATAGTCCAAAATGATTTTGTCTATAACATTCTTACTATCTCGGACTCCTTTAATTGTAATTAATGAGCCTCACATCCAAAAATCTATAAGATGATTATTGGTAGTAATCTGGGAACTTCTTGTATTATTCTTGACATCAGAAAACAATGATTCCTCAGCTTTGATTTTATTATAATTTCTATGAGTATCAGGATGATTATGACATGGTTAGTGAGATTCTTATCCAGATGGTTCTCTAAACAGTTCTAATAATTTATTTTCTTGGAGATTGCATACTTTTTTATAACAATTGAATAAATACTTATCTTAATGAATAATACAATTCAAAGAATCATTAAACTCATGCACATGTTTTGGATAATAGTTATTGATCTTAATATGATCTTTTTCCAGAAAAAAATTATTCCAAACCATGAAATGTAATAGCATTATTTAATGATGAATCACACTTTTCAAAGAATCCTCTTTGAATTAACCATTATCATAGGGAAATACATTTTTTGAAATCTAGTTTCTTAGCCTTCAGATCAGCACAGAATAGGATTTATCGACTAAATAAAAACACATCAGGATAGGAGAACCTATAGGAAGTAGCAGTTTAGTGTAAAATATATCAAGAAACAAATGTTGTATAATTGGGGGTCCATATATTATATAAGTGGCTGAGATGACATTTCGACTTCAAAAACCATTTCAGTGGTTGATATGATATAAATTTTGAACTAATAGGTGAAAAAACTCTAACGAAAGATATAATGTTGTTTTGAAATCCATAGGTTTTTACAAAAGTTTATCATATTGGTAATGAATAGAAACATATAATATGAAAAAAACAATGTTTCTATGGTAATTAATAAATAAAATATCAATAAGAAACATAAATAATCAAAACTTGAATAGTTGAAAAATTAAATGGTATGAATAATACCTTTCAGATTATAAGTTGTCTTTAGTATGAATAAATCGTTCTTATTGGATTTTTTTTAAATAATTACGTCATAGTAGTTTTGAAATTATTGAATATGATAGTATTGTTAAAACAACATAAAAGAGTGTAATCAAAATAAAAATTAAATATAAAATAATTTTGGAATTCGAGAAAGTAATAAAATCATGAGTCTGGAAAATTTGAAAACTTTTTGAGTATGGAGATCCTTTTAATATCACTAGTTTAGAAAAAAATATTATAAAAAAATGAATCAATACAATTCTTTTTGATAATGTTTCAAAAATCTAAAAATTTGAAAAAAAAAAATTTGACATATAAAAAGACATATGTACACCCCTTATGAAATGAAGTAACCTAATTTAAAGATATGGGTAAAAAAGTAGATAGTAATGATTAATTTAGATTAATTATTCCAATATTTTATTTAATTTATCCAAATCTATCAAAAGGTAATATTTTTTCAAAAATATGATCATGTTTTTTATCTGTTTCGAGAAATTTTAAAATTATATGTCCTTTAATTATGTGATAAAAAATAAATTAATATCTAATATCTGTGTGTTATCCATGGTAGTTATGTGTAGTGTTCTTTCATAATGAATTTGAACTATTATTATCCCTTTGTATTTGAGATTTTTTAAAACTGATGCAATAATCAGTGAGTGTATATTTCATCCACAACACATGAGCACAACAACTTATAGCTAAACCATATTCACCTTTAGCATTAAAAATTTATACTATATATTATTTCTTAGAATAACTATAAACTAATATTCTCTTAATAAATGACATGTCCCTAATGTACTTTTTATTCTGTTCTAAATCCAGTGATGTGTGTATCTGAAAAACATTTTTGTTCAAAAAACATGTCCTTTTTAATAGAAATGTTCTAAATTTATAGTTCCCTTCAGATAAAAATATATATCATTTTACATCTTTATTGTGGGATTACTTTGTATTTTGTTGATATATTTAACATAACAATACTAAAAATATTAAATATGTATGAATTTATATCATGTAAGGTAAACTGCATATCATTCCTCTATAGATCTTTTGATCAAATGGTATCCCATCCTCTTGACGATATAAATTACTTGAGGTACCAAAATGAGTAAAAATACTTTTGGTGTTATGGTATCCAAAAAATTTATGAATATATTTTATAAACATATGGTGAGATATAAAATATCAGTCTCGTATTTATGAAATTTGATGACCTAAAAAGTTTGTTAACTCACCCATCATACACATATCAAACTCAGATTTCATAACATATAAAAATAAATCTAATAAATATTGTCGATTTGATCCAAATATAATGCCATAAATATAAATTTAAACAATAATAATGTTTTTATAAGCTCTCTTTATATAAATAGTTTCATCAGTGGTTCCCTAAACATAAAGTACGGAATGAAATGATAATCTATCATACCCAATTATAGGGTCTTTCTGAAGTCTTCATAAATATTTCGTTTGTTTATTAAAATATTCATGATGCTTTGTATCTTTAAAACAAAGAGGTTGTCTAACAAAAACATCATGTTGAGCCTATTTGTCACGGAAAACACACTTGACCTCCATTTGAAAAAGTTTAAAATTAATAAATGATGAAAGTGAAAGAAGAATATGAATAGATTAATTTATTTCTACCGGATTTTAGGTTTCACCATTATATATTCCCTCTTGTTTATTATAAAATTATGCAACAAACAATGATTTATTTCAAATTAAAATTCTATTTTCATCACATTGGAGTTTAAAAACCCATTTTACTCTAATTACTGATGTTTCTTTAGGTCACTCTACCAAGATCCAGACATTGTTCCTTTTGAATTCAATAAGATTATCTTGAAATTCCATATTGCAATCCTAATAAACTAAATCCTCATTATAATTCTAAGGTTCAAATTGAGAATAAATATAAATATATTCTATTTCATTTATTAAATTTATTCTAGACCTAACAAGTTGACTAACATCTCCAAGGCTATTATCACTAGTATGATTCCTAGGAAACAACTGATTTCATTGGGTATTTTAAAAATACTTAATCCATATAAGGTAGAAAATATTCTAGATTAAATACTTCAGATAATATTTATTGATTATTTTCCTTATAATGATAATTTTCTAATAAAGGTGGAAAATTATTTTTTAAAAACTCATTTGATGATATTGGTTGGGGTTTTTTGAAAACAAAATGGTGAATTTCATCAAATTAAAAATTTTCAATTTCATCAATAATATGGTAATTTTCTCTATAAAACTCTATATTCCTTAAATGTAGTGGAATAATCCAAAAATTTCCCTTCCTCATATTTGGGTGCAAATTTATGTAAATTAACTTTCTCATTAAGGATGAATAAATTTAATCCAAAAAATATAAATTATAAAACATTTAGTATTCAACTAGTGAAAAATTCATAAGTTATTTTTTAATAAAGTGTCTTATTAAAACACTATTTTATTGTATAACATGTACTGAAAACCACTTCATTAAAAAAAATAAAAAGTGATCGTTCACTAAACATGGATCTTTTAATTTCTTAGAGAATATGTTTTTTATTCTACAACACCATTTTTCTGATGGGTTATACAATATGAAAAGTTATGTGTAATTATTTTATTACTAAAAAACTATCAAAATGATAATTTACAAAAATTTCACCATGATCACTACAAATCGATATCAAGGGATGGTTTTTTCATTTTTAACTTTGGTAAAAATGGATTTAAAGTAACCAAATTTTTCAGATTACTTTTCTAGAAAATTGTTCTATGTCTTTCTACTATAATCATCATCCAAAAAATACATATCACTTTACCACAATAAATTGAGTTTATGTATTACCAAATAAATACATTTTCATTAAATATAAGTCATTTAATGTTTATACATAACTAATAGATTTAAAACTAGACCGGTATTTGTTAATGTATTGACAAGGGTAAAACTAAATATTTAGAATCAAACCTACATTCTGATACAATATTATGAATTCATAACATTCTCAATTTATATAATTATATAAGGTTATAATTTCCTAACCTTGTATTCCATAACCAAAATTATCTTCTATTGGACTAATACATGGTATGAATTTTCTCTTATGGTAATCTAAGTTATGTGTGTAATCATTCTCTTGCCAACGGGTAGAAAGAATGTATCCATCTATAGTATTGTGTAATACACATTTATCATTTCTGAAAATCACACTGCAACGTTCCTCACACAATTGATTTATTCTTATAAGATTTTTTAAAACCATTAACTAATAAAACATGAGAAATTAATGCTTTAAAATGTACAATAATATTACTTATATGGATAAATTATCCTTGAAAATTATATATGAAGGATCATTCTCCACCTTATTTCTTTATAATATTTTCATTGAAATTTATTTGACTAGTCATATGTGTAGAACTCCCACAATCCACATAACAATTATTTTTTTCTGTTTTTATTATCATTGTTTCCCTAAAAACAATGCAATTAGGCATTTAAAAACCAAACGTTCTTGGGTCCCAAAATTTTAGAGAACAAAATGATGGGTAAACACATATTTTATTTTGAAAAATGGGCCTCATGAAATCCTAATGATTTTATTTCATTTCTGAAACACTTTTCATTTTAGTTACCAACACTTTTGAATTTTTTTAGGAAGGGGTACACATTTCAGAACAAAGTAATTTTTATTGAGAATAGGATTTTGAGGGAATGAACCAATTCCAGAATGAATACCATTATGATGGTTTTGTTTGTACATCCTATAAAAATATTATTTACTGATAGAAAATTTTGGAAAAAAACATTTTATAATAAATAAATTTCAGTATTTTGTTTCATAACTGACTTCTTACCTGCACGAGTATTTGTTTTAAAAGTTAGATTAGTTTTTAAAATTATTTTACTATAAATTACTTTTTCAAAATTTATAGAATCATTAAATATTTCCAAACAAAATTTTCATGATTTTATAAATAGTATTATTTTTATAATATTTTTTATCAAGATCTCTAGAACTATTTGATCAATCTTTTTTAGAAATATTTATCCTATACTTTTTTCTCATTTTTTTTCTAACATTGAAATTTTGTTTTAAATTATTTTTATTAAATAGAGAATATTCATCATATGAACGTAAATTATTAATATCACTAGTTGAAGCAGAGTATTCATCCTTAAGTATAGAATTATTCTCAATAGAATAATTTTCACATAATAGAATATTAATTTAGGATTAGGATGTGTGGACCATGGGCATGAATATCTTGTTTTTAGAATTTAATTTATAAAAAACCCAATATTTCTCTATTCAGAATTTTATTTCTATGAAGAATTTTCTGTAATGAGTCATCCACTAGGACTCCATGAATCAGTAGCTTTCTGAAAATTATTTTCTTTTTTACTTATAATACATTTTCTGATTCTTATCATTAAAACTTTAATTTATGTAGTTCCTCTTTATCTTTTAAAAATCTAGTTTGATGAGTCCTATTTTTGTACACTCATAATAAGTAACTATGGAGTCATTTTCCCATTCCTCCCCTTGTTAGTTTTCTTGTATTGATATTGAGAATACATTTTATTGATAACAATATTCATCCTTTGAGGAAGATTTTATAATTATTTTTCAATGTATTCTAAATAACTTCAACCAAATTTCTATAAAAAATACTTTCATTCTTTAATATTTGACAACATTCGTAGTTGTTTTGGGTTATGTAGAAATTATAGTGGTATGGAAAACAAAACCAACATTATTTTTCTTATATTTATATACCTCTCATTTTAATCAACCCTTATACTATATAAGAGTACCAATTAATTCATCAAATTTAATATTTCTTAAATTCCTTATATCATCAACCATAATTATTTTTTATTACAGTTCCTTGGGAATTATTTCAATTATTTTCTTCGTAATAATTTTATATTAAAAACTATTCAATTCATGATATTGTAAACTATTTAAGATAGTCATAAACCATTTATTCATTTTGGAAGTAGGTTCTCTAGGAGGAAACTCAAAAGAATGATATTCGGATCTTAAGATAGCTCTCATTAATTCCAAAACATTCAAGGATCCATAATGTGTAACTTGTAACATCTTTAAAATACTATTTAAAACAACACATGAAGAAATTTTAGTGTAAATGATTCAATTCAATGACCCTTATAAATTATTTCTGAATATATTATTAAGTTGATACTCATTATTCTATTGAATTTAAAAAGTTGTTATATCCTTATCAATGATTTTTTAGTTTCCATTTAGCATAACAAAAATATCAAATCATATGTTGATTATTATTTCTTCATTCTATCCTTATGATATTCATAGTCATTAACATGAAAAATTGGTTATCTGTTTGGATTTTGGCTCTCTATATTTTTTATATTCATTCCTGTAACTTCCAAAAATTAATATGAAAATTATTTTCAACAATACATGGTAGCCCAACCCTTTGGTAAAGGTTTACCATATTTTATACTTACAAGGAAGTCTATCATTCCTCATCAAAGAAATTACTCAACATGAATATCACCTTATATTTATGCATATCCCGGGAATCCCTTGATCTGGTTGATCATATTATCTATCACTCTATCCCCATGTAACCTCAATCAATATAATGTTCAATATCTCTATTTTCCTAGCCCTAGAAGCCCCCAACTATATTCACACAATTAGATATTGTTATTACAAAACAAAACCCTCTAAACGATTACAATGACTATGAAAAAGATGTTCATGATTTCAAACATCAAAGATCTAATGAATGTGAAATTTTCAAATGAAATCGATAAACTATAAGATCGTCGTAATGAATGGTACTTATTGGCCTCTTCTCAATGGTCATCTTTATCACATAATGATCATATTTTCTCTTATTTTGATGTAATGAATTACAAAACTATAAAATGACAACCTAGAATAATAGAAGTTGGAACATCATAATTTATTACTTCATTATTAGTAAAAATAATCCATTAAATTATAAATTACTTTTCAATATTCATAATATAAACAATGTATTTCTAATACACATTCTTAAAAATTCCATTATGATTGATCATTACAAGTATAAGTATGAAATTTATCGGTCCGGGTATCAGTCCAATTATATAGGCATCGTCATTATAATGTCCAAACAGAAATTCATTTAACTATCCTAATAAATGTGAATATGATCTTTATTATATCCATACTCATTAACATAACTATTATGAATAATTTCATTCTATATTCATGAAAAAATCAAAAAATATTTCTATGTATGGTAAAATATTTTGTTTTCTACAATTTTTATTAAAATACTATGAACATACAAATTTAGTAAAGTATGTATAAAGAATGTGTTTAGGATTTCCAAAACAAAAAGAAATCGAAAAGTGAGATGTAAAACTTATAAATCAAAAAATGAGTCTACGAAAATACATATGTTATGTTATATGGTAAAAAAATCTATAGTTATTTATGATATTTTAATTTATCATTCTTTACCAGTAATATATAAAAAACAAAATCCACAAACTGGTTGGTTTACAGTGAAAAAAATTGATATCCCTACCAAAAGGAGAGGAACTCTAGAGGATTTTCCATCACTAGATAATCTAGAAAAAACATAGAGAAGAAGTGGTCATTTAAACCAAATCAATCGTAGCGCCTGTTCCCATCCTATTGCACAATTGAATCTCACCAACTCTCATTGAGACCCTCAATTATGAATGCTATGATCAGGAACAAAACATAAGATACACACATCCCAACATCCCATTGTAATATGTTTCTTTCCTTGACAAGATATGGACATGCTCTCATCGTAACATACCTCCCAAATGTATTTATTGGGTTTGAGATAAACAGTCGTAATAGAAAACCACCAATGTTTTTTATATAATCTCAATTCAAGTTGTCCTAAAATGATACTTTGAATGAAATAAATTAATGGTAAATGGTAGAGATATTTATTTCAATATCATTTAATTATTTTCCACTTTCTTATATTCCAAGAAATACATGAAATATGGTTTCAACAATAATTCATATAAAAATTTATCAATGTAAAATATGGTATATCAATGATAGAAATATTCAATGCTAAATCCCAGGTAAATCAATGCAAGGATTATAGTAAGTCGGGCATAAAGAATACATTTACCATAGTAAATGACTAGTGTAAACTCAATCACATAGAACAGCTATCCTAGGGAGAAGAGAAACATAAATTGAGTAATCCCCCAAATTAGTTCAACATAAAATATCTATAAGAAAACTCATAGGGAGTATAGGAACACCCCAAGAGTGAAATGACCAATAGTAAAATGGAAAATGACTATCAGCCACAACATTCACCAAAGTATCCAAGGATTCTCATAAGTTTCATTTATATAATCATTAAAAAATTTATTTTCACTATATATTCCAAATAACCCTTTGATTTTATAAAACATTAATATAAAACTAATTGAAAAAATTTTTCAAAAATTTATTTTTACCATACTAAATCCATGGGGAAATCGATTTGTTGTTGAAAATCCATTTATTAACATAAAAAACATGATAATTAAATTTAAAAATAATATATAATATAAAATCAATCACGGTTATATCGATATATTCTTGACACAAAACCACTTATCTTAACTTAGATTGAACACTACATGCAACTGAATCCACTAACATCAAATGGAATTACAATTAAATGAATGATGCCATAAAAATGATTCTCAACTCACTGAAGATAATCCCAAAAAAATGGGATCCATATGATATATTAAATCACACATACCACATTAAACTCAATTGTGACACCACAATCAAATAGTCCCCAGGAGAATATCACACAACAAATCTATAAATGATCAAAAAAGTGTCACCAGAAGATCGATGAATAGATAAAACACAATGAAACACTATTTTTGGGACCAATGTAATCAATGAAGTAGAAATAAAATATCATAATGTTAAGAGAGACAACCCCCACAGAGATCAAGTTATGAATGAACGGATCTAGAAGGAGTAGATACCAAACACATCTCATGGTTGAGCCTGTTGTTTCAGTTGAAGATGATCCAGAGAGAATGAATTAGACTTCTGGATTTCTTTGTGATTAAAATAAATAGTTAATTAATGATTCTTGTGAGGAATAAATGATTCATGAAATGAATTCATCAAGTTTGATTCACACCGAAAATTGAATTACCTCAAATTATAAAACATGAATGATAGTTTCAAATTGTGATTTTTTTTTGATTTCTATACCTTTTAGACACTCTTAATTTACATTTTGGTATCCTCCTTGCAATATATTCATAATTTAGCAGTCATCAACCTTGTGGGGCATATGTTGTGACAACACCAATCTCGCCTATTATAGGCGATGGAATTGGAGCTCTTGCTGAGTAGTAATATCACTCACATGGGATTCATAACCTAATATACATGTGAGCACACACACATATCCAAGACTATAAAATGAATATATGTAAAATATTTGATAAAATATGTGTTCATAATCTAGATACCATAATCATAGTACAATAAAATGTATTAATTTTTTTTCTAAACACAAGACCTATATAAACAAAATCAAAACAAGTCCCACAATAAAACATTTAATGGCACTATTTTCCATGATACCGTAGGAAAAAGCATCAGTCATTCTATATCACAAATTTTCCATAGGTCCTGGTCACTTTAGGGATCCATCAAAAGGTATATTGTCTACATAATACATAAGACATGTATGAAAATAAAATTAAGAGGTGAGTATAATAATACCCAGTATGATACCCTGAAATCAGAAAGCATATAAAATCAATAGCAACAGTTATCTCATCACATATATATGTCTACAAAAAATATACTAAGAATAAAAATATATATATTTTGCAAATACAATCAATATCAATATAGGTAACAACTGTATTGGTTGCCTATGAATCACACCCAAAGGTTCAACACAGTTCTCATGTAATAGAATAAACTTTTTTAGTCACATCGAACTAATGGTGTCTGTTCGGGAAGTCTTCCTCATCATATTTCTCTATAAGATGTACAGTTTATAAGTCTAAACATAAAAAGACATAGATGATAATGACACCCAAGGCCATGTGCTTCACCAAATACATAATATGTTATAACTCATTATATCGATGATTGATGGACACATAATTTCTCTCACAATAATACGAAGAACTCCACTTAGGGTGAGATGATGACAGAGTTCCTCACTCTAGGTCCCAAAGTTGGATTCAAACAACACAATCCATGAATGAATTCTTTCTATCTGGATCACCATCTTAGGTATAGGATATGATTTACTAGTAAACTCTTATTTAATGGATCATGGGGACGCTCCCTGATAAAAAAATTCCAAGATGCAGATGGAAATGGATCAACTCCTTATATATAGGTGTAACAAAATTTACTACCAGTTTATGATGTCTACCATTAGAACCATTTCCTGGACATGTATCGCAACCCATGCCCATTTCCATGAATGTTTATGAGTACATGGATTTCCCAAGACCCTATATCACCAGTTGTGTCCATGTACCAGACTCTTCCTGTATAAATAGGGCATTGACATGTTATTTATAGAGTGCACTGCAAGTTTGATCTTATGCACTATTGGACAGGTCTGTGTACCCTCTAAGATAAATTATGAGTTTACAGGTCAATTCATATTCCATGTGATGTGGTTCACATTCTGTGTGATATTTATCTTTTTCAAAACCCCAAATTCTATATAGGGGTGACTCAAAAATCATGTAACACATTAATATATGTTTTTAATGAAGTAATTTTTATAAACCATGACCTAGTGCATACATCATCATTCAATCCACAGATTATCAATCCATCAATGTATCTCACCATGAATAAAAGAAGTCAACTAGGTGAGCCATTCCCTCAGTGATCACTAAGATCTATAACTTAAAATATGTTTGAATAATTTCATCATGTGTCTTTCATCATCACACACAAAATAAATCAAGAATGGTATCCTTAAATCTATCCTCGATCAATCATCCATCATCATAGCTCAATCTACTCATCAATCTATACATGGATTTGTAAAATCAATTTATTTCTCCATCAAATAAGTGAACGATTTTTTTTCTAGTATTTATCAAACCAAAAGATAATGTAATTTTGAAAAATTAAATATGACTCATTGGTGAAATAAAAGAAACATAAAAAATTATAAGGAACCACTACTAGGTTTGGTTTGACTCTATCCATTGTAATTATAATGATGAATGATGTTCCATACCAAAATAAAAAATTCTACCAATAATCCATGCAGATAAATCATTCCTAAAATATGAACAATTTACAAATCATTTCATTGGTAAATTTATTCAATTTTCTCATTGAAATAAAAAATGGAAGATTAATCCATATGAAACAACATCCTACAAAATTTGTATCCATCACTATATTTCCAGGTCATTATCACTGGGGAGATCCTTTTGTTTCTCCACACCTTGATTGATGATCCATTATCTTTCCATCAATATCCATTAGAATTTACCTTAAAACACTCCAATAAATAAATTCAATATAGAATAAAAATAGTTGATTTAGATTAATTAAATAAATTAATTTATTTGATAAATTTTTTTACATGCCGAAACACGATTGTCCCCAACATGAACATATGACATGTTTCTAGGTTAGGTTTCACATAGGGTACAATATAATCTATGACTCAATGGTGTCCATATATTTTTTACCAAAATCATCATTAAGAATGTATTCCCCTTTTATGAAAACTGAAGGTGTGTGCATTTAATATATTTGAAAAATTAATTTTCGGAACATAGTACATCAGAATATCATGTTTTCACAATTACTAGCTCAAAAATAATAAATAAAATATTCCAAAAAATAAATGAAAAAATGGAAACATAACATTCTCCCCCACAAGGGGATTTAATTAATAGAAATAAAAAACAAAAGGCTTCATGAAAAAATGTTGTTATTTTATTATATATCTATGTATCCTGCTCTGTGATACTGTCTAGAATTATCATGGTACCAATTGACACTAAATAAGAGAATTTATCATCCACAAATGATCTTATCATACAAATCCCCAATCACTACTGATACTTGTTAATAGTATCCCCATACTTGATGTACAACTTTCATCATTTGATAACATGTGACATATTGTTCTCGTAACTCTTCTGTTGCAACATATAAAAGACTTCATGTACTCAGTCTTACATTGATGAGAGTGTTATGTTGTATTCCAACGATTCAACACTACGAGGTATATGGAAATTTCTAATGAATATCGAAGCCAACTTTCCACCTTGACCAAAACTCTATAATCCACATTGAGGTGAGACCCTCACGAACACACCACCCCCATCCTCAAATTCAATAGCCTTCGTCGTTGGTACACATAAGACTTGTAATATCAATGTACAGTCCTCATACACTCATGGAGTATTTGAATCATGCATGAAGTGGATCTCACCAACTGTAGGTGAATAAGTTATGACCCTCCTTGGTTGGTTCAACATCATAGTAACATGAAATATTTCCCTTCCAAGTCCATGAATAGTTCCATACTGATGATAGAATGGTATATATTTTGGTAAAAAAACATCACCAATGATAGGTGATAAACCCTTATATTGCCTAATTCAATCACGAAATCCTATTACATATCTTCAAATTCCTAAATTTTCTTGTGAGGATTACTGCCAATTTAGGGGTGAAACACTATACACAAACACAACCAATTCCCAAAATCCTCCTATAATCTCTTCTATAAAAAAAGATTTGAATCCAACATGAAAATCATAAATGATTATCTATGGAAATCCACCGAGTTGAATTTTCTCCTTTACTTTCAGGAATCCTAATATATAAATTAAATCATGCTCTCTAATGCCTCGTAAAAGGGATGACATGGTGAGTCAGTTTACAATAAAATAGGTGGCATAGTTTATTCTAGATGTACATGGTAACACCATCATTCATTCCATGGATATACAATTAAATTTACTCTTTGCAACCATAAATGGTCGAGCTAAAACCACATAAACCAGGTAATCATCTTTCAATTTCTAATAGGTTAGGAACTGAGAGAAAAAAATCCCCAACTCCATTATTCATCACTAGACACCAAAAATGAAAGTGGAATTTTGGGTATATATTCTCCAACACTAGATGTTCTAAAAGAATAGATCTATGATACTCTATTAGATCCTCCTCCTATAATAAAACTAGTTTCATAAACAGTTATATGAAAATAATGGTATACTCACCACCTTCTGAAAAATCCTTCCAAATATTTTCTATATATTATTTCATTATTTTGGGAATCATAATTAGTATCCTCAATCTATACCTTCATAAATCACTTTAAATATAGAGTGTTGACATCCATAAAATTTATTGATATACTACATGTACATCCACTATGGATAACTTCTATGATGATAACTATTTTGATGCCCCTCACAGTAACTATTAACAAGATCTCACATTGAGACCATCATCTACCACATTCCCCTTCTTAAGAGTATATAACAATTTGAAGTCATAATCCTGGAGGAACCACCTCGATAACCTCCATCACATATTATAATAATTTGGAGATAATATATACATGATCCTTTTTTGTTAAAAATTTATGATAAACAACTCACACATCAGTTATTTTTTCACATATTTAGTACAAATACAGTATTTTCTAAATTTATATTGTGTGTTAGGTAGTTTTTCTCATATGGTGTCAACTAATGAGAACCATAAAAAATAATTGCCTTCCTTTGCTTCCAAACAAAACCAATCACAGTCTATGATTCATTGAAAAACAGTACATACCAAACATTCTCATCTATAAATCTCAATATGGGAGCATATATCAATCACTACCTCAACTCCTAGAAGGCCTATATGAACCTTTTTATCAACACAAAAGGATTAAACATTCATGTTAAAGCTATCATTGGCGACAATACCATAGAGAAATTATGTATGAATCTCCAATAGTATCAATCCATTCGAAGGAAGCTCCACACCTCCATGACACTTTCTAGTGGGTCCCGTGATAAAACTACCTCTACCCCTTCCAATTCAAATGATACATCATCTTCTAAGAAAACATTTCTAGTAACACAGACCTCTTAATTTATGAACTTGAAATTAAAGATCTTCACATATAGATGGTGGTCTTAAAGTATATCATGAACCATCTTCAAGTCTCTTGCATGCTCCTCCATTTATAGTAAGTACACTAGTATATCATCGATGAAGAATACCACAAAATAGTCTAGGAAAGGTTGAATGGTCTAGTTCATATGTCATATGAACACTAATTGGGTTTTAATCAAACCGAAGGGATTCTCCATGTTCTAATAGTGACATAGTGACACTGGAATGATGTCTTCTATATATCCTCATCCCAGAATCAAAATTTGTGATATCCTAATAGGATGTCAATCTTCAAGAACCATTATTCCCCTCTCAACTGATCAAATAGTTCATTGATCCTCAGTAGTTGATATCTGTTGTTTATGATCACATGGTTTAGGTGATGATAGTCTATAGACATCCTCAATATCCAATATGCATTCTTGGTAATCAATACTAGGGATGCCATGGGTGAAACATTGAGTCAGAAGAATCCCTTCCCCATCAGGTACTCCAACTGCACCCTATGATTGTGAGGCTTTTCTATATCCATAAGATATGTGAGTGCACATATCATGTACATACTGAGTTGTAGATCAATACAGAAGTCTATATGTTAGTATGGAGGTAATCTGAACAATTTTATAGTAAATAAATCCTTGTACTCCACCAACACTATTGGAAATTGAAAACTCTTCGCCTCCACTACACCACAAATAATTTCATCAAACTGATGCATAATTTTCTTCACACTTCTACACATGAGTGTATCCCATGCTACATGGGTTTCGTTTTCAATAAAAAACTAAAAGCATGAATTATCATTACAGAAATACAACATCCTCCTCATGAAATAGTATATTTTAGAATAAATTATAGATAAATATTCCATACATTAGACGATTTCATAGGGCCTCATCAATGTGAAAGAGGTATCCCAAATGAAATATTCACCATCTACAGTTTGTTCACACTATTGGAAGAACTGTGTGATCACTGAATCACAAATAGTTTTAGTCTCCAGGAATAAGGATCAATCCAAGATCTCAATTAGAATATCTATAAATTGTACTGGAAAAGGGAAATTAGAGGATTGAATCACACCCATGTCTAGAAGTACTTCAACTAATGTGTAAATACATATATTGTACATCAAATAATCAATTAATCCTCTGGTTCATAAGCCTTGACTGCTTTCATATTCTCTTCTCCCCTATCCCTCAAATCCATCAGCTCGGCGTACATCACATAGGGGTGGTGGTGGTTACAAGTTAAAATTTCTACCACCTCTAGTGGCTATCCTAGGTCATATTCCATGAATGAAACTGTATTGAATTTTCAAATATTTCCATTTTTTTCTATATTGAAGGATTATACAATATCTCTCTATCAATAATATGGTGGGTTATAAAATAAATCATGTCATGTCCCTTGACATCGTAAGAGTAGCATCACCTCTCCTTAGGCTGATAAAATCTATCCTTTGATCCCTAAACCACAGAACTTCTATCCCGAGATCTTCTCCTCAAACACATTTCATGTATAAGTCCATGAGTATGACATCATCTCCCTACTGCCAATGTATTTTCTCAAATGTCCCCACTTTCAAAAACAACTTTCTACATCTGTTCATCTATGTAACACTCAACTACAAAGGAATACTATATCTCCTTAACATGGGTAAGAATTTATATATTTGTAATGTAATCATATATATCTCTTTATAGTCATCTCTCTATGGTATGGGATTGAAAAAACTGATCACAACCCATATATATTGAGTAATGGGTGAGGATGTTGATCCTAGATGAATACTCATCCTAGACGTACCGCTCTATTGAATTTTACAAGAAATTGGATATAAAAAACCTGCAACATAGATTTATAAAATAATTCTCTGAATATTCTATCAAAATATATCCATTTATGAGCCACCAATTCATATGAATTGCTTGTTAAGCTCCACTATAATCATAAAAATACTTGGAGAAGGGTTAATTCTTGAACCACTATTTTATCTACTTGAATCTTGATAAGGCATAATGTTAGAATCATCTTCTCAAGCCAATCATCAGCTGCATGTGGGTCGGGTTGACCACAAAACAAGAGGGGTCATTTTCATTGAAGCACAGGAAGTGTGATCACCCTTCAAACCTCATCCACTGGCATGGATGGTGATATATTCTTCTTCAACCGGTGTTGGTATTACTGGTGCACCTCATAGAGGTAACACCTACTGCACACGTCCCTTTATCGAAGACTCGTCTTTCTGGGTATCATACACATGATCCAAATTAAAAATTCAAGATAGAAATCATTGTGGAGGCATCCTAAAAATATACAAGATTTACCACAATGATTGATTACATTTGGATATCTGAATCAAGAAGTACATGGAAACCAAAAACCATTCTAATATAATGCACGTACCAATGTTTTCCCATCAACCAATTTTTATTCTTACCGAGTCATTAAGTTGTTTTTCCATTTCCTGTGGAATGGATATGTTAGTCTCCACACCAACACTGTACGGTAACACCCCAAGTTTATATGGATATTTTTTTTCAAATAAATTAAGTGTTCATTTATGTCATGAAATGCACCATGTCAATCATTCCTTTCACAAGACACCAACTTGGAGTATGTTATAAGTAACCCAATTGGTGTACGATACATAGAACATAAACTCGCCATATGATGAATGAAACACCCAATTTGAATATGCTACATGCAACTCTGACTTGGCATACGTTACATTCAACACAGATGTTTCTACGGAAAATCATTTTAATGTTATATTTTTCTAAATAAGAAAATTGTAACCAAAACTATAAACATAGTTGTATGAATAGTAATATATAATTTCCCAATATTTTTTTATAATTATTTTATATAGATAAAACATATTTTTAATGAAATATATTATTTTGATAAACATATTATATATTTAAAAATACCATTTTCTCGAATGACCTACTTTAAAAATCATTATGTAAAAAATATTAAATTTAATTTTAGACACTTCAATAAATTTTATTTGACAAAATAAGCAACTTTATTGAATATATAATGTTGAATTTATATATAGGTTAATTTTTGGGACTTTTCTATGAAACATTATTTTTGGATTATAGTGAAAAATACCGCATTCAATTCAAAACAACAGTATCATATAATTTACTTGTAAGGATAAATTATATTTTGATATTGGAAAAATAATTTAATAATATTATATTTTAATCAATTTTTCCAATTTATTTAATTTTATCCTACTGAAAAATAAAATTTGATATAAATAACATAGCAATATTTTGACGATTTTTCCTTTAAAACCCACTTAGTCGACCTGAATGTGGGAATTTTTTATGTTTATTTCTACCATTTCTATTATTGGAACACAGAAAAATTAATTCCATATTTTTAGTCACTATAATTTATAATATTTAATAAGGTTATATTAGTTTTTGACCAAAAATATTAGTGAATGTAATTAAAATTTATTGCATCTGCAAAGGTAAAACTAAGCCTAACTAAGGACAAAACCTAAAATTTAAGACCCAAAAAGATTTAAAAACTTATAAAACATCCATTTAATAACCAGGATTAATATATTTACCTTAAATTAATTATTTATTTTGGTTTTTATTACTATTGTTAGGTAAAAACCATGGTAAAACAAACATGTTTTAAAATATACAATGTGAGTCCTTTCCCTTCCCTATAAAAGAAACCATATATTCCAACTATTTGGTCCTATAAAATGACATATTTTATGAAACAAAACGTCCAAATACACTTCCCAACATCCATACCATCCTCATAGAAGTCTAAATGTTTGAAAAAATTCCTACAAGGAATCCTTTTTGGTACAAACCAAAAGTAGTTACCTGATAAAGAGGTAACACCTTCTCTTAAACTCCTTTATTTTGAATTCATTTACAACCCAATCAACTCCCATAATTCCATGTTTTTTTTTCAAAAATATTACCCTAAGCATACAAGTATGTTTTTAAGATAATTTTTTGAATTTAACAAACAAACACCACCATCTAATGGGAAACATTCAAACTATTTTTGTGTATGGAGAACTACCACCTCACTAAATAGTGAATGATCATTTTTTCCATTACAGCATATAATGGTGGAAAATATGATGGAAAATAATTTTTTATATGTTATATATTATATTAAATATGATTTTTATATTATTTATTCCTTTTAATACATATTTCTTTTTACATTCCATTTTGTGTAAATATGATAATTTTTTAGGGGGAAGTGTGGACTACCACCCCCTTATAGTGATGTGATTCGTTGACAAACTCTATGGAATGTATTGAGGATTAGTTTAGTGAAATTATATGATATATAATTATGTTTAAATTATATTATATATATATATATATTTTCTTTTTGTGTGTGTCAATTTATTTCCTTCTTTCAAAATGATAATAAAAAACAAAAATACTGTTCTTCCGTACGTATGGCTTACCATCACCATGATCGGTGTATTCTATTTCATACTTAACTTTATATAGATTATTATAACGCATATACTATATATACATTATATTTATATCATTATTACATTATTGAACCTTGATATATGTTTGAGTACCAATGATATAACAAATTAAGACAAATGCGAAGAACGATGTGAAAAATATTTGAAGTGAATCCTCAACATAGTGTGGTTAAAAAGAAGGTAATATATAGTAATAATATAACCATATATGGTAATAAAAATACAAATATGGTTCTATTGAAAATATATAATTAATTTATATTTATTATAATGGTGGGTTGAAAGATTAAAATGAGTTTCAAGACATAAGGTAAGTAGATTTCACCTCACTTTTTATTTCCATGAGATACGTGCTTTATTATCCAGCAATAAATTTTCTGTGGTGTGTATAATTCACATGGGTATATTTACACATTATTATACTTAAATTTATGGGTATTTATATATCCATTATATGATCCTTATTTCTTGGGGTTAATGTTTAAAATGGTACCAAATCAGTAAGATAGTTTTGTCTTAGTTTTCCTTATTTGATGCTCACGTTTGGTTATGTACCAAAATTATATTAGAAGTGAATATAAATCCATTTTACATGTTATATCATGAATATAGTTTTTTAATCATATTTAATTATTCATTTAATTTTAATTTCTTACTTATATATTATGATCCCATGATTCAATGTTATAATAGTTTATTGAAACAATCTCATTACTTTTCAAGAATCTTTATGTTTTTTATTGGATTGATTAAATATATTGATCTATATCTCAATAAAACTTATGAAATTTCATCACCTCTTGTTATTCGTGATATATTCAGGTACTAGTACCTTATTTCTAGTGTTTGTAACTTATGGTAATGTTATATGAAAAACCATTATGTCTCTCTCTTCGATCATAAATCAATTGTATTCAAAACCCATGTTTTAAATAATGTTTTCAAAAATTATTTTTAAATATCATTGAAGTTAATTTTCCAGGAAAAGGACCTAAAAAATGTTGGATGTTTTAAATGATGACTTTATAGGTTTTCAATTATATTTTAAATAAAAAATTTTCCGAAAATGTTTTATGTCTTAAACTTCTATTTTCCATACCGAAAGGATATTTTCCCTAAGAAATATTTCGAAAATTTCTTCTAAAATTATTTCCCTTAAATAAGACCATCAATTGGTGTTAATCATGAATTTTTGGGAAAAATATTCAATATTTCTATTCATATTGTTTCTCTGAAAGGATTATGTTTTTAAGGCATGAAGTTTATGAAACCTGTTTCTCTTTCTTTGGCTATATTCTTTTGAAACCAACTAATTTTCATGTCATACATTTATGATGAAATCACTATAGAAGATGTTTTTCTTTTCATAGGTTATGATATAATCACTTGTTTATAATGGCAATTCAATTTGATGGGTTGTGATATGATTACTTGTGATCTTTTGGCACATGTATGAATGATTTCGTTATAGGGTGAGTGGGACCTATATCTCCTTCCAATGAATTGGGTAATGATTTAAATCTTATGAGATAAACTAAGATGTTATTGGGAATTAACCTTGTCTACTAAGATGGAGATGGTAGTAGACCCTGACTACAATGATGGTTTGAGGAGTGAACTCAATCTACTAAGATGGATAGGGGAGTAAACCATGACTACCAAGATGGCATGAGGAGTGAACATATACTACTGTGATGGTATTGGAATTATTTTCTGGAATATTATGGAAATCACATTATTTATTATTATGTGTATTTCACAATTCCATGTTTTATTCATATATTATTCATTCATGTATTTCGTTATTTATGTCCTTATGATTCAATTCATATGAACTGCCAAGCATTTTCCATGATTTATGTATGTGAAATTTGATATGTAGGGTATTATACTCTATTTTAATGTTCATTTTCTCAACCCTTATTCTCATTACTATGATTTAATATCCCCCTTGTTTACCCATACTGAGCATTCAACATTACCCATTTTTATTCTTTATTCCACAGATTATGAAAATTTGGATTTTTTTGTTGTGTTAAAGATGTTTTATAGACAAGAAAAACCTATTGAGATATAATTTTTCTCACTTATGTATCAGTTTTTATGTTCCATGTTTCCCAATACACTAGAATAGTACGATATTTTTTCATCTTTTTATATAATGTTATAAGTATTCTGCAAATTTTAGGTAATGTTATTGTATGAAAATTTAGAGTTTCTATAATTGGGATAAAAAATGTTTAGTTAATCTTTGGAATATTGGATGAACAATTATTTGTGATAACCCTATGGAAATGTCTAGTGATAAGAATAAGGATAAGGTAAATTATACGAAAATGTCATAGAATTTTGGTAAATGGTAGAGTGATTTATTTCCTTGAAATACATTATTTTTTGGACACTAAAAGTGGATGTGGCTCTGGAACATATGTACCTAGGGGTAAAAACCCTAACATGATGTTACATGCCTGACTTTGGGCAATGTGTTACACTACAATGGGCCCAACTCCATACCTGGTTTTACAATCCTGGGGGATATGCGTAAGAAATTCTCAAAATATTCAAAAACCACCATAATAGATTTAAATAGTTGTGTCTCATCCTAACCCTCAAGTTTAATTTATTTAATAAATTTAAGACCTAAATATTTTTGCAGGGATTTGGGTTGAATCCCGGATGAATGTTTTACGTTTTTTAAAAAAATGGGATTTTTTGTGTCGACGGCATCGGGCACACATGCGTAGTATGATTTGTAACTTGTGTGACTTTTCCATGGAAACTATGCAACCATCCATTCTCAAAAAATGAAAATAAATTATTTTCATACTTAAAAACAACAATAATTGTTTCGTCATTTAAAATTTTTATTAATTTTGAGAAATTTTTTAAAATTAAAATTAAATAAATACTTTTATTTTTTTCATTTTTTATAAGTATTATAATTATTTAGTTTGGTGCAGGTGCACTACATGGCTAGAGGGAGCTGTGCGGTCAGCCATGTATCCTTGCGACAACATATGTTTTTATTATTAATGTTTTTAAAATTGATTTACATATTTATGAGTGCTAAATATTTACGTTACAGAGATTTTTAAGACCATTATAATTATTTTGAAGGTTACTATTATTATTAATATTATCATTATTAAATTTTATGAATATGATTATTAATTTTATTATTGTTATTAATTTTATAATAAATCATATAAATAAAAAAAATGTTCGAATTTATTACTAATATTAGGATGATGATGATGATTATTATTATTATATTCATTATCATTATAAATTTTTTTTTCTTTTTTTTTTATGAAAGAAAAACCTAATTTTCTCCCCCCGCTCTATGTATAGCATGGATGGACCCCAACCCCTCTAGGATGCCATACTAATCACAGATGGAACCATCCTTTGTAGCAGTCACGATTCCGCATCCCTTCCCTCCTTTCAGTCGCGACCCACGTTCCCCCTATTTAGCGCACACTTTGCACACCCTATATCTTCCTAGTAACACAACCCCCTCACCGTCTACTCCCAGTGGCACAGACCATTGGAAATTGTACTCCCAATGACATAGCCCTTAGAGAATCATGTTCACTACAAGAGAATTCCCCCTCATTCGACCAACATCAAGCCGCACGGTCATCCTCTAGCCATCACTGCCTTCCAATGAGTTTCCATCCACCGATCGCCTCTAATATCCCCCTTCCATTTTTATCTCCCTTTCTTATCTTGTTTTTATGTTTTTCTCAAGGTAAGGTATTGGTTTGACTAAACCATAGGTGTAGTTTAATCTGATTATGATGTTTCTTTTTTTAAGGGGGTGTGTGAGTTGTATCTATGGACCCCTGGATGTGAGTTTTAATCTTCGTTGTTGAATGCGAGGTGTTTCAAATCATTTCGGGTTACCACCTCCATTTTAGGGGAGTGTTTTCTCCTCGTCGCTCGGTTTTAGATACCTTAATTAGGATTTATGAATTTTTTTTGAGTCCTATATATATAATATGTAGGGCGTTGGAATTTACTATGCATTTTTGGACGCACGTTGTTTCACCACGCTTTGATCTCGAGGTAAGATTTCTCTTTGCACGTACCTATTCCTCCAAGATTTATTTATTTCATGCTTTCCTCAAGTTATTTAATTAATAAATATTGAATTATTATTCTTGGATTCATTATTTGGAATGAAAATTGTGCTTTAGACTTTATTGTGTGATAATTAAAATAGCATTGTAAAATATTGCACACAATTCATTTTATGAAATGCCCCGTTGGATTTTGTGAGGAGTTTTTGGTTTGAAAATGTTGGCTTGTACTTGTGAATAAATATTTTACTTGTGAAATAGTTATCTTGGATTTTGTGAAAGTTTTTCATGTGGTTTCATGTTTAAAAGGTGTGTGTGTTTGGATATCAAGTGTTTTTAAAGGTGACTATGGATTGTGTCCCATTTTACAATTTAATAAAAATTGTATTGGTTTTTAGATATTGTATGAGGTATTTAAATGGTTTATTTTAAAATGTTTATGAAATGTAATGTAGTGGGTTTACACTTTTTTTTTTGAAATATAGTTTATATCTCTTAAAGATGATGTTTTTGTGAACAGGACTTATGGCCTATTTGGCACCTTGTAGAGTGTTTATTAGAATCTTCCTTGATAAACATTACATGTGCTAGAAATAAATGACTCGATTGGAATTTTATTATAAAATGTTTTTTGTTTAGAATGTGTAAATGAAATGTTTTATAGAATGCCCATAAATTATTTTGAGTGGGAATGGTTTGCTTAAATCCATTTTTGAAAAAAACTTGCACTTTGAGATCGGGGTTTGTTGGTGAATGATTAAGGGCCCATTTGGCCATTTTTTTAAATTACTGAATAATTTTTTATTTTGAAATCTGCCTGTGGATGATTCGTATTCCATACTTGTGTGTATATAATGGATGGGATGTCCTTACTAAGGAATCCTACTGATCCATTGTGATATTTCCTATAGTTATACTCCTTATGTTCTTTTGGTTAATGGCATGAGCTCAGTCCTTTGAGAGACTCGGGGTGAGACATGTTCTGAATTATTATTATATATACATTGATTAGATGCTCGATTGGCATAAGTTGGCTCACCCCTTTTTTAAATACTTGAGACATGGGAACCTAACATGTTTAGAGAATATTCTGAGAATGATCACTGCATTGGTAGGTATTGGTACTGACCAGTGGACCATAATAGGCAGATATATATGGGTTCATTGCAAAGGGATTTTCCCACAGCCTGCCTGAGAAAGGATGACTGAGTGTTTGATCATTTTTAATCCCTCGTTTGTGACATGTCAACAAGGATGAGATCTCATGTATTGGTGACTTCTAGATTATTCTTGATCTCCTTGGATAACACATGTCATCTGTATTTCATTTACATGAAGTGATAAATTTGGTACCTGTATGTATATCTTCATTTCCCTAGTTATGTACACACATTTGTGAAATTCTTGTGTATTTATTTCTTTATAAAGTGTTAAATTGGCTTTTATTAGGATTATATAAATGTTGTTCATATGAAAGTGTTTAATCCTCTCAGTAAAACTCTAGAAATTTAAATATCACATTCCCGTTCTAAAATTCCATTGAAACTAATGAAATGAATCATGATTTGAAAATGGATAAGGGAAATGGTTCTTACTTTTCATTAAAATAAAATATCTAGAAAAACATACTTTTATAAATTGTAGTTCAAACATGATGTGGTCTTTATTTTATTTTCAATGAATTGCATTGGGAATAGATTATCGAGCTAGCCTACTGATTTTTATACTAACACCTATAGTTATTTTCTATTATAAATTATTTTTTAGGCTTCATTTGGGTGCACTCAACATGGACGATGCTTGATTGTTGAGTTTCAGAGTGACCCGTGGGGTCACACAGAGTCCGTTTGGACGTTCAGTTTGGATAGTTTTATCTTCTGCAGTTCTTGTTTAGTAGTTTTTGTGGTTTATTTATTATACGCTACTATTTATTATTTCCTATGATCTTATTTATTGTAATTGGAGAAACGATTCCCAAAGTCTCTGTTGACGCCCTAACGCTTGTCGCCAGCCTGGGAGGATCGAGAACCCCACTCAGGCCATGCAGCGGGTCGGATCGAGTGACCAGTTCAGGGTCATCCCAGGTTGGTTCATGACAAAAATGGTATCAGAGCGGGTTAGCTCTTAGCGGACCTCATTTTTCGGAGTACCCTTAGTTATTTGGGATGTCAAGGTAGATGGTTTAAGATTGTCACGACTCGAGGGGTAGTTGTGGGAAGATCGTCATGAATTGTTGCCTGTTCTGATCCTCGAGTTTCCATTTGAAGTTTGGTTTAAATTGTTTCTATGGGTTTTTTGGAAATGTTTTTTAATGGGATACAACAAAGGAAGTTAGGCTAATAGTCTTCCTATGACATATGGCTAGCCAACCCATGTGGATATAGGTGCATGGATCAAAAAGGCTCTCTGTGTCAGTGACTTATTTGGTATATGGCCGCCAACAATATGGTCAAGTCACCCACCGACACTAGTTCCTGGTTTGAGATGTTTTGGCCCTTTTCTGACTTCTAGAAGTTATTTGTATCATAAAAATTCGTTTTGAATTTTTTTTGGGAATGATATGTTTAATTAGAGGTTTTTTAAAAGAAAATTGTTAGATGATTTGTTTTTAAACTAGAGTTGATGTGTTTTGGCCTTGGTATTCCTAGAGGTTTTCACATGAATAGTGGTATGTGGGAATACGAATGGATGTATAGTATAAAGGATGGATGCTCTGGGTGGCACAGATACATGCTTGCGAGTGATACTCTAAAGAATACCAATGGTGAGGGTTTAACCCACCAATATTGTTTTAAATTAAATATATTTTCAATGATAATGGTTTTGATGTTATTATAGCTTGTTTTTTTTGTGTTTGGATCATGTCACATATGTGGTGTTTGATCTGGAGGATTTCATCTATTGAGTTGGCCCTTCTTTGGCTATTGACCATCTTGTCCTGTAATTTCCTCCATGAAGAATCTATGGGTGATCGTAGTGCTGTTGATCATCCTAGGTATTTTATGCTAGAGTATCAGAATCTAGTTCCACCTCTATTTTATGGTAAAGCATACCCTTCCATGGTGAAGGAGTGGATGTGAATGATTGAAAGGGACTCTAACCTCTATGACATTCCCAAGTCTTTGAAGGTCAATTTTTCAACCTTCATGATTGAAGGTTCACCGTAGATGTGGTGGAAGTCAGTGTCTTGGGGAAAACCCCATCAAGAGCTTACATTGGATATTTTCAAGGCATTATTCATTCATCAGTAGTTCACTGAGGAAGAAAGGGTGAAAATGGGGATGAAGATGTGATATCTATATCAGGGTGGTAGTTCCGTGTTGGAATATTTCCAACTTATTGTGGAGCAGGTCCCATATGATTTAGGGTATGCCACAGATGACTCCATGAAATCTTGGCATTTGAAGGTAGGTCCCTGCCCTGATCTATAGTCTATGTAGTCATAGTCCAACCTATATTCTTCTGTTGATGTGGTCAGACAATCTATTCTTGTCAAAGTCGTGATGGTGTGAGACCTTGAAGTAGTCATCCCTTCTTTAATCCCCTTCAGCAGTGGTGAAGATCCTGGAAAGGAGATGAGGATGCAATTGTAGGTGGATGGGGAATGTCATGGAATCAAAAGACCTCAGGATCTTTCATCAAACAATTCAACGTTAGAGATCTTCATGTGTTATCAGTGTGGAAAAGTGGGTCACAAGTGGTTGTCCTACCCATGTACTCTTATGCCCTATCAGGCTTGCGGATGTTTGGGTCACTTACAATGATTCTGTCAGGGATTTTATAGAAATAGTCGCAGAGGGAGTTCTCCTAAGTGATGTGTTGTTGGGTTTTTGTATAATGTTTCATGTGTATGTTTCCCTCCATTGTAAGGGATCTCTAATCTATGAAGTGTACTAATGGTGTTTTTAGTTTTTAAATGTCTTGGAATGTCATGGGTCTTTTGATGAACTCTGGTTTTCAATGCCGGTGAGGCTTTCATTTCGAAATATTGTCTCTTCTTTTGTCAAATCAATAGATGTATGTTTCTTATTGAGATTATAAGAAACCGACTGCAAATTTGTAGACGCTTCATCCATCAGAGCTCTAGCCAAAAAGTCCTTTGACTGAATCCTGGGTGTATTCAAGAACCCTAGGATAATTTTAAAGAGTTTTGTTAATGTTGTGCCTCTATTGTTGTGGTGAGATAGTATTCATGTTTATGTTTTGGTTTCTTTATCAATGTAATTATCCTCTTATCGTAAAGAGCACAATGGACATATCCCTCATGCAAAGCCAGCAATTGTGCCTTTTTTATGTTAGCTACTGATCAGTGGCGTTTCACAGACCACCCATGTGAATCAGTCACGACTTTGTTTTGTGTCCATCTCGAAGTGGTTAGAAATGAGAAATAATACATCATAGTTTCATTGAAACAATCCTCAAAACCCCCTCCCCGCCCATGGGGTTTGTGTTTTTGGTTCGTATGAAGTTTTTGGTTCATCTCTTATCCCTTTCAAATGGGAGTGAGTGGTGGGAATGTTCTTTTTGTGTTCTATCTAGCATGAGTTAGGCCAGGTTTAGGCCTAAGTCATTTTCTCTATTTGACCGTGTATATGATGTTTCATTATTGTGGGGATACCCACCGTGATTCTCTTTGGGTTTTCTCTTAAGTCGTTTTCAAATTCTAGTTCAGTTCATATGGAGGGGAGTCTATTCAGGCCTCTCCTTTAATAGTGTTTTGTTTTGGGAAATGATATTGAGTCTCGTTGGTGGTCTATGGAATATCCTTGAGATGAGAGGATGGATCAGGATTATGTGGAATCCTTAGGTGTTGATCGATCAGCTGGATAGTGTTGGGGATTTCCTGGGGTTGAAAGTGATAGGGTGGGGAGACTTGTAACATCATGACCCTCGTGTTCAATTTATATAATTACTTAATTCCATAAATATTTTTTCAGGGATTCAGGTTGTATCCCCGATGAAATTTTTGAGTATTTTCAAAAACAAGAACTTTTTGCTGTTGACGTAGTCAGTCGCATAGGCAGAGAGCTATTTGGAAACCACACAGCATCGTCCTGGAAACTGTGTGATCATCTGTTCTCAGAAAATGAAAATAAATAAACATTGTAATTAAAACAAACATTAATTGATTCTTCGTTTAAGTTTTTTTATTATTGATAAATTTGTTAAAAATAAAATGAAATAAATACTTTTTTTAAAATTATATTTTTTTCATTATGGTATTATTATTATTATTTAGGTTGGTTCATGGGCACCGCATGGTTAGTGGGAGTAGTGCAGTCAGCCTGGTATCCGTGCGACTACTTTTTGTATTATTATTAATGTTTTAATAAATGATGTACATATTTATGAGCACTAAATATCAACTTTAATATTATTTTTAATAACATTATTATTATTATCATGGATATTATTATTATTACTATTATTGTGATTAAATGTTATGAATATGATTATCAAAGTTATGATTATTATTTTTGTTATTATAAATCATATAAACTAAATGAATGTTAGAATTTATTTTTAATATTATGATAATTATGATGATTATTATTATTATTGTTATTATTATTGTCATTATTTTCATTTACATTTTAATTGGTTTACTTGGGTGTTCCTTTTTGTAAGGAAAAATACCAACTTTCTCACCTCCCTCCCCCCTCTATGTGTAGCACGGATCAACCCGAACCCTCTGGAACACCCTACTGATCACGGTCAGACCCTCCCTTTGTAGCTTCCACGACGACGCCTCCCTGCAATTCTACTGGTCAAGAACCCCGTCCCCACCCTGTTCAGCGCACACCATGCACACCGTCCATCACCTAATGCTACAACCCCCTCACCTCCTGCTCCCAGCAGTGAAAACCCTTGGACCTCCTACTCCTAGGGTCGCAGACCCTTGGACCACCTATTCACAAGTGTTTAAATCTCCCTTGGTCATCCCACCTCCAGCCACGTGGTCCTCCTCCGGCCAGCCCCACCTTTCGATGGGTTTCTATCCACCGACCGCCTCCGACAACCCTCTTCCACTGTGTTCTCCCTTCATTCTGTTGTTTTGGGGTATTTCCCTTGGTGATGTATTGGTTTTAAAAAACAATAGGTGTAGGTTAATCTAATTTTTTGTTTCTTTTTTGAAGGGGGTGTGTGATATGTCTCTCCGGACCTCTAAATGTGTGTTTTTGTGTTCGTGGTCGAAGGCGAGGTGTTTTGAAAAATTCTGGATAACTACCTCCATTTTATGTAAGGGTTTTCTCCTCACTACATGGATTCATATACCTTAATTGGGGTTTAATTATTTTTTTTGAGTCCTTGATATTTATTATGCAGGGTATTTATCATTACCACCCGTTTTCGGATGCGCATTGTTTCTTCAAGCATTAATCTTGAGGTAGTATTTCCCTTTGAACTTACTTTTTAATTCCTGATTCAATTATTTCATGCATTATACATCTTGTTTAATTAATAAATATTGTTGTATTATTTACAGTTTCACTGTTTAGCTTGAAAATTGTGTTTTAGACTTTTTGTGTGACAATTACAAATGCGTTGTAAAATATTTCCCTAAATGCATTTTATGAAATGCCCAGTTGGATTTTATGAGTATTTTTTCTCATGTAAAGGTTGGTTTGCACTCGTCAATAATTATTTTACATATGAAACAATGATCTTGGGGTTTTCTTAAGTGTTTTAAGTTCTTTCATTTTTAAATGGAGTGTGTCATTGGCATTGGAAGTGGTTTTATAGGTGACTATGGATTGTGACACATTTAGAAATTTAATAAAAATGGATTTGGTTTATAAACATTGTATGATGGATTTAAATGTCTTATTTTAAAATGTTTATGAAATGTAAAGTAGTGGGTTTACACACTTTGATATAGATATTTTATTTCTCTTAAAGATGACGATTTTGTGAATATGACTTAATGTTTGTTTGGAACCTTTTTGAGTGTTGATTAGAAACTATCATGATAAACATTACATGTGATGTAAATAAATGATTCCATTGGAATTTTCTTGTAAATTGGATTTTGTTTAGAATGTGAAAACGAAATGTTTTGAAGAATAATTATAAATGTTTTTTTATGTTGGAATGGTTTTCTTAATTCTATTTTTGAATAATGTGTCCATGCTGAGATCTGGGTTTGTTAGTGAATGATTAAGGGCCCGTTTGGCCATGTCATGAAATTATTGAAAAATTGTTAATTATGAAAACCTCATATGGAATATTCTCAGGCCATACATGTGTGTATATAATGGATGGGATATCCTTAATATGGAATCCTTCTGTTCCATTGCGAGAGTTCCTAAGGTTAGACTCTTTATATTCTTTTGGTTAATGGAATGAGATCAGTCCTTGGAGAGACTTGAGGTGAGACCTGTTGTGAATTATTTTTATATATACATTTATTGGCTGATCGACTGGAATTAGTTGACTCACCCCCTTTTTAAATACATGAGATATGGGAACCTTACATATTGAGAGAATATTCTGAGAATGATCGCCACACTAGTAGGTTATGGTATGGATCGATGACCCATAGTAGGAGGATATTTTTGGGTTCAAAGCTATAGAATTTTACCTTGGAAATCCTATGAAAGGATGGTCGAGCATTTGAGAGTTTTTATTTTATCAGGGGTGACATTTCAATGAGGTTGAGACCTCATGTATTTATGTCTTCTAGAATATTCTTGATCTCATAGGTTAACCCATGTCTATTGAAATTCAGTTACTTGCATTGTTGAATTTGGAACTAATTTGTATATCTACATATTCCTTGTTGTGTACTTACTTTTTTGTAATTCTTGGGGATTATATTCCTTAGAATGTGGTGAAATGTTTTTGATTTGGTTTCTAAAAATGGTTCTCAAATGAGTTTTTTTATTCCTCTTTATAAAAATCTGAAAATATAAACATCGCATTCCCTTTCTAATATTTCATTGACAACAATGAAATGAATCTAGATTTGAAAATGGATAAGAGAAATGGTCTTTATAGTGATTTTCAGTAAAATATGTAGAAAAACATACATGTATAAATTGTATTTCAAACAAGAAATGGTGTTTCTATTACTTTAATGGTAGTGCATTGGGAATAAGTTATCGGTTGAGCCAACTGTGTTTTAATACTCATGCCTATAGTTATTTTCTATTTTTAGTTCTTTTGTAGGATCTAGATTTGGTGTGCTCGCCTTGGATGATGCTTGATAGTTGTGTTGGAGAGTGACACGCGGGGTCACACAGAGTTTGTTCAGATGTCGATTTCGGTTTGTTTTATCTTCTTCAATTCATTTTTAGCTATTTTTTTGGTTTATTTGTTCTACATTTTTCTTTTTTATTTCATCTGCTATTATTTATTGTATAGGTAGAAACCATTTCCATAGTCTATATCGATGTCTTGGCGCATGTTGCCCGCCTGGTAGGATTGGGAACGCCTCTTGGGCCTTGTCGCAGATCAGCTCTGGTGATCAGTTCAGGGTCGACCTAGGGGTTTTTGTGACAATAGTTTTCTAGTGAATAACCTAGGATAAAAATATGGTGTCATAGATTATGTAAGGTGTCAAAATTTAGAGATCCTATATGTGAAGTTTCATGATTATTGTTTTCTTGACTATAATGACTATTTTTTACTCTATGTTTTTTTGTTTTAGTCAATGGACGGAACCTGAAGGAACCACATGAATTATAATTGAGATGGAAAATTGAAATATCATAACCATGAGAAACCAAATTCTATTGGTGCTATAATGAATAACATCATTTATATGCTCACACAACTTTCTCAAGTTATGAATCATGGTGTACTTCCAAATGTGAAAATGGGGGAACAATATTATGATTGAGTGTTTTATGATGCAACAACCTATTTATTTTAGAGGGTATTGTCATTATATTTTTTTTAAATAACAGACTAGTACTGCTAAAAATATATAGTTGATTATACAGTGTTTGGAGAATGATAATTTCATTTTGGCTTTCTATCAGTTAGGATACAAAGAAAACTAGCGGTGTACTCTAATCATGAATACCTAGAAATAATATGAAATTGAATCCATAGATTTGGATGAGTTCAATAAAAAAAATTAATAATTAATTTCCTCTTATTCTCCATAACAAGATTAAGAAAAATTTCCTTGAGTAAATAAAAGTGATGATGAAGCTATTTGTACCCACAAGTATTATTACATGAGACTTGTGATGTATGATTTAGGCATTATCATCCAACATGAAAGTAAAGTTGATAGTTTATTCTGTGGATTAAATCCAAGTGTCATAATGGAATCATCCACATGATACTTTTATAGTTATATAGATATTATGCATTCTATAATCAAGGTTGAAATGGAGGTCAGATTCATGTATCAATCTTATGGGGTTGACAAGTAGAGGAAAATAATATTTAATGTAAAATCTAAAATCTTGGAAAATAATAATATGATCTTCACATTATCCTCAACATAAGAGAAGAAGAATAGATGAGTTTTACATATGGGGACTAACAAATGTTTTTAATGTAAAAGAGAAGGACATTGGGCATTTGATTACCAATGTGACGGGAAGAAGGTTTCTATCATTATGAATGGAAAAAATGAACCCAAAATGATCCTCCCAAGATTCCTTTCTACAATTTTAAGGAGAATGATAATTATACTATCCAAAACTGAAATCCAAGGGTGGGTGCTGATGATTGTGGTCAAAAAACTCTTAAACCGAGGGATAAGAAAAAATATCATTAAATAGCTATTTATAATGTTGGGTGTGATAATAATAGGATGAACGGTAAACTTACCATCCACTCAAGAAATTATATTTCCATATTTTATTATGGATCTACCTACTAATTTATATTTCATGAATTTTATAAGGATGTTAAGATTCAACCAAAACAATTAGATGTGGAATTAGTGTTGAAAACCCCTAATGTTATAATTATTTCGTCTCGTGTCTATGATTCATCTCTGTTTGAAGATTGTGGGAATGTACTTCTGGAAAATATTTTTAATCTTCATTTGGTTGAATTTGATGCCATATTAGGAATGGATTGCCATTCTCTGCATAATTCCATCATAAATTGTCTTGGAAATGATGTTACTTTTGATATTTCAAACCTACCTATGATTATCCATACATGTGATGAAATGTCTGAACTTCTTGTGGATATTTTATCTTATTTATGGGTCTTACTTACCATTACAACTGGTTTTTTATATAAAATGGTTATGGAGATATTGATATCGATGATATGCTTATTGTTCTGGAATTTTGGGATGTCTTTCTAGAAGAGTATATAATCCTTCCACCAAAATGATAATTTGAGTTCTTAATAAAACTCATACCTGGTACCACACCAATTTTAATGACTCCTTATAGAATGGATCTGATTGAGTTTTAGGAATTAATGATGAACCTCCATGAAAACTATGATAATGGATTCATTTGGACAAATGTGTCCCCTTGGGGGGCCAATACTTATTTTAAAAAATAAAGGTTGATCAATGTGTCACTAAACTAATTACCAGGAGTTGAACAGGGTTATGATCAATAATAAGTATCTTATACCGTGTTTTTATTACTTGTTTGTTCAACTGAAAATATATCAATAATTTTCCATGAATGACCTTGATTCTAGATATCATGAATTGAGGGTCATGAGAGAAGATATACCCAAGATGAAATCACATAAAAGGTATGTACATTGTGAATATATTGTGATTTCTTTTGGTATTACTATTGTTTCTACTATCTTCATAGATTTAATGAATAGAGTATTTGGAGACTATGCCAATTAGTTTGGGTAAGTTATTATAGATGATTATCTTGTCTATTCAAATAGAATGGAAGAACATGAATATCACTTGAGAATTTTACTAATGTCCCTAAGGTAGATGAAGATATATGAAAATTTTACAAAGTGTAAATTTTGGATGGAAATGGTTTCATTTTTGGGTCACATATTCCCAAGACATGATATAGAAGTAGATTCATCAATGATATAGGCTATTGAATACTGACATAGGCCAACCACGTTGAATGTGATTTATATGTTCCATGGTTTAGATATATATTATCAATGGTTTTCTGAGAAATATTCAACATTATATAATCTAGAAACAAGTTAACAAAGGGGAGATTCAATTTTCTCTAGAAAGATTAATCTGAGTAAAATTCCAACGAATTGAAGAGACGGTTTGTTAGTGAACATATGCATACATTACATTGCAGTGGATAAGGGTTTTTAATCTATTTTTATGCATCCATGAAGGGTTTGGGATGTGTTATAATGCTAAATAACATCATTATAGAATATTTTTTAAGACAGTTAATGATTCATGATAAAAAATAACCAATACAAGATTTGGTGTTAGTAGGAGTAATTTTTTCATTAAATATAACGATGCATTTTATTTATTGATAAATTTGTGAAATATATACCAATAATAAATTTCTTAAAAATATATTTACATGTAAGGAGCCAAACATGTGCTAGAGAAGATGGTTATAGTTGAAAAAGGATTATGATTTCTTGATACATTACCACACTAGGAAATTGAACATGTTGAACAATGCATTGAGTCAGAAGTATCATGCTAGATTATCTATGAAGAGGATCACAAAAGATCACATATTTCATGATTTGAAAATGATATATCTAAAAAACAAGAAATAAGGGGGAAACACATATATTTATAAGTAAATTTTCAACTATCTATCCATGTGAGGATTAAGGCAGTGTAGAAGGTAGTTTAAGAGCTACAAAAAAAGTTATAAATTTTCTAAGGTTGAACCTTGAACATGAAAGAATGATAATGTTCAAAAACTGTGTATGTGTTCCTTCCATACTAGAATTGAAAAAGTAACTATTAGGGGAAGCTCCTAGTTCTTTATTTTCTATTCATCCAAAATGTACGAGGTTGTATGTGGACTTGAAACAATTCTTCTGTTGGGATGGAATGAAGAGGGATATCATAGAGTCTGTATATCAGATCATTGTATAATATTAAGTTAATTCCAAAGAAGAATAGTCTAAATGGTGTTTTCATCCATTACACATACAAGAATTGAAATGGGAGAACATCACTATGGACTTTTTCATTGGACTAAACAATACATCTGAAGGGTTTAATTCTATATTGGAGGTTGTAGATCAACAAAATATGTTATATCACTTCCTCACTATCAGATAAGACTTCTATTTGGATATGATTTCTAGGATATACATTATGGAAGTGGTATAGTTTCATTGAGTACCACATTCTATTGTATCAGTTCAGGATCCACAATTTACCTGATGTTTTGGTGATGTTTTCGACAAAAACATGATATTGAATAGACATTCATCACTACTTTTCATCATCAGATGGATGGTCAGTCTAAAAGAAAAATTAAAACCATAGTTCTTATGTTGATATATTGTTCTATAGATTTCAAAGGTGGTTGGGAAAACACATCTCTCTAGTTGAATTTTCGAACAACAATATCATTCAACCCATAATTCATATGTCAAATAGTGAAGCTATTTCTAATAATAAATTTTTACTTTTAATGCAATCATATGAGTTTGGAGATAGAAAGATGAAGGTACCTGAGATTGTAGACAAAATGGTGGAGAAGGTTATAACCATTCAGTAGCATATCAAGGCATCTCAAAGTTGATAGAAATGTTATGATGATACAGACGGTGTGACATAGAATTCTATTTTTTTGAAATGTTTTTTCATGGAATCTTGAAATAGAAGAAAGTTATGATATTCTAGAACACAGGGAATCTAATAAATAGTTATATTGATCCCTTTTAGATTCATTATTGTGACTGGAAGGTAGTGTATTTCTTATCACTTCTTCAAAATCTCTACCAAGTCCATGATGTGTTCCATGTACGTCCCAAGAGGATGTATATACCTAATCCCTCTGATGTACTATACTCAATGATCAAACTACTTGATTTGGATCATTTTTACTAGGGGAAACCTGTTGAAATTATGGATCATACCGAGGTTGTTCTTCGAAAAACAACCACTCACACGGTCATACTATTTAGGAGAAATCATTAGATATAGTATGATATGTGGGAACATGAAGATATGTAGAAGTAAAACTACCCTAAATTTTTTAAGTTGAATAATTTTTTGTGTTATATTTATTTTATGCTTGAATAATGCAAAACCCTGAGTTTTTATGGACATTTTTTTATAAATTAAATTTTAATTTATGTATTTCAATGCACTAAGTCAAAAATTATTTCACTCAACACAAACAAAGAATATGTTACCCAACAGAAAATTTTTGTGTGTTACATGGAACATTGACTCATCATATATTATATGAAACATCAACTTGGTGTACGTTCCACACAACACATACCTAACATACATTACACGCAACAACAATATTTCTAAATACATCATTTTATTTTTTTATTATTTGAAAGAGATAATTATAAAATAGTTATATAACATAGTTTTATGAATAGTAATAACTACAATTGAAATATTTTTTAACCATTTTTAATATAAATAAGACACATTGATAATTTATGATACGAATTTTTGAAAAATTCATATATGATTAAAAATACGATTTTCTTGAATGAACTCCTTTAAGTATCCTTTTGTGAAAAATAATAAAATTTCTTTTAGACACATATAGAAATTTCAAATTACATAAAAAACGTCATTATTATATTTATAATATTGAAATTATCTTCAGATTAATTTTTTTCATTTTTCTGAGAAAGGTCATTTTTTATTAATAGTGAAAAATAACTAATTTTAATAAAAAACTATTTTATCATCTAATTTTTATATAAAGATAGATTATATTTAAATTATATTTAAAATTTTAATTGGATTTTTTTATAGTTACTCCTATATTAGTAATTGGAACAAATTTATCACATAAAATTAAATATAAAATCATAGAAAACTTTTGGTCATTTTTACTTTAAAACTCTGCATTGTTGACCCTAATATGAAATTAATTTTAAATTAATTTATGAATCATATTTTATTAGAATCTATAAAAATTAGATTAAAAAATGGAATTTTATTAATTAAGGTCTAATAATTCTAACATAATTATTTAAAAAAAGTATTAGTGAATGTAATTAAAATTAATTACATCAATTAAGGTAAAATTTATTTTAACTAAAGACTGAAGAATAAATTCAAGATCTAAAATGATGTATAATCATTAAAAACAAAATTTTTATTGAAATTAATAATCCATTTAACTTCAATTTTTAATATGTGTTGGTTTTTAGGGAATTTTTATGTCAAAATGTCGTTACACATAACTTGTTTTCAAAAATACCAAGTGAGTCCTTTCCCTTCCCTATTAAAGGACACTACCTCTTATGATTCATCATGAATATAAAAAAAATTGTATCAATGAATATCTAACAAATAATGTTCCAAGAATCCTTATTTTACTCCATTAATCCTCTAATTTTAATGAAAGTCCATCAAGGAAGCCTTTTCATCTCAAACCAAATTTTGTTAACTGATTATAATGTAATGCCTTCTCTAAAGGTCATTTCTTTGATTTTCCATCTATACTCACTTAAATATCTCTATTATATGATTTTATAACCAAAAAATTGTCATAAATATTCTATTATGATTTTCTGTTAAGGGTTTAAACTACAGATACACACACCTCCATCTAATATGCAACAAACAAATTGTTTACACGTATGACGAACTATCGCTTCACTAAATGATGATTTATTTTTCTTTACCACCTCTCATGGTGGAAATTATGGTAGATAATATATTTATATATTGTATATATTGTATTTATTATGTATTTATACTTATTTTTTTTCATATTACTACACATATCTTTTATTATTCTATTTGGTGTAAATATGATAATTTCGTTTGAGGAAATGTGGACTACCACCCCATCAAAGAGATTTGATATGTTAACACAAAATATGGAAGTTATTAAAGAAGTTATTATTGAAAATATGTGATATATAATTCTAAAAAACTTATATAATATACATACATACATATATTTCATTTTCATTATTTCTATCAATATGAAATAAAATTAGAAACAACGATCATGCATACGTACGACTTGACATCTCCCTGAACGGTGTATTCCATTTCATACTTCAAATTATATAGATCGTTATAATAAAAATAATCTTTATATATTTGATATTTAAATCATGTTTTACATTCTGGATTCAAAATATATGTACATGGACAAATAATATAACTAATATAGACACACACGAAGAACAAAGAAAATATTATCAATAGTCAATCCTTTAAATATGATGTTTAACAAATGGGTAATATAATGTCATAATAAAACCATATATGGTATTTTTTATAAAAAAATCTTATTATAATAGATTCATAATAAACAAATATTCTATATACATGTGGTTTGAATGAGTACGACAATAGTCATGTCACAAGGTAAGGGGATTTCATATCATTTTTTTCATGAGATACATGATTTATTCAGAACCAATTCCTTCTATGTGGTGTTTAAACTACCAATGAATTTGTTCAATTATTCTTATACATAAATTCATGGTAATTTAAATATCATTTATATGATAGTTATTTCATGGGGTTAATGATTCAAATGTTACAAAATCGGTAAAATAATTTTCTCTCATTTTACCATTATCAAGGCTCGTGTTTTGTTGTGAACATAAATTATTTTAAATTTATATATAAATCAGTTTTACATTTTATATCATGAATATAATTATTTTAATGATATTTTTATCTTGAATTAAATTCATTCTCTTACATAGAGATTAGGAACATAAGATTCTAGTTTATAAGAATTTATTGAAACAGTCTCATCACATTTCTTGATTTCTTAGGTTTATAATTCCATTGATGAAATATTATGATCCATATCTCAATAACACTCATGACTTTTCTTGTCCTATATTTATTCAAGAAATCTTATTTTATTAGTAAAATTTTCGTAATTTTTTGTACATAAGACATAATTTTCTGTAAAATATTATTGTCACTCTCTTCAATCAATAATCTATTGTATTCAAAAATCATGTTTTAAAAAATGTTTGCAATTATGTTTGTGAATGAACATTTAATCCAGTTTTAAAGGAAAATTACATTATAAATGTTTTATAGTTTTCAATAATTCTTATATAATTTTTCAATTCTGTTTTCATAGAAAATGTTTTTGAAGATGTTTTATGTTTTTCAAAGAGTTTTTCATTGAATAATTGATATTTTCTTGAATAAATGAACATAAAAGATATTTCAAAATTATTTCACATCTATGATAACATCCATCTGTGTTCCTAATTACTTATGTGAAAATTATTCAATGTTTCCATTAATATTATTTCTCCCATTGGATTCTATTTTTCATTAAATGATGTTTATGAGACCTGTTTCTCTTCACATGTCATAGGATTTTGAAACCCGCTTCATTTATGGGGTGATATTTATGATGAAATGATTAGGAAACATATCTTTATTTTTATAGGTTCTGTTATTATTATATGTTTATAATACATATTTTATTTCATGGGTATGATATGATTACTTATGATCTTGTGGAACATGTTTGTATGATTTAATTATAAAATGGGTGGGACCGATATCTCTGTCCAATGCATTGGGTAATCATTGATATATTAGAATATAGAATAATTCTATTTTGAGAATGAACCTTGACTACTTAGATGGCTATGGGGTAAACCATGTCTTGCAATTTTTTTTTGAGGATTGGACTCATACTATGAAGTTGGCCATGGGAGTGAACCGTGAAAACCAAGATGGTATGTGGAGTGAACCTATACTCTCATGATGGTCTTGGATGTGACACCTCAGATACTATGGAAATAATATTATACATACTTGTTTTTCTACTAAAATTCCATTTTTTATTCCTATGTTATTCTTTCATGTATTATGTTCTTTATTTCCATATGATTCATGTCTTAAGAACTACCATGATTTAGGCTAGGATTCATGTTTGTGATCCTTGATATATACGGTATGGAATTTTATATTCATGATCATGTAATAATACCCTTATTATCATGATTATGATTACATATCTTTGTTGTTTACACTTACACAACATTTGAGATGACCCCTTTTTGTGTTTTCTTCCTGAAGTTATGAAGATATGTATTATGTTTGATGTTTTTAAGAAGGTTTATAGTTAAGAAGAACCAATTGGTATATAATGTATCTCACTGAGATATAATTTTTTATGTTTAAATGTTTTCAATAACGTTGGACTACTATGGTCTTTGTGTGTATTTTTGTATAATGTTTTTTGTATTTAGAAAATTTTATGTAATGTTAATTTATGAAAAATGAGGGTCTCTATATGCATTGCTTATACATATATCCAAACATGAAACATTGAACATCATTTCCCCATAACAATCTCAAAAAAATCATGTCATACGGTAGTGTTGACTATGACCTGATACAACTCTATCCCAACAACCTTTAATGGGTATCATGCCGCAACAACCCCAATCCCACCTAAAATAGGCTTGAGGATGATGATAAGTTCCTTGTAGAAATATCAATCACATGGGATGCCTTGTACTAATGTACTTTTAAGCACACACAAATCCCCATGGCCATACAACGTTTAAATATAGAACAAATGAAAAACCATGTATGAATACATATAAATCCCACCATTAGAATATAAAAACAAGTATTGGAATTACTAATGGAAAAATATATTCCCACCATAGAGAAATTGAAAAAATTTCCAAATTGAAAATATAAAAGGTATTGTTAGTAATGAAATCCCTTGAATGACCAATGGTCTATCTGGATCACTAATCACATGTTGGCCCTGGTCCCTCAAGGTCTAAGTCATATGATTGATCATCTGTGTAACATTACACATAAAGGACAATACCATATGAGAGTTAGTATGAAAACACCGACTATGACACCTTGAAACCTCTTACCATATAACATCAAAAAATTAGTTAGTTCATAATACGTATTTTCTACTATACAAATAATAAGAAAATATATATTTATACTCAACATAGGAACTCAATCTCATGTTATGTGAAAACTATAATTCTAGCATTGGAATAATGATTGAAGGTCAAACCAATCTCTCCCTTAGGAAAACACAATCAATGATTCACAAAGCACTGAAAAATTAATCAATGATATAACAATTATCATATCTAACCAAAATAAGAACATGTTAGAAGTATAAAAAGAGCGATTCATAGATGAGGATCACACCAAATGCCATAGGGTATACTAATAACACAATCTTCATTACAAAAAATGTAAATTAGTGTTGTTTTTTTAATTAGAAAAATCTAAAAACCTAAAAGATTCATTTACCGACATATATAAAAAACATATCTAATTGTTGTGTTTCTAATTTAGTGATGTTTATAAATGTTAATATTTAGGAAAAATCACCTAACACGATTTTTAACATTGGTAAATAATCATCACTAAACTAGTTATGATTAGATATGTTTATAAATTCCACTATTTAGTGATACATAACTTGAAACCATTTTTTAGAAACGTCGCTAAATAAATGTTGCTAATATAGCTACGTTTAATGACATTCAAAAATTCCTCTATACAGAGGCACCTCATTGGCTTATGTTCTCTAGAAAATTTATTAAATAAATATTGGTAATATTCATTTGTTTAGAAATTCTTACAAACATCTCTATTAAGTAGTACCTCATTTGAATGTGTTTTTTATAAACATCAATAAATTTGTTTTTGGAGTTCAATCAATATGTTATTTTAAAATTTATCATATATTTACAATAATAATAATATTATAATATCAATCTACCCACTATCCCCTCATGTACCACCCCCATTTGCCCCCTCTTCCCCTCGAGTACCCCTTCCCCATGTTCCCACCTCGTCACCCTATTCCCTCTATTAACTCACCCACATGTTCCCACAGTCGCCAGTACCCTCTCCCATTTCCCCTACAATACAACTTCCCATTCCCATACTCCCCACCACATCTCCCCTATCACCCCATATAGTACACACTCCATCCTCTAACCACGTCATTGCCCCTCCCTTTCCCCCACCACCAGTACACCATTTGACCACACCCCTTCTCTCCACCTCACCCCATGCCCTATCCTGGAAGAAAAACAAACAAAAACCATCCACTGATACTAGAACCATAGACCTACAATGTACCATTCGAGAAGACAACCCACTAACCTGATTCATATTTTGTTAAATGATTATATATTCTTATATATACATATAAATATAAATTTTATTTTTTGGGGAATTAATATTATATATAAATATATATTTATAAACCAATATATTTTTATATTTATATTTTATATTATATATATTATTTTTAGAAATTTTATTTTATATTTTATGTTCATATATACATATACATGTTTCTATTATATATATATATATATATATATATGTATATAATATATATATATATATATATTTATATTTTTATAAATATATATATGTTTAAATATATGTGTTTTTCTGTGTATAAATATATGTTTATATGTGTGTGGCCATATATATATATATATTTATGTTTAAAAAAATTAAAAAAGTTACTAAAATAGACATGTTTTCATAAAAATGCAGCTAAATATAATATATAATTGTGTTTAAATATATATGTACATATTTGTTTATTTATATATATGAGTGTGTGTGTTTATATATATATATATATATTATAAAAATGTTTACATATTTGTTTATGTGATTATATATATATATATACCTAAATATATGTTCACATTATTGTGGTGAAATGAGCTATGTGTGTATATATATATATAGTAATGTTTTGGAGGAAACACTGCTAATTTTGCAATGTTCTTCATGAAACGTTGCTAAATTAGTGACACATTTAGAAAACATTACAAAATTAGTTACACTTACAAGAAATGTCAGTAAATTTAAAAATAAGTGATGTTTTAAAAAAATCCCTAAAAAATTGTTGCTAAATTGAAGCATTTTTTAGAGTGTTGGAAGATTCTACTATGTAGATGATCGATGCCCATGTTGTGTTGGTCACAATGATACCATGAACTCCAATAAGGGAAATATGATGATATATGATCTCTGTTAGGACCTCATGGATGGCTTCCAATAACACTTTTTAAGACTGAAGTCTCTATTATGGGATCACCTACAATGGTACAGGACCTAATTCCATAATAAACCCTTAGGGAATGCATATATGGGATTCACCCTATTGAATCTTATACAAAATGAAGAGGAGAAGGGATCTAAGAAATTATTGAATGATTACACATTGTGTACTATAATTATAGGGTGTGTCCCTTCAGAACTAGGTATTATCCATGTTTCATAGTCTATTCCCATATTTGTGTCTATACCTGAGTGCACGACATGTTGAATCCTATATAATCATTGTTGTGTCCATGTACATGACTTATAAAGTGTACACCAATCCTAACCATGTTTGTGTCAAAATTCATACAATGTCTGGTCCATTGAACCCTTGGTCATGTACATGTGCCCTTGGAGGTAAACATATATCTACCAATTCCATTCACATTACAGGTGGTTGGGGGAACAAACTGTGTGATATTTATAAATCTGTAGAAATACTAATGCCACACCAGGGGGTCCAAAAAGAGTGAAATTATAGGATACATTCTATGTAATGTTTAATTTTAAAGAATTTTGGATTTGGTTCATGCGTTATCATTAACTCCTATGAATGTCAATGCAACCACACATCTCATCGGAAATCATGTAACAATACTAGTTGTGACATTCCATTTTCGATCACTAAGTACTGACACTTCTATTATTTTTTAATATTTTAAACATTTTCCTTTCATCATCTCATATAAAACACAAAAAGAATGGTATCCTTAAACCAATATTTATTTGAGCATCTATCTTTATAGATTGATCCCTTCATCAAACCATACCTGGATCTACGGTATCATTCCACTACACCGTGAAATGAGTGTGAAACATTTCTTTATCTAATAATTTTTGAACAATGATCCCTAGTAATTCTCTGTGATTGATGTATAATGGTGGGATAAATACAAGAAACCTCAAAAAGTGTAACTAACATCATAAGTGTTTGGTTCTCCTCAATTTGTTTCACATAGAACAATTAATGATGAAACAAAAAAGAATATAAAAATTATCCCAATAAACATCCCAGATAATCTATACCCATAGTATGATCGATCCCCAAATCAATACATTGGTTTTTGGTCTCACATTAGTCATTGAAATTAAAAACATGGAATGAATAAAAATCAACATATATTTGGATCACGAAATAGAGATGAACTATTCTATTTTGTTATCATCAGAGTGATCTTAGAATTTCTTCACACAACGATTGATGATTTATGATCATGTCGTCGCTCTCCCCTGGATACTCCTCTAGCACTAACCAATGGATCCTCTCAATTTTTTGGGTTATGATGCTAAGAATAAATGCTCTCACAATAGTGTTTATATGGAAAAACCAAAGTCATGGAGATTAATTAAATAGATTAATTTACTCAAACAATTGATTTAAAAGCCCACCCATGACCATTACCAAATTGAAAGTCTAACGTGTTCTAATGTTAGGTCACATCGGGGGTAAAATTCACATTATGAAAATAACTAAAACCAAGGATTTATGATGAGAACCTCAAGTAAAAAATTTTCACACTTTTTATGGTAAAATTTTCGTTCTTATATTTTATATATTTGATATATTTAGAGAATTTTTCTAGCCACAATAGGCATGAAAATCTCATGTAGTATATGTGCTTAACTCCAAAAATAATCAATAAAATATCCCAAATCAATACTTGGAAAAATAGAGGAGTTTTAAGTCTTGAATAACCATTACAGTGTGAATGATCCGAGTAGGAAGCTCCAAGACTAGGTATTGAAAAAAATCCAAATGATGAAAAATGTTATGATCCTCCTAAAAATACAACATTCAAATCATAAAAATAATAAATTGTAACAAAAAATATATGATCTCAATGTGGAATATAAAACCATGAACAACACCCCTAACCATTTCATTTTTAATTCATTTATATGTTCTAACACATTATCATTTTTTTGATAAGAAATGAATAAGGGTATAACTTTCAATCATCAACCATATCTTTCTTCATTCCATTTGACTCTAATAAATCCACTCCCTAACTATTCTATTTTAAAATTTATTCAAAACCACAACCATTTATCAATATAGATGTACAAATTTCACCATTAACAGAATTATCTTCAATCAACTTTCTAATACCCTAATATTTTATAAGATGTATTCTTTTTAATTTCATTCATATCTTCTGTTGTACGCTACACCAAGATTATCTTTCACTATACGCAACACCGTATTATCATGCAATATATGCAACACTAATCTTGGATTTTGTTACACATAATTTCAAGTTTGTTTGATAGTAGTTATTCTATGAAAAATTGAGTGTATATATATATATATTCAATTTATAAATGAAATATTGTTGGATTTTGTTATGCACAACAACAATGGAGTCTTCCACTACACGCAACCCTGACTTGACTTGCATTACACGCAATCATGACCTTCCTCGATAGCGTGTGTTGTACGCAATAATGAGTTTCACTAAACAACGATATATGGTTATAATTTTATTATAAACTATACGTTAGTAATATTATTAACTACATTTTTAATTTTATAACATTATTATCCATCTTAAACATTTTCTAGAACATGGTATGAGAACAAAATATTTTTTTCAGGTAAAATATGTATTTTTTCAAAAATGCAGTTTTGCCGCCTTTTGATGGCGCGCCAACTTTAAATCTAGTTTTTGAGATGTTTATAAGTTAAAATTGACAAAATAAAATTATTCTTTGAAACCATGATATAAAAATTTACTTTGGACAAAATTTTCAAATTATTTGGATAACTTTCATATTTTAATGAATAGTAAAAACACACGATATTTTAATTAAGAACAATTTTTTTCATCGTAATAATTTATATGGTTAAATTATAATATTTAATGGTTTTAAAGTATAAATAGAATATATTTTTACTATTTAATATAATTTATGTCATTAGGATTAATTTTACATTGAATTTATAGGTAAAAACATTTCAATCGTGGACAATGTTTTAACTTTTAAAACCTGTTTGCGTAACAACGGGAATAATGTTAAATTAATTACTGAAAAATCTGTGTTTTGACTTTTTAAAAATTTATTCCATATTGGGATTCAGTTGGTCCATCTTATGTTAATAGGTTACTTTTATTTTTCTGATATTATGAATAGTTACTACGGTAATTTTTATTTACTATAGTTAAAGGTAAATCGAGTAATTAAGGGTAAAAATAAGATTATAAAATTACCCTAACACATTCAAAAATCCTATTGGATGCATAATATTCTACCCATATCACCTAAGGGTCATACTAGATTGTTTTATGGACTTTTGACCATGAAATAATACAATTATAATTAAAACCAAAGAAAGTGACAACTTGTCACTCTCTTAAATCTTATAAGTGTAATAATTTTAATTTAGTGATAAAATTCATAAAACTTTAGATACAAATAGTCTCCAGAAATCTAATAAAATTATATACATCATGGGAATTTATTTATAATTTTTAGGGATTAAATAATTATCATTAAAGTTGACACAATAGTGATGTTGAAATTATTTTATTGATTGAAATATCAAATTAATCATTTTCAAATTATTAAAATAAATATTATATGAACCATTTAATGAGCTCCAATAATTTTATACAAAAATATGACATGTTATTAATCTATTATATCTTTTAGTAATAACATATATTCTTTTTATATTTTATTAAAATTCAAATAAATGAATACTATCAAAATTGACACTATTGTTATTTTATAGAAATAATATATTATAAATTTGTTTAAAAATCACAAAAATATTTAAATATTATAAATTAAAATTTTAATGGTCTAAAATTGCATAAATTATTCAATTATTGTTACTTCAAAACATATAAGTTATTATTTATAACAATTTAAAATTTAGAATATTATTACCACAGATAAAATTAAATAGATTTATTAAGGATAAATCAAGTTGATAATGTTTAAAATAATTTCCCAACATGTCTAAATTTTATTGGTTGACGAAATTAAAACCCTATCTCATCTAATATTCGGATATGAGTCATTTTTGGAGGTTTTTATGTGGGTTTTGATTTATTATTAATTAATATTTTTGAGGTTTCCAAAGGTGCCCCTCTCCTCCCTTATAAAAGGGCATCTCCTCCGTCTCCTACTCACACCATTTTGAGCCATTAATCTCGGCCCACCCCTTCCCATTTCCTTTACCAACTTCCATAGAAACATACAATTGGTCTTGGTCTTCTTCAATGTCCAATTTTAGGGCCCAAAGAGGAGGTTCAAAGAGCCGTATCGAAGAAGAGGTAATATCTGCCACCAATTATTTCAAATTTATTTCTTCTTCTACATCATCTTCATTAGTTGTTTCATTATGAATTAATAACATCAGTATCACTCATATAATTATATGTTATAATAATTATTATACAACCCAATTTCACCTTCTATCCATCCTACGGAAAACAAAATCGTCGCGCGTGCGTACGTACGGAATATCGCCTCCACGCTGTGGTGTAATCTGGTTTCCACCACCACCTTACTTGGATGGGAATAATGTTGTGAAGAATAACTATATATGATTATTGTAATGTGATATTGATTATTAAATAGTATACATGCGCATCAATACAATTCCACGATCATCGGAATGATATCATCGCTCGTGCGTACGTATGGACTACCGTCTCCACGACGCGATGAGATTCATTTTCCATGTTAACAATTTAATAATGATTATAAAGTATATATAATCAATAAAAATGAAATATATGACATGATAATTATACTGGATTTATGTATATATATTTCATCTACTAACTTCCATTCAAATCAATAAGGAAAAGAAAATAGCATCCATGAGTACGTACGGCCTACCATCTCCATGAACGGTGTATTTCATTTCATTTATCTTTCTATTATATATATATATATATATACTGAATATAGATGCTATATAAATCATGATTTACATTTTTTATGTAATTAAATCATGATTCAAGAAATAATAATATCAATAACAACAAATCCAAACACGTAAAATAAATAAAATGATTTTACCCAAAACCGTACATTAACATGGAAATTACAAAAGAACGGGTAATGTGATGTAATAAGTGAACCATATATTATATTATAATAATGAATATTATTATGTAATAATTCAATGACATTATTTAAATCATTATACAGGAGGTTTGGATATTTTCGAATCATATCGGACCTAAGGTAAGGGATAACTTTTCCAATCTCATTTTTACCCGAGTTTGTTTATTCGTAAGTATTTACTGGGGTTATATTTATAATACATGTCCATGTTTTCTCAAAATGATTTCATAAAATGTTTAATATTCTTATATTTATATTTAATATTATTTTTACCCCTTTTTGACTTTTACTATGTTGATGGGAAGGAATCTATATTTTGTTTACCATACGATGTAATTTTTGACTTTTTCGTCAAAAGTACGAGGAGAATGTTTTTTTAACTTATACGGCAAGAATGGATTTTTACCATTTCATAAAGCCTTATTTTCATTAATATACCTCCACAAGATTTCATGATTATTTTCAACAAAAACCTTTTCTTTTAAAATTACATGGCATTTTGTGAAAAGAAGATGATTTTGAAGAAGAAAGGATATTTTCCTCAAGAATTCATTTCAAGTGTTTTATCAAAACCATTTTCCATATAATATGGAATTATTTCATATGTGTATTTTTCAAGATTAATGTCTCTATGATTTACATGGTATCACTTTTCTTATTACGAAATTATATCCATTTTTTTATATGGATTATGTTATAGTGAGATGATGTTTATGAAACCCATTTTATTCTTTGGATAATGATGAATGATTTATGTTCATGTTGTGGCACACGTAATAATGATTTCATTATGAGATGGGTGGGACCTATATCTCCCTTCAATTAATTGGGTAAAGATTTATATCTCATGAGATAAACATGGCTGGAACGACAAGTTAATCTGGTTCAGTGATACAGGACTGGAATGAGGAGTGAACTCAGTTCAGTAAGAGACTTTTTCCACTCAGATGGCCTTGGCAGAAATGTCTTGGATACTATGGAAATCATATCATGTGATTAATGTTTTTCCACAATTACATGTTTCATTTCCATGCTATTTTATCATGTTTTACGTTTCATTATTATATATGCCTTATGTACTGCCATGTTTTTGTTCATTGCTCATGATTTTGATGTTTAAATATTATTTTCATGTTTTGAAGTTCAAATGTATATGGTTTGTTTTATTTTCTCCATGAATACCCATACTAAGAATTTGAGCTCACATTTTGTTTGTTTTCTTTTTCCACGGTTTGGAAGAAGGGTATTAAGTAGGATTTTCCAAAAAGGGACACTAAATATGATGAAATAAATGGGAGACAATGTAGATGATTTATGAACCAATAAGAAGAAGATCTTTCACCAAGAATAGAAGATTTTATTTCGAGTTTCCAAAGTCACTAATCTATTATGGTCCTTCCGTGTCTGTTTTTTATGTCTTCGATATTTTGAAAAAGTAATGTAATTACTATGTACCTCAAGCTTTGGGTCTCTACAATTGGTATCAGATTAAAGTTTTAGTTAACCTTTGGAAACTAGGATGAGAAAACTTATGTGAGATCCCTAGATATATTTCTAACATATGTCTAGAGATGTCCCTAAGGTTAAGTATAACTATAGGTTATAGTCCTAGGATTACTATAATGATCATATAATTAAACCTATGATGTTAGATATTCAATGTAATTCCCCTTTATTTTGTAGTTTTCCTAGAATGATTTCTTCCTCTCACACTTTTCATTTTGGGTTTTAGACTATGTCTAGAACCCGAAGGAACCATCGTGATCAATGTAATGGATAGTGAAATGGTTTTCCTCCTGAACAACCAAATGTTATGGGAAATGGGGTGCAACATCTTATATCTATACTTAAACAAGCTATGAATAATTATGGGCTTATGAATGAGCAGAGAATTGAACAATATTCTATTGAGTCCTTCATGAGGAAACAACCACCTTCTTTCTGTGGGACTTCTGATCCACTTGTTGCTGAACAATAGATTATTACCATTGAAAAGATATTTTCCATACTTCATTATTTAGAGCATGTTATAGTCATTTTGGGTGTTTACCATTTTGAAGGTGAAGCAGACCAGTGGTGGACTCTAATTAAGAATACAAGTCCCCAAGATGAATTAGAATCAATGGAATGGGATGAGTTCAAGAACATGTTTTTCAATATGTGCATCCCTCATATTCTTCGAACAAAGATAGAAAAGGTGTTCCATGAGATTATGAAAAATGATGATAAATCTGTTTGTATATACGAAGAGAATTTTACAAGGCTTGCAAGGTATGCATCTGGCTTTATCATCCAACCTGAAAGTAAAGTTGATCGATTCTTCAGTGGCTTAAAACCAACTCTTCGAAGGGAATTATCTATAAGAGACTTCAGTATCTATGAAGTAATTGTGTGTTGTGCTATCACGGTAGAACTATATGTTGGTGTTACATATCCATCTCATGGTTTTGACAAAAAACGAAAGATGGAGTTCAAGGAGAAATCTCAGAGTAATGGTGAAAAGAACATGAATGTTTCATTATGCTTAAAGTGTGGAAAGAAGCATGGTGGATATTGCCTTAAATGGACTAGAAAATGTTTTAAGTGTGGAAAATAAGGTCATCAAGAAGATGTGTGTCGATGTAATGGAAAAAGGGTTGTTAATGATGTGAATAAAGAAAATAGTGTAGAGAACTCTCCACCAACACTTCAATGCTTCAAGTGCAAAGAAATGGGGCATTATGCTAATCAATGCCTTAATCCAAGGGTTAATGATGATCAACGTGAGAAACCTATTAAGGAAAAGGATAAAGGGAAATCACATGAGATCACTATTTGTGATTTTGAGTATGAAAATGATGTTTTCTAATCATTAAGTGTTTATGTAATGGGATTTAAAAATAGTATCATGGAACCTCATTTATGGTATCGTGGAATTTTGGAATATCGATGTATTAGTTTTCAATATTTATATGGTATCAGTAACCATGAAAAGTGATTGAAGTATTTTTGGAAAGAAGATGATATGTGCATAATGAAGGGATAACAAAAAAATGAAATGATCTCATGACTGATATAAGGACAAAGTAATATCATGGTTTGAGTGTATAGAAATTTTGGGATTTTGGTATGTGGAAAGTGTTAAATTTTGACAGGATTCATGTTTTCAATAAGGTTCAATGGATATTAATTTTTCTAGAAAATACATGATTAAGGTATTCACATATTTTTAATTTTACCAACAATATATATCGTATGATATATAAGAGATAAATGATGGTATTCACGTGCTTGTTATATAAAATTTTTAGTAATCATTCTCTTTATACTATGAGTTTGGAAAAAAGTATTTTGGATAAGCCTAAAGATATTAATGGATTATGTTGTACATAAGTTAATATTGTTTAATGTTATAACTTTTTTCGATATTATTGATGGAATGTAATAATAGTGTAGTTTAAGAAAAGGGACAACCTGCAGAACGGGCGACAACCCATCGCGTCGGACGAGGATGTGGTAATCAAACCTACAACCACAGTGTGACATGCCTTTATTTCCTACAATTGGCCTACATGAAGTCCCTAGTTAGTAGAAACTAGTTTTATTATATTAATATGTATGATATATGAAGTATAAGTCCATTTCAGAAACCACATATGATTAATCTCAATATAGATGGACTTATGTATATTTAATAACTTTCACAATCCTTTTGTTTGAGATAGATGGAATGACCTATCATTCTATCGTATGTTCTGCTAACACTTCACAAATGACAAATTCAACTACATTACTTTAAGTGATGATGTAGAAATTGTTCAAGGCACAAACAAAAGAAATATTGTACCAAAATAAAGTAAGTATTTCTTTTAATTCATCAATTTTTCAACATTAGGGAAATGATCTTGAAACCCAAAAAAGATGACCTAATGTCCTCATATACGATGAATTAGATGGTACCTTAGATCATCAAAAATTTATTCCTTTGTGATTGTTGGCATTTTCATAGCAATGTTTTGTACCACTCTCCATCAGAACGTGATGGTTAGATTTCTCATCCATATCAATATTTTCATCTATGTTCTTCTATGTGGAAACCAAATGATTAGTTAATTTGGGTAACCTTTACGTTTCATACATTAGTTTGTAAAGATAATTTTTGGTATTCCTTTTTACGATGTGAGTTTCTATGAAAGAAACTCTCATTTAATAATCCATTTATAACCCCGACGAATTTCGAGGACGAAATTCATTTTAAGGGGGGTAGAATGTAATACCACGATATTTTATAAGGTATATTATTTTTGATTTCATTAATATCTTCCGTTTTACACAACACCAAGATTATCTTTCACTATACGCAACAATGTATTACCTTTCATTATACGCAACACTAATCTTGGATCGTGTAACACACAATTTCAAGTTTGTTTGATAGTAATTATTCTACACAACATTGAGTGTATATATATATATTCAATGTATAAATGAAATTTGGTTGGATTTTGTTATACGCAACAACAAAGGAGTCGTACACTACACGCAACCCTGACATGACTTGAATTACACGCAATCGTGACCTTCCTCTATAGCATGTGTTGTACGCAATAACGAGTTTCACTAAACAATGATATATTGTTATAATATTATTTTAAACTAGCCATTATGAATAGTATTAACTATATTTTTAATTTTATAACATTATTAATGATCTTGAGAATTTTATAGTACATGGTATTGGAACAAAATAAATTTTTTGGGTAAAATAAGTATTTTTAAAAAAATGCAGTTTTGCCATCTTTTGATTACGCACCCAATTTAAATATAGTTTTTGACATGTTTTTAAGATCAATATTACAAAATAAAATTCTTCGTTGAAATAAGGATATAAAAATTTTCTTTGGATAAATTTTCCATATTATTCGGATAACTTTCAATTTTTAATGAATAGTAAAAACACGCTATATTTTAATTAAAAACAAATTTTTTCATCGTAATAAATTATATGGTTAAATTATAGAAGGACTATAGATAGTAGTTTTAATGTACTAATCCAATCTATCCCTAGTCAATTTAAATTAAAAAGAATTTAAAAATTATATGAAATTAAAGAGAATATGAAGTGAAAGAATGATATTTTATTAGATTATTTTATATAATCTAATGGGATGAAACAATATTACTTTTATTGATAGGTTTTCATTGAAATAAATTTATTAATGATGGTTTTGTATCAATTTCTTAAAAAGGAATCACATCATCATCCAGTAGAAATATCGCATTCACATCAATTTTATAAAAAGTGGAAAGAGAGACTAGCCCATATGTGTCTTCATACACATGTCTCTAGGGGTTACTATGAGTTTTTCTTCAATTATAATTTCTTGAAAATCATGCCATTGAAGAAACCATTCCACAATAATGTATCATTTCAAACTAGAAAAAAAAATTTATTTTTAAAATATAAAAGATTCACTTTCTATACATGTGATCCATAAATTTATATAAAGTGAATTACATAAGATTATAATAATATATTATAAATTTTTTTTGGATACATGAATCTTTAGTCGTTTTAACATTGAAGAGTATACTTAACAACCCACAATAGATAGCCAAAACTGATGGAGACCTATTATAATCAATGAAAAACAATCTATGTGTCCACATATGATCATATCATGGAAAGAGAGACTCATAAGTACTAAAAATCAAGTAATCCTAATTTCTTAGCGTGAACCCAAATCCACTATGGATTTGGAAAGATTTAGAAACAAAGAATGAGTAAAGGAGGAACCCAAAGAAGAAAATAGAAGATTAAATCAAGGTGTCTACATTGATGAAAATTGAAATGAACTTCTAGGAATAATTGTTGAAATAGGGGAGGAGGGAGTTCCATTAATGAGGATTATTGGATGTTTGGTCGGGTGATATTGGTATAAATGTAGGTTAAATTCATGTGTTGGGGGAAAATAATCACATTATAATTTTCAGGCAGGCCACATGGGTTGAATACATCATTTCCAAAAACAAGAAAGCCTCATTATCTTCACCTATGAATTACCACAATTATCCCTCCTAGATCAGTATTACATGATTTATTTATGAAAAAAACCACTCTTAAATATAGTAGAGGTCTTTCATGGTTTCTAGATGGTTTATACTAACGATTTTTCTATGATATAAGAAGTATTGTTTCAAACATATTTCTCAAATTTTATGTAAAATACCTAGAATGAAATAATAATATTTCATAATATAAAACATAATATACATTCAAATGAATTCATTGGTGTGCCAATTCTACCAAACCCCCCACTTTCTTCACATATAAATTTACCCATAGATTACACCGAGAAAAAAGATGACATTTCTCCCTCATGCCTGCCTCTCAATCCCTTGTTTCATGTGAATCACATTTCTGTTACCAAAAAACATAGACTAATTATATTTATTTTCAATGTATTAATTTATATCAGTAGTTAATGAACCAAATAGGTCACTTGGTAATCGAGATTTATGACTCACTTTTGAGTTCTTCATAATTATTTAGATGGTATTTGTTAGGATAATACTTCTTAAGTTGAGGAATTTAAAAATATGTGTAAAATTTCATCAATTATGGTGGAAGTTCCATATTTAATGGATGATTCCAAATACATAATGTTATCTCAAAATGATTGACATTCCTTGGGGTTAATTTTTGATTATTCCCTAACATTCGATGAAATAAACATGGTGAAAAATTCATGAAGACTTCATCAGCCATAGAAAACTCCAAATGTTAGAGATTAGAGTATGCATAAGGAATATGGATAATATAAGACTATACTATTATTTTTTTGAATCACTAAAATATTAAAGATCACCTCTTGTACATGGCTAGGTCCCACTAGGGAGGTCTCACCTACAAATGTTTAATATAAAGAATAATGGAATGATATCCCACAAAGAGCCTCAAATGGGTCTATCCTGATTGAGTTATGGTAGATATTATTATAATTGTTCCACACTAGTCTCCTTCTAAATATATCATAAGTTATCATCACCATTATTACATGGGTAAATAGTATCAAATAAACGGGGTGATCTCATATTTTCATTAAGCATAAAAATATGTGATAATGATCAGTCATCAGTATTGAGAATAAGGTGAGAAAATTGATATAATCACGATACATATGAAATTTATTTGCCGAATTTATTAAATTATAATCCATGGAATACAGTTTTAAATTTGATAATATATTAATCAAAATAGTGGGTAATTCATTAATCATGATCTATGAGAGAATAACATAAGAATAAGAATTAAAATAAAATTGTTTTACCTTTGAAATATAGGCAAACATTAGTATAGGGAAGTATTACATTCACGATCCACACTATCAGTTCCCATACTTAATATAAACTTAATTCCACTCATAGAAACTTCATTATAATATAAATTCATTTACTCATGGTAATGGAGGGAGAAAATAGACCACACCCGTAATCATCGATACTTTTGTCTGAGACTTCAAAATCATTCATGAATCACTCTATATAGAACCCATAGATATAAAATGGACATTATCAAATATTCAAATAAAAAATAATTAAATTTTTATAAAATAAATAAAACCTAGAATGAAATATTGTTTCACATAATTTTCTAATAAAATCACATAAATATTTCATTTGTAATCATTATATGATAAACAAATATAAAATAAATGACCATCCAAAGGTATCCAGTAACATTCTATGTTATTACAATTCAGTCAAGATCATAAGGAATTTGGAACTTTCCTTGAATAGTTAAAGGGTATATGGTTATGTCAATTATGTTTTCAATAAACTGGCTTATGGAATCAATGTGAACACCATTCAATTAGGTGAACAAAATTTAGAGTATTCGCAGTCAGAAAATTTTTGAAGATTTCTTGTTTTAAAATAGAATGGATTATTTGGCATGGAAAATGTAGTGAAAGATAAATACAAAAAAATATAAGCACATTACTTAATCTGTATCTTGAAATTTTATTCATTGATATGATTTGAATATTTTACACAAACATGTATCATATTTTTCAGTGAATGATGATTTTTTTAAATAGTTTATAGGATTTTTAGAAAAAATAAATTTATAAGTTACATATTTCCTTGGATTCTGAAATAATTTTCAAATAAATAATTTATAAATATAAAATAAAATTAATTTATTATATATAATATCAAAATATATTGAAAATGTTTCATATAAATTGAATAAGGTAGTAGAAATATGTGTTTAAATGGAAAAAGATAAAAACATATTTTAAGTACATTCATTAAAACAAAAAGTTACAGGGAAATTACAAATGTTATTTCAAAATAGTTGACGTGAAAACAATGAAAAAAAAGTTATGAAAAATAAACATTAATAATATATCCATTAAAATATATATGTGTGTTATAAAAATAATTTTTCAGTGAAAGTTACAAAATTTCATTTTATGTTAAGGAAAATAATTTAATGTACTGAAATATACTTTTTGAACAACCACATCATAAAATGAGTAAAAATATTCCTTTCTAAAATAAAACGAGCTTATAGATTTTATATTATATAATAAATAATTATGTTTCCAGTTTTAATGTAGAATATTTAAAGGAATATAATCATTATATAGTGGGAAACATACCATTAAGGAGGATGAGAATTATTATGAATAATGAGATAATTATTGGGAATAAAATTTATTATTGTAAAATAACTGAATAAAAAGGTGTATTTACATTATTTAGGAAGATAGTGTAAAATTATATAAAATATTATGATGTAATAAACAAATCATTTGAGAATTATGTTACAGAAGATGCGTTATAAGACAAACAACTAAGTTGAGTTATCAAAAAACCATTTCAACATTTGTATGTCATAAACTAAATGAAATTTGAATAGAGAAAATGATATTAACATTAAAAAGTATAAAATAAATAAATGTGTCCAAATAAATTAACTTGGAATTATATGAACCTTTGTAAAGAAAATTTGTGTTACAATAATGAATATTTTTCAAGGGGTAACAATTTGGGATTTAAAACCCTTACGTAAATTCAAAACATCCACTAAATCACTTAAATATACTATAAAACAAAAATTACTATCAAAATAATCTATTTCAATTTTTTTAATATATAAAACCATTTATAAACAACATTTATAAATTTTAGATTAATCTATATTAGTTATTTATTCCTTATTTTCAATATCGTGTGTGAGTAACATTGATTATTTTGAATTTGTTCTCTAAATGTTATGGCATTCTTCCTTATTCTCCCAATATTAATCATTAATACATAACAAAATACACTATAATTTATCTTTTATAATTATTTATAATGTTATAATTTCATTCTATGGTAGTTTTGTTTATGGATCTCATAAGCATATTTGGAGAAAAGCACATTTCAATGTTTTTAACAATAAAATGTTGGTATTTCAATTAACTACTTTAATATTAATGTAACCATTAAATAAGATATAAATATTTATTATTTATATTATATATTATTCATAATAATTTTTCAATGTTATGATTGACATAATTTTATAGTATTGATAATCTTGGTGGTTTAAATAAACTAAATAAAAACATACCACAATTAATGAATGATTATAAATACAAAACAAGTTTATTTTTTATATAATATAACTATTAATGAAGAATAAATAGAATATCTAATTTCTTTTAATGTAATAATCATTTTTTGATAGATTAATATATAATAATGAAAGTAGATGGAAAAATTAGATATGTTACATAATGGTGGTGGTAGTCCACACATTACACAGATAAAGTATTCACTTATAATAATGTAGAGGGAATGAAGGATTATTATAATTTTATAATTAACAATTATGTGATTTAATTCAAATTTGTTCTTTAATATAACACTGCTAATTCACAATGATAGGCAGTGGTGAAAAATAGAAGTCGTCACATCATGGAGGCGGTAGTTCACCCAATGAATGAATGACATTTTCATTTTCCTTAATGGAAAAGTGAATATTTGGATAATAGTTATTACACAGGAATAATTATATTATTTTTAAAAAAAAATCCCATGTAATTATATATTAATTATAAAATTATATTTGGTAATATAGGAAAAAATGAAAAGATGTAAGGGAAAAAATCACTCATGTTGAGGGATGAGGCTTTCTGTTAGAAGACTAATTTGAAATGGATGTCCCAAGACAATAAAATTTAAAACTAGGATAAAGGTAATGTAAAAATATTATAAATTAATGATAATAATAATATTATTTTGTGTAAAATTTATTCTTTTATTGTTCATCAACAGGTGGCGAGAGGCCCCTTTTATAAGTGGTGTGAATTTATTTTCTTAAAATATTTCAACTTAATATAAAGAGACAAAAATTATTCATATGTAAATAATACTCTAAAATGGATTAAAATGGAGTAGGGTATGAGATAATGTCAACAATACCTCATCCATTAATTTTAAAAGATGTTTTAAAAATGTTTATATGTCCACTATTCCTATAATTTTCTATTTTATGAAATTTTATTTCATAGTGTGAAACTAATCTTTACAATGGTATTTTGATTTTAATGCTTATATATAAATTTTAATTATTAAATAAAATTTTACCTCATGATTCAAAATAAGAAATTATTTTTATCAATTATTATTTTGACAGGTATGAAAAAACAATATTACTATTAGGACATGTAACATTTAAACCCAATTTTCAGAAAAATGTATATTTTTAACCATAAAATTTATACATAGGATAAAATTATATAAATTATATAATTTAATTATATAAATTGTATTTTTATAAAAAAAATATTATTTACCTTTAAAATAATTAAAAAACTAAATTTTAATAATATAATATTTAATGAAAAGTGTGAACCACAAAAAGTGTTTATTGAAAAAATTGTTTTTGTTATAAAAAATGACAATCATAGTATTTTTATGTTCATCACATTTGGTTAAGATTTATAGTTTTAAAAATTAATCATATATATTATCAATAAAAAAATTTAAAAAGATATATATCCAATATAAAAATTTCTAATGTTTCATTATTTGTAAAAACTACATTTCACTAATCAATAAAAAAATTATTTTAAAAGAATATTAAAATTTTGGCATAAATTATTACTCTAAGTATAAATAAAAAAATGAAGATTACATTTTTATCTTAAAAATACATATTTTTCTATTTTATAGTTTTTTTAAAATGATTATATATAATGAGAAAATATTTTTATAAAAAAATAACATGTTAAAGTATTAACCAATCATATTCATATTTCGTATCAAACATTAATCTTTTGTCTATTATTCTAAAAAATATAATATTCATAAAAACAATATATAATATATTTATTTTCATTATATAAGGAACACAATTCAAATTTATATAGAAATCTTCTTTAATAATAAAATGATCTGGTTAATGTTATTATTGTATTAATGAATATAAATAATTTTCTAAAGTATTAAAATCTATAAAATAAATTTGATAAATAAAATATCACTTACATAATTTCCTAACAATACAAACGTAATTTCTTGTTAAAGAACACCTTAATGTCATTTCATAATATATATGAATAAGGTAAGCTCTACTGTTAGTTATGTGTGACGAGTTATCTACCATGGATCTCACTTAAATTTACATGAGTTTGAATTTCCATCACATATGATTTTAATTATACCATAATTGTTTATGTTTATATTCATATTGGCCTAAGGAATAACCTAATGGATCTAATTTCTTTATAAGATCATGCATATTAGATTCATAGTGGGGACTTATGTTACACGATGCCATTTATATCCTTTTTCTTCATAGATTTTTTAATATGTTTTAATCCTTTTATTCAGTCTTATTTGATGAATATATTAAAATAGTAAACTTTTTTTTAAAAATATATGATTTTTTAGTTTTGTATTTCGTTTAGTGTATGTTATTAAAATTATATTTACTTAAGGAAAATACATAGAGAAATTTTGTATTATTACATTTCCCCTATTAAATAAACTGCCTCATTGCAGATTTAATTAACACATTCTAATGAAATAATTGAGGATATATTTAAGATATATATGAATAATGATTTTATTTCTAAAATGGTAACAACCATAGTAAATTGGGTTGCTAATGGGAACTCATATATTCCTTAATAATAATTATATACAACTATAGAGCTTCTTCTTAACCATAATGAAAAAATCATCATATGATTGGGGTTAAGTCCAGTATAATGGAATATATTGTTCTATATAGTACATAATCATACACATAGTGATAAGTGGCCAAAAATTAATTTGGTATATTAATTTTCATATCTCTATTTAGTAACTATTTATTCTATTTGACGATTGTTAATCCCATTCCAAAACCAAAACAAAAATTAATTTAAATTAAGGATAGTAAGATTTTTATAATGTACATTCCCATGAACATATATACTACATAACATAATCATACCATTGGTATATTATATTAACAAAATAAATATGTAGTCATCTAAGAGTAAATTTTATGTTTTAAGATTATATATTCATTACATAGTTGTGGGTTGGACAAATTTTAATTTCATGACACATAGTTATTGAGTGGAGGAGTGGTGTTCATATCTCCAAATAAATTTTCAGACTCACTAAAGTATTTTTGGTTTCATATGTTTTCACTTCTTCCATTGGGCTTGGAAATTTATGATTCATATCATCCTTATTTTCCAATTGATCGTGTAATTTATTTGGGTATTGATATGGTTCAACGCATTTGTGAAATTGGACTATTAGTAGGGACTAATGAAGAATACCATTTCTTTTAATAATTGTGTATTATGTTATACACTTCCCCTTTTCTATTAGTTTCTCTATTACATCCTTTACTATAAGAAAATAAAATCCTAGTTCTCAAAAGGCATTTCCCTAGTAAATTCATAAAATTTGTTTTTACAAAATTGAAATTGAACATTGACTCAATCATAATCATTGTCACCCAATATTAAATTAAACAGTATATTATAATATTTGGGGTTCTTGAAAACATAACTATATTTAATTTTTTATCATAACTCTTTATATATAGTTTGGTATAATAAAAAATTGTTTCTCTCTATAACATGTCCTCTTAGATTCATTGGTGGGACAACCACCTCGTTGTCTATGGAATCCATTTTTGACATCATTCCCTTAAGATTTGTACATTACAAATAAAAATGGTTTTAATACTGAGTTATGTATAATTATCACCATTTGTGAAATATTGTTTGAAAATAATATGAAAGATTCATTCTCAAAATGTATTACTCAAAATAATTATTATTTTATCTTCTAGGTAAAACTAAATCATTCAAGGATTTATATATTTACCTTTAGGATTGGTTTACTCATCTTCCATATCAAAATGTATTAACCTATTAAATAATTAATGAGGGACATTAAAGAGAATGTGATAATCTAAAATGTATCTTCCATTAGATTCATTAATAGTGTGATATTTTAGGACCACTTATCAAGAAGTAGAGTGAAGATTTTATTGACACTAAACCATTGTTTTCATGGGTGATTCCACATAGTTTCATCTATTCTATAACTGCATCCTCATTCCAATATCATAAAAATGATGTAACATGAAGGGGAACCAAACTATATATTAATTACAAATACATTGGGATATTATTCCTATATTAGACTTATCCCTATGTCTTATCTATGGTGTTTTCAAAAATTGTTTCTTGGAGTATCTCAAAAATAACCAAACTAATGAAAAAACATCTAAAACCCTCATTAACTACATCTATAGAAACTGAATCTATGATTTACTTTATTTTACAACATCTTAAAAAGGTAAAAATTACATCCCAAAAAATCTCACAATACAAAGAATGATATATTTTTTGTGTATGAGGAATACTCATATAAGAAATATATTTTCTTCTAATTTTGATCATTTCTCTGTAATTTGGTCACACTAGACTCCTTATACACTTTTTATATTAAAAATTTATATTCATTAACAAGTTAAACCTAAACAAATGAGTTACATGAGATCATATTTTTAACAATGTTTAACATAAGAAATAATAATTCAACATCATTAATGATATTAGGATAAGAATTTATGTATAATAATGATAGAAATGAATGATATATCCTATAAATAATATACTGAAAATCATGAAATAATTATTTGAATAATATAACATATGAATAAAAAGATTTTGGAAGCTTGAGTCCATAAAATTGATCAACTAAAGAATAATATATGAATGAGAAAAAGTATAAATCAGTGATATCTTTTGAATGTGCCACAAACATTACAATAGGGAAGAATTAATTTCAAGAGCCCAACCATATGTTCCCATGAATACATGAAACTAAAATGTAATAATATATAATTATCTCATCAAATATAAATTTATAACTAATGTATATGAGGGGGGATATATAACCTCAACAGTCATTGTTCATACATAGAAGATCTACATGAAAATCATTTTTTATCACATTCTAAATATCATATGGAAATAAAATTTGTAGCCTAAATGTTTTAAATTATAAATAATTATGAACTTTTTTCATAATGAATACATGTAATGAAAATGGGATTTATATTCATTTCAAATGGAAATATAAAAAGATATAATTAATAGTTGAACAGGATAAATGCAATGAATATAAATGGGTATCCAAAGTTAATTAGTATATTTCTATGTAAATACAATAATATCAAGATAATTAAAAATATGGTATTTAAACCATATACATGAATTGTATATTTTATAATCAAATAATTTCAAAAACTAATCTACATATAGAATTTTATTATCAAAATTCAATCAAACCATGGAAATTTTTATTGTTTATAGTGGTAAATCAATGGTAAACAAAACAAATTTATATGCAGTGGATGATATATAAAGATAAGGGTAGTGATTGATCATTATTATAAATTATAAATACCTTAAATAATCCCTAAATTGAATTTAGTTTTATGGTATCATTTTTATATTTTCCTTGATCAAGAATAGGGTATATCAAAAAAAATTACTTAAATAGAAAACATAGTATATATGTTTTTAAAAAATCACATTTGAAATAAAAAATATCCCCCACATTTTGAAATAATTTTAAAATTAATAAAGAAAAAAAATTAAACTCTTAGAAACAATGCATATTTAAGAATAATGATTTATATAAAATGAAAAAATGGAATAACGATGTGTTCAAATTGAAAAATCCTCAAAAGCCATTTTTGAATACTTTCATAAAAGGTTGTAATGAGAAACATTCAAAAGTTATATTTAAAAAGGTCAAGTCAATATATTGAAAACTATTTACCATTGAAAACATTCCATAAATATTAATTCCATGTAATTATAATGTGATTATTAAAATAAGAATGGGGCAGAAAAAATATATTTGATTTAAAAGGATTGAAAACAATTTTAATGTTTTGATGTATTTTATTATAACCCACATCGTTAAAATAGTATTCAAAAATAGTTTTTAAAATTGGTGAAGGATAATATTTAGGTTATCTGAGATGATGATAAATAGGTTTCCAATTATTATTGATAATAATTATGGGAAATGATATTAATGACAAAGAGGGTAACATTCATTGAAGAGGAGTGAAATTTTCTAAAAAATGACACACTTTCATGGAATGAAATTTTATAAAATTAAAATATATAAATTAAAAGGTAATTCTCTACCATAGAGTAAAATAATATACAATGAAATAGACTATTAAGGTGTAATAAGTGAATATTGGAATAAAAAATTTCAAGACTAGGCATTATAACTCAATAAGGGGTCTTCAGTTAACAGAAATCCCCTACAACATTGGAGTATTTTGAATCAAAATCTATATAAAGATAGGAAATTATATGGATATACAAACCCAATAAATTAAATTAATACATTAAAATACCCAAATTAGATATTATAAACACAATTTAAAAAACACTCATGGTGTATAATAGCCAATATGTCTCATGGGGTGAAACTTATAGACAATAAATCCTTATATAAATCCAAAATTTGACTAATGTGCTTGAACAGTTTCTATATAAAATATATAAATATTATAAATCTTGTTAATGAAATTATTAGTATATATATTTTTTTATAAACATAAAATATAATTATTCTCTACAAGAATATTAATTAGTTGATGTAAATTTTCAATATCAGTTCTAGTAATATTGTTCATTTTGAACTTTTACATCAATAGAATTATTTTCATAATTAATACATAAATGATAATAATTATTAGACAATTAAATATAACATAATTAATGTTTTATAATTATTTATATTTATACACTTTTAATATATGGATTTTTATAGTAGTTATTTTTTGATAATTGGACGAACATGTTATAGTGTTTTATACCAACAAATGATTGTATCTTAGTTAATTAGTTTAATATTAATGTTGCCATTCCAAATACGTATATATTAAATTTTAACTTTATAAATTATATTATTAAGGATTAATTTCTCAAATTAATTTCTAATATTATTTTATATAATTTTTTATGTGGGTGGTTAGACCAACCCAAACTAGAATATACCATAATTTATGGGAGATTATAATTATGAATAGGATATTTTTTTAATGAAATAATGATTATAGAATAATAATTATATTATTTTGAAAAATTTAATCAATTAAATAATAATTTCAACTATTTTAATAAATAATAAGGAAAATATCTGAAAAAAGGAGAGACATTTTATCAAGGAGGAAGTAGTTTGTAGAATCCATGGTTATAAATATTTTAAAGAAGAGGGAAATTAAGTGGAATATAATTTGTATCTACATATTTATATTATATATTCAAAATTAATTCTTTAATTTCAGCTATTAATTAATAAAGATAGGTAGTGGTGAAAAGATAAATCCCTCACTTCATGGAGGTTGTAGTCTACATCTCACAAGAATGTCAAAATAAATCAAAATAGAATATGAAAATGGTGTTAATAGTTATTATGATAGAATAAGAACATTATGAATTAAAAAAATTTATTTATTTAAAAAGGAATTATAAAATTTCATTAATTACTGTAAGAAGTTGGGGAGTTACTCTTTACATTAGAAGACTTTGTAGGAATGGAGGTATCAAAGCAATCTATTTTGTACATAGGATAAAGGTAAATGAAGTGGGAAATAAAGGAAGGATAATTTTTAGATTTTATGATGAATAATATAAAATTTTAGTTCCCTTGAATGGGGGTGAGAGACATTAATTATAATTTTTCATAATAAAAAGTTTACAAATATTTTAAACATATAAAGTGACCACATGTTTTAGTTGTTAAAAATACTTCAAAATGGATTATTATGTTGTGGGGGATTAGTTAAGGGATGTAATCCATAAAAAATTATTTTCAAATTATTTTTAGACATTTTTATAATTCAATTATTCATATAGTATAATTTTTTACCATTTTCTATTTGACCATGTGTTTCTAATGAATGATTACTTATTCATGATGATTGATTACCGATGGTTGAATTATGTGAAATCACTTATGTCTGGTACATTATATTTTAATGTTTTCCAATGGGTACATTTCATGAAACAGGAAACACGCTATAAATCATAAATTTATTACAACTCAAGGACCTACTTTCCAAAGGTAGGTGTTCAATGGAGAACGTGGCTAAAGAAACATAAGTTCTCACATTGGTATAGAGGTTGAAATGTTCAGATCTTCCACCATTTTGTGGGACAATATTTCCTATTCTCTTACTCTCTCATAGATATAAGATATGTCTGTGAATTATTTCTTTGTTCCTAATTATGTATATTCATATCACCCTTAGTTAGTGATCAATTATGATCAAACATGGGTTTATAATCATGTATATCTAACCGAGGTTCTCCATTAATAGAGATACCTATATGTATTTGAGGTCCTCCACCAATGGAACCCTTAAAGATATATTATGGATTTATTGGTCATTTATTTGGAAGAAGCTCAATTTGGTCAATGTGGTGTGTCACGTAGGAGTTTTCAGTCATCTTTAGAATGGTATGTTTTTTGTAGTTGTTCTCAAACACAAAAAATGGGATTCTTGTGTATCCCCACAAAAAGAATCAGAACCACGTACTTATGTGCCACCTAACAGAGAACATCACATTTTTCGGTCATGTGAAATGGTCCCAACTGACCAGTTTTACATCATATGATGAGGGTGTCTAGGTTAACGGTACATGGTCAAGGATGGTGTGGGACTCAAGACAAGGGTGCATGAGGAACCTAGAAGGGGTGTGGTCTGCCAAGTGGATATGACCCTACCCGGAATGTATCCCTAAGAACATCATAGAAAATTTAGGTGTTGGAATTGGAACTCTACGAGGCTTTTATGTAGCCATGTTAGTTAGTAATAAAGTATCACATTGTTTGTTTATTTGGGGATTTCACATAATAGGAGTCCCATTTTGATTGGGAATGTTTGGGGATTTCATAGTAGTGGTGTCCAATATGGATATATCCTAGGCAATAAATCTATATAGAAGGCCCATTTTTATTGGTACCATGATATTTCATGATCACAACTATCCCCTATCACAACGTGATTCTTCTTTTGTGTGAGAAAAAAGAGAAGGCAATGGATATAATGATCACATGATCTACCCGTCCTCATATGGACAAGGTTCAGAAACTCAAATGGATAGTGATAGGGAGTTATGTGTTCCCATATACACTTTTATTCTTGTTAATGGGATAGTCACATGTTTTGTTCTACCTAACTACACCTTATATGGAGGTGAATATTAGAATACTTGCGACCTCCCACAAGAAAGACTAGGTGCTTACTCCTTGAGGTATTTCCTATAATTTTTTTCTGGGGGTGGATATCAATCCATATCAAAATAAAAAGAAATTATTATCCTCAACCCTATAATTTGGAGGTTCGTTTAAATCCCCCAATGTTAGAACTGTCATTACCACAATACTGTTTTTCCGATGACATTTCAAGTGACCACCTTGTAGCTGGGGTTACATATGTTTCTATGCTTATCATGAGTATGTCGACTCTATTGTAGACACTAATGTGTCTAATTCTATGATCATATATGTCTGGGATATTTGGAAGAGACATTAGTATAATTTTGTTTAACTAGTTCATAGAGGGGATAATATGGGGCCTGATGAAATCAAAGAAAGAGGTGATGGGAACTAGAGTGAAAAACACCCTAGGAGTCCCCACTCTATATAAAATATTCTTATGTATAATTGGGTTCCCTATGAAAACAATGTTAATACACTGGTGATTGTACCATTTTTGGAGCATGTTTCTTTGCATACCAAGGATCTATCCACGTAATGTACTACTTTACAGGGCCTCTTTCCTCCTATATAGAGTTTTTCGACACAATGCCATGTTCCTCCGATGTATAACTTGGCCACCAGATTTAGAGTTCAGCTTGTATAATACTTTTCTATAGGAGATGTTGGTCCTCAAAGGGTCTATCAACTAAATACCCCATAAAATAATTTCTACAATGGGTCTTAGCTTCATGGTCAACAAGATGTTATTTTATTTATGCCATAATTATATAAGGTAGGTTATAACTTGATGATAATAGAAATTTCAATGAATTGGATATATTTTGGGATTTCATCCGGTGATATATGATTTTTCTTTCATTCATTAATCCTCATTAGGGTTCCCATATGGGTTATTTTAAAGAGGAATGATGGGACCGAGTATCAGGATGGACGGTCATCTTCGGGGGGTCGTGTGCTTTTTTGCGGGTGTCTAGGATGATGTCGTAACTTAGGAATGATTTTGATTGTGGGGGAAGTATTTCATTGGTTTATAAATCACCTCCCGACCCAATAAATTACATTCATTCATCGTTGGGTGCCCACAATACTACCTTATCCCTAGAATGACTTCATTCATGGGGTATGGTCGTTCATCGGGTAAAAATCACTAAGAAGCGACGTAAATGACAACATATCGTCAACCCAAGCCATTGGTACAACCTCATATTATGAAATACTTCATTCATGGGATGCTTCATGAAATAGAAAAATGCCACATGGAGTAGTGTTCTGTGAATGGATTTGTACATCCTGGGTTTTCCCTTTAAACCAACTTCTTCAATAATATTCATGGTTAATTTATACCCTCTACTGAGTTGATAGAATCCTTTTCTTCTTTTATGTGGAATTTTTAGGACAAAAAATATCCCCCCATTGGAATGGTTTTTCATTAGGATAAAGTGTAGACTATTTTCATGTAGAAAGAGGGATTGTTTTGAACATGTTTGGGGCATGCATGTCGACCCACAATGCTCAATTTGTTCCTGATATGTTGGACAAAATGATCATTGTTTTTAAAATTTCATGGGTTTCATGGAAAACCCAAAAAATATTGCATCTATTTGGTTACCATCATTATTTTTTCCTATTTTCACAGTGGGGTGTGTTTACCATGATTACCATTAATTTTTCATAGGCCATCCCTTTCTAGATTTCTACCTAACATGTTATGTGTAATTTTTTCCTTTTGATTTATTATTTTTTTGCTAAACCATGCAATGTGTATGCTTTGTTATAAGGTAATTAACTTTTACCTAGGATTTCCTTTGGTGGGTTTCCACATTGAATGTTTCATGCCACTTTTCATGATAAATATAATTTCTTTCAAACCAAACAATATGATAACAATTTTAGGTAAACAGATTTGACAATTAACTATTTGTTAAGAACCACAATATTTCATACAAGATGAGAATCTCAAAATATTCTTTAGAAATAATTAGGGTATTCGTGGACCCTGGTTTTTTATTTCTAAATTCAATACATGATATTGGGAAAGTACATGAGGAGTAACCGTATGCAAAATTTCTAACATATTGTTTCTGGGTTGTCCAGAGATAGAAAAAGCCTCTCATGTGAATTAATTTTTTGTTGGTTAACTTGAATTTTTAGTGGGAAACTTATGGAGAGACGGCTAGGGCATATTATTAATTTTCAAACAATGTTGTCCCCTTGAAACTGACCATCAACTTATGATATATTGGCATTTTCTGAATATTCAGAAATTAGAAGACCACAAGGGGTGGATTGTTAATGTAATAAGGCTCAAAAATGACATGGGAATCTATATCTGCACTATCCATGAATGAAAAAGATATCATACATGAATTTGGATGATGTAATAGAAGGTTAGAGGGTGGTGCAGTTTAATGTCCTACATCATGGACATGGGCCATATAGATTAATGTATTATGATGTGAATATTTATGACCAACATTTTATGGTTTTTTATATATGACCAAGGGACAAAAGATTTTCCCTTTTCATGGTAATATGTGCTAGAATGGTCTATTATCTATATGTTTGAAGGGGAAATATGGTAGGCTATTATTTTGGGCATTCATAATTTGAGATGTGTTTTGGGATATAAACATCATTGTGGTGTAAGAAATTAGGAAAAGCCTCTCATGGGGATGATTTTTTTGGATAACATTCTTCATTATTAGTCACTAATACATATCCAACTGGGGCATACTGTGAATAGTAAAATAAAGGATCTATCAAGGAATTTGTCCTCTATTTTTGATGGACATGGATGTTTTTTTGAATTCATATATTCCATGAAAAATAGATTTGTTTGAGAAAGAAATGTACCAAAATAGGAATGGATCATTTCATTTCAATATTTCTCAAGAATGGGTGGAAATGATTTCTTCACAAATGTATGACCCATATATATGATGTACGTTTTTTTTGATATGGTTGTCTCTGAGAAATGATGTCCAGACACCACTCTATATCTAGTCAGAATGATAATCAATCCATATGTAGTTCTAGAAAGGAATCCCCACAGATTTTTAAAAATCTTGTACAGTAAAGGGGAATTTTCATTATAATACAATCCAAGAGTGCGGTCGGACATGTATTGGACACTTTTATGCAGATATACCTCTTGTATAGGAAGGTGGTGAAATTTTTTTTATTCTGAGAAAATTCTTGTGCAAGTCTGACCCATACAAAAGAAAAAGGGAGGCATTTTTATCCCAAGGATAGACTAAGTATTGATGATATGAGTGTCAATACATATCCTGTGATAATATGAATATATATAGATATAGTTATTAGAAATAAATTTTTTTACTATCATGAAATTTAGGCATTGTTCATGTAGTTAAATTTCATGTGATGATGAACTAGGTGACTTAGTGTGAAAAGGGGGATAGGGTAGATCAAAGCCAAGATGGAGATACAGGTGTCACACAATAACTTATAATGATGGGAATCAAGCCATGATTAGTCCTTGAATTCTAAATCCTAATAAGAGGCACATAACACAAATATTTTAGTGTCATGTGGTAATTACAATATGATTTATTGTAGTATTATGTCATATTTTATGTAAATGACATATAATTGGGTACCCATCGAGCCAGGATGATCCGACATGAATCAGACATGCGAGTAGAAAAGAAACTATAAACCATGATTCCTAGGATTCTCAAATTAGGAGAAATGATATGCGGTGAAAATTGCATTAGGGATTATTGAGATAGAAGAGGCCTCCCTTAAAGATGAAATTTCTTTTGGTGGGTATGATTATTTTTTGGGAAACTTATGCAGAGGAAACTGAGACATATTATGCATAGTTAAATAAAAGTTCCCTCCAGAAATAGGCCCCCATCTTTTTTGACAGAGGAAGATTTTGATGATCCAAAATTTCATGTGGCATATAGAATGAGGGATGGAAGGAATTTTTCTGGTTATATAAGAAACATTTATATCATGATTTTCCATGGATTGTAAAAGTACCTATAGATCTGAATAATATATATAGATAATTTCAATTTTTATGATAAATCATATTATGATGAACCTAAAAATGAGACCTCCTACATTGATATTTGTTTGTATAAAGGAGATGGGAAAACATTTCATTTTCATTACGATGTATCTTGGACAAGGACACATGGAAAATGATTCACTACTTATCTCATTGAAATGAGAATCAATCCACATGTATTTCTTGAGGTACCATGTATTTTAATGTCAAAAGTTAAGGAATTTATATATGTTGTTTAGTGTCATTTGGAAATGACATAGTTTCCCCAGCATTGGTAGAAAATGTTTCACTACTTATAAAATGGTTATGTAAATATAAATATATATATGTATAATAGTTAAATAATACATTCATGGGCAGTATATACACAATTATAAATATGTGAGTGGTGAATAAGGCATTTACCTCATACAAATAAAGACTGAGATGAAAGTCCCTTACATTGTGACTTATATCTCATCGTACACATTAAAATATACAGTAATACAAATATAAATTTATTATACATAAATAAGATAATTATAAAATTACTTATAATACAATATATAGTTTTATTATGTATATATATTACCCGCTTTTTAGAAATTCTATGTTTAGGTTTTACTTCGGTTAATACCCGCATTATTTTTTGCATGTGTCTTAATTTGTTATATCATTGGTCCTTATACATATATAAGGATTTAAAAATGTTGAATTTTGATTTAAATAAAATTTATATTCAGTATATGTGTATTATAATAATCTATATAATATTGGAGTATGAAATGTAATTCACTTTTCTTAGAGGCGGTAGGTCGTATGTACACATGAAGACTACTTCCGTTTAATTTTCATGTAGAATGAAAAAAATAAAATAACTATATGTATATAAATATATACAGTTATTAAATTATATTAATTATATCATATATATTATCAACACTAATATGTAATTCATTTCATGTAGTGTTTTCATGAATCATATCACTTTGAGGGGGCGGTAGTCTGCAATTCCTCATAAAAAATTATCATATTAAATAATAGAATGTATAAAGATATGTATTTTAAAAGAATTTCAGAATCATAATGACATTATATATACAATATATTACATATATAAACATATTTTTCATCATATTTTCCAACATGATAGGATGTAATAGTGAAATGAACAATCATCATTTATTAAGGCACTAATTCGATTTACACGTAAAATGTATATTCATTACCCATTAGATGAAATTTTGTTTAATTTTAGGTTGAAAACATAGCTTAAAAACGTTATATTATAATTTTTGTATTTTTTTAATAAATCATGGATTATGAGCATTTTAGGGAGTGGGGAAAGAATATAAATAAAACAAGTTTCTCTGAAGAAGTCACCTCTAAATCAGGAAACATATTTTGGTCAGAACAAATGTAATTCCATGGATGAATTTATGATCAATGGGATGATTAAATGAGGAAGTGAGGGATTTCAGGGAGCAATTTGGGTAGTGTTTTTGGAGTGAATGTGGCTTGAGATGTGGGGAGATGTTAGAAGAGATTATGCCTTTTATAATGTAAGAGGAGCGGTACTCTTGTAATATTTTGGAAAAGGGAAACCCCACCAACAGTATTTTATATCACATTGATAAATAATGGTAAAAATTTGAGGCAAGGCATCATAGTGTCAAAATATGTTAATAAAATGGACTTTGAACATTTTTATAAGATTTTTTGAGCCTTATGGTTATGGTTTAGATAATTATTTTTATTAATTTAACCCTAATTGTTGAAATTAATTTCTATTACATTGAGTTGTATGTTTCATAAAAAACAAGGTAGAACATATTATACAATATAAATTATTATGATACCAAATATCTAATCCATTTTTCTATGTCCGAAACATATATGTGGTGGAAAATAATTTAAATATAATCCTGCCGACGGGACAACAAAGCGAGTTTTTAATTTAAAAACGTTCAAATATTTTCTATGTTTTTATAGAAATTTTCAAAAGAAAATTGTTACCAATACATAAATTATTAAAACTGATAAAAAATTAATCTAATTAAGCTAGAAAACATATATAATTTATAATTTTACTATATAAATAATTTCGATGAAAAATCAGTTTTGAGATAAAATTTATTATTTATCACTATTCATTAAAAAATAATCCTTCAATGAAAATAACAAAAAAATAAAATTGAACAAACTTTTATTATTCACAGTCAAATATAAAGTTAGTTTTTACATATATTATCTTTAAATGTTTTGAAATTAATTTTAAAAATTGGTTTTCCATTAAAATGTGGTAAACATTCTTTATAAAAATATTTGGTTTTATACATCAAATTGTTTTTATTCTTATGTTATTGTTATTAAATTTAATGGATTAATATAAAAAATATACACTTGGATATATAAAATATACATTTTATTAAATTTATATTCTAATTGTAAATAATTGAATTTTTTGGATTCAAACATTGTGGGAAAAATAATAGTTTTCTATAATTATACTCCCTTTACATTAAATTGGTTCATATATTCATTTCTATATAATTTGTAACTAATTAATTAATTTTTTGTGCGAAAAACATATATTTACATAATTTAGTTAATAGTTATCATAAAAAAAATTAATGGCTAGGTTATATATTATTATATTTTGTTTTAAAAATATGTTTTTGTTCATTAACACTCTATCTTGCATGTTACACAATCCATCGAGGAAATTCTATATTATGTCAAATGTATTATATAATAGTTATATTTTCAGATTAATTTAACAATTATATTAATTTTAGTTCATAATTTCGTTTTAATTGTGTATAACTCAATCCCAAAATTTTTTAGTATATATAAAATAATTATTTTCAGTGTTGTGTCACATGATAAATATCAAAAAATATTAAATTAATTTGAAAATTATATTACACAAAACATTGGTGTGTTACATTCTACCCCCCTTAAAAATAATTTTATTCTTGAAATTTATCTGGGATATCAAAGGTTTAATGCTTTGGATATCCTTTCCTAGAAACCCACATCATACAAATGAACACCAAAATATAATTTTAAAATGGAATGATGGAAATATAATGGTTACCCAAAGTAACTCATAACTATTTTTACCCATAGTATTATATAGGTGGGAAGTGAAAACATGGACCTGAATATGAAATATAACCTTCATGTTTTGATGTCGATTGGTAGAGGACATTATTGTGAGAAAGATAAAAAATAAAAATCCATAAACCTATGATGAACTAAGGGACAACATAATTCATCATAATCAAATATACATAGATAAAACTTTTGGGTTCAAGATCCTTTTTTCCTATAGTTAAATAATTTTCATGAAAATATATATATGTACTATTTCAGGACAGCCTCACCCTCTTTTGTTCATTGATCCACTTCACATCTTTCTCTAAAAAAGGATGGTGTAATTTTATTTCCAAAAGAACTAACACATCATGAGAACAATGATATTCCAACCCATCTGTCATCAGTAATTATCAACATTATTTATTATAATAGTTTATTCAATATATATAAATTCTCATGTGGTTATATAATACATTATTCAAACAAAATTCCACAAAAGTTTAATATAATCTTTCTATAAATAGTTAACCCTTCCGAAAGATAAAAATATAACACTTTATAAAAAAGTTCGCAAATATGATTAACATTGACCTGTCATATATCAAAAATTAGATCTTGGTTGTCACATTACATACAAGTGAATACCATCATAAAATATTCTCTTGAATCTAGGAAATTACGTGAATAACTATATATACTTTTGGAAAACATGTATGCGTCCTTATTCCCAATGATACTAGATATATTCCTTCCAAAAAAGAAGTTGTGAACTTCATCCATGATCAAATAGATCACTTTTTCAACTAATCAATAATCATATCCATGGTAATCAGTGATATTCAATTTACATTATCCAAATAGATAATCTCTTTATCCAAGAAAAACATAATTTTCTCAGAATCATCATCACGTTAAGAATTCTTGTGCCTTAATAAAAATATAAATTTTTATTTTTTCATCAGCATCAACAATTTCATTTTCAATTATTAACAAAAAAATTATGGTACTTATACATTTCATGATTCATATAACATAATCTTTTAATTCTAAAACTAAATTACTTAATTCATCCAACATTATTATTAATCCATTAATTAGGCTTTATCAACATATTCTTTAATACCTCTGACCAAGAATATGAAATATGAATCATGTATTAAGGATTTTAAACACACATGTAATCATATTTCTTATGATTAATGTAAACAATACTAGTAGAACATCAAACAATGTTCACATGTCTTTTGAAGTCTCATTATCTTCAGAAGAAAAACTAATACTCAGACCACCTAACTGATTCTATTAATGATATTTTCGCTTTGTAAATATATTTTCATAATTATCACACTTACCAAATCTAAATAATTCAATTTTAATCATGTGTCTTCTACTACTCTCCATTTACTAAAACAATAAAGCATGGGGTCAGAAACATAGATCGTAAAATAAAACCACATAACCATGAAAAACAGTTATAAGATATTTAAATTATTACACATACATATTAATTGATGACACATTAGGTTTATCTTAGGTTATTCATAGAAATATTCTATTCAAGTCCTTTATAAATGTTTTCTATGAGTTTGTAAATTTCCAATGTATATCACCCAGGGGTGTTAAACTAGCGATGATGCAAGACCTATTGTCATGTAACAAATTACCCTGAGTCAGGGTCGTGACATCTAGTTGGATTAATTAACCCTAGTAATATATTTTTCAGATCCATATCCACTTGTAGTATCTATACAGGGATGTATTTCTAGGAAACTACTCGCTCTATCCTTTATAAATAATCAAAAACATTTTCCTAAACTTTTCCTATCCTTAGACTAATCATAATATATGTCCTGTCACAAACCGAATCGGGTCGCCACCATTAACGACACCAAACCCAGCCAATGGCATGGCCCGAAGGGAATTCCCTATCCCCATGGGATGTAACAAGTGCACGGGTATCATATATCATGTTTTGGGAAAGATTTACCTGAATATGTATACATAAAACATAAAAAATATTTGATAAAATGAATTTGAAAAATTCATACCAAACAGGGTTTATACAAAAATACCGAACTGAATACATGTGATAAAATTAAATAAAAAAGGTCCAAAGACACAATCAAACATCAAAAAAACAACCACATGGACTCCAAATTACCAGGGGTCATCACCCCCAAGCCGTCTCCACAACTCTGTCCTAAGGATGGGGACTAACACCCTAAACCGCCATCACCGACGTCCTTTCCCTTACCTGAGTCAAACATAACGAAGTATACTTACAACCAAGGAGTGTAAGTATGGTCTGAGACTAATCCTTATAGGATACCACCCAATTATTCCAAATAGAATGCAATACAATGTGGAAAAGCCAGCAGTTTTTATACGCAAAGACAAGCAGTGATAACATCCAAGAAATGCAACTTTCAATTGATAATTGTTTCAAGCTAAAAATTTCAGAATGTTCACACATTTAAATATACATGTGAGGTACTGTGAAGTACTACCAAAATCACCCCAATAAAAGGTTAAATACCACAAATCCAATGAGCATCAAAAACTGGAACACCCATACGCAACTAGATAGTCTCGGGCCCTATGTACCTCGTACCTCGGTGTAAAGTATCCAAGTCACAATCATTTATTGTTCATGATACACTAGTAGAGAACATATCCATAACCTAGTGGTCACCAAATATCATCCAAAAACATTAGTTAGAGTTGTTGTTATCCATTTTCTCAGTGAAACAAGGACACAACCCATCTAATTCACTGGCCTTACTAGTACATATCCACCAACCTAAGTATCCTAGATTCCCCTTTTTTCTCAAAAAATTTCAGCAAAAAAACACATAATATTGCATATAAAACACCACTAATGATCAAAACCAAAAAATACAGTATCTATTCACACTTTATAAAATTTAAAACACACAACAAGACATTTTTATTTTCAATAAAACAACCTCTCAGAACATCCCATTGTTTTGAACCCAAATCTCTTTGAAATATCCACTTTGCACACTATGTGCTCACTTTTAAGTCACCAAAACAAACATTAAGTTCATTAACCATTAATGAAACCAACAATTCAGTTTTTGGGTAGCCCCATGTGAACCAAGAAGTTATATATTTTAAAACCCCACATTTTCACAAAACCATGGCACTTAAAGCCCATTTTCCTCCCAAACACCATTTAAACAAACCTTCACAGAAATAAAAAAAAAGAATAAAAATTAAAATCATCATTTTAGTCCTAAAATAGTTCAATAAAATCCACTAAGTAATTACTTGTCAGCCCCAAATGAACCAAAAAAAGATTTGTATGAAACCCGCCGAATTTCACCAAAAATTGGAACATAAAATTCATTTTCATTAAAAATGAATCTAAAACAAATTTTTTCAGAAACTTTCTAATGTAATAAACATGAAAATACACAGAAAACAGCATGAAATGTCACAAAAATTGCATTCAATGGAATCACCTACCAAAACAGTCAAGAACCACAAATCCTAGTGCGGAAATTCAACTGCACCACCACCGCACCATAGGGGAGTGAGGTCAAACCTAAAACTAGAGGATTGGACCCTGAAACTCAAAATTAAACCCTAGGTATGAAGCCCTAGCTTCTGGACATTTTTGGATTAAAGAAACAAGGTATAAAGCTTACGGAAAAGGAAGAAACGTAGAAGGATAGTCAATTACTTGAGAAATCTGGACGATTTTAGCAAACTGAGAAGCTCGGCCCTATTTCTCGACAGATACGATCTCCAAAAGGGGGTAAACAAAGATGGGGTGCGGATTGGTACAATGGGAGAAGGTGAGATGAGGAATAACTGAAAAAGGATAAAACTGAATATTTAATGAAATAATTTATATCAAATTTTAAAACTGGAAATGGGATTTCGGGTTGGCCCAATACCTATTTTTATCACCGAAATCCAAGATGCTAATAGATTTATAAGGGGCCCAAATTCTTTAGAGGTTTTAATAGTTACATGTAGGTCAATTTTAATGTTTAATGGGTGAAAAATGTTGAATAATGAAGGAGTTATTAATGAAACAAAATTTATTTTCAAAACTGGAAATGGGCTCTTGGGTTGGCCCGAATTTTGGAAACCCACCATTTCCTTCAACAATGCATGGAAATCCCCAAAACAAAGAAATAATGTAAACTAAAAGAAAAATTACTTTAAAATATGTCATTTATGTGACACTTCTCCCCACCATGAAGGACTTTCAGCCCTGAAGAAGTCAACATGAAGCTTGATTGGAAAACAAGAATGGGTACTCTTCCTCGACCCAGGAGATTCACTCCCATGTCTCATTTGTATAATTCACATGCTTCCGTAGAACCTGGACTAATGGAATAGACTTCCCTTGAAATACCTTATCTTGCGAGTCCACTATTTTCACCGGCCGCTCAACAACATACAAGTTAGACTCTATCTCTAGTTCTTCTAAACTCAACACATGGGACAGATTCGGGTTGTATTTATTCAACTGAGAGACGTGGAAGACATCATGGATGGACTTTAAATGTGAAGTTAATGCCAATCTGTATGCCACATTTCTAATACACTCGATGATCTCAAACGACCCGACATACCGCGGTGTCATCTTTTTTTGCTTCCCCAATCGACGATGGCCTGGACGAGGGGCCACTTTCAAGAATACCCTATCACCCACAGGAAACTATAGGTCATGATGCCTCCAGTCAGCAAATGATTTATGGAGATCTTGAGCTATCAATAAATGATGCCTAATAAACTTCACCCTCTCAGACGTCTCCTGCACCAGACTAGGCCCCAGTAGTGAGGTCTCACATACCTCAGACCAACATAAGGGTGACCGACACAGCCAAACATAGAGCGCCTCAAGAGGATCCATTTGAATTGAGGTTTGGTAACTCGTAGTATATGAAAACTAAACCATCCTAAAATGGATATCCCATGAACCTCTAATGTACAATACACATGCACGAAGTATGTCCTACAAAATATGATATTCCTGCACTGTCTGACCATCCGTCTGAGAATGGTATGTCGTGCTCATCTTAATCTGAGACCACAAGGCCTTCTGAAGGCCTTCCCAGAACTGAGAAGTGAAATGAGGGTCTCTATCTAATAAAAATGCTGATGGTACAACATGGAGTCTCGCCGCCTCCTGAAGATACAAACGGCCCAACTCATCCACATCAAATGTATCTCTGATCCGAATGATGTGGGATAATTTGGTCAGAAGATAAATCACCACCCAAATGGATTTCTTACACCTAGGTGTATGTGGTAAGCCAACAATGAAGTCAATGGAGACCTCGTACAACATCGAGATAGGAATGGGTAATGACAGGAGCAAATCAGAGGGCCTTTGGTGCTCTGATTTCACCTACTGGCACGTGTAGCATCTTGAAACAAAGTATGCTATGTCCCATCTCATACCAGGCCACCAAAACTGTTGATAGACATCATAATAAATAATAGTGTCACTCGGATGGACATCCCACTGAGACTGGTGGCTATCATGCATCACCACATTCCGTAGAGATAACGACACTACTAAACATCCCTTGAAGCACAAGATGCCCTTGAGAGATGATGACCAATCAGAGGATGTCTCCCCACCACGAAGAAACTTCATTGACCACTGACAAGGATCATCACTAGGTTGTTCCTGCTGAATCAACTCCAACAGAGAAGGAGTCAACGAGACTCTCTCCATGAATGCCCCTTTACTGTGTCCCCTGGTCTCCACATGCATCTGAGAAAAGGGACCCATCAATGCCCACTAATCACTTGACTTCCTCACATCCTGCACTGGAACCCTTCTGCACAAGGCATCGGCCACTACATTACCCTTTCTTGAGGTATAGACAATGTCAAAGTCAAACCCCTACAAGTACTCGATCCAACGACGTTGCCTCAAGTTGATGTCCTTCTGTGAGAAGATATTAGCCAAGATTTTGTGATCAGAGTAGACCACAAACTTCTCCCCAAAGAGGTAGTGACATCATTTCTTCAAATCATGCATCACCACTGCCAATTCCATGTCATGGGTTGGGTAGTTCATTCCATGTGATCAAAGTTGGCGAGAGCCATACACAACCACATGATCATCCTACATAAAAATGCACCCAAGACCCATACCTGAAGCATCACAATATACCATATATCCCTTTCCAGCCTCTTTAAAAATCAGCATGGGGCGGTAATCAACCGCCTCATCAGCTCCTCGAACGATGCCTGGAATTCTTGACCGCATACAAACTTCACCCCTTTCTAGGTGAGGTCGGTCATCGGTGAAGCATACTGAGAGAAATACCGAACGAATCAACTGTAATAACCATCCAAGCCAACATAACTCATGATCTTGAACACATTATTTGGTTTCTCCAATGACATGACCACACTAATTTTTTATGGGGTCCACTGAAACTCCAAGCTCTGAGAGCACATTCCCCATAAATCTCACCTCCCTAATCTAGAATTTTCACTTTGACGGCATTTCATTGAGGCGGTGATCCCTTAATGTACCCAAAATGAACCTCAAGTAATTTTAGTGTTCCTCCTCAGAGCTAGAGTATATCAAGATGTCATCCATGAACACCACAACAAAGGAATCAAGATACTGATGAAACACACTGTTCATGTTTGCCATAAAGACCATTGGAGCATTAGTCAATCTGATGTTCATGACCAAATACTCAAAGTGGTTGTACCTGCTTTGAAAGGCTGTCTATGGGATATCTGACTCCTTCACATGAAGTAGATGATACCCCGAATGCATGTCAATCTTTGAGAACCAATTTTCCCCCATCTCCTGATTGAACAAATCATTTTTTCTGGGTAAAGGATGTATATTCTAAATTGTTACCTTATTCAGCTCCTAGTAGTCAATTCACAACCGGAGGGATCCATCAACCTTTTTAATGAACAACATAGGAGATCCCAATGGAGAGACGCTCAGGAGAATGAATCATTTGGATTCTAAGTTGACTAGCTATATCATTAATTCCCTCAGCTCGGTGTGGGCCATGTGATAAGAGGGTAGAGATATCAGTTGTGTTCCTTGTGCCAGATCAATTAAAAACTCCACATCCTGCTCAGTGGTAAAACCCGAAAAATCCTCCAGGAATACCTCCGGAAACTCATTAACTACATGAGGTAGGGCATATTTAGGGGAAATACCATCCTCTAGCTTGAGCGAAGATAACTGGAAGATAATACTTCCTAACTCTAGGAGTGGAGTCATTGCGCGACCTGACCGAGGATCCCATTCTCCATGAAAAACCTGACGACTCCCATCATGTGTCGTGAAACTCACATGCCATCATTAGAAATTGATGTGTTCCTAGAAGTGTACTAGCCAATCCATCCTGAGTATGACATAAAAACCGTCCATATATAAGACGAAGATGTACCACTCCATCTCGACCCCAGACACAGAAAGCGCACACGATGGGAACCTGAGACCCTGCTCCTTCTTGTTTCCTAGTGGTGTCACCAACTCCATCGCAAAAGACATCAAATCAGTTGCAAAATTAAGCATCTCCACAAAACGGGCAGAAATGAATGAAACAGAGGCACTAGTATCAAAAAGAACAGTAGCTATAATATATGCAATCAAAATGGTACCTTGAACTGTCGACGGTCCCGCCTCTGATCATGCTTGTGCCTGATCCACTGCATGGAGATGTCCAGTATCTAACTGAGGATGACCGTTAGTATATGGTTGTGCCCTGAAATGGCTCTTCCTAGTAGATGATCCAGCCCTACCACCATGACTGCCAAATCGAGATCCCCCAGTCCTCGACGGCTCGAACAGTGCTGGCAGTCCTCTTGAAGCCACTGACCATACCCCACATGGGAGTGGAAGTTCCACACCGCAGAAGCGCAGCAAATGCCCCATACCGTCACACTGGTAACAAGGAATCAGTGGAAGTGGAAGAGATGGTCTGATATGCTTGGTCTTCCCACATTGGTTGCACATGACCGATCTCGCATCAAAAGCTGGAGAAGAAAACTGTCTAGAAGAGTGGCCTGAAATGCCCCCACCTTTCTTCACATGATCCTCCATTTTCCTTTTCTTCTTGGAGGAGCTGCCACTGCCCACTAAACAAGCTCTTCCTTTCCTATCAATATCCACCATGCATGCCTGATCAACGACCTCAGCATAGGTCCTCAGCAAAAACTAGAACACCTGGGAGTATATCTCTGGTCGCAAGCCTTTCTCAAACCTCTGGGCATTCACCTTCTCATTGGAGAAAATTTTTATAGAATACCGAACCCACTCAGTGAAACGGTTCGCATACTCCATCATAGATAGATTCCCCTAAAAAAGTTACATGAACTATCTAGACCTTGCATAAGCCAACACCCCAAGGCAATAATTTTCATTGAAGATTGCCTTGAAATCTCCCTAGCGCATCTGCTCATTATTCCCAGCCTGAATCCCTGACCCCCACCACTTACGGTTGGGACCCTCCAACCGAAAGGAGGCACACTTCACTCGGAGCTCCTTGGGTGTTTCCAGGAACAGAAACATATGCTTGATCTTATCGAGCCATTCTTCTACTTCTTGGGGTTCTGAGCTACCTCTGAAGGTAGGAGGCTTGTTTATCAAAAAATCATGTTCTTTATCTTTTCTAGGTCATGTATCTTCTTCCCTAATAGGAATATGAGCAGGAGATGGTCCCTATCCCAAAGCATGGATAGCCCAAACCACAAAATCCATGAAACTCTGATCAATCGGTGTGGGAGAACTCTCTCCTGCTCCCTCCAGTGGGTGCGTGGGTGCTTTCCGGGGAGGCATGTTTCTAAAAAATTCAATAGTCACAAAACAATTGTCAATACCACAATTCTGAAAATTGTAATCAAATACATAAAATATAAATAAACTAAAGACATTTCATAAATAAAAGATACAACTACTCCACATCTTCCTGATTTCCACATGTGGTCTGCAGTCCACACGGCTCACCTGGATGTGAAGTCAATCTATAAATTCTAACATCCCCTAGAGACTGAAGGTCTTCCACAAGAGGTGCGGGCCAGACACCCTACTCAAAACCAAAACCCTGAGCCCCGATAGTCCTACCTCCTGTCTATCCCGACTCATTCCAAAATAGCAGCATAACCCAAAAACATTAACCTCCTCTGATACCATTTTGTCACGAACCAAATTTGGTCACCACCATTAACGACACCAAACCTGGCCCATTGCAAGGCCCGAAGTGTTTTCCCTATCCCCGTGGGCTAGCACAAGTTCATGGGTATCATTTATCTTGGTTTGGGAATGATTTTCCTGAATATGTATACATAAAACATCGAAAATATTTGATAAAATGAATCTTAAAAATTCATATCGGCAAGGTTTATACAAAAATACAGAACTGAATACATGAGTTCAAATGAAATTCAAAAGGACCAAAGACACAATGAAACAAAAAAAATATCCCAATGGACTCCACATGACAAGGGGTCATCATCCCCAATCAGTCTCCACAACTCCGTCCCAAGGATGGGGACCAACACCCTGAACCGCAATCACCCTTGGCCTTTCCTTTACCCGAGTCAAACATAACCAAGTCTAATTACACCCATGGGGTGTAAGTAGAATATGAGCCTTTTACTAATAGGATTACACACATTGATTCCAAATAGAAATCAATACAATGTGCAAAAGAAAGCAATTTTAATACTCAAAGAAAAGTAGTGATAAAATCCATGAAATGCAACTTTATATTGATAATATTTGTCAAGCTCAAAATTTCAGAATGTTCACACATTTAAATAGACATGTGAGATACTATACTTTACTGACAAAAACACACCAATAAAAGGGTATATACCACAAATCCAATGAGCACCATAACCGGGAACACCCCTAGGCAACTAGATAGTCTCGGGCCCTATGTACATCATACCTCAGTGTAAAGTATCCATGTCACAATCCTTTCCTATTCACAAGCCACTAGTTGGGAGCTTACCCATATCCTAGTGGTCCCCAAATATCATCCCCATTGTTTTTTTAGAGTTGTCGTTATCCATATTCTCTGTTAAACAGAGACACAACCCATCAGGTTCACTAGCGGTACTAGTACATATTCGCCCACCTATGTACCCGGGATTCCCCTTTTTGTGCTAAATTTATTTCAGTAAACAACACACAGACATTTGAATATAAAACACCACTAATGGTCACAACCAAAAAATATAGTATCCATACACAATTTATAACATTTAAAACACACAACAAGAAATTTTGATTTTGAATAAAACAACCTCTCAAAATATCCCATTATTTTGCCCCCAAATCTCATTGAAATATCCACTTTGCACACTATGTGCACACTTTTAATTCACCAAAATAAAATTTCTATTAATTAACCTTTAATGAAACCAAAAATTCATTTATGGGGTATCCCCATGTGAACCAAGAAGTTATATCTTTTAAAAACACCCATTTTCACACAAACATGGCACTTAAAGCCCATTTGCTTCCCAAACACCATTTAAAAAAACATTCGCAACAACAATCAAAAAGAATAAAAATTTGAAACATGATTTTATGTCCTATTACAGTTCAATAAAATCCACTAAGTAATTATTGTCCAGCCCCAAATGAACCAATAAATTATTTGAATGAAAACCGCCCAATTTCACCAAAAATTGGAACTTAAAATTCATTTTCATTATAAATGCAACTAAATCCAATTTTTGCAGAAACATTAAAATGAAATAAACATGAAGATACGATGAAAACAAAAATATATCTCATAAAAATTTCATGCAAAGTGGAATCACCTACCAAAAGAGTCAAGAACCACAAATCCTAGTACGGAACTTCAACGGCACCACAAGGGAGTGAGATCAAACCTAAAAACAGAGGATTGGACCAAGAAACTCAAAATGTATCCCTAGGTAAGAAGCCCTAGATTTTGTACATTTTTGAATTCAAGAAAAAATGGAGAAATATTATGGAAAAGGAAGGAAATTTGAAGGATAGTCAATTACATGAGAAATCTGGTTGATTTTAGGAACATGAGAAGTTCGTCCCTAATTCTCGTCGGATACGATCTCCATAGAGGGGGAAACGAAGCTGGGGGTGTGGCTAGGTACAGTGGGAGTAGGTGAGAGGTGGAATCATGGAAAAAATAAAAAAAACACAATATTTTGTGAAGACATAAAAACAAATTCTAAAACTAGAAATGGGCTTTCTGTTTGGCCCAACACATTTTTTAATAACCCATATCCAAGATGCTAATGAATATTTAAGGGGCCAAATTTAGTTGTTGGTTTTAATAGTTAAATTATGGTCATTTTAGAAGTTTAATGCATGAAAAGGTTGAAAACCGAAGGATTTATTAAGGAAAAAAATTTATTTTCAAAACTGGAAATGGGCTCTCGGGTTGGCCCAAATTTTGGAAACCATCCATTTCTTTCAAAAATGCATGAAAACCCCCAAAACAATGCAAGAATGTAAATTAAATGAAAAATACCTTTAAAATATGTAATGTATGTGACATGTACATATATTTCCCAATATGGTTTTCTCATCCTTGTTCCCAAAGGATAACTAAAAATTCATTTTTAAAACAACTATAAAAACCCAACTTGAACATACATAGACATTACCTATCATTTATGGAATAAAACAAACGAACAGACCCACAAAGACCATATTAGTCTAGTGACTTTGGAAACATGGAAACATGAACATTGGTATATATGTGGGCTAAATTATCTCCCCCTGAGTTATTATTTACTATAACCCTTCTTTGAAAAATAAATCATAATATGTATCTTCATAACCTGGTAAAAGAAAAATCAAAAGGAGTGAGCTCAGATGCCCAGTATGTGTAAACAATGGAGACCTGTAAGCATAAAGAGGTGCATAAGGGTATGGAAATAAGATCAGTAAAATAAAATATCATACCCCACCAATGAAATAACATAATTTCCATAGTACCCAATATGTTACTACCAAGAACATCATAATTTTAAGGGTAAAAACCCCAAACCTTCTTTTTAGTTATGGTTCACTCCCATATCCATATTTGTATCATGAATTCACTCCCTATACCTTCTAGGTAGTTATTTTCCACTCTCTTTGCCATCATAGTAGTTAAGTTAACTCCCAAGACCATATTAGTTTACCTCATGATATATAAATCAATACCCAATTTATTCGAGGGATATATATGTCCCACCCATATCATAATAAAATAATATTTACATGTGACAAAAGTTCATAAAAAATTCTATCATTTCCGATGAAATGAAATGGATTTCTTAAATATGTAAGCATATCTTAACCTATGGAAAAATAAATATTTCATAAATATATCATCAAATAATTACTCATGAAAATTATAGGGATTCATAATAATATAACCCATGAAAGAGAAAAATATTTTCTAAACATCATGACATAAATTTTATACCATTTAATGAAAGAATATGAATGGAATAATTTGATCGATTCACCATAAATTCACAAGTAACACCAACAAATGTTATCTTAGATAGGAAATAATCTTGAATAACTTTTAAAAAAAATTCATGAGGAAATAATCATTTCACATTTTAAAATTAATTCTAAAAATGTTAAACCATTTTAAAATAATATTAATGAAAATAAACATGATAATTTACGTAGGAATAATTTAAAACATTTTAAAACCCTATTTCCTTTGATAACATATAGAGGAGCTCAAGAACCTTTCAAAAACATTTTTCCTTGTGAAGTGCATTGATAATTTTTAGTGAAATAATAAAAAATATTTTTAATGATTTTATTTGAATTTTTATTCAATTTTTTTAAAAATTTCACCTTTTAAACATGAAATGGAAACTTCAAAGAAATGTGTGTAGGTTAATCATTACATGTCATACGGGAGAAAAAAATATTCCTTTTTCCTGAAAAAGGGATTGAAAAGTTAATTGATTGGAATGAGATAATAAGATTCCTTTGAACAAATTGGATAAATAGAAAATATGTTAAAAACATAATTTAATGATCAATAAAGAATAGTTTAATATCATGGAATTCCATTTTGGAATGAATGTTTTTGAAAGAATGTAGACTTCCAATTGAAGAGAGAGGTAACTTCATATTTTCCTAATTTTTTTTAATTAACTTAAATAACAATGATTTATAATTGTACTAAACATGAAGGAATCAAGTCAAAATATTGGAGAATAAAATCCATGAGTATATTTTAAGGAGGTGTCACATTATTTCATAAATGTAAACGTGATCAAAAACAATCTCGATAAGTGGTGATATTTTTTAAATAAACTCTTAACACATTTTATCATTCAATCATATTATCCATCTACGAAAATAAAACAACATGGATCTCAAAATATCATGAAATTAATTAGGATGATTATATATAATTTTAATGGTATTTTATATAGCTCTTATAAAAATATAAGCGTATAACATGACATGTGTCTCAAAAAATGAAAATTTAGAAAAAGAATTACTGACTTGGTATATTTTGAAACATAAAACCCATGACGGAAAGATAAAAAATAGACATTTAAATACCGATATATTAAATTATTTTTTATATATAATATATTCATGGGATGAATATACACTTCTTAAAATAAGTGAGTGGTGAATAAGGGTTGTATCTCACAAAAATAAAGAGTCAGATGAAATTTGCTTTCCCTGTTTCTTGAATCTCACTATACTCATTGAAAAATCCTAAATAATACATAAAAATTTATAATAAATATATCATAGAACCATATTCTTACTTCTAAAACCATATCTGGTTTTATTAGGTATTTATATTAACAGCTTGTTGAAAATTCTATGTTACGGTTTCACTTTTGGTAATATCCGCATTGTTTTTCACATTTGTCTTAATTGTTCATATCATTGAAAATTATACATATATCATTATATAAATATAATTTTTATTTATTATAAGTTTTTTTTATAATAATCCATATAATCTATAATAATTAAATATAATACAGCATTCATGGAGATGGTAGGTCGTACGTACGCTTAAATGATATTTTCTGTTTAATTGTTCTATTGAAAGAAAGAAAGTAAAATACACATATATATATATATATCATTATTAAATTATCTTTAATAATTCATATATATCATATATATTCACTGAATCCATACATAATGAATTCCATATAGTGAATGAACAAATCACATCCCTTTGAGGGGCGATAGTCCACATTTCTCAAACAAAATTAAGGTGTTAATACAAATTGGAAAGAGTAAAGATATGTGATTAAAAAGAATTAAAGAATCTTAAATAAAGAAAATAATTAAAATATATAACATATATAAAGATATTTTCTCACATAATTCTAAAATTTAGAGGTGTTAAATGAAAAATGAATCATCCTCGTTAAGTGAGGTGGTAGTTCACCATAGATATAAATTGTATGTTCATTAGCCATTAGTTGGAAATTTTTGTATATGTATGTGTAAAACATATAATAAAAAATGTTATATATATAAAATAATGGGGTTGGTATTAATTCATGTAATAAGATTATATAAATTAGTGGAGAAAGAAAATAAATTAATGGAGTTTGAGGGAAGGTGTTACCTCTTAATTGGTAAATCCTTTTGGTTTTCACCAATAGAAATAATTGGAAGGAAATCATCCCATATAAAGAACTCAATGATGAATTTACGGGTATTGGGGATATATTTTGGCATTTTTTGATCGAGGAAATGTGGCTTGAGAGATGTGAGGATGTGGGAGGAGTTGAGGCCTTTTATAATGGGGGAGGAGTGGAAGTTTTTTTATATTTTTGAAAAGGGAAGAACAACCGATGGTTTTATTAATTTAAAGCTGATCAATAATGGTTTAATGTTGAGATAGGGTTAGAGAGGGTAAAAATCTGGTAACCCAGTGGCATTTTTAAAAGGTTAGAGGTCATTCTGGTCTCTATGATTTTTTTTGTCTCTCATTAATCATAATTTAACCTTTGTCGGTGTAATAAATTTTTATTACATTATTAATATTTTACATTCAAAAACTATGTTTTCTTATTATAAATTATAAATCATTCTTATTTCATAAATTGAATCCATTTTTAAAAATTCTGAAAATATAAGTGGATGAAATTATTTTAAATATAATCCCACTGATGGGATGACTATGTGGTTTTTTAAGTTAAATCATTCCAATGTTTCTTATGTATTTGTAGTCAATTTCAATAGGAAATTGAATCTAATGACCTAAATTGGATTTATTTATAAAAATTTAATCTAATTAGAATTTAAATCCCACTTTAAATATAATCAACCTATATTAAACATTTTGGTGAAAAACTGTTTTGAGTTAAATTTTTTTATTTTTTACTATTCATTAAAAAATGACAATTCACTGAAAAATTCAAACAATTCACCGTAACATTATTTGTGTTAGTATATAAAAAATATGAATTTTATTTTTATATATAAGATTTATTAATGTGAAAATTTAATATTTAATATAGGTTCCCCCTTAGAAGGAGGTAAAATTACATTAATAAAAATATTTGGTTGCATGTGTTAAATTGGTTGTATTCTTATATTAATCATATTAAACATATTGTATTAATGTCAATAAAATTTAATTGGATATATAAAATTCATATTAAATTATAATTACTTACTAATTTTAATTAATTTAATTTATTAGGATTAATACAATGTTTTAAGTACAAGGAAAGTTTTCAATAAAACAACTCTATTTACATTCAATTTGTTCTCATATTCATTTAAAAATGATTGGTAACAAATTAATAAATTTAATATATTTTAAAAGCATTATATTTAATAAATATAGTAAATAATATTCATAAAAAATATTTAATGAATGGGTTGTATATAATTACCTTTTTTGATAATAAATTATTTTTTGGTAACACTCGGTCTAGCATGTCACACAATCCATTCAGGAAAGTTAGTTTTGTGTGAAACATAAGTGTACCTTAGTGTTCCGTATACTGAAATATAACATTTATAACGTATTTAGTGGGAAATTAACATCAAATTTTGTATAACACAATCCAAATTTAGGGCATTATAAAATATAAAATAACAATTTTCAGCATTGTGTGAAGTGAAGAATATAAAAAAATTAAATAAATTCGAAAAATATATTTCACAAAAATTTAGGGTGTTATACTATTAATCCATGATTAGATCTTGGTAATGGTATGGTCCAGGAACCAAGTTGGGTGGATTTATTGGCAATAATATAGTTACAATGTTGAACCCTTATGGAGGTGCACCTATTGAAAATTTACTTTGAGGGTCATCCTTTTTTTCTTATTCAGTAGGAATAGTACCTTTGAACATCACAACATTGAGTCACCAAAAGCCGTTCATTTCTTCTAATTTTATAGTGAATATTTCCTATACCACAGGGATATTTCCCTGATCAGAAATAGGTGGTGGGCCATATATGACCTTTATGTTATTCTTCTACCTGGTGTAAATTTTCTGAGAAGATAGTGGGGTATTGGTCGAGGGAGTACCCAAAATTTTGGAGATTATCTAGTTTCAGGTACACAATCCATTATTACTAGTGTGGACCATATTCTGGGTGGAACCATCATCTACTTATGCTTGTACACATAAATATTTTTTGGTTCCATTTTAGTATAAAAATCCATGATGTTCACTATTGCATAATGTATGGTGGGCACTGTACTAGGTGTTGAATGGTCGGAGAGTTGTTGGAATCCTTTAATGGATTTTTTTATTCAATTTTTGGATCCTTTTTTGGATTCTAGGTGAATTGTGAATCAAAGGTAAACTCTTTGTGTATTGGTTATACACCTCCCTTGTGATGGAAATAGATTGCGAGATAGGATGAACTATTAGATGTTTACTCTTCTCATCCAGCATAACTGGGGGATGATCAAATTCAAATGAGGGGTGGTTATTGAAAAAATGCCCCTAGAATTTCTGTCTAGGGTTAGAAACATTCTCTTGTTTTTCTGTCTCAGTCCAAAAAAATCAGTCATAAAGATGATTTGGGTGGTAAACATTCCCCCTTCCAAGAGGAATTGGGTTGATCTTGTACTATGGCAGAAGTATATACAATCACTGCATTCTTTTTCTCACACATCCTTATTCGAGTGGGACCTGGATACAATATTGAATCAAATTTTCATCTATTTTATTTTATGGTCATTAATAGTTCATGGTGAATGGGTTCCGTTAGTTAATAATATTTTTTAATGTTTTAGGTTTCCCATGTCCGATGTTTTTCAAGGATATTATCTCATCATCCCTCACACTATTGATACATATTCAGGGTTGATTATTTTTTATTGATCCATAATTAAATAGTAGGTATTTTTCTTTATATCCTGTTTTACAGTAATGATAATTCAATATTATTTTTTCAGTGGGTTCTTGTGAAAGGTTCATGAGGTGAAATGAAATTATCCATGTTCCTAGTAACTGTATATGTAAATTTCTTAGAGGCAACTGAGAATTATATGGCGCAACATAAGAAATGCATTGAGGTATGATTATTTAATATTGTCCCACTGCTTATTTGATTATATTGATTATGAATATTGGAGGTCTCCCTTGATGATTTGATAAAAATGCCTGCCCAAAATTTTTATATGTAATGCATACCCATTTTAAGGAAATAATTTTTCTTTTAGATGGAAGATATTTATACAGATATTTAGACATATGTTGTGCGTGTATTCCTCAGGAAATTTCATTGAAATATTTAACTCATAAGTCTGTGAGAGAAAATATAATGGGTATTCATTCCATAAATACTTTTCTTTTCATCAGAATAAAATCCTTTTATTATTCAACAAGATACATCTCTTCTATATCTACCCAACATGGGTGCTTCTTGACTATTTTGTTGCAAGTAGCGGGGTTAGTAGGTGTCTCGTTGCTTTGAGAATAGGTTGGGGGTTGTTCAATGGATGAGTATTATCCCGAGCCATCTCATGGTTGGTAAATTATGTCTCTTGTTATTTATGGGGTTTTAACATTTATGAGACCATATTACGATGTGCTTTGGAATATGTGGGATTTAATTTTCTTGATTTGTGTAACGGACCAAACTTTTGATATAGTATATTAACATACTAATAACGATTTAATAGAGATGTTAATGGTTAATGTAGAAATAGGAGTCGATGGATTCATCCAGTACACTCGAACCTTATGAATCCCACTTATCAGAGCTTGGGAAGGAGGTGGCATCTTTGGGATTCACTCTGGACCAAGGCCATGCCGAACTCTAGCATGTCATGCTTGAACGGAAACGCTTGCGGGAGAAGTTCAAGTTAGTATAGACTACTACTAGGGAAATGTTATCTGAGCCTCCCTCAGATTCTCTCACCATAGTACACCTTACACTTAGGTCTTATGTTGGTGTTATAAGGGGAAATTTGACGAGACCGTAGCTTCATTGTGTAATCCTTTTAGATGAATAAATTAATATTTCTTCCTTTAGTGATTTTGTGAAATTTCAAATGTCCGGATTATTTTAGGATGTATTTTATTGATGAATTTTGGAAAAAAGGTTATTTTAAAATATTTATGTAAACCTTAAATAATTAATGATGGGTACAGATTTTCAAAAAATGTTCTTCTGCAAAAGTGTTCAGAAAGGAATTTGGAGTATGATAAGATCAACATAATTTTTGATGAATAGTAAATTATGAATAGTGATTTTATGCTTAGGATTAGTAATGTGACCAAATGGATTAGTAATATCACTTTAAGAAATTTTTAATATAATTTAGACACCTTGATTACGTAATGTGATTCAATAAAATGGTTAAATAACGATTTCATAAATTATTAATCAAGTATTAGTTTTTTCGGGTGAATATTGTTTTTTATTTAAAAATTTAATTAAAAATATTGAGAAAATTATTTTTATAAAATGAAATTTATTTTTGAACCCAGAGCAACGATATTATGTTATGGTAAATTTTTGGGATTTTTCTGAGAATGAAGAATTTTCATAGAATAGTAAAAATGCAGTTTTAGGGTTTCAGTATGTTAAATGACATCATAACTGTGTCATGATGATGTCATGAGATATTTTAAGGGATGGTAGACTAAAGGGGATTAATTATTGTGTTAGTTGTCCCATGTGGCCAATACCATGGGAAAATACCATGGGCAAACCCATGGTTTTTCCAAAACCACCAATGAAGTGTCCCTTGGCCATTAATGCCTTGTCCCCTCACTTTCCCTATAATTACCAAGCCCTCCTCTCATCCATTCGACTCCAAATCCATCCTCAACGATGTTCTGGTATCCTTCACTCCCATGGAGTCCTCCCAAGGTGCCCCCAAACCCTCAAGGTCCAAACCTTTGAGTTTTAAGAGTTACGTTTTAAGGTAAGGGATCCGACCTCTCTCTTTCTTTTCATGTAATTTCATATATGTAATTTCTTTTATTCTCCATGTTTTTATGTTGGTGGATGTTCTTCTATATTCATCTTACTGCCCTTTTCATTTTCATATGATGAGAGACCCCCTCTTTCTCTCATCAATTCGTTTTTTAAGAAAGGTTAAGTGGCGCCGTTAGGCTGCCGAATTTTTAAGGGATTCTTTCACCCTTCTCATTTTACAAAGTTCAACATTCATGTCATGTCTTTCAAGTTACATTATAATTATGTTGGGGTATTATCTCTATATCTATCATACTTAACTATTATTTTCATATGATTAGGGACCCTATTTGATCTTTTAAATTCATTTTTTTTAAGTTTAAGTGACGTCGTTAGGCTGCCGAATTTTCATAAGAGAAATCTAATTTTTTTCTTCCTTCCATGTTATTCATTTCAAATGGTATGTCCTTATAATTTCATTACCATGTTCATATATTCTTCATATTCAGTCCCTCTTCTTTTTTATGGGTCATTTATGATTGTTTGACCCATGTCCCCCCTCTTTTCAATTCTTTCTAAAACCTCGTAACATAGCCGTTATGCTGCAGAATCTCCGTCTCAAAATGTCTCTCTCTCTTTCTAAAGTTCTTTTATTTTATTATGTGAATACTCAAATTTCATTCTTTTAAAGGGGTATTCACATATATACCAAAATTTTCTATTTTAAATTTTTTTATTTACATACATGAGACCCACCTTCCTTTTCTGTGGGTTTTAAAGTGACATAAAGATCATGTCTTTAAAACAGTTTTAAAACGTTATGATTATGAAATAAAAACCATTTATTTTATACTATAAGGGTTGTTTATGAAATTATTGATAATGATATGTTTGGATCACATGATAAAAAAGTAAAATTTAAGGGTGCGCCCTGATAGCACTCCAATGCATTGGGTAAATACTTAATCTCTAGAGATGACCATTTAGACTGATACCTTTGTGAATTACCATGGAAATTTTTATTGTCACCTTGGAGATGGACCTTGGTGAAACAGAAATGATTGTCTTTGTAAAATGTTGTAGCCACATCTTCAAGTTATGAAAAATGTTATTTTTATTATGATATGCCTCATTATTTCTTTCTCATGCCTTAAAGTTATTTTCATGACCTTATTGAAGTACCTCAAGTTCACATGTAAAATGTTTCTCTTGTTTCCCTTACTGGGCCTTTTTCTCAACCTTTCTTCTGATATATGTCCCCAGGTTATGAGATGTAGTAATGAACCTAGGATGAACTTAATAATAATCATTTCAAGTGTTTTATAAGAATGTTTTATGTTGTTTTCATGAATTATGTTCCTTCTTTCCAAGACACTAAACCTTAATGATCCTCAGTTTTGTGTAATGTAATGAATGTTTATGTTATAAAAAGGTGGGATGCCACAATTGGTATCAAAGTATGGTTTATTTATTGGTGGAAATTAGGATATAAAAACTATAGTAAGAACCCTATAGAAAATTTTAAATATAGGAAAACTTCATAGTATTTTGGTAAGTATTGAGTAATTGGTTTATCAAACAAATACATCCCCATCTGGATACGAGCAGGTAGAGGCGGCTCTGGCATAGATGTACATAGGTGTAAAACACGAAAACACCGCTTTGAGATAGACTCGAATAGGAACTGGTGCATGATAACGGGCCTTACTGCACACTTGGTTACAACACTCCTAGGGGATATGTTTGGTTAATCACAAGATTTTTATGAATCATTATGAAGGAATTATCGGGATGTGTAATTTCCTAAGCATGAAGTCTTAGTTAAAAGATTAATAAATTAAATAAGTTTCTCTCTAAGGTTTTATTCTTGTAGAAAATGGAGAGCAATAGGAGAAACCGTGCAGATGGTGACCACAATGCACCATGTGCTGAAGACCCTCCGATGGAAGCTGGAATGGATACATTCATGCGAATGATGAACCAACTGACTCAAGTTATGAGTAATAACATTAATCAAGCTGAGAGGCCAATCTCACCATGAAGGGAACAACATTTTATTGAGTCCTTCATGCGTCAATGACAACCAACATTCAGTGGATATACTGATCTATTAGTTGCGGAACAATGGATAAGATTCATTGAAAAGATATTTCTTGTACTTCATTGTTTGGAACAAGAAAAAGGCACCCTTGCTGTTTACCGACTAGAGGGAGAAGCTGATCAGTGGTGGTCACTGATCAAAAACACGAAGCCACAAGGATAGATGAAAGCTATAGCGACCCAGACTTTTCTTACATTACTATTACATCATTTCAAAGATAAACAACATAATAGTATTACACATGGAGGATCCAAAGGATTAGTGTCTTGGAAAAACTAGGACCACACAAAACAAATACAACATCAACCATAAAAATTTATTTAATTTCATCTTCTCTAGGTTCTTATTGGCACTTTTCCTCTCCGTAGTACATGTAGCCACCTAAGGATATACATAAAAAGTGGTGATCTAGAAGCCCAATAAGAGGATAGATAGGAACAATACATCATGGGGTGAGCATAATCCTGACATAGGCAAAAGATCATGAACATGAGAGGAGCATAAACAATAAACTTGGAATGTGGCAATGCATAAAATTGAAACATGATACCTTAGTGGTTCACTACCACACATACTTCTGAACAAAGATAGCATCGTTTTAACACATCATTTCACATTTACACATGATATTCATCACTTTACCCAATTCATTGTAGCAGTGTATAATTCCGGGCGCACCCTTCACATTTAAACATTCATATTGCGCTATATAATTCCTGGTGCACCCGTCACATCATAACATTATCATTATAATTATTTCCACATAGAACTCATAAAAAACATGTACATAAATAACCCATGGAATGGAATGGGTTTTATCTCATAATAACACATTCATAAGCTTTGGGTTCCCAAAAGAATGATGGAACAACATACTTGATACAAGAACCCTCAATATTGAATGGATGGTAAAAGGTGAGATCTTGAAAGAAGAGTTCTTTTGGAAAACATTTTGATGGACATAGAAACCAGTGATAAACATGTATATCCCAGAAAATTAAGGAAAATTTTGAAAAAATGATATTTTTGGAGTAACCATGTCAAAAATGGAGTGAAAGAGGGAGAACCCGAAGGAAGAAAATTAGGTTCGAGATTTCCCCTTACCTTGTACCCGAATGTATCCTTCTCTTTAATGTCCTGTATAATGACATTATATTCATTAATTATAAATTCATGAACCATTTATACATTAATAGGGTTCATTTTGGTATCATTATTTCAAATTATGTTCCTTTGGATGACTTATAGAGTTTAAAAAACATTAATCGGGGATGTTCGTTTTCATGGATTTCTTGAGCGGTCCACTTGTATTCTTAAATTGATGTTTGGGTAGATCACGGGTAAACATAAAGAAATGATATTAAATGTTATTAATGATACTACAGAATCTTTAATGATTTTATAATGAGTTATATTAGATCCATGTGGGCGAATCATTAGATAAGAATTAAATAAAGATTATTTGTGTTAATTTGAGCGGTTTTTGGGCCACAACGAACTCGTTTTTACATGTCACATAGTAATATGGCCATAAGATATGTTCAGAACATAAAATAGAACATAATATATATAAAATATTCTGGTTCAACCATAAAAATGGTTTCATGACCAGATTTGAAGGTAGAAATGGAATAATAGAACATGTTGTTTTTGAAGGTGATAAATTTAACACCTCAGGAACAACGTTCTCATTAATAAAAAAAGGAAGAGGGAAAGGGTGTGGGTGATATAATATACCATTAGAATCATATAATTACAGTATATGTATAATTATGGAGTTACAAAACAATTTGGATGATGATAGCTGGGGACAGATAAAGAAAAGAACTTGAACTTGAAAGGAAATTAAAGGAGAAGAGGGAGAGAAATTACCTCGTGAATCTTCCTCTTGAGATCCTCTTTAAGGAATCAAGGATTGGTCTTTTGATGAGACCAGAAGCTTTTGGACGTGGGGGATGAGCTTGGTAAGGTGTTTGGGGAGATTTTAGAGAAGTCTTGGAGCTTGAGAGGTGTGAGGAAAATAGGGAGTGAAGGGTGGCTTTCATAGTGGAGGGGAGAGGGGTTTCCTTAATATAAAATTGACTAGTTTATTAATTTCACCTAAGGCAAGGAATAGTGAGTCTTGAATGACCATGAATAGTAAAAAAGTCATGTGAGTTCAGGATTTTGGTGCTTACATCACTTGTGATGTCAGGAATAGTGGGTTTTAATTAAAATATATTTATATGGTAAATTAATGTATTCTACTATTCACAAAAAATTCAAGTATCCCAGAAAAATCCCAAAGCTTTACCCCAACCATTTTTCGACGTGTAGAATCCAAAAATGAAGTACATTTTTGAAAGATATTTTTCTAAATAATATTAATTTAATATTTAAATAAAATCACAATTTACTTAAAAAATGTTTTTGAGATTAAAACAGATTTTATTGTTCTTTCAAAAATTATGTAGGGTCTTATAAAATTATCTAAAAACTATTAGTCATTGATAAAATAATTTATGAATAAATTTTAGGGAAATAAATATTATTTTAAATTAATTAATTAATTATAATTAATTATTTTGACTTATAAAATACCAAAAATGCTTACTAAGGTCAAATTCTCACATTCTATGATGTCTAAATTTTATTTTATTATTCATAGGTAATGTTACTCTTATTTACTATTCATAAGGGTCATATTACTATTCATAAGGGGAGGTTACTATTCATAAGGGTAGGTTACTAGTCATAAGGGTAGGTTAGTATTCATAAGGGTAGGTTACTATTCACCAAAAATTATTTTTGTTCCATTAGACTCCAAAAACCATCTTGAACACAACTGTGTATGTCGAATTTTCAAAATTCAAAACATAATTGTGAAAAACTTATGTTTAAAGGTCACTTATCACAAATTAGTTCATTATTCTGTGTTTTTATGACATAAATATAAGAAGGAAATTTTCCATTGAAATACTTTGGGTCGTTACAAAGCTATGGAGTGGGAAGAGTTCCAAGGAATATTATTTAATAAGTATTTCCCTCGTTCCATGAGAACGAGAATGGAGAAAGATTTTCTCAAGCTGAAGCAGAAGGAGAACGAATCTGTCGGAAGCTATGAGATGAACTTCAACCGACTTTCACGATATACCTCTATCTTTGTCATGGATCCAAGTGGGAAGGATGACATATTATTTGGTGGACTGAGACCTCATCTGCAGAAGAATCTAGCCAACTGGGACAACGATAACTATGAGGAGATCATGCGGAGTGTATTGAAATTTGATCTAGAGTTTGGTGAGACACAGTGGTCTCATAAATCAGATGACAAGAAGATATCGTTGGAGCCCAGTCTAGGGAAGACTTTTGATCAGGGAAGAGGTGGAAAGCAAATGTAACTTACCACATGCAATAAATGTGGGATTAAGTATCCGGGGAACTGCTTGGTCAGAAGTGGAAAGTTCTACAAGTTTGGAATAAAAGGCCATATTGCTCGGAATTGTCATAGTGAGGTGAAGCCTCAACTTCCCAACACTAACGATAGAGGAAATATGGTTCCGGCCCTACCTCAAGTCAAATTATTCAAGTGTGGACAGCTTGGGAACTTTTCTAATCACTGTCCAAATCTGAGGGTAGTGGAGGGGAATCACCATCAACTTCAGCAAAGGCCAAGGGAGAAAGGTCGTGCTTTTTCTATCACAACAACTGAAGTTGAAGTTTCGAACGACGTGGTAGAAGGTACTCATGTTGTCCTCTCAAAACTAGAAAATACTTTGTTTGATTCTGGTTCTACGAATTCCTTTATTTCCTCCATTTCTGCAATGAATATAGAATAAATCCCTGAATTGCTTGAGGTAGAATTGTCAGTCAAGACTCTGAGTGGGATTATCCATGCATCAACAGTGTTTAGAGACTCTAGTGTTTACTTCAGTGAGTATAATCATATCGCAAAAATAGTAGTCATTACCATGTTGGAATATGATGTTATACTAGGGATGGAATGTCTCTCAAAGTATAATGCTAAGATCAAATGCAGAAGTAAGGAAATATCCGTAGTCTTGAATGAACTACCTACAATTATCTTCCATGGAGAGATATCTCAAACTGTTCCCTATCTAGAAGAACCTCCTATAACATTCTTTGTGGAGTTAATCGGTGATGATGAAGAAGGAAAAGGGAGTATACAAATATAATATGTTCCGATTGTTTAGGAATACATGGATGTATTTTCTGAGAAGTTACCTGGACCTCCCCCAGAAAGAGAGATAGAGTTCTCCATTGAACTCGTACCTGGATCTCAACTGATATTAAAGACCCAATATAGAATGGGAAATGTGGAGCTAGAAGAGTTAAAGAAACAACTCCAAGATTTGTTGGAGAAGGTGTTTATCCGACCGAGTGTGTCTCCTTGGGGAGCACCAGTTCTCGTTGTGAAGAAGATGGATGGATCAATGCGTCTATGAATTGATTATAGAGAACTAAATGTGATCAAAGTGAAGAACAAATACCCTCTTCCAAGAATTGATGATTTATTTGACAAACTTCATGGGGCTCAATTCTTCTCCAAGATTAACCTTTGATCTGGTTATCATCAACTGAGGGTGAGGAAGGAAGATATTCCAGAGACTGCATTCCGATCATGACATGGGCATTATGAGTTTACTGTTATGCCCTACGACTTCACTAATGATCCTGCTATTTTCATGGATTTGATGAATAGAGTATTTATGTACTACCTTGATAACTTTGTGGTAGTTTTTATTTTTGATATTTTGATATATTCCAAAAGTTGTGAGGAGCCTGAAGATCATTTGAGGGTTATTTTGAAAACTTTGTGGAAGGAGAGGCTCCTTGGAAAGTTCAGCATGTGTGAGTTTTGGTTACAACAAGTGGCTTTCATGGGGCACATCGTAACCAATAAAGGAATCTCGGTTGACCCTGCAAAGACAATTGTTGTGGAAGAGTGGCCTCAACCCACAATAGTAACTGAGATTCATAGTTTCCTTGGTTTAGCAGGATATTATAGGAGGTTTGTGAATAACTTTTCACGACTTTCTAATCCTCTAACCAAGTTGACTTGAAAAGGGGTTAAGTTCATCCGGACAAAGGAATGCAAGGAAGGTTTCCAAGAGCTGATGAAGAGATTGGTTACTCCACCTGTGTTAACACTACCCTCTATCGGAGAAGGATTCGTTATTTATAGTGATTCATCTCTGAAAGGTCTTGGGTGCATCCTCATGAAAAATGACATGGTAATTGCTTATGCATCTCGACAGTTGAAGATCCATGAGGATAATTATCCTATGCATGATCTGGAGCTTGCGACAGTTGTTTTTTCTCTAAAGATATAGAGGAACTATATTTATGGGGAGAAATTTGATATATACACCGACCACCAAAGTTTAAAGTATATTTTCACACAGAAAGAATTGAACATGAGACAATGGAGATGGTTGGAGCTTATTAAAGATGATGATTGTTCAATTCATTATAACCCTGGAAGAGAAAAAAAAGTCGTGGATGCGTTAAGCAGGAAAGAACATGTTGTTCTGGAAACAATGAGGATCCTAGGAGATCCCTTGATTAAAGATCAAGTAAAACTAGACATGGTAATTGTATGGGACGGGATATCATCAACCTTATCACAGATTATTTCACAACCATCATTACTAGAGATGTTCAAGAAGGCTAAAAAAGAAGATCCTTTGATACAAGAGATGTTTGAGGCTGTAAAGGATGGGAAGTTCCCTGATTTCAATACTGATCAAGATGGTGAATTAAAATTTCATACAAGACTATGTGTTCCATCTATTCCGGAGATAAAGAAACAATTGATGGATGAAGATCATAGCTCTACTTCCCCTATACATCCGGGAAGCACTAAAATGTATAGGGACCTTCGTGATCATTATTGGTGGGATAACATGAAGAGGGAGATTGCTGAATACACTACAAGGTTCCTGGTGTGTCAGCAAGTAAAGGAAGAATGAAAACTTCATAAGGGGGTATTACAAACACTACCCATACCAGTATGAAAGTGGGATAATATCACTATGGACTTTGTAACTGGTCTCCCGAAATCATCCAAAGGAAACAATGAGATATGGGTGATTGTGGACCGTCTCACCAAGACCGCCCATTTTATCTCTATTCGGGAAGATTTATCTCAAGGCCAACATGCCAAGATATATGTAAAGGAAGCGGTAAGGCTGCATGGGGTACCACTATCCATCATGTTTGATCATGATCCAAGATTTACATCAAAATTATGGAGAAGTATTCAACATGCTCTGAATACTGAATTAAATTTTAGTACGGGCTATCATCGTCAAACTGATGGACAATCTGAAAGGACTATTCAGACACTCTAAGATATGCTGATATTATTCTCAATGGAATTAAAAGGTGGATGGGATCAACACCTCCCATTAGTTGAGTTCTCCTATAAAAACAGCTTCAATTTGAGTATTCAGATGGCACCCTACGAAGCTCTATATGGAGATAGATGTAGAAAACCTACTTCTTGGGATGAAACTGGTGAGAGAATGCTTCTTGGGCCTGATCCTGTGCAAGAGATGACAGAACAGGTTTATGCCATCCAACAACACATGAAGGCTGCTCAGAGTCGGAAGAAGAGCTATATTGACAACCGTAGAAGGGACTTGGAGTTTGGTGTTTGAGAGAAAGTCTTCCTTCGAATTTCTCCATGGAAGAGAGTCATGCGGTTTGGGAAGAAAGGGAAGCTCTGCCCAAGGTACATTGCCCCCTACGAAATCCTTGATCGCATCGGAGCAGTGGCCTATCGTCTAGAACTTCCACCAAACCTAGCTCAAGTTCATGATGTATTCCATGTATCTTACTTGAGGAAGTACATACCTGACCCTTCGCATGTACTGAACCCAGAGGTGGTACAACTGGAACATGAACTCTCTTATGAGGAGCAGCTAGTGGAGATCTTAGACCGTAGAGACAAGGTTCTATGAAACAAGACTACACACCTTGTGAAAGTGTTGTGGAGGAATCATAAATATGATGAAGCGACTTTGGATCCTGAGGAAACAATGAAGCAAAAGTACCCTCACGTTTTCGACTAGGCCTCATGTATAAAATTTCAGGGACGAAATTTCTTAAGTGGGGAAGAATGTAACGACCCAAACATTTTAAATATTATATTAACTTACTCTTAACGATTTAATAAAGATGTTAATGGTTGATGTAGACTCGATGGCTTCCTCCAGTAGACTCTAACCTTATGAAGCCCACTTAACAGAGCATGGGAAGGAGGTGGCATCTTTGGGCTTCGCTTTGGACCAAGCCCATGCCGAACTCCAGCGTGTCAAGCATAAACGGAAACGCCTGCGGGGGAAGTTCAAGTTAGTATAGATTACTACTAGGGCAATGTTATCTGAGCCTCCCTCAATTTCTCTCACCATATCACAACTTACAGTTAGGTCTTATTCTGGTGCTGTAAGGGGCTATGTGACGAGACCGTAGTTTATTTGTGTAATCCATTGGGATGAATAAATTGAGATTTCTACTTTTAGTGTTGTTTGTGAAATTTAAAATGTCCGGATAATTTTAGGATGTATTTTATTGATTAATTTTGGAAAAATGATACTTTAAAATCATTATTTAACCTTAAATAATTAATTATGTGTAGTGATTTTCAAAAAATGTCCTTCTACAAAAGTGTTCAGTAAGGAATTTGGAGTCTAATAAGATCAACTTAATTTTTTATGAATAATAAATTATGAATAGTGATTTTATGCTTAGGATTAGTAATGTGAACAAATGGATTAGTAATCTCACTTAAAGAAAGTTTTAATATAATGTAGTCACATTGATTACGTATTGTGATTCAATAAAATGGTTAAATAACGGTTTCATAAATTAATAATCATGTATTAGTTTTTTCCAGTGAATAGTGTTTTTTATTTAAAAATTTAATTACAAATATTTAGAAAATTATTTTTATAAAATGGAATTTTTTTTGAGCTCAGAAAATCGATATTATGTTATGGTTATTTTTTGGGATTTTTCTGAGAAAGATGAATTTTCAGTGAATATTAAAAATGCAGTTTTAGGGTTTCGGTATGTTAAATGACATCATAACTGTGTCATGATGATGTCATGAGATATTTTAAGGGAAGGTCGATTAAAGGGGAAGAAGTATTGTGTGAGTTGTCCCAATTGGCCAATACCATGGGCAAATACCATCGGAAAACCCATGGTTTTTCCAAATCAACCAACGAGGTGTCCCTTGGCCATTAATGCCTTGTCCCCTCACTTTCACTATAAATACAAAGCCCTCCTCTCATCCTTTCGACTCCAAAACCATCCTCAACGAAATTCCGGTCTCCTTACCTCCAAACGAGTCCTCCCAAGGTTTCGCCATTCCCTCATGGTCAAAACCTTTGAGTTTTAAGAGTTACGTTTTAAGGAAAGGGATCTGACCTCTCGCTTTATTTTCAAGTAATCTCTTTTATGTCATTTCTTTTATGCTACATGTTCTTATGTTGGAGTATTTTATTATATATTAATATTACTTCCCTTTTCATTTTCATATGATGATAGACCCCCTCTTTCTCTCATCAATTCGTTTTAAGAATGTTTAAGTGGATTCTTTCACCTTTCTCATTTTTCAAAGTTCTACTTTCATGTCATGTTTTTCAAGTTCTTTTTTAATTATGTTGGGGTATGATATCTAAATCTATCATACTGAACTCTTATGTTCATATGATGTGAGACACTATTTGATCTTTTCAATTCATTTTTGTTTAAGTTTAACTGACGTCGTTTGGCTGCCGAATTTTCATAAGAGAAATGTAATTTTTGTCTTCCTTCCATGTTTTTCATTTCAAATGGTATGTCCTTAAAATTTATTTACCATGTTCATATATTCTTCATATTCAGTCCCTGTACTGTTTTATGGGTCATTTATGATTGTTTTACCCTTGTCCCCCAACTTTTCAATGTTTTCTAAAACCACGTAACATAGCCGTTATACTGCAGAATTTCCGTCTCAAAATGTCTCTCTCTTTTTCTAAAGTTCTTTTATTTTATTAAGTGAATACTCAAAGCTATTTCGTCTAAATGGGTACTCAAATATATACCAAAATGTTCTATTTTATATTCTGGGATTTACATACATTAGACCCACCTTCCTTTTCTGTGGGTTTTAAAGTGACATAAAGATCATGTCTTTAAAGCAGTTTTAAAACGTTATGATTATGAAATTAAACCCATTTCTTTTATGTTATAAGGGGTTTTTATGAAATTATTGATGATTATATGTGTGTCTCACATGATAAAAAAGGAAAATTTAAGGTTGCGCCCTGATAGCGCTCCAATTCATTGGGTAAAGACTTAATCTCGAGAGATGACCATTTAGACTTACACCTTGGTGAATAACCTTGGTAATTTTTATTGACACATATGGGATGGAACATGGGGGAATGGAAATGATTGTCTTTTTAAAATGTTGTAGCCATATCTTCATGTTATGAAAAAATTTATTTTTATTTTGATATGCCTCATGATTTCTTTCTCATGCCTTAATGTTCTTTTCATGACCTTATTTAAGTATCTCAAGTTCACATGTAAAATGTTTTTCATGTTTCCCTTGTTGGGCCTTCTGGTCACCCTTTCTTTTGATGTATGTCCCCAGGTTATGAGATGTAGCAATAAACCTAGGATGAACTTAAGAAGAATCCTTTCAAGTGTTAAAGAAGAATGTTTTGTGTTGTTTTCATGTATTATGTTCCTGGTTTCCAAGCCACGAAACCTTAATGCTCCTCAGTTTTGTGTAATGTAATGAAAGTTTATGTTATAAAAAGGTGGGATGCCACAGTTGGTATCAAAGGATGGTTTAGTTATTTTTGGATATTAGGACATAAAAAATTTAGGAAGAACCCTATATAAAAGATTAAATATAGGAAAACTTCCTAGTATTTTGGTAAGTATTGAGTAAGTGGTTTATCAAAAAAATACATCCCCGTCTTGATACGAGCAGGTAGAGGCGGCTCTGGCATAGATGTACATAGGGGTAAAACCTGAAAACACCGCCTTGATCTAAACTCGTACTTGAACTGGTGCACGATAACGGGCCTTGATGTACTCTTGGTTACGACACTCCAGAGGATATGTTTGGTTAATCACAAGCTTTTTATGAATCATTATGAAGGAATTATAGAGAGGTGTAATTTCCTAAGAATGAAGTCTTAGCTAAAAGATTCATAAATGAAATATGTTTCTCACTATGGTTTTATTCTTTTAGAAAATGGTGGGCAATAGGAGAAATCATGCAGATGGTGATCGCAATTCACCATGTGTTGATGACCCTCTGATGGAAGCTGGAATGGAAACATTCATGCGAATGATGAACCAACTGACTCAAGTTATGAGTAATAACATGAATCAAGATGAGAGGATGATTTCACCATGAAGGGAACAACATTCTGTTGAGTTCTTCATGTGTTAATGACCACCAACATTTCAGTGGATCTACTAACCCATTGGTTGTGGAAGAATGGATAAGCTTCATTGAAAAGATCTTTTCTGTACTTCATTGTTCGGAACAAGAAAAAGTCACCCTTGCTATTTACTGCCTAGAGGAAGAAGCTGATCAGTGGTGGTCACTGATCAAAAACATGATGCCATGAGGAGAGATGGATGCTATGGAGTGGGAAGAGTTCCGGGGAATATTATTAATAAGTATATCCCTCGTTCCATGGGAACGAGAATAGAGAAAGAGATTCTCGAGCTAAAGGAGAAGGAGAACGAATCTGTCGGAAGCTATGATATGAACTTCACCCGACATTCACGATATACCTATAGCTTTGTCATGGATCCAAGTGGGAAGGTTGACAGATTTTGCGGTGGACTGAGACCTCATCTGCGGAATAATCTAGCAAACTGGGACTACGATATCTATGAGGAGATCTTGCGGAGTGCAATGAAAGTCGAGCTAGTGTTTGGTGAGACACAGTGGTTTCATAAATCAAATGACAACAAGAGATCATTGGATCCCAGTCTAGGGAAGACTTTTCATCAGGGTAGAGGTGGAAAGAAAATTCAACTTACCACATTAAATAAAGGTGGGAAGAAGAATTCAGGGATCTACTTGGTTGGAAGTGTCAAGTGCTCCAATTGTAGAATAGAAGGCCACATTGCTCGGAATTGTCATTGTGAGGTGAATCCTTAACTTCCCAACACTAACAATAGAGGAAAGATGGTTCTTTCCCTACCCTAAGTCAAATGCTTTAAGTGTGGACAGCTTGGGCACTTTTCTAATCACTGTCCAAATCCAAGGGTAGTGGAGGGGAATCACCATCATCCTCAGCAAAGGAAAAGGGAGAATGGTCGTGTGTTTTCTATCACAACAACTGATGTTGATGTTCCGAACGACGTGGTAGTAGGTAATGTTTTTTTCCTCTCAAAACTAGCAAGTACTTTGTTTGATTCTGGTTCTACGCATTCCTTTATTTCCTCCAAGTTTGCATAGAATATAGAATAAATCCCTGAACTGCTTGAGGTAGAACTGTCAGTCAAGATTCCAAGTGGGATTATCCATGCATCAAGTGTGTTTAGAGACTCTAGTGTTTACATAAGGGATCACAATTTTATCGCAAATCTAGTAGTCATACCCATGTTAGAATTTGATGTTATACTAGGGATGGGCTGGCTCTCAAAGATTAATGCTAAGATCAAATGCAGAAGTAAGGAAATCTCAGTATTCATGAATGAATGCCATACAATTATCTTCCAAGGATAGATATCTCTAACTGATCCCTATCTAGAAGCACCTGTTATACCATTATTTATGGAGTAAATCGGTGATGATGAAGAAGTAAAAGGTAGTATAGAAATAGAAGATGTTCCGATTGTTTAGGAATAAATGGATGTATTTCCTGAGAAGATACCTCGACCTCCCCCAGAATGAGAGGTACAGTTCTCCATTGAACTCGTACCTGGATCTCCACCGATATCAAAGACCCTATATAGAATGGAAAATGTGGAGCTAGAAGAGGTAAAGAAACAACTCCACGACTTGTTGGAGAAGGGATTTATTTGACCGAGTGTGTCCCCTTGGGGAGCAGTAGTTCTCTTTGTGAAAAAGAAGGATGGATAAATGCGTCTATGCATTGATTATAGGGAACTGAACGGGATCACAGTGAAGAACAAATACCATCTTCCAAGAATTGATGATTTATTTGACCAACTTCATGGGGCTTAATTATTCTCCAAGATTTACCTTTGATCTGGTTATCATCATCTGTGGGTGAAGAAGGAAGATATTCCAAAGAATGCCTTCCGATCAAGATATGGTCATTATAAGTTTACTGTTATGCCCTTCGGCTTGCCTAATGCTCCTACAATTTTCATGGATTTGATGAATAGAGTCTTTAAGGACAACCTTGATAACATTGTGGTAGTTTTTATTGATGATATTTTGATATATTCAAAAAGTCATGAGGAGCATGAAGATCATTTGAGGGTTATTTTGAAAACTCTGTGGAAGGAGAGGCTCTTTGGAAAGTTCAGAAAGTGTGAGTTTTGGTTTCAACAAGTGGCTTTCTTGGGGCACATCATAACCAATGAACGAATCTCTGTTGACTCTGCAATGACAATGGCTGTGGAGGAGTGGCCTCAACCCACAACAGTAACTGAGACTTGTAGTTTCCTTGGTTTAGAAGGATATTATAGGAGGTTTGTGAAAAACTTTTCATGGATTTCTAATCCGCTAACCATGTTGACTCGAAAAGGGGTTAGGTTCATCTGGAAAAATGAATGTGAGGAAGGTTTCCAAGATATGAAGAAGAGATTGGTTACTGTAACTATGTTAACACTACCCTCTATCAGAGAAGGATTCGTTATTTTTAGCGATGCATCTCTAAATGGATTGGGTGTGTCCTCATGAAAAATGACAAGGTAATTGCTTATGCATCTCGACAGGTGAAGATTCATGAGAAAAATTATCCTACGCATGATCTGGAGCTTGCGGTAGTTGTTTTTTCTCTAAAGATATGGAGGCACTATCTCTAGGGGAGAAATATGATATATACACTGACCACCAATGTTTAAAGTTTATTTTCACGCAGAAAGAATTGAACATGAGACAAAGGAGATGGTTGGAGATTATTAAAGACTATGCTTGTTCAATTCATTATAACCCTAGAAGAGCAAACAAAGTCGCGGATGCGTTATGCAGGAAAGATAATGTTGTTCTGGCAACAATGAGGATCCTAAAAGATCCCTTGATTAAAGATCTAGTAAAACTAGACATGGGAATTGTAAGGGAAGGGACATCATCAACCTTATCCCAAATGATTTCACAACCTTCATTACTAGAGAAGATCAAGAAGGCTCAACAAGAAGATCCTTTGCTGCAGGAGAAGTTTGAGGCTGTAATGGATGGGAAGTTCCCTGATTTCAATACTGATCAAGAAGGTGTATTGAAATTTCATACAAGACTATGTGTTCCATCTATTACAGAGATAAAGAAAGAACTGATGGATGAAGCTCATAGCTCTACTTTTTCTATACATCTGGGAAGCACTAAAATGTATAGAGACCTTCATGATCATTATTGGTGGGATAACATGAAGAGGGAGATTGCTAATTACAATACAATGTTCCTGGTGTGTCAGAAAGTAAAGGCAGAACGAAAAATTCATAAGGGGGTATTACAACCGCTACCCATACCAGTATGGAAGTGGGATAATATAACTATGGGCTTTGTAACTGGTCTCCCGAAAACATCCAAAGGAAATAATGCGATATGGATGATTGTGGACCGTCTCACCAAGACTGCCCATTTTATCTCTATTTGTTAAGATTTATATCTAGACCAACTTGCCAAGATATATGTAAATGAAGTTGTAAGGCCGCATGGGGTACACTATCCATTGTGTCTGATCATTTTCTAATATTTACATCAAAATTATGGAGAAGCCTTCAAACATGCTATGAATACTGAATTGAATTTTAGTAAGGCCTGTCATCCTCAAACTGATGGACAATCTGAAAGGACTATTCAGACACTCAATGACATGCTGATATTATGGTCAATGGAATTTAAATGTGGATGGGATCAACACCTCCCATTAGTTGAGTTCTCCTATAACAACCACTTCAATTCGAGTATTCACATGGCACCCTATGAAGCTCTTTATGGAAAGCGATGTAGAACTCCTACTTGGTGAGATGAAATTGGTGAGAAAAAGATTCTTGGGCCTGATCTTGTGCAAGAGATGACAGAACAGGTTCATGCCATCCAACAACACATTAAGGCTGCTCAGAGTCAGCAGAAGAGCTATGCAGAAAACTGTCGAAGGGACTAGGAGTTTGGCGTTGGAGACAAAGTCTTCCTTCGAATGTCTCCATGGAAGAGAGTCATGCAGTTTTGGAAGAAAGGGAAGCTTAGCCCTAGGTACATTGGATCCTATGAAATCCTTGATCGCATAGGAGAAGTGGCCTATCATCTAGCACTTCCACCAAACCTAGCTCAAGTTCATGATGTCTTCCATGTATCTCTCTTGAGGAAGTACATACCCAACCCTTCGCATGTACTGAACCCATAGGTGGTACAACTGGAACATGACCTCTCTTTTGAGGAGTAGCCAGTGGAGATCTTAGGCCGTAGAGAAAAGTTTCTAAGAAACAAGACTACCCACCTTGTGAAAGTGTTGTGGAGGAATCATAAATATGAAGATACGACTTGGGAGCTTGAGGAAACAATGAAGCAAAAGTACCATCACCTTTTCGACTAGGCCTCACGTTTAAAATTTCAGGGATGAAATTTCTTAATGGGGGAAGAATGTAACAACCCAAACTTTTTAAATAGTATATTAACTTACTCTTAACAATTTAATAGAGATGTTAATGGTTGATGGAGAAAGAGGAGTCGATGGCTTCATCCAGTAGACTCGAACATTATGAATCCCACTTAACAGAGCTTGGGAAGAAGGTGGAACCTTTGGGATTCACTTTGGACCAAGCCCAAGCCGAACCCCATCGTGTCAAGATTGAATGGAAATGCCTTCGGGAGAAGTTCAAGTTAGTATAGATTACTACTAGGGAAATGTTATCTGAGCCTCCCTCAGCTTCTCTCACCATAGCACACCTTACACTTAGGTCTTATGCTGGTGTTGTAAGGGGCTATGTGACGAGACCGTAGCTTCTTTGTGTGTAACACCCCAAGCTTTCACGATACACTTCTCTTTCAATAATGCAATAGCTTCCATTGTACGCAAGTTCGAGATTCTAACACGCCGCGACCAATCAAAGTAGCAGTTATGAATAGTAATACCCACTTTTTGAAATTTTATAAATTTTATATTTCAAAATGGACTTCATTTTTGTATTCGGAATATCAAAATTATCCAAAGTTGAATTTTTCGTCATTTTCTAAGAACTTTACATTTTTTTTATGAATAGTGAAAAATACATAAAAACAAATTTTTTAATAAAAATAATTTATAGTGATAAATTATACTATTGAGTGGTTTTAAATTATAATTAGAATATATTTTTTCCATTTTATCCAATGGTGGTCATTATAATTAATTTCACTTTGAAATTGGACATAAACAATTGTCAATCTTTTGATATATTTTGTTTCTTAAAAACACGCTATTTCTTGTGACAATAATAATTAATTATAAAATTAATTAATTCAAATTATATTTTTGAATTTTTTAAAATAAACATCATTTTTGAATTCATAATATCAATTATAGCTTAGGGTGAAATTTTGGCATTGTTCTGAAAAATATCAATTTTTTATTAATAGAGAAACTACTAAGTGGTAGTTAAAAAACTGATTTTTCGTTTAAATGAAACATAACCACTTATGTGTTTTGATTTTAAAAAATCCAAAATACATGGTTTTCATTAGGAAGTAAAATGTGGTTCAATGGGAATAAAATAATTTTTGGTGAATAGTAACTTTTAAGTTTAATTAATCGTGATTAAAGGTAATTACTGAAATTTAAGGTAAAAATGATTTTATAAAAATATGAAAATACCTTTACACTTATCCTACTCCTATTGGATGTGTCATAGAAGACATATAAAATCCATGGGTCAACTTGGGGACCCCATGGAGCCACTTTGGTAGGAAAATGACACTAAAAACATTTTATTTAATGTTAAAATGAAAATGTCACAAACAAAAGTTGTTTTACTAAAACAATTTATAAATGGGGTTATACAAGTCATATTTTTTACTATAAATATTCATTAAAAAGATAAAAAGATTTCATACTTCATGATTTTTTTTTAATTTTTATACATTACATAAATTAAATTATTAATGACAACATGATGATGTAGCGATTACCTCTTTAATTAACGATTTAAATAAAATGAAAAGATAATGTAAAATATAAGACTTAAACTTTTCAAAAACCTATTTGATGAGTATATTTAGAACCATTATCACCTTATCCTTGAAATATATAAGTGTGGGACCTTTAGAATCCGAAAAATAATTTCATAATAATGTAACATTTCAATCATTCCAAGAGTGCCCCTTCTCTCCTCTTATAAAAGTCCCCCACCACAACCACCTTACTAAAACCTTAAAAGCCTTTTGGCTAGGCCAAAATCTTCCCAAATACTCTCTAAACTTCCCTCCCTTACTCCTAGAGGCCTCATATTGGTCAGAAGTCTTCCCAATGAACCCTTTGGCTCAAATCAAAAAGAGTTACCCGATTTTAAGGTAATGTATTCTCTTATGTTATTTTGTTTTATTTTGCTTCTCCAACCCCCTACAACTCTTTTATTAATTTATTTTTTAACAACACAAGTATCCCCAATATACTAGTATGTTTTTATAAGAAGGATTCGAGCTAAAATTACACACACCTACATCTAATGGTCAAATAACATACTGTTTCTGTGGATGGAGAATTTCTGCCTCACAAAACAATGATTGTTCAATATTCTTTTAACACCTATAATGGTGGCCATTTTGATGACACTATTTTCATATATGATATATATATTATGTTTATGTTTTCCTTATGCTTCTTTATTTCTCATTTATGTCATACTTTATGATTTCCATTATGGGAAAATGCGATAATTTCATTTTAGGAAGTGCGGACTACCGCCCCCTCAAAGTTATTTGAATCGTTAATGCAATATGTGGGATGTATAAAGGATGGAGTAAATGGTATTATAAATTATATTATATACTGGAATTATGTTATAAATTTATATATTTATAACTTCATTCCATTAAATATTAAATGGAAATGAAAGTAGCATTCATGCATACGTACGGCTTACCGTCTCCATGAACGGTGCATTTCATTTCTTGCCTCTAAATGTTATGTAATATTATAAATTAATGTATATAATGGATATATATAATTTATATGATATATAAATCATGAATATAATTATGGATATAATGGATATTTTACCACATGAACAATGTGTAATTATAAGAAGTTTATTTTTGACTCAAGTAGCTAAGATCGACAAAACGACCGTTATAAACCTAAATAATTACATAATGTTCAGGACATGGTAATAAGTGATATAAAAAGAATAATTAACTTTAAGAAGGTTCTTAAGAAGGTAGAGATTAACTCTAGTTTATTATTCAGGAGATCAATGAACGGTCGAGTGAATTCAGACACGAGGTAAGGGAATTTCATAACCCAATTTTCATTCCTCGGGTTAATATCCTACATTCAAAATTATGTCATGATATTATTATGTCATATCTTGTATTTATAGTTTCATTATGTGTAAATATGGTGAATACACATAATATATCTTTTTCATTTAAAAAAATGATCTTTGTATGGGAATTTCATAACCCAATTTCCATTCTTTGGGTTAATCTCCTACTTTCAAATTATGTCATGATATTATTATGTCCTATCTTGTACTTGTACTTTATTTATGTGTACTTATAGTGAATACACATAATATATCTACTTTATTTAAAGAAATGATCTTTGTAAGGTTATTCATCTCAATCTCCTTTCATTGAGGCATATTGGGTTTCATACACAACTTTCTTTTATACGGTGTTTAAACCGCTTTTACTTTTACGTTTATTCAAAAGGAATCTTTTTTATAAGAACCGTTTTACTAAACGACAAAAAGGGACTGTTTTTCTTGCCGTACATATGTGGCGAAGACGACTTCTCTGCCGTCATGACCATTATTTGAGTTTCGGCTTCCTCTACAAGCCATAACTTTTTTTAAATGAAAAATAAATACAATGTTTTAATTTTCCTTTATTTTGGTATTGAAAATGGTTTTGAAAGTGTTTTTATTATATCAATGTGTTGTATTGATATCTTGTAATTGAAATGTGTAAATTTTATGTTTCTTTTATGCATGTTTTATGTGATACGATTATGTTATGGTTTATGATATGTTTAAACCAATTCATATGAGGAATGAATTGGACTTAACAATAGACGGGTGGAGCCCGCTATAGCTACTCGATGCATCGGTAGGTCTCATGAGACAAAATAGTGTCTTGGCACGAGACCTTGACAAAATATTATTTTTGTTCTTGGCACGAGGCCTTGGCTACGTGGTTATGATAGTCTGGAATTATGCATTCCATCATTATGAAAGTGGTTATTGATATTTCATGTGATTATTCGACTAGTAGAATATCCATGTGAGTATGTAAATGGCATTATTTAATTTTATTTTATACATATTATGCTGAAGTTAAAGTTTAAAAAGTCTTTTGTTTTAGTTAATCATTGCCTTAAATGTTAATGTTTATTTACGAAAGCTTCAGCAATATTGTTATCCTTTCTGAGCATCTGAGCTCACCCCTTTCAATGTTTTAATATTTTCCAGGATGTGAAAAAGTATTTTATGAATGACCTGCAGGGATAGTCAGAAGAGGATATGAGTGTGAACTATGGAGACTTTGTTATTGTAGTTTTTCACTTTATGATGTAATGTAACATTTATGAATGTATCTATTGTTTCCAAGGCTACTAAACTAATCGGTCTTTCGAGACTTGATCTTTTGTGATCATGCCAATGTTACACAATAATGCACTGACTCTGGGTAGCTGGGGTCGGGGTGTTACAGTTGGTATCAGAGGAAGTTTAGTACTAGCCTTGGAAGCTATATTTAGATAATCTCTGATTAGAGCACGTAGCCCTAAGATAGACTTTGAGGATTAGTATAGAAGAACATCCTATAATATTGTTGTTGTAGAGATTTTGTGAGATTTCTGAGCAATACATCCATGTCTGGATACGAGCAGGTAGAGGCGGCTCTGGCACAGATGTACCTAGGGGTAAAACCCGAGAACACCGCTTTGAGATAGACTCAAACGAGAACTGGTGCATGACAACGGGCCTTGCTGCACTCTTGGTTACGACACTCCCTGGGGATATGCTTAGGATAATTCTCATTTTCTTTATAAACCACTATGAACGGTTATGAGTATATACTTCCTCAAAGAAAACATTTTTATGGATTATATCCATAAATAGTTCAATTTATGTTAATTATTTTACAAGTATGGAATTATGTATTTTGATTCATAAACTAATCTAGTTTATTCCATTGTTTAGAAATGGCGCCTAGTGGAAGGAATGGAAACTGTATCAATGCACGCACTCTGTGTAGGGATTACCCTCCTGCTCAAGATAATTATTGTGGAGCTGGATATACAACTGGTGTTGATCAACTTATTACCATTCTGGGACAACTCACTCAGGTTATGAATAATAACCTTACACGTATGGAGCACCCTGATCCGCAACGTGCAGGATAAATGTTAGACCGCTTCATGAGGCAACAACCACTAACATTTAATGGGGGTACAAATCCATTAGTAGCTTAGTAATGGATAAACTCCTTAGAAAAAAATATTCCATGCCTTGGGGAGTAGCGAAAGGGATAAGGTTGTCCTGGCAGTCTACCGCCTCACTGGAGATGCCGATCAATGGTGGTCGCTGATTCAAAACACAAAGGAAGATGAAGAAGTATCAAATATATAATGGAGAGAGTTAAAAGATCTTTTCTTAGAAAAATACTTTCTACATGACCATCAAGAAGAAATGGAAAGGCAATTTTTGAGTCTGAAAGAAAAGGAGGATGAGAATGTCGCAAAGTATGATGCAAACTTTACAAGGTTAGCGAGGCAGACTACAGATTATATACGTAACCCAAGAAGTAAGATCGATCGTTTCATTGATGGGTTAAAACCATTTCTCCATCGAGCATTAGTATCATAATCTTTTTCAATGTACGGAGATATAATCACATATGTTATCAGGACAGAAAAGGAATTATCTAAGTCTTATGACAACAAAGTAAAGCAAGAGAAGAAGAGAACGGTGGAAGAAGAGACGGATAAATGGAAAAAGGATGAGAAGGATTTTCCATTATGCGATAATTGTGGGAAGAATCACCCCGGTACTTGACTAAAAGGAATGGGAGTTTGTTACCAATGTGGAGAAAAAGGTCACCAGGCTCATGATTGTAAGGGAAAGAAAGAGGCTATCAATGTTGAATGCTATAATTGTAGGGAAATGGGGCATTATTAAAATTAATTTCCTAAGCATTGGGGAAAATTACCTCAGAAAAGGCCAAGGGATCAAGGACAATCTTATGTTGTTACTACAATTGAAGTGAAATAATTAATGTATTGGTGCTTTTGGACTCATGGATTATATTCTGGTTATAAGGATAATGTGATATATATATAAGGATTGTACTGCAGTACTTGTTGTTTTCATTAAGGTTTTAATATGTTGAAGGTAATCATATTTTTAGTATGTGACAATAAGAGAGACATTACTTTGTTTGGGGAATCTGATAAATTGATTTTGGAATTAAGAGACCTTTTAGAGAAAGTCTGGACATAGGTATTTTGGATAACTATAAAGGCTGGGATGGATTAAGATGAACTTTGAATAGTATTGTTTAAGGTTAAAAAATTTCTGAAGATTATTTTTTGAATATTATAATACTGTAGTTTTAGGAAAAGGACAACCTGCAGGGTGGGGCATAACCCGTCGCGTCGGACAATGCTGCAGGAATCGAACCCACAACCATAGTGCGACAGGACTTTATTACCTACCACTAGCCTACAGGAATTCCCTGGTTATTAAAAAATAGTTTTCCTAATCTAAATGTTATGTTGTAATATTTAGAACCTTATACAATTAGGATAAATAAAATATTTTTTAGTTTTGTTACCATTTGGAGTGAAAGATGGGTTTGTGGTAAAAATTTATTACGGAATGAAAGTCTACACGACAAGTATGTATATTACCTTACGTTCTTAGAAAATCTTTTAAATAAATTCCTCAACATTATAAAAGGTAACTTAAAACAAAAACGCTGTCTGTTAAATTTTCCAACTGGGGATTCAATGACCGTTTAACCAATCACAAGTTTGTGATTTTCTTATTGTTAACTTTCTCCTAATCAAGTTTTCTACAACTCTCCATCAGACCTTGCTGGTTTGATTTTCTTCAATATCCATATTTCCATAGAATCCTAGTATGGGTTATCTTGGGTGACCTTGGTACTTATCTTTGTTTCTTTTAATGTTATATTCTTATTAACCCTATCTCCGATGTGGGTTTTCCACAAAGGTATTTTCTATTTTCAACCTTTTATTTTAGAAAACATTTTCAAATTGCGAGGACGCAATTTATTGAAGGAGGGGATAATGTAACACCCCAAGCTTTCACGATACACTTCTCTTTTAATAATGCAATAGCTTGCATTGTACGCAAGTTCGAGATTCTAACACGCCACGACCAATAAAAGTAGCAGTTATGAATAGTAATACCCACTATTTGAAATTATACAAATTTTATATTTCAAAATGGACTTCATTTTTGTATTCAGAATATCAAAATTATCCAAAGTTGAAATTTTTGTAATTTTCTGAGAACTTCCAATTTTTTTATGAATAGTATAAAATTCATAAAAACAACTTTTTTAATCAAATTAATTTATAGTGATAAATTATACTATTTAGTGGTTTTAAATTATAATTAGAATATATTTTTACTATTTTATCCAATGTTGGTCATTAGAATTAATTTCACTTTGAAAATTGGTATAAACAATTGTCAATCTTTTGATATATTTTGTTTCTTAAAAACACGCTATTTTTTGTGACAGTGGAAATTAATTATAAAATTAATTAATTCAAATTATATGTTTGGAATTTTTTAAAATAGGAATCATTTTTGATTTTGTAATATCAATTATAGCTTAGGGTAAAATTTTGGCATTGTTCTGAAAAACATCAATTTTTGATGAATAGTGAAACCAATATGTGGTAGTTAAAAAACTGATTTTTCGTTTAAATGAAACACTACCACTTCTATGTTTTGATTTTCAAAAATATGATATACATTGTTGTCATTAGGAAGTAAAATTTGGTTCAATGGGATTAAAATAATTTTTTTGGTGAATAGTAACTTTTAAGTTTAATTAATCGCGATTAAAGGTAATTAGTGAAATTTAAGGTAAAAATGATTTTATATAAATATGAAAATACCTTTAAACTTGTCCTACCCAAATTGGATTTGTCATGGCAGGCCAAGAAAATCCATGGGTCAACTTGGGGACCCCATGTAGCCACATTGGTAGGAAAATGATAATAAAAACTTATTATTTAATGTTAAAATAAAAACGTCACAAACAAGAGTTGATTTACTAAAACAATTTTTAAATGGGGTTATACATGTCATATTTTTGACTATAAATATTAATTAAAAAGATAAAAATATTTCCTACATCATGATAATTTTTTTATAATTTTTAGACATTACATAAATTAAATTATTTATGACACCATGATGATGAATCGATTACCTCATTAATTCACGATTTAAATAAAATGAAAAGATAATGTAAAATCTAAGACTTAAACGTGTCAAAAACCTATTGGATGAGTCGATTTCAAACCCTTATCACCTTATCCTCAAAATATATAAGTGTGGGACCTTTAAATCCAAAAAATCATTTCATAATAATGTATCATTTCAATCTTTCCAAGAGTGCCCCCTCTCCTCTTATAACAGACCCCCACCACTACCAACTTACTCAAACATTCAAAGCCTTTTGGCTCGGCCAACCTCGGACCAAATACTCTCTCAACTTCCCTACCTTACTCTTAGTAGCCTCAATTTGGGTAGAAGTTTTCGCAAGGAAGCCTTTGTCTCAAATCAAAAAGAGTTACCTGATTTTAAGGTAATGTCATCTCTTATGTTATTTTGTTTTATTTTGCTTCTCCAACCCCCTAAACTATTTTTAATAATTTATTTTGTAATAAAACCAGTATCCTCAATATACTAGTATGTTGTTATAAGAGGATTCGAGCTACACTTACACACACCTACATCTAATGGTTAAAGAACATACTGTTTCTGTGGATGGTGAATTCCTGCCTCATGAAACGTTGATTGTTCAATATTCTTTTATCACCTCTAATGGTGGCCATTTTGATGACACTATTTTGATATATGATATATATATTATGTTAATTTTTACCTTATGCTTCTGTATTTCTCATTTATGGCATACTTTATGATTTCCATTATGGGTAAACACGATAATTTCATTTTAGGAAGTGCGGACTACTGCCCCCTCAAAGTGATTTGAATCGTTAATGACATATGTGGGATGTATAAAGGATGGAGTAAATGGTATTATACATTATATTATACTGGAATTATGTTATACCTTTATATAATTATAACTTCATTCCATTAAATATGAAATGGAAATGAAAGTAGTGTTCATGTGTATGTACGACTTACCGTCTCCATGAACGGTGCATTTCATTTCTTACCTCTAAATGTTATGTAATATTATAAATGAATGTATATACTGGATATATATAATGTATATGATATATAAATCATGAATATAATTATGGATATAATGGATATTTTACCACATGAACAAAGTGTAATTATATGAAGTTTATTTTTGACTCACGTACCTAAGATCGACAAAACGACTGTTATAAACTTAAATAATTTCATAATGTTCATGACATGGTAATAAGTGATATAAAAGGAATAATGAACTTTAAAAAGGTTCTTAAGAAGGTAGATATTAACTCTAGTTTATTATTCAGGAGATCAATGAACGGTCGAGTGAATTCGGACATGAGGTAAGGGAATTTCTTAACCCAATTTCCATTCCTTGGGTTAATCTCCTTCTTTCAAAATTATTTCATGATATTATTATGTCCTATCTTGTATTTATAGTTTCATTATGTGTACATATTGTGAATACACATAAAATATCTTTTTTATTTGAAAAATGATCTTTGTAAGGGAATTTCTTAACCTAATTCCAATTCTTTGGGTTAATGTTCTACTTTCAAATTATGTCATGATATTATTATGTCCTATCTTGTACTTGTACTTTATTTATGTGTACTTATAGTGAGTAAACATAATAGATCTACTTTATTTTAAAAAATGATCTTTGTAAGGGTCTTCGTCTCAATCTCCTTTCATTGAGGCATATTGTGTTTTATACACATCTTTCTTTTATACGGTGTATAAACCCATTTGACTTTTACGTTTATTCAAAATGAATGTTTTTTATACAAAGAGTTTTACTAAATGACAAAAAAGGAATGTTTTTATTGCCGTACATATGCGGAGACAACGACTTATTCGCCGCTGTGACCATTATTTGTGTTTCAGCTTCCTCTACAAGCCATAACATTTTTTTAAAATGACAAATAAATACAATGTTTTAATTTTACATTATGTTGGTATTGAAAATGGTTTTGAAAGTGTTTTTATTATATCAATGTGTTGTATTGATATCTTGTGATTGAAATGTGTAAATGTTATGTTTCCTTTATGCTTATGTGATACGATTATGTTATGGTTTATGATATGTTTAATCCAATTCATATGAGGAATGCATTGGACTTAACAAGTGACCGGTGGAGCCCGCTATAGCTTCTCGATGCATCAGTAGGTCTCATGAGACAAACTAGTATCTTGGCACAAGGCCTTGACAAAATATTATTTGTGGTCTTGGCACGAGGCCTTGGCTACGTGGTTATGATACTCTGGAATTATGCATTCCATCATTATGAAAGAGGTTATTGATATTGCATTTGATTATTCGACTAGTAGAATATCCATGTGAGTAAGTAAATGGAATTATTTAATTTTATTTTTTCCAAATTATGCTGAAGTTAATGTTCAAAAAGGATTTTATTTTAGTTATACATTGCCTTAAATATTAATGTTTATTTATGAGAGCTTCCGCAATATTGTTATCCTTACTGAGCATCTGAGCTCACCCCTTTCAATGTTTTAATTTTTTCCAGGATGTTAAGAAGTATTTTATGAATGACCTGTAGGGATAGTCAGAATAGGATATGAGTGTGGACTATGGAGACTTTGTTATTGTATTTTTTTCACTTTAGGATGTAATGTAACATTTATGAATGTATCTCGTGTTTCCAATGCTACTAAACTAATCGGTCTTTCGAGACATGATCTTTTGTGATCATGCCAATGTTACGCAATAACGCACCGACTCTGGGTAGCTGGGGTCGGGGCGTTACATTGTGTAATCCTTTGGGATGAAAAAATTGAGATTTCTTCATTTAGTGTTGTTTGTGAAATTTCAAATGTCCGGATAATTTTAGGATGTATTTTATTGATGAATTTTGGAAAAAAGGATATTTTAAAATCATTATTTAACCTTAAATAATTAATGATGTGTAATGATTTTCAAAAAATGGTCTTCTGTAAAAGTGTTCAGTAAGGAAATTGGAGTCTAATAAGATCAACTTAATTTTTTATGAATAGTAAATTATGAATAGTGATTTTATGCTTAGTATTAATAATGTGAACAAATGGATTAGTAATCTCACTTAAAGAAAGATTTAATATAATGTAGACACATTTATTATGTATTGTGATTTAATAAAATGGTTAAATAATGGTTTCATAAATTATTAATCAAGTATTAGTTTTTTCGGGTGAATAGTGTTTTTTTTAAATTTAATTAAAAATATTTAGAAAATTATTTTTAGAAAATGGAATTTGTTTTTGAACTCAGAGAATCGATATTATGTTATGGTAATTTTTTGGGATTTTTCTGAGAAAGATGAATATTCAGTGAATAGTAAAAATGCAGTTTTAGGGTTTCGGTATGTTAAATGACATCATAACTGTGTCATGATGAGGTAATGAGATATTTTAAGGGATGGTCGACTAAAGGGGAAGAAGTATTGTGTGAGGTGTCCCAATTGGCCAATACCATGGGCAAATACCATGGGAAAACCCATGGTTTTTCCAAAACCACTAATGAGGTGTCCCTTGGCCATTAATTCCTTGTCCCCTCACTTTCCCTAAAAATACCAAGCCATCCTCTCATCCTTTCAACTCCAAAACCATCATGAACTAAGTTCTGGTCTCCTTAACTCCCAAGGAGTCCTCCCAAGGTTCCCCCATGCCCTCAATGTCCAAACCATTTTGTTTTAAGAGTTACGTTTTAAGGTAAGGGATCCGACCTCTCTCTTTCTTTTCAAGTAATATCTTTTTTGTCATTTCTTTTATGCTCCATGTTCTTATGTTGGAGGATGTTCTTATATATTCATCTTACATCCCTTTTCATGTTCATATGATGAGGAAACCCCTCTTTCTCTCATCAATTCGTTTTAAGAATGTTTAAGTGGCGTCGTTAGGCTGCCGAATTTTTAAGGGATTCTTTCACCTTTCTCATTTTTCAATGTTCTACTTTCATGCCATGTCTTTCAAGTTCCTTTTTAATTATGTTGTGGTATTATATCTATATCTATCATACCGCACTCTTATGTTCATATGATGAGGGACCATATTTGATCTTTTCAATTCATTTTTGTTTAATTTTAAGTGACGTCGTTAGGCTTCCGGGTTTTCATAAGAGAAATCTAATTTTTGTCTTCCTTCCATGTTTTTCATTTCAAATGTTATGTCCTTAAAATTTCTTTACCATGTTCATATATTCTTCATATCCAGTCCTTGTACTGTTTTATGGGTCATTTAAGATTGTTTGACCCTTGTCCCCCATCTTTTCAATGTTTTCTAAAACCTCGTACCATAGCCGTTATGTTGTAGAATTTCCGTCTCAAAATGTCTCTCTCTTTTTCTAATGTTATTTTATTTTATTAAGTTAATAATCAAATCTCTTTCTTCTAAAGGAGTACTCAAATATATACCAATATTTTCTATTTTAAATTCTGGTATTTACATACATGATACCAACCTTCCTTTTCTGTGGGTTTTAAAGTGACAAAAAGATCATGTCTTTAAAACAGTTTTAAAACGTAATGATTATGAAATGAAACACATTTCATTTATACTATATGGGTTTTTTATGAAATTATTTATGATTATATGTGTGGATCACATGATAAAAAATTCAAATTTAAGGGTCCGCCCTGATAGCGCTCCAATGCATTGGGTAAAGAGTTAATCTCTAGAGATGACCATTTAGACTGATACCTTGGTGAATAACCCTGGTAATTTTTATTGACACCTTGGGGATGGACCTTGGTGAAAAGGAAATGATTGTCTTTGTAAAATGTTGTAGCCACATCTTAAATTTATGAAAAATGTTATTTTTATTATGATATGCCTCATGATTTCTTTCTCATGCCTTAATGTTCTTTTCATGACCTTATTGAGGTATATTATGTTCACATGTAAAATGTTTTTCTTGTTTCACTTACTGGGCCTTCTGGTCACCTTTTCTTTTGATGTATGTCCCTAGTTTATGAGATGCAATAATGAACCAAGGATGAACTTAAGGAGAATCATTTCAAGTGTTAAGAAGAATGTTTTATGCTGTTTTCATGTATTATGTTCCTAGTTTCCAAGACACGAAACCTTAATGATACTCAGTTTTGTGTAATGTAATAAAAGTTTATGTTATAAAAAGGCGGGATTCCACAGTTGATATCAAAGGATGGTTTAGTTATTTGTGGAAATTAGGATATAAAAACTTTAGGAAGAACCCTATAGAAAAGTTTAAATATAGGAATACTTCCTAGTATTTTGGTAAGTATTGAGTAAGTGGTTTATCAAACAAATACATCCCCGTCTGGATACGTGTAGGTAGAGGCGGCTCTGGCACAGATGTACATAGGGGTAAAACCCGAAAATACCGCATTGAGCTAGACTCGAACGGGAACTGGTGCATGATAATGGGCCTTGCTGTACTCTTGGTTATGACACTCCCGGGAGATATGTTTGGTTAATCACAAGCTTTTTATGAATCATTATGAAGGAATTATAGAGAATTGTAATTTCATGGGCATGAAGTCATAGCTAAAAGATTCATAAATAAAATATGTTTCTCACTAAGGTTTTATTATTTTATAAAATGGAGGGCAATAGTAGAAACTGTGCAGATGGTGACCGCAATGCACCATGTGTTGACGGCCCTCCGATGGAAGCCGGAATGGAAACATTCATGCGAATGATGAACCAACTGACTCAAGTTATGAGTAATAACATGAATCGAGCTGAGAGGCTGATTTCAACATGAAGGGAACAACATTGTGATGAGTCCTTCATGCGTCAATGACCACCAACATTTAGTGGATCTACTGACCCATTGGTTGTGGAACAATAGATAGGCTTCATTGAAAAGATATTTTCTGTACTTCATTGTTCGGAACAAGAAAAATTCACCCTTTATGTTTACCGCCTAGAGGGAGAAGCTGATCAGTGGTGTTCACTGATCAAAATCATGAAGCCACGAGGAGATATGGAATCTATGGAGTGGGAAGAGTTCCGGGGAATATTCTTTAATAAGGATTTCCCTCGTTCCCTGAGAACGAGAATGGAGAAAGAGATTCTCGAGCTGAAGCAGAAGGAGAACGAATCTGTCGGAAGCTCTGAGATGAACTTCACCCGACATTCACGATATACTTATAGCTTTTTCATGGATCCATGTGGGAAGGTTGATAGACTTTTCGGTGGACTAAGACCTCATCTATGGAAGAATATAGCCAACCGGGACTACGATATCTATTAGGAGATCTTGCGGAGTGCAATGAAAGCGAGCTAGAGTTCGGTGAGACACAATGGTCTCATAAATCAAATGATAAGAAGAGATCATTGGAGCCCAGTCTAGGGAAGAATTTTGATCAGGGAAGAGGTGAAAAGAAAATTCATCTTACCACATGTAATAAATGTGGGAAGAAGCATCCGGGGAACTTCTTGGTTGGAAGTGGCAAGTCCTACAATTGTGGAATAGAAGGCCACATTGCTTGGAATTGTCATAGTGAGGATAAGCCTCAACTTCCCAACACTAACGACAGAGGAAAGATGGTGCTGGCCCTACCCGAGGTCAAATGCTTCAAGTGTGGACAGCTTCGGCACATTTCTAATCACTTTCCAAATCCGAGGGTATTGGAGGGGAATCTCCATCAACCTCAGCAAAGGACAAGGGAGAAAGGTCGTGCTTTTTCTATCACAACAACTGAAGTTGAAGTTCTGAACGATGTGGTAGCAGGTACTCTTGTTGTCCTCTCAAAACTAGCAAGTACTTTGTTTGATTCTTCTTCTACGCATTCCTTTATTTTCTCCATGTTTGCAAAGAATATAGAATAAATCCCTGAACTGCTTGAGGTAGAACTGTCAGTCAAGACTCCAAGTGGGATTACCCATGCATCAAGAGTGTTTAGAGACTTTAGTGTTTACTTCAGTGAGCACAATCTTATCGCAAATCTAGTAGTCATTCCCATGATAGAATTTGACGTTATACTAGGGATGGACTAGCTCTCAAAGAATAATTCTAAGATCAAATGCAGAAGTTAGGAAATCTTAGTAGTCTTGAATGAACGACCAACAATTATCTTCCAAGGAGAGATATCTCTAATTGATCCCTATCTAGAAGCACATGTTATACCTTTCTTTATGGAGTTAATCGGTGATGATGAAGAAGGAAAAGGGAGTATACAAATAGAAGATGTTCCGATTGTTCAGGAAATACATGGATGTATTTTCTGAGGAGTTACCTCGACCTCCCCTAGAAAGAGAGGTAGAGTTCTCCATTGAACTCGTACCTGGATCTCAACCGATATCAAATACCCCGTATAGAATGGAAAATGTGGAGCTAGAAGAGGTGAGGAAATAACTCCAAGACTTGTTGGAGAAGGGGTTTATTCGACCGAGTGTGTCTCATTGGGGAGCACCAGTTCACTTTGTGAAGAAGATGGATGGATCAATGCGTCTATGCATTGATTATAGAGAACCGAAGGGGATCACAGTGAAGAACAGATACCCTCTTCCAAGAATTGATGATTTATTTGACCAACTTCGTGGGGCTCAATTCTTCTCTAAGATTGACCTTTGATCTGGTTATCATCAACTGAGGGTGAAGAAGGAAGATATTCCAATTACTGACTTTCGATCAAGATATGGTCATTATGAGTTTACTGTTATGCCTTTCGGCATGACTAATGCTCCTGCTATTTTCATGGATTTGATGAATACAGTCATTAAGGACTACCTTGATAACTTTGTGGTAGTTTTTTTGATGATATTTTGATATATTCAAAAATTCGTGAGGATCATGGATATCATATGAGGGTTATTTTGAAAACTCTGTGGAAGGAGTGGCTCTTTGGAAAGTTCAGCAAGTGTGAGTTTTGGTTACAGCAAGTGGCTTTCTTTGTGCACATCGTAACCAATGAAGGAATATCGGTTGACCCTGCAAAGACAATGGTTGTGGAGGAGTGGCCTCAACCCACAACAGTAACTGAGACTCGTAGTTTCCTTGGTTTAGTAGGATATTACAGGAGGTTTGTGAAAAAAGTTTCACGGATTACTAATCTGCTAAACAAGTTGACCCGAAAAGGGGTTAAGTTCATCTGGAAAAAGGAATGCGAGGAAGGTTTCCAAGAGCTGAAGAAGAGATTGGTTAATGTAGCTGTGTTAACACTACCCTCTATCGGAGAAGGATTCGTTATTTTTAGCGATGCATCTCTGAAAGGGCTTGGGTGAGTCCTCATGAAAAATGACAAGTTAATTTTTTATGCATCTCGACAGTTGGAGATTCATGAGAAGAATTGTCATATGCATGATCCGGAGCTTACGGCAGTTGTTTTTGCTCTAAAGATATGGAGGCACTCTCTTTATGGTGAGAAATGTGATATATACACCAACCACCAAAGTTTAAAGTATATTTTCACACAGAAATAATTGAACATGAGACAAAGGAGATGGTTGGAACTTATTAAATACAATGACTGTTCAACTCATTATCACCCTAGAAGAGAAAACAAAGTCTTGGATGCGTTATGCAGGAAAGACCCTGTTGTTCTGGAAATAATGAGGATCCTAGGAGATCCCTTGATTAAAGATCTAGTAAAACTAGACATGGGAATTGTAAGGGAAGGGACATCATCAACCTTATCCCAAATGATTTCTCAACCTTCATTACTATCGAAGATCAAGAAGGCTCAAAAATATGATCCTTTGATACAGGAGATGTTTGAGGCTATAATGGATGGGAAGTTCCTTGATTTCAATATTGATCAAGAAGGTGTATTGATATTTCATACAAGACTATGTGTTACATCTATTATGGAGATAAAGAAAGAAATGATGGATGAAGCTCATAGCTCTACATTATCTATAAATCCGGGAAGCACTAAAATGTATAGAGACCTTCATGATCATTATTAGTGGGATAACTTGAAGAGGGAGATTGCTGATTACACTACAAGGTGCCTGGTGTGTCAGCAAGTAAAGGCATAATGACAACTTCTTAAGGGGGTATTACAACTGCTACCCATACTAGTATGGAAGTGGGATAATATAACTATGGACTTTGTATCTGGTCTCCTGAAAACATCCAAAGGAAACAATGCGATATGGGTGATTGTGGACCGTCTCACCAAGACCACCCATTTTATCTCTATTTGGGAAGATTTATCTCTGGACCAACTTGACAAGATATATGTAAAGGAAGTGGTAAGGCTGCATGGGGTACCACTATCAATCGTGTATGATCATTATCTAAAATTTACATCAAAATTCTGGAGAAGTCTTCAACATGATATGAATACTATAATTGAATTTTAGTACATCCTATCATCCTCAAAATGATGGCCAATCTGAAAGGACTATTCAGACACTCGAAGACATGCTGAGATTATACTCAATGGAATTTAAAGGTGGATGGGATCAACCCCTCCCATTAGTTGAGTACTCCTATAACAACTGCTTCAATTCGAGTATTCAGATGGAACCCTATGAAGCTCAGTATGGAAAGCGATGTAGAACTTATACTTGTTGGGATGAAACTAGTGAGAGAAAGCTTCTTTGGCCTAATCTTGTTCAAGAGATGATAGAACATGTTCATTCCATCCAACAACACATTAAGGCTATACAGAGTCGGCAGAAGAGCTATGCTGACAACCATCAAAGGGACTTGGAGTTTGGTGTTGGAGACAAAGTCTTCCTTCAATTTTCTCAATGGAAGATAGTCATGTGGTATGGGAAGAAAGGGAACCTCAGCCCTAGGTACATTGGCCCCGATGAAATCCTTGATCGCATAGGAGCTGTGGCCTATCGTCTAGCACTTCCACCAAACCTAGCTCACGTTCACGATGTCTTCCATGTATCTCTCTTGAGGAAGTACATACCCGACCCTTCGCATGTACTGAACCCAGAGGTTGTACAACTGGAACATGACCTCTCTTATTAGGAGAATCCAGTGGAGATCTTAGACCGTAGAGACAAGGATCTATGAAACAAGACTACCCAACTTGTGAAAGTGTTGTGGAGGAATCATAAATATGAAAAGGAAACTTGCGATCCTGAGGAAACAATGAAGCAAAAGTACCCTCACCTTTTCGACTAGGCCTCAAGTATAAAATTTCAGGGACGAAATTTCTTAAGGGGGGAAGAATGTAACGACCCAAAATTTTTAAATATTATATTAACTTACTGTTAAAAATTTAATAGAGATGTAATGGTTGATGCAGAAAGAGGAGTCAATGGATTCATCCAATAGACACGAACCTTATGAATCCCACTTAACAGAGCTTGGGAAGGAGGTGGCATCTTTGGGCTTTGCTTTGGACCAAGCCCAAGCCGAACTCCAGCGTGTCAAGCTTGAATGGAAATGCATGCAGGAGAAGTTCAAGTTAGTATAGATTACTACTACGGAAATGTTATCTGAGCCTCCCTCAGTTTCTCTCACCATAGCACACCTTACACTTATTTATTATGCTGGTGTTATAAGGGTCTATGTGACGAGACCGTAGCTTCTTTGTGTAATCCTTTAGGATGAATAAATTGATATTTCTTCCTTTAGTGTAGTTTATGAAATTTCAAATGTTCGGATAATTTTAGTATGTATTTTATTGATGAATTTTGGAAAAATGTATATTTTAAAATCCTTATTTAACCATAAATAATTAATTATCTGTAATGATTTTCAAAAAATGGTCTTTTGCAAATGTTTTCATTAAGGAATTTGAAGTCTAATAAGATTAACTTAATTTTTATGAATAGTAAATTATGAATAGTGATTTTATGCTTAGGATTAGTAATTTGAACAAATGTATTAGTAATCTCACTTAAAAAATGTTTTAATATAATGTAGACACATTGATTACGTATTGTGATTCAATAAAATGGTTAAATAACAGGTTTATAAATTATTAATCAAGTATTAGTTTTTTCGGGTGAATAGTGTTTTTTATTTAAAAATTTAATTATAAATATTTAGAAAATTATTTTTATAAAATGTAATTTTTTTTGAACTCAGAGAATCGATATTATGTTATGGTAATTTTTTGGGATTTTTCTGCGAAAGATGAATTTTTAGTGAATAGTAAAAATTCAGTTTTAGGGTTTCGGTATGTTAAATGACATCATAACTGTGTCATGATGATGTCATGAGATATTTTATGGTATGGTCGACTAAAGGGGTTGAATTATTGTGTGAGGTGTCCCAATTGTCCAATACCATGGGAAAATACAATGGGAAAACCCATGGTTTTTCCAAAACCACCAATGAGGTGTCCCTTGGCCATTAATGCCTTGTCCCCTCACTTTCCCTATAAATACCAAGCCCTCCTTTCATCCTTTAAACTCAAAAACCATACTGAACGAATTTTTGGTCTCCTTAACTCCCAAGGAGTCCTATCAAGGTTCCCCCATGCCCTCAAGGTCCAAACCTTTGAGTTTTAAGAGTTACTTTTTAAGGTAAGGGATCTGACCTCTCTCTTTCTTTTCAAGTAATCTCTTTTATGTCATTTGTTTTATGCTCCATGTTCTTATGTTGGAGGATGTTCTTATATATTCATCTTACTTCCCTTTTCATTTTCATATGATGAGAGACACCCTATTTCTCTCATCAATTCGTTTTAAGAATGTTTAAGTGGTGATGTTAGGCTGCCGAATTTTTAATGGATTCTTTCACCTTTCTCATTTTTCAAAGTTCTACTTTCATGTCATGTCCTTAAAGTTACTTTTTAATTATGTTGGGGGATTATATATATATCTATCATACTGCAGTCTTATTTTCATATAATGAGGGACCCTATTTGATCTTTTCAATTAATTTTTGATTAAGTTTAAGTGACACTGTTAGGCTGCTGAATTTTCATAAGAGAAATCAAATTTTTGTCTTCCTTCAATGTTTTTCATTTCAAATTTTATTTCCTTAAAATTTCTTTACCATGTTCATATATTACACATATTCAGTCCCTCTACTGTTTTATGGGTCATTTTTGATTGTTTGACCCTTTTTCCCCCATCTTTTCATTGTTTTCTAAAACCTCGTAACATAACCGTTATGCTGCAGAATTTCTGTCTCATAATCTCTCTCTCCATTTATAAAGTTCTTTTATTTTATTAAGTGAATACTCAAAGCACTTTCTTGAAAAGGGGTACTCACATATATACCAAAATTTTGTATTTTAAATTCTGGTGTTTACAAACATGAGACCCACTTTCCTTTTCTGTGGATTATAATGTGACATAAAGATCATGTCTTTAAAGCAGTTTTAAAACGTTAGGATTATGAAATGAAACCCATTTATTTTATGCTATATGGATTTTTTATGAAATTATTGATGATTATATGTGTGGCTCACATGATAAAAAAGTAAAATTTAAGGGTGCACCCTAATAGCGCTCCAATGCATTGGGTAAAGAATTAATCTCTAGAGATGGCCATTTAGAGTGATACCTTGGTGAATAACCTTGGTAATTTTTATTGACTCCTTGGGGGTGGATCTTGGTGAAATGGAAATGATTTTCTATGTAAAATGTTGTAGCCACATCCTAAAGTTATAAAAAAATGTTATTTTTATTATGATATGCTTCATGATTTCTTTCTCATGCCTTAAAGTTCTTTTCATGACCTTATTGATGTATCTCAAGTTCACATGTAAAATGTTTTTCTTATTTCCCTTACTGGGCCTTCTGCTCACCCTTTCTTTTGATGTATTCCCCTAGGTTATGAGATGCAGTAAGGAAACGAGGATGAACTTAAGGAGAATCCTTTCAAGTGTTTAAGAAGAATGTTTTAAGTTGTTTTCATGTATTATGTTTCTGGTATCCAAGACATGAAACCTTATTGATCCTCAGTTTTGTGTAATGTAATGAAAGTTTATGTTATAAAAAGGCAGGATTCCATAGTTGGTATCAAAGGATGGTTTAGTTATTTTTGGAAATTAGGATATAAAAACATTAAAAAGAACCCTATAGAAATGTTTAAATATAGGAAAACTTCCTAGTATTTGGGTAAGTATTGAGAAAGTGGTTTATCAAACAAATACATCCCTGCCTGGATATGAGCAGGTAGAGGCGGCTCTGGCACAGATGTACATAGTGGTAAAACCCGAAAACACCACTTTGAGATAGACTCTAACGGGAACTGGTGCATGATAACGGGAATCACTGTACTCTTGGTTATGACACTCCTGGGGGATATGTTTGGTTAATCACACGCTTTTTATGAATCATTATGAAGGAATTATAGAGAAGTGTAATTTCCTAAGCACGAAGCCTTATCTAAAATATTCATAAATGAAATAAGTTTCTCACTAAGGTTTTATTCTTTTAGGAAATGGCAGGAGATTGGAGAAACCGTGTAGATGGTGACCGCAATGCACCATGTGCTAACGACCCTCCGATGGAAGCCGGAATGGAAACATTCATGCGAATGATGAACCAACTGACTCAAGTTATGATTAATAACATGAAACAAGATGATAGGATGATTTCACCATGAAGGGAACACCATTCTGTTGAGTCTTTCATGCATCAACGACCACCAACATTCAGTTGATCTACTGACCCATTGGTTGCAGAACAATGGATAAGCTTCATTGAAAAGATCTTTTCTGTACTTCATTGTTCAGAACAAGAAAAAGTCGCCCATACTGTTTACCACCTAGAGGGAGAAGATGATCAGTGGTGGTCACTGATCAAAAACATGAAGCCACGAGGAGAGATGGAATAAATGGAGTGGGAAGAGTTACGGGGAATATTCTTTTATAAGTACTTTCCTCGTTCCATGAGAACGAGAATGGAGAAAGAGATACTCGAGTTGAAGTATAAAGAGAACAAATCTGTCGTAAGCTATGAGATGAACTTCACCCAACATTCACAATATACCTATAGCTTTGTCATGGATCCAAGTGGGAAGGTTGAAATAATTTTTGGTGGACCGAGACCTCATCTGTAGAAGAATCTAGCCAACTGGGACTACAATAGCTAGGATGAGATCTTACAGAGTGCAATGAAAGTCGAGCTAGAGTTTGGTGAGACACAATGGTCTCATAAATAAAATTACAAGAAGAGATCGTTGGATCCCAGTCTAGGGAAGACTTTTGATCAGGGATGAGGTTGAAAGCAAATGCAACTTACCACATGCAATAAATGTGGGAAGAAGCATCCGGGGAACTACTTGGTCGGAAGTGGAAAGTGCTACAATTGTGTAATAGAAGGACACATTGCTCGGAATTGTCATAGTGAGGTGAAGCCTCAACTTCCCATCACTAACGACAGAGGAAAGATGGTTCTGTCCCTACCCGAAGTCAAATGCTTCAAGTGTGGAAAGCTTGGGCACTTTTCTAATCACTGTCCAAATCCGAGGGTAGTGGAGGGGAATCACCATCAACCTCAACAAAGGCCAAGGGAGAAAGGTCGTGCTTTTTCTATCAAAACAACTGAATTTGATGTTCCAAATGACATGGTAGCAGGTACTCTTGTTGTCCTATCAAAACTAGAAAGTACTTTGTTTGATTCTGGTTCTACGGATTCCTTTATTTCCTCCAAGTTTGTAATGAATATAGAATAAATCCCTGAACTTCTTGAGGTAGAATTGTCAGTCAAGACTCCAAGTGGGATTATCCATGCATCAAGAGTGTTTAGAGACTCTAGTGTTTACATCAGTGAGCATAATCTTATCGCAAATCTATTAGTCATTCCCATGTTAGAATTTGACGTTATACTAGGGATGGACTGGCTCTCAAAGAATAATGCTACGATCAAATGCAGAAGTAAGGAAATCTCAGTAGTCTTGAATGAAAGACCTACAATTATCTTCTAAGGAGAGATATCTCTAACTGATCTCTATCTAGAAGCACCTGTTATACTTTTAATTATGGATTTAATCGGTGATGACGAAGAAGGAAAGGGAGTATACAAATAGAAGATATTCTTTCTGTTCAGGAATACATGGATGTATTTCTTGAGGAGTTACCTCGAACTCACCCAGAAAGAGAGGTAGTTCTCCATTGAACTCGTACCTGGATCTCAACCAATATCAAAGACACCGTATAGAATGGAAAATGTGGAGCTAGAAGAGGTAAGGAAACAACTCCAAGACGTTTTGGAGAAGGGGTTTATCCGACCGAGTGTGTCTCCTTGGGGTGCACCAGTTCTCTTTGTGAAAAAGAAGAATGGATCAATGCGGCTACGCATTGATTAAAGAGAACTGAATGGGATCACAGTGAAGAACATATACCCTCTTCCAAGAATTGATGATTTATTTGACCAACTTCATGGGGCTCAATTCATCTCCAATTTTGACCTTCGATCTGGTTATCATCAACTGAGGGTGAAGAAGGAAGATATTCCAAAGACTACCTTTCGATCAAGATATGTTCATTATGAGTTTACTGTTATGCCCTTCGGCTTGACTAATGCTCCTTCTATTTTCATGGATTTGATGAATAGTGTCTTTAAGGAAAACCTTGATAACTTTTTGGTAGTTATTATTGATGATATATTGATATATATAAAAAGTCGTGAGGAGAATGAAGATCATCTGAGGCTTATTTTGAAAACTCTGCGAAAGGAGAGGCTCTTTGGAAAGTTCAGCAAGTGTGATTTTTGGTTACAACAAGTGGCTTTCTTGGGGCACATCATAAACAATGAAGGAATCTCGGTTGACCCTGCAAGGAAAATGGTTGTGGAGGAGTGGCCTCAACCCACAACAGTAACGGAGACTCGTAGTTTCCTTGTTTTAGCAGGATATTATAGGAGGTTTGTGAAAAACTTTTCACTGCTTTCTAATCTTCTAACCAAGTTGACTCGAAAAGGGGTTAAGTTCATCTAGAAAAAGGAATTTGAGGAAGGTTTCCAAGAGCTGAAGAAGAGATTGGTTACTGCAGCTGTGTTAACACTACCCTCTATCGGAGAAGGATTCGTTATTTTTAGTGATGCATCTCTAAAAGGTCTTGGGTGCGTCCTCATGAAAAATGACAAGGTAATTGATTATGCATCTCGACAGTTGAATATTCATGAAAAGAATTATCCTACGCATGATCTGGAGCTTGCGGGAGTTGTTTTCGCTCTAAAGATATGGAGGCACTATCTTTATGGGGAGAAATGTTATATATACACCGACCACCAATGTTTAAATTATATTTTCACGCAGAAAGAATTGAACATGAGAGAAAGGAGAATGTTGGAGCTTATTAAAGACTATTATTGTTCAATTCATTATCACCCTCGAAGATCAAACCAAGTCGCGGATGCGTTAAGCAGGAAAGATCCTGTCGTTCTGGCAACAATGAGGATCCTAGGAGATCCCTTGATTAAAGATATATTGAAACTAGACATGGGAATTTTAAGGGAAGGGACATCATCAACATTATCCCAAATGATTTCTCAACATTCATTACTAGAGAAGATCAAGAAGGCTCAAAAAGAAGATCCTTTGCTGTAGGAGAAGTTTGAGGATGTAATGGATGGGAAGTTCCCTAATTTCAATACTGATCAAGAAGGTGTATTGAAATTTCATACAAGACTATGTGTTCCATCTATTATGGTGATAAAGAAAGAACTGGTGGATGATTCTCATAGCTCTACTTTCCCTATACATCCGGGAAGCACTAAAATGTATAGAGACCATCATGATCATTATTGGTGGGATAACATGAAGAAGGAGATTGTTGATTACACTACAAGGTGCCTGGTGTGTCAGCAAGTAATGGCAGAATGACAACTTTTTAAGGGGGTATTACAACCGCTACCCATACCAGTATGGAAGTGGGATAATATAACTATGGACATTGTAACTGGTCTCTCAAAAACATCCAAAGGAAACAATGCGATATGGGTGATTGTGGACCATCTCACCAAGACCGCCCAATTTATCTCTATTTGGGAAGATTTCTCTTTGGAACAACTTTCCATGATATACGAAAATAAAGTGGTAAGGCTGCATGGGGTACCACTATCCATCGTGTCTGATCGTTATCTAAGATTTACATCAAAATTCAGGAGAAGTCTTCAACATGCTATGAATACTGAATTGAATTATAGTAGGGACTATCATCGTCAAACAGATGGCCAATCTGAAAGGACTATTCAGACACTCGAAAACATGCTGAGATTATGCTCAATGGAATTTAAAGGTTGATGGGATCAACACCTCTCATTAGTTGAGTTCTCCTATAACAACAGCTTCCATTCAAGTATTCAGATGGCACCCTATGAAGGATTGTATGGATAGTGACGTAGATCTCCTACTTGTTGGGATGAAACTGGTGAGAGAATGCTTCTTGGGCCTGATCTTGTGCATGAGATGACAGAACAGGTTCATGCCATCCAACAACACATAAAGGCTGATCAGAGTTAGCAGAAGAGCTATGCTGAGAACCATCAAATGGACTTAGAGTTTGGTGTTGGAGAAAAAGACTTCCTTCAAATTTCTCCACGGAAGAGATTCATGCGGTTTGGGAAGAAAGGGAAGCTCAACCCTAGGTACATTGGCCCCTATGAAATCCTTGACTGCATAGGAGCAGTGGCCTATCGTCTAGCACTTCAACCAAACCTATATCAATTTCAAGATGTCTTCCATGTATCTCTCTTGAGGAAGTACTTACCCAACCCTTCGCATGTACTGAACCCATAGGTTGTACAACTGGAACATGACCTCTCTTATGAGGAGCAGCCAGAGGAGATCTTAGACCGTAGAGACAAGGTTCTATGAAACAAGACTACCCACCTTGTGAAAGTGTTGTGGAGGAATCATAAATATGAATAAGAGACTTGGGATCCTGAGGAAACAATGAAGAAAAAGTACCCTCACCTTTTCAAGTAGGACTCAAGTATAAAATTTTGGGGACAAAATTCCTTAAGGGGGGGAAGAATTAATGACCCAAACATTTTAAATAGTATATTAACGTACTCTTAACGATTTAATAGAGATGTTAATGGTTAATTCAAAAATAGGAGTCAATGGCTTCATCCAGTAGACTCGATCCTTATGAAGCCCACTTATCAGAGCATGGGAAGGAGGTGGAATCTTTGGTCTTCGCTTTGGACCAAGCCCATGATAAACTCCGGCGTTTCAAGCATGAATGGAAACGCCTGCAAGAGACTTTCAAGTTAATAGAGATTACTACTAGGGAAATGTTATCTGAGCCTCCCTCAGATTCTCTCACCATAGAACACCTTACACTTAGGTCTTATGCTGGTGTTGTAAGGGGCTATGTGATGAGACCGTACCTTCTTTGTGTAATCCTTTGGGATGAATAAATTGAGATTTCTTCCTTTAGTGATGTTTGTGAAATTTCAAACGTCTGGATAATTTTAGGATGTATTTTATTGATAAATTTTCCAAAAAAGTATATTTTAAAATATTTATGTAAACCTTAAAAAATTAATGATGTGTAATGATTTTCAAAAATTGGTCTTCTGCAAAAGTGTTCAGTAAGGAATTTGGAGTGTAATATGATCAACATAATTTTTGATGAATAGTAAATTATGAATAGTGATTTTATGCTTGGGATTAGTAATGTGAACAAATGGATTAGTAATCTCACTTAAAGAAAGTTTTAATATAATTTAGACACCTTGATTATGTAATGTGATTCAATAAAATGGTTAAATAGCGGTTTCATAAATTATTAATCAAGTATTAGTTTTTTCTGGAGAATAGTGTTTTTTATTTAAAAATGTAATTAAAAATATTTAGAAAATTATTTTTATAAAATGGACTTTATTTTTGGACTCAGATCATAGATATTATTTTATGGTAATTTTTTGGGATTGTTCTGAGAAAGATGAATTTTTAGTGAATAGTAAAAATGCTGTTTTAGGGTTTCGGTATGTTAAATGACATCATAACTGTGTCGTGATGATGTCATGAGATATTTTAATGGATGTTAGACTAAAGGGGATTAATTATTATGTGAGTTGTCCCAAGTGGAAAATACCATGGGCAAAAACCATGGGCAAACCCATGGTTTTTCCAAAACCACCAATGAGGTGTCCCTTGGCCATTAATGCCTTGTCCCCTCACTTTCCCTATAAATACCAAGCCCTCCTCTCATCATTTCGAGTCCAAAACCATCCTTAACGATTTTCTGGTCTCCTTACCTCCCAAAGAGTCCTCCCAAGGTTCACCCAATCCCTCAAGGTCCAACAATTGAGTTGTAAGAGTTACGTTTTAAGGTAAGGGATCTGACCTCTCTCTTTCTTTTCAAGTAATATCTTTTATGTCATTTCTTTTATGCTCCATGTTCGTATGTTGGAGAAAATTCTTATATATTCATCTTACTGCCCTTTTCATTTTCATATAATGAGAAACCCCCTCTTGCTCTCAGCAATTCGTTTTAAAAATGTTTAAGTGGCGCCGTTAGGCTGCCGAATTTTTAAGGGAATCTTTCACCCTTCACATTTTTCAAAGTTCTACTTTATTGTCAAGTATTTAAAGTTTCTTTTTAATTATGTTGGGGTATTATTTCTATATATATCATACTGAACACTTATGTTCATATTATTAGGGACCCTATTTGTTCTTTTCAATTCATTTTTGTTTAAGTTTAAGTGACGTCGTTTGGCTGCCGAATTTTCAAAAGAGAAATCTAATTTTTGTCTTCCTTCCATGTTTTTTCATTTCAAATGGTATGTCCTTAATATTTCATTACATTGTTCAAATATTCTTCATATTCAGTCCCTCTACTGTTTTATGGGTCATTTATGATTTTTTCACCCATTTCCCCCCTTTATTCAATGTTTTCTAAAACCTCGTAACATAGCCATTATACTGCAGAATTTCTGTCTCAAAATGTCTCTCTTTTTCTGATGTTCTTTTATTGAATTAAGTGAATACTCAATGCTCTTTCTTCTAAATGGGTATTCACATATATACCAAAATGTTATATTTTAAATTCTGTTATTTACATACATGAGACCCACCTTCCTTTTCTGTGGGTTTTAATGTGGCATAAGGATCATGTCTTTAATGCAGTTTGAAAACGTTATGATTATGAAATGAAAGCCATTTATTTTATTCTATATATGTTATTTATGAAATGATTGACGATGATATGTGTGTCTCACATGATAACAAATCCATAATTAAGTGTGTGCCCTGAGAGCGCTCCAATGCATTGGTTAAAGACTTAATCTCTAGAGATGGCCATTTAGATTGATAACATGGTGAATAACCTTGGTAATTTTTATTGACACCTTGGGGATGGACCTTGGTGAAATAGAAGAGATTTTCTTTCTAAAATGTTGTAGCCACGTCTTCAAGTTATGAAAAATGTTATTTTTATTATGATATGCCTCATGATTTCTTTCTCATGCCTTAAAGATCTTTTCAGGACCTTATTGAAGTATCTCATGTTCACATGTAAAATGTTTCTCTTGTTTCCTTTACTAGGCCTTCTTCTCACCCTTTCTCTTGATGTATGTCCCCAGGTTATGAGATGTAGTAATGAACCTAGGATGAACATAAGGAGAATCCATTCAAGTGTTTATGAAGAATGTTTTATGATTTTTTCATGTAATATGTTCCGGGTTTCCAAGACACTAAACCTTAAAGATTCTCAGTTTTGTGTAATGTAATTAATGTTTATGTTATTAAAATGCGGGATGCCACAATTCGTCAAGAGGAGGAATTTCTTGTCGACATGATATGTCACTATGGGGGGATAATCATAATGAATATCATCAAGGTGATGAATACCATCACATCTTTATGTATGAATTCATGTAGAATTTATGAAATGTATACCCTAAGGAAGACTTTTAGGGAGGAAAAAAAATAAAGGGAGGACATTCATGCTAATATAAAGTGTCACTGTAGGGAGGACCATCGTTGAAAATTCTACCATGGAGAGAAATACAATCCTAGATCAATGTCTAAATATAAGGATGATTTATATAGTGTATACATTAGTGAGGAACTTTGGTATGGATGATAGAAATGGAAGGACATTCTTGATGAAATAAGGTATCACTGTAAGGATGACCTCCACAGTGAATACAATCATGGTGAGGACTACCATCACATCTCGATGTTCGACTAGAGGGAGAATTTAAACAGTATATACCATTGAGGTGACCTTCATGGTAGAAAAATGTAATGGGTAGACCATATTCATGATTGAGCTTAATTAATTCAAAAGGTATACACTGAAAAACATTAGAAGATAATAATTTATGATTGATCAGTTTGTGTCCATGAAAGAAGCCATAATTGTAGATATTATGGGGAGGATCTCTAGAGTTTCTAGTAAAAATAATATGGGGAGGTTTTTCATAGCCACTACTGTCACTTCTATAAATTGGTAAGAGATCTATATGATCCTTTTCCCCTAGTGATAAGTGTTTTATAGCCTTAAGAGCACTGGATTCCACCTGAATAGGGTTATGCATTTGTTATTCAATTTCATGTTGCATTAGGAACAATTTATTTTTAGGGGCTCCCTTGTGGGAAATGTGGGATGTTTTCTATAAGGGATAGACTTCATATATGGATACCTACTCGATTGGATCCTATGGTGATGTCAATATATTCTGGTACGCTTCTATAATTATGGTAGAGAGATATCACTTCCCTAGAGTGGCCGCTGATTGGGACCACTGTCCCACAGTTGTAATTATTGTGTGTGCCTAATCCTATTGTCCATATATCTTGGGATATTTATTATGACCATTTTGGATTTTAGAAGTTATGAATTTATCCCATTGAGTAACAACCACATTATGTAGATGAGTCACCCCACTTGAGGATGCAGGGTTATGTGACCGAATCTGAGCTATTGTTTCAGACATGATTATATATTCACAATTCTGTATGAAATAGTTATTAATTCAAATGTGACCATTCATCACTGATAATATGTGTCTAGTGAAGTCCTTAGTAGGAATGGGAGTATATTCCTATTCCAATTTTGGGGTGGGAATGTAAGTATTCCCATGATATTTATCTAATATATGTTGACTATGTTACACAATTAATATAGTATTTGAATAATAGTAATGATATTCCTATAAAGTAAATTGAACCTACCTATAGTTTTATGTAGTTTTTTAATAAATTGGTTGATGTCAATTAGTAGGAATATGTGTCTTCCTATGATATTACAATATATTTGAATATAGTTCCTCATATTTGTGATAACGTATTTGCATCATCTAATTTTCCACCATGTTTTCATAGTGTTCCTAATATGGATGAGTAAGAATATGTGTCTACTCATTTTCTATTTTAGTTGGATTTGAGGGTTGATATAAATCCACATGAAATTTTTTCTACTCAAAATTCTACTCCCTATTTTAATGTTGTATTCACATTCACTAGTACGAATATGCATATTCCTATAATTTTCTTCCATATTTTCATGGTTGGAATGATGTCAATGAAAACAAATTTATGTTTTCTCATGGTCTACCATCGTATTTTATCAATAAAATTCATATTTGGGAGAATGTTTTTTCATATACTCGTTTCCCATGGTATTTTTATGGATATCATCATCCCAGTGAGAAGGAATGTATGTATTCCCATAGGTTTCCATCATATTTACATTGTGGGATTATTTAGGTGGAACTAAGGTGATGGCCTATTCCTAATTATCTGATCATCAGCCTTTGCAAGCTGCCCTAGGGAATCGAGTCTACATGGATTTGGCTAGGGCATGTAAGGTAGTCTCTGCTTCATTGTTAGCATACTCATACACATGACATTGATGGTGATGATTTTCAGTAGGGGCCCTTTGGTGGGACCCCTATGTTACTAGGTTGAAGTTAGTGGTGATTCCTTCATTAGCCTCTATATGGTAAGGGAAGAACTAATTATTACATAATAGGGATTGGATCCTGAAGAAGTTTGAGATGGCTAGAAGGGATATATGATTTGGAACCATTAACCATGATTGGGTGAATGGATTGTGGGGATTCATAGACATCAGGGTATACCAAGCTGCCTCCTGGGTTGGGATGGCTCCATTATGGAGTTACTATTAGACCAATTCATTTCAATCATATCATTGAAGATGATGGGTGAGTAATGGAATTGTTGGTTTGGATTAGGATATGGCCTATGTAATGGATAATGTGCATGTTCACAGAAGCTGGTGATATAAAATTCGATTTAACAGAGTTTTAATGGAATGTTTCTGTAATATACATGACATGTAAAGAGGAAACCCCATTTTAAAGTAGAATCTCATGAACACATGAGTAATTGATTGTCTTTATTTTCCTTCTTCCATTTTATATGGGAAAGGGGCATGTCATGGTGTAACACCACCACATTTTTCAAATATTTTCTTTAGGCTAACCATTTTTTATTTGAGAAAATATCACTTTTTCCTGATAATCGATTACAAGTGTTTGAATTGTGTGAAATCTCATACATCAGGTGCATTATAATCGATCATTTTCTAATGGTTTGTGTCAGTGGAACTAAAAAGACACATGAATCTCATATCCATGAAAACTCAAGAACATACTTAACAATGGATTGAAATCAGTGGGGAACATGGAAAATAAAACCTAAAAACTCACATTGGTTGTGAGGACGGAATTTCATGCTCATCACACAATTTTGGGGGTAACTATTTCATATTCTGAGACTCTCCTATAGATTTATGATATGCTTAAAAATCCATTGTTCATTCCAAATACTGTATACATGGATCACCCTAAGTTAGATATCAATTATGAAAAAACCAAGGATCACAATATTCTATATGTATCTGAAGTAATCCATTGATAAGGATACCCGTATATATCATAGTTTTTCCTTAAATAGTAACTTTTTATAGAAAAATTAGTTCTTCATTTCTTTTTTATTTAGGAAGACTCTGGTTTTAAGCCATGTGGAGAGGCACTCTAGATCCATCTACCATCAAGGTAGAAAAAAAGTTGTTTTAATGTTGGGATTGAACCAATATATTAGGCTTCCAATATATCCTCATGAAAGTTGTTAGAACCCACATATTTTTCTTCCACTTAAATAGTAACATAGCCTTTTGGGGTTATGTGATGAAGGCCCAAAAATACTATTTAATGTCATGTGACATGGTTATATAGGTGAATGGATCCAAATAATGGATGGTGATGGACTAATGCTAAGGCTGGTTGAGGGACCTAGAGGATATGTGCTCTCCCTGGTGGATATGAACCTACTAGTAATGTGGCTAGAAGATCGTTAGGATAAATTTGGGTGTTGAGCTTGGACCTATGTGAGGAATCCAACATATCCCAGTTAGTCTTGAATAAAAGACCATGTAATTTGGTATGTTGGGTCTAACACATGATATGAGATTCATTGGGAGTGTGACTGATTGGGGATTAAATCGCATAGGTGGCCTATATTGGCAGGGGTTAGGGATTAAACCTATGGATAAGGTCCATTTAGATTGGGACCGTGTAGGTGTCATGATTTCCACTAACCACTAATCCCATGTGAGTTATACTCGATGTGAGAAACAAGAAAATGTGGTGGATAATAATATTTCATGATCCACTCTCTCCACTAATGTATGTGGTTCTATAACCTAAAGGGAGAGTGACATATTCTTGAATGTGCACATCTCCTTTATTATATTGATAATCGATATTGTCACATCTAGTGATATATCCAACTACCCCTAGACTAAGGTGAAAAAAATAATTGGTATCCCATTCCACAATAATAAATATTGGAGTACTCCATGGGGTTTTCCCAAAATTTGGTTCCAAGGGAAGGATATCATTCATTAAATAATGAAACTCATGCTTGAACCTCACCAAACACACCTAAAATTGAGAAGTTATCATGATCACCCAACGATTAAAACTCTCATTACCATGTTAATATAGACCTAAAGACATTATGAGGGTCCATCTTATTTTTTAGGTTATTTACATGACTCTACGTACCATGGATATGTTTTTCTAAGATGACACATTGATGTGTTTGATGGTACGACCATACATGTTAGGTGACTTTGGAAGAGGCATTGGAATGTTTTCATTGGACTGGTGTGCTGAGGGGCCAATATGTGACATGATGATATGATGGAAGTTAGTGATGGGAGAGGGTTCATAGAGCACCCTAGGATGCTCTAATACATGTATCATGTAATAATTTGGGATATGATTTAATATGTGTAGCATGTTTCTACACGGGTGAGATTGCCTTCCCCATAGCATGGTTCTATGTGGACATTATTTATTAACATGTAGTGTTATACTATGTATGGATAAATTCAACCTTCACTGTTTTAATCATTGTTGGTCTAGGTTCGTCATACATATCACTTGGCCAAACATGGGAGAGTTATTCCCTCTTAGAATTTTTCTAGGAGGGGTGCTGGTCTGCAAAGGGGCCATTCATTTATTCACCGCTGAATAATATCTACAAAGTGTCTTATGTTCATGGTTTCTCGTATGTTATTTTATTTTACCTATAATGATCTGTGGTTGGTATTTAACTTCTGAAAATATAAATCTCTCTTCATTGAATCTCGTTTGGGAATTCCTCGTATGACCTTCACTTTTCTATTATTGTTTTCATCATACATTCAGATACCCTCAATGTTATTTTCGAGAGTAATGGACGGAGCGAGTACTGGGATGGGATGTTATCTATGTCGTGTCATGTGAAATCTTTTTGGGAGACATAGTAGACCCCCTTGCCCAAAAAAGATTTTTTTCGTGGGTGATGTCATTTAGTTGGGTGGAAATCACAGCATGTCCCCAATAATAACATCAGTTCATAAGCATGTGTTAAACATACTGCATCATCACCCATATCATTTTATTCAATTGGGATAGTCATTCGTGGAGGTATAAATCACTACTATACCCCACAAATGACTTCCTTTCATCTTTAGGAACCTTTAGTACCTTCTTATCCCATGAACGATTCCATTCCTAGGATTGTTCACAATGTAGAAGAATGTTATGTGGTTTGGCAGTCGATGAATTTATTTTTACTTTTTGGATTCATCCCATTTAAAAAATTTTCTTAAATATTTTTCTAGGTTCATCTATACCTTCTATAGACTTCAACAGAATTATTTGCATTATGTATGCATAATTTTTAGGACCCAACATGATGGTGATTATTTTTACATAAGCAACATATATTTAATGCTTAAAAGTTAAATATAACCAATTAAATAATTTTGATATAATAATTAATAATTTGGTTTCCACTTGATGAGTTAAAATTTATAGGTGCAAACATTAACATATGTTACATGTAAAAAACATTTTTTAAAGGTTTCATAATAAATAAAATGAATATGTGGGGTAAAATTACAATTTTTTAAATTTCATGAATCACATTGACTTTTTATCAAAATAAATTAATGGTACATTTATTTTAATTAATGGGGAAAATCTAGATTTAATAAAATAATATTTACTTAAAATAAAGGATATGAAATAATTTTTATTGAAAAATACAACTTATTTTCATTGATTTTTAACCATAAGCTTTCAAATTTTAAATAATTATCTTCAAAATTTATATTTTTTACTTTTTAAACACATTATTTATGAAGAAAAGGGTTGATAAACATATAGATATTACATATATATTCATAAATTTATGGTTTCATTCAAAATTAAATTTTCAATATTTATAAAGAAATAAAATATTTTACAAAACTCTCAAAAATTCATCTATATCTATTAATGATATTATATATGAAAAAATGAATTTTTTTATCAAATTTAATTTCTATAATTTTATTTTTCATTTTTTTAATTCATAAAATATAATGAGAAACTATTTTAATTAAAAATGGAACATTTTAAATGATTAAAATTTCTCATTCATCTTTTTTAAAAAATTAGTAAAAAATATCTATCTATTATATTATATATTTTATTCATATATAATATATGTAAAATATATATTTTATTAATGTAATACATATAAAATTTGTCTTTTTATAACTGTTTTGATGATACAATACCTTGACATTTTTATTAATGAATTAGTAAATAATCATTCATTTTCATTAAAAGTAAATATGAAAAATGTTTATTGTAATTATGATATATAACATATTAAATTAATAATTACCTAATAATATTATCATAATATCTATTTACATATCCCTCATGATTTTGGTGAATTTTTAATGATAATGGTATGCAATTGTAGTTGCCAATGGTGGTGATTCAACTAGTGTGAATTTCATGGGAATTTTTATGAGTTTGTTTTTTTCTCATAAATGATTTTTCTTATACTATAATTGTTAAAAACTGGATTGGTCTTAGTATAAATAAAATCATAGTGAACCCTCATCCTTTCATGGATTTGAAAATTAAGTCTCATAAGGGACACTTCTGATAGAAAATGTCACTTCACTTCTTTTTGATCTTATATTTCATAATATGGATAGTTATATTTAAACCAGATAAATTTAATGTTTATATTATATTATAAAAATATTATTTTTAAATATATTAGTTTTTTAGTTGACTTTTTCTTTTAGAGAAATATATTAAAAATATATTTACTTAATAAAAATATATAGTGAATTTATAGTTCACTATACCATATCGTCAAGAATGGTCTCATAGAACAAAGATATAAACAATCAATCCATCTCATATATGATAGAAATGTATTGTTTTGGAGTATCATTAACTCCTTCACATACAACATTCGATGTTACCCCACATCTGCATTCTCTTAAATTGACATCAATTTATTATATTTAAGAAACCCATAAATTATTACCTAAATGGAATTTTCTATTTTAGTATAAATAGTTAGTCTAATAATAATTTCTATGGACACCTAAACCCACTTCCGTGTAGGAATAGGAAAGTGTTGGAGTAAGACATAATGGTTGTGGTGTGTGAGCTTCACGTACTAATAAGAATAACATTGAGAAACTAAGTCTATTATATCTCTCCTCATGGATGACCATCAAAATTGTCAGTTCATATAATGGTGCATCTTGTTTTAAACAAGATAAATATTTCTAAATGATTTATGGTATTACTCTATGAATAATTTTTCAACAAAATATAGGACCCCAATCATTCCTCTATATGAAATAGATTCTCTCAGAGATGGATACCACTCCTCGATACTCTCTAGAGAAAATAAGGAACCTCAGTAAAACTTAATTTCTCTATCCTTTATCTATTCATAGAGAAAATATCAATAATAGGTGTTGTCAACTAGATGTCACATAGAAATAGAGAATCCTTCTCTTCCTTAACTTCTAGTTGTGTCTTACCAAAAATTAATATGAGATTCTAATACTCACTATATCTCTTAATATCAAAAGATAGAAAAATTACTATCAATGAATCAAGAGATAAATTTTCATTAACTAGTTTTTCAATAAGATCAAAATCAAAATATTGTATGTACTCCCTCTATTATTGCAGCCTAAAGTTTTGGATCTTTTAAGGGAAAATATAACATAGAAAATATGATGAATAAAAAATATTAATGTAAAACTAAATAAATAATTCCATTAACATTGATGTGCATGGATGACCATTGAAAAATATAAGTAATGAGTATGGTAGGTTCATTCTTGTTCTTTGAGATTTCAAGATCCATAAGACACAATATGATTTCCCTACATTAGTAAACCACCCAAAACTACATCTGATGTTTCCCATTAAACTATATATCCTTGACTGGATTAAATATGTATCAAAATATTGGTTATTATGAAACTAGGAATAAAAATGTAGATTCCATAGAAGTTTCATTCAATTTATTTTGAGTGTTATCAAGGGGAAGTAAAGATGTTAAAAATCCATAATTTACCTCCCATAATAAACATATAGTCATATAAAAAAGTCAATTTCTATGAAATTATTAGAATCATTCTAATAGATAATGACCTTTCCGTTTGTAGGATCAAACAAAATTCCCATTTTAGATACTACATGCCCTAATAATTTTCCTTCTTTTTTCCAAAATTTAAACTTAGATAGATTTTCATAAATATGATGGTCCCAAATAATTCTTTGAACAATCCTCAAGTTATATTTGATCCCCATTTCATTTGTGGAATAAATCATGATATCAATTTTGAGTAAGAAAAAAATGACTGAGGCACTGATGTAATATACATCTATATAAATCCGTGATTAATGTAGGGGAACTAGACATACATAATGGTATTTCGAAGAATTAATAGTGTCTATTCCAACTTTGGAATTCTATCATAGAAATTTTAGCCACTACGTATCATTTTTAGTGGTACCATTACCTAGGGTCAATCTTTGACAACCATATTTCACCATTAATTGATCAAAAATATCATTGATATGAGGCATGTGAATTATTTTTAATCATTTTGTTATTGAACATTTATAAATTGATGAAATCCAATGAGAAACATCATATTTATTGATAAAAAATAAGGGGGCCACAATTTGTGATATTTTAGGGCCCATAATACCATTTTAGTCAAGATCATCTAACTATATTTTCATCTCTCTCAACACATCAACGACCATGTCTTAAGATGATAGAGATATGGGTGGAATTCCTAGGAGCAGTTCGATAAATAACAATAACTCCCGATCAAATGGTGACATGTAAATGTAATTTGAAAATATATTAAAAAGGATTAAAAAATTTAAGGCAACACGCACCTCAAATTCACATCATTAGTACCCCAAAAAAAATAAATGTCCTAGAAGAAGATCCAACCTACTTCATAAAGTGGAGGTCCTACTCATCTGGATTGGGGTTACCATTCTCCTTGTAATAAATTGAAATTCCCATCATCAGTTGTGAAGGAAACTCTCCAATGATTGAAATATTTTTAATCCATGAAGGATGAAACTAGTATATTTCGATGTAATTTAATAAATGATCAAATTATTCAATGATAAAATACATGTATACATATGCCTCCAATAATGTGAAAATGTAAAAGGGACACTAAATTCAAATATAAATTTTATTTTCTAAGAGGAGTTAAAATTTATTAATCAAAATGCACTGGTTCTGATGAATGGTTTATTAAATCCATAGTTTTAGAAAAAAAAACAAGTGAGAGACACAAATATATAATATATAAAGTATCAAATATAATGGAAAAAAGAACCATACCTCTCATTGTAGTTGGACTCAACTCAGACTCAGTGATGTCTTGGTCCACTGCATGATGTTTTCTACCAAATTCATGGGACTTAGTTAAACCATTATCCAGATGTTCCTCCCTCAAATGGATCTATCCATGAATTGATCCACCTCCACCTCTACGACCATCAGATTATGATCCACATTCCATTAATTTTTAAGACTAATCCTGATATTCCTTAGAACTTGGGAGCCTCACTCCACTCATTGTAAGGAGATTCAATTTATAAAACATGTAGTTCTAACAAAGTATACCACATAAATGGAATTCCTCAATAATTCTAGATATGTGTGATTATAACTAACTAACCATGTGCATTAATTAAAAATAGGGACCCTATTCTTAAATACAGTAGAGGAGGTCGATTGTGGTGTCAAATGGAATCTCTTTCCACTTTCCAAATCGACTCCTCTTCATTCCGCTTCTTTTTTGTAAAGCCAATATCATTTCAACCAAGTAAAGAAGAATTCCCACCAACAATGAAAATTAAACATTAATAAATTTATACTATTAGATATCAACAAACCACCATTTTATATGTTTAAATATTGAAAAGGATGACTTATAACCACATATTAGGTTGAAGAGTCATTTCATATCATCGATCTTTGAGAATATTAGTCACAAAAATCATAGGTGAAAAGTGATGAAACTCATAAAAATTATTAACATACTCAATAATATTCTGATCAACCTATTGAAATCATAAGAACACACAATATTTTTATAAATTCATCATTTCAAGATAGTACTATAGGGGAAAATTTTCCTTTAATTTTATCCATTTAAGGTCCACATGCATCTACTCTTGAACAATTGAATCACACCTTGTCATTCGAGGTCCTTGAAGAATAAATGTTACACACATATCCATCATGATATTGGTAGTACCTATGAATTAAAATATCTTCTTTATATATTGAAACCCCTATCAATATTCATTAGTATCATTAACTCTGTCTAGGAATGGTGGCTCTTGCTAAATGATCTTCTGAAACTTTTCATGATTTGGGACCACACATGGTTCTCTATCTTGATCATGACTGGGACCTATTACATGATCTATTCCATGAAATTCTATCACCACTACCCTTATTAATATTTGATCAACATGTGGGGCTTATAGTAGAAAATTATTCAGTGCACCCTCTTAGAGATTGGATGGGGTTTTCCTAGAGGAAGGGCACATCAAAACTCAGTGAAAAAAATCATCCAAAAATGTAACCAATTCATGACTATATTACGCATACAATTATTAATTTAATATAGTGAATTTTATAAATAATAATGGAATTATAATTGAAATCCTTCCAAATATTGTTTTCGGGTTATTTGTTTGTATCACATGCAGTTAATCATATACGATGAGGTAATTAAATATGAAATCCAAAATATCATTCCCAATATCCTCTAGGCACTCAATGTGAGGAACTATGATTGTTTTCCATATTCCTTTAATACAAAATATCCCCATGTAAAAAAACTCTAAGTACCATTATACTAAAAAACCAATACTTTTTAATTCATAATCTTTGGGATCTAATAAAAAAATTACAAACAAGATTTGGGAGACCTATGTACCAAGCACCTAGGTTAAACCATTATATAAAAAACTGTTCTCTAGATCTCCACAGGTTACTAAAAGTTCCAGATATTATAGAAATAACTAATTTTAGAGTGATTGACTTAATAAGTGGTGTAATTAAAAAACACAAAAAACAAAATGATGGTAAATAAATAGATAGATGTAACATCGTTGAATAAAAACTCACGAGTAAGATACAAATACAATAGTTAGTTATAATGGAGAAAAAAATAAATGTATGAAATCGAATATTGAAATACAATTTACATGCTAATAGTCAACACAATAATCCAAAAATGAATACTATAAATCAACAAACCATGTCCATATGACCCAGGGTATCATACCACAACTTTATCACCAACATAAACCATGAAATGTATCATATGTGTATAAATATCCAAAATGTAATGTCCTTACATATCATGCATTAGAAAAATTGTATTGATAGACCTAGGCGGGATCATAGTGTGCCAGAAATAACTCCAGTATAATCTAACCAAATATTTTATTCCAATCCTATTCTAGAGAGACAAAATATACTTGTTTGAAAATAATAATATTTATGAACATAATTCCAATTTAATTAGAATATAAATACAGAATATTATTCTCAATATAATAGAAAAAGTAGGTAGTTAATTCAATGATTATTTTCTAAATAATACCATGGGTTGAAAACCTATGATTATTGAGGTTAGGGTTACCGAAATATCACATTATAAACTAGTGATTCCCCATTATTAGTAAATAAGGTATCATATTTTTAACAACTATAAATATTACACTAACATCACGGCAATAGATAGTGTAAATAGAGAATATTTGATATATCTATCCCTACCAATGTTCTTGGGGTTCTGATAAATTTTCATCAACGAAATATTTTTGGGTTGCCATTCCTTTTCATTAAATATTCCATAAGAAATAAATTTATAAGAATATTTACATTTAACTTTGAGAAATATAAATGATAAAAATTAATCATATTAGATCCATCAATAAATTGGAAGAAACTTGTATAATACCATCACAAGCCATTAAAATACCAATTGGGATAATATTATAATCATTAGTCAATATTACAATAGATATCAGATGGAACAACAAATCAAATTAAATCGAAATTGAAGGATACCTCTAAAATTTAATGTAAAACTAACTATAAATCCACACATAATCCATAAGGGGGATGTAAAACATTTAAAAACGAAATCACATTCCATAAAAACTATATAATTGGAATTAAAGGGCACTATTCATATAGAGAGTAGTGAAATCCATGAAATAGTAAAGGACAATCCAAAAATAGAGGAGCATAGAGGAAATCTTGGAGTTCACCTTGAGGAAACATGAAGGGAGACACTTCAAATATTTTTTGGACGAGAGAAGGAGATCATTTCATTAGTGATGAATATAATAAGTCATGTGGGGCAAGATTTTCGTTATATCGGTTAATCATCCATGAGGATAAATAAATCATTTCTTTATTTTTAATTTTTTTATGCAATAATGCTTGGAAAAACTTTTTTCCAAATTATGTGATAACTCTATGGGCCTCACATTCTACACATATGAACATTTACAGTTGGAATTTATAAATTTTTAAATTGTTTTCCAATTATATAAACCCCCTTTGTTAAATGTTTCTTAATTATTTCACAATTTTTGAATATTAATTATTAACAGTGGCCCCACTGTGCATTATATTTTGTTTTGAAAAAATTAATCCAATTTCCCTGAATAAATAAATAATTATAGGATAAATTTTAAATAAATAAGAATAAATATAAGATTATTGACAATTAGTTCATGGGTGTAATATGAATATATTTATTCCCACACACATAATGCCTATCAGCGTATCATGAGGGCCTCATAAGGACATGAGTGAGATCATATCACAACTACCAATGAAAAAAGACCCATATTAGCATTCTCATCAATGAATACCACTAGAACATCTTGGTTTCGATTGAAGGAAATGCTTAATTTCATTCTAATTACATAAAATACCATCAATATAAAGTAACAAAAGAAAAATACTTCTACCATAATTTTATAATAGAATATTGAAACATTTCTTCAGGAATGAAGACAAATATGGTTTAATATTGAAGTTTAAATTGGAGATAATCGATACATTTCAATGACCATTTTATGGTAGGAATATATTCTTGATTACACTACACAAACTCAATTACATATTTTTTGAAGTCACATAAGTACAATAAAATATCCCTTCTTTGCATTAGTGAATAGAATGTTGTCAGTATATCCTGATGGAAACCTAGTGGTAAGCACACATTCCTACACATTTTGAAGGGACCCATCAACTTACTCTAGTTGAAACATGTTATTATCATAAGAGGGACCAATCGTGTGAAGGTATTTCTGCACATTAAATAACCCTAGTGGCCTAGTAATTATCATACAAAAGGAATTTTAGATGGGGAAAGAAAAATGTACAAGGGAATGTTCATATGTATACCCTAGTCAACGTTAGTGTTCTTGGGGAATCAATCCATTACTGATAGTATGAATTAAAAATTTTAAATTTTTTTCATTTATCAGAAGTAAAATTAATATTTTTATTTAATCCCCATGTTATTTCCAAAAACAGCTCCATAGGTCCTACCCAAAGTTCATTCCATGAATGTTATCCCTATAGAAATATCAATATCGATCATGAAAACTCATTCCATGGAAAGAGATGTTAAAATATTCCTCATTTCCTAATGATCAGATGAAATTATTTTCCTATTATTTCCAAAATATAAAGTAAAATCTACAATGAAGTCCCTCTATAGTGTATATGATGTGGGAGTCCTTCTTGTAGATAGAAATTAAGATATAATGGTAGTTCTACTCATGATGGTCATCATTTCATAGGTGTTATCCCCAATGATATACAATTTTGATAAGAATATCATCCACATTTCAATGATTCTTTTTTAATACCCTTAAATCAAGTGGTAGTCATTATACTATGTCCTGTAAATCTAAGTTCCCCATATTTGACTGGTGATATCGCTTGTTAGATGGAAGAGTTAATAAAACATCAGTTTTCATCTATTCCACCTTAGTATTGTCTAATATTTTAAATTTTAGAGAAAATTGTAAATAATTTTACTCCTCTCAATGGGGATTTTCGGAATGATTCAGTCTGATCATAATGTTTTGATGAATGTCTCAACAAATATAAAGAGAAAACTATGATCTTGTTGTAGTAACTAGCTATTTATGATATTCCATTGACATTATATATCATGGACACATATCAATATGAGAGTCTATAAATTTTTGATGAGGAATGAATATAATGTATTTTTTTAAATATATGGGTGACTCATAAATAGATGAAGGAGAAATATCATTATTACACAAAATATGAAAACAACATTGAGACAATAGGAGTGATATGATATAAAATTTACTTGAATTACATTTTAGTTTAATGACACCCAATGTAGGAAATTATATTTGGATACCTTTAATGTGTATTCTATAATACTTTTGTGACACTACATTATTTTATTGTTTATGATATATCTAATGTAAATAAAAAGGTATTGTTAATCATAAAGAATAGAATTTCATTGTACTAACCAGTTTAAAGACTCTTATTTAAATTAATACAGACAATTTAACTTCCTCTAAGTATGTCTTTTCACTATGATATACACATACTTGTTAGAGTACCATAAAGATTGAAAACATATCTAAATATCATAAAAAATGAACTTGATGTGAGAGATACATTAACAAGCTCATTTATCATTTAACTAAAATGGTTGAGTGAACTGATTGTCTAATTAAATTGAAACCATTATCTACTGTTCTAATTTCAACATATATTTACTCATACTTGATACACGACTTTAATGATAACTATTATTAGAGTTAATCATGAAATAAAATTAGATGTATTAGATACCATTGTAATAATATGGGAACAACCCTATTCTATAGTACGGGGGGAATTTTTACCACAACCACCACCTAGGGAAACATCAAATGACTATAGAGTATAGCATTTTATGGATGGAAGAACCAAATAACCGCCATATTGTTGGGTTATTAGAATTCATAACACAATATACTTTTTACAGTAATAAAATCATGACTTCGGTTGGGTGGGAGAAATGTCACAAGAATGACCTTCAAAATTTCTCCCATTAGATAATCGATATTATGCTTTTAGGGTATCCCAATAATGAATTATAGATTTTCTATCAGGATTATCACCCATAAATAAATTCATTTGGATAATTGGATTGATTAAGAAAAACATCGTAGTGGATACGAGATAATATGATATTCCATGAATGGAATTGTAATAAAGAATTTTCAATTTCATGTTGATATATATCTAAGAGACAAATAGTTCCCAAACCTTATAATGAAGATATTTTTTCTGATGGCATTGGATGTTTCATTATAACTGACACTATAGATGAGTTAAACATAATAACACCTCATAATTTTAATATATGATTAATTTAAAAAAAAACAAATATATTTTATAGCATTCTATACACACAACACCAAACTAGAACTGAATTGTGTTATGTTTAAACTGTTAATAGATTTCTATTGAATTAACATGAATGGATAGGTCAAATAAATTTATGAATTATTTATTAAAACATAATGAAGGATACTTATACTATAAATTAAATCCAATTCTTATAGATAAAATGAGTAATATGGTCATTTTATGATTAGAAAAGATTTTTTTAAATATTATCATTTTATAGTATATAAAATTTATTTCATGAAACAACTAATGAATGATGATATAATTTATTTTATAAGAATATTTTGTTGATGATAATAGGTAAATAAAAGGAAATATGAATGATAAAGGATAATATTCTAAAAATTTGTTTTCAAATATGATAGTTTTTCACCATATATCGCATTTTCATTTCAAAGTTAAATTGAAAATTTTAGAAATTTATTTTTAAAATATTAAAATATTTTCCATATTCATAACAATAATATAATATGAATATGATTTTTTGAGATTTTTTTAAGATGCATTATTTTTATTCAATTTGTGTAAAATATTGATTTCATAAATTACATGAATTTTATTACATTTTTATTATATAAGTATGAATTGGAAATTAATGAAGCAACATTGAAATAAAAAAACATATTTTGTATAATTTACAATATAAATTTAAACATTATTATTTATTTGAAAAGTTATTTTTTATAATTTAGAACATAAGTAATAATTTCTAAAAATTATTTTAATTAACTACGCATTTTAAAAAGATATTAATTTTCATAACATTCATAAACTAAATCTGTTGAAATGGATTTAAAATTTAAAATCAGTGGGTAAAAATTTCAAATAAGGATCAAATTATTTTAGGCCTAAATATCAATTTACATTGGGTAAAAACATGTTATTATAGTAGAAGCTAAAATAGTGAAATTAATATTTCAAAGGGAAAAGGGCTTTAAAATGATAAGAACATGTCTAGAATTGAAAGTAATATTCTTGGATATACCTTTTATCTTTCAAATTCCAATATTGTCTATTTTTAGTGACACTTTATGTGTTTAACTTGTTCCCTATTTATTTTATGTTTATATATTTACAGAAAATACATTCTCACCACTTATAAAATGGGCCTCTCTATAGACCTTCATGAAAATACTAAAAATTATGTTTCCAAATTAAAATATACAATTTTTAAATACTATAAATTAAAAATTAATTATATTGAGAATATTTTCCCGTTATATTAACCCATGCCACCCACTTCTACGAGATCTTCCAAGGAAATCTCATAGTTCTCAATATGAGTACTCATTTTTACAAAACATATTTCTTTTCTATATTTATTTTATAATTATAATTTTAATATTCCTACATAGTGATGTCAGTATTACTTCTATACTTAATTATATTATTTTATGGTTTTAATCATTAATAATTGTTTTTAGAATCTATTATGAAATACAAAACCTTAATATGTGTATTGTGTGGACCTCCACCTCTATCATGCAATGTGATTTGGTTACATTCTCCACCATAAAATTCTTGTTTAAAATGGAACTTGTTAAGAAATTGTTTTATTTTTTTCATTATTAGGATTTTAAAAAATGAAAACATATTACCATTGTCTCCCATTCTGTGGATAATGAAATATTCAACCATGACTTGGGGACTACCACCTCTATGGAACGATTTATTTCCATTTTTATTTTCATCACCGCATTACATGGATTACCTAGAGGATGATATTAATGGATAATGATGATTTATATTATTTCATTTTTCTTCTATTTAAAATTTGAGAACCCATTAATTATATGATGAATAAATAATTATCTTTAATTGAATCATTTAAAATGAAGTAGAATTGAAGAATGTGAGCTTTTCACTCTATGAAATGATATTAAATAAATAATAATATTATTATAAATATATTATATTATAATATATCACTCCAATAATAAAAAAATATTATAATTGTTCCCCTTATATAATAAGATTACAACTAAACCACCTAACACTCACCCAATAATCATTTAAGGTGCGTGTTTGGGATAATTAAACAACCTATTTGAAAAATAATATTCCTTTATATGATGGATGGATATGAGAAATTATTTATTCGTATAATGTGATATAAAAATTTAAATTATTTTTAATTGATTCTATTATGGTTATACTATTATTTTAAAAATTAAATAAGAAATCACTATTTGTTCATTAAGAAACACTAAAACAAACTAATTATCTATTTGAACCTCATCAATCATGACATAAAATTACACGAAATGAGATTATATATTTATAAAAAAAACATTGATCATCCATTATAGTACCATTAATTATCTTCTAATTATTATATGGGTCCAAAAAATGAATACCAATATGATTTATAGAAAACTAGTTCAAAGTGAATATGATTATTTACACTCAGTGTTGAAAATATGTAAAAAACAACATATATATAGAAAATGATAAAAAATTAATAGTATAAATGGTTATAGTTTTAAATAATGTACATTATTATTAATTTAATTGATAAAAATAAATTATTTTGGATGTTTTATTCAAGTAAAAAATGATTCACGACTGAGGTTAGGGTTTTTACCACAAATTACCATCTTTCAGACATGTTTAGTATCATGTGCCTAAATTAATTTTTACGGTTTTTATACTTCTTATATGAGATTAAATACCCTTAATTATATCTTAATAATGTTATTTGAAGTTATATTACAATATCAATCTTTCATGTTTATTGATTAAATAGTTACTAAATCTATAATGGTTTTCTTGGTCTCAATTATAATTCTTTGAGACATTATGCATGTAATGAAAAATTATTCCTTCATATATTTTTCTATTTATTTAATATACCATTAATTTTATATGAATAATTTCAATGCAATTCCATGGATTAACTAAAAAATCACTATAGTTTATTCAAAATCTCTTTGAAAAAGTTTTATTGTAGTCCTATGACTTGTTGGAAACTCTATTTTCATTCGTTAAGTTGTGATCATTTACAATAACTCACTTCATATATGATGGGTAATATTTCCTCATTTATTTTATTATATATTATTCATTCATTATATATATATGTAAAAAATTATTTCTTTTTCAAAATTTTCATGCTTCATGGACTATGATGCCCATAATAAATATTGATTGCTCAATTCTTTTTCCATTCGGCTATAATGTTTCATCATGTAGTTTTTTCCATGATTGCAAATTATCACACAAAAAATGTATTATATGTTATTTTATAATCACATTTTTTAAAATTATGTTTTAATAAAAATGAATTTGTAATACTCTTATTACAATTTGAGTTTTCAAATTAATACTATAAAAATATTAAAAATAATTTTCCCTTACACCTTTACATGTTTTATTTTCCCCCCTTCATTTATACAATGTAGTATTCATTCATTTTTTAGGATTCATTAATTGAAATTATTATAGAATTAATGGATATTTATGGCTGCATCACCACCTCTTAAAAATAAACATTTTAATGTGGCATGGAATTTTTTATTTTGTGTAAATATTAATATTCCTTTGAAAATGATATTCTACGTTTTCAATGGGGATGTATTAGGTTTCAACAGTTCAATTTTTTTCCATATTCATTATGATCATGATATTCCCTCAATAAATTAATTATACACACATTACCTTATACTATATAAAAATCTAATTTTTCAAATTCATATTGGATTATGTTCTCATAGAAATAAAATTTACTTATTTAAATGAAGAAATTTATTAGCATTCAATTTTTCTTAAGACCAATAAATAAGATTTTTTGGAAAGTTGAAATTGTATTATTTTATTTTCCACATATTTATCTAGATGGATTATGAACATGTTATCCCCTTTATTGACATGGAAAAATATATTGATATTGTGGATTATTATTAACTATTGAGAAAAGTTTTATAGGTGCCGAAATTTTATTTCATTCATTATATGGATAACCATGTTATTATCTTTAAGTAGTTCCATAGGGAGTGTTATGAAAATTATTTGAGAATAATATGGGGAATTAATTTGACTTAATAAGGTTAATGGTGTAGAATGAAACTGTATATCCCGTCGATGCATCAAGAGGACTCATCAAAAAAGGTTGGTTTTTGTTATATCCATATTCCCATTTTAGGATATTTCCATTGATTGAGGCTTTGATATGCTATTTTTAATTTCATAAATTATCTATTCCATATACTCAAATTTATTATAATTGATATATTTTAATTCAATTATTTTCATTTATATAGAATTCTCTCAGTTATAGTTGGTTGTAGGTTCATATTGTTTATATATCCCTGATATAATATTAATTCCATGATTATTCCATGATTACCTTAGGACTATGTTTCCCTTATTTTGATGTTAAAGATAACCCCTTATGTATCTATTTCCCTTGGTTATGATTAATGGTATTAAACATGATATGCCTAATAGGAGAGAATGTGTATATAATTTTTGGGAGATTTTGAATTCAGATTATGGATTAATTATGTTCATATATATTGGAAAACACAACCATTAGTTGAGAAATACATGGGATTTATTAGTTTATGTTTTGTCAATCCAAGTATGAAATATATGTGTATATGGAACCGAGTGTTAGAGTGAGGGTGTGGGGAATCAAAAACATGAATCAAAATAAGGGAAAAGAATGGGGATGATTTGTGATGAAACATGAAAAAAATTATATTCATAAAAAATATGTGCATACTCTGCACTAGATACGCGTTCAAAATTTTTGGGTTCCCTCAAATGCTCAGTTACTACTTCTATTATGATCCCTATTTAGAGGAAATAGAAATAGTGTTGTCACATCCCACCTATTATCGATTAATTTTATCCTTCTATATTATAAGAAAAACATTGTCAACAAAATTCATCATTAAAGAAGTTAATATGAATCAATATATAAAAAATCATGGGTAATATTCCCATTCAATATAACATGAATGAATAGAAACAAATATAACCTTTTGGAAATCTCACTCAAAATAAAAAGGAATACCTACAAACAAAAAGAAAAATTCAACCCTTTCACTAAACTTGGATCTAAATGACCAGTTTATCTGGATTTAGTGGTTGAGGAATATCAGGACTTCCCTTTATTGGGATATAACTATAGCCATACTAACTATGATAAATTAGGATATCCATTACTTGTTCTCAATAGTAAATGCATGCAATGAGACTATAAAAAATATTACTCCCCGCAAGAGTCTGGTTATCAACTATCCCACAATAATTTATTAGATCCCACTAATTTATGACAGCTCAAATGAATTATATGGAATTACATAGAGAACCAATGAAACTATAGATGAATATTTATCCTTGTGGGTGGATGTAACTCATCCCCCACACAAATTTCTAAATCATATATTATTATATTTCAAATTAACTAGTGACTCAAATCATAATCTTAAACATTTTATATCTATATCTGGCCCCATGATGTGAAGATATGACCAATAAAAGGTATCTATGATTATAAGTATTATACAAACTCCAGAAGGACCCGCGTCTATATATATTTCCATCTTTCTGTCTGAGTCCATGCTTGACATGGTTAACAAAATTCCAATAATTTACCAATCAATATAGCTCGATTATGATAAATAAATAAAAACATCGACCTGTCATATTAAAAATATCTTACGAATGATAGGGTCTAAGTCTTTATTTCCAAATGAAATTTTTTAGCATACTTCTTATCCAAAAATCACCAATAGAAAATATAATAGAAATATTTATAGAGAATTTTTATTATGAATTATAGACACTATTTTTAACAACCCACGATTTTATGAAATATTTATATTTAATAAATTTAATTTCATTGATAGCTTGTGTTTCATACAACACCGAGTTTTAACAAACCACAATATAATATTTATATTATTTCTCAAACATTACCAAAATATCATAGTAGTTAAATAGGAGGCTATCAACTGGACTAACAAAATTATGTAAAGTATATGTATTAAATATTAATAAAATAAATTCACTTGTTATAACATTATTATAAATTAATGTATAAATAATGATATGAAAATAAGTGAAGTGTTTTTCTGAAGAAATGTTTTTTACACCCATGATATTTTTAAAATAAATAAGTTAGTATAGTTTTCTTGGTGAATTATTTGAATGAATTTAATATATTGTTTATTTACTCGAATTTTTTATCATTCATATAATATTTTCTCTAATTATCCCATAATAATAAATAATGGTTCATATTTAAGAAATTTAATTATTTTCTTAAAATTAGTTTCATCGTGTTCTACATACCTATTTTAAATAATATAGCCCATTCGAAAAAATATATTTTAAAAAAATAATTTAGTTAAAATCTTCACGTATAAATTAGATATGGTTTAATTTTTTATAATTTTTTGAAATTATTAAATTTTCAATAAATATACGAAAATACAAATTTTTATTGAATACTAAATTTCTATTTCAGGTATTTATAAATTTAAAATATATTTTAAAATACTATAGAAGAAAAAAAGATAAAATATATTACAATTAATCTGGTTTAGGTAATTATAATAAATTAAATATTGAAATTTAAGATTATATATTTTTATACTTATTGATATTTCAAATTGCAAAACTGCATTTTCCTCATGTAAACAGGTTTTTATTTTAATTAAAATTCCAAAAACTCTATGAAATGAATTTGAAAACATGGATTTAATATTATTTATCAATATAGTTTATATTATATATTATTTTAATATTAATCATTGGTTATAAATATTAGAAAAAAATAAAAATTAATGTATGTGAATGAGGTTTAAAAAGAGTGTATTTTTCATTATATACAGTTGTGATAAAATTAATTATCATCACAAATTGGGTCACTAAATAATAAATTTGATTTCTTATTTTGATTATGTGGTTCCAAATTATCTAATAATAAATATTCTAATAATATTCTAAAATTATAAGTAAAGAAGGTAAATATAAAATACAAGTTAACACGGGGAAAAATAAATTGTTGAATCTCAGTAAACATAGAGGTTACGGAACAACATTAAAAAACATGTATTTTCTATTGTTTTTTTTCTGAACTATATCAACCCTAAAAGAAATTATTTATAAAATATTGAGTTAGAAGTAATGAAAGTGAATTCCCATTATTCAATAGATTCTGATATTTAAATAGACGGCACTCCTCATAAATTATTAAAGGGGACTGATTGTCCTCACTTATTCAGACAATATAATCCATTTTAATCAAAACTATCCATACCAAAGTTGCTAGTAAATATACTTACTCATATTATAGGGCTTATTTTCTTCACAAATATTAAATCATAGGGTTCATAATTAGATATCGAATGGAGGGTTTTCTATGAAAATGTATGTGTCATCCTGAAACTCTTTGTTTTATAATTATTATCTTACCAACATAATTAATGAAAAAAAAATAATAACAAAATTATATACCACATAATTACACGTTACTATGTTTATATAATACCATATAGATTTATCCTCTTCTATAAAAAGAGATAAAAACTGTGGATTGTTTCTAATGTTGACAACCACCTCCCATGCTGATAAAATTTGTATTCAATCACCACCTCTCATGAAAGGATATAATTATTTATATAAAATATATATATACAAAATGTATTAATAAATTAATAATAATTCTGAACTTATAATTTCACATTTAACCTCATTCTTTTTCATTCCATATAAATATAATGACATCGCTTGTGTGTTCGACAAACTCCACCTCACAAAGAGATTTGATTCTTTTTTTCATAAACATTAAATGGAAGGTAGAAAACATAAATTTGATGAATATAAATGATATATATATAAATATAATTATTCAACAAATTTTATACATTATTTAAATTTTTTTAATTCCATGCGTTGTTAAATGGAAAATAATTCATGAGTTTGTAAAACCTCATTTCTCCACGAAAGTTGTAAATTATTTTTCATATATAAATTTTATTTATTTATATAAAAACATTTTTAATAGATAAATATTTAATATATATTATCTTTAAAATTATATAAATGTTTAATTCGTGATCAATTAAAATTTACTAAAAATATTATTCTAAAACAATCATGAAAAACGAAGTAGTTATTTCTCGAAATGTGATTTTACCAAGGAAATGTTAAAAATCTGTAATAAAAGGTAATAAGTAAATATTATAAGATATGTTGTATATAATTATTTTTTTATAATATATTTATAATAATAATATATTTATTACACAGGTGCTTCGAAGATGTAAGAAGGAATTCATGACTTAAGATAATGGATTTCCAATCACTTCTTATTTCTGTGAGACACATGCCTTATACAAAACCCATTTCTTATGTGTGCCATATATTCAACACCATTGAAATTTTATGTCAATAATATACATATTTAATTATATTTAATGTTTACTAGGATGTTATCCATTTTTGTGTCTTATGAATAAAAATTTTCCCATGTTGTATGGTTTTTTTATCTCACTTTCATTTTTGTGACAAACATTCTTTATACATTCGTTATTTCTTGTTTTGGATTATATACTACCCCATTAAAATTTTATATTTTGAATTTACTTATTTTAATTATATTTATAAATTCATGTGATTTTATTATTTTATGGTTCTTACGATTAATAACATACCAAAGCGGTTATGTATTTTGATCAAACATGTGTTTCTATTGGTGAATTGGAATATACACCACTTGACTCTTATATGGGGTGTATATAGTTCCAATGTAAACATTTTATGATGATTAATATGTTTTTTTTGCAACATAAATGTCAATATTTTGTTATTTTTTATGGTTATTACAATTCATGAGTTAACATTATTGAAAGTCTTGGTTGTTATATTCTCAATGTTTATCCATATTGTTTATGATTATACTTCTGATGATGAAAAGATTTTTTTGAAACCTTTTATTTATTCAATGGGTTATGTTATGATTAAATGATGAAATTTTTCGGAAGGTTCTGTTATGATGAAATGCTTATGGAACACATTTATTCTCATGGGTTCTATTTTGATTGAATTTTTTTTCAAGGGGAATAAATAAGTATAATTGTCATTACATTATAGTTGGGACCATTATAACCCAATAATTCATTCTCTATAATATTATATCTCATGAAAAAATCATAGGAAAAAAAATTAATTGTGTTATATGATTAATGCAATATGGAAAATAGGTGTTAATGCATGATATATTAAAAATTTGAAAGAATATTATGATCCCGGATAAATTATGATCTTATGGTATTAGATTTAATTGTTTACATATTATATTTTTTCTATACATATGATGGTGTCACACTTTTAGTACATGAATTTATATCACATGACTGGTTTACGATTATTTCGCATTCAATGATCAATGTATTTTGAAATGTTATTCAGTTATTCTATAGACCATTATTAAGATCCTTGATAGATTATGTATGAACATTTTAAGTTATATTCGTAATATCATACCATTATTCTTATTTGATGCATTCAATTTTTAGTTCATTGATATAACCCATATTTACCCTTACTAAGCCTCTATGATAAACCTTTTTAATGTTTCCTTTCCCTAGGTTATGATGAAAGTCTTAAGTGGTGTATATTTTTTAGGAGAACTAATGTAGAAGATCATTATATAAGACATTAAAGATCATTCATAATATAATAATATTGTTTCAGTAGAACATAAAGACACCAAACCATTACAGTCATCAAGAGTTTATGTGTAAAATATATTGAAAGTTCCTAATATTTTATTTTATATTTATGATAGAAATGTATGGTTCAGTGGGTATCAGAGAATGGTTTAGTCAGCCTTTTGAAACTAGGATGTGAAAACATTAGGATTATCCTTAGGGATATATCTAAGGATATGTCTTGTGATATGTCAATTGATACATTTAACGATAAGTTAGAGTAGAAGAAAATGTCTCGGAATTTTGGTGAACGATAGTGTTAGTAGTTTCTAAGAAAATGAATCCCTACATGGATACTACAATTAGATAGGGAACTAGAATAGATTTAAAAAGTGTTAAAAACATTGAAAATGGTTCATTGTGTTGGACTGAATCATCCTCTAGTTTATAAAACCATTACTTACTTTACACATAGTTAGATGCCCCTAGGGGATATGTTATGGAAATTCAAAAAAATAATTAAAAACATGAAGCATGTGAATAAATGATTATCATGAGTGTTGTAGCATAAAAAATGCGTATCATTGATTTAAAATGGGATCTCATGATTTAGAAATCATATCATATTTTTTCCATTATTATATGTTTTCCCACTAAGAGTATTCTCATGTTATGATTTTTGGTTATTGTCAATTGTTGGAACCTGAAAGAACTGGTTAAATATTGAATCTGATAAAAAATGTTATAAAAAGAAACTAACTGGGATTATGACTAGAGTGAGGGATATTTCAATTGTACATAATCAGTTATAATGACATATTATTTACAAATTTCACCTTAACAATTTCTCAATATTACAAAATAAGAGAGTGATAATGGTTTATATGAATTCAGGTGGTGGAGATAATGAAGGATTAAATATTCGATTTCTTTTTTATAGAATATGGGATAAAGTACTATAGTGAATATCATCAATTATTGATACGATATTTTATGAGTAGATAAGAATAGAAAATAATAAGTTATTATCAAGGAAAAAAATGATGTCTTTTGTTAATGGAATGGTTGAAAATAGTTATTTCACTTTGGAATCATAAATGGTTGAATTTTATAAATATGGAATATATGGTAATTATGAAAAATGATTTCTTAATGTGAAATATCAAAAATAGTATCATAATAGTGGTACAAGTAATAGTTTTATTATTTATTATAAAGAGACTATAATTAAATATGAATAGAAATATGGTTTAATGAATATGATGATGAATCCCACTTAATGGGATAATACAGAAGTGGTGTTATTAATGTTTATAGGTATACTAACCCAATAATTATATTATATGAATCATTATATATAAAATAATTATTCTGTTGAATTTTTTATTTGAGGGATTTTTAATATATATTGAATGGCTCTAATGACCTAGAAAAATGATTTAATTTAAAGGTGATATTTATAAAAAAACAAATGATTAAAGGAAATATCACCCATAACATGTTGATTATATTGAGATAATGGTCTTAGATTGTATTAATAAAAGATTTATATTGATAAAGTAAATTGGATTGTATAGATGAACTTGAAACATAATAATGATTTGTTGTAAAATTGGTTTATCTTATCATTGATGGAGTTTACAAATTTTTTTGATTAATGTAATATATTAATTAATATGTGGTTTTATTTATTAAATGAAGAGTTATGTTTGTATTCATTAAGGATTTATGGTAATTCTTATTATTACTTTATTTCATTAGAATATATGACCAAGGTATCCACATAATTGGTATGTAAAAATTAAGAGTTGTTATATGATATTTGGGAGATTAATGTCAACTTTATTTTCAAGCATTAGTGACCTTATTTATACTTTTTTGAATTTTGGAAGGGTTTTATGATAAACCATTAGTGAATGGATTTAAATGAACATTGGATTACGTTTTATAGATCAATATAATATTTTACATTTTTATGATTTATCCATATTGGATAACATTTTTAACAATTATGGAATTGATGATAACTAGATATTGAAGGAATTACATGTCATTATTTTATGGATCAGTAGATCCATTAATGCATTAGGTAGGAAAAATTAATATTAAATACTCATATTTTTTATCGAAAGAGGGGATTTGGTTAGAAATTTATTGATGGATGATATTATAATTTTCATGTAAGTATGTTTCAATATGTTCATATAATAGATGTTAACTGAATATCATATCATTTTAAAAATGATGTTGTTGTAAAAAAGTTATTCACTTCTGATAAAATGATGGCTTCTCTTTACTGAAAGGAATATTGGTATAATGTTATCTCTTAAATGGATTTTCTATTCAAATCCATTTTTCAGTTAACAATAATGTTATTAAAATTTTTGAACTAATGTTTTTTATTTAAATATATCCTCGATATTTAAATTTTTATCATTTTAAGAAGAATTTTTATCAACCCTATTAAAATGTTATTTTCCGTACAAGATTATTTTTAAATTAAAACACTCTTATGATAAAGATTGAGTTTAAATTGAATGGGAGAAAAAAAATATTCAGGTATATTATTAAACATTAATATATATTGAATTATTATTTGTTCAATTACATATTATTTTCTTTCAATATATTTCATTACATGGAAGAACGAGATTTTGAAACCCAAAATATACTGTTAATATTATTATTCAAACCTTTTCATTATAAAGCAACTTGTAAATTGGAATGTATGAATATGAATACATAAATTATGAAAATTAAAATTTTTAGATATTAATAAAAATAATATGTTTTTAGCCATTTAATATATTTAAAAGTAAAAAATATCATTTGAAAAGAAGGAAATGTTTTTATGAAGAACTATTTTTATGGCCATGAATTGATTATTTCATAAGAAATTAAATTAGTCATTAATGGGGAATTATTTTAATATTATTTACATATAAAATAAAATCAATTTAATATTTTTTCATTCATGAAATATTTTCAAAAATCATTTTATTACTATAAATCACTTTTTTTAAATGTATTTTATCTCAAAAGAGTTTCATTCTATTCATCACTTCAATTTTAATACTAAATTTTCCCACTTTTAGAAAAAAAAATATTTTAAAAAATTAATTAAATTTTTTCAATCATAATGGAAAAATTATCATTCATTGAATTTTTGAGAATTTTCGTAAAAGATTAATTTTTTAATGAATTGTGGGAAATATTATTTTGATTGAAAACAACCTTTTCCTATAATGTATTTACTATGGTAAATTATTTTTTAAAATTGATTAAAAGAGAAATTATAAAAATTATATTATAATTAACCCAATTTTATTCCTTATAATCAATTTAATATTTAATTTTTATATTATAACATTTATTACAATGAAAAATTTTCTTTGGAAAATCAATTTTTCATTGTGACATCAGGTTTTATTTAAATTTAATTTAGGCCAGGTTTGTTTAATAAATTTCATAAAATTTAATACATAAATAAAATAAGAATATATTTTAGAAAATATTAATTTTAAAAGTATTCATAAATATTTTTAAAATTTATTAAAAAATAATTAATGTAGTTATGGTTAAAAAAAGGGTTTTACACATTACATATGAATGTTATAAAACAAATTTCTAATCCACATAAGATCATTAATTTTAAAATATTTTTTTCATTAATAATTATTATGTGCATATTATATAATAATTCACATTTTAAATGTATTTTAAAAGGATTAATTACCATGGTATATCAATAAATTAAACTTACCATGGTGAAAGAAATGGTAAAAGTGGATAAACATTATTGATAAGTATCAACATGTTCTATCATGTTTTATTTGGAGTTTTGGATCAACCATATCATCCCCCCATGTTCTATATTTGGAAAAAAATTAGATTCATGTCATGAAAATTACATTGTCATTGTTGAATATTTAATGGAATTTACAAAGAATTTCACACCACAATAATAAAAAGGAATCCTCCCCCCCCCCTCAATTCTTTACACATAAAATTCATCTTTTCTTGACTAGCCCCATCCAAAATATCCTTCCATAAAAAAATAAATGTTATTAAGCCTCTATTCTTTCCAAAATTACAATCATAGGGCTTCCAATAAGAGATCTAACTCAGCCTTTTCAAAATGATGTAATATGTCTTTACTAAACTTTTTTTATTTTTTTCCCACACATCCTTAATTATTATAATAGTAATTAAAATATAAATCAAAATTATCTAAAATATAATGAGGTGTTAATATGTTTATGAAATTATTTATATCTGTCTCCACTTCCATTTAATGAGAAATGAAGTCGTGTATCAAGTATATTGTGTACTATAGCCATGAAAACGGATATAAATCATTTGCTACCACCACCACTCATGAATGGATATAATGGTGGATTTAGGATACATATATGATATTAATAGAAAAAATATAATTTATTAATGATTATAAAAGATAAACCTTCTTAATTGTCATTATGTGGGAATACGATAATGTTACTCATGTGTATGACAAACTACCACCCTACAAAATGATGTGATTCATTTTTCAGAACATCTTTATGTGAAATTTAATAAGATTAAATTAAATTATTATTAGTGATATATATTAAATAATATTTAATATTTAATTCTGTTATATTATTTATATTCATTTTGTTCCATCCATCGATAAAATTGAATCAAATTTCATCTATACATACTATGTAACATCTTCAAGAATGTTGTAATTTATTTAAAATATCTAACATTGATGGATTCATCTAAATAAATTATAATTAAATATATAAGATATATTTACCATGGAAAAAATTATAGATAAAATGGTACCTTGATCAAAGACAAATGATCAAAAATACAAAACCAAAACACACATGAAAAATAAGTTATTATTATAAGAAACATGATTCTAATAAGGAATTATTAATTAATATGTAATAAAAGGTAATATGTAAATCACATATGGTATGATAAATATAACTATCTTTATAAAATTGATTTCTAATTAGCTTAAATTTGTTATAATTTAATTCAAAACATGTGTGAAGGATTTCATGATTAAAGGTAACTGATTTCTATTATCTCTTTTATTTTTTGGAGTCACATTCCTTATACAGCTGTTGTTTATTTTTTCCATATAGACCTACCAATTGAAACTCATTATTTTCATGTTATTCAATGTTTTTTTATTTTAATCTTCAATATTTATTGGATTCCAATGTTTCATAGGTTCTAAGGGATTTTTATCACACTTGTATTTAGCTGGGATGCATGCATTAAACGCCACATGTTTGTATTTTGTGGGCTCTATATTAACCTATTAACATGTTACATCATTATTATCGTTATTTTTTGGAATTTTAAACTATGTTTTTTGGTTATTAAATAATAGATCTTATGATTACAATGATATCAATGAAGTAAGGGATTTATGAAACCGTATTATTTTTGTTGGACACATTCCTAATACACCACTTAATTATCATTAGGGGTGTTTATATATCCGATGAATTTCTCTCATCATTTATACTGTGATATTTCGTTGGGTAATTATGCTTATATATATGTTTATTTATTTGATTTTTAGTTCCATGTGGCACAAATATTTATGATTTTCATAATGTTATTGGAAGAAACTATATCATCCACCAATGAATTGAGTAACGTATTATATCTCATATGATACATATCTGAAAAAATAGGTTGTGCATGACATGCTATGGGAAATATGATGATGTTCTTGATCCAGTATTGGAAAAAGGACATGATTCCTTATCCATTATAAAATTGGAAAATAGGTATTGATGCTTGACTTTTTATGATTTGATAACCTGATATATTATCCTTAACCTAGGAAATGTGTTCTATATTTATGATTATGACACACTTATATGACATGAAAGCTTGGATCATGATTGATTTATGATGATTTATCTCCATTATGATCTGTTTCATTAAATTATAATTTCTTTTTTCACGAATCCTATTATTGATCCATTATATATTGGGTATAAACTGTTTATGTTATATTCAATATCTCTAAACATTACTCTTATATTATTCTTTCATGTGATCATCGATTAACAATTTCTAAGTTTACCCTAACAAGGAATCTGATATCAACCTATATTATGTCTCTTTTCCCACGGTTATGAAGAGAGGATTAATAATGTTTTGTCTATGAGGAGTTATAAATTTGATAATATTTATCCGAGACGTTGAAGATATTTCATGAGATATGAATATTTTTTAACATGTATCCATAGACACTAATATATTTTTTTCCTCGGATGTGTATTTGTGAAATGTATATAATATTCTTTTAAAAATATTTATATTGATGTATGAATAATTTGGGCTATCATACCATTCATCCTACTCAAATACCATAGATGATTCCAAGGTCCCACATTAGTGGTATAAAAGTTAGAAGACACCATTAAACAGAATTAGGTGAAGTATAGACCAATATTATATGGTTAGGGAAAGGGGAATTGAAAACTATGAAGTGAGATATGTATTCTTATGCTAGCTCTATACCTAGATATTGTTCTAAAATTCATGTAATCCCATCTAGTATAGCCTCATGAAATGTAGAAAAACCATCAACATCCTAATTTTTAATAAATAATAGATATAGAGACCAACTATTAGAAGACAAAAATAATGAATATTATTCTTTATGAAAATTGTGGGGTTCTTGGAACAACATCGTAACTATGGAGAATAACCTACTGAAACAATAATATCATAGAAAATATAATGAAGATTGTCTCAATTCCTAAAACAACTAATTCTACCTACATCGAATGTTGATTCACACCATCCAAGAGTTTTTTTTCAATAGAAAATACATTCATCAATATTTTTTTATTGGCATATAATGCTAGAAAATCCAACAATAGAATTGGATGGTGTTTCGTTCATCCCATTATATTGGTAAGGATAATGGAAGGAAGGTGTATTGCCCCGACCCTCTTTACCCAGATTCGGTGCATTATTACATAACATTGGAATGATCACAAAATATCATGTCTCGAAAGGCCGATTAGTTTAGTAGCCTTGGAAACACTAGATACATTCATAAAGTTTACATGACACCTTAAAGTGAAAACTACAACAACATCTTCTCTTAATAACCCCTCATACAATCCCAAAAGGTCATTCATAAAATAATTCTTCACATCCTGGAAAAAATAAAACATTGAAAAGGGTGAGATTAGATGCTCACTAGGGATAACAATATAACGAAAACATTCATAAATAAACATAAACATTTAAGGCAATGTGTAACTAAAATAAAAGCCTTTTACACTTGATCTTCATAATAATATGGAAGAAATAAAATGAAATAATTCCATTTACTTTTTCACATGGATATTCTACTAATCTAATAATAACATGCAATATCAATAACCACTTTCAAAATGAAGGAATGCATAATTCCAGTCTATCATAACATCATAGTAAAGGCCATGTTCCCATACTACAAATAATATTTTTCAAGGAGTTGTTCGAAGACACTAGTTTGTCTAATGAGACACACTGATGCATCAAGGAGCTAAAATAGGATCCACCTATCTCTTATTAAGTAAAATTCATTCCTCATATGAATAAGTTTAATCATAACATAAACTTTTGTATTAAAACTAGCATACGAAATGTCAATATTTTCTCCATAAACCCTAAATGTTATAAAAAACACAACCACGGACAATCATATCACATAACCCTAAATACAATATGGATGTTTTGTATCATAATAAAACAAATTCAAATAAACTTAAAATCCATCAACGGATGTTGACATAGATGAAAATTAAAATTATTTGAGATAAATGTATCTTTTTTATGAAATCATTTAAAAGTCACATAATTCTAAAGAAAACCATTATTTTGAAAATATTATTATAAGCTTGTATAAGAAGCTTCAAAGGTCTAATAATTGCGGAGAATAACCACAGTTACCGTATATGTTAAAAAAGACATTGTTACCTTAATTCAGTCAAAAAGATTAAAAAGGAACCTGTTTGGAAAATGAAGGAAATATTCCTTTCTAAACATCTTATAAAAAGTCAAACAAGGGTATAAATGACTTTAAAACATAGTCTTTAAAATAGTAATAATGATTTGAAATACATTTTTATGAGACATGGATGTGGAAGATAAAGAGGTCCAAGTAGATAATTATATATAAATAAACTCAGATAATGAAGAGATTTTGAAATAAACCCTTACCGCGTAATTTTACATGGTTGAGGGTAGGTTAACCTCTTATATAATGGTTAGATAATTTTTTTTTAAATTATAAAATAATCATATACATTAATATGATATCATATATGATATTTTATCATTGATATGTTAATAATATCTTAGTATTATCATCGTTTCAGGTGTTAACAGATTCATTTTTCATTATATTATTTGTTATGTGAGGCATATTTGTTTGGGATGGGATGTATATTATTCATATCCAGAATGATATCATGTCTCTAAAAATTAGTTTTAATAATCAAATAAAATTTTGTCTTGAATGGATACTATGGGGGATGAATCACATCGTGTTCGTGGAGACGATAATCTGTACGTACACACGAGCGAAAATATCATTATTTTGATATTAAGATAATATATAATGGGATGGTATATAATATATATATAATCATTATCATGTGATATTTATTATTTATATGAATGACACATCATTATTATACCCATCCCAATAATAATCTATTGAAAAAAAATTACACCACGACATGGATATGGTAGGCCGTACATACACACGTATTGTGACATGTCATTCAATGGATGGATAGAATACAAAATATGGTTGTAACGTATTTATAATAATATCATAGTATATAGAAGATACTGGAGTTATTATTTTCAAATGGAAATAACAAAGAAAGTAGAAGTTGAAAAAGAAAGTAACTTAAAAGAGTGTGGTGAAAACATTATCTCTTCTTCCTGTTCTTCCTTTTGATTGGATAAAAAGGGTTCCATGGGTTGGCTTTATATGACACCCCAATCTTCCATGGTACGATTCTCTTTGAATAATACAGTAGCGTGTGTTGTATGCAACTTTGAGATTCTAACACACCGCTACCAATCAAAGTAGCCGTTATGAATAGTAATACCCACTTTTTGAAATTTTATTAATTTTATATCTCTAAATTGACTTCATTTTTTGGATTTTCAATATCTAAATTAGCATAGGGTGAAATTTTGGTTCTTTTCGGATAACTTAAATTTTTTGATAAATAGTGAAAAGTAATAAATTTTAATTAAAAACAACTTTTTTAATCAAAATAATTAATAGTGATAAATTATGAATTTAGTTGTTTTAAAGTATATTTAGAATATATTTTTACTATTTAATACAATTTTGGTCAATGGAAATAATTTCACATTTAAACCGGACATAAACAAGTGTCATTTTTTGATAAGTTATTATCTCTTAAAAACACGCTTTTTGTTTTAACAATGGGAATTAATATTAAATTAAATTATGCCACTTCTGTGTTTTGAATTTAGAAAAATGGATTCAATATTTAGAATCATGAGGTCCAAATTGTGTAAATAGGTAACTTTTATTTTTATACATATTTAAAAATAACTTCGGTAAATATTTTATTTACCATGGTTAAAAGGTAAAACCGGTAAATAAGGGTAGAAAATTAAAATTATAATAATAATAAATTACACAAAAACGTTTCCTAACCCTATTGGATGATACATGTCCAACCATGGGCATATTTGGGTTGACTTTGGGACCACATGGATCCACTTTTATGTGATAAGGACACTTTATATTAATTAAGTTAATGTAAATTCAAAAATGACATAAGCATATATCTTTTCGAAAAACAATTTTTAAATAGAGTTATATATGTTATAATTTTTACTATAAATATTCATTTGAATGATAAAACGATTTCATACATAATTGTATTTTATTTATAATTTTTAGACATTGAATAATTAAATTTCTTTATGACACAATAATTATAGAGTATTTTTACATAATAATAAAAGAATCAAATAATTGGAATTATAAAAGTTCAAATAAATATATATTATTGTTTTGATGACAACCACGAATTTTATTTGTTAATATTATATGTTAGGATTTATTAAATTAATTTTATTCTAATTAATAAGGTTGTTAAGACTTTAAAAAAAACAATTATCGAAGTGTCAAAATTGACATAAATGAGTTTTTAAAACAAATATTATATTATTAATTGATATTATATTCCTAAAATTGTACGAATTGTAAAGAGGAATTATATAATGGTAGGTGTATTATAAATGGACCACTTGGGGGTCGCTTGGATGTATAATGTAAGTTTATTAACTATATAATATAAAAATTCAAAGTGACATGGTAAATGTCAAACTAATTAACTAAGAGTTAAAACTAAAAGAGAAGGATAATATAATGACACAAACCTATCTAAAATCTATTGGTTTAAAATTTTCCAACCCATACCCACATTATACATTGAATAAAAAACTTTTGATCCATTAGAAACTGAATATGAATTTATTATAAAATAATACTTTAAGTTTTTACTAAAGAGCCCCTCCTCCCCCTTGTAAAAGGACACCACTTCTATCCAATTCTTCACACCTTCAAAACATTTTTAATCATCCTAACCCTGCCCAAATACTCTCTCAAATTCCCTCAATTCAACCTAGATTCCTTAGTTTGATCATAAAGCCATCCTAAAGATCCCTTTTGATCAAATCAAAAGGAAGAACCCGATGTAGAGGTAATGTTTTCACCGCCATTTTTGAAGATCCTTTCATCTTCAACTACTTCTTTCTTTGTTATTTCCTTTATAAAATAATAACTACAGTATCTTGTATATACTTTGATGTTATTATAAAAATGTTACATCCATATTAAGTATTCTATCCATCCTTTGAATGACATGTCACCATAGGTGCATACGTACGGCTTACCGTGTCCACGTCGTGGAGTAATTGTTATTCAAAAACATTATTATTTGAATGGATGTGATAATGATATGTAATTGATGTAAATAATAAATATAACATGATAATCATTGTGTATATATGATATACAATCTAATTATATATTATTTTAATATCAAAAGAATGATATTTTCGATCGTGCGTACGTACGGACTTCCATTTTCACGAACGTGATGAGATTCATTCTCCATCGTATCCATGAAATTATAACTATCATTTGATGATTAAAAATAATGTTTCAGGAATTGATATCATTCTGTATATGAATAAGATATAACATATCCATAACAAACCTGGCTTATGTAACAAAATATATAAAAGAAAAAGAGTGAGTTAACACCCGAAACGATGATAATACTATGATATTATTAACAAATCAATGTTAAAATATCATATATGATATCATATTAGTTTATATGATTCTTTTATTATTTAATAAAAATTATTTCACCATTACAAAAATCGTTAAGCTACCCTTAACCAAGGAAAACTACAAGGTAAGGGTTTATTTCACAATGTCTTCATAATCTGAGGTTGTTTATATGTAATTATCTACTAGGACCTGTTTATCATCCACATCCATGTTTCATAAAAATGTATTTTAAAACATTCTTACTATTTTACATAATATGGGTTAAAGTCATTTATACCCTTGTTTGAATTTTTATAAGAAGTTTTAAATGGAATCTTTACGTCATTTTCCAACAAAGGACCTTTTTAACCTTTTCGGAGATTTATGGTAAGAATGCCTTTTTTTCACTTATATGGTGGGTGCGGCTATTTTCGACCATTATAAAATCATCAAAGCATCCCTAACAAGATAATATGAATATTTCCAAAATATTATATTTTATAATGAGCCTTTTAAATTATATCAAAAAGAGATATTTCTCTCAAATAGTTTTGATTTTATCTATGTCAACATCCTTTGATGGATTTTAAGTTTATTTGAAGTTGATTTATTATGATAAAATACTTCCATATTTTATTGAAGGTTTTTTGATATGTTTGATTGTGTATGTGTTATTTTTATACTATTCATGGTTTATGGAGAAGGTATTGACATTTTGTATGCTAGTTTTAATACGAATGATAATGTCATGTTTAAACCTCTTCATATAAGGAATGCATTGGACTTAATAAGTGGCGGGTGAAGCCCGCTATATCTCCTCGATGCATCGGTAGATATTATGAGACAAACTAGCGTCTTGGCATGAGGCCCTGAAAAAATATTATTTGTAGTCTTGGCACAAGGCCTTGGATACGTGGTTATGATAGTATGGCATTATGCATTTTTTCATTATGAAAGTGGTTATTGATATTTCATTGATTATTCGATTAGTAGAATATCCATGTGAATAAGTAAATGGAAATATTTCATCTTATTTATTCCATATTATGATGAATTTCAAGTTTAAAAAGCTTTTGTTTTAGTTATACATTGCCATAAATGTTTATGCTTATTTATGAAAGTTTCTGCTATATTGTTATCCTTACTGAGCATCTGAGCTCACCCATTTCTATGTTTTATTTTTCCCAGGATGTGGAGAAGAATTTTATGAATGACCTACAGGGATAGTATGAGGGGATATGAGTGTGGAATATGGAGACTATGATGTTGTAGTTTTCATTTTATGTTGCAATGTAAACTTTATGAATGTATCTAGTGTTTCCAAGGATTCTAAACTAATCGGTCATTCAAGACATGATCTTTTGTGATCGTGCCAATGTTACCTAATAATGCACTGACATTGGGTAACTGGGGTCGGGGCATTACAGTTGGTATCAGAGGCAGTTTAGTACTAACCTTGGAAGCTAGATTTAGATAAACTTTGATTAGAGCACATAGCCCTAAGATAGACATTGAGGATTAGTATAAGAGAGCTTCCTAGAATTTTGGTATTGTCGATATTTTGTGAGTTTTCTGAGAAATACATCCATGTTTGGATACGAGTAGGTAGAGGCGGCTATGGCACAGATGAACCTAGGGGTAAAACCCAAAAACACCGCTTTGATCTAGAAACGAATAGGAACTGGTGCACGACAATGGGCCTTGCTGCACACTTGGTTACGACACTCCTAGGGGATATGCTTAGGATAGTTCTCATTTTCGTTACTAACCATTATGATGGTTTTATGAGTATATACTTCCTCAAAGGAAACATTTTTATGATTATGGATTATATCCATAAACTGTTCAATTCATATTAAGTGTTTAACAAGTTTAGAATTATGTATTTTGATTCATAAACGGATCCAGTTTATGACATTGTTTAGAAATGGCGCCTAGTTGAAGGAATGTATATCTTATCAATGCACGCACTCCATGTATGGATCGCCCTCCTACTGAAGATAATAATAGTGGAGCAGGTGATGCAACTGGTTCTGATCAGCTAATCACCATTCTGAGACAACTCAGTCAGGTTATGAATAATAACTTTACCCGTATAGAGCACCACGATCCACAATATGGAGGATCAATGCTAGATCGCTCCATGAGGCAAAAACCATAAACATTTAATGGGAGTAAAAATCCATTGGTAGCTGAGCAATGGATAGGTTCTATAGAGAAAATATTCCATGCCTTGGGAGTAGTGAAAGGGAAAAAGTTATCATGGCAGTTTACCACCTCACTGGAGATGTTGATCAATGGTGGTCATTGATTCAAAACACGAAGGAAGATGATGAAATATCAAATATAGAATTGAGGTACTTTAAGGAGTTCTTCTTAGAAAAATACATTCCTGATGACCATCGAGCTGATATGGAAAGCAATTTCTATGTCTGAGACAAAAGGAGGATGAGAATGTCGCAATGTATGAGGCTAACTTTATAAGGATATCAAGATATGTTAGAGATTATATACATAACCCAAGAGGTAAGATTGATCATTTCGTTGATGGGTTAAACCATTTCTTTGTCGAGCATTAGTCTCACAATCCTTCTCGTCATACGAAGACATTGTCTCATGTGCTATCAATAATGAAAATAAATTCTCTAAGTCTTGTGAATTTAATGAAAAGAAAGAGAAGAAGAGATCTACTGATCAATCTGGAAATGGAAATAAAGGGAAGAAGGGAAACATTTAATATCCATCTTGCAGTAAATGTGGGAAGAAACACCCTGGTACTTTTTTAAAAGGAATGGGAGTCTGTTATAAGTGTGGTGAAAAAGGCCACCAAGATGATGATGGAAAGGGAAAGAGAGTTGTTGTCAACGTGGAATGATATAATTGTAGAGAGATGAGACATTATAAAAATTAGTTTCCTATGGGTCAGGGGATCTTACCTCATAAATGGACAAGGGATCAAGGATTAGCTTATGCTATCACTACTACTGAGGTAGAAGCTCTGAAAGACATGGTGGAAGGTAATTTAATGGTTTCCTCATGTTTAGAAAATTCTTTATTTGATTCTGGATCATCGAATTGTTTCATATCATCCTAGTTTACTAAGAAAATTAGATATTTACAATTTGATTTAACAAGGGAGTTGTCAGTTAAAACTCGTAAGGGATGTATCTTTGCAACAAAGTTTTGTGAATCAGTCCCCATTAGAGCACATAAATGTTCTCTATCCGCTGATCTCATCGTCATACCTATGATTGAGTATGATATAATCATAGGTATGGATTGGCATTTATACTATGATGCAAAGATTTATTGTAAGAAGAAGGAGGTTACGATTTTTTATGATGATTATAAGGAACACCTTATCTTTAGAGCAGAATTGTCAGCACCTAATTCTTATCTACATCCACCCCTAGTAGCTCAACTAAATTCAATTATTATGGGGTAATATAATGAAATGACTGTGGGAGAGGAAATTAATATTCAAATAGAAGATGTACCTATTGGGAAAGAATATGTAGATGTGTTTTCAGAAGATTTACTTGGTCATCCTCCAGAACAAGAAATTGAGTTTTCCATTGATTTAATTCCTGGTCCAAGGCCCATATCAAAGACCGCATATAGAATGTCCATTATGGAGTTAGTTGAACTAAATAAACAACTTGATGAATTGAGTAATAAGGGATTCATTTTCCCTAGTGGTTCTCCATGGGGAGCCCATGTCCTTTTTGTTAAGAATAAAGATGGATCTTTGAGGTTGTGCATTGACTGTAGGGAGATCAATGCTATTACAATAAAGAGCTAGTATCCCCTACCTCGCATTGATGATTTATTTGAAAAACTAAATGGAGCTCAATACGTTTCAAAGATTGACCTTCGATCTGGATAGCATCATTTGTGTGTGAATAAGAAAGACATTTTGAAGACATCATTTCGAACCAGGTACGGGCATTAAGAGTTTACAGTAATGCCTTTTGGGCTGACTAATGCACCCTTTGTTTTCATGGATAAAATGAATAGAGTTTTCAAGGAATATCTCAATGATTTTGTAGTGGTATTTATTGACTATGTCTCGGTATAATCCAAAAGCTAAGAATATCATGAAAATCACCTGTGTATTATCCTGAAGACTCTGAAAAGACATGAATTATATGGCAAGTTTAGCAAGTGTGAATTCTAGTTTCCAGAGATTTATTTTCTTGGAAATATTGTTTCTAAGGATGGAATCTCTGTTGATCCTGCGAATACAAGAGAAATCCATGAATGGATAGCACCAATGAATATAACCTAGGTACATAGTTGTATTGGTTTAGAAGGTTATTATCGACGTCTCATCCAGAATTTTGCCTGATTGGCTAACCCATTAACAAAGCTAACATGTAATGTAGTTAAATTTGATTGGAAAATGAGTGTGAAGAATGTTTTGAAGAACTGAAGAGAAGATTAGTCAATGCCTTTATATTGACTCTACCATTGGGGAATGATGGTTTCGTTATTTATAGTGATGCATCGAAGAAAGGACATGGTTGTGTCCTTATACAGAATGATAGGGTTGTTGCCTATGGATCACGGGTGTTGAAAATTAATGTGAAAAACTATCGTACTCATGATCTCGAGTTATCATCTGTGATCTTTGCTTTGAAAATATGAATACACCACCTCTATGGTTAAAAATGTTATATTTATACCGATCACAAGAGTTTGAAGTATATTTTCTCACAAAAATAACTCAACATGTGGAAAAGGAGATGTCTTGAACTACTCAAGGATTATGATTGTATGATACACTACATATCAGGGAAGGAATATAAGGTAGTATATGCTTTGAATATAAGGGATCATGGTTTTTTGAACAAGATGAGAGTAGAAAGGGATCCTATTTTCATGGATCTAGTAATGATGGATATAGCAATCACCATGGAAGGTGAAACATCAATATTTTTCAAATGGTCTCCAAACCATCATTACTAGAAAGGATAAAGAGTTCTTAGTCCGATGATGAAGAGTTTATAAAGAAGGTTAATGCTGTGAATGGTGGGAGATTGAGTGACTTTGTGTATGAAGATGGAATTTTGAAATTTGGAAGGAGACTTTGTGTTCCCGATATACCTGATCTAAAAATGGAATGGTTGGACGATGATCATAGTTCCAATTTCTCTATACACCCAGGGAGAACCAAAATGTATAAATATTTGAAGGAACATTTTTGGTGGGACAACTGGAAGAGGGAGATTTCAGATTTTGTGTCAAGATGTATGGTTTTCAACAAGTGAAAGCTGGAAGGAAACAATCTGGAGGAGTCATGCAACCTATTCCCATACCTGAGTGGAAATGGGATAATTCCATGACGGAATTTTTCATGGGACTACGAAAGACTCCTAGAATGAATGATGTAATATGGGTCATTATTGATCATCTTACCAAGTCAGCACATTCTTGCTATAAGATAAGATTTACCACTTGAACGTCTTGCAAGTCTATATATTAATGATGTTGTGAGACTTCATGGAGTACCCCTATAGATTTTTTTATCGTGATCCTTGTTTTAAATCAAGATTCTGGAAGAGTCTTCAGAAGGCCTTGGATACTGAACTTCATTTGAACACTGCCTACCAACCCCAAACAGATGGGCAATCAGAACAAACTATTCAAACCTCAGAAGACTTGTTGAGATCCTTCTCACTTGACTTTCAAGGTATGTGGGAACAATATTTACCTCGGGAGGAATTTTTATATAATAATAGCATCCATTCAATTATCTGGATGGCACCATATGAACCGTTATACAGAAAGAGATGTCGCACACCAACCAGTTGGGATGACGTTGGTGAAAGAAAACTTGTAGGCCTAGAACTGGTGGAGGAAACAATGAAAAAGGTAAAGGTAATCCAAAACCACATCAAAGCATCTCAAAGTTGGTAGAAGAGCAATGCCAATAACCATAAGAAGGATATGGAATTTCAGGTAGGAGATCATGTTTTCTTGAAGGTATCCCCATTGAAGGAAGTTATACGTTTCAGTATGAAAGGTAAATTGAGTCCCAGGTACATTGGACCTTCCGAAATTCTAGTACGAATTGGGGTTGTAGCTTACTGTTTGGAAATGTCGCCTAATCTCTCCAATGTTCACGATGTATTCCCCGTATCACTGTTTAGAAAATACATGCATGAACCAATGCATGTACTCACCTATGATGAACTAGAATTGGAACCAGATCTTTCTTATTGCGAAGATCCCATCAGGATTCTTGATACAAGAGAACAAGTGCTATGAAACCGGACAACTAGTCTAATAAAAATTTTATAGAGAAACCATAAGATGTAAGAGGTAACGTGGGAATCCGAGGAACATATGATGAAGAACCACCAGAGTGTTTTTACGCAGTAGTATTCTAGAAATTTTAACGAATAAATTATTTGAAGGAGGAGAGAATGTGACACCCCTAGCTTCCAAGGTACGATTCACTTTTAATAATACAGTAGCGTGTGTTGTAAACAACTTCGAGATTCTAACGCATCGCGACCAATCAAAGTAGCTGTTATGAATATTAATACCCACTTTTCAAAATTTTAAAAATTATATCTCTCAAAATGGGCATCATTTTTGGATTCGGAATATCGAAATTAGATAAGGGTAAAATTTTCGTACTTTTCGGATAACTTTTATATTTTGATAAATAGTGAAAATTAATAAATTTTAATTAAAAACAAATTTTTTAATCAAAATAATTAATAGTGATAAATTATGAATTTGAGGGGTTTTAAAGTATATTTTGAATATATTTTTACCATTTAATACAATGTTGGTCATTGGACATAATTTCACATTTAAACCGGACATAAACAAGTATCAATCTTTTGATAAGTTATTATCTCTTAAAAACACGGTTTTTGTTTTAAAAACAGGAATTGATTTTTAATTAATTTCTACCAGTTCTGTGTTTTAAATTTAGAAAAATGGATTCCATATTTTTAATCTCGGGGTCCGAATTTTGTAAATAGGTATCTTTTATTTTTAGACATTTTGAATAATTACTTCGGTAAATATTTTATTTACCATGGTTACTGGGCAAATCCTATAAATAATAGTAAAAAAATAATATTATAATAATAATAATAAATTGCCTAAAAAGGTTTCCTAACATTATTGTATGATACATGTCTGACCATTGGTATCATTGGGTTGATTTTGGGACCTGATGGATCCAATTGTAAGTGATAATGACACATAATATGAATTTAGTTCAAATAATACAAAAATGACATAAGCATATATCTTTTAGAAAAACAATTTTTACATAGAGTTATATATGTTATATTTTCAACTATAAATATTAATTATAATGATAAAATTACTTTCTACATAATTGTATTTTATTTATAATTTATTTAAATTGATTAATTAAATTTATTTATGACATAATAATGATGCAGTATTTTCTGTAATAATAAAAGAATCAAATAATTGGTATTATAAAAGTTAAAATAAATATAATTTCAAAGTTTTGATGACATACACGAATTTTATTTATTAATATTACATGTTTTTATTGCTTAAATTTTTTTTATTTTAATTAATAAATTTGTTACGACTTTAAAAAAAATCAATTATTGAATAGTGTCAAAATTAACACAAATGAGTTTTTAAAAAATATATTATATTATTAATTGATATTATTTTCCTAAAATTATATGGTTTTCCCCAAAGGACTTATATAATAATAGGTGTATTATTAATTGACCACTTTGGGGTATCTTGTATGTATATAGTAACTTTATTATCTATACAATTCAAAAATACAATGTGACATGGTAAATGTCAAACTATTTAACTAAGAGTTAATACTAAATGATAAGGTTAATATAATGACCCAAACCTGTCTAAAATCTATTGGTTGAAAATATTTAGACCCCTCCCCACCTTAGACTTTGAATAATCTAATTTGGATCCATTATAAACTGAATATTAAGTTATTATAAAGTAATACTTTATGTTTTTTCTAAATATCCCCTCCCACCCTTATAAAAGGACACCACTTCTAACCAATTCTTCACACCTTAAAAACCTTTGGTCTAGAAAAAATCCTAACCAAATACTCTATTAACTTAGCTCAATTAAACCTAGAGGCCATATTTTGATCAGAATGCAAACCAAAGGATCCCTTTGGATCAGATCAAAAGGAAGAACCCAAAGAAGAGGTAATGTTTTCACCAACCATTTTCAAGTTCCTTTCTTCTCCAACTTCTTATTTCATTGTTATATACATTATAAAATAATAACTCTAGTAACTTATATATAATTAGATGTTATTATAAATGTGTTACAAACATATTCAGTATTATATCCATCCTTTTAATGACATGTCACCATATGTGCGTACGTACGGCTTACCGTCTCCACGTTGTGGTGTAATTGTTATTCAAATACATTATTATTTGGATGGGTATGATAATGATATGGAATTGATGTAAATAATAAATATAACATGATAATTCTTCTGTATATATGATATACCAACCAATTATATATAATTTTAATACCAAAAGAATGATATTTTCACACGTTTGTACGTACAGACTACTATCTCCACGAACGCGTTGAGATTCACTCCCCAACGTATCCATGAAATTGTAATTCTCATTTGATGATTTAAAATAATGTTTAAGGACTTGATTTTATTCTAGATATGAATAATATACAACATATCTATAAAAAAATGGCTTATGTACCAAAATATATAAAAGAAAACGAGTGAGTTAACACCCGAAACGATGATAATACTAAGATATTATATACAAATCAATGTTAAAATATAATATATGATATCAAATTAATTTATATGATTCTTGTATAATTTAATAAAATTTATTTCACCATTATACATGAGGTTAACCTACCTTCAATTAGGGAAAAGTACGAGGTAAGGTTTTATTACACAATCTCTTCATTATCCAAGGTTGTTTATACGTAAATATCTACTGGGACCTCTTTATCATCCACATCCATGTATCTTAAAAATGTACATCAAAACATTCTTACTATTTTACATAATATGTGTTAAATTCATTTATACACTATTTTGACTTTTTATAAGAAGTATATAAAGGAATCTTTATGTCATTTTCCAAACAAGGACATTTTTAACCTTTTTGACGAATTAAGGTAAAAATGCCTTAGTTTAACTTATACGGCAGGTGCACCTATTTTCCTCCATTATAAAATCTTCAAAGATTCCCTTAAAAGATAATAAAAATATTTCAAAAAAAATTTATTTTATAATGTGACTTTTAAATGATTTCAAAAAAAGGTATATTTTATCTCAAATAGTTTTGATTTCATCTATGTCAACATCCTTTGATGGATTTCAAGTTTATTTGAAGTTGATTTATTATGATACAAAACTTCAATATTTTATTGAAGGTTTTGTGATATGTTTGACTATGGATGTGTTATTTTTATACCATTCATGGTTTATGGAAAAACTATTGACATTTCGTATGCTATTTTTAATATGAATGTTTTTGTTATGTTTAAACCTGTTCATATGAGGAATGCATTGGACTTAATAAATGAGAGGTGGAGCCTGCTATATCTCTTCGATGCATCGGTAGGTTTCATTAGACAAATAGTGTCATGGCATTAGGAGTTAACAAAATCTTATTTCTAGTCTTGGAATGAGGCCTTGGATACATGGTTATGATAGTCTGACATTATTCATTCATTCATTATGAAAGTGGTAATTGATATTGCATGTGATTATTCGATTAGTAGAATATCCATGTGAATAAGTAAATGGAATTATTTCATCTTATTTCATCCATATTATTCTGAAGTACACATTTATAATTCATTTCTTTTAGTTATACATTTCCTTAAATGTTTATGCTTATTTATGAAAGTTTCCACTATATTTTTATCCTTACTGGGCATCTGAGTTCACCCATTTCTATGTTTTATTTTTTCCAGGATGTGAAGAAGTATTTTATGAATGACCTTCAGGGATAGTAAGAGGGGATATGAGTTTGGAATGTGGAGGCTATGTTTTTTTAGTTTTCATTTTATGCTGTAATGTCATCTCTATGAATGTATCTAGTGTTTCTAAGGCTACTAAACTAATCGGTCTTTCGAGAATTGATCTTTTGTGATCATGCCAATGTTATGTAATAATGAACTGACTCTGGGAAACTGGGGTCGGGGTATTACACTTTCTGACTAAAGGAAGGCCTCTAGGATTAATGGAGGATAGTTGAGAGGGTATTTGGGCAGAGGTTGGACAAACCAAAAGGATTTGATTGTATGAAGAATTGGATAGATGTGGTGTCCTTTTATAAGGGGGAGGAGGGGCTCTTTAGAAAAAACATAACGTATTAAATTATAATAAATTTAGATATGGTTTCTAATGGCTCCAAATTTGATTATTCAATGTATAAGGTGGGTATGGGTCGCAATATTATCAACCAATAGATTTTAGAAAGGGTTGGGTCATTATATTAATCATATCTTTTAGTTTTAACTCTTAGTTAATTAGTTTGACATTTACCTTGTCACTTTGAATTTTTATATTATATAGTTAATAAACATACTATATACATCCAAGGGACCCCCAAGTGGTCAATTAATGATACACCTATCATGATATAAGTCATTTGGCCGAACCGTAGATTTTTAGGAATAGAATATCAATTAATAATATAATATTTATTTTAAAAATATCATTTATGACAATTTTTACAATATTTAATAATTTATTTTTGATAAAGTCTTATAGACATTATTAATTCAAACAAAATTCATTTAAGAAATACTAACATTTTATATTAACCAATAAAAATTCTTGGATTTCATCTAAACATTCAATCTATATTTATTTTAACATTTATAATACTAATTATTTGATTCTTTCATTAATAAGGGATATATTGCATCATTATTGTGTCATAAATAAATTTAATTATTAAATGTCAAAAAATTATAAATAAAATACCATTATGTAGGAAATTTCGTTAGCTTTCTAATGAATATTTATAGTCTAAAATAAAACAAATATAACCCTATAAAAAATTATTTTTCAAAAAGATATATGCTTTTGTCATATTTGTATTTACTTTAACTTAATTAATATAAAGTGTCATTATAACTTACAAGTGGATCCATGGGGTCCCAAAATCGACCCAAAGATGCCCATGGTCGGACATGTATCAACCAATATGGTTAGGACACGTTTTAGGGTAATTTATTTTTATTATAATATTATTTTATTATCCTTATTTACCGGATTTACCCTTTAACCATTGTAAATAAAATATTTACTGAAGTAATTATTCAAAATTTCTAAAAAAAAGTTACATATTTACACAATTTGGACCTCCTGATTCTAAATATAGAATCCATTTTTCATAATTCAAAACACATAAGTGGATGAAATTAATTTAAAATTAATTTCCACTGTCAAAACAAATAGCGTGTTTTTAAAAAATAATAACTATCAAAAGATTGACACATGTTTATGTCCGGTTTAATTTTGAAATTATGTCTAATGACCAAAATTGTATTAAATGGTAAAAATATATTGTAAATATAATTTAAAACCACTCAATTTCATAATTTATCACTATTAATTATTTATATTAAAAAAGTTGTTTTTATTTAAAATTTAGTAATTGTCAATATTCATCAAAATATAAAAGTTATCCGAAAAGTACCCAAATTTCACCCTAAGATAATTTTGATAATCCGAGACCAAAAATAAAGTCATGATTGAAAAATATATATTATAAAATTTTAAAAAGTGTGTATTACTATTCAAAATGGCTACTTCGATTGGTCACGGTGTGTTAGAATCTTGAAGTTCCATACAATGCAAGCTATTTCACTTTTCAGAGGGAAATGTATCGTGGAAGCATAGGGTGTGACATTCTCCCCTCCTTAAAATAATTTCGTCCTTGAAATTTATATAAAATTACTTTATAAAATGACTCGGGTGGTTCTTCATCATAAGTTCCTCAGGTTCCCACGTTGCCTCTTCCATCTTATGGTTCCTCCATAGAACTTTTACCAGGCTAGTTGTCTCGCTTCTCAGCACGTGTTCTCTCATATAAAGAATCTTGATGGGCTCTTCGCAATAAGATAGATCAGGTTCCAGTTCTTATTCCTCGTAAGTGAGTACACGCGTTGGGTCATACATCTATTTTATCAATAGTGATACGTAGAACACATCGTGGTCATTGGAGATATTTAGCGGCATTGCCAAATGGTAAGATACAACCCCAATTAGTTCTAGAATTTCTAAAGTTCCGATGTACCTGGGACTCAATTTTCCCTTCTTGCTGAAACATATAACTCCCTTCCCTGAAGATACCTTCATGAAAACATGATCTCCTACATGAAATTAAAAATCCTTCCTTCGGTTATTTGCATAGCTCTTCTGCCTACTTTGAGCTGCTTTGATGTGGTTTTGGATTACCTTTACCAATTCCATCATTTACTCCACCAGTTCTTAGTCTAAAAGTTTTCTTTCATCAACGTCATCCCAACAGGTTGGTGTGAAACATCGCTTTCCGTATAACGCTTCATATGGTTCCATTTGAATACTTTAAAAGAAGCTATTGTTATAGGAAAAATTTCACCAGAGGTAGATATTGATCCCACATACCCTGAAAGTCAAGTGAGAATGATCTCAACATGTATTCTGAGGTTTGAATAGTACGTTATGATTGTCCATCTGTTTGAGGGTGGTAGGCAGTGCTCAAATGAAGTTTAGTATCCAAGGGTTTCTAAAGACTTTTCCAGAATCTTGAAGTAAAATGGGGATCACGATCTGAAACAATCGATAGCGGTACTGCATGAAGTCTCAAAACATTATTAATATATAGACATTGTAGACGTTTAGAATCTCATCTTCATACACAAAGTCACTCAATCTCTCATCATTCACAGCTTTAATCTTCTTTTTAAACTCTTCATCATCAGTCTGATAACTCTTAATCCTTTATTGTAAATATGGATTGGCAACCATTCGAAATAAGCATTGATGGTTCACTTTCCATGGTTATTCCCATATCCAACTTTACAAGATCCATGAAAATAGGAACCCTCTCAACTCTCATCTTGTTCAAAACTCCATGATCCATTCTGCTCAAAGCATCTTCCACCTTATTTGCCTTCCTCGGGTGGTAGTGAATCGTGAAATCATAATCTGTGAGTAATTCAAGCCATCTCCTTTGCCTCATGTTGAGTTCTTTTTGTGAGAAAATATACTTTAAGCTCTTGTGATCTATATAAATCTCAAATTTTTCACCATAGAGGTAATATATCTATATCTTCAAAGAAAATATCATAGCTTCTAACTCGAGATCATGAGTAGGATAGTTTTTCTAATGAATTTTAAACTGCCGTGATGCATAGGCAACGACCCTATCATTCTGGATAAGGACACAACCGAGTCGTTTCTTCGATGCATCCCTATAAATAACGAACCCATCATTCCCCGATGGTAGAGACAATATTAGAGCATTGAATAATATTCTCTTCAGTTCTTCAAAACATTCTTCACACTTTTGTCCAGAAAAAATTTAACCCCTTTACGTGTGAGCTTCATTAATGGGTTTTCCAATCGGGCAATGTTCTAGAAAAAACGCTGATAATAACCTGCTAAGCCAAAAAAACCGTGTACCTTGGTTATACTCGTTGGTGCTGGCCGTTCATAGATTTCTATTTTATTAGAATGATCAATATAGATTCCATCCTTAGAGACAATATGGCCAAGAAATGAAATCTCCTAATTCCAGAATTCACACATTCTAAACTTCCCATATTATTCATGTATTCTAAGAGCCTTCAGGATAGTGCGCATGTGATTTTCAAGATCCTCATAGCATTTGGAGTATACCGAGATATCATCAATAAATACCAACACAAAATCATCGAGATATTCCTTGAAATCTCTATTCATTAGATCCATGAATATAGAGGGTTCATTAGTCAATCCAAAAGACATTACTGTAAACTTGTAATGCCCATACCTGGTTCGAATTGTTTTCATCATAATGTATTCCTTCTTCACATGCAACTGTTGGTATCCAGATCAAAGTTCAATCATTGAAAAATATTTAGCTCCATTCAGTTGGTCAAATAAATCATCAATGCGAGGTAGGGGATACATGTTCTTTATTTTTATAGCATTTATTTCCCTATAGTCGATACATAACCTCATTGATCCATCTTTCTTCTTTACAAAAAGGATAAGGGCTCCCCATGGAGAAACACTAGTGTGAATAAATCCCTTATTACTCAATTCCTGTAGTTTTTTCATTGGTTCAAATAATTCCACAGTGTCCATTCTATAAGGTTCCTTCGATATAGGCCTTGATCCAGGAATTAAATCAATGGAAAACTCAATTTCTCGTTCTAGAGGATGTCGAGGTAAATCTGTCTGAAACACATCTACATATTCTTTCACAATAGGTACAACCACTATTTGAACATTCCTTTCCTCACCCTCAGTCATTCCATTCTCTTCCTCCCCAATAATTAAATTTAGATTAGAAATTTGGGGTGGATTGACATAAGAATTTGGGGGTGATGACTCTTCTCTAAAGATAAGGTGTTCCTTATCATCATCCTAAAAAATAATAACCTCCTTATTCTTACAAGAAATATTCACATCATGGTCCGAAAGCCAATCCATATCAAGGATTATATCAAATTCAATCATGGCTATGACAAAGAGATCAGCAGATAAAGAACATTTATGTTTTCTAATGGGGACTAATTCACAAAACATTTCTGCAATGATGCTTCCCTTATGAGTTTGGACTGACAACTCCCTTGTTAAATCAGAGAGTAAAAATCTAATTTTCTTTGCAAACTGGGAAGATATAAAACAATGTGATGATCCAGAATCAAATAAAGAAGTGGCTAAACTTGAGGAAACCATTAAATTACCTACCACTATGTCTTTCAGAGCTTCTACCTCAACATTAGTGATAGCATAATTTTGGCCTTGATCCCTTGGACATCCTAAGGTAAGTTCCCCTGACACTTAGGACATTCATTTTCATAATGTCCCATCTCTCTGTAATTGTAGCATTGAACATCGGTAGCTTCTTTCTTCCCCTTGCAATCATGAGCTTGGTGGCCTTTTTCACCACACGTGTAACAGACTCCCATTCCATTCATGCAAGTACCAGGGTGTTTCTTCCCACATTTACTGTAGGACTGATATTCAACTTTTCCCTTCTTCCCCTTATTTCTATTTATATATTGATCAGAATATCTTTTCATCTCTAGAGTTTTGATAAATTCATAAGACTTGCAGAATAATATTTTTGTCTTGATAGAACATGAGAAAATATTTTCGTACGACGAGAAGGATTGTGAGACTAATGCTCGACAAAGAAATGGTTTTAACCCATCAAAGAAATTATCAATCTTAATTATTGGGTTATTTATATAATCTCCAACATACCTTGCTAACCATGTAAAGTTAGCCTCATACATAGTGACATTCTCATCCTCATTTTGTCTCAGACTAAGAAATTGTCATTCCATATATGCTCGATGGTCCTGAGGGCTGTATTTTTCTATGACAATTTATTTGAACTCCCTCCATTCCATATTTGAAACTTCATCATCTTCTTTTGTGTTTTGAATCAATTACCACCATTGATTAGAATTTCTAGTGAGGCGGTAAACTGCCATGAAAATTATTTCCCTTTCACTACTCCCCAAGGCATGGAATATTTTCTCTATGGAATTTATCCATTGCTCAGCTACTACGGGATTTTTACTCCCATTTAATGTTGGTGGTTATTGCCTCATGAATCATTCTAAAAATTGATCCTCCATGCTGTGGATCGAGTTGCTCCATAAGGGTATGGTTATTATTCATTACCTGAGTGAGTTATCCCAGAATGGTGATTAGTTGATCAGCACCAATTGCATCACCATCCCCACTATAATTATCCTGATCATGCGGGAAATACCTACATGGAGTGCGTGCATTGATATGGTTTCCATTTCTTCTACAAGGCTCCATTTATAAACAATGGCATAAAATAGATCAATTTTTGAATCAAAATACATATTTTCAAACTTGTAAAACACATTACATAAATTGATCTATATATGGATATAATCCATAATCATATAAAAAATGTTTTCTTTGAGGAAGTATATACTCATAAACACTTCATAATGATTTGTAATGAAAATGAGAATTATCCTAAGCATATCCCATGGGAGTGTCGAAATCAAAAGTGCCGCAAGGCCCGTTGTTGTGCACCAGTTCCCATTCGAGTCTAGATCAATGTAGTGTTTTTGGGTTTTACCCCTAGGTACATCTGTTCCACAACCACCTCTACCTGCTCGTATCCAGGCAGGGAGGTGTTGCTCAAAAAACTCAAAAAATCTCTACAATACCAAAATTCTAGGAATTTCGTCTATACTAATCCTCAAATTCCATATTAGGTCTACATGCTCTAATCAGAGTTCATCTAAATATAACTTTTAAGGTTTGCACTAAATATTCCTTTGATTCCAACTGTAACACCCCGACCCTAGTTACATGGAGACAATGCATTATTACATAACATTTCCATGATCACAAAAGAACAAGTTTCGAATGACCGATTAGTTTAGTAGCCCTGGAAACAATAGCTATATTCATAAAGTTTACATTACACCATAAAGTGAAAACTACAACAATATCTTGTCTTCATAACCCCTCATACTATCCCTGCATGTCATTCATAAATTTTTTTTCACATCCTGGAAAAAATAAAACATTGAAAAGGGTGAGATCAGATGCTCAGAATGGATAACAATATAGCATAAACATTCATAAATAAACATAAACATTTAGGGAAATGTATAACTAAAAAAGCCTTTTAAAATTCATCTTCAGCATAATATGGCAGAAATAATATGAAATAATTCCATTTACTTATTCACATGGATATTCTACTAATCTAATAATCACAAGCAATATCAATAACAATGTTTATAATGAATGAATGCATAATGCTAGACTATCATAACCACATAGTCAAGGCCTTGTGCGAAGGCGAAAAATTAGATTTTGTCAAGGCCTTGTGCTGAGACACTAGTTTGTCTCATGAGACCTAACGATGCATCGAGGAGATATAGCGGTCTCTACCCTTCACTAATTAAGTCCAATTCATTCCTTATATTAATAGTTTTAAGCATAACATAAACATTCATAATAAACTAGCATACGAAATGTCAATACATTCTCTATAAACAATGAATGGTATAAAAATAACAAAGCCACAGTCAATCATACCACTAAACCTTCAATATAGTATGGATGTTTTGTATCATAATAAATCAACTTCAAATAAACTTAAAATCCATCAAAGGATGTTGACAGAGATGAAAATCAAAACTATTTTGAAGAAATGTCACTTTTTTTAAATCATTTAATCGACACATAATTCTAAAGAAAATCATTATTTTGAAAATAATATTATAATATTGTAAAGGAATATTTAAAGGTTTAATAACGGAGGAGAATAACCACACCCACCGTATAAGTTAAAAAAGACATTCTTTCATTAATTCTATCGAAAAGGTTAAAAAGGACCTTGTTTCGAAAAAGATGGAAATATTACTATATAAACATATTATAAAAATTCAAAAAAGGGTATAAATGACTTTAACCCATAGTCTGTAAAATATTAAGAATGATTTGAAATACATTTTTAAGAAACATGGATGTGGATGATAAAGAGGCCAGAGTAGATAAATACGTATAAACAACCTCGGATAATGAGGAGATTGTGAAATAAACCCCGACCTTGTACTTTTTCTCGGTTGAGGGTAGGGTAACATCCTGTATAATGGTGAAATAATTGTTATTATGTTAAAAAATAATCATATACATTAATATGATATCATATATGATCTTTTAACATTGATTTGTTAATAATATCTTAGTATTATCATCGTTTCTGTTGTTAACAGATTCATTTTTCATTATATTATTTGTTATGGGAGCCATATTTGTAATAGATGGGATGTATATTATTCATATCCCGAATGATATCATGTATCTAAAAAGATTTTTAATCATCAAATAAAATTTAGTTTTGAATCGATAATATGGGGGATGAATCACATCTTGTTCGTGGAGAGGGTAATCCGTACGTACGGATGAGTAACAATATCATTATTTTGATATTAAAATAATATATAATTGGATGGTATGTCATATAGACAGAATAATTTTCATTTTATATTTATTATTTACATTAAATACACATCATTATTATACCCATCCAAATAATAATGTAGTGAATAACAATTACACCACGACGTGGAGACGATAGGCCGTACGTACGCACGTATGGTGACATGTCATTCAAAGGATGGATAGAATACTGAATTTGGTTGTACCATATTAATAATAACATCAAATTAAATAGAAGATACTAGAGTTATGCTTTTATAATGTAAATAACAAAAAAAAAGAAGTTGAAGAAGAAAGGATCTTGAAAGAGGGTGGTGAAAAAATTACCTCTTCGTCGAGTTCTTCCTTTTGATTTGTCAAAAGGGCTCCTTGGGATGGCTTTCTGACTAATGGAATGCCTCTATTATTAAGTTAGGATAGTTGAGAGGGTATTTGGGTAGAGGATGGCCGAACCAAAAGGCTTTTAAGGTATGAAGAATTGGTTATAAGTTGTGTTCTTTTATAAGGGGGAGGAGGGGCACTTTAGGAAAAACATAAAGTATTAATTTATAATAAATTCATTTTTGGTTTCTAATAGCTCCTAAGTGGATTATTCAAATTATTATGTGGGTATGGGTCTAAATACCTTCTTCCAATAGATTTTAGATTGGTTTGGGTCATTATATTAACCTTATCTTATAGTTTTAACTCTTAGTTAATTAGTTTTACATTTACCATGTCACTTTGTATTTTTATATTATATTGTTAATAAATATTCTATATACTTCCACACGACCCCCAAGTAGTACAGTAATGATACACCTATCATTATATATGTTCTTTGGCCAAGCCTTATATTTTTAAGAATAGAATATCAATTAAAAATATAATTTTTTAAACTAATTTATGTCAATTTTGACAATATTTAATAATTGATTTTTGTTAAAGTCATAAAAACATTGTTAATTCGAACCAAATTCATTTATGCAATCCTAACATGTCATATTAACAATTATAATTCGTGGATTTCATCTATAATTTCAAATTATATTTATTTTAACATTTATAATACTAATTATTTGATTCTATCACTAATAAGAAAAATACTACATCATTATTGTGTCATAAATAAATTTAATTATTAAATGTATAAAATTTATAAATAAAATACCATTATGTATAAAATAATTATATCTTTATAATTAATATTTATAGTCGAAAATATAACATTTATAACCCAATGTAAAAATTGTTTTGCTAAATGATATATGCTTATGTGATTTTTTTATTTACTTTAACTTAATTAATATTATGTGTCATTATCACTTACAAGTAGATCCATGGGGTCCCAAAATTGACCCAAAGATTCCCATGGTCGGACATGTGTCAACCAATAATTTTAGGACACGTTTTATGGTAATTTATTGTTAATAAAATATTATTTTATTACCCTTATTTACCGGATTTACCCTTTAACCATGGTAAATAAAATATTTACTAAAGTAATTATTCAAATTGTAAAAAATTAAAAGTTACCTATTTATAAAATTTGGACTATTTGATTATAAATTTGGAATCCCTTTTTATAAATTTAAAACACATAAGTGGTAGAAATTAATTTAAAATTAATTCACGCTACAAAAACAAAAAGCTGTTTTTAAGAAATAATAACTATCAAAAGATTGACACTTGTTTATGTCTGGTTTAATTATGAAAATAATGATAAATGACCAAAATTGTATTAAATGTTAAAAATATATTCTAAATATACTTTAAAAGAACTCAAATTAATTATATATCAGAACTAATTTTTTTGATTAAAAATATTTTTTTTATTTAAACTTAGTAATTTTCACTATTCATCAAAATATAAATGTTATCTAAAAAGTACCAAAATTTTACCCTATGCTAATTTAGATATTAAGAAACCAAAAACGAAATCAATTTTGAAATATAAAATTTATAAAATTTCAAAAAGTGGGTATTACTATTCATAATGGCTACATTGATTGGTCGCAGTGTGTAAGAATCTCGAAGTTGTGTAAAATGCAAGCTATTGAATTATTAAAAGGGAAACATACCATGGGAGTTTGAGGCGTTAAAGAATTTATTATCATATAAAATGAATATATGATGATTTTATTACTTGAAATGTGTTCAATCGAGCCCATGTTATCCCTGTAAAATAATTAAAATAACTAGTTGATACCCAAAATTCATACATGTAATTTTAATTTATTAATCAATGAAATGAATATAACAAGAGTAAAATACAAGAACATTAAATTCTGTCGATCCCTAATATTTTTGAATGTCATTATGATTTCATGAAATTAAAACTATGAGGATGAGAATCAACCTACAAGAAGGTAAAACATGAATCATGCCACTAAAAATCCTAACAATCATTTTGCCACAAGTAATATAAATGGTAACTGGCCTATAAAATATAATTACCATCATCTAATGAATCATAATTTATATATGTTTGTTCAATTCAAATAAAAAATCCCATATCTAAAAAATAAGATATATATACCATACGATATTCATAGAAAATTTTGGCTAATGACAGATATTAAATTGAGTTCGATGTGGTAAATGAATAAGAGGATGAAATGGATCTCAAAATATAATTCATTTCACCACTAATGTAATATATGTTGAAGAGATTTAGATATATGCACTCTATAAGGCTCTACAAGAGCACCAATATTTCCCTGAATCAAACATGGATCATTCAATACCAATCATACTAGGGGACTAATTAGAGATTTGGAACTTTATTTTTTGATATCAAGATGTGGGAATTAATGATCTTCCCAACAACTAAATATCTAATATTACCTCATTTTTTAATCATGGATTGGATTCAAAAACATATATGAAGTCAATTTATAAACCTCAAACTAGAGTTTATTCTCATGACATGAATTCCATGCCTCGGGATCAGAGGAATGAAATGATAAAATATCTAGTTAATTATCAATCTAATATTTCAATTTTGGATTCACATCACCTTTCAACATACCTCCGTAAAGAAAATGGTGAGGTTCTTATAATTCTCTGTGAATTTTGAGCTTGGTTCAGTGTATTTTAAGTATAAAACATAGTGGTCGACCCTTCCAAATTCCATTGGGTCATATCCATTATATAAACATATAGTGATACCTCTTTACAAGGAAATATCAGGACCTTGTATATTTAATTAATGATGGAAAACAATTTAAATTTGATAACTATTAATTTTAATTACTATATAATGAATTTCATTATAGTTAAGAAACAAGGACAATTTTTTTTCAATGGAGATTATTTTTATCCCTCAACCCTGACTACCAATGGTTTTGAAAAGATAATATAAAATTCACTATGATAGATCAAGATCACAACCTCATTTGGAATATGTTTATTTGATTTTGAATTTATGGTTGTTTATTAAAACATAAACATCAATACAATTCTTGGAAGAAAATGGTTGTATTCCCATGTGGTATTGCCCACATCATACCACTTATGTATCAAGCACTTTTTTAGTGGACAAAGAATATTGTTTTATAATTATAACTGCCCTTTCACTTTCAATGAATCTCATTATATACTTTTTTTATTCGATTTGTTGGTGGGTAAATAAAAAATGGTAGGCAATGAAATACAAACTAATGATCCTAATTTTTATGAAATTGACCTTGTAAACATATTCAATAAACAAAGAGAAGATTATATATTTTAAATCTTTTTAATCTATAAAGTTTCAATAGATTTGGAAAATCATTAGGTTATTCGAATCCCAATGAAAATGATAAAACAGTTGATCACTTTCCAATCATATGATGGTTTTGTGAATTTTACTATGGAAGCCACTGCTGAGAGTTAAAAAAATGGAACATCATAAAAACCAGTCACACTTATTCATCATAACATATAAGGTAAGGTTGATTAAACTAATATCTACACCCATTAAACAAAAAAAAACTCTATATACATGTGGACATGAGTCGAATGGGAAGATGGATCTGGGACCATGTAGTTTGGAGGGGTTTTGATAATACAGAATGTAACCACAAAACATGTAAGGAATGTTTTCTATATTGTTGTTCAGACATAAATTATATAATTCTGGAATACCCATCAATAATTGGTGAATATACAAAAAAATCTAGAAACATTCCATTAGGAAAAAAATTCCACATGAAGAATTCCTTGGCAGAAGAAACATGTGTAATATCTATATTTTTGGTTATAAAATCCAGAAACAATTTTTTTATGAAAATAAAATAGAGATAATATTTTATAATTTTAAACATTCCCAAATCCCGTGTGTAAAAGAAATATTAATCCAAGTGTTTAGTTAAAATTTGGAGAACTTAATTTGGGTGTAAAATAACTACACAATGAAAATCTCTTGATTATTACCACAAATAATCTACCAGAAAATGATTTAGATAAAATTAGTTTGTGATTGTAAATTTTATAATAACAGTCAATGGGTTTCTATAGTAATTAAAATAGGAAAAATATTATTTTATGTTATAATTTTGTTAGATGTTTAAAAAGAATGAAATGTCATTTTCAAAGATGTTTTGATTATAGTAACTACTTTGTAAATTTAGAAAATAGAGATGTGTTGATGAATATAAAAGTGAAGATGTATAAGAATTTCAACAAATAATTTCTAATTATATGATGTATAATTAAACAATGTACACCTAACAGAATGTCAAATAATATAACATATTCAGATGATTTTTTTTTAGAAAAAATACATTTATAATGTCCATTTGAAAAAAATGTTATCACCTATGATGTCAATGATTCTACATTATTATGAGATGAAATTTTTGGTACAATGATCATCAAATACAGGTTGGACTATGAAGGGAAACTATATAGATTTATTGTGTTATTCAATGGAATATGGAGGATTTTTGGTAAGTATCTCAAAATGATCATATTATGGTTGTAAATTAACTATTAAGTTGAAATTTACTGAACAAAATATTCTTTATAATTTTTTATATATAGAAAAACAATCATTAGATTAATATTTTTACTTGATAGAAGTTATTTATGTTTTTTCACAATGATAACAAATGTTGTGATTCTATGTTGATCGTTTAGTGTTATGAATGTGATCCATGATTCCCAATATGTTTTATTGAATTCTATTAAATAAGTCTATGATCATGTTTTTTGAAAATCATTGAGAATACATTGGTAGAATGTAGAAGTATCAATGTGAATATTACTAATTTGTAGATTTTAATTTTCAATTTTCAATGAGCATGAAATAAGATTTGAAATCCCACCATTTTATCATCTCACACATGTATAAATATGATGCATGTACATGTATTCAGTATGTGAAATATTCACGAATGAAAAAGGTAAAGTAATGAAGAAACAAATTGGGATAGATGTAATATAAAAACCTTGAAATCCATTGTTTGACTATAAAGTTTAAATCCAAGGAATCTCTTAGTTCAATAAAAAAAGTTGTTAGTATTTCTCAATGTATAAGTGATTAGATGAAATGTAATATAATCAAATAATTAACTTTTATATAAAGTATAATAAGATGTAAAAAATGAAAGAAAAGTTGTATCAATTTTTAAAAGGCAACAAATGAACTTTTTTTGATGAACATTTTATAAGGACTTAATGGATAGACAACTCATCATGATAAATTAGATAAATTGTTAATAAATGGATATTTTGTTCTGAAGTTCATGGTGGAAGGTCATTCATGCTTAATTGTAAGAAAGTGAATATTAAGGGTTATTCAAGAGGAACATTATCAAAGAATTAAAATAAACATAATGAATATATATTAAAACCATTGGTGAAGGATTATAATTTTACAATGAAATATTTATTATATCATTAATTAATGTGGAAAACCCATGTGTTGTTGTATGGAACATGGTTAAATTCATCAACAATGATACTTCTATATTGTTATAAACATATAAAAAAGATTTGTTTTGTGGATTCTATGGTTTCTGATTATTTCTAATCCACGAAAATGAATTAATACTAATACTGATAATTGAACCTTGAAAATTACTATATTACTGTCAAATTATCTTGTATACTTCTTTTTACTAATTTTATAACAATTTAATAGGAAGAAATATTTATTTCAAAACAAAAAAATTATAAAAGGTAATGATCATTGTTTGAAACCTTGTCTTAAAGATCATAATGATCTTATTGGGTCCTTTCAAATGCAATCATATAGAATGTTCCCATCATTTACTATATACATATATTTTATGAAAATACGTGTCTCTATGGATTTACAGAAATCTATAAATAGTAAATGGATTCATGTTTTTGGTATAACTAAGTATATTTTTTTGGAAATGTAGAAAGATAATATAACTTCTTTCCATTGGTTATGATTTTCATAATGTTTCTACAGATGTATTTCCTCATCATATGGAGAATATTCACCATATATATATAAATAATAAAAATTTGGAAGTTTTGGATGATCTATAAATTATAGTATTTGATCATTCTTAAAAACTAAGTTTCTTAGGGTTAAAGAAGATTTAATAGATAAATCTTCCAAAAGAATATGAAATTGATTAGTAAATAAATTTAAAAAATATTTGAAGGAAATTTTATAAATCATGATGTTGAAGTAATGAGATATAAATATGGGTGATTCTGAACATTTTAGAAAACATCTTTATAAGATAGAATGACATTTTTATCACCATAAGATGTTTTGGTGAGAAGTTGGAAGAATGATCCTTTGTTGAAAATTTATTATGAATTATTACAATGAATTTTGAGAGAAATTTATTCATCATTGGAAGATATTGATCCAAAAACAGAATATCTGGATGATGAGGATAACACTTCTATAACATAAGAAATGTGGAGATAAAATTTTATGACGAACAATTAAAAGGTTGTTGGGAAATTCTTTTCAATTCATCTAAGAATAGAAAATTCAATAAATTACTCAATGATGACGAATTTTGTGACTGCAACAACAAATATGAGTTTAGTTTAATTTTTAACAAATTTATGTCTATGTTTTCAAAAAATGTCAAAAATGGAAAAGTAATTTTCAAAGGTATTATACCGCTAAAATGTATTAGTTGTGAAGTTGTTTGTAATTTACCTTCAAATTTCGATTATTTAATTAAAGAAGAAGATAGTAATAAAGATAACATTATGTAAAGAAAATACATTAAGATAAATAAATAAAAATAAAATTCATATCCAAGGAGTATGGATAATATTTTATCTAAATAGAAAGGGAGATACAATTTGTCTATGGGGGATGAAGTTGAATACAATGCAGAACAGAATATAAACTTCCATGATATTTCAGCAAAAAATATTTTTACTATAAATGTGAATAATTAAAATATTCACCAGTGGAATTTATAGTAGTTCAAATGATGAATCTAAGATGGATTTTATGATAATGATAGTTATAGAATAATGAATTTTGAAAATTATAAGACTTCAATGTGATAACAAGAAGTTAAAAAAGGGAAATATTTTGTCAAAGTGTTAAGAGTATTTTCATGAATAAAAATATATTTTGATAAAATAGATTGATAATAATTGATGTGGGTTGATGAAATGTAGAACCACAACATTATAATTAAGGAAATATTGAATGGTAAGGAGGAATAGTAATTACTTTTACAAAAAAACATTCTAAAGCTATGTAAAGAGTTAACAACATAAAATAATAGTTATAAAAGATGCCGAATTATTTTATATAAGTGAATGTAGTAAGGATAAAATAAAGTTATCCTCAATTATTGATAAGAAGAATGATGATTTTTATATGGAAAAGTAATTTAATAAAACTATATATGTGATTAAAATTATAAATTATAAAAATCTATATGTTTATAAAGTTACAAATTTTAATCCAAATGATTAAACCATCGGTGATTTAGTGTTACTAAGAATAAATTAATCATTAAGAAAAAAATATCCATGGTAACCAAAACAATGGTGTGGAATGAAATAATAATGTGAAAAAACAAGAAAGTAGATGAAAAGAAGAAACACAACTCTGAAGAGTATATAAGATATAGAAGAAGATATGGTTTATCTGGTATCAATTGTAATTATAATGGATTTTGATATACAATTTATATTTTACTATTTTAACTTCTACATGATTTATAAACCAAAATAAAATCGAGTAAATGTTTGACTAGGGAGTCAAAGGACTCAATAGAGACCACCTATGTATGTTAGTCTAATGATTTGAAATAAATTCATTCCTTTGGAAATAAATTTTAAAAGATGTTATAAACCTATAAATCATTGAATTGGATTAATTATATTGATAATAGAATATTAATGTGTATAAGATAAATCTACAAAGTGATGTGATAATAAATAAAAAGGGAAAAAATTCCTTTGTTGTCTATACAACACATTGGGATTTAAAGGGGAATCACAATATATTTTGGATATCAATTGTTCATCAAATATAATTGGGAATTTGATGTTTTTAATTAATGTAAATTACATCAATGAATATTCAAGTAATTTTTTCAATGATTAGTCACTCGAAATCAATGGTGTTAGATATGTAATTATTGGTGAAGAAATCATAAAATACAAATGTGCCTTGTATTTTGATGGGTCAGAACACATTTTGATAAGAGTTTCAAATTTTTTAAAGGTAAAAATTAATTTTTCATAAGATACGTATTTTTTTGAAGATTATTAAAGATGGAAAAAATTATGAAAGGCCAAAGAATATGGGGAAACTTGTTTCAAGTTGATAATTCACAATGTTTATGATATAACAACTTGATAAAAAAATTATGTGGAAGAATGGGACGAAGAATATGATATATATTAAAATGAGATGACGTATTCATGATATAATAAGTATGATAAAATAGGGAAATTTAAGTTTCTCTATGTTTCATAAAGGGATAATTATCAACTCTCTTCATAATAATTTTGAGATATATTAAACTCGTATAATGAAGAAAAACAATTATAACATTTATTTTTTCCATGAGTGAAAAATAAACACATGATGATAACTTATTTATTTATTTCACTGATGAATTTATATTTTTTACATTTATTATGATTTAAGAACACAATTATCTTTACCAATATATATGTAAGAGTACCATGTGGAATTTAGAAAATTAAACTTTATATTTTTTGATGAATAATTGAACTAATAATGCTGCTGAAAATAAATTTGGAAATTTTATAGATTTCACACAAAAATAATAAAATTATCTATAGTTTAGTGAAACATAAAACAACATTAAAAAAATTGTTGTTGAAAAAAGAAATATTATTTTGGTAGAGACAGAACAAACATTTTTGATTGGACATGATACTTCTAAATATTTTTCGTGGAATGGTATTAGAGTAGTAGTTTTTTTAAAAGTATTTTTTTTATAGAACAATATCTTATATAAATTTTAATGAGATAGATTTTTAAAAAATACCCATTTTTATGCACATAATGGTTATCTTTAGTCTTGATATTATAAAAGTCAATAGAGAATATCATGGTAATTTTTATCAAGGAGGGGATAATGGGATCTTTCATAGACACCCTACTAATGTTATATGATACACACATTATAATAAAGAGACTGTAACGATGGCTGAATATATAGATGTTAATATTCATGAACTACTTAATAATATTGTTTCATGAAATAGATAAAAATATAGATGAAAGGCATGATGAGGATGTTTTTTTAAACAATGTGAAACATATTATAAAATAAATAAATAATTTGAAGCCGCTCAAGATGAATATTCAATATCAATTATCTCAAGTTATTAGAAAAAATTATTTAAATCTCATCCTAGTGTTAGGTAATATGTGTATGTTTATTATATCGTTGGAGGTCAAAAAATAGTGTCAATCTAGAAGAATATCAATGTTAGATTCACATATATTCTAATATTCATATGTAGATCCAAACATATAGATTAATCTATGAAATATCAAGAGTGGATTAATTCCATGAATGAAGAACAATATTAGTTTGAAAATAATAATATAAGGTAACATATATAAAATCAACAAAATAATAATTTTATTGGTGTAAAGTGGTAGATATGAAAAAAAAATTGAATAAAAAGGTGATGTGATGGGAAAAAGGAACAACTAGTTATTAAAATTTACTAAAAAATTGAGGGAGTTGACATTGAAAGAAAATGTTTTCAATTAGAATTGATAAAAAATATAAGAATATATATTTTTATTAAATTTATATAAAGATATATCTTCTTTTAGATGGATGTAAATCCATAATTTTTTAATTGAATTCTAAATGATGAATTTTATATTGAAAAATACTGTGGATTTTTATTGGTAAAACATGAAAAAATTATTTTCTAGATGGAAATTGATGTACCAAAGAAAATTAAATCTCAAAAGGAATTTTATTATGAATTAGATACTTTATTATGTAATTTTATCCTCATTAAATTAATATTTGATAGAAACTTCAACATAAATGAAAATCAGAGGTATAACTCAATGTTAATGTAACACTAGAGACTCAATTATAGTAGGTGGAATTTTTTAAATAAAACCATAATACAATTATAATTTTAACATTTCTGGGAACAAAAATCTGAATTTTATAGAATAATTATCTATTTTGAACATATTCGATCAATATAAACCTATAATGTATTTATTAAATTTTCCCTAATAAATAGAATTCATGAATAATGATATATTTGGTATTTAAATATTCCCCATTTAATTTATAATTAGTTTTATAATATTAATAAATATAAATTTCTTTAATATTAATTTTATTCTGATAAATATAAGATCACTTCTAGGTAGGAAATGGTATTTGATAGAAAGCGGGTTTTTAAGATAACTTTTTAGGTAAAAAAGACATAATGTCTATCCATTTTATTTAATTAGAGTAATATTTAATTATGAATGTTCTATATTTGATATATATATTATATATATAACCATGATAATTTACATCCATATTATTGTGATTAGAAATCATATAGTAATTATATGGTCATCTAATACTTGAAAACGTATTTCTTGAAAACTAGTTTTCGACATGATTTCATGTTTTTTTAACTAAATCATGATATTTAGGTAAATTAAATTTAACAAAATGGATTCCATAGTTTGAATTATAAGAATAATTATTATTTAATTAGTTTGACATAATTTTTTTATAAAAATTAATAAAAATATAAAAAATTAATAAACAAAATTGTGGATAGAATGGGTTTTTTCATGTTTCATATGATTATGTTAAAAATAACCATTCAGTGAAATATAATTTTAATTTATAAAATTTTATTATATGTATAATCATCATTTCAAATTATCTAACAAGTCTCATTATATTTTAGGATTAATGGATTAAATACATATGTTAATAAACTAGCAACCAAGGTGAATACTCTAATGGTAAAATTTAGTAAACATAGTGGATAACGGAATAAAATGTTAAACAACGTCTATTTATACGGTGAAGTTGTGTATTGAACTTAACATCCATAAAATACATTATTTTTAATAATTTTGATGCACCTGGGGTGATAGTGAGTGGCCATTGTTTATTAAGTTTGGGTATTTACAAAAAAAGACACTCGTTCTCAATTATAAAATGGAATTCCCTCTAAGCACTTATTTACACATATCAAGCCATTTGGATCCCCTAATACCTACCAAAAGCTCTCCCCAACATACTTAGACACATTGTAGAGCTACTTCTACTCCAAGAAACCAACCATTGGATCCTTATAATGTTTTCAAAACGGAACCTCTCTAAAATAGTCTAATCATCTTAGCGAAGCTCTTTATATTTATTTCTTATTTTACAGCAATCAATTATGTCCCAAATAATACAATATAATAACACCAGTATCTCAAATGTACAATTTTTTTATTATTTTTATGGAATATTATTTATCCATATCCAAATACATCCATTAGAAACCAAATTCATTGCTTGTGTACATCTTGAAGTACCACCTCACGAATAAATGTAAATTGTTTTTCATCATTGAAAAAAATAGAAATTCTTAATGATATAACTGATGAATATATAGGATAAATATGAAATTATTTAAATTATAAAAAATATCATTGAATTTCTTACCCTTTCACCAATTAAGGGACCGATATCATCACTCTTTTATGCATACGACCTACCATCATCATGAAGAGATGTGGTAAATTATAAATCACAAACATTCATGAATGGATATAAAAATTTATTTAATGACTAAATATAAATTTTTTAAAAATAAAATAATTATTGGAATTGTTGAACTGTATCTAATACCAAATAATTGGAACATTCATGACAAAATATGCATCAGAAAACAAAGCAATTAACCCATGAAACAATGGTAATAATAATTTGTTTCCAAGAAATAAATCCATGTTTGTATACTACAAGTGGATTTTGTTTTCACATATTTGTATCTAGGTAATATAACTCTAAAAATAGTAATTTTTACATCAACTTGATCTTTACATAGTGCATGAAGTCATACTATATTGTTCACCTCGTTAGACACTCACAATGGATATTCATAGGATAATTCACATTTTCATTACAAACCATTATGAATTATTTGAAAATAATGATATACCCAATGAAACTATGTTTTTTATTTAGTGATTAAAAATGCATAAATTTTCAATTTATGTTATGTGTTACACTAGTTTTAGTATTATTAATTATGAATTAAAATTAATAATCTTATATTTTATTTCAGTATATTCATTTCATAGAAATACCACAAGGAAAACTTAATTGTTTTAAAACTCAGGGTAAATGTATAAATTTCATTACAGAGCATGAAAATACAAATGGTACAGTATTGGAGCTATTTATGGAAATATTATGGATTCTCACTAAAATTATGATGAATAACAATTATCAAAAGGAGAAAGTAGTGAAACCAAAATGTTATTATCCTCTGTTGGATCATGTCATGTGACTGAATATCCCATCATTTAGTGTGACTACAAGTCCTATGGTTGCTAAGAAATGGTTTTAGTCTATTGAAATGATATTTAAGGACTTGGGATGTAATGAAAATGGTGACATTCTATTATTTATGTATCATTTCACGATCAATGTTTACCAATGATGAAAAATGATCAAGAATACTTGGGATGAAAAAATATAACAAATATAATTGAACTCTCACAAAGAATCATTTTTAGTATAATATTTCCCTTGTTTAAAATGATCTAAAATGACAAGAAAGTTCCTTATATTAATAATAAATGAATAACAGAAGTTTAAATAGTATGAGGATACATTTACAAGATAATACATGTATGTTAAAGATTACAAGTGAAATAAAAACACTATATTGAAAATTATATTGATGGTATTATGCAATTTCTTTTAGTAGTGTTAGACTCTAAAATATTTTCATCATATGATGAAAACAATTTTTGTGACATAAAAATAAGGAATGAATTATATAGATCCTATATATTCAAGGGGAATAAAGAGTGTAAAAGTCCATATAAACACCATGTAAAAGAAAATGTGTTAATTAATAATAATATGATTAATTAATTTCCATCATGTAAAACGTGTAGATAAAAATACTAGAAAATTAGTAAAGGGAATGTGTGTTTGCTACTAATGTGGAAACTGGGGTAACATGGCTCATGACTGTAAGATAAATAAAAAGGACATTATAATACAACTCTTGAATTACAAATAAATGGGCCCTTATTCTAAAACATTTGACAAGATTCAAGGGATTCAACCTTATAAGAGTCCAATGTTAGATATCAAAGCCTTTCCAGTCACTATAATTGAGGTAGAAATTCCCAATGATGTGGTGGTAGATACATTAAACATGGACTCAAAATTATCCAACTCATTATTTTATTTTAGATTGTAACACTATTTAGTATATTCCATATTCACCAACAAAATTAGATACTTTGTAGAGCCTAAGGACTGGAATTTTTAGTAAATACTTCTTTTTGGCGTATCACAATAAGAGGATGTATCATGCAGACCCCATTATGACACCAATTGTTTTCTATTTGTAGTGTTTTTTGTCATAATTATTTATTATTTTTATAAAATACATTGTTTAGAATGGATTTAAATTTGTTATTCATAAATTAATTTCAAATAGAAGGATGTTATGATTCATGATGACGATGTAAAATTCCTTATATTTCAAGCCAAGATTTCATCATATGATTCTTAACATGATCCACCCTATGAAGCTCTTTGGAAGATGATTTAAGGTGAAAATGAGAAAACACAATTGATGGATGGGAAAGATAATCTATATATTTAGGAGAAACCTATAATAATACAATGATATTTTTTTTTGATGATTTACTAAGACATCGATCAAATAATCATATTGAGATTTCCATTTATTTAATCCATAATTAAATTCCTATATCAGAGAATATTGATAGATTTTCCATTATATAATTATTGGATTTAAATAAAAGAATTATAGGATTTCTGTGATAATGGGATTATTTTCCCCAGGATTTAACCCTACGAAGCCCTTATTCTCTATGTTAAGAAGAAATACTGATCAATGAGGTTGTGTACTATTAATGAGGAAATCAATGCTATTATGATGAATAAAAAGTATTATATTCCTCCCATTGATGACTTATTTTATCAAAATCATGGTGATCAATGTTTTTGAAAGAATCAACATTGTTATGGGTATCATGAATTGATATTAAAAAAGGATTAAATTTTCAAATCAACATCGTGAATAAGGTATGTACCTTAAAAGTTTACTATAATTCCATTTGGATTGACTGATTCATAATAAGATTTTATGGATATAATGAAAATCGTATTTAGATAATATATTGATGAATTTTCATTGTATTCATTAATGATATCTTGTTTTATTATAAGAGAAATGTGAACCTAGACAATCACTTATAGATCATACTTGAGGGTCATAAAATAAAATTGGCATATTTTTAATATAAAAAGATTTATTTCTAGACTAATGAATTTTTTTCAAGTATATATTATCTCCATGGTCGGACTCTCATTTGATCTGTTGAAGACAATAATGTTTAGTTAATGGAATACACCAATGAAAAAATCTAGCACATTATATCATTAGTTAAGATATTTTTCACTAAAAATTCATTTTTAAACATTCCTTATTGGCTAACCCATTAACCAATCTAGCACTTAAAGGGGATAACAGCATATAGAAAAATTAATATTAATGATGTTTTTGTGAATTAAAAGAGTTATTGGTCAATGGTCAAATTTTTTCTATACCATCATGAAAAGAAAGATTTTTGATACATAGAGATGCATAAAAGAAGGTAAATTGTTGTTTCTATATGAATAATTATAAATTTATTTCATATGAATTACATTAGTTAAAACTAATGAATTTAACTATCAAACCCATGAAGTTTAGTTTGTAGTCATAATATTTTCTTTGCAGATATGTAGCTTTTATCTTTATGGTGAAATATATCAGATATGAAGAGACCATAAGATCACAAAATACATTATTTCATTTAAATTTATCAACTTAATAAAATATAGATGGCTTAAGCAACTAAAATATTATGTTTTATCAGTACACTACTATCTAGGAAAGGAAAATAAGGTAGTAGATGCATTGAGCTTGAAGTATCATAGTATTTTGACCCAAATGATGATTGAGAGAGATTTTATGTTTATAGATCTGTTAAACATGGATATGATAATTATAAAATAATTTGAGTCATACCTAATTTTTTCAATGATAGTGAAACAAAAAATCATGGAAAAGATAAAATATTCTCAATTAAAGGATTAAAATTTTTAGAACAAAATTATTATTGTAAATGATGAGATGTCGGTATGATTAATGTGTGTGGATGATATTATAAAATTTTTAAAGGGACTATGTATTCCATATATAAATAATCTAATAATTTAATTATATAACAATTCACATAGCCAAAATTTGTCTATATATACTTGTTTCACCAAGATGTATTGGGATTTAATGGAAATTTTTTAGTGGGATAAAATGATGTGGAATTTTTTTTATTATGTGTCCCTATGTTATGATTTTCAAAAAGAAAATGTTGAGAGATTTCATACTAGTGGATTGAAAAAATATATTCCTATATCTATATGAAAATAGGTTACATTATTATGGACTATATCCCAATACATTGAAATACACTAAGAAGGAATGAAGCAACCAGTGATATTATTGATCTCCTTGCCAAATAATCACATTTCCTTACTATAAGTGATGATTTATCTATTGATAACCTCACATGGATCTATATTAATAATCTTTTAAGGATACATGGAACTAATATTTCTATTGTCCCAGATCATATTCCATATTTTACATTGAAATTCTAGAAGAGTATTAAAATTTATCTTGATACTAAGCATTATTTAAGCCCTTCCTACCATCCTCAAATTCGATTGATAGTGTGAAATCACTATTCTATCACGGGATGGAATTTTGAGTCATGATCAGTTGAATTTCAAAGTTTTTTGGGTAAATATTTACCATTTTTAGAGTTTTACTATAATAATAGTTCCTAGTTATGTATTAAAATAAAACAATATGAAACCATATATTATTATATATATCATACTCCAACTTGTTGGGAAGTGCTTTGTTAATGGAAACTTTTATGTCCTAAAATTATTTATGATACAATAAAAATGATAAACAATATTCAGTTTCAAATTATATGGGATCAAATTAGGAAAAAATGAATTCTATAAATCATAGAAAATATTTGGAATTTAAATTGGGGGATTATGTGTTCATAAAAGTATATCCACTAAAGGGTGCTATAAGGATTCATGGGATGGAAAATATGATTCCTAGATGCATAACAACCATTAAAATTATTGAAAAAATTAGACATGGGAATTATATATTGGAAAAGAAACTAATTCTCTATAATATATAGAATTTCATCCATATATAATTGATAATTAAGTATACTCTAGACCTTTAAAATGTAATCACATTAGAATAAATAGAATCACAGCCTGATCTATCTTACTATGAGGCGACCCACCTAATTATTGATACATGAGTGAATTTATTGAGGAATTAGTTGACTCAATAAGAAATTCTAGTTTTTATAAATCATAAAATAGAGAAATAAATGTGGGAACCATTAATGTTTATGAAGAAAAACCTCATTCATTTGATTAGAAGGTAACATCCATGAAAATTTTGACAAAGAAATTTATATATGTGGAAAAATTAGTCAACTGTGCCAAAATTATTTTCAGTGTTATCTATGTTTTAATAACAATATAATAAAATGAACATTATTTTTCAATGCATAAAAATCCTAAATTTATTTTATGTAAATAATATGTAAACTAAATTTGTTAAAATATTCCTAGATTGGTTTTCTAAAAATCTCCCCTAGAAATAGTCTTTTCTGAATAATAAATAATGTAGTGTTTCAAAACTACACATTTTATTTAAAATAATGTGTAATAATATGAAAAATTAAAATATTAATATAAATATTTTTGAAAAATAAAAAATCATTTTTAGTTAAAAAGTTTTATTTTTAATATAATTTTTTGAAAAAAATTTCTATTTAAAAATTCATAATGTCCATCCAATATATTTAATTTATATAATATTCAAATAATAATGATTCAAGTGAAATTCATATATTATATATATAACTATAATTATTTTCATAAATCTAATTGTGATTACTAGTTATATATTTAATATAAAATTATCTTATAGCTAAAAAGTGAATTTTTTTTAATATCCTCCTTTTAACACGATTTATGGGTTTCATTTATAAAAAATATTCCAATTATATGAATTGAATTTCGTAAAATGGATTAATTTTCTTAATGAGATCATTTTATATCAGTTAATATTCTTCAACTTATATTTTTTTCACAATGAGTAGAAAAAATATTAAAATTTAATTACCACCGTATAGGTTAAAACAAGGATAGGAACATTACTTGCGAATGTGTACAAATTAATTTTACTGACACATGGAATTATTTATTTGATAAATTATATTTAATATTTAAAATAATTAAGTTTAAATTATATAATACTTATCATGTTATTTTAGGATTACTGAATTTCATACGATGTTTAAAAAACAAGTTATCGTGGTGAAAACGCAAATGTTGGATTTATGTAAACATAGCAAGTAATGAAATAATTTTTCTTAAAATGTTAAAATTATATATTTATGTTTTTATCAACCATAAATTATATGAAATCTAAAATTTATAATTTTATTTTGGAATTTGGTGTGAAAGTTACTTCTCATTGCTTAGTAGTTCTTGTTATTTAAATATTATCGCTCCATAATTGTAAATGGGAACTTCTTCCCCTCACACCTTCACACCAATAAAGTAATATATCTTGACCAAACCCAGCCAAAATATATTTAAAACGCCCCTATACAAATTCTATATATATTATTCCTCCAAAAATACCAATCCTAGTTTAATTAATAAGATATCCAAATGAGCATTCTCTAAGAGAATGTAATTATCTTAACGAAGCTCCTTCTATTTCATGATCCTTAAAAAAATTATGTCTTAAAACATAAAAGAAAAATAATATATCTAACATATAAATATACATTATTATACCGATTTCATTTTATTTCTCCATCTTCTTGTCCATCATATAGAATACAAATCCATGGCTCATGTTTCTAGAGGATGACCACATCACAAAACATTGTAATTTTTTCCTTCTCCAAATAATATAGCTTGTCACAATGATGAAAATAACTAATTTATATGATATATATGGCAATATAATTACTATTTATAATTAATATATGATAAAATTCCATACGATTTTTCCCATTAAGAGATTGATATCATTCCATGTGTGTAAATTAGAACCACCATCTCCAAGAAGCGATGTGATTAAATTTCCATTACCAACATTCATGATTGGTTATAAAAATGTATTGAAAACAAAAATATTATATTTATAAACTTTATATAATTCTGGTTATTACATTAATTTATCTTACAAACAATAACAAGAAATTTCACAACAAAACACACAAGAGGTAACAAGGGAATTATCACTTCAAACAATATTAACAATTACTTATTATTAATGAATATTTGGTAAAATGTTATCAAAAGATAATATAATATATTATAGTCATGAATATATTTATATAATAAATGATTAACATGGTCAAAATAATTATACTGGATGTTAAATCACATTTTACTAAAGGAAATCATGAGGTAAGGGATTTCATCTCTATTTCAATTTCAATGACCCATATTTGATAACATATACATGTTTAATTTAATTTGGTGTGAATATTATTAATTTATTCTATCTAAAATGAATACCTAATTACTCTGGTGTGTTAATTTATCAATTCATCTATATTTCATTACGTTGTTAAATTTAAGTGTTATCATAGTTTAATGAATTTATTTCACAAGATCATATTATTTTGGGATTTTATTTACCATTGTTGAAGGAATGTTATAATTTAACCATAATATATAGCAATAACATTCTTATCATATGGATATTGGAAAATTTTAGATATTTATTACATAATTTGTCCACTATGACAATAGAATCATGAGAAAACAATAAATTAAAAACTAATTTTTTAAATCTGATATATTTTTCATTCATGTACATGTTTTAAAAATGGTTTTAAAAGTAATTTTAAATTCTAATATATTTGGTAATGGAATTTTATATTATCTTTGGCTTCAAATAATGTATTTAATGGAATATTTGTATGTTTTTTGAAAAAAATGAATTTTTTAATGTATGCAATGATAAAAGGATTTCCCGCCACCATAATCATTAAATGAAATGGTGATTATTCTAAAATTATCAATAGTATTAAAAATATAAATATTTAATAATAGATTATTATAAAATTACCTATCTATTTCCTTTATTTTTTCAATAGAGATTATTTTCTTGAAAGAATCTATATTATTGATGAACTGATGGCCAAAAATCATTTCTTGATTAATTTGTGGATTTTTAACTTTATCATCATATAATAGTTTTTTATGTTCATTTTTCATTGTAAAATAAATTATTATTAAATATCAATATTCTTTATGTCATGGATATGATTATTTTCAAAAATCGTACAACATTTCTATGTGCGGTGTTTAATTCAAGAGGTATTTTTTAAAATGTGAAAATGATGATAAATATGTATTATTAAGTTAATATATATATATTTTGGTAATTTATATTTATCGTGGAATAAATTGATCATTAATTTTAAGAGGAATGATTTTGAAATGAAGTGATAGGCGGGGACGAAAATTATATATCCCCTCAATGCATTGGTAAGCATCAAGAGGAAAATCAATTGGATAAATTAATTTTTTTACGGATCATTTTAAACTGTCTTGGTGAAATTTCATGATGGTATAGATATCATGTTTTATGAGATAATTATTTTCAATGGTTATCATTTCCATTATTGAGAATTTAGTTATTATTATACATGATATTGTTTCATTTATAATTTCTATGGATTCAATTTTTTCAGGATATCAAATAAATGGAATGGTTTTTATGATGTTAAACATTCCTTATTAATTACTCATTTTATAATCATGATTGTAAGTTAATTTCTTAAATGGATTCTCTATATATCCATTTTCCCTAGCAAATTAAATATTATTTATCAATTCATGATTGAATCAGCAATATGGAAAACTTAATAAAAAAATTAGATCAACCTTATTTGGTTTCCTTTCCCCAAAATATGAATATGAATCGTTGACTTAATTTCAAGGGATATGCTAATTATATTTCATAATATTCTATATTATTTTATCAATTGAATATTGGAATAATGTTTGTATGTAGTTTTCCAAAATTACAATACTAAAATCTTATATAGGTTTTGAAACCTTATATCTATGGAAATGTAATAATGAAGACATCGTCTCTAGTTTACTATAGTTCAGGTTGTTAGAGTGATTTCAAGTTTGGAAGATATCATATTCATAGGGAATGATGAATAATCTTGATAAAATATTTTTGACAAGATGAAGAATATTTTTTGATTCACTTTTTTGGATAAATGAAATACCCTCTTAGCTTATAAATATTGCAAGAGAAGAAATTTTATTTCCCAACTCAAGATAAGTATACAAAGGATATTATATGGTTTGTTTGAATGTATGGATCCTAATTAATTTCTTCATAACTGTTAGTTGGGATTTATTTTCTAAATATAGTGATGGAAATGATATTGATCCGGAAGCATTTGGAATACTGGATGTAATTTTATTATGCTTGGTAGCCTCAAGGATAGATATAGCGCATGATCCTATATATTTGTTCCATATAAAAAAGTGAACATAAATAATATCATATGGTGTTTAGGAAACTAATTCTCAAATTTGTCAAAAGGCATAAATAATTTTGGATTGAAATAAAGAAACGCATGAAATATTTATTATTCTGGATATAAAGATAACAATATGACATGATGTTTTGATGAAAAAAAATCCACATATAGTGGTGTTTTATTCTAGGATGAATGATATGGATGTTGGAATAATATTTAAAAAAGCAATAACTTCTTATTAATATTTTGATTGAGGTTTATTTTGACAATAATGTTATAAAAACATTTTTTAATGAAGTAATAGTTTGAAGACATTTTTTAATTTATATATTATTTCCCCTTCTATAGGGTTGTGATAGTCAATGTGTTTCAAATCTCACAAAAAATCTAGTCCACGATTATTACTAAAATAATATTTATATTAAATATCACTTCACCAAATAGCAAGTGGAAAAAAATGAATTAATTTTTGAGTTTGTTTCTATAATGGAATATTTTATGATATTTTAAAAAGACCATTTATAATGGAAACAGATCTCATGGTGAGGGAATTAATGGGTGTTAAACCTACATAACTTAAAAACTGATTTTTTTTATAACAATCCCTCTTTATCTTTTCTCTAGTTAGTATTTTCAAGGGTAAAAATGATTATAAAAAAATATATCCACTTTTATATACATAATATTTTAATGAAATCCTGTATTTTGGGAGATTTTGTAAAAGGCGTAAGATGTGATTTCAACATGTGTTAAATATTTTTACAATCTATTAATGTGAATAAATTAATGTTGATCATGTTGGAAAGAATAGCATTTGTTATAAAATTACCATGTGGAAGATGATATTTAATGTAAAAGTTTCTTTAGTAATTGTTTATGGAATACATGGTATTTTTATTCAGGAATCATTTTTCTTGAATCTCATTTAGTCACATAATCATATTATTTTTTGTTAAAAAATTTGTTTTATTTGTTCAAAATTTTTAGTAATTTATGTTCCTTGGTTGATACCAGAATAAAATAGTGGTGATTATTCAGAACAATAAGAATGGAGGTTTTTTGAGGATGTCGACTATTCTATAAAGATAATATTAATGACATTTTGTTGTTGTGAAAACATAAATTTTCAATGTTTTTGAAGGATTTACAAAAAATGTAGAATGGAGAATCATCTCTAGAAAATGTATATCAAATGAAAAATTCTATAAGAATAATTATGTTGCTTGGGAAATGTGATGAATTGCTATATTTTTTCATAAAAAATCAATAGAAAATGATTTCCACTGAGAAGAAAAATAATATATGATTTTATATACAAAAATAAAAAAACATGAGTTAGTATGATCTTAGGATAAAAGAGTTTAATTGAACATGTGAGAAAGTTGTTTAGTTGTATATTCTTCACACTGAAAAATTATTTGTATGTTCACTAGACTGAATCTTCTATATAAATTTATGCTAATAATACTTTTATTCTTATAATTATATAAGCACTATTAATGTTTTTTTCTGAAATTCAGGATGTACAAAATATCATCCTCAAGGAATTTTGTATCTTAAATATTTATGGTTATAATTTTTTATCTCAAATATGTTTTTATTAGAAAAATTACATTGTGATGTTAGGAAAATTGATTAATGTTGAAAAAGTTCAAAGGAAGGATTCAAAAGAATAACAACAAAGGAAGTACACTAAAAAAAATAAAAATATTATTATTTCATACCAAAAAATGTCATTATAAAAAATCTTTTAGAGAATCTCATTATTTAATCCTCATCCGAAAAACATACATGATATGGTGAAGTTGATGTTTTCCTATGTTTATTGGAGAATCATTTTGGTATAAATATTATCCAATAGTTGATGTTGTAGGATATAAACTAATACAGAGTTCTAATTTAATTCATCTAAATAAAGATGTATTTGGGAATTTCATTTAATACATTTTAATAATGTTTGAAATGGAGAAATCATATGATGATTTCATGGAAAAATGAATTTTTACAATGTTTTCTTACCAAATAAAATTTTACTAGTTTAATATTCTTGGTAGTCCGATTGTCTTTATAATGTTTTTCTATAGAAAAAAATTGACACTTTTATTAGTATTGTTTAATGTTCTATATAAAATTTATGGATACTCCATTACTCTAACTGTGTTTTATGGAACTATGTTGAAGTAGTTGGAGCATAGTTTTTCTATTGATTCTTTAAGAATAATTTGAAATAATTAAGATGAAACCATAAGAATTATACACATAGTTATATTTGAATTTATATTTTTCATTTATTGGGAAATAAAACCCAAAATTCTAACTTTTTAACTCCTCCGAAACTAATCTATAAGATTTATGTACTTGTAATAAGTTTCTATACAATTCACAAGTAAAAACCCCAATGTGAAATAGAAACTTATTTGGGAAGATATTCCAATTGATGTCTGGAAGGCATAGTTTGATAAGGATTGTTGTTACCAAGTAGTCTCTTAGATGATGAAAAGGAATAATTTTTTTGTCAAGGATAGGTTTTTGGATTAGAGGAAATATCTAGTCTTCACATGAAAATCAAATATATTATTTAGAAAAACCAGATAAAAAACCAGATGAATAGTGATTGGGTATATGTTTTTTAATAATGTGAAAGGGCGAAGATATTTATTGTTTCTAGGTATGAATTTTAAGTAGAATGATTTTGGATGTAGTGAAAAATTAGAGATGTATATGAAGCTGAGTGAAAACATACTGAGCCTACTAGTTGTAGTTTTTAATGTTGTTATAAAATCATTTTTTATCTTTTATTTTTGAAGAAAGCACCAGAAATAAGGAATTAATATTAGTGAATTTCTAGTGTAAGGATAATACATGATTTATGTAAATATATTTAATGTATTTTTTGTGGATTCGGTTGTATTTAATTACTTCCAAACCATTCCAAGGATAACCTAATCTAACTGATTAGTGATCCTTGTAATTTCTTTTATTCTTGAGGAATGTTCTGATATGATTGTTTTCATAGGAGTTAAAACTATTTCTTAAGAGGATAGTTTTTCTCAAAAAAATGAAATTGAGAAAATAAAATTTCACTAATTCACCAACTAAAACTCCAGGTGATGACAAAAATCCTATTTGATCCTTCTAGGAAGAAGCCCCTTGTTTTGGGCTTATTTTCCACCATTTTTTATGATATTAGTGACAACAAAAATGTCATATTTTTTTTAAAAAAAGGGTGTGATCCAAGTCACAATGGTGATGCCCAATATGATAAATCATTGTATTTTATTCCAATATATGTGGTGATCATATCACCATAATACAGATCTGAAACACACCCATATCATAATGAATAATTGAAAAATATCATATTTATTGAATGAAATAATAGGATATTAGAACCTGTAGAACAATATATTCTAATTGAGAAAAAAGAGAGAATATCAACAATATCTATGATAATGATGTGTATATATTTACCCCATCATATCTTTAGATTCCCTCTCTTCATTAATGGATCATAAAAATCACCTCATGATATATTCTATTGAAATTGATATAGATGAAGAAGATGAATAAAATATCTTATATACCTATCCAATTTTTACTGAAGTTAAATATACTACCAATGATGAAATTGATTATATGACTATAGGAGGTTTGAATGTTCCACAACACATATTAATTTGTTTCTCTATGTATTTTTAGGATACAAAGACATAAAACGCTTTCCTAAAATTACATCAGGATGAATGATACACGAATTAACCTAAATTTTTTTATATTGGTCTAGATGTATCGAAAAATAATTTGAGCTATCTTGGGGATATACATTTCTTTATGTAAGTATCCAAATGATTTCATTAAACTCATTATTCCATGGTCAAATCTATAGTTTTCAACACTATAAAATCTAACTTCATTCGAGGGGTCCAATATCTAAATTAGCATTCCAACATATTCCATATCATGTAAAATAATATATACATCAAATTATTCATTGTATTTATTAATCTAAACAATAATTTACTAGAGGGTGAATTATTATTCCTTTCCATAGATCATATTACAGATCGAAATTCTAGTTTTGGGGACCTCTCTTTCATGAATACATATTTTAGTAAAAAATATCTTCTAATTGTTCTAGAACATAAGGAATCCACAACTATAAGGGTGACCATGGATGTATTTCTATCATTTAAATCTCTTATTTAGGAATAATGATAGCTTCTCTTATCATTATTCCATGCAAAATATCTTTAAATACATTTATAAGAAGATGTATGCAATATTATGTGGATTATTTGGTGTTCAAATACTGATAAAATATTCATTATCATAATGATACTGAGACCGTTATAATAAATCATTGAAAATAAAAACTATAGATGAACCCTTTGAAATTATCCTTTATAGTGACATCTATTTTTTTTATGTCGGTGGTACTCTATCGCAACCTTTAGGTTTACCCCAGCAAGTCCAAGGGGATCCTTAACATACCGACTCCTCAAAATGTCAATGTATTTATAGGGATTTAAGTTTTCCATTCAAATATTATACACTTCATAAAAAACATACTGATAAATGATTACCCATCAAGAATATCTTGAATTATAGAGTTATATATAGGTGGGATAGAGATTATTATGAAAATTTCTAAAATAAACAGAAATACCTCTTAGGCTGACCATTTCTAATTCTACTTTTATAAGAAAAAACACACATTCAGTATGGGTTAACCTTCTATCATTTTCATAGTTCTATCCTCAAATTAAATAATGAATATGGAAATGAAAGTCATCTATTATATCTCATTAAAACCCTATTAGATACTAAATTCTAATTTTCTAACATCGAGAAGTATTTCATTGTGTTGATATTTATAGTTTATATATCGAGATAGTACATGAAGTATCATGGCTTCTATTCAACATCTTATATTTTTATCCTCAAATTAAACCTCATTCTTCTGAACCTAAATGGATGACAATAATTTTTGGGGGTTGTTTTACAACATTATTGTGTATAGTTATCATCAAAAAATATAGTCTAATGGAAAACATTGGTAGAATATCTCATAAAACATACTACCTCAGAATGAATTCATGTAGATAAGTAATTTTTTAATTAGGATTTATTTTTTCTTTAAGACACTTGTCATACTTGAGAGATTTATTTTTTATGAAACTTCTCAATGCCCAATAGAAGCCAAAATGTCTGAGAGACAGGAAAATCCTACTCCCACCAAATTATTAATAAAAATAGGATAAACAACAGAGTACACCTCAAAGAAGTGGAGCCTTTCAAAGCCAAGTATAAACAACACCAACAATATCATCATGTACTAGGCCATTGAAATAATTGGGTAACAAAAAAGACCAGCTGGAACTGACCTCCATAATCGCACATATAGAAAGAGCATCAACAACCTGATTTGCCTCTCTGTATACATGTGATACATCAAGACAAATCCTCTCAACAAGCTTTAGACACTTTATCAAAGAAGGTAGCATGTTCCATGGGACATTCGTGGACCAGTCCATCAGGATCTGCACAGCAACAGAGGAATCCGACTCGAGCCATAACTTTCTTCAGCCATATCGAACCGCACACCTGATTGATTTTATAATTTCCCAATGTTCTACTTCAATCACATGCCCAATCCCAATATAATGAAAGTATCAACCTTTCACAAAGCCCTGGAACGTCCGAAAAACTACACCACAGCCAGCCAGGCCGGATGCACCATGGGATGCTCCATCCACATTGACGTTCAACCAATCAAGGATTGGTGGGATCCATCTAATGTACATCATCACACGCCGCCACCTCTCCTAATAGAAGGATTTATGGAAAACATATAACACATTAGAGTTATCCTGCGAATTTTCCACCTCAATTTTTTAAATGATTTCATTACCTACTCCTTGTTTTTTGAGGTACATTCAAATAATTAACTTGAATACAAATATATCATTTTATTTTTGGATTAGGATTTTTAGATTCCAATTTCTTGGGAAAATATCAGGGCTGATTCACAGTTGGTAATCAATGAAATTAAGTATTAATATGCCATAACTAAATTTGAACTATTAATACTTCTCAAATATATATGAGGGTTGATGGAAGAATTTACCCTTGAACCAAAACCATATCACACTTCATGTTCATAAAATTATGGTGAATCTTAATTATCTAATACATTTATAACAATAAAGTATTCATATTATGTTTCGATAAACATCCTCCTTTCATGCCTCAAGGTGGTCTCTCCATTCACAAAAAATAAGTCAGATGATATCAATGAGATGAACCCCAGTTATATCCAATGAAATTCTATGACCTAAAAAAATGATTTCACCATTATAAATTAGTACCACATACTAGAATACCTCCAAAAATTATTTTTCCCATTGGATCGAATAATGAATTAAATGACTCGGTAGCAGGTAGAGAATTTTTTCCTTTATAATGTAAATAATTCTTATAATTTACTATATAAAAAGGCTTTGATGGAAATACCATTAAGTAAAATAATTATGAATATACCATCACTATTATACAAGGATTACATATCAAAGACTATTCTGCTCATCAATCAAAACCCAATATCTCCCACCTGACTAGATGTCCTATAAATTTTTTCCATTAGTAAAACAAGATTTTTTGGAATTCACAAAAAAAATATCATACTTTAAAAATAAATGATATTTTCATTCTTCAAACCATAGTTATATTGTATACTACTAAATAATATTGGTCTCTTCTCCATGTAATAGATTTCTTGAGTCCATATGATTCTTCTACATTGTGGTAGTTGATGTATATTCATAATTTCACTAAATTCTTCCCCAATTTAGACAAGGATTTATCCCTCATGGAATCTACAATGATGGATATCATCAATATCATGAAATAAAACATTTTAACTCTATTTATATATATTTCTGAACAAATTATTCTATTCTAAGAAGAAAGGGATATATCATAAATTTTGATTTTGGTCCCACCAGCCATATCATAATCGTGTAGTGTCAAATGAATATATTGGGGATTTTAGTATTACTCAATATTATATACATAATAATATGGTGGAAAAAATATAGAGGTCTTGTGTCAACAAATACTTCCATGTTATGTTGTATTATAATACTATATCCAATTATACTTTGAAATTGGGCCAATTTTCACTTGTATATAGTATAGAGGGAGTCAATCCCTTCGATGTCTAGTTTAAGTCACTCTTTATCCCCCATAAAAATCAATTACATGTTGATTAGAACTATCCATAGTAGTTGGATGTTTTGGAGTGACTTGAAAATAATTTATTGGTCACATTTCACAATTTGGAATTCCATCAAAATGGGATTGAATGAGCTATTAATAAAAGAACATCACCTCTATTCATTTTTCTAGGGAGAGATGTTATTAGTTAACATAAATAAAATAATACACATGAAGAAACCTATAAATATAAGATCTATATGGGAAATACTTTATATCATATATAATTTTTACTCTAATGAATCTTATTCAATGATAATAATGGATCAGGAAAAACACACCCCATACACCAATATAATATTACTCAAGAATACTTTCTCATAATTTCACATTACTTCACATTCATACACAATGTATGAAATTAATTTTTTTAGTAAATTTACCTTATTGATGAATTCCAAATGTGTGGGAAAGGACCTCATCACATGAACATAAACAAAAAGATACATTGGTCAATACATTATGAAATTAAACCACATTCCCCTATAATTCCATTATATAAGACACAAAATTAAATATATTTGGCCCCATTTTCATGAAATAAAATAACATGAAACTACATTCACACTGCATGAATTTAAACTACCCAAAATTTCACATAGTAATAGGATTCACCCCATAAATGAGCTAGATCCATCTGGGATTTCTAATTATCAATTAGATCCTATATTCTAACAAAAATAGCAGACAAATAATCCCCCCTCATCCCAATATCTTAATCTATACCTAAAAATATATATCACTGACCAGTGATATTAATTTATTTGATTTTGGTTTGGGCTATAAGACATTAATTATTATTGTTTCATGGTCCCCCTTTCATGAATTTTATTCATGAAACGTATTTCATTATCATATGGTACTATACTATATAACAATACCCTGGCCAAAAATTATATATCATATGGTTTGTGTAAAAAATTACTCTTCCATGTACCATAATGTGCTTTGAGTAACCCCCTAATATAAACTTATGTCTCTCACAATAAATAAGTAACATTATATTTTATGTTTCGTTCAATCACACTATTTACCATAACTATTATGAACCATTTTATATGGATTTGGAATGATAGGGTCCAATATTAAAATATCTAAAATGGTTTAGTTTTTTATACTCTTTATGGCCTAATTCATCAATATATAATCTAGACCTGTATAGGATTTCATGGATTACATCTTTTTAGGACCGATGATATCAATGTCCCACCATTATGTAAGGGCATGATACTCATTAGGGTATAACCAACAATAAATAAGTATGGAATGATTCTTATATTAATAGTGTATATAGTCACCCCATGACCTCTTATCCAAGGGCAATTTGGGAATTATTTCAATGAAAAATTTATACTTCCACCATACTGGTTATAAAATTCATGTAATATATCATTTTTCCAATGAAATTGTACTGAAGGGAAGCCTAATTTTTCACCTCTATAGGAGATTGATATAAAATGAATAATCCTAAATGAGAATTGTACTACATGTTAGAAATGTTCTTCCCTACATATTATAAGGATATATTCCATTCCACAATCATAGTATTATCCATGAAATATAAAACTAAAATTTACCTCTATCATTAGGTTAGATTATACTATTGGAGAAGAATAAAATAACTAAATGTGGATTGGTTCATATTTTTTTATGACTCATAGTTACTTGTCTACCTATTATCCAAGGCCTAACAAAAAGTTCTCGTAAACCATAGCCTTTGTTATTGTCTGGTCATCATTTTCTCCGAACACATAGAAAATATTATCCCAAATTATTCATGAACTATATCTATATAAAATACAACTTACTAAATTCAATACCATTGATGTTAATCACAATATCATATAGAGTACCTTTAATGATTTTAAATTACTCTGAGAATCTTAATATATGTGGTATTAATTCCTTACATAAGAGTCGGGTCTTCATAAGGTTTCGCAGTTTAGGGTTATATTGTAATATAATACGAAGATAAAAAATCAACTCTTTTGAAACATATATTCTATTTTTGGGGGAGGGTTTCCCCAAAATATAAATTAGGACACTTTAGGTAGTTGCACATGGAAGATTTATCTAGAGAATATCCAAGAATCCACTTAGTATTTGAAGTCTCACTCGAAGTGATAAGTTCCCTCTTTCTTGCATAAAAGATATAACTATATGGGATACATATTTTTGGAAAATGCATATGGATATATTATTATTACATTGGGATACATAGTGTTGTTAGAATCAAATATTTAGGACCCAAAAGTGAGTAATTAACCAATCGCAATCCATTCAAAGGAATTATAACAGCCTAGTGATGGAATGTCAATATCTAAAATGTCATCATAAACCATCATAAAAAACATTTCACAAATTAATATGCATTTTTTGAGTGTCTATATCCCCAAAAGTATTCACATATGTCGACAATGATCATATTCAACTCCAAAATAATTTTCTAGTAGACTATTTATATCGTCCCCAAAAATGGATATATATATGAACACCCATATAGCCTGTAATAGTGGAATATATGTCTTAAAAAGAAGGTACTCTAATCTTCATACAACAACACAGTATCACAGTGGAACAAACCATTTAGATATGGTCATTGTTCATTATTTGAGAATTTTTTCTATATCCCATGATTAGAGTGATGAACCTGGAGTTGAAATTATTGAAGTCACCACTCATGTTTTGATATTTTTTGGAGAATTATAGGTCTTTTGGCCCAATATGGGTTTCAATATTACACCATTGGTCTATAAAATATGACCTTAAACTATATTATTCCACATATGAGATAATTTATACCATAATGGCAATCTCTATTCAGTCGGTGCTACCTTTCACATACAAGAATCATTGTCTCATCCACCTCTTGGTCCAAGGATAATAATAAAAAATCTATTGGAACCCCATATCCAAATATTCTTCTATAGAATGGAGATCCTTTAACATCATGTTTTATTTGTTCTTACTTAAGAAAATTGTACCACTTTCGGTCGAAATAACTATGACAATAAACTATGTTCAACATGGTCAATATTTCACATCTTCAAACTCTACATCTATCTGTCCAATTTTTTAAATCGTAAACTATATATCACAATGGTGTAGTCTATAAATCCGTAAATGAAATTGAAATTTATTTAAAACGTCAATTTTTTAAAACCATTAAAGGGAATACTGATTGAAATTCAATTCGCTTTTATCTGTGAATCCCACATTTAATAATTTGGAAAAAAATTTAGAATAAATATGAAATACAAAAAAAATTGACCCAACATATAAGCATAGAAAAAGTTGTTTGATGATCACTGGACCCCTTGATTTAGGATAAAATTAATGTTATTAAATGAAATATATGTTCTATATATGTATGTGTACCATAAATAGTGGTGGGACCATTATGGTGATTGATCTCTCCATGATTTCTCTTTTCTACTATAAATATTCTTCAGATTGAATGTTTTTTATTCATTATGGGTCTTCCAAGATATCGGTAACATGTTTATTGAACTCTAAAGTGAAATTATCTTTTTCTATGTATACATCTTCCCAATAAAGACCTACATATGATCTATTTGTATTGAAATTTAACCATGAGACTCTATGTCTTAAAGAAACGGTCCTATAATATTTGTGCACCTTCAAAACATTTCAAAATAACTCCTAATTAATGTATGGTCAGTAATCATGCCAACAATGCATGTTATGTCTCAATATCTCAGATCCAAATCACTTTTTATATGATTATAGAAATATATAATCCAACTATTCAAGTGGATTTAACACTCTCAATGTTACACACTTGGGATTTATAGTCATATTCAAAGAATAGATTAAACATATATCCCATGAAATTTTGATTGGTCCTTATCATGTGAACCCAAAAAACATGATAAAATTATCTAGGAGTCATCACTATAAACTATATTTTACCATTCTAGGGACGTATATAATTTTATTATTCCCCATTCACGTTGAAGTATTTATGTTCCCTTTCTATATTGACTACTCATGACATTTGAAAATTCTATCTAACAGAAAACTACAAAAAACATTGACCCATGAACTAAAAGGGGACATCCTGTCCATATACATCACCATTTAAAACTTCTATAATTTATATACCTCATTCAATCTAATAATCAGAATTTGGAAAACTCCTAGATTTTGAAATACCACTATCACAATATATGGAAAAAGTTACATAACCTTGAACAAAAGTATTAAGTGGTCATAGCTATCTGAAGTAAATGATTATTAACATCATGTATATAAAATATACCCCTAATATTCAGTCCACAACATTTAAGGCTATATATACTCTCTACGTTTGATCCCCCAGTCACTTTGGGTTTACTCCTCAAGGGCTGATATAAAGACTCACTTATTTTTTATTAGTCTAAATTAATTGACCAAAAACTCTATCCATGTTATTATTATTTCAATGATTATAAAATAACTATTTATGTTGACATAGAAATTGATAATAAAAAAGTCTAGATAGGGAATCCTCTCTAATATTTGAGTCTCAGTTCTCTAGGAATTCAACCTACATGATACATGAAAACTCTATCATTTAAATTGGAAAATAAAAAAATATATTTTTACTTAAAATCCCGTATATGGAGATATAAGAAAATGTTTATTCCCTACCAATTACTAGTAACTAATACAAGGCTTGGTATAAAATTAAGGATATAAAATAAAAGTCACAATGTTTTTGGGGTAATTCATAGGTTTCTGGGAAAAGAAAAATGTTATAGAACACTATTTTTCATGATGTGTAGTTTCATGGTTTTTAACACCTATTGTATATCAAAACATTCATTCTAAATTTTCCTTTTGTGATCCACATCACTTTGATTCAGCCCTTTGTTTATATATGAATTGAAAATATAGTTTTACAGTGATAATATAAATTTCTATACCATTTTTTGATATATTACTAGTAGGATATCATTTATCCACATTAAAATAATTTGGTGTTATAGTTATAGTATTTATGCCTATAAATGTCTGGGATCATTACCCTAGAAGAGATCAGTTATCATGATATACCAACTATAGTGTTTTGTAGAGATGTCTGAACATATTTTTATACACGATCTAGGCCTTGGAGGAAATCATTTGACTTGAGTGATTGAGAATCAAGATTTTCATAACACATTTCATATTAAGTTTTCATAAATAATCCAATATCTCAAAATATTTTTTTCAAATGTGTCATAGGTTATTATGATGTGATAAATAAAGTGAAAAATAATACATATAATGGAAACTGATTAAGATTATAGTTTTTTTATTCATTGACAGATGGGTAAGAGGCTCCATAACATAGATGCTCTCCCTATCATTGCGTGTAATGGGATGTAAATGATAATAGATACATTGAAATTTTAGGGGTAGAGTATGAAAATTGAGCCAATACATAGTGAGAAACTCAAATATATTATTCAAATTTCTATAGTTGGTAAACACCCACTTTATATTATAGATGGATTTAGCCATTGTAAGTGTTTTGTTCTTGGATCTTCCTTGAAGGACTTCAAGTTTGATGTTTTTCACTAGGAGTTTGACCTTCACCTTTAATGACCACCGTGTTTTGAAGCAACATCTATTCGGAAACATGATGATTCATCCCTCCTTACACCCCCTATATATCCTGTACAAAGTGATTTTCACTATTGGAAAAAATAGATCATTCATTCTTAAGAATTTACATGTTCATAGATTGATTGGAATGGTCTAGCGAGATTGCATAGACAATAGAATTTGAATCTACCACCTCTTAATCCACAAAAGAGATAATAGGGGATCTAAGTATTTACATTGAATTCTTCATGTAGAGATTTTAATGTGATATTATTGACATAACAAATAGCCCATTTACTCATATATCCATGATTCCTTATAGCTTCAGGGTTGTCACTACTAATGGTTGGTGCAATAGGTTTGCAGTCAGGGAAGAATTCAATAATGGATGAACCAGATTCATTTAGTGATGTTAGCATTGTTCAATCCTAAAAAGGTGATTCTTGATATATCCTAAGGCCTAACTCAAGAGAAATCATATCCATCTATAGATCACCAGTAATTGAAATAGAATAATCGATGCAATTAGTTTATCTTAGAGTCTCAGATTACTACATTGGTCCTGGCCCATATTGGTATAAGAGGAATGTATAGATGAAGAATATTACTTTATCATGGGTGTTCTTACGTATATATTATTTCTAAACTATGAAATTATATAAGGTATCATTAGGTAGTGAATTATGGGGTGATAATAGACTTCTCACTCATCAAATTACACACCCCAGTACACAATTTGGGAAACTCACTACCCATTCCATGGGGTAATCCTAAGACATGTTTATTGTTGTATTAGTTTGAGAAAAAAATTACCCAAAACATTATACAATATAATTTTTCTAAAAATAATATATATAAGAACATAATTTTATTAAATTCACTTTATTCTATGGATATTTTTTTAGACTCACCCTCTTTGGACACATTAAATAGCTTGTGATTTTTCAAAATGTGTGTGGATAAAAAATGGATAGCTTGTCCACATGGGACCCAGAACCTACTCTTGGAACGAAATGATAAATGGGTAATCTTCCTAATTTCATGAATTATTTTAAATTTTTAATCTTGAGGATATTTATTAGAATGGAACATGGATGAAATGTAAATAATTCCTTAGTATGTAGGGTGATTCTTTAATACTCAATGAACTCGATTGAACATCCAAATTTTTTTAGCAATTTGTGGAAAGAATAGAAATGAGGGACCATTATTGCATTATAAAACTCATATATTTAAAACCATAGGGACATATATACATAAATTAATTCTAATGACCATTTATTTTAATAAAGTATCCCACTTAATTATAGAAGTCTGATCAAATGATAAATCTAAGAGAGAACCCGCATTATCAAATTGTTTTGATAACCTTATTCTACCTGAGCTTCAATCACTAAGTTAAAAAACCAGACACATGATTTTGTATCCCTGATAGGAAATATCCCACCAATAGATAAAAAATATAGGAACCCCTTTAATTGATGGATAGGGGAACATATTTATAAAATGAATAATCATAGGAGTTGTACTAGATTTCTACCAAAGTAGACCAATTAAATCCCGCAATGTTCATATCTTGTCATATATGGTGTATCTATGGGAATCTTACTCCCATGTATAGCCCATTATATTGATGTAAGGTCTCATACCATTATAGTAATGAGATAATTGTAATGAATAGAACCATACTAGTTTATTACTTTTCCAAATTCCGGTTCTTGGGGTGTCTTGGGTTCTATCAGTGACTCATTACGGAGTTATTCAAATTCATGGTTTGAACGAATGGTGGAACTGATGATCGTTGGTGGCATCGATCGACATCGATGGCACTGATGGGTGTCGGTGGCACCGATGGGTGTAGGTGGCACCGATGGGTGTCAGTGGCACCAATGGGTGTCGGTGGCACCGATGGGTTGTCCATAAAAACAATCGGTATTGGTGCATGGGAGAATGTTTTAGGGTGACATTATCAGGGCGATGATTCCTGGGAGACAATGCAAGGGCGATGATGTTGGGGAGACAGTGCCGGGGAGGCAGTGACTCAGCTAATCGTGAACCCATCCCTATTTTTAAAGACATTCTAGTTTTTCCCCAGTAACATATCTTTTGACATTAATGTGTTTTATTACCCATTTCAATGCCATTTAAATCCAGTAGAATATTTTTTTAACCCTTAATAGTCAAGGGAACCTTGAGTTAAAAAAAGTGTGTCTTTTTTCCTCAAATTCACAACATTGTCGTGTTTTATAGTATTTCCTCTCTTACTAATTTTCTCTGTTTAAAGGAAATCTATTAACTCACTTTGGTTATCTACACCAAATTTGAGGATAATTATTAAAAAAAAATTAACCCTGGTGTGTGAAACCACCCAACTATGTGGTCAAGACAATATCTAAAATCATGTACATTTAAATAATCTCCCTGATTTTAGGATCATTCCTTTTATTATGTGGATAAACTCTCTTACTTTTCCTTATAGCCTCTCTTAGTGCTCCAGGAGACTTACTTCTGATACGAATCATTTGCCTTTGTTGGAGCCCTTCCAGCATAGCCTTAGAGTCCTCAGACTTCTTCCACTTCAAGTCATGCATCATTATTTCTTGCTATGAGGGGAAAACATAAATCCTTGATCATTCAAGAAGGGATCTTTTCCATTTTCTCTCTTCACTTTGTATCAAGTGGGTGGGTGTGATAATGTTTCATTGGGATTTGGATAAAACAAATCCTTATCTATGATAATAAAGAGACTAAAATAAATAAAGGGGTGTGTTTGATGATGATTTTAAAATATTTATGTTATCTTAGTTTTTTTTTGTTTTGAACTATATAGGAATATTCAAACTCAAAATAGTGGATGTTGGTGGTCATTTTGTGCAAACTAATGTACCTATGTTACTCTGGGTAATCTTACGATTGAATCATTGTAACATGGAAAATGGTTAATCAGGTTAATTTGGTGGATTAAATGGATGTACAATGAATAATATTCAATGTGTAATCACCCCAGAAAACCAAATAGAAATAAAAAACATTATAAATGGAGTGGTTTAAATCAGAAAACTCCCTTTCATTGTTCTGCTAATACACATGGTTTTTCTGGTCGATGATTGTGGGGTGACATAGATGGTGATGGGATCTCTTGTTATTCAGTTATTGGATATTGATTTGAGGTCATTTGGGGACATATGTTGTGGTTTTTTTGGTTTCGATAATTCTAGGGATCTTACTGTCTCCTTTTATTATAGTGACATTACAAGAGAACGGGGTGTGAATGCATAAATTGTGGATTTTCTATTTTCCTTGTGTTGTTTCGTGGCATGTGGATATGCCTATTAGTTTCTCAGCAGTGAAAGAATATTTTATATGGGATCACTTGAACATGATAACAATAATGGGTATACTAGTGGATTATTTTCTATAAATGGTTTGTGCCCTTGTTGTGGATGTCATGTGTTCGGGCATGTAGTAATAGTAACGATGGTGGTTGTGCTTTGGTTAGGTATGGAATGATTTTCTATTTCTGAACCCTTAGGTTTTGATGAGTGTTTGTTTAATTATATGAAAAATTTTGTTCTTTTGTTTCTTATTCTCACCCCACCCATGTTGAGAACTATGTGTCGAACACCCCCATTTCACAGGGGAGGGTGTTTTACCAACATTCTTATGAGGGGATGGTTATTAGCACATTTCTACTCCCTCTCCTAGGTATGGAAAGACTCTTCGGGTACGCTGTGAAGGCCTAAGGTATATTATGGAGAAAGACTCTTTGGGCATAGTTTATTGTGGTGGTTGGCCCATGTGTGTGTGGGTAGGTTTGTTTCCCAATTTTCTTTTGGATAAGGCCCAGGTGTCTTCAGGCATGATAGTGTTTGTTTTGGACCAGGAGTATTCGGTCGTGGTAGTGGTTGTTGTGGCCTGGGTGTTTGTGGGCATGGTTATGTCTGGTTGTTGAGGCCCATGTGTCTGAGGGTGGGATGTCTGGTGATGGCCCATAAGGTTGTTGTTGGAGTCACAATGGGACTGTATTCATACATGTGGGGGATGTTTGATGCATAAGATGTTCTATATTACCAGTGGGAAGGTGGTGTGGGGTACCCAAATATCGATGTGTAAATACTATTACATTACCCGACTTGTGTTATTTGGGGAGTGTGGCTTGGGGAGGCTGGGTGGATAGTTTCCTTATAATGTGATTCAGTTAAGTCAATTTTTTCACACAAGGAATTACAATTCCTCCCCACATGTGATGAGAGCTTTTAGTTTTCCCTCATATGTATACATATATACTCACCATATGTATATGAGACTGCTTTCTAGTTTTTATGAGGTCTTTGAGGACCCTGATAGACTTCACTAGCTTAGGCTTTAGTTGTTTTGCTGCTTTTATTTCTTCTGGTACTTTCCATGGAGTTTTCATGTACCTTTTTTCAGTTTATTTTTGAACACACATATGGGAGTAGTTTTTTGGATTTATATTTACATTATATTTGTGGAGTTGTTTTGGATTTATTATCATATATCAGGATACTATTAAATAAAAGGGGAATTCCATCTATTTTTACTTGAGATTCTCTACCCTTGGTTCTATTATCCACTTCAGAGCCTATTAATAGTGGGACTCAGAGGTCATTATCTATAATTCAACTTGAATAAGTAACAGTCTTACTTTTTTCCTTCCCTTTCCTCATCTTGGTGGATGCGGGTTGTTAAATTATGGTATCAAAGTTGATGGTTGAGAGATAGGATAGAGATTGAGCTTAGGCATAGTGAGAATCACATGGGATGGTAGGGAAACCATGTTAGACAATCATGGTTTGTGAAACAGACAAGGGAAGTCCTTCTAGGACAACAGATTTTAGGGTCCCCTGTAATTCAATGCAAGGAATAACCATTTAGACTACACTGATTGCAGGGTATATGCCCTAAGAATGGTATGTCCATCATGATGACTTGTGTTCATGAATTTTTTGGGTGTTCTAGGTATTTAAAATGAATAAAAAGTTCATAAAAATTTGAAAAGAGATCTTCTACACTACTCGGGCTTAGGCATTCATTGTTTTCCTTGCAGTTATGGCACCCGGATGATGTCCAGAAGTATTGCAGATGGTCATGTCCCAAGAGAATGATTTCGATGAGCATTGGATGGATGATTGGGAAGAGGAGGATGACTAGTGGCAGAAGACACATCATTCCTTTCAGCAGTAGGCCCTCAAGATGTACGAGGGCAGTGTCTCAGACATCGAGACAGAAAGCTAACTCGAGGAGTTGGTGATAGATTTCAGATTAATCTGAGCTCTATATGAGTACTAAGTTCCACTGTCCATGGTCTATATTTAGGTAGTGGCATTTATGTTTTGGAATCCCTATCTCTAGTAGAATACGTAAGGTGTGGTTTTGTGGATCAACTTTAAGATAGAGTATTGGGCGGAATTCCACTCTTCCAAAATGAAGGATAAGTAGAGGCAAGAGATAATATCCCACCAGTAGAGGAGTATTCCAGTGATGGAGTAGGGGATCAAGTTCAAGTATCTCATTCTCTTTTCTCCCAACCTCTTTCTAGATGAGGAGTCTAGGGAGAGACGTCTAGAGAAAGCAATCTGACCTCCTATGTAGTATGAAAATACTCCATTCACACTACCAACTTATATAGAGGTTCATATGAAGGTTGATGTGGTGGAGAGGATGCACATGCTAGAAGCGTGCTACGAGAGGAGAGCTTGTTGAGCTATTGATAGGGGAAGGTTGTTAGCAATAGGCCTCCAACCACCAGGACTTCCAGTTTTCGACAGATGGGAAGCATGACTCATCAATTCTAGTTTCAATCTCCCGGTCCTCACCCTTCTCCATGATCCTAAGATTGAGGTGTTTTATTGTTGTATCCATAGTAATCTTCTGAATTATATCCCAGACCAAGTGTAGTACAGCAGAGGCTGGTAGATTATGCGCCCACCTTAGCAGCAGTAGTTTCAAACCTGACCCTTTTGGTAGCATTAGCAGGGACAACGAGGTCTCTATCATCTGAGAGAAGATGTTGAGGGAGGATGTCATCCTTAGGGAACTCCTTAGGTAACTCAACCAGGGAAGTGTTGGGGATGTAGTCGATATTTGAGGAGAATATAATCTTGGTGTGGGAAGTATCACACCACAGAGGCAACAGTTCCAGTAGGATCGGAGGTCATTTTAGGTATGATCAACATGTTTAGTACTATTACTTTTGTCATTCTTGATTCAGGATTTTTTCACTCCTTTGTTACACAGAGGATAAACCATGATCTAGGTCTAAAATCATATTGACTTCCCCTGCCCATGGTATTGAGTACTCCTGTCAGAGTTCAGACCACATTTTCATACATTTTTTCGAGGATGTTGACTAATGTTAGGGCCACATAAGTGTATTTGGGACCTTATTTTGATACACATGTAACCATATGTTGTCATTTTAGGCATAAACTGGTTTTTATCTATGTGTTCCATTATCAACTTCTTTGAGGGAAGGGATGTGTTCTCATATATGTGCAGACAACGTGTCGCTTTCGTCGATGAGTGGGGTTTTCTGGAGGGAAGCCAATGTGTGGAGCCCCTTATTTTCATGCTAGTCAAGATATCAGGGGAACCAGTAGACTTAGTGATAGTGGAATTACTGGGGATCATCATTGTGATCTAGGGCATCTACCCTGAAGATTTTGTGACCCTAACCCCTCGATGTGATGTTTAGTTCGGGATATAATTACAACCTAGTGCCTGGTCGATTTCGATAGCTCCCTATCATATAGCACCTAATCAGTTGCATGAGATGTGGTCCAAGTTGATGACATAATGAAGAAGGGTTTTATCTGACCGAGTGGGTCACCATCTGGTGCTCCAGTCTTTTTCGCGAATTAGGAATAAAGTGGTCTCCGGCTATGTATAGTCTACCGAAGGCTGAATCAGGTAATGTTCATGAACTGTTACCCCCTCCCAAATATAGACGATTGTTTAAACAAGACGAGAGGAGAAATTTGGTTCTATAAGCTCCATCTTCGATCTATGTATCACTAGTTATGGGTGAAAGATAATGATATACTGAATACTTCATTCAGGTTTGGTTAGGGGCACTTCGAGTTCCAAATCACGTTGTTCAGTGTTACGAATGCACCACCCATTTCAATGGGTCTCATGAACTCTTTTTTTCATGAGTATCTCGACAGGTTCATAGTCATGTTCATTGACAACATCTTGATCTACTCAATATCAACAAAGGATCACTACAAGCATCTAAGGATAGTTTTGAAAGTCCTCCGACACACCCAGCTCTACGAGAAGTTTTCCAAGTGCAAGTTCTAGGCATGAGGGGTTAACTTCAAGGGACACATAGTGTCCCATCAGGTAATAGAAATGGAACCATTGAAGGTTGAACTAGTTGTTTATTGGGTATCACCCAAGAATGTTTCAAATGTTTGTAGCTTCCTAGGACTGGAAGGTTACTACCATAGGTTTATTCTTGACTTCTCTCAAGCTGCATCCCCTTTGACAGCCTTGACCAAGAAAAACTAAGAATTCATTTAGAGTGAGAAGTGCCAAATATATTTTAGTTATCTAATGTGGAAGCAGGTTAGTGCCCTAGTGCTCTGGTTTCTAGAGGAAGGGGTGATGTTTGAAGTGTTTTGTGATGCATATGGGATAGTGTTGGGATGTGTGCTAATGTAGTAATAGGGAGTGATCCCTTATGGGTCTAGGATGTTACGTTATCATGAGTGTAAATATTCCACCCATTATATGGAACATGAAATAGTAGTGTTCACAATAAATTTGTGGTAGCATTACCTCATCAAGGAATGATTTTTTGTCTTCACAGATCATAAGAGCTTGAGGTATATCTTCTCCCAGCGAGACCTGACCTTGCAGTTGCGGAGGTGGATGGAGTTTCCTCAGAACTACAACCTTGATATCTCTAACACCATAGAAAATGGAAACATGGTGGCTGATTATTTGAGTAGGAAGTCATAGAAGAATTTAGTTCAGAAGTCATCATATTCATAGAGAGAAGTGTTGGAGTTGGTTTTCTTACACATGGATGAAAAAGTGGAGGAAAGTAGATGTTTTTTCTTCTAGATGATGGTGAAACCATCAGTGGTAAAATAGGTTAAGGATTATTATTGGTGGGACATAGAGGGTAACATGATGTGTGATCATTTAAGGTAGGGAAATTATCTGGGATGATGGCCGGAAGATTTTCTGAATCAGATGTTTTTCAGTAGGATATTGTTTGTTTGAGAGATGATGCTTGAGGGATTTCATAGTAAGTTCCATAACACACCCCTGGCAGTACACCCTGGTGTTTTCAAGATGTACCGGGGCTGGAGGGGTCAGTTTTGGGGGCTCGGGGTGAAACAGGTAGTTGCGCAGTTTGTTGAAAATTTCCTTGTGTGCTAGCATGTGAAGGATAAGCACTGTGTTCTTAAAAGTGTGTTGTAGCCTTTATATGTCCTAGAGTGGAAGTGGGATGAAATATCGATTGATTTTTCACAAGAAACCCTAGGTTTCAAGGAGGTTGTTGTGCTATCTAGGTTATTGTAGACTGACTGATGAAATCATCTCACTTCCTAGCGGGTAAGTAGTTGAGCACCAGAGTACCTTGGCACAGATGTATGTGGATGAGGTGGTTCAATTTCATGGATTCTTGAGGTCCATAGTCCTAGATCAGAATGCACGGTTAACCTCATGAGTCTAGAAGGGATCACAACATGCTTTTGGAACCTATATATGCCTTAGCACTACTCTCGACCCACAGAGTGAAAGGCAGACAGAGAGGACCATCTAGACATTAAAAGACAGGTTACTAGAATGTGTTTTGGACTTCGAGGGATCATGGTTTTGACACTTACCTTTGTTAGAGTTTTCTTATAACAATATCTATCACTTTTCCATTGGCATGGATCCATTATAAGCCTTGTATGAAGGGTCATTTCATTCACCCATGTGATGGAAAAAGGTTTGGGAGGCAGGTGTTCTTGGCCCAAAAGTGGTTCAAGGGACGATTGATAATGTTTTGATTTCACGTGAGATGATGGAGGAAGCTTACAACTGGAATAATTCATATGTCGATCATAGGTGGACACCCATGGAGTTCTAGGTTGGGGGCCACTTTTTTTTTATGTTCTCCCCTTAGCATTGGTAGTGGTGACTCAGTAGGGGGAGTAATCTTTCTCCCAGGTTTGTTAGGCCCATCAAGGTGTTGTGGTGGGTCGGCAAAGTGGCTTATCAGTTTTCACTAGGACCACCGCTATAGAGGGTCCACTATGTCTTCCATGTGTTTCAACTCCATCAGTATCTACACGATGAATCACATGTCCTTAGATGAGAAGATCTAGATATTGAGGATGATGCAACATTCGTTGAATGACTAGTGAGGACCGAGGACCATCAAGAGAAGGATATTCATGGATAAACCAATACCTTGCATCATGTGTTATATAAGCGTGGTGGACTCAAATAGAGTACCTGGGAATAAGAGGCACATATTTGTGCCCAGTCCCCAGAGCTTTTTAGAATTTTTTTTGTGTTGTTTTATACTTGACTATGAAGAAATTATAAACCTTATTAACCAGAGTACAGAATGATTTCATTATTCTCTGAATGTGTGTGATAAGTCTACACTATTGGTAGAGTAGGAGATGATCCCAAATCAAGACGCATTTAGGTGATTTCGATTAAACTTGTGAGGGTGATTTAGTGCCGCCCAAATTGGATAGTATCTTGACATGATGAAAGGGACTCCATAACCTATATGTCTAGATGGTGTGACCTTTATATGTTTGTGTGGTTACTCAGGGGAGAATAATGGAAATGTATTCGTAGTTGTTCTAGATATATATGAGGGAGAGGTGTTCCAAGATATTGTGGAATGTTCCGAATTTCATTCAACTCTAGGGAGGTTTTCTATGAAAGCTATCTTGGGAGGTGGTTGTTCGGACCACCTTCCTTTGTTTGGGATTACTCATGAATTCCCTAGGGTAAGAATAGTTTGAGAGTTATATGATGTAATTTTCTAGTGTAAAGACACAGAAATTTCAATGAATTTTTTTTTCTTAAATTATTTGGAATATTACGAGTCCGCAGATTCTAACGGTACCGGTTTCTGAGGCCCGGTGTGCTAGGAATCAATTTCTGAAGTTTTGTTTAGGTACGTTCAGTAAACGTACGTGATGGTTTTTCTATCTTTTGAACCAGTGAATGGAATTGAAATCCAAGGACACTGGTGAACTCGCAGCATCGGTATTCACATAGGGGGACCTTTACCGCAGCTGCGTTTGGTCGATAGTAGAAGTTATAATTTTGTGTATTCTTAATTAATTAAATAAAATTGTTGTGTTACACAATTTTATTTTCAAGTGGGGGTTATCTTCTACAAAGAGGATTTGGAGGTGGGGCCCACACCCCACCTAACCTCCCTTGAGAGGATATAACTAAGGGTGGGGCCGACACAAACCCTAACCCTTCAACTCCCCTTGAGATCCCTCACTTATCGTTTGAACTCCCACATTAAGTGGAGCCTTTCCACTATCCCCTCATAATGTATCCAACTCAAGAATAAATAATGCCTTTATTAATTATTTTGAGGTTTCAAGAGTTTATTTGATTTTATTTGAAATGCATGGAAGGATTATAATTTTGGGGGAATCCTATTATTATATATTCCTTGGAAAATATTTGTGAGGTGACTTTTGGAGAAAACTCATTGTGGAACATTATTCTCTTGACGAATAGCATCGTTCTTCAATGATGAACATCTCTGATGAAGAACGCGAAGAACTTCTCCAATGACGCTTCCTTTTCGGATGCACCCTGACATCAATGGAATTGTCGCCCGTATTCCATGACGCCCAACATCTATGACACCATCTACCACAGCTCGTTGACGTGAAACGTACCTTGAATTGAGGTAGGTGTTTTGTATAATTTTAATTGAATAAATTATCTCGGTCATTTTGAATCCTTTGGAATGTCGTTGGCCATCTGTTATCGCCTAACGTGGAGGGTGTTGGCCGAACGAACATGACCTGACGACCCTTCGATTTTCTTCTATTATTTTGGCAGTGACGACTGATGGTGGCTATCGTGCACTGGCCGCGTGGAGGAGAACCGCGGCCTGCAACCGCAGGCCCCTCAGGATGAAGAGATGGCCGGCTACTACCGGTAGGGTTGGGGACTCGCGGCACCCACAGGTGCTGCATGGAGGAGGTGCGGCCCGCATCCGCGGGCCGCTTGCTGGCAGAACCGACCGGCCAAAGCTAGCCGGGATGGAGGACCATGGCTCCCTCTTGCGCTACGCTGTGGGAAGATCATGGCCCGCATAGCGGGACGCTCGGCGGGCGAACCGGCTGGCTGCCTGCTGACCGGGCTGAAGGAACTGCGGTGCCCCTTGGCGCCGCGCTGGGTGGGGCGCTTCGCCGGCGATTAGGCCAGCAGCCTTCCGGTCGTGTTGAAGGGTGCCGTGGAAACCGTTGATGCCACGTGCGGAAGAACTGTGACCCGCAATCCACGGGTGGCTTTCTCTAGAAAAACCGGCCAGATTCGGCCGCCCGGGCAGTAAGGAGAGGCAGCTCCCCTCGGAGCCGCCGGGTGAGCTGGACCGGCCCACGATTCGGGCCAGGTCTGTGGGTGGGTTGCGCCCCACGGGGCCGGGCCAATCCCATAACTGGGTCGGACTCTCCGGGACAGGTCCCTGGGTGGGTCTCGCTCCACCAGGTCGGGCCGACCCCCAGCCGGGTCTGGCCCTCCAAACTGGTTCAGGCTGATCCACCAGCCCACCGGGCTTGACGGGCTGGGACCGTTTCTCTTAAATGTGAATCTCTTCAATCTCATGCGTCCGATCGAGGCGCCATCTATGACATTAGGATTCTCGCGACGATTTGGTCCTTTTTCGATACTCTAAATGAATTTTGGACGACCTTGGAAAATGGCCGGGTTGGAATGAGCGTAATTCCAACCGGGCCCTACAAATAAAATCTAATAAATCTTAAACCGCGCGTCCGATTGACGCGTCTTCTATCGCGTTGGATTTATTTTGATGATACAGAACATCGGGATACATCAACTCATGACTTCATGATAGCTGATGCATCAACCCCTTGGATTGAGGGGCGGGCAACCCGGAATCGAGTGTGTTGTGTGCGGGAACCCTAGAGCTGGCTACGATTGCGACGACTACTATACTGGAATCCTCCATGGGATCGATGATGATGGATAATCTACTATAATCCTCTGTTGTTTTGACAGCGATGACTACTGTTCTTGTATCCTATGTGGGTCCGACAGTTTTGACTTCTGTTCCTGTATCTTGAGTGGGTCTCATATAGTAGCTGGAATTGTATCCATTGTGTGTCTGATATCTTAGCTCGTCTAGTATCCTATGTGGGTCTGACAAAATAGATGAATCAGTGACTACATATGATCATCTCTATCACTATTTGAAAGATGTATACCTGTGTGAGCTTAGTCTTGACTTTCAATGAATATCATCGATGTGGTTGACTTTACATCCTTTGTGGACTGGGTTTTGCTTGGGCTTGAGAGTTGGAGCCAAATTGTGGTTGATAACATAGGTATTTGTATGGGCATATACCTATGTTGGGTTGGTTGATACTTTTTGATTGTATCTCTATTATGTGTTTTATACTTCGTGGATTACTGGAGACCTTTTGGGGTCTCGGGGTCCCTATTTTGTATCAAATACTCACCCCTGCACGGGCTATGCCCGCACTACATTGTGTTGGATGCAGACGATGGAAATCACGGATCGAGGTGGAGACTTGTAGAGTCGGACGGTACCCAGAGGTGGACTACATGGCGAGACATACACGGAGTGGACAGATAGACCTGAGGTGCTGAGGAGGCCATCTGTACCAACCATTTAGGTGGGATTCTAGGAGGATGACTCAGTGGTTGTTGTTTTACTTTACTGCAGTTGTAATAGATTTTTAGCTGTACTGTACATTACAATTGTGTTTGTATACTGGCCCATTTACATTCCATCACACTATATTGTATTCAGTTTTACATTGTGTTTACTTCCTGTTGCATACTCTGATGTGTTTGTTTACTTTTATTAGGTCAATGCCTTCCCGACTTATTGATTTACGCCTTGGTGCTAGCAGCTTGCCCCTGGCATATAGAAGGTGGGCTTGGGGTAGTCACAACATTGGTCCTGAGGATGGGTCATGAAAAATTGGTATATGAGGAGTCAGTTCTACCACAGAACACAGGACTCTAATCATTATTTTCTGTGAAGTAATACTGTTAAGTGTATTGAGTGTGGTTTTTAGTTCAGGGAGTCCAGTGTTGGTACGGAAGCTGATGTATCCATACACCAGGACCCTGACCTCTGATTTCTGACTTAGTTAATGAAAACACTTATTCAATTTGTGTTTAAAATGTTTTTTTGTGATTAATTTGAGTGAGCTCACCAGGTATACAGTTTTGACCATGGCGCACCTGTTTCTTTTAATAATGTCCCCACAAAGGTAGCCAGCTAGGGTTCAAAGTTACGTACCAGATGGTAGCCCACCGAGTGACAATGACTCAGTATAGGGCCCCATCACAGCTGAGAAACCAGTGGTTCCACTACCTGCGGGGCCACGGATACCATCAGCCCCATCAGTAGAGGGTGCACACCGCCAGAGTGTGTTTCCCGAGTTCTAGCGATAGAGGCCGCCCAGGTTCCATAGAGAGATAGACCCACAGGCCGCTAAGGATTGGCTGGAGGCTGTCGTCAGAGTTCTCAGATTGGTAGGGACACTATATGACCATATTTTGATCCTTTCCACGAGTCTCTTCTACATAGCAGCAGGTATATGGTGGAGCCTAATCCTCCAGGTGAATTACGAGGAATATTTACTCTGGACGGACTTCGCGAGTCTCTTCCACTAAGATTTTTTTCCATCCACCCTTCGTGCAGTGCGGATTCAAGAGCTACATCATCTGCATCAGGGCATCATGATAGTAGCACAGTACTCAGTGAGGTTCAACGACTTCTCACGCTACTCCACAAATATGGTACGAGACCTGTTCTTCAGGGCCCAGACCATCAAGCATGGACTCAGGCATGAGATAAGTTCTTCGATGATTCCCCTTTGCATCCTGACGCAGGATGGGGTGCTACAGTGAGACCTTATAGTGGATATTTTTATTGTTGAGCAGTCACCAGTGGTGAGACCCACCACAGGGTGACATGTAGCAGAGTCTTCTACAGCCGGTAGTAGACATATGTCGCAGTTTTCCAGATGAACCAGGGCATCAGGTGGGCGATCTCAGGATACATGTTCATTTTTTCAGGGCACATGAAAGAGAGCCACCTATAAGAGGAGAAGGTAGTGTTATACATTCAGCTGGTAGGGTCACATGGCTCAAGACTGCCCGACCCACTATTTAGATGATCATTAGACGGTAGAGGGACCTCCCATGTAGAGGAAGAGGTTCGACCGTGGTGGTCTGGCGGGAGCAGCCGGACGAGGAAGAGGATCTAGCCGAGCAGCGGGTGGTTGATGACGTTTTGAGGCTCTACCACAACCACCACCAGGAGGTCCCCCTGACCATAGGGAGCTGGCAGACAGAGGTGGGCTCATCTCAAGGCAGTCGAGGCCTACGACCACGGCGCACCTGAGATGATTCGAGGTAATATATGTTTCTAGTCCACCTTTGCTGCAGTACTTATAGACACATGTGTGAGTTATTATTTTATTTCTGATACCCTCATTCAGAGCTTCGAGATTTCGAAGGAGCTTTTGGCTCGATCTTTACAGCTAGAGACTCCTAGAGGAGCAGACTAAATGATTACGCATTGGTGCTGGTAGTGTGAGCTTACTCTAGGAGGCGAGAGCTTCGACTGGGATCATCTTGTAGCGACGTCAGGGTCTTATGACGTCATCTTGGGTATGGACTAGTTATCTAGAGCACATGCTTAGATCGGCTGTATTAGGCGTAATGTACAGTGTATCTGCACGGATGGGACTAGGTTCACCTTCACCAGTGAGAATGGAGCCTTTGAAACACATGATGGACTTATGTAGAGGATGGGGAAGCTGATCACACATCAGTTGGCTAGTCTCATCCATGGAGCAGTTGATGTGCGGAGTCCGAGTTTTCCTATTGTGTTGGATCAGTATGAGGATATTTTCCCGGATGATCTTCCAAGACTACCTCCTCGCAAAGAGGTAGACTTCTATATTGATCTGTACCCTGAGAAAACACTAATTTCTATTCCATAATATCATATGGTTCCCGCTGAGCTTCGTGAGCAGCGGGTACAGTTGGAGGACTTGCAGTGGAAGGGATTTATCCGACCCAGTGTTTCACCCCAGGAATCCAGATTTTGTTCGCCAAGAAGGCAGAGGGTAGCTTGCGACTATGTGTCGACTACCATTGACTAAATCAGGTGATCGTGAAGAACAAGTACCCACTCCCAAGGATTGATGACCTCTATGATCCACTCAACGGGACATGATAGTTCTTGAAGATAGAACTCAGGTCAGGCTATCACAAGCTCAGAGTTCAAGACGAGGATGTACAAAAGACGGCCTTCATAAGTCAGTATGGAGACTACGAGTTCATGGTCATGTCCTTCGGCATAACCAACGCTCCAACAGTGTTCATGAGTCTCATGAATAGGATCATCCAGACATACCTCGATCGTTGTGTGGTAGTCTTCATCGATGACATACTAATTTACTCGGCTACTAAGGAGGAGCATGCCTACCATTTTCGGGTCGTACTGGACACACTCTGGGAGAACCCGCTTTATGGTATGCTCTCGAAGATCCAGTTATGGATTTTAGATGTTCACTTCTTGGGACATGTCATCTCAGAGGCTGGCGTAGCAGTGGATCCAGCGAAGTTTGAGGCAGTACTTGCTTGGGAGCCACCCAACAGTGTGACGGAGGTTCTGAGTTTCCTGGGCCTGGATGGATACTATTGGAGATTTGTGCCAGACTACTGCATAGTTTCACCGTCACTTTCATCTTTGACGAAGCAGTGGAAACCCTTCATAGGGTCAAAGAGATGCAAGAAGGGATTTTAGGAGATGAGGAAGACATTGACTAGTGCACCAATCTTGAGGCTATCATAGGGGGTGTAGGGTACATAGTTTACTACAACAGATTAGGGACTAGACATGGGTATGTTCTAATGTAGGAGTGATTAGCGATCACATACGGTTCATGGTATTTCAGACCACATGAGCAGAACTACGCTACCCATGACCTGGACATAGCAGCAGTGGTCTTCACCTTGAAGAAGTGGTGGCACTATCTGATGGGAGGGTGCTTTGTAGTCTACTCTGACCACTAGAGTCTCAGGTAAATCTTCTCAAAAAATGGCATGAACATGAGATAGAGATGTTGGTTCGATTTCCTCCAGGACTATGACTTCGAGATAGTCTATAAACCTGGAAAGGGGAAAGTTGTATAGATGATCTCAGCATGAGATCAGGCATTCAGCTGATGGGAGAGGCAACATAATAGCTATCCGGATTGCAGATATCAATTTTGGATAGAGATGGAGAAGTCTTCCTTCAGTCTCTCACAGTCACTCCTCTACTTCTTCAGTGAGTCAGAGAGGCACAGTGTGGAGACGTTAAATGTGGGACGTGATGTGCTCAGATATCCACATGGTAGGTTCCTGAAAGATTTTCTAAAGGAGGGGAGAAAATCATTATCTTCAGGGGACTTACCATGGTACCATCTTCACTACATGGGGAAGTGCTTAGGGAGTTTAACAATTCCCCTCTAGCGGTACATCCTGGAGTGGTGAATATGTATCACGACCTTAGATGACAGCACTGGTGGCCCGATATGAAGAAGGTATTAGCATAGTTCAATTCACGATGCCTCACTTTTCAGCAAGTGAAGGCGTAGCACCAGGTACCAGCAGGCTTAGTATAACCCTTAGAGGTCCCAGAGTGGATGTGGGACGGGATATCCATGGATATCATGACGAGGACTCTATGTACATCTGGAGGAAATGACTCTCTCTAGGTGATCGTAGACCGACTCACCATGTCAGCCCATTTCCTACCGATTAGAGAGAAGAGCTCAGTAGAGAGCATGGGATGCCTTTACATTCAAAAGACTGTACGGATTTATGGTGTGCCATCGACTATCATCTCTGATCGAGATGCGCGTTTCACTTCCCGGCTATTGAAGTGATTATAAGAGGCTTTTGGGACACTTCTTCGCTTGAGCACTACCTTCCATCCTCAAATGGATGGCCTGACTAAGAGAACCATTCAAACTCTCGGGTACATGCTTCGTACTTATGTCCTCGACTTTGGTCGCAGCTGGGAGGATCACTTACCCTTGGTGGAGTTTGCATAAAAAAACTTATATCACTCCACCATCGGGATGGCACCATATGAGGTACTGTACGGCCGACCTTGAAGATCACCTGTGTGTAGGACTGACCCAGGGGAGTCAACACATGTAGGACCGGAGATGGTTCAGGCTATGACAAAAAAGGTGCAGATCATCCCAGAGCGGATTAAGACTGCACAGAGCAGACAAAAGTCATACGCTGATAGGAGACGGAGACCACTGGAGTTCGAATATGGCAACCATGTCTTCCTATGGGTCTCACCTCAACGAGTTCTACAGATATTTGGCTGGGGTGAAATGTTATCTTCGGGTTTCATTGGGCCGTTCCAGGTCCTCAGCATGGTAGGCGAGGTGGCTTAGCGCCTGGCCCTTCCACCTCAATTGCATCGGGTGCACGACGTCTTCTACGTATCTCTTCTAAGAAGATACAAGCATGACCCATACCACATGATTGACTATGAGGATATGGACATCAATGACGGGGTGACATTCACAGAGGTTGCGGAGGAGATCGAGGATAGACAGTAGCGGGTCCTGCATGGATGGTCAATTCCTCTGGTGTCCATTCGCTGGCAACACCGAAACCTCCAAGAGATAACATGGGAGTGGGAGGCTCATATCCATTCTCAGTATCCCCATTTGTTTACCTAGTGTGTGATGTAAGATTACAAGGATGTAAATCCCTAATGTCGGGGTAATGTAAAGACCCGAAAATTTCAAGGGATTTTTTTTTCGTAAATTCTTTGGATTTTTACAAGTCTACCGTTTCTAATGGAACCTGATTATGAGGTCAGGTGTGCTCGAAATAAATTTCTGATATTTTTTTTGGGTACATTCAGTAAACGTGCATGCAGGTTTTTCTATCATTTGAGCCAATGCACAGAATTGAAATCTGAGGACATCGTTTAACTCGCAGTGTCGGTATTTTCCTAAGGGGACATTTACCGCAGTTGCGTTTGGTCGAGAGTAGAAGTTATAATTTGAGGAATCATAATTAATTAAATAAAATTGTAGTGTTACAAAATATTTATTTCAATTGGTGGTTATCTTCTCCAAAGAGGAGTTGGAGGTGTGGCCAACACCCCACCTAACCTCCCATGAGAGGATATAACTATGGGTGGGGCCCACATGAATGTTAACACTTCAACTCCACTTGAAACCCCTCTCTTAAATTTTGAAATCCCACATTAATTGGAGCATTTCCACTTTCCCCTCATAATTTTTCCAACTCAAAAATAATTAATGCCTTTATTAATTATTTTGAGGTGTCATGAGTTCATTTGAATTAATTTGAAATACGTGGCTAGATTATAATTTTGGGGGAAGCCTATTATTATATTTTCCTTGGAAAATATTTGTGGGGAGACTTTGGGAGAAAACTCTTGGTGGAACATCATTCTCTCGACGAAGAACATCGTTCTTCAATGACAAAAATCTCCGACAAAGAACACAATGAACTTCTCCAATGATACTTCCGCTTCGGACGCACCCCGACGTCAACAGAATCGATGTCCGTATATCATGACGCCCAACTTCTACGACACCGTCTTCTGTGGCTCGTCGACGTGCAACGTACCTTGAATCAAGGTAGGAATTTTGAAGAATTTTAAGTGAATAAATTATCTCGTTCTTGTTGAATCCTTAGGAATGTATTCGGCCATCTAGTATCGCTTAACGTGGAGGGCGCGAGCCGAACAATCACAGCCCAACGACCCTCTGATGGTTCTGGATTATTTTAGCGGCAGTGAAAGGAGGGGGCGGCCACGCACTGGCCAGGTGGAGAAGAACCACGGACCGCAACCGTTGGCCACTCGGGCTGAAGAACCAGTCAGATACTGCCAGCCGGGTTGGTGAATCACGGAACCCATAGGGGCCCCGCGGAGGAGGTGGAGCCTGCATCCACGGGCCCCTTACCAGCCGAACCGGCAGGCCAAAGCCGGCTGGGCTGGAGGAATTTGGCACCCCGCTGCAGGAAGACCACGACACGCATTGCGGGACACTCGGCAGGGGAACCGGGTGGCCGCCTGCCGGCTAGGATGAAGGAACCGTGGCTCCCCCATGCGCAGCAATGCGGAGGAACCGCAGCCCGCGTTGGACGGTCCGATTCGGTGGTGAACCGGCCTGGCACCTGCCGGCCGGGTTAAATGGAGCCGCGGCTCTTGCTGGTGCCATGAGCCGATGAGCCGCTGGTCACTCGTGTCAGACAAACCGGCCGGCTTCGGCCGGCCGGGAAGCAGGGAGAGGTGGTGCCGCCAGGTGAGCAGGACTGGAACGCAATTGGGGCCGGGTTGGCGGGTGGGCCGCGCCCCACCGGGTCGGACCCCTCGGGCCGGGTCCCTGGGTGGGAAACTCTCCACCAGGTAGGGCCTCCCTCAGCTGGGTCGGGCCCACCAAACTGGTTCGGGCCGACCTCCATCCCATTGGGCTTGACGGGTCGGACCTGTTTCTCTTAAACAAGAATCTTTTCAATACTATGCGTATGATCAACGCACCGTCTGCGGCATTGGGACTCTTGTGATGAGGTGGTATTTTAGAAATACTATAAGTGTGTTTTGGTTTACTTTGGAAAATGGCTGGGTTGGAACGAGCGTAATTACAATAGGGCCCCTGGAACGAAAAATCCAATAACTCATTGATTGGGCATCTGATTGACGCGGCGTCTGTCGTGTTTTCTTTCTTTTGATGAGACAAAAATTTTGGATACATCATCTCAGGAATTTGTGATGGTTGATTTATCAACCCCTTGGATCGAGGAGTGGTCCCTCCTGGAATCAAGCGTGTTGTGTGCGGGAACCCTAGAGCTCGCTCCGACTGCGATGACTACTGTACTGGAATCCTCCATGTGTTCGACGACGATGGATAAGGTACTGGAAAACTCTGTGGGTTCGACAGCGATAACTATTGTTCTTGTATCCTATGTGGGTCTAACTATTTTGACTTCTGTTCTTGTATCCTGAGTGGGTCTGAAAGAGTATCTAGAGTTGTATCTTATATTGGTCCAACAGCTTAGCTGGTCTAGTATCCTATGTGGGTCTGACAACTTAGAAGAATTAGTGACTACATCTGATCATATCTATCACTATACGAATGATGTAAACATATGTGAGCTGTGTCTTGACTTACAATCATTATCATCAATGTGGTTGGCTTTACTTCCTGTGTGGACGGGGTTGGGCTTGGGATCGAGTGTTGGAGTCGAACTGTGGTTGACAACATAGGAATATGTATGGGCATATACCTAAGTAGGGTTGGTTGATACTTCATGATTGTATCTGTATTCTGTGGTTTATCCTTTGTGGATTCTGGGAGACCTTCGGGGGTCTCGGTGTCCCTACTTAGTATCTCATACCCACACCTACACGGGAAATGCACGCACTACGTTGTGTTGGATGCAGACGACAGACAACAGTGATCAAGGTATAGACTTGTAGAGATGAACGGTACCCAGAGGTGGATCACTTGGAGAGACGTACATGGAGAAGGCAGACGGACCTGGGGTGCTAAAGAGGCCATCTTTACACACCCTTTAGGTGGGATTCCTGGAGGATGACTCAGTGGTTGCTGTTTTTCTTTATTGCTGTTGTACTAACTTTTCAATTGTACTGTACTTTACAGATCGGTTTGTATATTGTCCCATTTACATTACAACACACTCTATTGAATTCAGTTTTACATAGTGTTTACATCATGTTGCGTACTCTGTTGTGATTGTTTACTTTTATAAAGGCAATGCCTTCCCAGCTTAGGGATTTACGCCTTTGGTTCTAGTCACCAGACCCTGGCCTATGGATGGTGGGCTTGGGGTAGTCACAACATGGGTCTCGAAGATGGGTGGTGCCACCTGGACCCTCCTCATCCATTAATTTTCCATATTCTGTTGTTTGGGGTGTCCTGGGGACTATCGGTGACTCCTTAAGTAGTTTTCAAAATTTCATGTTTTAAAGAACTATGGAACTGATGAGCATCGGTGGCACCGATAGGCATCCGGGGCCCCAATCATCATTGGTGGCACTGATTGGTTATCCACAGTACCAAATAGCCTCGGTTCCAAGGCAACGGTTCTAGGGGATGGTGTCAGGGAAACAATGCAGGGGTGATGGTGCCAGAGCGACGGTGCCAGTGTGACGGTGCCTGGGCGACGGTGCCAGGGAAACGGTGCCAGGGCAACAGTGTGAGGGCGCTGATGTCAGGGAGACTATGCTAGGGCGATGGTTACAGGGCGATGGTTCCAGGGTGATGGTTCTAGGGTGACAATGACTCACCTAATGAAGATTCCTTCCCTATTTTTTTAAGTACATTCCAATTTTCCCCAATAGACAATTATTTGATGTAAATGTGTTTTCATAACCCTTTCAAATCCATTTATTTTCAGTAGAAGATGTTTTATACCCCCAATAGTCGGGCGACCATTGAGTTACAAAAATGAGATACCTTTTGCCTCAGGGTAACACCACTGTCATGTATTAAAGTTTCACATCTATTAAAAGTTATTCTTTGTTTAAAAATAATCTATTTACTCATAGCTATTATATCCACCATCTCTAAGGATAATTATTAAATAATAACTAATCTCAATGTGTGAAACTGCTCAACTGCATGGTCAAGAAACGATCCAAATTTAGGTACTTTGAAATCGTCTCGCAGATCTTATGATAGGGCCTTTTCATTAGTTTAGATCCTCTATACCTTTTTCCGTCTAGTATCTCTTACTGTGCTTGGAGATTCATTCCAATAAAAATTGGGCGCCTATGCTGGAGCCCCTCCCTCTGACCATTGGCGTCCTCAATATTTTTCCTCTATAAGTCACTCATCCCCAGGTCTTGGTTCTAGGAGAAAATATCGATCCTTGATCATCCATGTAGGGGGTTTTCCTTCATCTCTCATTACAGTGTATAATGTTGGGTGGGTGTGATAATGGATCCTTGGTATGTTGATTAAACCTAAATATAACTTAGATAACAAATGGAATCTATAGAATGAAGGACTTTGGCGGATGATGAGGTTTCATTAATTCTTTTAACATCATTTTTATGTTTTTAATTGTATAGGATTTTGACCATTGAAAATAGTGTCCATTGGTGTTCCATACTTGTGAACTAATGAACCTATTTTTCTGTTGATAATATTGTGATTGAATAGATGTAACATGGAAACTATTGAATCACGTAAAGTTGGTCTATTATATTAATTCAAAATGAATGATAATCCATGTGTGATCACCCTAGTAAACCAAATGGAATGAAGGATCTTGATAAATGTTGTGGTTAATATCTGGAAAATCCCTTAATATGTTCTTCTAAAACACATGGATGTTCTTCTCGATGCTTGTGGGGTGACATGGATGGGGATGGGATATCCCATTGTTCATTTTTTGGTTGTGTACTTGAGGCCATGTGGGGCCATATGTTGGGGCTTGGTTTGGTTCCATTACATATAGGAATCTCACCGGCCACTATTGTTGTTGTGACTTTACAAGAGAACCAGGTGTCAACGCTTAAATTGATACTTGGCTATTTTCCTTCATTTGTTTTCTGGGCATGTGGCTATTCTTGTTAGTTTCTCGGAATTTAAAGAACATTTTGGATGTGATTTCATTATCTTGATAATAAGAATGGGTAAATTGGGGTATTTTTTTCCAAAACGGGTTTGTGCTCTGATTGTGGTTGTTGTGTGTTTGTGCGTGTAGGGGTTGTAATGAGGTGGTTGTGCTTTGGTTGTGTATGGGTAGGTTGTCAATTTCGGACCCCTTAGGTTGGGATGACTTTTAGTTTATTTATATGTATACATTATGTTCTTTTTTTCTTTTTCGCACACCCCCAATGTTGAAAACTCAATTCCAAACACCCCTATTTCAAGGGGGGGGGGGGTGTTTCCCCAACAATATTAGGATTTACTGGTTATTAGCTCATTTATGCTCTATTCGAAAGTTAGCCCAAGACTCTTTGGGCAGGCAATGGAATCCTAATGAATATTATGACCCATGAATATTCGTTTAGGGTGTGTTGTGGTGGTTAGACTAGGTTTGTGGGGCCGGTTTGTTTCCCAAGTGTCTTTGGGATGAAGACCAGGTGTCATTGGGCGTCGTAGTGGTTGTTCTGGATCATGTGTGTTCATACATGGTAGTGGTTGTTGTGTAATATGTGTTTGTGGGTGTGGTAATGTGTGGTTATGGTTTTCAAGGTGTTTTTGGGTGGGATATGTGGTGATGGCCCATAAGGCACTTGTTGGGGCGGTAGTGAGAATGTAGTGAGACTTGTTGGGGAAGTATAATGAGTATGATGTGTTATATAACTAGTGGGAAAGACGTGCGGGGTACCAAAATATCATTGTCATATTAATATTACTTTACTTGACTTGCGTTATTCAAGTATTGTGTCTTGGTCAGGCTGGGTGGATACTTTTCTAGCCAGGTGCTTTGGTTATCTCTATCTCTTCTCGCGGGGCAATAAAATGTCTTCCCACTTGTCAAACACAGCTTTTAGTTTTCCCAACTGAGCATACCTTTATACTCACCCTATGTATATAAAACTGCTTTCATATTTCCTAGAGGACCATGAAGAGCGTATCAGACATTACTATCTTCAGATTCAAGAGTTATTACTTTTCTTTCTCTTGGTACATTTCTGGGAGTTTTCTTGTTACACCCGAGACTTTTATGTTATATAAATCATCAAAGGAATCTTTTTCTACACAACACTTTCTTGGCTTGCTTTACACGAAATCATGACCTTCCTCGATAGCTTGCGTCGTACGCAATACCGAGTTTCACTAAACAACAATATGCTATTAAAATATTATTAAAACTAGCCGTTATGTATAGTAATAACCACCTTTTCAAATTTTGTGAATTTTATTTTTCAAAATGGAATTCATTTTTGGATTCGGAATACCGAAATTATCCTAGGGTGAAATTTTGGTATTTTTCTGAAAACTTTCAATTTTTGATGAATAGTGAAACCACTAAGTGGTAGGTTAAAAACTGAATTTTGCATAAAACATAATTTTACCACTTCTGTGAATGGAATTTCGAAAATCCAACAGACACGGTTGATATCAGTAAGTAAAATGTGGTTCAATGAGATAAAAATAATTTTTTGGTGAATAGTAACTTTTTACTTTTTTACCGCGGTTAATAGTAAATACGGTAACTAAGGGTAAATATGATATTACTATTACCCTAACACATGTCCTAATTCTATTGTATAAGTTTAATTAGACCAGAAACAACCTTATGAATATAATATGACCATTTAGGTCCACTTGGATTAGATTATGACATTTAATATTATTTTATTTAATGAATAGTTAAAATAGTTAAAATCAATGTTTTATAAGTAAAACATTTTTAATATGGGGTTATACATAAGATAAATTCTACTATAAATATTCATTAGAAAGATAAAAATATTTCCTACATAATGATATTTTATTTATAATTTTTAGACTTTAAATAAATTAATTTATTAATGACACAACGATGATGCAGCAATTACCCTTTTAAGGAAATGATAACATAATTGATGTTCTAAATGCCCAAATAAATGTAATTTGAGACTTTTTATGAATAAAAATAATTTTCTAGGTTATTATGATATATTAGTGTTGATTTAATCAACTTGTTTCTAACATATAATTCTGTTATGACTTTCACAAAAATCATATATCAAATAGTGTCAAAATTGACACAAAATAGTTTATAAATCAAATATTATATTATTAATTGTTATTATATTCATAGAAATATAAGGTTCGGCCAAATGTCTTATATAAGGATATATATATATTAATAATAAACAATTTGGGGTTCGTTTGGCATGTTATAGTAAGTGTATTAACCATATAGTGTAAGAAAACAAAAAGTCACGGTAAAAGTTAAATTATTTAACTTAGAGTTAAATCTAATTGATAAGGCTAAAATAATAACCTAAACTTGTCTAAATCCTATTGGATGATAGGATTTAGACCCATACCCACTTTACATTCAAAATAAGACCCTTTGGAACCATTATAAACCGATTTTGACTTTAATATAAAATAATATTTTGAGATATTCTTAAGGTGCCCCTCTCCTCCCTTATAAAAGGACACCTCCTCCCCCTCCTCCTCACACCAATTTGAGCACTCAAGCTCGGCCAAACCCTGCCAAAATCCCTTCTCCACTTCCCTAGAATAATCCTATAGGTCCTGGTATTCTTCAAAGTCCAATATTAGTTCCCTAAGTGGGGGATTCAAAGAGGTGTTTCAAAGAAGAGGTAATATCCATTACCGATATTTTCAATTTCTTTCGTCTTCAACTTCTTCATCATTAGTTGTTTCATGATAAAGTAATAACATCAGTATTACTTACATACTGATATGTTATTATAAATATGAAACAACCCTAATTCACCTTCTATCCATCCTACGGAAAAATGAAATCACCGCGCGTGCGTACGTAAAGAATACCGTCTCCACGCCGTGGTGTAATCTATTTTCCACCATCACTTTACAAGGATTGGTATAATGGTGTAATGAGTAACTATATATGATTATTATAAATTGATATTGATACTGAAATAGTATTTATATACTCCAATACAATTCCACGATCATAGGAACGATATCATCATTCTTGCGTACGTACGGAATACCGTCTCCACGATGTGATGCGCCTCGTTCTACATGATCATCATTACATAATAATTATATAAATGAATTGAATGAATAAATATGATATATGTTACACTAATACCATTCTGTATATAAGGTATCTATAACCTTAAAAGAAGAATAATAATTTACTCGGCAAAACACGCATAAGAACAAAAGGCAATAAAGACCCGAGTAACAAGTAACAATGAAATATTACTAAAAAGAAGCTAATAATATGACCACATATGATATCATATCAGTATTTATGATTCTGTAATAAGTCAATAACATTATTTAAACTATTATACAGGAGCCTCGGACACGTAAAAATAAAATCGGACCTAATATAAGGGAAATATCAGAATCTCACTTTTATCCGAGATTGTTTTTACATTGGTAATTACTGGGTTGTATTTTATCATCCACATCCATGTTCCCTCAATATGTAATATTCTTTCCATCCTTCTACAATATTTTATATCCAATTTTACCCTTTCGGTGAGTTTTTAGTAAAAGATATGAAAGGAATCTTTTGTCGATTTTCGTACGAAGTACTTTTTGACTTTTCCGACAAAAGTACGAAGAATGTTTTTTTAACTTATACGGCAAGAATGGATTTTTAAAACATTATTTCCAAGAATATTCCTTTATAAGTTTTCAAGTTTATTTTTAATCAACTTCTTTTAGTTTATATTTGTATGACATGTTAAGAAAAGAAAAGTGTTGTTGAAGAACAAAGGATATTTTCCTCAAGAATGGAGTTCAAATGTTTTATCAAAATTATTTTCCATCTAAGATAATATAGGGTTCTGTTTTTATCCCTATTATTACAATGATTTGATTATGTTTTGAGGGAAATATTTTTATTAAGTCATTTAACTTATATGATTTGTTTTATGATGTCATGATGTTTCAAGAATCCCATTTTTGTTACATGTGTTATTCGATGATGTATGATTTATGATTATGTGGCACACATAAGAAAGGATTAATTATAAGATGGGTGGGACCTATATCTCCCTCCAATGCATTGGGTAAAGATTTATATCTCATGAGATATACATGGCTGGAATGGAAGTTTATTTCGGTTCAGTGATATAGGACTGAAACGAGGAGTGAACTCGGTTCAGAAATGGACTTTGTCCGCTAAGATAGTCTTGGCAATGAGTCATGACTAACAAGAAATGATTTTCCATGATTATGTGTGCATGCCACAAAGTTTCACGTTTTATGTTATGATTATGGGGATCTCATTTTCTCTTCTATGATTTATTCCATGTTAAGATATTATGATCTCTTTTGCAGGTTATGATTTTCAAAAAGATATGATATGATTTTTATTTCCTTTATTTTCCCTTGCTAGGCATTTGAGCTCACCCTTTTTGTATGTTTTCTTTTCCCCAGGTCAGGAAGATGGATATTAAGTAGAATATGCTAAAAGGGACCCTAGATATGATGAAATAAATGGGAGACACTATAGAAGATTTATGAACCAGTTGGTTATGTTTCCCAGTTTCTAAAGACACTATACCTATACGGTCCTTTGTGGTTTTGTCATATGTTGTAATAAGTGTGCTTCAATTTTGAAGTATTAACAATGTATGTAAAGTATGGGTTGTTATAGTTGGTATCAGAGGAATGGTATATTCAACCTTTGGAAACTAGGATGTGAAAGCCTTAGTAAGAACCCTAAGGATATGTCTAAGCATAGAACACAATCGTAGTGTTTTAGAAATGGCCATGAATAACCTAGGATAAGACCTTAAGCGTGAAAATTTTATTCTTGAATTATGTGGTTTTCCTATTATAATTAGTGTTTCTCACACTATTCTTCTTGGTTTTAGTCAATGGCTGGAACCTGAAGGAACCGTGTGAATACGGAATGCAATGGGCAATGGAATGATTGTCCCCCTGAGCAACCAAACGACATGGGAGCTGGAATGCAAAATCTTGTAGCCATGCTCACACAACTTTCTCAAGCTATGAATCATGCAGGACATCTAAACGAGCAAAGGAAGGAGCAACATTCTGTTGAATCCTTCATGAGGCAGCGTCCACCTTCTTTCAGCGGGTCTACTGATCCATTAGTTGCTGAACAATGGATTAGTATTACTGAAAAGATATTTTCAGTTCTTTAATGTACTGAACATGATAAAGTCATCCTAGCTGTGTATCGTTTGGAAGGAGATGCTGATCAATGGTGTAATCTTATTAAGAATACGAGGCAAAGGGATGAAATTGAGTCCATGGAATGGGACGAGTTCAAGAACTTATTTTTCAATAAGTACTTCCCTCATATTCTCCGAACTAAGATGGAGAAAGAGTTTCTTGAACTGAAGCAAAGGGATAATGAATCTGTTGGTACCTATGAAGCGAATTTTACAAGACATGCAAGGTACGCTTCTGGTATTATTATCCAACCTGAGAGTAAGATCGATCGATTCTTTAGTGTATTAAAACCAAGTCTTCGAAGGGCGTTATCCATAAGGGACTTCAATAGCTACGTGGAAATCGTTCGATGTGCTCTCAAAGTCGAGATAGAGATTGGAGTAACCCATCAGTCATATGGGTTTGATATGTAGAGGAAAATGTAATTCAAAGGAAAATATAAAGAGAACACTGAAAAAAAGATGATCATTCCCTTATGCTCAAAGTGTGGAAAGAAACATGGAGGGAGTTGTCTTAAAGTGACAAGTAAATTTTTCAAATATGGAAAGGAAGGTCATCGGGCATTTGAATTCCGCGATAATGGGAAGAAGATGTCTAATGATGAAAACAAAGGAAGGGATACACAGAATGATCCTACTACACTTCAATGTTTCAAGTGCAAGAAGATGGGGCATTATTCCAATCAATGCCCAAATCCAAGGGTTGATGATGATGGTCGACGTCAACAAACTCTTAAGGCTAAAGACAAAGGAAAGTCACATGCAATTTCTATCAGCGATGTGGAGTACGATAACGAAGTGGTGAAAGGTACACTTATCATCCACTCTAAAGTAGCAAATGTTATATTTGATTCTGGATCCACCCACTCTTTTATTTCTGAAGAATTTTCTAAGGGTACCACCGTATTACCTCAACAATTAGTTGTTGAGTTAGCTGTGACAACACCTAATGGCACATCAATCGCATCAAAAGTTTATAATTCTTCTCCGATCGAAGTTTGTGGGAAAGTGCTTCCTGCAAATCTGGTGATCCTTCCTTTAGTGGAATTCGATGTGATTCTTGGCATGGATTGGATTTCTTTATACGGATCTCATATCAATTTCCAAAGAAGGGAAGTCACATTTCATATTCCAGATCAATCTATGATCGTCTATCAATGCAAGGATGAACATAACCATCCAGTGGAAATTTCTTCCATTGTATGGGTATTGATTCCACTAAATGAAGGTTATTTATCTCAAATGGTTGGTGAGAAACTCGTGATTAAGAATATGCCCATCGTACGGGAGTTTTATGATGTCTTTCTGGAGGAATTACCGGGTCTTTCACCAAATCGTTAAGTTGAGTTTTCAATAGAACTCGTACCGGGTGCATTGCCTATTTCAAATACACCTTATAGAATGGCCCCAATTGAGTTGCATGAATTGAAGAAGCAACTCCAAGAGAATCTTGATAAGGGATTCATACGCCTTAGTGCGTCACCTTGGGGAGCACCTGTTCTATTTGTTAAGAAGAAAGATGGATCAATGAGACTCTGCATTGATTATCGAGAACATAACAAGATCACTATCAAGAACAAATATCCTCTCCCACGCATTGATGACTTATTTGACCAACTACGCGGAGCTCAATACATTTCCAAGATTGATCTTCGTTCAGGGTATCATCAATTAAGGGTCAAAAGGGAGGATATACCAAATACGGCTTTCCGTACAACGTATGGACACTTTGAATTTATAGTGATGCCATTTGGTCTTACTAAAGCCCATGCTATCTTCATGGATCTAATGAATAGAGTCTTTAGAGACTATCTGGATCAATTTGTGGTAGTCTTTATAGACGATATTCTTCTCTATTCAAAGAGAAAGGAAGAGCATGAAGATCACATGAGAATTATATTGAAGACCCTGAGAAAGGAGAAGATTTATTCCAAATTTACCAAGTGTGAATTTTGGCTTCAAAAAGTTGCATTTTTGGGTCACATAATCTCAAAAGAAGGGATATCTGTGGATCCAGCAAAAACAGAGGTTATCAAAAGATGGTCGAGACCAACAACAGTAACTGAGATCCGAAGTTTTCTTGGTTTGGATGGATATTATCTACTTTTTGTAAAAGATTTTTCATGATTATCTAATCCACTCACCAAGTTGTCTCGGAAAAGAGCTAAGTTTGTTTGGATAGAGGAATGTGAAGAGAATTTCAAGGAGTTGAAAAGAAGGTTATCCAGTGCACCTATGCTCACACTGCCTTGTAGTGGAGAAAGGTTTGTGATCTACAGTGATGCATCCAAGAAGGGATTGGGGTGTCTTCTTATGCAAAATGATACGGTGATAGCTTATGCCTCACGACAGTTGAAAATCCATGAGCAAAATTACCCAACACATGATTTGGAGTTAGCTGCGGTAATCTTTGCATTAAAGATTTGGAGGCATTACCGTTATGGTGAAAGGTGTGATATTTATACTGATCATAAAAGTTTAAAGTATATTTTCACACAAAAGGAGCTGAATATGCATCAAAGAAGATGGTTGGAGCTGATTAAAGATTATGACTACTCAATCCATTACCACCCTGGGAAAGCAAACAAGGTGGCAGATGCATTAAGTCGACAAGACCATGATACTTTATCCATGATGAGGATCACAAAAGATCCAATATTTATTGATTTACAAAGGATGGATCTTGGAATTATAATGGAAGGGGAAAAATCTTATCTTTCTCAAATGAATGTTAAACCATCTATACTTATGAAGATTAAAGAGGCCCAGAAAGAAGATGTCGAGTTACAAAAAAGGTGAGAAATGTTCCTGAATTCAACCTTGATTGTGATGGGATAATAATGTTCGGGAATCGGGTTTGTGTTCCTCCCATCCCCGAATTAAAGAAGGAGCTGCTGGATGAGGCTCATAGTTCTTCATTCTCTATTCATCCTGGAAGCATGAAGATGTATAGGGACCTGAAAGAGTACTTCTGGTGGGATGGCATGAAAAGAGATGTTGCTGAATATGTCTCTCGATGCTATGTTTTTCAACAAGTTAAAGCTGAGAGACAGAAGTCTAAGGGGATGTTATAACCATTACCCGTACCCAAATGGAAATGGGAAAACATCACTATGGACTTTGTCAAAGGACTTCCTAAAACATACAAAGGCAATAATGCTATCTGGTTCATAGTTGATCGTCTTACAAAGTCTTCACACTTCATTGCTATTAGAGAGGATTTCTCTCTAGATCAGCTTGCCATGATATATGTAAAGGAAGTGGTAAGATTTCATGGAGTACCACTTTCTATTATCTCTGATCGGGATCCGAGATTTACCTCGAAGTTCTGGCGATGTCTTTAGCATACTCTGGATACAGAGTTGAGTTTCAGCACTGTTTATCATCCTCAGACAGACGGTCAGTCAGAGAGAACAATTCAAAACCTAGAAGATATGTTCAGAGCTTGCTCTAGGGATTTCAAAGGAGGTTGGGATCAACACCTACCTTTGGTGGAATTTTCTTATAATAATATCTTTCACTCCAGTATTCAGATGGCTTCTTATGAAGCTCTCTATGGAAAGAAATGCAGGACTCCAACTTGCTGGGATGAAGTTGGGGAAAGAAAGCTATTAGGACCTGATCTCGTTGATGAAATGGCAGAAAAGGTCAGATCTATTCAACAACACATAAGAGCAGCTCAGAGTCGACAGAAAAGTTAAGTCGACAACCGAAGAAAAGACCTATAATTTGAAGTGGGTGATAAATTGTTCTCATGAATATCTCCCTGGAAGAGGGTTATGAGATTTGGAAAGAAGGGGAAGTTGAGCCCTAGATATATCGGTCCTTTCGAAATACTGGATCGTGTCGGAAAGGTAGCTTACCGATTGGCACTTCCACCGAATCTCTCTCAAAATCACGATGTGTTCCATGTATCTCTCCAGAGAAAGTACATACCTAATCATTCACATGTACTCAGCTCAGAAGTTGTACCATTGGAGCAAGATCTTTCTTATGAAGAACAACTGATAGAAATTTTGGATCGTAGCGAAAAAGTCCTATGAAACAAGACCACTCGATTGGTGAAAGTTTTATGGAGGAACCACTAATTAGAAGAAGCTACTTGGGAGCTTGAGGATATGATGAGGGAGAGGCATCCTCATCTGTTTGTTACAAAGTGACGAATTTCGAGGGAGAAATTCATTTTATGGGGGGTAGAATGTAACACCCGAGACTTTTAAGTTATATAAATCATCAGAGGAATCTTTTTCTACACAACACTTGCTTGGCTTGGTTTACACGATATCACGACCTTCCTCGATAGCTTGCGTCGTATGCAATACCGAGTTTCACTAAACAACGATATGCTATTAAAATATTATTAAAACTAGCCATTATGAATAGTAATAACCACTTTTTGAAATTTTGTGAATTTTATTTTTCAAAATTGAATTCATTTTTGGATTCAGAATACCGAAATTAGCCTAGGGTGAAATTTTGGTATTTTTCTGAAAACTTTAAATTTTTTATGAATAGTGAAACCACTAAGTGATAGGTTAAGAAATGAATTTTGCATAAAACTTAATTTTACCACTTCTGTGAATGGAATTTCGAAAATCCAACAGACACGGTTGATATCAGTAAGTAAAATGTGGTTCAATGAGATAAAAATAATTTTTTGGTGAATAGTAACTTTTTACTTTTTTACCGCGGTTAATAGTAAATAGGGTAACTAAGGGTAAATATGATATTACTATTACCCTAACACATATCCTAATTCTATTGGATAATTGTAATTAGACCAAAAACAACCTTATGAATATAATATGACCATTTAGGTCCACTTGGATTAGATTATGACATTTAATATTATTTTATTTAACGAATAGTTAAAATAGTTAAAATCAATGTTTTATAAGTAAAAAATTTTTAATATGGGGTTATACATAAGATAAATTCGACTATAAATATTCATTAGAAAGATAAAAAGATTTCCTACATAATGATATTTTATTTATAATTTTTAGACTGTAAATAAATTAATTTATTAATGACACAACGATGATGCATCAATTACCCTTTTAAGGAAATGTTAACATAATTGATGTTATAAATGCCCAAATAAATGTAATTTGAGACTTTTTATGAATAAAAATAATTTTCTAGGTTATTATGATATATTAGTGTTGATTTAATAAACTTGTTTCTAACATATGATTCTGTTATGACTTTCACAAAAATCATATATCAAATAGTGTCAAAATTGACACAAAATAGTTTTTAAATCAAATATTATATTATTAATTGTTATTCTATTCATAAAAATATAAGGTTGGGCCAAATGTCTTAGATAAGGATATATATATTAATAATAAAAAACTTGGGGTTCGTTTGGCATGTTATAGTAAGTGTATTAACCATATAGTGTAAGAAAACAAAAAGTCACGGTAAAAGTTAAATTATTTAACTTAGAGTTAAATCTATTTGATAAGGCTAAAATATTATCCTAAACTCTTCTAAATCCTATTGGATGATAGTATTTCGACCCATCCCCACTTTACATTCGAAATAAGACCCTTTGGAACCATTATAAACCGATTTTGACTTTAATATAAAATAATATTTTGAGATATTCTTAAGGTGCCCCTCTCCTCCCTTATAAAAGGACACCTCCTCCCCCTCCTCCTCACACCAATTTGAGCACTCAAGCTCGGCCAAACCCTGCCAAAATCCCTTCTCCACTTCCCTAGAATAATCCTATAGGTCCTGGTTTTCTTCAAAGACCAATCTTAGTTCCCTAAGTGGAGGATTCAAAGAGGCGTTTCAAAGAACAGGTAATATCCATTACCGATCTTTTCAATTTCTTTCTTCTTCAACTTCTTCTTCTTTAGTTGTTTCATGATAAAGTAATAACATCAGTATTGCTTACATACTGATATGTTATTATAAATATGAAACAACCCTAATTCACCTTCTATCCATCCTACAGAAAAATGAAATCACCGCGCGTGCGTACGTACGGAATACCGTCTCCACGCCGTGGTGTAATCTATTTTCCACCATCACCTTACAAGGATGGGTATAATGGTGTAATTAGTAACTATATATGATTATAATAAAGTGATATTGATACTGAAATAGTATTTATATACTCCAATACAATTCCACGATCATAGGAACGTTATCATCACTCGTTTGTACGTACGGAATATCGTCTCCACGATGTGATGCGACTCGTTCTACATGATCATCATTACATAGTAATTATATAAATGAATTGAATGAATAAATATGATATATGTTACAATAATACCATTCTGGATATATGTTATCTATAAAATTAAAAGAAGAATAAGAATTTATTCGGCAAAACACGCATAAGAACAAAAGGCAATATAGACCCGAGTAACAAGTAACAATGAAATATTACTAATAAGAAGCTAAGAATATGACCACATATGATATCATATTAATATGTATGATTCTGGAATAAGTCAATAACATTATTTAAACCATTATACAGGAGCTTCAGACACGTACAAAGCAAATCAGACCTATGGTAAGTGAAATATCACAATCTCACTTTTATCCGAGATTGTTTTTACTTTGGTAATTATTGGGGTGTATTTTATCATCCACATCCATGTTCCCTAAATATGTAATATTATTTCCATCCTTCTACAATAGTTTATATCCAATTTTACCCTTCGGTGAGTTTTTAGTAAAAGATATGAAAGGAATCTTTTTTCGTTTTTCGTACGAAGTACTTTTTGACTTTTCCGACTAAAGTACGAAGAATGTTTTTTTAACTTATACGGCAAGAATGGATTTTTAAAACATTATTTCCAAGAATCATCCTTTATAAGTTTTCAAGTTTATTTTTAATCAACTTCTTTTAGTTTATAATTGTATGACATGTTAAGAAAAGAAAAGTGTTTTTGAAGAAGAAATGATATTTTCCTCAAGAATAGAGTTCAAATGTTTTATCAAAATTATTTTCACTCTAAGATAATATAGGGTTCTGTTTTTATCCCTATTATTACAATTATTTGATTATGTTTTGAGGGAATTATTTTTATTAAGTCATTTACCTTATATGATTTGTTTTATGATGTCATTATGTTTCAAGAATCCCATTTTTTTTCATGTCTTATGCGATGATGTATGATTTATGATTATGTGGCACAAATAAGAAAGGATTCATTATAAGATGGGTGGGACCTATATTTCCCTCCAATGCATTGGGTAAATATTTATATCTCATGATATAGACATGGCTGGAACAGAAGGTTATTTCGGTTCAGTGATACAGGACTGAAACGAGGAGTGAACTCGGTTCAGAAATGGACTTCGTCTGCTAAGATAGTCTTGGAAATGAGTCATGACTAACAAGAAATTATTTTCCATGATTATGTGTGCATGCCACAAAGTTTCAAGTTTTATGTTATGATTATGGGGATCTCATTTTCTCTTCTATGATTTATTCCATGTTAAGATATTATGATCTCTTTTACAGGTTATGATTTTCAAAAAGATATGATATGATTTTTATTTCCTTTATTTTCCCTTGTTGAGCATTTGAGCTCACCCTTGATTGTATGTTTTCTTTTCCCCAGGTCAGGAAGATGGATATTAAGTAGAATATGCTAAAAGGGACCCTAGATATGATGAAATAAATGGGAGACACTGTAGAAGATTTATGAACCAGTTGTTTATGTTTCCCAGTTTCTAAAGACACTATACCTATACGGTCCTTTGTGGTTTTGTCATATGTTGTAATAAGTGTGCTTCAATTTTGAAGTATTAACTATGTATGTAAAGTATGGGTTGTTATATTTCTTGTACCCTATATCAGTTTATTTTTGAACATGCATATGGGAGTGGATTTATGGAAATACATTCATTTATGTTTGTGCATTTGTTTTTGATTTACCGTCTTATATCCAGATCATATTAAATAAAAAGTGTAATTCATTTCGTTTTTACGAGAGATTCTATACCCTTGGTTCTAGTTTCCACTCTGGGGTGTAGTGAAGGCGGGACTTGGGGTTCATTCTCTCTCCTTTAATATGAACAAATAATGGTCTGGAAGTTTAATGTCCCTTTCCTAATAATGGTAATGGCGGTTCATGAAAATATTTAGATAAAATTTTTGATCCCTACATGGAAAACTCTTAAATAGGGTTAGTAGATCATTCATTAAGGGTGAGGTCTATCTTGAATCCGCTAATATATTGGATGTGGGAAAGAATTAATCATACATTCTCTAGAGGATCAGGATTCCCCCAACTGTTGGATATCTGATAAATTGATCTATACCGCACAACATTTTTGGTCAAAGGTATAAGTACTGTAACACAAATGAATAAATAGTTATAGGAGAATTTCAATTGGCCGATTTTCCATAGATTGGGAAATCATTCTTCCTTATATATGTAAATTATTCATATCTATTTTTGGATGTCTTGATAGCTCTTATTCCACTAGAAATCCAAATCACAGTCATTAAAATGAATACAACTATGACGTAAGTCCTACATTGATATCTACCCTCTAATGATATTTTGTATTTAAATGAACTAGATAGATTCATAGTGTTTGGTAATAGGATATTGAACTTGGGCTTCATTTTCATGAGTATGTGGAGATTTATTCTAGATATATGCACTCAATTAATGAAAATATAGTAAATTATTTCCTTTAGAGAGACGTTTTCGTGAATATAATCTTGTGAAAACATAATCTGCAATGATCATCTATTATGATAGGGTTCAAAAAATGAGTTGCTGACTTCAATCTAAATGTCATGCATGGGAAGTATATCAAGTATTCAATAGACCAGAATATCTACCATCAGAAAATCCTTTGGGGAATCATTTTGAGGAATGAATTTATATTGGGGGTCATCTTAGTATCCATTATGATGATGACACCCCTTTCAATAATAGTCATTAAATATGTGATATAGGAAAATAATAAATCATAAGTTCAAATTGACCTTTCATTAAAAAATGTGATTAAATATATTACAATAAATTAATAAATCACGTAAATTTGTGAATAATGGTGGCCTATTTAATAAATTTGTGGATTTTTTAATGTATCCATGTGAATATATGAACACCACCTAGTCATTGAGTGAGATCCAAGGTAACCACACAGATATACGAATTTCACCATGTAATCATGTGTTCTATGTAGTAATCACAGGAGTACAATACTTCTTATAGGGATTTATGATACCAATTGTCCATGATAAGGATAGATGGATTATGGCATGTGAATTTTTGTTTTCATAGATGATTAGATCACCATGGTCGAAGAAGAAGAAATGAAGTTTATGGGGTTACCCTATGTATAAAAGATATTGTGGCATTTAAGCTACCCGACATACCAACTCCACACACTCCATACTTAATATATGTAGACCATGAGTGTTTCTAGTGGATAACACTGCAAAAATGTGGTATTCTATTAGTTCCTTGGAATTCATTCATTTTTATTCTAAACACACTCCATTCCATGTATGGTAATTTATTGAAAGCCATGGTATTGAAATACATAATAAATATAGACATGCAACATGGTCACCTTTGTAACAAAGTGTTCGAAGATGAAACATCATCAAGATGGTACCTATGTAACATATATTTCTGAGGTGATACTGCACCATTATTCTACTACCTTTAACATGGTTTGAAGGTGGGATTTACCTACAGGCTAAACTGTCACCACAAGTTTCTTTACCACTTGATTCAAATCTAGATTCTTATGTAGTCTGCCCCAAATCCTGTGTAATTTGCATCGTGTTCATCTCTTAAGGAGGAACCCTGACTACCTTATATAGACCATACTACAACTATAAAATCATTCAATTCTATGTTGGTTACATTTATGGATACTCAATAAGTATGGTACCAAACATCACATGTGAACATTTGAGTGGATTGAACATGGTCGAAAACACCTTACATCCTAACCACCTATTTCAAAAAGAAATTTATCCTTGGTAATAAATAAATATGGATTCCATTTCATTAAGACATAATAAAGAGGACTTAAAAATAACTGATGAGGAATAGTTGTTTGGAGAAGGTGTAAGAAATTACAATAAAACATTAAATCATAACCTAAAAATTTATTTATTTGACTACCGCTTTATTAGGGTTTGTTCATAGGAACACCAATTAGGTCCTTCTCAACCACATGATCCATATCCCACTCATCTACAACAAGGATTACCATATTCTACACAACAAGTCAGGCCACTATTCCACACATTTAACTATCATACTCACATCCCACCAGAAATCCCCACACATTCTCTAACTCAACTACCCACCATTTTATTTATCCATATGTATGCCAACTAAATGCATAGAATACCCCCCTATAAAATTTAGCTATATAGGCCTATATGTTTTTTAGTTTTTGGTCCCAATTCTCATACTAATGCTTCTATAAATGGTATTTAACCAACCTGTTGCCACCTTTTCCATGGATAATTGCAAAATACCATGGGGACACCTATTCCAAATCCTCTAGAAATACATGATCAAGCTAGTGGGAATATTAGTGTGACCCTAAAAATGATTCATTACATTGTCACAATTCATTCTAGGCATGTCCTCTCAAACAATTACGGTCCCATGGAGACTTATAATCACAAATCCACTTGATAATGAGAAACCTAAACCAAAATACAGAAGTGAAAACACTATTGAATCAATATGCCCATTTTGGGATGTGAGTATAATTTACGTTACTTATAATAATATCCGTCACACATAGTTATGTGACAGAATATGGTTCCAATAATTATTTCCTCATAACTAATCATCATGATTACTCGGAGAGACTAGTGATTTTGGAAAAATAATAACGCCAGTTCCACCTGAAAACATGCCATGCATCTCCCATTCAGGCGTAACCCCCATCCATGGTCATCAATTTTCCATAAAATATTATGGGCCTACTAATTATATGTAAAAATCAATCATGGAATCATCATGGTAAACCACCCTGTTCATCCCACTAAGCCATTCTCTAAAAGGGTGTGCTAATATCTTTAAGATCTCCTCAATCCTATTTTGTCTCACATTTCATGAAACTGATTCCCTAATAGAAAAATAATAAATTTCTTGTCCAATGAGCTAGTTATAAGAAATAAAACATCATAATAGTTTTCTTATAGAATGATGATAAATTACATGGTACGGTTCTACCACATCCCATTAACCTGGGCAACTCGAACGACAAGGATTTGACTTTGGTTAATAAAGATATGTCATACATAACGTAATGGTTCAAAAAACATCAAATTCCATATCCATACTCATAAAGCTATATTTATCATGAAGACTCATAAGTCCTCCCTTTAAGGACCATATTACCAATTATCTCATAAATCCTTTCTCAAGAGTGATATTTCCTAGAGAACTATTCCTTAAAAGCTATAATCTTGATAAAAACATATCCTAGCACGTAAGATATATCAATATAATATAAAAAAACACCTTATAAAATATTGATATATTTTTTATGAGTAAATTCCATCCTCAATAAGAAATTTATTATTTGTGGATAACGAAAAAGGGACACTCATTCTTAAGTCCCAAACCATCCCTTTCAGGGTATCTATCATCCACTGCTCCATTCTTCTTGATGTAAAAATTCAGGGATATTGACCTTTTCAAATTATTTTATAAAGTATGATGGCTATTTTAAAGTGGTATAGAACTATTTTATTTCCAATTATTTTCATTGGGAAATATTGGATTCCATTCTTATGATCCCAATCATGATTCCACCAACACTTACCAACTTCAGGGATAGTGATAATTTCTAAAAAAACAAGATATGTGGTTTTAAACAATAATTTTGAAATAAAACTGAGTATATCAAATTAATAAAGAACATGAGGGAGAACCAATAAGACATAAATATGGTACCATCTATGGAGAAACTTTGATTCATATAGATGTTAACATTGTTGGATGACCTATGATTCTTAATATATATTCACATAAATGTTTGTGGAATACAATACACTAGAACACGAGTAACTAGTAAAATACTGGGATTTTTAAATGACATATGAAGATGACATAAATATATAATGGATTACAATAGTAGAAAATAATACCATAAAAATATGAAACAATACATACCTATTACCCTCCCAAGAAACATAGATTTTTAAGAATCACTTGTAAATTTCTAGTCTCCTTCTTAATTTTGAAATGATGATATTCCCCATATAATATAACACCAAAACTCCCCATGCTATGAATAATGGTCATAGTTTCGATCGACATAGCATTTTGAATAGGAAAAGAACTATATGTGGTTTTAATTGTTAAATGGGAATGTACATGGTTTATATCATTGGTAAAGTGACTCAAGTTATGAAATATATGGGTTGTTATTTTATATATTATTTATGTATTCTATAGGAAGTGAGTATATGTTATGAAGTGATGTTTTATAGGATATGTTTCTTTGGGGGTTTCATCGGGATCATGATGGGAATGAATTGTGTTTCATTAGGATGATAAGGATTAATATCATAGTACAGAGGTGGTATATTGTTAACCAAAAGTGGAATGAAAGATTATCATCGGGTTGTGGTTGTAGGATATTAGGGATGACTCTCACCATAGGGATGAGGTCATTGGGGTTATTTGAACACAAATGAACTCAAAGTATTGTTTTGAATATTATATTATTGGTGGTATCTTTTCTAGATGTTTGAACTAGGGTTATGTTTATTTTAAAAAAATGGATCTAAAATATTCCATAAAAAGATAATAGAATGAGGATTGATTGTGCTTGTTGGGGAGAGACACACAATCTATGTATGGATATTTTATGGGGTTTATGAGTGGGAAACGTTAAGGGATAATGGTATAATATTTGGTAAAATGTATCTTATTAATGTTTTTGGTGGTCTACCTTTCTTGAGTAGGGTTTTTTGTAGGACATTAAGTGTAATAAAATATGTATATATTGTGGGTAATTCATCACAATATATAATTTGGAAAATAAGGTAGGGTTACCTCCCATGACTTGTTGAGAACATAGTACATATTGATATTTATTTTATGGTACATACCATACGTTTCACATTGCATACACCCATATATATGTGGATATTCTCAATTTACATTAATGTTGGACTAATTTGATCATTATAATACTATTCATGGGTCCTTAAATATGGGTGAAGACAATATAGTTTATCACATATTCAAGGGAACGACCAATATGACTACACTATATATAGTTCGATAGGTAGTGGATTCATAGAAATATAGTCCATGGAATTTGGGTAGGATATGGTTGATCATTAGTGCCATGTTGGAGGATTTATTTTAAATATTCTTGACATCTCTATATGTGATCTTATTAATTTCAATATGATTTGTTTTGTGAGTAACATGAATAATTATAGATATTTATACTATAAAATTTTCATTACATTATTAGATTTGTTGGTGATATTTCCTAGTGATAGTTTATTTTTTATTTTCTTTGATGATTTAGTTATGTATTTAAATGTAATAGTATCCCCACAATAACCTCTTACTCCTCCTCTACTGGTGGGAACCGTCTAGACTAGAGGGAGGTAAAATTGATGTTTCTAGAAATATAATTATGGTTCTATTCAATAATTGTCCTTTAGAGATTGTATATAATACATGTGTGTTAATGGCTAGTGTATCTAATAAAATTAGGATATTTTGGTATTTTTATGTTTATTTGTATTTTCGATCCATATATTTGAAGTGGGGATGACACTATAGGAAGAACTTTAGTGTCTTTAGGTATAGGAATTTTTAGGAATTAATATTTCGGTAAAGTATAATGTTTTGGATAAGTGACGAGTTTAACCTTATAATATTTTGTGAAATATTTATTCATAGGATAGTGTGTCCTCACATTTATTATGGTAAAGAATTCAGGTATTGGTGATTTTTTAATTATTTCTATCTAGATCATATGTATTTGGAAATTAATATGGTTTTAAAATAAATAGTTTAATGGTGTTAATTCATTTTTATTAGATATTTGTATTCATATTGGGGGTTATTTTTTGGACATGGTAAAAGAATATAAAAATTGATAATGAAATTATTGTTCTGCATGAGTGTTTATTGTGGTTTTATATAAGGGTTAGTAGTTTGGATTCATCTTTAGGTGGTAACATGTTGAACCCTTAGACTGAATGAGCATCGATTCCTCAGTGGGAGGTATTGTGTATTTGTGAGCTAGGAAGAGCGGTAATTCAGAGAGAAAACATGGTACATGGTTCAATTATAATGGATACCATTTAGACATATCCCCAATTTATCAACATTATTTATTATTTTATTTTATTTAGGCTATCATTTTACCCCATTATGGCCTCCAATTGGATCCTTTTTCAATCTATCCACTCTGGAGACACTCCATTGCCCCCCCTTGTTCATCTTTGTCCCCTTTATTTCTCCCATGATCTAAGGGTGACTAAATAGATTTTTTGTTTAATAAATCAATTATTACTATTCCCATTCCTAGATTTGTTATTTGAACACTCTTTTTATCTCTACGTAGCCTTTTCATACATAGAAATCACTTCATAATATAAGATTATTCATTATATAACATAATGATCAACACTAGACTCATATGTTTCCAGTGAAATTGCAAACTTGAAAAACTACATAACATGTTTATAAAATAACTTAATAGTCTCCTGCAATGTTATTAATAACATTAAACCTTCTTATACATATCATACTTAGTACCATACTTCAGAACATGGGGAAAGGAAACATTAAAAATGAGTGAACTGATATGCTCAATGTATGTATGAAAGGATATATCATTTACTAATTGAACATAAAATCAATAGAATGGTATGAACACATGAGTTTAGAAATTGAAAATAATACCCTGTATATCATAAATTACAATCTTGTGTCATGGAATAAAACATGAATGTTCAAAATACAAGAATCATAATAGAATCAAATAACGTGATCCATGAGAACATAACATTGGAAAAAAATATGTTTTCGGAATACAAATAATCATTGAACATAATACACTTAGTTGTCATGGATCATTTTCATGACTATCAAAATGGAATTTTTTCACTCCCCAAACCATCACAGTAGTCAATTTTTACTTCCAAAACTATCATAGTGGAAGACATCTCTTATCAAATTGGGTTTTTTATTTATTTAAATTATCTTTTATCATGATATAGCAGTCTTTACCTAATTTATTAGTGGGATATATGGGTCTCATCCATCCTTGGTTATTAAATGAACACAACACATTGTTTTAATGTGTCCAACTTCCGTGGTTTTAATAAAACCACTATCATTGGATATAATTCAACCACCATCCACGGTTATAATTTATCCATTGTAAACCAACAAAAACCATACATATGTGTGCCATAATATCATAAAGCATTCATCATATAATAAACCATTAAAGGGAATGGGTTTCCTAAAAAAATTTCCATAGCATAACCTATGTAAGCAGAACATGTTTCATAAAAAATTTTCTATTAATCTAATAATAACAAATTTAAAAGTAACATTTTTCATAAATATTTCATCATTTCATAATAGTATGACCTATTGAGAATTATTGTGTTTAATATATATTTATACATAAAAAATTTTAAACATCTAATTGAATAATATTGTCCACATCCTTATATAATATCCCTAGTAAATCAGAAGTGAAATCAAGGTTTTTTGTCTTTTATAAATAAACATACCACTGAAATATAATTAAAACATTCTTCAGTTAAATAATGAATCCAAATTGCAATCAAATATTAGAAATCATACACTTTAAAAAAAATTATGGAAAAAATTTCATTTATAAAAATCATGTAAAATTATAGACGAATATTTAAATCATTGAGTGGTCATCATGATGTTCAATTTCACTTAATTCCTTATAAATTTAAATGGATTAAATTCCTTTTAAACTATTGTAAAAGTAACTCATTCAGTATGTAAAAAAGAATATTAGTTTTAATAAATCATGAAAATTATTCAATCATGGTAAAAAAAATTAAATGTTCATATAATAATTGAAAAAGAATTATTTAAACCATTTTTTTTAAAAACGTTGAATTGGATGAAAATTCTTTTTTGACAATTGAGAGATATAATGTCTATTTAAATTAAAAAAATTTATCATGATTATATAAGGTGAGGGAAGTAAAATGAAAATATGTATTTTAATTATATTAACTGATTAGAATAAATTTCATGATCTTATTCAGAGATATTCCATATTATTTTGACATCAATACTTTAATAAAATCCATAAAGATAAACAATGAAATTGTATCATAAAACCCATACCACTTTGCTAACATTTTAAACATAATTCCCATGAAAACAAAATATGTGGAAACATAAAGTCCCATAAAATTAATAACAATAATCATATAGTGAATTAGTGTGATGTATAAAGACAATATAAAATAAAAATAGGATTATTAGGCTTGTGCCCCCACAAAAATAAAAGTGAGATGAAAATCCATTTCTTTTGGTCTGAAGTCAAAAATATACATTTGAACCTCCTGTATAATTAATATATATTTATTAAATGTTAATTACATAAACATTATCATATTTTTCATAACATATATTTTTTACTTACAACCATTTAACAATATATTGTTAACAAATTGTTTTTAAAATCAATATTCCCCGTGATATCTCTTTCATTATTAATGTATATTTTTGTTTACTAGTTTTAGTCCATGTACATTAATTATGGTTCTATAACATCAATAATTTTAATCATTATATATATAATAGATAATAATTATATAAATTTTTATATTTATTCATAAAATTCATGATAGAAAAATGAATTACACCACTCAAAGTGATAATATGTTATTTGTATGTAGGATCACTATTTCAATTTTCTTCAAAATGAGAGAAATTAAAGAAATAATGAACCAAAATTAAAAATAAATTTATAAAAACCTATATATAATATATAGTCATCAAATACATCCTTATTACCATATATGTAAAATATACATGATAAAGGAATCCCATAAATTCATGGTGTTGGTAGTCCACACATACACATGATCATTGTAATTATTTTTCAAAGGGTAGTAGAGTAAAAAAATAGATATGATATTATCATTAAAATATTATAATTATTTCATAATTATTATATATAAAAATTATAATCATCATAATACCCATCCATAAATCTGGGTTATGTGAAATGAGTTGTGTCATTCATGGATAAAGAATGTCATATGTACACAAGAGTAAAAGTTTCGCTTCCCATATTATATGAAGAGGGTCAATAAAGGTGGTTTCATAATAATAATAATATTTTCATTATAATGAGGATAATTAATTTTTTATTTTATGAATTATATAAGATATTTATTTGTTATTAAAAGTGTAATTAAAAATAATGTGGTTGGTTATTACGATTACCTATTCTTTGAAATAACTCCTTTAGATATCCTCTTAAGGGGTTTTATATTGGGATTTTGGGAATCGAAAAGTCTAAATAATTTGAATAAAGATTTTTAGAATGTATTTTGGCCAGTTAGGGTCCTTATAAAAGGACCATGGTGGTGTAAATTATAGAATAGTGGGGTGGCCTTTTATAATTTAGTGGAGGTTCCCAATTTGAATTTATTAAAATATAAAATTATTATATAATAATAGTTAATTAGAAAGGGTTTTTTATAGATAATACATGAATAGAATATTATTACTATTTTAAATCCTCTCATGAAGTAAATTCTTTTTTCAAATTTGGATCTCTTTTTTACCCATATTTTATTGTTTTAACCCTATTATAAACATATTGACATGAACGAAACATTATAGTTATCATCATTTTAAGGGTTAGTAATGTTATTATAGAAAGATAAAAGACATAAAACCATACCATATATGATAATTAAAACAATATCCTATTCATATGGACGTATATCTAAATTTTATGAATTCTATATCATTTAATTTCATATTATTTAATATAAAGTATCGTTAATGATAATTTTAACTCTATTAATATATTCATAATTTAATTACATAAAAAATATCAAATTCAAATATAATGCTTCCAAAACACATTAAAATGTCATATAGATCAATAAAATTTATATCATAGTTAAATTAAATAAAATTATATTACATCAACTACTTTTTGAATAATTTAAATATAATTTTACTAAATTAGAGAAATACAATATCAGTAATACATAATACATTTAACTCATTATATAATAATTAAAAAAATTATACCTTTAATATAATAATATTATCAATAATATAGTCCCATATATACAATAATAAATTTATTTTTTCCCTATTTAGACACAAAAGAGATAATTAAGACTAAGAAAGGGTCATTTTTTAATTTTCATTCCATAAAATATTGTGTAATTAATTTTTATAGAAAAATTACCACTAAATTAAAAACTTCAAATAATATGGTGATAAAGGTGGAATTACATTCATCTAATAAGAATATTGATGAAAAATATAGCTTTTATTTAACTTTAACCTAGTTTAACATGATTTAACTTTTAACAGGGGTGGTAAATTATAATAAGGTAAGTATTCATATTGGAAAAAAAAATAAAAGGTAGCTACATTGAAAAATAAAAACCTCAGGATCCTATATATGGAATAAATATTAACAAATTAAATATCTAAAATTGGAAGAATTTATTTTTAAAATATATGTGCAACACACGATGAAAACCCCATTTTAGGAAAATACATTTTAAGCATTAAACATGGATTAATCTAATAACATGATTAGAATTAATATTAAAAGAATAAAAAAATTAATTAATACATAATTAATAAATATAACCAAAATAATTCAACAATATTAAATAACTTAATTTATTAAGATAAAAATAAATTCTGTCCTTGAAATTTTTTTATAGAAAAATGACGTTTAAATATTAAAATGTTTTTATAAACATTTAATAATTACATTTATTCTAGTGAACAAAATTGGAATATATATAATATAAAAAAACATATTTTACTTTGAATCATTTTTTAAATTTTTATATTTGTATATTCAGGAAACAAACTATATCTTGTCAATAAAAATTTAGTATTTCTCAGTATTCACTAGAAAATCAATACATTCATTTTAAACCTAAAATTCAATATAAACTGATTTGAAATGAATATTTCTATGATATTGTTAGTTGTATGATTTAAAATATTTAAAAAAGTTAAAATTTTAATATAATATTCTCAGATAAAATAAAATAATAATCATTTTTAAGTAGAACTATAATTTAATCACAATAATATTTTTGACAAAATTGAATAGATAGTTTTTATCAATTACTAACTATATTTTATAAATTATGATAATTTTATATGCCTCAGGAATTAGTTAACCATATTCTTACTCTCCAATTTAACAGCTAGGTTACAATGGTCATGTAATAATATTTTCTTAATATATAGTGTTTTATTTGAACTCAGTGTTTCATATAACAGAACCTATCAATGAAATTAAACATAACATTAAATAATATTTCATAAAATAAAAGTTTCATAATTTCTACCAAAGATAAAATAAATATCACCATATAATTTAGTTATTTAGATAGAAACAAAAAGGTATATATTTGTTTCCCTATATCCTCTCGTTCTGATGAAAAATCATTAAAAAAAATTCCCCAGTGAACTTTCACTATGTAGAATAGTCATATTTAGAATATATAATATATTTGATCAAAGATTCCTTATAGTTCTTCCTTATAAGAATAATAAAGTTCTAGTTTCCTAACGTCTGTGTTTATTTTATGATTTAAAGCTGGCATGTACATCCTCATCAAAGATACATAGATCAGACCATGAACATGAGACATGTTTGTTGAATGCACTACCGATAAACTATCATTGCTTCTAGATCTAGAATATTGAAAGGGGAAATACATCTAGGAAAGAGATTTCCTATAACGACCCATACTTTATATACATTTTTAATACTTTAAAATTGAAGCACACTTATTACAACATATAACAAAACTAGGAAAGTATTGTATAGGTATAGTGTCTTTAGAAACTAGGAAACATAAACAACTGGTTCATAAAGTGTCTACACTGTCTCCCATTTATTTCATCATATCTATAGTCCCTTTTGGCATATCTTACGTAATAACCTTCTTCCTGACATGGGGAAAGAAAACATAAAAAAGGTTGACATCAAATGCTCAGTAAGGATAAACAAAAGAAATATCAATCACATCATATTCATAAGAACATATCATTTTGGAAATCATACCCTGCAAAAGAGATCATAATTTCATAAAATGGGATAAATCATGGTAGTGAAATGTAACCACAATAATCATAACTTAAAAAATTAAGTTTTGTGTCATACACACATAATCATAGAGAATCATTTCTTATTAGTCAAGAGTCATTGCCAAGACTATCTTAGTGGACAATGTCCATTTTAGAACTGAGTTCATTACTCGTTTCAGTCCTGTTTCACTGAACCGGTTTAACCTTCCGTTCCAGCCATGTCTATCTCGTGATATATAAAATCATTACCCAATGCATTGGAGAGAGATATAGGTCCCAACCATATCATAATGATACCACTCTTATGTGTGCCACAAAATCATAAACTATACATCATAGCATAACCCATGTAATAAAAATGGGATTCTTAAACATCATGACATCATAAAACAATTCATATATGATAAAAGAATTCATAAAAATAATTCCATCTCAACATAATCAAATCAATGTAATAATAGGGATAGAAATAGGACCCTTTATTTTCTTAGATGGAAAATAATTTTGATAAAACACTTGAACTCCATTCTTGAAGAAAATATCCTTTCTAATTCAAAAACACTTTTCCTTTCCTAACATGTCATACAATTATAAACTAAAAGAAGTTGATTAAAAATAAACTTGAAAACTTGTAAAGTAAACTTCTTTGAAATAATGATTTAAAAATCCATTCATGTTGTATAAGTTAATGAAAACATTCTTCCTGTACTTTTGTCAGAAAAGTCAAAAAGTACCTCGTACGAAAAACGACAAAAGATTCCTTTCATATCTTTTACTAAAAACTCACAAAAGGGTAAAATTGGATTTAAACAATTTTAGGTGGATGGAAATAATATTACATATTGACGAAACATGGATGTGGATGATAAAATACACCCCAATAAATTCCAAAGTATAAACAATCTCGGATAAAAATGAGGTTGTGATAATTCTCATACCTTAGGTCTGATTTGCATCGTAAGTGTTCAAACCTCCTGTATAAGGATTTAAATAATGTCATTGACTTATTCCAGAATCATACTCATTTTTATGATATCATATATGGTCATATTCTTAGCTTTTTATTAGTAATATTTCATTGTTACTTGTTATTCGGGTGTTTATTACTTTTTGTTCTTATGCGTGTTTTGTCGAATAAATTCATATTATTCTTTTTAGGTTATAGATACCTCATTTCCAGAATGGTATTCATGTAATATATATCATATTTGTTCACTCAATACATTTATTTAATCATTATGAAATGAAAATCATGTAGAATGAGTTGCATCACATTGTGGAGACGGTATTCCGTACGTACGCACGAGCGATGATATCGTTCCCATGATCGTGGAATTATATTGGAGTGTATGTATACTATTTAATAATAAATATCACTTTAAAATAATCATATATATTCATTATTTACACCATTATACCCATCCAAGTAAGGTGGTGGTGGAAAATAGATTACACCACGGCGTGGAGACAGTGTTCTGTACGTACGCACGCGCGGTGATTTCGTTTTCTGTAGGATGGATAGATGGTGAAATAGGGTTGTTTAATACTTATAATAACATACCAGTATATGAGTGATACTAATGTTATTAATTCATGATGAAACAACTAAAGAAGAAGAAGTGGAATAAGAAATAAAGTTTAAAGAATCGGTAACTGACATTACCTCTTCTTTGAAGTGCCTCTATGAGACCTCCTTTTAGGGCACTAAAATTGGTCTTTAAGGAAGACCAGTACCTCTAGGATGTTTCTAGTGAAGTGGAGAGGAGAAATATTCAGGTTTTGGCCGAGCTTGAAGGCTCAATGTGGTGTGAGGAAAAGAGGGAGGAGGTGCCCTTTTATAAGAGAGGAGAGGGGCACCTTTGGAAAAACTAAAAATATTATTTTATTATAAAGCCATATTCTATTTTAAATAGCTCCAAATTGATTTATTTAGAAGCTAAGGTGGGTATGGGTCAATGTCCGCTCATCAAATAGAATTTGGACAAGTTTAGGTTACTATTTTAACCTTATCATTTAGATTTAACTTTAAGTTAGATAATTTTACTTTTACCGTGTCTTTTTGTGTTCTTACACTATAAGGTTAATAAACATACTATAACAAGAAAAAAGAACCCCAAGTTGTTTATAATTAATATATATAACCTTATCAAAGTCATTTGGCCGAACCTTATATTTTTAGGAATAAAATAACAATTAATAATATAATATTTTTTTTAAAACTATTTTATGTCAATTTCGACACTATTTAGTAATTGATTTTTGTGAAAATAATAACAGAATGTTTTGTTTGAAAAAAGTAAATTAAATCAATAATTACATGTCATATTATTGTAGAAAATTAGTGGAATTCATTAAAAGTATCAAATTAGATTTATTTGGTTATTTATAACATCAATTATGTCAATATTTCATTAATAAGATAATTACTGCATCATCTTTATGTCATAAATAAATTAAATTATTTAATGTATAAAACTTACAAATAAAATACCATAATGTTGGAAATATTTTTATATTTCTAATGTGTATTTATAGTCGAATTTATCTTATGTATAACCCTATATTAAAAATTATTTACTTACAAAACATTGATTTTAACTATTTTAACCCTTCATTAAATAAATTAATAATAAATGTCCTAATCTAATCCATGTGGTCCTAAATGGTCATATTTTATTTCTAAGGTTGTTTTTGGTCGAATTAAACTTATATAATAGAATTAGTACATGTGTTAGTGTTATAATAATAACATTTTTACCCTTACTTACCCTATTTACTTTTAACCGTGGTTAGAAAAAGTAAAATGTTACTATTCACAAAAAAATTGTTTTCATCTCATTGAACCAAATTTTACTTACTGACATCAACCGTGTCTCTCGTATTTTTTAAATTCCACTCAATGAAGTAGTGAAGTTATGTTTTATGTAAAATTTCAAATTCTCCTAGGAGGTGGGTAAAAGACGGTGAAAAGTTCGATAAAATTTTTATATATCTAAAATTATTATAAAATGACTCCAATGAATTACATTGAACTTATAAAGGTATTATTTATCAATTTTGACCTAAAATAAATTTAAATAAAATAAATAATTATTTACATAAAAAGTTGGATTTTAAATAGTAACCCAATGTTTTCACTATTCATCATAAATTGAAAGTTTGCAGAAAAATACCAAAATTTCACCCTAGGCTAATTTTGATATTCCGAAACCAAAAATGAAGTCCATTTTGAAAAATAATATTTTTATCTTTTAAAAAGTGGTTATTACTATTCATAATGTCTAGTCTTAATAATATTTTAATATTATATCATTGTTTAGTGAATCACGGTATTTCGTACCACACAAGCTATCGAGGAAGGTCGCGATTGAGTGTAAAGCAAGCCAAGCTACTGTTGTGTGTAGTGAATGATTCCTTTGATGATTTATATAAAATAAAAGCAAAATATTTCTTATAAAAGTCTCGGGTGTTACATTCTACCCCCCCTTAAAATGAATTTCGCCCTCTAAATTCGTCACATTGTAACAAACAGATGAGGATACATCTCCCTTATCATATCCTCAAGCTCCCATGTAGGTTCTTATAATTGTTGGTTCCTCTATATAACTTTCACCAAGCATGTGGTCTTGTTCCGTAGGACTTTTTCGCTACGATCGAGAATCTCTATCAGTTGTTCTTCATAAGAAAGATCTTGTTCCAGCGGTACAACTTCTGACCTGAGTACATGTGAAGGATCAGGTATGTACTTTCTCAGGAGAGATACATAGAACACATCATGAACTTGAGAGAGATTTGGGGGAAGCGCTAATCAGTAAGCTACCTTCCCAACACGATCCAGAATTTAAAAGGACCGATATATCTAGGGATCAATTTTCCCTTAATTCCAAATCTCATGACCCTCTTCCAGGGAGATATTCGTAAGAACACATTATCACCCACTTCAAACTCTAGGTCTTTTCTTCGGTTGTCGCCATAACTTTTTTTTCGACTCTGAGCTGCTCTTATGTGTTGTTGAATAGATCGGACCTTTTCTGCCATCTCATCAACAAGATCAGGTCCTAATAGATTTCTTTCCCCAACTTCATCCCATCAAGTAGGAGTCCTTCATTTCTTTCCATAGAGAGCTTCATAAAGAGCCATCTGAATAATCGAGTGAAAGATATTATTATAAGAAAATTCCACCAAAGGTAGGTGTTTATTTCTACCACCTTTGAAATCCATAGAGTAAGCTCTCAACATATCTTCTAGAGTTTGAATTGTCCTCTCTGACTGACCGTCTGTCTGAGGATGATAAGCAGTGTTGAAACTCAACTATGTATCGAGAGTATGCTGATGACTTCGCCAGAACTTTGATCTAAACCTCGGATCCCGATCAGATATAATAGAAAGTGTTACTCCATGAAATCTTACCAATTCCATTACATATATCCTAGAAAGATGATCAAGAGAGAAATCCTCTCTAATAGAAATGAAGTGTGCAGACTTTGTAAGACGATCAAGTATGACCCAGATAACATTATTTCTTTTGGATGTTTTAGGAATTCCTATGACAATGTCCATAGTGATGTTTTCCCATTTCCATTCGGTTATGGGTAATGGTTGTACCATCCCCACAGACTTCTGTCTCTTAGCTTTAACTTACTGAAAAACCAAGCATCGAGAGGCATATTCAGTAACATCTCTTTTTGTGCCATCCCACCAGAAGTACTCTTTCAGGTCCCTATACATCTTCGTGCTTCCACGACGAATAGAGAATGAAGAACTATGAGCCTCATCCAGCATCTCCTTCTTTAATTCGGTGATGGGAGGAACACAAACCCGATTCCAGAACTTTATTATCCCATCACAATCAAGGTTGAATTCATGAACATTTCTCACCTTCTTTTGTAACTCTACATCTTCTTTCTGTGCCTCTTTAATCTTCACTTGTATATATCGTTGAACATTTATTTGAGAAAGATACGATTTTCCCCTTCCATTATATTCCAAGATCCATCCTCTATAAATCCATAAATATTGGATCTTTTGTAATCCTCATCATGGATAAACTGGTATGGTCTTGTTGACTTCATGCATCTTACACCTTGTTTGCTTTCCTAGGGTGGTAATGAATTGAGTAGTCGTAATCCTTAATCAGATCCAACCATCTTCTTTGGCGCATCTTCTGCTCCTTTTGTGTGAAAATATACTTTAAACTTTTATGATCACTATAAATATCACACCTTTCTCCATAAAGATAATTCCTCCAAATCTTTAATGAAAATATTACCGCATCTAATTCCAAATCATGAGTTGGGTAATTTTGCTCATTGATTTTCAACTATCGTGAGGCATAATCTATCACCATATCATTCTTCATAAGAACACACCCCAGCCCCTTCTTGGATGAATCATTGTAGATCACAAACCTTTCTCCACTATAAGGAAATGTGATTACAGTTGCACTGGATAACCTTCATTTCAACTCCTTGAAATTCTCTTCACATTCCTCTGTCCAAACAAACATAACTCCTTTTCGAGTCAACCTGGTGAGTGGATTAGATAACCGTGAAAAATATTTCACAAAACATTGATAATATCCAGCCAAACAAAGAAAACTTCAGATCTTAGTTACAGTTGTTGTTCTCAACCATCATTCGATAACCTCTGTTTTTGCTGGATCCATAGATATCCCATCTTTTGAGATTATGTAACCCAAAAATACAACTTTTTGAAGCCACAATTCACATTTGGTAAATTTGGCATAATGCTTCTCCTTTCTCATGGACTTCTATACAATTCTCAAGTGATCATCATGTTCTTCCTTGATCTTTGAATAGACAAGAATATCGTCTATAAAGACTACCACAAACTGATCAAGATAGTCTCTAAAGACTCTATTCATTAGATCCATGATGATATGAGGGGCATTAGTTAGACCAAATGGAATCACTATAAACTCATAGTGTCCATACATTGTACGGAAAGTCGTCGTTGGTATATCCTCCCTTTTGACCCTTAATTAATGATACCCTGAACGAAGATCAATCTTGGAAAAGTATGGAGCTCCGCGTAGTTGGTCAAATAAGTCATCAATTCCTGGGAGAGGATATTTGTTCTTGATAGTGATCTTGTTATGTTCTCGATAATCAATGAAGAGTCTCATTGATCCATCTTTGTACTTAACAAACAGAACAGGTGCTCTCCAAGGTGACGCACTAGGGAGTATGAATCCCTTATCAAGATTTTCATGGAGTTTCTTCTTCAATTCCTGCAACTAAATTGGGGCCATTCTATAAGGTGTCTTTGAAATAGGTAAAGCACCCAGTATGAGTTCTATTGAAAACTCAAATTCAAGATTTGGTGGAAGAACCAGCTATTCCTCCGGAAAGTCATCATAAAACTCACGTACAATGGGCATATTCATAATTGTGAGTTTGTCACCAACCATTTGAGATAAATAACCTTTATTTAGTGGAATCAAGACCCATAAGATGGAATAAATTTCCACTGGAAGGTTCTGTTCATCCTTTCATCGATAGACGATGAAAGATTGATCTGGAATATGAAATGTGACTTCCCTTATTTGGAAATTGATATGTGATCCATATAGAGAAATCCAATCCATGCCAAGAATCACATAAAATTCCACAATAGGGAGGATCATAGGATTTGCAGGAAGAACTTTCCAACAAACTTCAATCGGAGAAGAATTATAAACTTTTGATGCGACTGTTGTGCCGTTACGGGTTGTCACAGCTAACTCAACATCTAATTGTTGAGGTAATATGGTGATACCCCTGGAAAATTCTTCAGAAATAAAGCAGTGGGTGGATCAAAAATCAAATAAAACATTTTCTACTTTAGAGTGGATGGTAAGTGTACCATTCACTACTTTTTTATCGTACTCCACATCGCTGATAGAAATTGCATGGGACTTTCTTTTGTCTTTAGCCTTAAGAGTTTGTTGACGTCGATCATCATCAATAACCCTTGGATTAGGGCATTTATTGGCATAATTCCCCATTTCCTTGCACTTGTAACATTGAAGTGTAGGAGGTGCACTATGTGTAGCCTTTTCATTGTTCGCATCACTAGACATCTACTTCCCATCGTTGCTGCAATCAAATGCCCAATGACCTTCCTTTACACATTTGAAACATTTACTTGTCCCTTTAAGACAATTCCCTCCATGTTTCTTTCCACACATTGAGAATAAGGGAAAACTCATCTTCTTTTCAGTGTTCTCTTTAGATTTTCCTTTGAATTCCAATTTCCACTTCTTCTTAAACCCGTATGACTGATGGGTTACTCCAATCTACATCTCTACTTTGAGATCACATCGAACGATTTCCTCATAGCTATTGAAGTCCCTTATGGCTAACGCCCTTCAAAGACTTGGTTTTAAGCCACTAAAGAATCGATCGATCTTACTCTCGGGTTGGATAATAATCCCAGAAGAGTACCATGCAAGTCTTGTAAAATTTTCTTCATATGTACCAATAGATTCATCATCCTTTTGATTTAGTTCAAGAAACTTCTTCTCCATCTTTGTTCAGAGAATACGAGGGAATTACTTATTGAAAAATAAGTTCATTAACTTGTCCCATTCCATGGACTCAATTTCATCTCTTGGAATCGTATTATTCATAAGATTCCACCATTGATCAGCATCACCTTCCAAACGATACACTACTAAGATGACTTTATCATGTTCATAACATTGAAGAACTGAAAATATCTTTTTAGTAGTACTGATCCATTGTTCAGAAACTAATGGATCAGTAGACCTTCTGAATGAAGGTGGACACTGCCTCATGAAGGATTCAATAGAATTTTGCTCATTCCTTTGCTCGTTTGGAAGTATTGCATGATTCATAGCTTGAGAATGTTGTGTGAGCATGGATACATGATTTTTCATTCCATCTCCCATAACGTCTGGTTGCTCAGGGGGAAATTCATTGCATCGCCCGTCGCATTCCGCATTAACACGGTTCCTTCGGGATCCAGCCATTGACTAAATCAAGAAGAATATTGTCAGCAACACTAATTATAATAGGAAAAACACATAATCAAGAATAAAATTTTACAGTTAAGGTCGTATCATAGGTTGTTCATGGCCATTTCTAAAACACTAAGATTGTGTTCTATGCTTAGACTTATCCTTAGGGTTCTTACTAAGGCTTTCACATCCTAGTTTCCAAAGGTTGACTATACCTTTCCTCTGATACCAACTATACTGACCCATACATTACATAAATTGTTAATACTTAAAAATTGAAGCACACTTATTACAACATATAACAAAACCAGGAAAGGACTGTATAGGTATAGTGTCTTTTGAAACTGGGAAACATAAACAACTGGTTCGTAAAGCATCTACATTGTCCCCCATTTATTCCATCATATCTATAGTCCCTTATGGAATATCTTTCTTAATAACCTTCTTACTGACCTAGGGAAAGAAAACATATAAAAGGGTGAGCTCAAATGCTCAGTAAGGGTAAACAAAAGAAATATCAATCACATCATATTCATAAGAACATAACATTTTGGAAATCTTTCCCTGAAAAAGAGATCATAATTTCACAACATGGTATAAATCATGGTAGTGAAATGTAATCAAAATAATAATAACATGAAGCATTAAGCTTTGTGGCATACACACATAATCATACATAATCATTTCTTATTAGTCAAGACTCATTGCCAAGACTATATTAGTGGACAAAGTCCATTTCTGAAACGATTTCATTCCTCGTTTCAGTCCGGTTTCACTGAACCGGTTTAACCTGCCGTTTCAGCCATGTCCATCTCATGAGATATAAAATCACTACCTAATGCATTGGAGGGAGATATAGGTCCCACCCATCTCATAATGATACCATTCTTATGTGTTCCACAAAATCATAAACCATACATCATAGCATAACCCATGCAATAAAAATGGGATTCTTTAACATTCTGACATCATAAAACAATTCATATAAGATAAAGGAATTCATTAAAATAATTCCATCACAACATAATCAAATAAATTTAATAATAGGGATAGATACATAACCCTTTATTTTCATAGATGGAAATAATTTTGATAAAACACTTGAACTCCATTCTTGAGGAAAATATCCTTTCTACATCAAAAACACTTTTCATTTCTTAACATGTCATACAATTATAAACTAAAATAATTTTATTAAAAATATACTTGAAAACTTCTAAAGTAATCTTCTTAGAAATAATGTTTTAAAAATCCATTCATGCCATATAAGTTATAAAAAACATTCTTCTCTTACTTCTGTCGGAAAAGTCAAAAAGTACCTCTTATGAAAAACCACAAAAGATTCCATTCATATCTTTTACTAAAAACACACCGAAGGGTAAAATTGGATTTAAACAATTTTTGGTGGATTTGAATAATATTACATATTGAGTAAACATGGATGTGGATGATAAAATACACCCAAGTAAATTCCAAAGCATAAACAATCTCGGATAAAAATGAGATTGTAATATTTCCCTTACCTTAGGTCTGATTTTCTTCGTAAGTGTCTGAACCTCATGTATAATGATTTAAATAATGACATTGACTTATTCCAGAATCATATTCACTTTTATGATATCATATATTGTCATATTCATATCTTATTATTAATAATATTTCATTGCTACTTGTTATTCGGGTGTTTATTGCTTTTTGTTCTTATGCGTGTTTTGTCGAATAAATTCATATTAATCTTTTTAGGTTATAGATACCTCATTTCCAGAATATTATTAGTGTAATATATATCATATTTATTCAATCAATTCATTTATGTAATCATTATGTAATTAAAATCATGTAGAACGAGTTGCATCACATCGTAGAGACGGTATTCCGTACGTACGCACGAGCGATGATATCGTTCCCATGATCGTGGAATTGTATTGGAGTGTATGTATACTATTTTTGAATCAATATAAATTTAAAATAATCATATATATTAATTATTTACACTATTATACCCCTCCATGTAAGGTGGTGGTGGAAAATAGATTACACCACAACGTGGAGACAGTATTCCGTACGTACGCAGGCGTGGTGATTTCATTTTCCGTAGGATGGATAGATGGTGAAATAGGGTTGTTTCATACTTATAATAACATATCAGTATATGAGTGATACTTATGTTATTAATTCATAATGAAACAACTAAATAAGATGAAGTGGAATAAGAAATAAAGTTCAAAGAATCGGTAACAGACATTACCTCTTCTTTGAAGCGCCTCTGTGAGACCTCCTTTTAGGGCACTAAAATTGGTCGTTGAAGAACACCAGTACCTCTAGGATTTTTCTAGGGAAGTGTAGAGGAGAAATTGTCAGGGTTTGGCTGAGCATGAAGGCTCAATGTGGTGTGAGGAAGAGAGGGAGGAGGTTCCCTTTTATAATGGAGGAGAGGGGAACCTTTTGAAAACTAAAAATATTATTCTATTATAAATCCATATTGGGTTTTAAATAGCTCTTAATTGATTTATTTCTAAGCTAAGGTGGGTATGGGTCTAAATCCTCTCATCCAATATAATTTGGACAATTTTAGTCTACTATTTTAACCTTATCATTTAGATTTAACTTTAAGTTAGATAATTTTACTTTTACTGTGTCTTTTTGTGTTCTTACACTATAATGTTAATAAACATACTATAACAAGAAAAAAGGACTCCAAATTGGTTATTATTAAAATATATAACTTTATCTAAGTAATTTTACCGAACCATAGATTTTTATGAATTTAATAACAATTAATAATATAATATTTGTTTTAAACAATATTTTATGTGAATTTTGACACTATTTACTAATTGATTTTTGTGAAAATTATAACAGAAGGGTTTGTTCAAAAAAAGTTAATTATATCAATAATAACATGCCATATTAACATAAAAATTAGTGTAATTCATAAAAAGTCACAAATTACATTTATTTAGGTTTTATAGCATCAATTATGTCAATATTTCATTAATAAGATAATTACTGCATCATCTTTGTGTCATAAATAAATTAAATTATATAATTTCTAAAAATTAAAAATAAAATACAATTATGTAGGAAATCTTATTATCTTTCTAATTCGTATTTATAGTTGAATTTATCTTATTTATAACCCTATATGAAAAATTATTTACTTATTAAACATTGATTTTAATTATTTTAACCCTTCTTTAAATAAATTAATAATAAATGTCCTAATCTAATCCATGTGGTCCTAAATGGTAATATGTTTTTACTAAGGTTGTTTTTGGTCGAATTACACTTATCCAATAGAATTAGGACATGTGTTAGGGTAATAATAATAACACTTTTACCGTTAATTACCTAATTTACTTTTAACCGTGGTAAAAAAAGTAAAAAGTTTCTATTCACCAAAAATTGTTTTCATCTCATTGAACCACATTTTACTTACTTACATCAACCGTGTCTCTCGGATTTTTTAAATTCTACTCACAGAAGCATTAAAATTATGTTTTATGTAAATTTGCAAATTCTCCTAGGAAGTGGGTAAAGACGGTGAAAAGTTCGATAAAATTTTTATATATCTAAAATTATTATAAAATGACTCCAATGATTTACATTGAACATATATTAGTATTATGTATTAATTTTGACCTAAAATAAATTTAAATAAAATAAATAATTATTTAAATAAAAAAGTGGGATTTTAATTAGTAACCTAGTCCTTTCCCTATTCATCAAAAATTGAATGTTTTCAGAAAAATACAAAAATTTCACCATAGGATAATTTCGATATTCCGAAAGCAAAAATGAAGTCCATTTTGAAATATAAAATTTATAAAATTTAAAAAAGTGGTTATTACTATTCATAACGGCTAGTTTTAATAATATTTTAATATCATATCATTGTATAGTGAATCTCAGTATTGCGTACGACGCAACCTATGGAGGAAGGTCGCGATTGCGTGTAAAGAAAGCCAAGATACTGTTTTGTGTAGTGAAAGATTCCTTTGATGATTTATATAAAATTAAAAAAAATATTTCTTTTAAAAGTCTCAGGTGTTACATTTCCATTCTTTCCAAATAAAATAAACTTCATCCATTGAAAAATTCATATAAAAATATTCACACTAACTTCATGTTCTGTCTCACAATGATGATTTTCAGTATAACAATTATACTGACTTCGATCTACAAGGATGTACATTTATATAGATATGACTTTATCTATAATTTATTTAGTTAGATAAGATCCCAATAAATTCCATTATTTTATATAATAATTTTTTTCATTGATCAATTTTCTATTCATGTCTTACTACATGGAATTAATATTTGAGATTATTTTTTAATACATAAAGCACTAATATTTTATTTTAATGAATCCTTGGATCCAAATTTAATTCCTTCAACCTAAAAATATTTACCAAATCCAAAATGGATAGCATATGTTATCCAAAAACATCCAAGGTATAGTTTAATCCATTAAATAAATAGATAACATTATAGTCCATTCAAAAAATGACTGAGAAAAATGGAAACACAGAGATTTTAATGATTTTATGTGATATAATGTTATGATCAACTTAAGAATTATCTTGAAATTAATTTAAACACTCAATGATTCTCATATCAAAATGTATATAACATAATAATTCCAAAAAATGAATTCATAATGATATAAAAGTATTTTTTTTAGAATATAAATCACATTTTATTCCTTAAATAATCTCATTCCTTAATAAGAAACATAAACATTGTAATTTAGGTTCATCCTTTTACAAATATATGATAATTTTTTAATTAAGAATATAAAATGTTACTTATTTATTCTAGAATCTATGTAGAGAGAGCTAATAAATTCTAAATATAACAATAAATTTCAGTAATGAATGAATATTATGATTTTCATAAGGGGAATTCATACACAATTAAACATGAAATCCTCAACCATATAGAAAAGGATAAATGTTACGCAACTATCTTTATTCTAAAAAATTATTTTGATTACATAAGATTTACCTTTTTATTCTTACGTCAAATGATATTGTAGATTATTATCCAAAATATCACATAGATTAGGGAATTTATTCACAATATTCATGAAATCCATTCATTTATAGAACTAGAGTGTGAGTGATTCATTCTGAAAGGTTTCGTTCTACTCATATCATTTGATAAATTATTCCTATCACATTATAATTAAATTCCTCAATGACCTTTCATCCACTCATTAAACATCTAATACTTCCCTAATGATAATTTGTACAATATTTCATTCCACAATTTTAGCATAATGGAAGGCACATCACCTTTTGTCCATGGTTTTTATATTTTTCCGTTAATTTCATCATTATTTTCTTATCAAACCCATGATATTGATGGGTAACTATAATATCTATATCCACCATTATGGAACACCAAATGATTTATTCATAGTCAGTAAAGTTGTATATGGATAAAACCCACATGAGATGTGATTTCTATATGATAAATAACTGATAATCCATACTTTTAGGTTGAATTATATTCCCAGTACAATACATCACGAATTGTGTTAAATTTTATCCATAAGTACCAATAGATTCATAATATTTTTTAATTAACTTAAGGACATTCTTCTCCATTTTCATATGATGAAAATACTTATTGAAAAATGGTATGTTTGACTCAACCCACTCAATGGGTTTAATTAATTTCTATTTTCAAATATTCTTAATAATATTCATCCATTGATCTATTTTTACTTATAAATAATAGATAGACAAAATGTTTTTTTCTTCCAAACACTAGAGAACGGAAAATGTCATTTCAATGGTACAAATACAATGATCAGAAAGTAGTGGAACAATAAATCAATTTAACAAATGTGTACATTACCTCTTAATCGACTAAATTTTTTTATTACTTATACTTCTTATTTATATGTTCAGTAAGATTAATTTCATGATAAAGTTATGTGATATCATAAAATATATTTTTCCTCCCCACCCCCATAAAATTTGGTTTCTAAGGACAAATAATATTGAATTTACAATAATAATTAGTATCAATATGATTCATTCAGTTTACATACATCGGGTAAAAATGAATAGTGTGAGAAAAAATAATCATTGTAGAAAACCACCTATAAATAAAAAATGACATATTAGATATCTAAATTGTGACCCCATATTCTATGAAACCTCAGTCTTTACCTAGTCCATTCATGATCCATACTAAAACATTTGGATTTTACCTAATACATAGAATTATCCCTATGGGTCTCAATAATGTTTTCCCATCCTTGTTTCTAATGGAAATTTAAACTATACTATGATACTAACTATAGAGACATTAAATTCTTCATTCCTAGATATCATATCACAATTGCTAAATAATCATTACAAAAATTAATGATCCATAGTCGAATCATAATGGTCTATTGACTTTGGAAACATGGACACATAAAAAACTAGTTCATAAAATATCTATATCATTTCCCACATTGTTTTTATAAATAGAATCCATCTTAGACATATCATACATATTACCATTTTTTATAAGTTGGAGGAAAGAAACATGAAAACATGTCATTGTAACATCCCAACATAGATAACACTAAACTGGTGGTATGAGTCATTACTCTACATGGCCTTAATTGAATGTCTCCATATGCGATAGGCTATTGAATCACAGAGAGAGACTATAATGTGTCTCTAGGGAGACTATACACTGTTATTTGTGTAAACTATAGAAAATATTACAAGATAACACCCGAATTGGTTAATGATTATAGTGATAATGTATAAAATATCAAAAATGGATAATTATTATATAATAAATGAATGTCTATGAAATCCATAATGTCATTTTGTACATAAAAAATTGATCATCCACCGGTCTGACCACATATAAATAAGTACCTGAATAAAAAAAATAAATGTACAAGTCTCTTCTAGTTTATCATGTCCAAAATAGATACCTAATATATTCATTGAAGTTCGTCCATCCTACTCGATCAGTCTTAAACCATGCTCCTAACAGGGCTGGAAATGATGTTAATGTATTATTATATACCCAAGTGAAATTTTTTCATGAGCAGGATGTCAGTATAAAAATTAGTAGGGAACCACCACTGCGGTCTTGTACATAGCTAGAATAACATTGTGTGTTTATATGTAAGCCACTCAGTGGTACAATAGTAATAATAATTGATCTTCTATAAATAATCTAGGGGAAAATTCATAAAATACATGCTAATTGAATTTAATAAACATAGCTAAGACACGGTTTTACAAGATATATAAAATAAATAATTTGAAACCATAGTCAATCCCTTTGTCTGTATTCCTGGTCAACTGGAAAAGGTTATATCTTATATAAGTAAATATATTCAATTATATCTATACATATTCACATAAATATATATACATATATACATATTCTCTTGTACATATTTACAAAATAAAGGAAGAGATAAATTAAATAAACAAATTCCAATCATTGGGTACGTAATCCCGATCATATGTACATCCAATTAATATTCCATTGAGTTAGATGTTTCACTACTAAAGATATATATAATTCAGTTTATATCTTGGTACTTAATCCTAATCAACATTAAAATCTTCATATATCTCCTTAAATTTATCTAAAAAAACTTTATACCCACATGGGGATACATGTCCTAACCATAGGTTCACCCATACTCCCCTCAAATTGCCAAAATAATGGATAGTGTAGACCGATGAACATTATCGTATATGTTGGACAATGTTTGTGGTAATACAATTAAATAAAAATTTAAACCATCCTAATGTTTGATTCCCAGGTCTCGATCCATAGGTAATCATGAAACTACCACTCAGATAATCTCTATGGGGGGTGAACATTGTGTGATCTATAATGGATACTATCCTGATGAGGTATAATAACATAATAATCATTCAATAAATGCCAAAACATGCCACTCAAATATAAATCTGGTGGGTGTCTATAATGGCTCATCCACCGATCCTTGGGGTATCATAGGAATAAAATCATTACATAAAAATCATCATTGAGAATCTCATCACCATCCAACTGCTTGGGGGGAAATCACCCTCCTGAAAACAATTCGGATATTCAAGAATGCTTGTGAACTATCCATTCCAAGAGTGACCTAGTATTTGATGGGTTCTGAGACACTCTCAACATCATATATTTGTATCCCTCATTAGGAAATGAATCCCAGTGAAAAAATTTACTTCGAATATAAGCAACAACAACATTCAATCAAATAAATATATAACATGGACCCTAGGATGTATATCTAGAAATACCAACAAAATAAAGCTCAAAAGTTTGATTGAAGGAAGTAAATATGACAAACAAAATGAAATAAGTATGGGAATCTAGATTCCATGTACTATGTCTAGAAATCCACAATAATATAAGTAAGCACAAAATATGTTTCTTAAGAAGTATATTTGGGTAACCTAGTACATCATCACATATGGATCATTGGTGACAAACCATGAGTCACCTATGCCTATCATCACTTCCATAAACGAATAAAATTGAAATGGTACATAATTTAGTGAGTATAGTCTAATGACTAACCCATTACCATGGTGTCAGCCTAATAGGATATCTGGTTCAGTGTAGGTTCTATGGTGACACCCACTACCATATCTTCCCAAACCCGAGGTACAAGTTCAAGGTCAGTAAAACAACAACACACCCAATTGATTCCGTATGTAAATATTCTAGAGAGGCATCTTACATGCAATCATCATGCTCCAATAGTAAATATGGTAACTCTTCTTGGTGTCCTCTAAGTCAATATTTAATAAAGGTATCCCACTAGAGATCCTCTAAAGGAAATTTCAAGGGAATCCCACAAGGGATACTCTATCAAATTCATAACGATAGTTTAGTTGATAAAGCTATTGATCTTGACTTTTGGATGACCCTGGTATTTCAACTAGTACAATCTACTAATTTCATTTAATTAAAAAATTTCTATTTGAAATTGAATAGGGGGAACCACTTCAGTGGAAATATTTAGAAAACAGATTATAAAATAAGCATGCATAAATAATATTAATATTTATGAAATTCCAAATTACATTAGGAATTTTTATACATTTATTTTCCATGGGCATAAAATTTGTGTCAAATACTAAAATGGTAACCAAATCTTCTCTATTGAAAATTATCTCATAGAAAACCTCAAATTACCTAAGTGACATGAGTAAAAAAATAAAAAAATACATTTTTAATTTTGCATAATGTTGTAACACTCTGAGATTTTATGATAATTTTTTATGTCTTATATTATACGCAACACCAAAGGAATCTTTCACAACACACAATACAGACTTGGCTTTCATTACACGCAATCGCGACCTTCCTCGATAGCGTGTATAGTACGCAATACCAGGTTTTACTAAACAATGATATATTATTATGAACTAGATGTTATGAATAGTATTAACTAAATTTTTAATTTCATTATTCAACTTACACATTTTCTAGAACACGGTAAGAGAACAAAATAAATATTTCGGGTAAAATAAGTATTTTTAAAAAAATACAGTTTTGCAGCCTTTTGATGGAGCACCCATATTAAATCTAGTTTTTGACATGTTTATAAGTTCAATTTGACAAAATAAAATTCTTCTTTTGAATAAGGGTATAAAAATTTACTTTGGATAAATTTTTGATATTTTTCTGATAACTTTCATATTTTGATGAATAGTAAAAATTCGCTAATTTTGAATTAAAAAAAACTATTTTCATTCAGATACTTTATAAGGTTAAATTATAATATTGAATGGTTTTAAAGTATAAATATAATATATTTTTACCATTTAATATAATCTATGTCATTAGCATTAATTTCACTTTGAATTCATAGGTAAAAACATTTCAATCTTTGGCAATGTTTTTACTTCTAAAACCCGTTTTTTTAACAATGGGATTTATTTTAAATTAATTACTGAAACTTATATGTATTGAATTTTGAAAAATGGATTCCATATTCGGAATTAGTGGGTCCAAATTATGTTAATAGGCTATTTTTTTATTTTTGGGCATTATAAATAGTAACTATGGTAAAATTTATTTATCATAGTTAATGGTAAATCGGGTAATTAAGGGTAAATATAAGATTATAAAATTAACATAACACCTGAAAAAATCCTATTGGATGACTAAAAGTAGACCCATATCACCTAAGGGTCTGATTAGATTTATTTAATCGACTTCTTTCCATGAAAATAATTTAATTATTATTAAAACCAAAGAATGTCACAACATGTCACTTTCTTAAATCTTATAAGTATAATAATTTTACATTAGTAATAAACTTAATGAAACATAGAACATGAATAGTCTCCAGAAAGCTAATAAAATTATCTACATCATATGAATTTATTTATAATTTTTAGGGATTAAATAATTATCATTAATTATGACACAATAGTGATGTTGAAATTATTTTATCAAATAAATGGTTTTAAAAATATTAAAATAAATATTATATGAACTATTTAATGTGATCCAATAATTTTCTAGATACAAATGAAATTTTATGAATCTATTAATTCTTTTATTTCAAACATATCTTATGTATATATTTTATTTAAATTCAAATAAATGAATAGTGTCAAAATTGACACTATTGTTATTTTATAAAAATAACATATTATAAAATTGATTAAAAATCACAAAAAAAATTTAAAAATTATAAATTAAAATTTTTATGGTCTAAAATGTAATAATGTGTCAAATTATGGAAAATTCACAACACATATGTAATTATTTATAATAATTTAAATTTTAGAATATTATTTCCACAAATAAAATTAAATTGATAAATAAGGATAAATCAAGTTGATAATGTTTAAAATAAATTCCTAACATGTATAAATTTTATTGGTTGATGTTATTACAACCATGTCTCATCTAAGCTTTGGATATGAGTAATTTTGAAAGTTTTTAAGTGGGGTGGGAATTTAATATTAACTAATATTTCTTATATTTCCAAAGGTGCCCCTCTCCTCCCTTATAAAAGGGAACCGCCTCCCTCTTCTACTCACACCAATTTGAGCCTTCAAGCTCAGCCGATATGTGCCCATTTCACTTCCCCACTTCCCGACAACATCATAGAGGTCCTGGTCTTTTTCAAAGACCAGTTGTAGTGCCCTAGGAGGAGGTCTCAAAGAGGCGCTTCAAAGAAGAGTTAATGTCCGGTACCAATTATTTCAACATTATTTCTTCTTCCACTTCTTATTATTTAGTTTTTTAATTATGAATTAATAACATAAGTATCACTAATATACTGATATGTTATTATAAGTATGAAACAACCCGATTTCACCATCTATGCATCCTACGGAAAACGAAATCACCGCGCGTGGATACGTATGGAATACCGTCTCCACGCTGTGCTGTAATCTATTTTCCACCACCACCATACATTGATGGGTATAATGGTGAAAATAAATAACTTTATATGATAAGTGTAAAGTGTTATTGATTCTGAAATAGTATACATATACTCCAATACAATTCCACGATCATGGGAACGATTTCATCGCTCGTGCGTACGTACGGAATACCATCTCCATGATGTGATGCGATTCGTTCTACATTATCTTCATTGCATAATTATTACATAAATGAATTGAATAAATAAATATGATATATATTACACTAATACCATTCTGGAAATGAGGTATCTATAACCTAAAGAGAGGAATAAGAATTTATTCGACAAAACACGCATACGAACAAAAAGTAATAAACACCTGAATAACAGGTGGTAATGGAATATTATTAATAAGAAGCTAAGAATATGACCATATATGATATCATAACAATAAGTATGAATTTGGAATATGTAAATAACCTTATTTAAATCATTATACAGGAGGTTCGGACACTTACGAAGCAAATCAGACCTAAGGTAAGGGAAAATATCACAACTTCATTTTTATCCAAGGTTTTTTATACTTTGATATTTACTGGGGTGTATTTTATCATCCACATCTATGTTCCCTCAATATATAATATTTTTTCCATCCACCTAAAATTGTTTAAATCCAATTTTACACTTCGGTGTGTTTTTAGTAATGGATATGAATGGAATCTTTTGTCGTTTTTTATACGTGGTACTTTTTGACTTTTCCAACAAAAGTATGAGAAGAATGTTTTTTTAACTTATACGGCATGAATGGATGTTTAAAACATCATTTCCAAGAAGCTTCTTTTAAATGTTTTCATGTTTATTTTTAATCAACTTCTTTTAGTTTAAAATTGTATGACATGTTAAGAAAGGACAAATGTTTTTGAAGTAGAAAAGATATTTTCCTCAAGAATGGAGTTCAAGTTTTTTTTCAAAATTATTTTCCATATAAGAGAATATAGGGTTCTGTTTCTATCCCTATTATTACATTGATTTGTTATTTTGTGATGGAATTATTTTTATGAATTCCTTTATCTTATATGAATTTTTTAATGATGTCACGATGTTTAAGAATCCCATTTTTATTACATGGGTTATGTAATGATGTATTATTTATGATTTTGTGGCACACATAAGAATGGTATAATTATGAGATGGGTGGGACCTATATCTCCCTTCAATATATTGGTTAAAGATTTTATATCTCATGAGATAGACATGGTTGGAACGGCTGGTTAAACTGGTTCAGTGAAATAGGACTGAAACGAGGAGTGAACTCGGTTCAGAAATGGACTTTGTCTACTAAGATAGTCTTGGAAATGAGTCTTGACTAATAAGAAATGAATCTCTATGATTATGTGTTTATTCCACAAAGTTTCATGTTTTAATTTATGATTATTGGGATTACATTTCACTACCATGATTTATCCCATGTTATGAAATTATGTTCTCTTTTGTAGGGTAAGATTTCCAAAATGTTATGTTCTTATGAATTTGATGTGATTGATATTTCTTTTGTTTATCCTTACTGAGCATTTGAGCTCACCCTTTTGTATGTTTTCTTTCCACAGTTCCGGAAGAAGGGTATTAAGTAAGATATTCCAAAAAGAGACTATAGATATGATGAAATAAATGGGAGATAGTGTAGATGCTTTATGAACTAGTTGCTTATGATTCCCATTTTCTAAAGACACTATACCTATATGGTACTTTCATGGTTTTGTTATATGTTGTAATAAGTATGCTTCAATTTTAAAGTATTAATCATGTATGTAATGTACGGGTCGCTATAGTTGGTATCAGAGGAAAGGTATAGTCAACCTTTGGAAACTAGGATGTGAAAGCCTTAGTAAGAAACCTAAGGATATGTCTAATCATAGAACACAATCTTAGTGTTTTAGAAATGTCCATGAACAACCTATGATAAGACCTTAAGTGTGAAATTTTATTCTTGATTATGTGGTTTTCCTATTATAATTAGTGTTTCTCACACTATTCTTCTTGGTTTTAGTCAATGGCTGGAACCCGAAGAAACTGTGTTGATGTAGAATGCAACGGGAAATGCAATGATTGTCCCTTGAGTAACCAAAAATTATGGGAGCTTGAGTGAAAAATCATGTAGCCATGATCACACTACTTTCTGAAGCTATGAATCATGCAGGACTTCCAAATTAGCAAAGGAAGGGGAAACATTCTATCGAATCCTTCATGAGGCAGCATCCACCTTTATTCAGCGGGTCTTCTGATCCATTAGTGGCTGATCAATGGATCAGTACCACAGAAATGATATTTTTAGTTCTTCAATGTTCTAAACATGATAAAGTCATCATAGCAGTGTATCGTTTGGATGGTGATTCTGATCAGTGGTGGAATCTTATTAAGAATACGAGGAAAAGGGATGAAATTGAGTCCATGGAATGGGACGAGTTCAAGAAGTTATTTTTCAATAAGTATTTCCCTCGTATTATTCGAACTAAGATGGTGATGGATTTTCTTGAACTGAAGCAAAAGCATGATGAATCCACTGGTACCTACGAAGAAAATTTTAAAAGACTTGCAAGGTACGCTTCTGGAATTATTATCCAACCTGAGAGTAAGATCAATCGATTATTTAGTGGCTTAAAACCAAGTCTTCGAAGGGCGTTATCCATAAGGGACTTCAATAGCTACGAGGAAATTTTTCGATGTGCTCTCAATGTTGAGATGGATATTGGTGTAACCCATCAGTCACATGGGTTTAATAAGAAGAGGAAAATGGAATTCAAAGGAAAATCTAAATACCACACTGAAAAAAATATGAGTTTTCTATTATGATCAATGTGTGGAAAGAAACATGGAGGAAATTGGTTTAAGTGGACAAAGAAATGTTATAAGTGTGGAAAAGAAGGTCATCGGGAAATTGAATGTCGAAATAATGGGAAGAAGATGTCTAATGATGCAATCAAAGGAAGGGATACATAGAATGAACCTATTACACTTCAATGATTCAAGTGCAAGGTTATGGGGAATTATGCCAATAAATGCCCAGATCCAAGGGTTGATGATGATGATAGACGTCATAAAAACTCTTAAGGCCAAAGACAAGGGAATGTCACATGCAATTACTATCGGCGATGTGGAGTACGACAACGAAGTGGTGAGAGGAACACTTACCATCCACTCTAAAGTAGCAAATGTTTTATTTGATTCTGGATCCACCCACTCTTTTATTTCTGACGAATTTTCTAAGGGTATCACCGTATTACCTCGTCTATTAGACGTTGAGTTGGCTGTGACAACTCTTAATGGCACACCAGTTTCATCAAAAGTTTATAATTCTTCTCCGATTGATGTTTGTGGGAAAGTGCTTCCTACAAATCTTGTGATCCTTCATATAGTGGAATTTGATGTGATTATTGGCATGGGTTTGCTTTCATTATATAGAGCTCATATCAATTGTCAAAGAAAGGAATTCAAATTTCATATTCCATATCAATCTATGATCGTCTATCGATGATATGATTAACATAACCTTCCAGGGGATGTTTCTTCTATCTTATGGGTCTTGATTACACTAAATGAAGGTTATTTATCTCAAATGGTTGGAGAGAAACTCACGATTAATAATAATCCCACTGTATGGGAATTTGATGATGTCTTTCTGGAGGAATATCCTGGTCTTCCACCAAATCGTGAAGTTGAGTTTTCAATATAACTTGTACCATGTGCTTTGACTATTTAACAGACACCTTATAGAATGGCCCCAATTGAGTTGCAGGAATTGAAGAAGCAACTCCAAGAAAATCATGATAAAGGATTCATACACCCTAGTGTGTCACCTTGGGGAGAACCTGTTCTATTCGTTAAGAAGAAAGATGGATCAATGAGACTCTGCATTGATTATCAAGAACATAACAAGATCACTATTAAGAACAAATATCCTCTCCCACGCATTAATGACCTATTTGACCAACTATGCGGAGCTCAATACTTTACCAAGATTGATATTCGTTTAGGGTATCATCAATTAAGGGAAAACAGAGAGGATATACCAAAGACGGCTTTCCGTACATGGTATGGACACTATGAATTTATAGTGATGCCATTTGGTCTTACTAATGGCCCAGCTATCTTCATGGATCTGATGAATAGAGTATTTAGTGACTATCTGGATCTGTTTGTGGTAGTCTTTATAGATGATATTCTTGTCTATTCAAATAGAAAGGCAGAACATGAAGATCACTTGAGAATTGTATTAAAGACCCTAATAAAGGAGAAGCTTATGACAAATTTACCATGTGAGAATTTTGGCTTCAAAAAGTTGCATTTTTTGGTCACATAATCTCAAAAGAGGGGATATCTATGGATCCAGCAAAAATAGAGGTTATCGAAAGATGGTCGAGACCAACAACAGTAACTGAGATCCAAAGTTTTCTTGGTTTGGATGGATATTACTAATGTTTTGTGAATGATTTTTCAAGGTTATCTAACCCACTCACCAAGTTGAGTCGAAAAGGAGTTAAGTTTGTTTGGATAGAGGAATGTGAAGAAAATTTTAAAGATCTAAAAAAGAAGGTTAGCCAGTGCACCTGTGCTCACACAACCTTGTAGTGGAGATAGGTTTTTGATCTATAGTGATGCATCGAAGAAGGGACAAGAGTGTGTTCTCATGAAAAATGATATGGTGATAGCTTATTCCTCGGGACAGTTGAAAATCCATGAGCAAAATTACCGAACCCATTATTTGGAGTTAGCTGCAGAAATCATTGCATTAAAAATTTGGATGCATTACCTTTATGGTGAAAGGTGTGATATTTATACTGATAATAAAAGTTTATAGTATATTTTCACACAAAAGGAGTTGAATATGCGTTAAAGAAGATGGTTTGAGCTAATTAAGGATTACGATTGTTCAATTCATTACCGCCCTGGGAACGCAAACAAGGTAGCAGACGCATTACGTCGACAAGACCATGATAGCTTATCCATGATGAGGATCACAAAATATGCAATATTTATGGATTTACAAATTACGGATCTTGGAATTTTAATGGAAGGGGAGAAATCTTATCTTTCTCAAATGAATGTTCAACCATCTATAAATGTGAAGATTCAAGAGGCATAGAAAGAATATATCGAGTTACAAAAGATGGGGAGAAATGTTCCTGAATTCAACCTTGATTGTGATAAGATAATAATGTTCAAGAATCGGGTTTGTGTTCCTCCCCTCCCCAAATTAAAGAAGGAGCTGCTGGATGAGGCTCATAGTTCTTCATTATCTATTCATCCTAGAAGCACGAATATGTATAGGGACCTAAAAGAGTACTTCTAGTGGGATGGCATGAAAAGAGATGTTGCTGAATATGTCTCTCAATTCTTGGTTTTTTAGCAAGTTAAAACATAGAGACAGAAGTATAAGGGGATGTTACAACCAATACCCATACCTGAATGGAAATGGGAAAACATCACTATGGACTTTGTCACTGGACTTCCTAAAACATCCAAAGTCAATAACGTTATCTGGGTCAATGTTGATCATCTTACAAAGTCTGCACACTTCATTGCTATTAGAGAGGATTTCTCTGTAGATCAGCTTGCCAGGATATATGTAAAAGAAGTGGTGAGATTGCATGGAGTACCACATTCTATTATATCTGATCAGGATCCGAGGTTTACCTCAATGTTCTGGCGAAGTCTTCAGTATACACTGGATACGGAGTTGAGTTTCAACACTGCTTATCATCCTCCGACAGATGGTCAGTCTGAGAGGAAAATTCAAAATCTATAAGATATGTTGAGAGCTTGCTCTATAGATTTCAAAGGTGGTTGGGATCAACACCTCACTTTGGTGGAATTTTCTTATAATAATAGCTTTCACTCTGGTATTCAGATGGATCCTTATGAATCTCTCTATGGAAAGAAATGCAGAACTCCAACTTGCTGGGATAAAGATGGGGAAAGAAAGCTATTAGGACTTGATCTTGTTGATGAAATGGCAGAAAAGGTCAGATCTATTCAACAACACATAAGATCATCTCAGAGCCGACAAAAAAGATACGCCGACAACCAGAAAAGGACCTAGATTTTGAAGTGGGTGATAAAGTTTTCTTATGAATATCTCCCTAGAAGAGGGTCATGAGATTTGGAAATAAGGGAAAGGTGAGTCTTAGATATATCGGTCCTTTTGAAATTCTAGATCATTTTGGGAAGGTATCTTACAGATTGGTGCTCCAACCGAATCTCTCTCATGTTCACGATGTGATCCATGTATCACTCCTGAGAAAGTTCATACATGATCCTTCACATTTACTCAGCTCAGATGTTTTACCGCTGGAGAAAGATCTTTCTTATGAATAACAACCGATAGAGATTTTGGATCGTAGCGAAAAAGTCCAACCGAACAATACCGCTCGCTTGGTGAAAGTTTTATAGAGGAACCACCAATTAGAAGAAGCTACCAGGGAACTTTAGGATATGATGAGGGAGAGGTATCCTCATCTGTTTGTAATGAAGTGAAGAATTTAGAGGGAAAAAATCATTTTAAGGGGGGTAGAATGTAACACCATGAGATTTTATGAGAATTTTTTTATCTCTTATGTTATACGCAACACCAAAAGAATCTTTCACAGCACACAATACAGACTTGGCTTGCATTACATGCAATCACGACCTTTCTCGATAGCGTGTGTAGTACACAATACCATGTTTCACTAAACAACGATATATTATTATGAACTAGCTGTTATTAATAGTATTAATTAAAATTTGAATTTTATTATTCAATCTTACACATTTTCTAGAACATGGTAAGAGAACAAAATAATTTTTTTGGGTAAAATAAGTATTTTTCAAATAATGCAGTTTTGCCGCCCTTTGATGGCGCACCCACATTAAATCTAGTTTTTGACAAGTTTATAAGTTCAATTTGACAAAATAAAATTCTTCTTCTGAATCAGGGTATAAAAATTTACTTTGGATAAATTTTTGATATTTTTCTGATAACTTTCATATTTTGATGAATAGTAAAAATACGGTAATTTTTAATTAAAAACACCTTTTTTCAATGAAATAATTTATATGGTTAAATTATAACATTTAATGGTTTTAAAGTATAAATAGAATATATTTTTACCATTTAGTATAATTTATGTCATTAGCATTAATTTCACATTTAATTCATAGGTAAAAAAATTTCAATCTTTGACAATGTTTTAACTTCTAAAACTCGTTTTCTTAACAATGGGATTTATTTTAAATTAATTACTGAAACTTATATGTTTTGAATTATTAAAAATGGATTCCATATTCGGAATCAGTGGGTCCAAATTATGTTAATAGGCTACTTTTTTATTTTTGGACATTACGAATAGTAACTATGGTAAATTTGATTTACCATAGGTAAAGGGAAATCGGGTAATTAGGGGTAAATATAAGACTATAAAATTACCCTAACACCTACCAAAATACTATTGGATGACTAAAGGTCGACCCATATACCCTAAGGGTCATATTAGATTCATTTAATGGACTTTTTTCATGAAAATAATTTAATTATTATTAAAACAAAAGAATGTGACAACATATCAATTTCTTAAATATTATATGTATAATAATTTTACATTAGTGATAAAATTAATGAAACTTCAAACATGAATAGTCTCCAAAAATCTAATAAAATTATCTACAACATAGGAATTTATATAGTAATTTTAGGGAATAAATAATTATCATTACTTATGACACAATAGTGATGTTGAAATTATTTTATCAAATAAATGGTTTTAAAAATATTAAAATAAATATTATATGAACTATTTTATGTGCTCCACTAATTTTATAGATACATATGACATTTTATGAATCTATTAAAGCTTTTATTTCGAATATATCTTCTGTATATATTTTATTTAAATTCAAATAAATTAATAGTGGCAAAATTGACACTATTGTTATTTTATAAAAATAACATATTATAATATTGTTTTAAAATAACAAAAATATTTAAAAATTATTTATTAAAATTTATATAGTCTAAAATTTCATAATGTTTAAAATTATGGAAAATTCACAACACATATGTAATTATTTATAAGAATTTAAAATTTAGAATATTATTACCACAAATAAAATTAAATTGATAAATAAGGATAAATCAAGTTGATAATGTTTAAAATAAATTCCTAACAAGTCTAAATTTTTTTGGTTGATGAGATTATAACCCTAACTCATATAATATTTAGATATGCGTGCTTTTGAATGTTTTTATGTAGGGTTGGGATTTTTTATAAACTAATATTTCATATATTTCCAAAGGTGGCCCTCTCCTCCCTTATAAAAGGGCACCGCCTCCCTCTCCTCCTCACACCAATTTGAGCCTTCAAGCTCGGCCAATCGCTGCCCATTTAACTTCCCCACTTCCCTAGAAACATTCTAGAGGTCATGGATATCTTCAAAGACCAGTTTTAGTGCCCTAAAATGAGGTCTCAAAGAGGCACTTCAAAGAAGAGGTAATGTCCGTTTCTGATTCATTCAACTTTATTTATTTTTCCACTTCTTCCTCTTTAGTTGTTTCATTATGAATTAATATCATCAGTATCACTCATATACTCATATGTTATTATAAGAATGAAAAAACCCTATTTCACCATCTATCCATTCTACGGAAAACGAAATCACCGCGCGTGTGTACGTACGGAAAACCGTCTCCACGCCGTGGTGTAATCTATTTTCCATCACCACCTTACTTGGATGGGTATAATGGTGAAAATAAATAACTATATATGATTATTTTAATGTGGTATTGATTCTTAAATAGTATACATACACTCCAATACAATTCCATGATCATGAGAATGATATCATCGCTCGTGCGTAAGTACAGAATACCATCTCCACGATGTGATGTGATTCGTTCTACATGATTTTCATTGCATAATGATTATATAATTTAATTGAATGAATAAATATGATATATATTACACTAATACCATTATGTAAATGAGGTATCTATAACCTAAATAGAATAATAAGAATTTATCCAACAAAACACGCATAAGAACAAAAAGTAATAAACACCCGAATAACAAGTAGTAATGAAATATTACTAATAAGAAGCTAAGAATATGACCATATATGATATCATAACAATAAGTATGATTCTATAATAAGTCAATAAAATTATTTAAATCATTATACAATAGGTTAGGACACTTACGAATCAAATCGGACCAAAGGTAAGGGAAAATATCACAATCTCATTTTTATCCGAGATTGTATATACATTGTATTTACTGGGATGTATTTTATCATCCACATCCATGTTCCCTAAATATGTAATATTGTTTCCATCCACCTAAAATTTTTTAAATCCAATTTTACCCTTCTGTGAATTTTAGTAAAGGATATGAAAGGAATATTTTGTCATTTTTCATACGAGTTACTTTTTGACTTTTCCGACAGTAGTACAAGAATAATGTTTTTTTAACTTATACGGCATGAATGGAATTTCAAATCATTATTTACAAGAAGATTCCTTTACAAGTTTTCATGTTTATTTTTAATTAACTTCTTTTAGATACAAATTGTATGACATGTAAAGAATGGAAAAATGTTTTTGAAGTAGAAAGGATATTTTCCTCAAGAATGGTGTTCAAGTGTTTTATCAAAATTATTTTCCATCTAAGAGAATATAGGGTTCAGTTTCTATCACTATTATTAAATTGATTTCATTATGTTGTGATGGAATTATTTTTATGAATTCCTTTAACTTATATGAATTTTTTTATGATGTCCGATGTTTTAGAATCCCATTTTTATTACATGGGTTATGCGATGATATATGATTTATGATTTTGTAGAACACATAAGAATGGTATCATTATGAGATGGGTGGGACCTATATATCCCTCCAATGCATTGGGTAATGATTTTATATCTCAAGAGATAGACATGGCTGGAACGGCAGGTTAAACGGGTTCAGTGAAACAAGACTGAAATGAGGATGGAACTCGGTTCAGAAATGGGCTTTGTCCACTAAGATAGTCTTGTAAATGAGTCTTGAATAATAAGAAATGATTCTCTATGATTATGTGTGTATGCCACAATGTTTCATGTTTTATGTTATGATTATTGGGATTACATTCCACTACCATGATTTATCCCATGTTATGATATTATGATCTCTTTTGAAGGGTAAGATTTCCAAAATGGTATGTTCTTATGAATTTGATGTGATTGATATTTCTTTTGTTTACCCTTACTGAGCATTTGAGCTCACCCTTTTGTATGTTTTCCTTCCACAGGTCAGGAAGAAGGGTATTATGTAAGATATGCCAAAAAGGGACTATTTATATGATGAAATAAATGGGAGATAGTGTAGATGCTTTATGAACTATTTGTTTATGTTTCCCAGTTTCTAAAGACACTATACCTATACAGTCCTTTAATGGTTTTGTTATATGTTGTAATAAGTATGCTTCAATTTTGAAGTATTAACAATGTATGTAAAGTACGGGTCTCTATAAAAGTCCTTAAATATTAGGAAATTAACCACAATGGAATACCATGAAAAATGACATACGATGAAGAGAATACAACAACTTGAGATATATTCTTCATAGGGAGAGAAAAATCCCAACATAAATATATAATTGCACCATGCACTGGTAAAATTTTCCCCAAAAATCTATAAATAGATAAACATAGGTATGTGGAAGGAGAAAACTCTAAAAATTAAGGATAACAGAGTCGATAGATTGCATCTGGCCTACTAATTTCCATGAAGACGTCTAATTACCCCAAAAAATAGAGGAGAATCAGACAATAGAAGAGGATGATGAATGTTGTGCACATACTATGGTCCCATGATTTATTTGGGGGGGGGGATTGATAATTCACCCTTTAAAACCATTGGGGAAAATGAAATTTTCTCAATTTTAATGGGTCGCATGGTTTAGATTCATGGTAGTGAAAACCATTCATCAAACACATGGTGGGAATTTTTTAAGAACCAACCCCATGCACGAGCATGGTGCACAATTTAATAAACCCTACACCATCCATGTGACATTTCTATAATAAACTAATGACACATTCATTATTTTCCATATCATGTCATTTAGTATCTCATTCATATACCCCTTTACAAAGTGGGACACATGGTTTGGTCATACTGTATGAACTAATTGGGCTCCCTCTACTTCACTTTTCCCAAAACTCCAGTTTCATGTCCCAAAAACCACATGAAACAAAAAATCCACCATACTAAAAACAAAGATTCATTCAATATCAATTTTTTTTGATAAATTAAAACCCTTATAATACAGTTCCTAATATCCATTCATGATTTTCTAAGCCTAATAAAATGATAATTAGAATTCTTTCTGAAATTTCAAACTAAAACTAACATGGGATATTACCATATCCCTACCTTAGAACATATCATCACAAAAAATCCCTGGTGGACAATGAAAAAATCAACCAACCTACTTGGTTGATATATTGTTTTCTTAAGTGGTGGTTTTTCATTCATAAATTCCTAACAAACCTCTAAATGTCATTTCAAGTATATGATTCCTATGCCATAGAAATCACAATCCCATGCCCAAACCACCATAAAAACTCTAATATAATCCTTTTGTGGCCCCATATAACATAAGACATGATCATTTAATCATCAATTCCTTCGTTAATTCTACTATTATCACAACTATGGGAACTGAACTACTACTACCAAAACCATCAAATTGTTCTCTCACTATCTGATCCAAAGTCTAGATCATTTTATAAATATCATGGTGAATGTTTTAGCATTTTTATCAACATACACATGAATGGACAGCCCTTAGTACTAGATTTGATCATAAAATTTGATCTCCCATTGACCATTCTCATCTTGGTTGCATTGAATTTTCCTTCAAATGCCCCGACCGAACCTCAAAGGACAACTATCTCATCTCGATAGAGCACTAAAAACGATACCATATCATCCACATCAAACCATTTATTTAATTTATAGTTGAACCAACATAGGTTGAATACTATATAGAATGATTGACTCAAATAACTGATTCATCCTAAGAACTATATTTCCACAAGCTTATCTCAAGGCGTAGGGATATTGTTCTGTGCAATTTTGTTGAATCCCATGCCAGACTTACAATGACATATTTTTATAACACCATATCACGATAGATACCATATAAGTTATATTTCTCCAACCCCAATGGAAATAAAATCATGTATCCAGGTATTATCAAGTATTCATCGAGCTTAATTCCAACATCTGAATTTCACCCAAACCCATAATCAAACATGTACCTGGAATTTTTTGAGATTTCTAGCAATGCATGTTTTACTTATCAAATGTTGTATGAGTGGATTAACCACTGTCATATAATCATTATTGTTGTCCCATGAACCATTCCACATGAGTTTCACTATCCTATGATCGACATCCCACTACCTACCATAATATAATCTTCTTCATTACATAAAGGAATAAAACCTTGAATAGTACAAACTAATCCTCATCCACTTTTAGAAATTACAACTAGAATGGCTATAAAACCACTCATCATTGAGAATCAACTCATCACATCAAAACATATCCTATTACCTCTTCCCAAGAACATTCATTACAACCACAATTTAATCTTAGCATATCATGAGGCACATCACCATCAAACGGATTATGATTCCCTCCCACCATTCAGATTACTTTTCAACTAATCCATTAGTGCAACCTCAATATTTTTCTATAAAAAAAAAAGCATAAAATTTTTCTAAGGTTTAGTGTATAGTTGATTGGCTCTCAGCATATATTTGATGATGCCAGAAAAATTTGAATGATCTCATCATACAAGAAGTATGATATGATTCCATCAACAGACATGTATAACTCTTAATATTGAGCCCCAATCACATCAAATTGGCTAACATTTCCAATTAAAACTCATAAAAACTTTTCTCCAAACCATATATGTCTATGTATATCCACAGGTCTACCATCTCATAGACCCTAATCCACTATCGTTGTCTCTTCTATTTTTGAGGTACGTCTTTCACTTAATTCAAAACCACTAGGAGACCAGACATATGACATACCTATATTCTCATAAATCCACCCTTTGATATCCAATTGTTAAATAGTTCCACACATAACCGATGTGTACCACCAGCACCCTACTCATTCTACCATGAGTATTCCTCCAAAAAGGACAAGATGACTATGATTCCTATCACACCAGTCTCATTATTACATAAGATCCCTTTGAAATACACATTCAAATTAGAAAACTCACTTATTCCAAAATTAATGCATGACCTCCTATTACATGAAATCATTTTATGATATCAAAGAGTCAACTGGAAACTATTGGTCAACAGGGTATGACACCAGAATATTCCTACCCATCGAATACAAACTCAATACACAAGAAACCTAGTCCACTAATAAAAAAACTATTGGCATCAATCTACCTATATACTAATACCTATGAACCCACCATGCATTAGTCACAATAAGATTGTACGATAATGTTAACTTCACAGAATGGAATTCAAACGCCTTCGAAAACCATGATCATAGGCTTATATTGATCCAAATGAAAATTCGTCATAGAAGGGACTGAATTATATCTAAGGGTCTCTACGTCTCTCACCTTGTCCTACTCATCAGGTCCCATTATTAGAGAAATTTTTCTTACATTCTTGTATAAAAATCAAATCATTCAAAGGTGACATCTCATGGGGCATCACTAGCACACCAATCTCAACATACATAATCTAATGTATTTATCAATCCACATTGAGGGAGGTAACTATAACACATGACTAAGAGGGTCAAGACAATAAAAATGAACTAAAAGTGCTCAATCCTCAATGAGAATCCTTATAAAGAACTTCCACCCTTTATGTCATGATACCAATGTGGATAAAATATTGAACTCACACTCACCTGGAATAATCATACGGTCACACCCACTCAATGTCTACATAACATGAAATATAAAGGCACCTATTTTCATTGTATTGAGATATTCTATTGGATAACCATAAATAATGGTCAATCATGTATAATTTCATTCCAAACAATGTAGTAAAACATAGTAATTAGGTTATTGACACGTTAAAAAACAAAACATAAGAAATAACAACATGAAACTGGTCTAACACATTGGAAACATGTGACTTATTGACATACTATGGTCACTTAACATATTGTGCACGAGGACCAAGTCATCAGATTCTCCATTAAATGTCTCAATTTAGATCCACATCACCTACCATTAGAATAAAATATATAATAATTTCATTCAAATTGTGTATAATTCAACCAAAAATAATTATTGAAATAAAGCCATGTATATTTTTTGGAAACTTAAATAAAATCCATTATTATCAATAAAATGAAAAACTAGTTGTCTTATAACATCTGATTCTTATCTATCAAATATTATGTTTGCGAAAGCTCCTACCTTTGTCGACCAGGTATAAAAATCAATCATTGGCCACATTCTTGTGGGCCAAGGGTGAGTAATCTATCAATGTCCTCTAACTGATCGGCCTAGATTCTAGGATCCAATATAATAAAAAAATCCAAAATACATATGTGTCACCAAAAGATATAATCATATAGAACTATGACATCACTAATTATCATATAAATCCCATATCGTTATAAACTCATTTTACTTATTAGAACAAGTGTTATTGATGCACCTATCTAATATACATCATTGTTTCTGACATATTCCAAATAATCTCATATATCATATCCAAAATAGTTTTATAATAATTAAATGAACAACCCCTATACCAATTTGTATCATCCCAACCTAGATTCCACTAAACATGAAATGCAATAGTGTTCGCCACATGACCCCAAGTGCGGATCTCTATATTCCAGAGGATGCTGATTAACAGTGAGTGTCTATAATGATCCCATCTAGAGGCAATACCATAAAATCATAGTAAAAAATAAAACAAATAACTATATATCATTTAATTTTGTAAATTAAATGTGTGTAGAAGTTGTAAATAATTGATGTTTAAATTTTTTTAAATAAATGAAATGATATAAAATCCCAAAAAATAAGATCATATATACAACACAGGTCACCCACTAGGCCAATAAAATATATAAATGTACCTGATGAAATTTGAAATAAATGTACAAGGCTATACTGATATCCCCAAGATGAACCACATAAGTGATCACATAAAACCTATCCAGGTCATCCTGATCAATCATTCTATCACTACGACCCTACTAGCGCCTGCAACTAAGGGAACATATTTTCATTAACCCCCGTACAATAGTAGCCTGACTAGGGTGTGAGTACAAATCTCTTTAGGTTACCACCAACACAGCCATAAACATTGTAGTAAAATCTAGTGTATATCTATGTGAAATCTTCATCAAGAATATAATGATGGATGTTGGAGGAAAACTAATAAACAACTCATATAAGGCATGATCACAGAATTTTCTCATCCTACATGGGAGAGAATATGAAAAGATAAATAAAATAAATAATCTGAAACCACATTGGATCCCTGGCTCCATAATCTAGATCAACTCTTAACAGTTCTTTATTATATAATTCTATATATGTATGTATATCTATATAACCATGAATATATATGTATACATGTGTTTATATATATACACACACAAGAAAGGTATAAATTACTTAAATCAATTGTATGTAATCCTTTTTTTCGTAATCTGGAGGGTCTAGAAATCTTATGAAAAAGGAAATGATCTGAATTTCATAAAAATGAAGCAATGTAAATTAAGTTAACCCTTGAGTATCTAATCCCAATTGAAAATACATTCATCAACCTACACTAGAAATGTCTCGATGAAAGAAACATTAATGCAAGGGGTTATTTCCATAACCCTGGGTTCACTTATACTCACCTCCAATCAAAATAATATTAGATAAATTATATCGATTGACAATGCTATAAATGTGTCATTGAGGTAGATGTGATACTAATCAATACATGTATAATTCATCCCAATGTCTGATTCCCAGGTCCCATCCCAAAGTCAATCATGACCTTAAATCTCTGATAGTCCCTAAGGGTGATAACCCATAAAATTCTCTCTTGGTCTATTATAACTACATGAAATCATTCATAAAATTTATTAACATTCCCATCCTTAAAAAATATGGAGATTATATATAGAAGTGGATACACTAATACTAGGGAGTATCTATAATAACCCGAGTTTTTAAAAATAAATATCATGTGCATTTTATAATCTAGATGTTAAACTCAACTCTTCCTCTTCTATGTTTTCAATTTTAAAAAACGGTCATCTAGAGTCATGATCAGTAAGTCATTTAGAGTCTGATAGAACACACTTGATTATTTTGTTAATAGTATCATACCCTTATGAATAGTAATATGAATAGTAATATGACCCTTATTAATATTAAATAAAAATATTATTTTATTTTCTTAAGGAAATAAGATAATGAGATCTTTATTAAATTTTCAATGTGAAATAAAACAAATTGCACCTTTAAATTTGATATTTTTCGAGTCAACTATAAATTTTTTTAAATATTAAATTAATAATATTTAGAAAATTAATTTTAAAAAATTGAGTTTATTTTTGAATTCTACACGTAGAAAAATGGTAGGGGTAAAATTTTGGGATTTTTCTGAAATTCTAGAATTTATGATGAATTGTGAAATACGATAAAATACCGTATATACCAATTATCAGTTAAATACACTATTCATGAAATCACAAGTGATGAAAGCCCGCTTGCTTCAAACTCGCATGCATTTATTACTATTAGGGGTCACATAAAACCACTCTATTGGTTTTCTTGAGGGAAATAATAAAATAATGAATCAAATATTCACAATTTTCCCCTCTCATCCACTATAAAACCCCACACCACTCCTTCTTCTCTTCACTCCTCTAATACTTGAATACTCACAAATTTCTGCCAAAATTCCCTTCCCTAGTCACTCCCCAAGACCAGAAATCTCTTTTTCTTGCCAAAAGTCCTAAATCCATTCCCTTAAGGAGGTTCTTGAGTAACTTATTTCAAGATGTAAAGCACCTTTCTTTTTCTTTTAGTTTCATTGGAATTTATCTTCTTTTGTCATCCTCTCCTCACCTCCACTATCCAAAGGACCATGAAAACTAATTTATAATATATATAATGGATTTATATCCTGTTAATGGAAGAACAATCATCAATATTCTTACTCCCTTTCTTTTGTTTTTATAAATGAAATCAACTTCCATGAGGTTCCAATTTGTAACCTTTGTGGGCGATGATGTTTTGTTCTTCAATATTTCCTTCATTACTGGTCATGAAACCATATTTATGGATGAACCAAACTATATTATATGTTATATAACCTAATTAATATTCATTAACTAGTATATGTACATATTTTAAATTTATGTGACAGAACTAGTTCATAATAATCCCAATACCACCAATTAATCAAAGTTATTGTCATCTAATGAATCATCTTAATTCCTTGTAACCAAATGATAGAAATGGACATTGACAACTATGGATGTTCATAAATAATATTTAATTTCAGTTCTGTAGATTTACATCCATACCACTTCATAACCCATGAAAAAGTGAACCGATTATGAAAAATAAGGAAAACAAACACTCGAGAACGACGAAATTCAATACAATAACATCTCAATAAAGACATAAATGAACTAACCAGAATTATGATAAAATAAATACATGTAAAATATGTTCTGAAATAAATTATTAATTGGTATAATTGCATATTCAAGGAACTTAATTACAAGACTGTAACACGTTCGGATTTATGCTAATGGTTTTCCACCAGAACTTCCAATTTCATTTCGGTTACATTCATTGACTAATTACCTCAATGAAATTATTATATATTGTTATGTACTCCTCATTAATTCAGTGTGATTATTATATATATGTACACCAACCAGAATCATTCCCTATTTTATGTATTGTTTTATGTTTTAAATGAAACTTTCAAAACTGTTTCCAAAATACAAACCCGATTCAAGGGAATCTCTCAAATTCATATCTATTTTCAGGGGAACTCTATATTCTGTTATTTTGGAAACCATAAACTTTATAGAAATAATTATTATGATAATAATATCTTGCTTCACTTCTAGTTTTATACAATGATTTTCCAATATAACTCTTCTTTTCAAAATAAAATATTATTTATCTCAAGATTGCTTAATTATTTTATAACCGTATTTTAGTTTGATTCTCGGCACTTGTTGATTATTATGTATTATTGGGTTTAATAATTTATGAAGTCATCTACCATATTTGGTTGAATGGTTTTTGACTTACCCTATTTTGGATGATCTATCCTAATCCCATTCACCATATTACTCAGAATGGTTAGTGTTTAATGTTTAATGATTGGGGAATGAGAGTTACATTTCATATGATAGTTTCAATATGAATGTATATGTCATTTATGTTTATCCCCACTCATATGAGGAATGCATTGGACTTATTATGTTATGGGTGGGTCCTGCTATAGCCCCTCGATGCATTGGTAGTTCTCGTGAGGCAAATATATGAGGAATTGGTCGAGGCCTTTCCCAATGTGTTATGTGGATTTTGGCCAAGGCCTTAATCATTAGACGTCTTGGCCGAGGCCCTGAAAAATGATTCAGAATTTTTATCATATGTACATCCCTCGTTGTGAAGCTAGTAATTGAATGTTCATTTGGTTATTCGACTAGTTGAATACCAATGATTATGTTTCATTATGACATTATTTACTCAGCTCATTTTCCTGCCATATTGTGTGCAGTTTATTATTAATGGAATATGTTTTCAATTTGAATCATGTCTTATGTTTATGCTATATTATGCTATATTTATTCCTCTTATTGAGTATTTGAGATCACCCCTTTCTTATGTTTCATTTTTCACAGGACATATATATTTAAATTATGAATAAATTCCAAGCATAATCTAGGAGACATGATGTTGCTAGTGGAATAAATTAGTGTTTTATTTCCCTTTGTAATGTAATGTAAAACATATTTATGTAACTTTTTTTCCAAAAGCTAATAAACTACTTGGTCCTTCAGGATTCATATTCCTTGTATGTATTCCAATGTAATCAAATAAGGCACAAGCTCTGAGATACTAGGGTCAGGTCCATACAGTTTATATAAGAGGATGTTTAGTAGAAAACATGGAAACGTAGATTAGGGAAGAATCCCTAATTGTGTCTTTGAGAATGAACATACATGAAAATATTAGAATTTTGGTATGGAATAGATTATGGGGATCATTCGAGCAATATATCCAAATTGGGATATGAGCAGGTAGAGGTGGCTCTGGCATAGATATAACTATGAGTGAAATCTCTAAAAAGGAGTTTCAGTCTTGACCCAGGGTATCCTAGTATACGATAACGGGCCTTTCTACACTCTCGTTTATGACAATCCTGGGGGGATATGCTTAGGATAATTCACATTTTCTATACAATCCATTATGAAGGATTTAAATGTAATTTTTTCCTAAAAGATACCATGTTTGTGATTAAGAGATTAGTTATGCGTAGAATTTAAATTTATGTTTAGTATTTTTCTACATTGAGATTATATGTTATGATTCATACCCTAATATATTGTATTCCATTTTTTTGAAATGGCGCCTAGTGGAAGGATTGGAAACCGAACAAATTATCTTGTCCCCAGTAGGGATTTTCTTCCGATTCAAGATATGGATGTTGGATCTGGTGCTGTAAATGGTGCTGAGTAACTCATAATTATGCTAAGAAAATTTACTCAGGTTATGAATTATAACCTTACCCATACGGAGCACTTGGATCCACCATGTGGAGGAGCTATGCTAGATCGCTTTATCCGACAACAGGCTCCATCATTCAATGGGACGACAAACCCATTTATAGTTGAGTAGTGGATAACTTCCCTCGAGAAGATATTTCTTGTTTTGGGATGTAATGAAAGAGAGATGGTCATGATGGAAATTTATCAGCTATTGGGAGATTCGAATCTGTGGTGATCATTAATCCAAAACACAAAGAAGGAGGAAGAAATATAAGAGTTGGAATGGAGATATTTTAAAGAAATCTTCATGGAGAAATACTTTACTCATGAACAAAGAGTGGATATGGATAAAACATTCTATAATCTAATTCGGAAGGAAGATGATAATGTTTCAAAGTATGAATCTAACTTCACAAGGATAGAAAGACATGATGTTGACTACATATGAAATCTAAGCAGAAAATTTTATCAATTCTTGGATGGCCTAAATCCATTCCTCTGGCGAGCACTAGTATCACAAATTTTGTCATCATTTTTGGATATAGTTTCATGTGCTATCAAGGTAGAAAAAGAATTCTCTATGTCGTATGACATTAAGGGTAATCATGAAAATTAGTGGTCTGCTAAGAACTCTTGGACAGCAAATAAGGAAACAGGGGGGAAGTGAAGGGTTGAATTTCCACCCTGTGATAATTGTGGATGGAAACACCCTGTTGTGTGCTTAAAGGGAAAAGGAGTATGCTACAAATGTGGTCATAAATTCCATCTTCCTGGTGATTGCAAGCGGATGAAAGAGGCCAATAATGTTCAATGCTATAATTTCTAGGATATGGGACACTATGCTAATGATTGTCTATAGCGTCAAGGAAATATGAAATAGAAAAGGCCAAGGGAGTTGGGATAAGCTTATGCAATCACAACTGCAGAGGTTGAAGTTCTGAATGACGTGGTGGAAGGTACATTGATCATTTCATTAAACATATCCAATTCTTTATTTGATTCTGTATCATCGCATTGTTTCTTATCTTCCCAGTTTGTTAAGAAAATTAGTTATTTCCAATTTGATTTAACAAGGGAGGTGTTAGTCAAAACTCTTAAGGGAAGTATCATTACAACAAAGGTTTGTGAATCAGTTCCCATTAGGGCATGTAAATGTTCTTTATCTTCTGATCTCATTATCATACCCATTATTGAATTTGATATGATCCTCAATATGGATTGGATTTCAGACCATGTTGTTAAAATTTATTGTAAGAAGAAGGATGTTACAATTTTGGATGACGATAAGGTCTACCTTGTATTTAGAGTAGAAAAGTCACCATTTGATTCTTATCTAGATCCACCCCAAGTTTCTCAACTAAATTCATTTATCAGGGAGGAATATAATGAAATAACTATGGGTGAGGAAAAGAATTCTCAAATAGAAGATGTACCTACTGTGTAGGAATTTATTAATGTATTTCCAGAGGATTTACAAGAACATCCTCCAGAGCAAGAAATTGAGTTTTCCATTGACTTAATTCATGGTTCAAGGACCATATCAAAGAACCCTTATAAAATGGCCACTGTGGAGTTAGTAAATCTAAATAAACAACATGAGGAATTTAGTGAAAACAAATTTATTCTCCATAGAGTTTGTCCATGGGGAACCCCTATTTTTCTTTATGAGAATAAAGATGGGTCTATGAGGTTGTGCATTGAATGCATGGAAATCAATGTTGTTAAAATAAATAATTAGTATCATCTACGAAGAATTAATGATTTATTCGATCCACTTCATAGAGCCCAATATTTTTCGAATATTGATCTTCGATCTGGATATCCTCAGTTACTTGTGAGGAAAAAAGACATTCCAAAAACAGCATTCCGAACCAGGTATGGGAATTATGTGTTTGTTGTAATGCCTTTCGGACTGACTAATGCACCATATTATTTCAAAGATTTGATAAACATAGTCTTCAAGGAAAATCTTGAAGACATTGTGGTGGTTTTTATTGATGATATCCTGGTGTACTCTAAAAGCAATAATGAACATGAAAATCACTTGTGCAATATTCCGAAGACTCTGAGAATAAATAAATTATATGGGAAGTTTAGAAAGTTTGTTTTCTGGCTCCAATCAGTTTCCTTTATAAGCCACATTTTCTCTAAGAATGGAATATATGTACACCCTAGGAAGACAAAGGTTGTGCAAGAATGTCCTGCTCCAACAAATGTAACTGATGTATGTAGTTTTATTGGTTTAGATGGTTATTATCAGTGTTTCGTTCAAAACATCACATGTTTAGCCAACCCAATGACCAAGCTCACACTAAAAGTGGTGAAGTTCAAATGGAAAAATGAATGTGAATAATGTTTTGATGAATTGAAGAAGAGGTTATTAAAAGATCTGATACTAGTCCAGCCATCAAGGAATGATGGGTTTGTTATCTATAGTGAAGAATCAAAGAATGGATTGTCTTGTGTCCTTATGTAGAATGATTGAGTGATTTTATATGAATCTAGGAAGCTAAAAATTAATGAACAAAAATATCCTACTCATGATCTTGAGTTGACAGTGGTAATCATTTCCTGAAGATTTGGAGACATTACCTCTATGGAGAACAATCTGTGATATATACAGATCATAAGAGTTGGAAATATATATTCTCATAGATAGAACTAAACATGAGACTAAAGAGGTGGATTGAGCTACACAATGATTATTATTGCACAATATACAACCACCTGAGGAAAGCAAATAAGGTAGCAAATGCATTGAGTGGATAGGACCATGAAATCATAAACAAGATGAGAGTTGAAAGTGATCCAATGTTCATGGATCTAGTAAAGATGGATATAGGAATTATCCTGGAAGGTAACACATCACTACGTTTTCAAATGGTTTCCCAACCTTATTTACTTGAGAGGATAAAAAGTTCTCGGAATTATTATGAGGAGTTTAAAAAGAAAATTAAATGTATAAATGATGGGAAGTTGACTAACTTCTCATATGAAGGTGTCATTTTGATATTCAGGAAGAGGATTGGTGTTCCAGCTATTCTTGAGCTAAAGGGAGAACTATTAGATGATGCTCACAGCTCTAATTTCTCTATACATCCTTGTAGAACAAACATGTATCGAGATCTCTGAGAAAACATTTGCGGGGACAATATCAAAAGGGTGATTTTTGAACATATATCAATGTGCCTGGTATGTCAACAAGTGAAGTCTAAGAGGAAAAATTCAAAGGGGATGATGCAACCACTAACCATATTATCATCGAAGTGGAACGACATTACCATGGAATTTGTCACTAGACTTCCAATGACATCTAGAAGAAACAATGCTATATGGGTATGGATCTTCTGAAAAAGTCATCTCACTTTATCACAATTCGAGAGGACTTATCATTGGATCAACTTGCATGGATTTACATCATAAATGTGGTAAGGATACATGGAGTACCACTCTCTATTGTATTCAACCGTGATCTTAGATCCACCTCAATCTTCTTGAAAAGTCTCCAACATGAATTAAGAACAGAACTGAACATCAGTACGTCCGATCATCCTCAAACTGATGGTCAATCTGAGCGGACTATTCAGACACTGGAGGAATTGTTGAGAGCATGTTCTATGGAATTCAAATGAGGATGGGTCCAACATCTTCCACTGGCTGAATTCTTCAATAACAACAGTTTCCACATGAGCATCTGAATGGCACAATTAAAGCCCTCTTATGGGAAAAGGTATGGAACACCGGCGTGCTGCGATGAAGTCGATGAGAGAATGCTGGTAGGACCATAATTGGTTGAACAAATTGTGTAGAAGGTGAAAACCATTCAGCAGCATATCATGGCAGCCCAATGTCGACAAAAGTGTTATGAAAATAAACATCGAAAAAACCTTGAGTCCAAAGTTGGGGAGCTGGTGTTTCTATGAATATCTCTATGGAAGAAGTTCATGAGGTTTTGGAAGAAAGGAATGCTATGTCCCAAGTATATCAGCCCCTTCGAGATCTTTGATAGTGTTGGAACTTTGGCCTATCTACTAGCACTTCCACCAACCTTGTCGAAAGCACATGATGCCTTTCATGTATCCCCCTTAAAGAAGTTCATACCAGACCCTTCACATATACTCTCTTCAGAGGTGGTACAGTTGGAGGATTATCTTTCCTATGAGGAGTTTCCGGTGAAAATCATGGATCATAGAGACAATGTTTTGCGCAACACGATTACTCATCTGGTCAAGGTACTATAGCGACACCATAAGTACGAAGAGGCAACATGGGAACTGGAGGAAGCAATGAAGGAAAATTACCCCCATATGTTTTTGGCCTAGATTGTAAAAGAAAATTTCTTGGTTGAAATTTCTAAAGGGGAAAAAATATAACCCACAAGGGTTTGAAAATTAATATTGAGTTCATTTCATAATACAGAAGTTAAACTAATCTTTTCCCCTTCTATGTGTTCAATTTCATAAAACGGTCATCTCGAGTCATGATCAGTAAGTCATTTAGAGTCTGATAGAACAAACTAGATTTTTTGGTGAATAGTAACATACCCATATGAATAGTAATGTGAATAGTAATACGATCATTATGAATAGTAATTAATAATAATATTTTGTTTTTTTAAGACCATAAGATAATGAGATCTTAATTAATTTTTCAATGTGAAATAAAACAAATTTCACCTTTAAAATTGATATTTTTTTAATTAACTATGACTTTATTTAAAAATAAAATTAATAATATTTAGAAAATTAATTTTGAAAAAATGGAGTATATTATTGAATTGTACATGTCGAAAAATGATATAGTTAAATTTCTGGGATTTTTCTGAAATTCTAGAATTTTTGATGAATAGTGAAATACTATAAAATACAGTATATAAAAATTATTAGTTAAACACTCTATTCGTGACATCATAAGTGATTCAAGCCCCCTTGGTTTGAACTCAAATGAACTTATTACTATTAGGGGTCACCTGAAACAATGCTATTGGTTGTCTTGGGAGAAATAATAAAATAATGAATTAAATATTCAATATTTACCCCTGTCGACCACTATAAAAACCCCTCACCAATCCCTCTTCTCTTCACTACTCTAAGACTTGAAGCTTCTAATTGTTTTGCCCAAATACACACCCCTATTAACTCCCCACGACCAGGAAGCACTTGGTCTTTCCAAAAGACATTAATCCCTTCCCTTAAGAAGGTTCTCAAGGATGTTATTTCAAGATTTAAAGCACCTTTCTTTTTCTTTTAGTTTCATTTGAATTAATATTCTTTTGTTATCCTCTCCTCACCTCCTCTATCCATATGACCATGATACTATAGTATCATCTATATACTGAATTTATATCATGTTAATGGAAGAACCATAATTAATATTCTTACACCCTCCCTTTTTTTATAAAAGAAATCAACATCCATGAGGTTCTAATTTATAACCTTTGTGGATGACGAAGTTTCATTCATCAATATTTCCTTCATTACGGGTCATGAAACCATAATTATAGTTGAACCAGACTATAGTATATGTATTACAACCTAATTAATATTGAATAACTATTACTTTTATATATTATTAATTTATGTTACAAAACTTGTTCATAAAAATCCAAATACCACCAATTAATCGAAGTGATTGTCATCTTATGATTCATCCTCCTTCTATGTAACCAAATGATAGAAATGGAGATTAACAATTATGGATGTTCATAAACAATATTTAATTTCAATTATTTATATTTACATCCTTAACACTTCATTACTCAATAACAAGTGAACCGATTATGAAAAATAAGGAAAACAAACACTCCAGAATGACGAAATACAATACAATAACTTATCAATAAAGACATAAATGAACTATCTAGAATTATGATAAACTAAATTAATGTCTAATAGGTTTTGAAATAAGTTATTAATATGTATAATTTCATATTCTTGGAGCTTAATTACAAGATCAGAACATGTTCAGAGTTAAGGTAAGGGGTTCTCCACCCGAACATCCATTTTCATTCGGGTTACATTCATTGTCTAATTACCTCAAGGAAATTCTAATATATTGTTATGTATTTCTCATATATTATGTGTGATTATTTTATATATGTACCCCAACCATAATCATTCCCTATTTTATGTATTTTTTCATGTTTTAAAATAATCATTCTAAAATATTTCCAAACTACATACCTGATTAATGGGAATTCTTCAAATTCATATCTATTTTCAAGGGTACTCTATAATCTGTTTTTTTTCGAAAATATTATCTATATAAAAACACACATTTTATAATAAAAATACTATCTTACTTAACTTATAGTTGTATAAAATAATTTTCCAAAATAACCCTTCCTTTCAAAATAAAAGAGTATTTATCTCAAGATTGCTTAATGATTTTGTAAGAGTATTTTTGTTTGATTCAATGCTCTTGTTGATTCTTATGTATTATTGGGTTTAATAATTTATGAATTCATCTAACATATTTGATTTAATGGTTTATGACTGACCATATTATAGATGATCTATCCTAAACCCATTCACCATATTACACAGAATGGTTAGTGTCTTATGATTAATGATTGGGGAAAGATAGTTACATTTCATAAGATAGTTTCAATATGAATGTATATGTCATTTATGCTTATCCCTGCTCATATGAGGAATTCATTCGAATTATTATTTGATGGTTGGGGCCTGCTATAGCCCCTCTAAGCATCGGTAGGTCTCATGAGACAAATATTCATGAAATTGGCTGAGGCCTTTCCCAATGTGTTATATGGATTTTGGCCGAGGCCTTAATCAATAGACATCTTGGCCGAGGCCTTAAAAAAATGTTTCAAAATGTCTGACATATGAACTTCCCTCATTATGAAGCAAGTAATTGAATTTTCATGGGGTTATTCGACTAGTAGAATACCCATGATTATGTTTCATTATGAATTTATTTACTCATCTCAAATTCTGTCCATATTGTTCACAAGTTTATTATTAGAGGCATGTGTTTTCAATTATGCACCATGTCTTCTGTTTATGCTATCTTCCACTGTATTTCTTACTCTTACTGAGTGTTTGAGCTCTCCCCTTTCTTATGTTTCATTTTTCACAGGACCTGAAGTTATAAATTATGAATGACTTGAAAGCATAATCTATGAGACATGATGTTGCTAGAGGAATAAATTAGTGTTGTATTTACCTTCATGATTTAATTTTAAACATATTTATGCATCTTGTTTCCAAAAGCAACTAAACAAATCGGTCCTTTTGGATTCGTAGTCCTTGTATGTATGCCAATGTAATCAAATAAAGAACTAGCTCCAAGAAACTAGGGTTGGGTCCTTACAGTATCCTAGGAATCTTTTGATGAGACCATGTCAGTATTCGAGGAGCTCACCAGGATCCCTCTACATTGAAAAAAATCTCCCGCACAACATCCTTTGGAATCATCTATAATGATAGAGAAATATACATTCCTAATGTTACTAAATATATGATGGGTTCTGAGACACACTCAAAATCATACTTATTTATCCCTCATTAGGAAGGAATCCCAGCGGAAAATGTTGCCTCCAGTAACAATAAAACAAACATTGAATAAACTATGATCATAATAAATAACCCAAGATGTACATCTAGAAATTCAAATATAATAAGGAATAGAATCTGGATTCTAAGAAGTGCATTTGGAAATCCAAAAAAAATTATCCCAAGAAGCCAATTTATATGAAATAAATCCTTAAAAAATAAGTAACCACATAATATAGATCCCATATATTACATCTAGGAAACCCAATACGACAACTCATTTGGAACATCGATCACAAACCATGAAGAACCTCTTTCCATCATTATGACATCAGTAGTAAACAAGTCTCCATGTAAATAGAAATGTTATATTGGATTAAAAACTTACCCACCACCTTTTTTTAGACTCACAGGATTATAGGTTCTTTATGAGTACTAATGTTACACCCTATACTATCACTACCAAAACCTATCATACAAGATTAGGGTCTGTTAAAAAAATGTGGCACCCACATGGTCCCCTAACTCAATAGGGTATATAAGAATTCTAAATGGAATCCTCTTTGCCAGCTGGTTAAAATATAAATACATTATAGTGTCCACTAAATAAAAACAGAATTAAGATATCCCTCTTGCGATCCTATAGGGTAAATGGAAGATGAATCCCCTATCAGATCCTCTGTCAAATTCATAACGTCATGTCATGGTTGATGTTAATTAATTGGGTTTTTTAGTACCCATTGACATTCATCCTATACAATATACTCATTTAACATAATCAAAAAATTTATCATATTGAAATTAAACAATGGGTCACTCTTATGGGAAAGAAAGTGAATACATATAATAACATATGATTTCATAAATACTAAGTTAAGGTAATAAAAAATACCTACAATTACAAATCCTTAAATATTTATTTTCTAATGGCCTACAACATGTTCCAAGGTCCATCCATGCTCAATCATGGCATAGTAGACTTTTCTCACAAACATACAATCATAATAAATTAAATATAGCAACATTATAGTTAATTAATAAAACCATATAATCTATAAATAAATAAATAAAACATTATTCAAAAAGTTAATACTGATTAAAAGATTATTGGTTGATCTCATTGTACCTGAATGGATACCACACTACATCCAAAAAAAAGATGTATATAACCAACCATCTATCAGGTGATTTGTTTTGAATTGATTTCAATATAGATATATAAAAATTTTAATTATTTCCTTAAATATTTAATAATTCATTACGATGATGTATCTTGATGAAGAGACATGTTGTGAAGTGAAAATGGCCTCTTGGGTTATCATCATACTAGATAGAGTTAAAAACCCATCATCGATATATGATTCCATTATGATTCGGTCGAATCATGAAAAAAATACATATCTAGAGAATACTATGGTAGATGAAGGAGAAAATGAACACAATAGATGATAGCAGATTCAAAGGATTTCCTCAATCCTTATAAATCATAGGACAATGTATGATCCTTACTGAAAATGGGGGAGAATTGTCTGAGGGAAGAGGAATGGGAGAGATACACACATCTTGGGTAGCGTGAATGTGGGGGACGAAAAATGGGGGATTCCATTTTTTCTCCCACATGATCAAAAAGTTAATTTTAACATTTTTAATAGGACACATGTTTTATAATCCTGAGTGGCCAAAAGAGGATCCAACCATGTAGTTAGTACTTTCCAACCACCAACCTCATGCATGGGAATGACACATAGATTAAAAAACTGTGAGTTAGGTGTGTGCTATGTATACAATAATTTATCAAACCCTGAAAGGATTTACTTAGCATTTTACATGGTCTACCTATACCATTCACCTATGAAATATGTTACACGTTTATTTTTCACATGGTTGTCACTAATCCTGTGCCAATTTTTCACCCTCTAATTCAGTTTTCCAAAAACACTGGTTTTGTGTCCCAAACCCCCTAAGATTCTTATAAAACATCCATAATACAAAATTCCTAATTCTAAATCAAATATCTCTATTTATATTCATTAAATATTCATTATTCCATTAATAATCTCTCATCAATATTTGATCCAACTAGTAGACGGAAAATTCAAATTCTTTACGAAATCGCAGATTAAAAAACATAGCATATTATTGTAAGTGTGGTTGATTAGTAAATAAGAATAAGAGAGATATAAATAATAAATTTATCATAACATTAACATAATTTTTTGAAAATATGGGCATAATATTTGAAAAAAAAAAAATAATCTTGAGCAATTGAATCAAAACTAATAATTCATAAGACAAGAATCAAAGTGATATCAAAGAACATGAGACCTGATATCATAACATTTGAAAAATAATAATTGTGTGGAATAAACATAAACAAAGATAATAATTTACTATGAATCCTTGGATCATTACAAATACTATCATATTGGAACTTGTTCAATCCCCAAATCTTTGTAGTAGTAAATGTTTTCCCAAGACTATCATAGTGGATAAAGTCCCTTACTATATAGTATACAAAAGCCATTCGATCCCAATTTATCTCATGAGATATTAATCATTAAATAAGGAATTTTAGGTTGATATATATCCCATTCATTAATAGATATAACATGACCACAATACTTAGTTATATCGTAACCACATTCTTTAGTTATAACGTAACTATTGTCCTTGGTTATAAAATAAGTATTTTATGTTGTTATAGTATAAGCACTGTCACATAATGATATCCATATATACATGTTCCCCATGATTATAAATCATTAATCATATAGAAACCCATGATAATAAATGTGTTTTATAAACATTTCATCATAGAATAACCCATGTAAAAGAAATATGTTTCATTAATATTTCCTTATCTCATAATAGCATAAACTATGAGAAATGAATGGTTATCATTATAATTTCATTATTTTAGCATAGTACAACCAATGGAATGAGAATTTTATTCATATAAATATTTATAACATCAATATAAAAGTTATTGAGAAAAAATAGGGATGGTATCCTTGGAATATAACACTGGTTAATCAAAATTAAAATCAATTGTTGTTTACATTAAGGAAACAAATACCACTAAAATATTATTAAATATTTTTTGTTGAAAATAACATTTCAATTTTGAAATATATTCTCGAAAATATCAATAATGAAAAAATATTATGGATTTTTTCATTAACTATGAAACATTGAAAGGATGATTCAAATCATTGGGTTGTAATGACTTTGAGAAATTATGTTCAAGCTATATTTGTTAAAAGAAAAAAATTACTTTTATAAATTTTTAATGTAACCAATTCTGTATACTATAAGAATATTAATTGTAAAACATTAATTGAAAATTAAAAATTGGATCAAAATAACTATAAAAAATCATAGAAGAATTGTAAAATACTTATTTAAATTTTTTTTTCTAAAATATGGATAAAGAAGAAAATTGATTCTATATTGATGAGAGAAATAATATTTATTTCCACTAAGAATTTGTTTTTAGTTATTTTGTACTTGAGATGAACAAAATAAAAAATGAAAAATCTCATGACTTAACCATTGTATTATAAAATTCATGATTTTATTAAGAGATAGATCATAATATTTCATCAACTAAACTTAACAATAAAAATGCTTGATAGATATTGATATTGTAACATAAAACTAGTATATTTTTAAAATCCTTTGAATTATAATTCATTGGATATAAAAGAAATTATATTGAAAATTAAATGCTCATTACATTCATATAAATATTTTTTTGAAATATATGGGAAGTACATAATCTTCATAAAATAACTAGTGGTTTATAAAGCACATGTCCCACAAAAATTTACGTTAGAAGATAATATCTTACCTTTGGTCTAACTTCCATCATAAATATTGAAATCCCATATTGAATAAATATAGCTTTATTATGAATATTTTATATAAACATTATCGTATCAATCATAACATATATTATTTATTTATAGCCCTTTATCAACTGTTTGTTAACAATTCTTCCATAAAATCACTATTTTGGATAATATTTGATTCATTTTCATGTGTGCTTTTATTCAATGAATTTTTTCCATGTGTGCTGATTAGGGTTAAATAATATCTCTAATTTTTTAAATATTATATATACATCCTATCTAGTCGTTATATACATTTTTAGAGACATTCATAATAGTAGATAGTGAAAAATGAATTTTAATGTTCATGGAGAGGGTATGTCGTATGTAAACCTAGACATTATTTTTCATTTTATTGACAGATGGAAAACAAGTAAGGTAAATAATATATAACATTTTATTATAATTAATAAATCATATATATATTATAAACTCATTATTATGATCCTTATTACCATCCAATTAAAATTGAAATGAAAAACATTGCACATCACTTCGTGGAGGTGGTTACCCACCGATGCAGATGACCGACTTTATCATTTTCCAACAATTTAGAAGTTAAGAAGGTTGATACTATATTGTTATTCACATATTATAATTATGTCATAAGTTTCATATATAATCATTAAAACCATTATAATATTTATATATAGTTGATAGTGATGGGAACTGAATCCTATCGCTTCGTAGAGATGACGAGTCATACATACACACTAGTGATATTTTCACACCCCATTTCATGGAAGATAGTTAATAAAGGTTTTTTCTTATTAATAATACAATTTTATATTATTTAGTACAAATATTTTATTATTTTCTGAATTATATAAAATATTTTGAGGATGTAAAATATTTATTAAAAAGAAAGTGATCAGTTATGATGATTACCTCATATTTGAAATAATTCCTTTAAATTTCATCTAATGGGATCTAGGGATAGTCTATTGGGAACAAAAGAAAATATATAATGTGAATAATGTTGTTCATAATATATTTTATTAGTGTTGGTTAAATCTATATGGCTTATGGTGGTTTAATGAAGTGAATGGTGAAATACCATTTTATAATTAATGGGAGTGATAGTCTTAGATATTTATTAAAAATTAATTTAATATAAATTAATTATGATCTGAAAATGGATTTAAATTAATAAAACTATAATGAATTAGATTTTTTTTAGCAAAAATACTCCCATGTAATACAATTTGGACTTGTTTGGATCACATTTGTAACCTAATACTTTTTTATAACCCTCAATTTACCCATTTGAAAATTACAATAATTCTATTATTTTCCACCCCTTACTGATTAATGATTTTTTTAAAAATTGAAAAACAACCATAAATAGAACAAGGATTTATATTACAACAAGATCATATTCAATTGGATAAATATTATATTTTTTTGAATTTTTTATCATATAATAACGTATTATTTGCTATAAATTATAATTAATAAAAAATTTAACACTATTTAACTCCTTGGAATTTAAAAAAATAAAGATAAAGTGGTAATAGAAAAATAATTCTTCCATAATTCCCTATAATTTAATATATATATATATATATATAATTATATTCATACATTAAATATGTACCACCTAAAAATTTAAAAATATCAACATCATATTCGATATCGTGTATGACATGAAACACCGACCATGTAATTGAAAATAAAATCAAGATATATTATGAAAAAATTACAATTTTAAATAAATTAAATTAATTATATACCTCCCAATGAACACAAAAAATTATTTATCTTAGGTTACATGCATGAACGAGTTTCGTTGATTTATTATGTTACACTCAAGATGGAGTTTTATCGAACAACAATATACTAGTAATTTTAATTATTAATATTATACTTATTTCCAATCTATTTTAATGGAAGGTGTGAATAAGATTAAATAATATAATATAATATATTATTTATAGATAATCTTTTGTATTCAATTCATTTAGAATAAAATGATAATCCATTAAGATAAAACAATGTTTTCTGAAAAGATTATTCTTTCTAAAAGACGGTTTAATCATTATGTGGTCACAAGAATATTAAAAAAATTTAAACTATTTTAGTAAAAATATTTTAAAAAAAATTAATTTTGGAAATAATAATTTCAAAAATATGTGAAGGTGAATTATTGGTATTTTTTCGAATATGGTTTTTGATGAATAGTCAAAAATACAAAATTTTAGTTGAAATTTTCGTTTCATTTATATTATTTTTAATGATAAATAATATTTATAATTTGTTTTTAAGTGAAATTAGATCTGTTTTATGTCAATTAATCCAAATAATTCATTTAAATAATTTTCATATTAAAATTAGATATATAAACATGGTAATCTTTTAAAAATTTCCACTTTAGAAACATTATTTCTTATCCAATCTGTATGATTAATTTTAAATTTACTTTTTTCACTTATTTGAATTAAATTTGGTGATATGGATTACATAGTTTTATTCCTCATAATTTATAATTTAAAATATGGTAAACATAATTTATCACCAAAATGAATCTTCAATGTAGTAAAAATTGATTAACTTTGTTAAAGTAAATTTTGATTTATTGTGTGGTTTTAATATAATGATAAGAGTTAAATGACCTAAAAATATTATATAAATATTTTTAAATGACTATATTTATACATTGGATATCCAATTATCTTATATATGTATATTCCATGTCACATTCCATTGGATACAATCTATACAATAAGCTATGTAAAAAAACTTTTCCAATTTAATATCTATAACACATTTAGATAGGGAAATATAAAACATTGGTTGGGTAAGAAATATTTTTTTAAGGGTAAATGGGTTTTTTATCATAATATTACATCTATAGTTTTTATATTTGAGCTATATGTATATAATTCTTATGAAATTCCAAGGTAATAATTATTTAGGTAATAAAATATAAATTAACTCATAATAATAATATTAAAAGTGATGTAAATTGGATGAATTTTTATCTGACTTTATTTTTATAGATGAATAAATAATTTTCAATAGGTTTGAAAATATGATATTAAAATTTCATCATATTGATGATATTTTTTAATTCAATTTAAATGATTAATCTCAAAATTGACGTCGATGTTATTTTATAATAAATTATTTTTTGTTTTTTGTTTTAAAATTACTAAAAATATTATATTCTCCTAAGTTAATTTTAAATGTTAAAAAATATTAACTATATTCCACTAATGAGAAAAAAAATTTATAAAGATAATATTGAATGGTAAATTATAAAACTATGTTAATGTGGTTATAGTTAAATTTGTGTTTTTTCCACTTTACTTGAGCTTGTATAAAAATTAATTTTCAGGACACATAGGATTTCAATTTACTAAATTATATTTAATATATATATAATATGTGTTTAAAATTTATCTACTATTTATTACTTTAATTTATTCATAATATATAACTTACCTATTTTAGAAAACTAGTTGCCATATTGATAAAATGAAAATGTTAAAAATGTGGTAACATTGATGTTAAGGAACTAAATATATAAGAAATTGGTTTCAATATATATAGGAGTTATTACTAAACAACATCATCTCTCAAAACATTTAACAGTAAATTTTTAGCCACTTCTTATAATATTGACTTCCTTATAGTGAATACTTTGGGCATTAGAAAACTGCCACTCCTCGTCTACAATAAAAAGAAACTCACTCCTCTTACTACTTAACACATTTGGACCACATTGGTACAAAAAATAAATACCAAAATAAAATTAAATATTACCTCCCTTTGTTCTATAATAGTTATTTCTGAAATAAATACAATGTTTTGATGTCTGTAGTGCAAACCTAAGGAGGATACCCGACGAAGTGGTAATGTTTTTCAAGAATAATCTTTTTTTATTTCGGTATCTACATCCTTCAATTATTATTAAAACACGATGATATAATAACTGAAGTATCCTCCATATAAAATAAGTTTTTTATAGTATATTCATGATAAAAAATTATATCCACTTCCATAGAACAAGTTATGAAATCATTATTCATGTGTACCACTGACTACCATCTCATGAACTAATGATGTTTATTTTATCATTTCACATGCTCAATGATGGGTATGATGATGAATATAAAGTATATATACAATATTTATAGAATATTTATAAATTTAAAGTCACTATATGATATATATATATATATTACCTTCCATTCAATATGAAATACAATAACGTCACTCGTCTGTTTGGAAGACTACCGCTTCGCGAGGCTATGTGGTCGGTCTTTCACGAACACTTCACATAGAAGGGTATGAAGATTAATTTAATGATTATATGGGATATAAAGGACATAATTATTAAATTAATATAATAATTATAATTTTTAAAATATAATATATACCATTTCATTCCTTAATTTTTACTCATATAATGATGATAACATCATCCGGGTATGTGTGGACTATCGCCTTCATGGAGTGATGTGACACTATTATAATAACCACACATATTGTATAATATATAAAAAATATAATAATTTATATATAATATAATGATCATTATGTAATCTTAAAATATTTATTACCACCTATCCATAAATATTAGCTAAAAATTGAAACGTTACTCATGCATACGTATGACCTACAATCTCAATGATCGTAACATACTTTTTTTTTCATAACCATCATTAATTATTGGGTTTAAAAGAAAAATAAGACAAAACATGATAATATTTTATTAATTACTGTTTTGGAGTTGAATGAAATATATAATATACACAAGGGCCATAACTTTTATTTACAAATCAATAATGAGAAAAAAGGTGATTAACACCCAAAACTATGAAAATCGTGAAATATTATTAACAATCAAGTTGAAATTTATTATTATAAGATCATATATGATATTTTATGTATTATTATGGTTATATAATAAGTTAATTTTATTTATAAGACAACTTTATAGGTGGTTAGAAACTTTTCAACCAAAATAAAGCATCGTATAAAGAATTTCAAAAATAAATTTCCACTCATTGGGTTAAACATTAAAATTGATGATTATGTCATGATAATATTATTTGGGATTTGAAATTTGATTACATTTTATTTTATATAAATTTGTTTTATGTGTATTAATAGTCATCAAACAAATCCAATCCATTTATTAATCAATACGTCAATGTTTTGATTATTTTTGGGGTTTATTATTCAATGTCATTTTAAGAGATATTGTTTATTCCTGAATATTAGATGAAAACAATTACATGACCATTCCTACTAAACCAATTTAATTTTCATCAGCTCTGGTTATTTGGGATATTTTCAATTAAAAGTAATTTTTTTATTCTTAGTAACATAAAATGTTTTTGAAAATGTTTTCAAGAAAATCTGACCCCATTCTTATATTCGTTTTGAAATATGTTTTCTTCTAAAAGGATATTTTCTAAAAATAATTTCAAAAAAATTCTTTTCCATTTCAAAATGATTTATAAATGGAATTTTTCACCATATTTAATTTCTAATATATTTTCTCAATGGAATATTATGTCATTTTCAAAATAATTCGCATTTATCATTTACCAAAAATGTGAAATGAATCTCCATGTCAATTTCATACCAAAGAATTTATTAACATTTTAACATTGAAAAAATAATGATATTTTTAACTATTATAATATGTAAAGAATTGCCTACTATCATGACCTTCTTTTCATTAAAATTTCCTTTTAATGATTATTGGGTTCTTATTAAATGACATATTTTTAAATCATATATTCAATGAAAAGTACATTAAAAATGTATTTCAAACCTAAATGGATAGAATCCTCAATTATGTTTATAAAGGCATTTTTATGTTATTTATATTATTAAATGAAAAAATACTAAATTTTAATCTTTTGGGTATATGTTTTGTGGTAATACCGATATTATTCTTCCTCTTTATGGTTAATTATTATTTTAATGAAAAATAGTATTGATATTCACTTCATTGTTTAATTTTGTAGTCATTAAATTACAGTTGAAATATTAACTTCCCTATGATCATTGGACATTAAATATCACCTTAATATCTATAGTATTTATCATGGATATTGTTTTTTCATAAAACATACATTACAATTAAATAAAGGTTTTCTGTTGGACTCTATTTGATTAATAGGGGAAATGTTGATAAATCCATATCCAATACTCAATATGATTATTTAATGAAACAAACAATGTTTATATATTAAATTGAAATTTTTACCTGAGAGGAATTCATTGTACGTGCAATACATAGGTTTGGGATTGGTTAATGTATGCCCCATGATGGATCTGTTATCTCATGGGATGATTCAGTTGGATTGAATTAGTTATGTTGGGTTCTCACATATTATGTTCTAACTCATCTTATGAAAGGACATGACGAAAATGGTATAATGTTCTTGGGAAAAAATATATATGATAACTATTAATTTAAATAATTTTAGTAATCATAATTATCAATGGGATCATTCAGTTATATTATCTATGAATACATTTCATTCTCATATTCATGATTATATTGTATAAATTATCAATTATCAATGTTTCCATATATATTCTTCATTTTTCTATAATTATAGTCCAGTTATTTAAATTTAATGTGTTGTAAGTTATATAAATTCCCATGTTGATTATGATTATTTAATAAATAAACATTCCATTTCACTTAGCCCTAACTGTGAATTTTAGTTCACCCATATATTTTTACTTTCTCAAATATCAATGAAGTGTATTATGTCTAACAAGAATGGATATGCTAGAGGTAAAAATGTAATTATAAAAAAAATTATGTTGTAAATTAGGTATTCAATTTTAATATAAAAATCATGTATGAATCCAGTTTACCATAACTAATTAACATCAAAGTCCTTTTGGATTAGATTCCTTGTATCTTTCGAAAATATAATGAAGTATGAAACATGATCCATGCCATTGGGGTCCTGGTAAATACAGTTCGTATTAGATAAAGATTAGAAGATATAATAGGATCTATATGTTGAGAACATAAACATTATAATATAAACCTATTATAAACATTGAGGGTAAGTACAGAAGAACATCCTAGTGTTTTAATTGGAAATATTATATTGTTATTCCTTGAAATATATATATATATATATATATATATGTATGTATGGATTCAACAAGTGGATGTTGTTTTGGAATAAATTTTCTGTGGGGAAATATATCCTAAAAGGGAACATTCAGCTTGACTTGATCATCACTCGGTGTATGAAAATGGGACATACTACTCACGTGGTTTGACACACTCATGGGGAATGTGTAAGATAACTAGTATTTTAATTAGAAACCATTACGAATTATTTAAATAGGTAATGAAAATGAATTCCCTATATTATAACATATACCAAGGAACTATGTGGAAATAAAATAGAAGAATTTTTTTTATAGGGATTCCAAAAGAATTAAATTTTAGATTTATTTTTTGAAATTGTATTTTGGATATAATAATAATGAAAATTATTTAGACTATGTTAGAATAATATAGGTATTCATTGCTGCTGAAATTCCTTCTTTTTTTTCATAAAGCCGTTTTGGGAAAACCGGAAACCTCACCGTCAAACAGAAGAACATCCAAATGCAAACATCCTCAGAAATTCAAAATTCAAAAATCCCACGAACCACGTGACCACCTTGATCCGCACGACCACCTCGAGAAGAGTTTCCACGTGAGAACCATCATTCTGCCAATGAGAAAACCCAAACACCACGCGCCACCATTCTCCGGACGACGGCGGAGGCACCAGGTCTCACCTCCATGATCTTCAGACAAATCGACAACATCGGATCGCCGACGAGCTTCACCAGCGTCCATCATAACCTTCAACCTCAACGCCGGCAGAAGCCCGTCGTCGCCGTTGAAAATCAAGAACCACAAAGCAATCACCAGAATCACAGACATTAACAAAACAAATAAAAAATCAAACGCGATAGATTCACATCACAAACCAAAACAACAACGATTTACACCATCTTCACCGCATCCACGGGAGGATCAAACCGCCTGACCTCCTGGCCTTTCACCAATACAACATCACCATGTCGGAAGAGTTTTCCAGAAACCCCTTCGTCGTCAACTTCAGAAACACCACCCAACCGCGCAAGCAACACCCTCTTTCTGAAGATCACACCGCAACCGACCAAATAGACCGCTTTAGACACAACGAAACCCCACCGCACTCACTTGAGAAGAGTTGGGACCCCACGAACTGCCGACGCATGATCGAAACCTTCATACACTGAGGAACTCACCGTATGACACCAAAGAGCTGCTGAGAACAACACCAGGAGCGTTCCGAAGAGTATGTCGTTGAAGGGGACTGGACATACTCTTGCGGGTCTGAACAAGCAACCACCAAATCCCATGGTGCATCTCCACAACAAGGGGAGACCATGAAACTGCATGACTCCACTACATCAGAGATCCTATACCAACCCACCGATCTCGAGGAGGAACGTCGCGCCGTCCGCATCAAAGGGGCGAGTGACGGTGAGAGGAAAACCCTAGACTGGGATCCCTTTACGGGCACATCCAACCGAAAATCATCATTAATATAAGAGTTATGTATATCATTGTGGGATATTATCTTAAGTTATATAAAAAGTTAAAATTCTTAAACATCCTCTTTAAAAAACGGTAATAATATATCATGATTAAGTATATTTTGGGTGAAATTAATTGAAATACAAACCATTTGAATAGTATATATTTTAGTGAAATTTTTATTTTAGGAATAATTAATTATAATATATGTACATATAAATAAATTACACTCTATGATTTTTTATTATTTTCTTCTATTTCCAGGTTTTCATTTCCAAATTATGTAATCTTAAATAGAATCCTAGTTATGTATTTTTATATATGACCTTCAAACTACCTTTTGTAACATCCCCAACTAGAGATCCACTAAAATGTACACTCATATGAGCCTCCACATAACCTCAAGCATGCCTCCCATTATGAAAAATGTTTAATACTAGGAGTGAGGGTCTAATAATTCATGTAGGGAGACTACTACCTCATTACCCGAGTAATCCACAACAAATAAATAAATGAAATTGTTGATTAAATTGTAATTTCCCATGTAAATTTATTACCAATATATCCCCAAACTAGGTACAAGAAACATCCAACCATAAATATGTTATGTTATGCTAATAGTAACATGGTGCATGGAAATCCAAAATAAAGACAAAATTGTTTAATACCAAATATCGTCCCCAACCAAAGTCCAAAAAATCATTTATGATAATCCTAAACATGAATCAATTTCATAAAATGGAATATTTTGCCTTATCGTAAACTACAACAATGAAGTATACTCGGGTACCCAATGAAACTCACGTAGGTTGTGAGTACAACTCAATAGGCCATCACAAACCGTGTCTACAGAATAAACAATCAATATATTGTGCATGCAAGTGATATGTAAAGATAATATATATAATGGTATGTTGGGTGACATTAGTTAGCAGTGTTCTATTGTGTTATTATTTATTGATTCCAAATTTCAACATTAATTCCATCTTCATTTCTTAGATCCTTTTCATCATATTATCAATGGGTTTGGAATTTCCATTAAATAAATGCATGGGGGAAATAAATCAAGTTCCCTATTTCACTTGGTATTATCACATCATCAAATATATAATGCACTCAAATTGATGCCTGAGTCTAGCTATACAAATTGAATGTGGTCATTTGGAGAATAGATCTATATCCACTACCATAATCTGTGTAATTTTTGGTAGAGTATAGAGACTCTGTAAAACATGACCCATGGGTATAGACCCTCATTTCAAGATCCAACTCTGCCAATCCATGTATACATTCTTCTTCAACCATTTACCACAAATATATTAGACCACAAACAACCATATCCAAGGCTTAAATAAATAAAAAAATTAAACAACCAACATTGGAATTAGCATTAAGCCATAACCAATTTACATATTTAGTATTTACATTACATACCCACTTTTCCAAATCCAATTTCTTATGCCTATATCACTATGAAAATTCACCAACTCCCATACATTAACTATATTATCCTACCAAACCCTTTATATTTGTTAATTCATTAAACAAATTTATCATTTCCCAGGTATTATACCACTTATGTGTTTCATGTACAATTCACAATTCATTTGGAACATTACCACTATGTTCATTTAACCTATTTGCATGACTATCAAAACAAAACCTTATCCATTATCCACATCTACAACAACCACTCATATTCCCCTTTTAATCATCACATTGATCAATTACCATGTTCATATCGGTATCTACTAAATCACATGTCAATTTCATGTTTAACATTTTTGGAAACTATGATCGGGAAGGTTAGCGCACCCCAAGGGTGGCCCTAAATTAGTCAAGTATTCTTGAATGAATCCCATGGGAATCTTTAGGGAGTTCAATTTGTAAATTGTAGAACTATTATGTCAAATCTCATTAATGGATCCAAGAAACCAACAAAGGGAAAATAGAACACCATTTTTCAACCACAAATCCATATAATTACCATGGGATATAAAATTATAGATCACCTACCTCAAATCCATTGATGAAAAAAATCTTAATGAAAACCTTGGATAATAATTCGACCACCTATTGAATCCTCAACCATGATATCACTAAAAAGGTTGGTAATAGGGATTTAGATGTAGATAAAAGAAATATGATAACCATAATCTAAAATGACAATCAAGAGTGGGATTATTCTCTTTTGGATCATCGATCTGCAACCAAAGGTGATCCAAAAGTATTAGGATCATAGGATAATCACCTATTGATGATTCAGTTACTAGGAATCACCAATAGGGCATAAGGGAGGATACATTTGAGGAATATCGTTTGAGATTCATAAATACCATAATGATTTTCAAAAATTTTCAAATCTTTATAGGGGGACACGTTTTACCTAAAATAGTTTACCAAACAGTACACAAACTATGCACAAGCCAATTTCCAAAATTGCACAATTTAATCTCCACCTCATATGATTTACAAAATCGTGTGCCAACCATGACTAAATCATCTGCCTTTCATAGGATGTCCTAGTTTCCCAATATTTAATGTTATGAACCCCCATGACACCCCAAAGCTCCCACAAACTTCAAAGGAATGATTCATAACCCAAAAAATTGATTTATGCCAATATTTTAAACAAATAAATACCATCATGATGTTTAGGATCATAGAACCACCCATCCCTATAATGGGTCTTCCTCGAGATGAATTACCAAGTATCAATGGGCTTCTGAAGAAAATTGATTGGGCTATTGGGCCCATATATTTGACTCCCTCTCCCATGTTTCTTCCAAAAAAAATTCCATTTTACAAAAGAACATGTACTAATGGAATAACCATACTCTGAAAAACCTTCTCTCTATGATCCATAATAAAAATCAAATGCTCCTCAAATGACACATCAATCTCAAGACTAGCTTCCACAACATTAACCAGAAGAGATGGATCAGGGTGATATTGTTCAAGATACAAAACATGAAAAACCTCATTCAATACACTATAACATTATTGAAGAAACAATAGGTTAGACACTTGACCAATACTCTATGAAATCTTGAATGGTCCCACTTACCTAGGAACCAAGATACTATATTTTCATAACTGATGGTGACCCAACCATAGAAACACTCGACATAATACACTATCACCCACCCTAAACCCATGGGGTATTTGACACCAATCTGTATTAGAATTATAGCTAATATGTTCTTTCTCCATGAATTTTGAAATGAAGTAAACCTTCTCTGAAATCTCTTGAATGAGACTCAGTCCCAATAACTCACACTCCCTTGCTTCTAAACAACATAATAGAGATATACATGTAAAACCATATAGAACATCACACTGTGACATCCAAATTTTATCTTGAAATCTATTTTTTCAGTAAAAATCAATAGGTGGAAATGAATTTTCCCATGAAAAAAAATTTCAGGACATAAGATCTCATCATGTCCTCTATCACTGAAATCATACAATCTAACTAACTGTCTTTCTACTGGTGATAAGACGTACTAAAAAAATACTTTTATAGCAACAGTCTTATGAAATCCTTTCTAGAATCATGACGTAAATCATGATTCCTGATATGAAACAATATCACTTGCTACTACAGGAAACCACACTAACTTCCATACATAAAACTCACCAAATTGATTACTAGTGAACATCTATTAGATTGGTAATAAATGATCCACATAAGTTAATTGATCCACCACCACCCATATTGCATAATTATTTTATGTTTTCCTCAGAAGAACCACTACAATATTAATCTTTACATTATCCCACTTCCATTCCATAATGAGAAAAGGTTGTAAAAACCCAACATGGTGTCGATGCTCGTCCTTCACTTGTACATAAGTGAGGCATGGCTCCATGAAACATACAACATCATTCAAAATTATATCACACAAAAACTATCTATGAAAATAAAAATAAATCTTATTCAAAATAGTGTGCACTACCCACATTGTGGAATGAGACACAAAAATAAACTCTTCTCACATAATCATTGGTACTGAAACGTGGCCACGAACACAAATAACACTATCAACACCAACAACCTAACAATATGATGAATCCCCTCCTTTAACACATTACTTCATTGACAAATACTATAGATCCTCAAGTTGATTATCTTTTTACCTGTTAAAATGTGCATAATCAATTGATATGGATGTGATGGTCATCTCTCTGTTCCCATGATGCACATCTAGGCGCATCTCAACATATATGCCCATCATTCTCCACTCTGAATTGGATTTTTGAACCTCCTTATTCTAAGTCTTCTATCTCAGGGAAACCATGACGTTATCCCTTTTTTCCTAGTGTGTAAAAAAAAATCCATGTCAAAACGATTCATTTATTTAACCAATCATCACCACCAAAGATTCAAATAATGCGTATAGAAAATATAATTGTGGATTTTTTGGTTGGTAAACACTGTGATCCAAACAAGTGCTTCCTCTAACATTTTTAATAATACACCATAAAAACCTACTAAAGAACATGAGTAGTGTAATTAAATTTTTATGTTATCATGTAACATGAACTATAATTCACAACTTGGTCATCTTGCATCAACACTGACCAAATTACAACAATGTACACATCACAAAATAAGGAGTACTTTTTACCTAGTTTGAGTAATATTAATATTGGTGGGGTTGTCAAACACTAAATTAACCCTTAAAAAGAATTCTTTCATTCCTTAAAAAAAATACATAAATCTCTTATTGGGTATGAGTGAATGTGTCACCACCAAATTGGAGAAATCATTAATGAAACTTCACTACAAACTAGCCAAACTCAAATACTCAGAACATCAATAACAGTATTCGGATTCTCCAATGACACAAAACATCCATTTTTTCTGGTTCCACCAACACAGATTCCTTGGAGATGATGTGACCAAACAAATGAAAAATATAAATATGGAATTAAAATTTTACTACCTTGGTGTAAAACATATGTCATCTTAGTGTACTCGAGAGGATTTCTATAATAACCCTGCACTTTATATCATATTTTAACATAATTTATTACATAATATTTTACTTAATATAACTCCAACTATTGTAACACACTGATATTTTATGTGAAGTATATTGTTTTTATGTATTATGTTATACGTAACATCAAAATAATATTTCACTACACACAACACTATCTTGGCTTGTGTTATATGCAAAAGCAACATTCCTCGATAGCGTGTGTTGTACGCAATATCAAGTTTCACTAAGCAACGATATATTGTTATAATATTTTTATGAACTAGACTTTACGAATTTTATTAACTAAATTTTGAATTTTATAACATTATTATCTAACATACACATTTTCTAAAACATGTTATGTGAACAAAATAATTTTTTTAGGTAAAATAAGTATTTTTTTTAAAGGCAGTTTTGTCGCCTTTTGATGGCGCACCAACATTAAATCTAGTTTTTGACATGTTTATAAGTTAAATTTGACAAAATAAAATTCTTCTTTGGAATAAGGATATAAAAATTTACTTTGGATAATTTTTTGATACTTTTCTGATAACATTCATATTTTGATTAATAGTAAAAATATCCTAATTTTTAATTGAAAAAGCTTTTTTCATCAAAATAATTTATATGGTTAAAATATATTATTGAATTGTTTTAAAGTATAAATAGAATATAATTTTACCATTTAATATAATTTATTTCATTATCATTAATTTGACATTGAATTCATAGGTTAAAACATTTCAATATTTGGCAATGTTTTTACTTTTAAAACTCGTTTGCTTAAAAACGAGATTAATTTTCAATTAATTACTACAACTTCTGTGTGTTGAATTTTGAAATATGTATTCCATATTTGGATTTAGTGGGTCCAAATAATGTTAATAGGTTAATTTTATTTATTTGATATTATGAATAGTAACTACGGTAATTTTTATTTTCTACCGTTAAAGGTAAATCGGGTAATTAAGGGTAAAAATATGATAATAAAATTACCGTAACACATGAAAAAAATACTATTTGATGAATAAAAGTCGACCAATATCCCCTAAGGGTCGTAATAGATTCATTTCATGGACTTTGGACCATGAAAAAATATAATTATTATTAAAGCCGATTAATGTGACAACATGTCAGTCTCTTAAATATTATAAGTGTAATATTTATAATTTAGTGATAAAATTCATAAAACTTCCGATATAAATAGTCCCCAGAAAGATGATAAAATTATCTACATCATATTAATTTATTTATAATTTTTAAGGATTAAATAATTATCTTTAATTATGACACAATAGTGATGTTTAAATGATTTTATTGATTGAAATATCAAATAAATGATTTTAAAAGTACTAAAATAAATATTATGTGAACTATTTAATGTGGTTAACTAATATAATAGATAAATATGACATGTCATGAATCTATTCAATCTTTTAGTTCGAACATATATTCTATGTATATTTTATTTAAATTCAAATAAATGAATAGTGTAAAAATTGACCATATTATTATTTTATAAAAAATACATATTATAAAATTTTTTAAAAATCACACAAATATGTAAAAATTAAAAATTAAAATATATATAGTCGATAATGTAATAAAGTATAAAATTATGGAAAATTCTCAGTATATAAGTAATTATTTATAATGATTTAAAATTTAGAATATTACTACCAAAAATAAAATTAACTAGATTAAATAAGGATAAATCAAGTTTATAATGTTTAAAATAAATTCCAAACTGGTCTAAATTTTATTGTTTGATAATATTACAACCCTATCTCATCTAATATTCGGATTTTAGTCCTTTTTGAAGGTTTATAGGTGGGGTTTGGGTTTATTATAAATTAATATTTCTTATGTTTCCAATGGTGCCCCTTTCCTCCCTTATAAAATAGCACCTCCTCCCTCTCCTCCTCACACCATTTTGAGCCTTGAAGCTCGACCAATCTCTGCCCATTCCACTTCCACACTTCCCTAGAAACCATATATAGGTACAGGTCTTCTCAAAAGACCAACTCTAGTGCCCTAAGAGAATGTTCAAAGGAGGCACTTCGGGGAAGAGGTAATACCTTCTACCGATTCTTTCATGTTTCTTTCTTCTTCTACTTACTCTTCATTATTGGTTTCATTGAGAATTAATAACATCAGTAAAACTCATATACTTATATGTTATTATAAATATTAAACAACCTTATTTGACCTTCTATCCATCCTACGGAAAACGAAATTACCGTGCGTGCGTGCGTACGCATACCGTTTCCACGCCGTGGTGTAATCTGTTTTCCACCACCACCATACTTGGATTGTTGTACTAGTATATATTAAAAACTATATATGATTATTTTAAAGTGATATTGATTCTGAAATAGTATACATACACTTCAATACATTTCCACAATCATGGGAACAATATCATCGCTCATGTGTACGTAAGGCTTACCGTCTCCACGGTACGATGTGATTCGTTCGACATGATCTTCATTAAACCATGATTATATAAACAAATTGAATGAATAAATATGATATATCGTATAAAAATACCATTCTGTAAATGATGTATCTATATCTTAAATATAGGAAGAAGAATTTATTCGTCAAAACATGCATAAGAACATAAATCAATAAACACCCGAATAACAAGTAGCAGTGAAATATTATTAATAACCCTGTGGATATGTCTAAGCATATAACATAATCTTAGTGTTTTAGAAATGGACATGAATAAAAAATGATAAGACCTAATGATTAAAATTTTATTACTGATTATGTGGTTTTCCTATTTTAATTAGTGTTTCTCACACTATTCTTCTTGGTTTTAGTCAATGGCTGGAACCCGAAGGAACCGTGATAATGCTGAATGCGAAAGAAAATGCAATGATTGTCCCCCTGAGAAACCAAATGTTATGGGAGTTGGAATGAAAAATCTTGTATCCATTTCCACACAACTTTCTGAATATATGAATCATTTAGGACTTCTAAACGAGAAAAGGAATGAGAAACATTCTGTTGAATCCTTCATGAAGTACCGTCCACCTTCATTCAGCAGGTCTTCTGATCCATTAGTGGCTAAACAATGGATTAGTACCAATGAAAATATATTTTCAGTTATACAATGTTCTGAAAATGATAATGTCATCATATCTGTATATCGTTTGGAAGGTGAAGTTGATAAATGGTGGAATCTTATCAAGAATACAAGGAAAATGGATGAAATTGAGTCCATATAATGGGATGAGTTCAAGAACTTATTTTTCAATAATTACTTCCCTCTTATTCTTCGAACAAGGATGGAGAAGGAGTTTCTTGAACTGAAGCAAAAAGGATGATGAATCGGTTGGTACCTACGAAGCAAATTTTACAAGACTTGCAAGGTACGCTTCTGGAATTGTTATCCAACATGGGAGTAAGATCGATCAATTCTTTAGTGGCTTAAAACCATGTCTTCGAAGGGCGTTAGACATAACAGACTTTAATAGCTATGAGGAAATTGATTGAGGTGCTCTCAAGGTTGAGATGGGGATTGAAGTAACCCATCAGTCAAATGGTTTTCATAAGAAGAGGAAAATGGAATTCAAAGGAAAATCTAAGGACCACACTGAAATGAAGATGAGTTTTCCCATATGTTCAAAGTGTGGAAAGAAACATGGATGGAATTGTCTTAAAGGGACAAGTAAGTGTTTTATGTGTGGAAAGGAAGGTCATCTGGCAATTGAATGTCGAAATAATGGAATAAAGATGTCTAATGATGCGAACAAAGAAAGGGATACATAGAATGCACCTCCAACACTTCAATGTTTCAAGTGAAATGAGATGGCGCATTATGCCAATCAATTTCCAAAGCCAAGGGTTGTTGGTGATGATCGATGTCAAAAAACACCTAAGGCCAAAGACAAAGGAATGTCACATGAAATTTCTATCGTAGATGCGGAGTATGATAACGAAGTGGTGAAAGGTACACTTACCATCCACTATAAAGTAGAAAAAGTTTTATATGATTCTGGATCCACACACTTTTTTATTTCTGAAGAAGTTTCTATGGGTATCACCATACTACCTCAACAATTAGATGTTGAGTTTGCTGTGACAACTCCTAATGGCACAACTGCCGCTTCAAATGTTTACAATTCTCCTCTTATTGACGTTTGAGGGAAAGTGCTTCCTACAAATCTTGTGATCCTTCCTATAGTGGAATTTCATGTGATTCTTGGCATGGATTGGATTTTTTATACAGATCTCATATCAATTTCCAATTAAGGAAAATCACATTTAATATTCCCGATCAATATACTTTCATATATCAATGCAAGGATGAATATAACCTTCTAGTGGAAATTTATTCCTTCTTATGGGTCTTGATTCCAATAAATGAAGGTTATTTCGCCCAAATGGTTAGAGAGAAACTCATGATTAAGAATATTTCAATTTATCGAGAGTTTTATGATGTCTTTCTAGAAGAATTACCAGGTCTTCCACCAAATTGTGATGTTGAGTTATCAATAGAACTCATACAGGGTGATATGCCTATTTCAAAGAAAATATATAGAATGGACCCAACTGAGTTGCAGGAATTGAAGAAGCAACTCCAAGAGAATCATGATAAAGGATTTATATTCCCTAGTGTGTCACATTGGGGAGAACCTGTTCTGTTTGCTAAGAAGAAAGATGCATCAATGAGATTCTCCATTGATTATCGAGAACTTAACAAGATCACTATCAATAACGAATATCCTCTCCCATGTATTGATGGATTTTTTGACCAACTACATGGAGCTCAATACTTTTCCAATATTTATCTTCATTCAGGGTATCATCAATTAAGGGTCAAAAAGAGGATATACCAAAGACGTCTTTCCGTACAAGGTATAGACACTATGAATTTATAGTGATACCATTTGGTCTTACTAATTATCCTACTATCTTCATGGATCTGATGAATAGAGTCATTAGAGGCTATCTTGACCTGTTTGTGGTAGTGTTTATAGACGATATTCTTGTCTATTCAAAGAGAAAGGAATAACATGAAGATCACTTGAGAATTGTATTAAAGACCCTAATAAAGGATTATTTTTATGCCAAATTTACCAAGTGTGTATTTTTGCTTCAAAAAGATTCATTTTTGGGTCACATAATCTCAAAAGCGGGGACATCTATGGATCCAGCAAAAACAGAGGTTATCAAAATATGGTAAAGACCAACAACAGTAACTATGATCAGATGTTTTCTTGGTTTGTCTAGATATTATCGCCATTTTTTGAATGATTTTTCATTATTATTTAATCCACTCACCAGGTTGACTTGAAAAGGAGTTGAGTTCGTTTGGACAGAGGAGTGTGAAGAGAATTTCAAGGAGTTAAGAAGATGGTTATCCAGTGCACCTGTGCTCACACTGCCTTGTAGTTGAGAAAGGTTTATGATATAAAATGATGCATCCAAGAGTGGATTGGGGTGTGTTCTCATGAAAAATGATATGGTGATAGCTTATGCCTCACGATAGATGAAAATCCATGAGAAAAATTACCCAACTCATGATTTGGAGTAAGCCACAGTAATCTTTGCATTAAAAATATGGAGGCATTATCCTTATGGTTAAAGGTGTGATATTTATTTGATCATAAAAGTATAAAGTATATTCTCATAGAAAAGGAGCAGAATATGAGGCAAAGAATATGGTTGGAGTTAATTAAGGATTACGACTGCTCAATTCATTATCACCCTGGGAAAGCATATAAGGTGGCGGATGCATTAAGTCGACAAGACCGTGCTAGTTTATCCATGATGAGGATCACAAAAGATCCAATATTTATGGATTTAAAAAGGATGGATCATGGAATTATAATGAAAGGGGAGATATATTATCTTTATCAAATCAATGTTCAACCATCTATTCATGTGAGGATTAAAGTGGCACATAAAATAGATGTAGAGTTACAAAAGAAGGTGAGAAATGTTCCTGAATTAAACCTTGACTGTGATGTGATAATTAGGTTCAAGAATCAGGTTTGTGTTCCTCCAACCCCAGAATTAAATAAGGAGCTGCTAGATGAGGCTCATACTTCTTCATTCTCTATTCATCATGGAAGCACGAAGATGTATAGGGACCTGAAAGAGTACTTCTAGTGGGATAGTATGAAAAGAGATGTTGTTGAATATGTCTCTCACTGCTTGGTTTGTTAGAAGGTTAAAGATGAGAGACATAAGACTAAGTGGGTGTTACAACCATTACCCTTACCCGAATGGAAATGGGAAAACATCACTATGGACTTTTTCAATGGAAATCTTAAAACATCCAAAGGCAATAATTCTCTCTGGGTTATAGTTGATCATCTTACAAAGTCTCCACACTTCATTGCTATTAGAGAGGATTTCTCTCTTGATCAGCTTGCCAGGATATATGTGAAGGAAGTGGTAAGATTTCATGGAGTATTACACTCAATTATATCTGATCAGGATCTGAGGTTTAACTCAATGTTTTTGTGAAGTCTTCAGCATACTCTAGATACAGAGTTGAGTTTCAGCACTTCTTATCATCCTCAGATAGACGGTCAGTCTGAGAGGACCATTCAAACTCTGGAAGACATGTTGAGAGATTTATCTATGGATTTCAAAGGTGGTTGGGATAAACACCTACAATTGGTTTATTATTCATATAATAATAGCTTTTACTCTAGTATTCATATGGCTACTTATGAAGCTCTCTGTGGAATGAAATTCTGAACTCCACCTTGGTGGGATAATGTTGGGGAAAGAAAGCTATTAGGACCTGATCTTGTTGATGAGATTGCAGAAAAGGTCCAACCTATTAAAAAACACAAAATATCAGCTTAGAGTCGACAAAAATGTTATTCCAATGACCGAAGAAAAAACCTAGTGTTTGATGTTTGTGATAAAGTGTTCTTACGAATATCTTCTTGGAAGAGATTAATGAGATTTGGAAAGAAGGGTAAGCTAAGCCCTAGGTATATCAGTCCTTTCGAAATACTAGATCATGTTGGGAAGGTAGCTTAAAAATTAATGCTTCCACTAAATCTCTCTCAAGTTCACGATGTGTTCCACGTATCTCTCCTGAGAAAGTACATAGCTGATCCTTCACATGTACTAAGCTCTGAAGTTGTACCGCTTGAGCAAGATCTTTCTTTTGAAGTACATCCGATAATGATTCTGGATCGTAGTGAAAATGTTCTATGGAACAAGACCACTCTCTTGGTGAATGTTTTATGGAGTAACCACCATTTAGAATAAGCTACATGGGAGCTTGAGTATATGATGAGGGAGAGGTATCCTCATCTGTTGGCTACGAAGTGACGAATTTCGAGGTAGAAATTTATTTTAAGGGGGGGGTAGAATGTAACACCCTGATATTTTATGAGAATTATATTTTTTTTATGTCATAGGTTATATGAAACATCAATTAAATATCTTACTACACACAACACTTGTTTGTCTTGCGTTATACGCAAAAGCAACCTTCCTCGATTGCATGTGTTGTACTAAATATCGAGTTTCACTAAACAATAATATATTGTAATAATATTATTATGGACTAGATGTTATGAATATTATTTACTAAATTTTGTATTTTATAAGATTATTATTCATCTTACACATTTTCTAAAACATGGTATGTGAACAAAATAATTTTTTCAGGTAAAATAAGTATTTTTCCAAAAAATGCAGTTTTCCCGCCTTTTCATGGAAAACCAACATTAAATATAGTTTTTGACATGTTTATAAGTTAAATATGACAAAATATAATTCTTATATGGAATAAAGATATAAAAATTTACTTTGGATAAATTTTTGATACTTTTCTGATAACATTCATATTTTGATGAATAGTAGAAATACGCTAATTTTTAATTGAAAAAAACTTTTTTCATAAAAATAATTTATATGGGTAAAATATATTATTGGATGGTTTTAAAATATTAATATAATATATTTTTACCATTTAATATAATTTATTTCATTAGAATGAATTTTACATTGAATTCATAGTTAAAAACATTTTAATCTTTGGTAATGATTTAACTTTTAAAACCCATTTGCATAATAATGGGATTAAGTTTAAATTAATTACAGAAAATTATGTGTGTTGAATTATAAAAAATGGATTAGTTATTTTGATTCAATGGATCCAAATTATGTTAATATGTTTCTTTTATTTTTTTGATATTATGAATAGTAACTACCGTAATTTTTTTTACTATAGTTAAAGGTAAATCGGGTAATTAAGGGTAAAAATAAGATTATAAAATTACCCAAACACTTGACAACATCTTATTAGATGAATAAAAGTAGACCCATATCACCTAATATTCGGAATAGTTTAATTTAATGCACTTTTGACCATGTAATAATATAATTATTATTAAAACCAAAGAAAGTGACATCATGTCACTCTCTTAAATCTGTGTAATAATTTTTATTTGGTGATAAACTGCATAAAACTTCGAATATAAATACTCCCCAGAAATATAATAAAATTATCTAGATCATATGAATTTATTTATAATTTTTATGGACTAAATAATTATCAATAATTATGACATAGTAGTGATGTTGAAATTATTATATTGATTGAAATATCAAATAAATGATTTAAAAAGTATTAAAATAAATGTTATATGAACTATTTAATGTTCTTCACTAATTATTTAGCTAAATATGACATTTTATTAATCTATTTAATCTTTTATTTTGAACATATATTCTGTGAATATTTTATTTAAATTCAAATAAATGAATAGTGTCAAAATTGACACTATAGTTATTGTATAAAAATTACATAATATATAATTGTTTAAAAATCACGAATTAATTTAAAAATTATAAATTAAAATATATATGGTATAAAATGTAATAAAGTATAAAATTATAGACAATTCACAGTATATAAGTATATATTTAAAATCATTTTAAATTTAGAATAGTATTACCACAAATAAAATTAAATAGATTAAATAAGGATAAATAAAGTTGAAAATGTTTAAAATAAATTCTCAACTTTTATCAATTTTATTGGTTGATGATATTACAACCTTTTATCATCTAATATTAGTATTTGAGTCAATTATTGTTATTTCTAAGTGGGGTTTGGATTTATTATAAATTAATATTTCTTATGTTTCCAAAGGTGCCCCTCTCCTCCGTTATATAAGGGAACCTCCTCCCTCTCCTCCTCACACCATTTTGAGCCTTGAATCTCATCCATAATATTCCAATTTCACTTCCCCACTTACCTAGAAACCTTATAGAGGTACTAGTCTTCTCAAAAGACTAACTCTAGTGCCCTAAGAGGATGTTCAAAGGAGGCACTTCGAGAAAGGGGTAATACCTTCTACCGATTCATTCAAGTTTCTTTCATCTTATACTTACTCTTATTTAGTGGTTTCATTATTAATTGATAACATCAGTATCCCTAATATACATTTATGTTATTATAAATATGAATCAACCCTATTTCACCTTGTATCCATCCTACGGAAAATGAAATCATCGTGTCTGTGTACGTACGGAATACCGTCTCCACGTCATGGTGTAATCTGTTTTCCACCACCACCATACATGGATGGGTATAATGGTATAAATAAATAACTATATATGATTATTTTAAAGTGATATTAATTCTGAAATAGTATATATACACTTCAATACATTTCCACAATCATGGGAACGATATCATCGCTCGTGCGTACGTACAGCTTACTGTCTCCACGGTGCGATGTGATTTGTTCTACATGGTCTTCATTAAACCATGATTATATAAACGAATGTAATGAATAAATATGATATATTTTATAAAAATACCATTATTTAAATGATGTATCTATAACCTAAAAATAGGATGAATAATTTATTCGACAAAACACACATAAGAACAAAAAGCAATAAACACCCGAATTACAAGTAGCAATGAAATATTACTAATAAGAATATAATAATATTAACATATATGATATCATAACAATTAATATGAATCTGAAATAAGTCAATTACATTGTTTAAATCATTTTACAGGAGGTTCGGATATGTACAAATCTTATCGTACTGAAGCTAAGGGAAAATCTCGCAATCTCATTTTTATTCGAGATTGTTTACACTTTAGAATTTACTGGGGAATATTTATCATCCACATCCATGTTTTGTCAATAAGTAATATTATTTCTATCCTCATACAATTTATTAAATCCAATTTTACATATTGGTGAATTTTTAGTAAATGTTATGAAAGGAATGTTTTTTCATTTTCAGTATGAGATACTTTTTGACTTTTCCGGCCAAATTACGAGAATAATGTTTTATTTTATCTTATACAGCATGAATGGATTTTTATTATTTCATTGAAAATTATTTCCATGAAGCTTCCTTTATAATCTTACAAGTTTATTTTTTATTAACTTCTTTTAGTTCAAAATTGTATGACTTTTTATGAAAGGAAAAATGATTATGAAGTAGAAATAATATTTTCCTCAAGAATGGAGTTCATGTGTTTTATCAAAATAAATTTCCATCTATGATAATATATGGTTCTATTTCTATTCCTATTTCTAAATTTATTAGATTATGTTATGATGGAATTATTCCCTCTTATCATATATGGTTTATGTTATGATGTCATGATGATTAAGAATCCCATTTTTCTTACATGGGTTATGTTGTGATATATGATTGTTGGTTTTTGTGGATCACATAAGAAAGGTTTCATTATGATATGGGTGGGACCTATATCTCCCTCTAATTAATTGGGTAAATATTTATATCTCATGAGATATACATGGATGCAACGACATGTTAATCCGGTTCAGTGACACAAGACTGGAATGAGGAGTGAACTCGGTTCAGTAATGGACTTTGTCCGCAATGATAGTCTTGTAAATGACTCTTGACTAATAAGAAATGATTTTCTATGATGGTGTGTGTATTCCACAAAGCATCGTGTTTTAAGTTATGATAATAGGGATTACATTCCACTACTATGTTTTATCCCATGTTATTATATTATGATCACTTTTCCAGGTAAAGATTCTCAAAATGTTATGTTCTTATGAATATGATATGATTGATATTTATTTTTTTTACACTTAATGAGCATTTCAGCTCCCCCTTTTGTATGTTTTCTATTCCCCGGGTTAGGAAGAAGGGGATTTAGTAGGATATGCCAAAAGTTACTCTAGATATGATGAAATAAATGGGAGGCAATGTAGATGATTTATGAACCAGTTGTTTATGTTTCCCAGTTTCTAAAGAGATTATACCTATATGGTCCTATCAGGGTTTGGTTATATGTTGTAATAAGTATGCTTCGATTATGAAGTAATTATACTGTATTTAATGTATGTGTAATTATAAATATCTATAGGTCTAGTGTCTTTGGGAAATTAGGTGTATTACATAACAACTTAAATCATGAAAAATTACATCATTATTGAAAACATATATAACATAACCAGAAAGATACATCGTACTCAACAGTTCGTGTGAAAACCTGAGGGTATACATAAGAAATGGGTGATCTATAAATCCAAATAATGTAATAAACCAGGAATAACATGAGGGAGACAATACATGTAAGATAATAGGTATATATAGGGATAAAAAGGAACATTAAAAATTAGGTATGATATTTTCAGATAATTATAACATGAGAAATGTGGAAACAACATAAAACATTATGTAACCATGAGCAAAGGATCATTTCACATGGAGGAGCATGAGTCATGTCTCATTTCACATGGAGGAGCATGAGTCAAGGCTCATTGCACCTGGAAGAGGATGGGTCAAGGATCATTTAACAAGGTTGAGCATGATTTAAGACTAACTGTGTAACATTCGAGGTAAATAATGAATAAATCATTTTCATATTTATTAATATTTACTAATTAAATATTAATTTTACTTTAAAGGGGTTGCTATGTACGATAGCGTACCCATTACGCAACAAAGAGTTTCATTGAAATCTTACGTTGCACACTAGTAATAAAATAATATTATTTTAAATAGTAGTTAACACATAGTCGTTGTATTAGAGGTAATGGATAGAAATAACTAAAATATGATTATAAATGTTTTCTAAATGTTTTTACATTTATCCAGTAAAAGATAAAGTCTTAAAATACAGAAATAATTCAATTTTAGGCATTTATACCCTAATTTTCACTAAATGTTCACTTATCAGCTTTTGATAGAGAACTGTCATTAAATATAGTTTTTATCACTCTTATAAATTCTATTGGACCAAATATAACACTTTTTTAGAATCGGGACATCAAAATTTACTTTGTGTAAATTTTTGGTATTTTTCCGATAAAGTTCATTTTTTAATGAATAGTGAAAGAAGTTGTATTTTAATTCAAACCCTCTTTTTAATATAATTTATTTATATGATTAGATTATCTTTTGATTTTTTGTTAGAGTTGAATTTGAATATATTTTTACCATTTAATCTAATAGTGTTCATTGGAATTAATTTCACATTTGAAATTGGACTTAAACTAGTGTCAATCTTTTGATACTTATTGTTTCATAAAAACACGCTATTTGCTCTGACAGCGGAAATTAATTATTAAATTAATTAATGAAACATATATGTTTTGAATTTTGTAAAATAGACTTCATTTTTGAATTCATAATATCAAATATAGCTTAGGGTGAATTTTTTGTATTTTTCTGAAAAACATCAATTTTTTATAAAAAGTGAAACCACTAAGTGGTTCTTAAAAAACAAATTTTTCGTTTAAATGAAATTTTACCACCTTTGTGTTTTGAATTTCAAAAATCCGACATACATGGTTTTCATTAGAATGTAAAATGTGGTTCAATGGTAATAAAATAATTTTTTAATGAATAGTAACTTTTATGTTTATTAATCGCGATTAGAGGTAATTAGTGTAGTTTAAGGTAAAAATAATGTTTTAATAATATTAAATGAACATGACACATGTCCTAACCTTATTGGATGTGTCATGGCCGACCAATAAAATCCATGGGTCAACTTGGGGACCCCATGGAGCCACTTTGAAAGGAAAATGACATTAATATCTTTTTATTTAATGTTAAAGTAAAAATGCCACAAACATGAGTTGTTTTACTAAAATAAATTGTAAATGGGGTTATACAAGTCCTATTTTTTACGATAAATATTCATTAGAAATCTAAAAATATTTCCTACATAATGATATTTTTTTATAATTTTTAGACATTATATTAATTAAATTATTTATGACACCATGATGATGCAGCGATTACCTCATTATTTAACAATTTAAATAAAATGAAATGATAATTTAAAATCTAAGACCTACACATGTCAAAAACCTATTGGATGGGTATATTTAGAACCCATATCACCTTATCCTTTAATTATGTCAATGTGGGACCTTTTAAATCCTAAACTCATTTTAAAATAAAGTAACATTTCTTTACTTTCCAAGAGTGGCCCTCCTCTCCTCTTATAAAAGGCCTCCACCTCTACCACCTTACCCACACATCCAAAGCCTTTGGCTCGACCAAACCATTCCCATTTTGTCTCTCCACATCCATATCTTACTCCTTGAAGCCTCACTTTTGGAAGAAGTCTTCCCAAAGAAGCATTTGAGCTCAAATCAAAAAGATTTACCCGATTTAAAGTTAGTGTTTTCTCTTGTGTTCTTTTGATTTATTTTGCTTATCCAACCCCCTACACTCTTTTTATTCAATTATTTTGTAACACCTCCAGTATCATAAATATACTAGGATTTTTTTATAAGAATAATTCTAGCTACACTTACACAAACCTACATCTAATGGTTAAAGAACATACTGTTTCTGTGGATGGTGAATTTCTGCCTCATTAAACGATGATTGTTCAATATTCTTCCAACACCTTAAAAGGTGGCCATTAAGATGTCACTATATTTATATATGATATATAATATGTTTATTTCTTCCTTAACCTTCTGTATTTTTCATTTATGGGACACCTTTATGGCTCCTATTATGGGTATACGTGATATCATCTTTTTAGGAAGTGCGGACTACCGTCCCCTCAAAGTGATTTGATTCGTTAATTCCATATGTGGGACCTATAAAGGATGGATTTAAAGATATTATATATGATTTATTTTACATCTAAATGATGAATATAATTCTGGAATTAAAATATACATATCTCTCATTTAGTTTTAATTCCATTAATATGACATAGAAATGAAAGTAGCATTCATGCGTACGTACGACTTACCGTCTCCATGAACTGTGAATTTCATTTCTTAACTCTAAATGATTATGTAATATTATAAATACATGTATATTCTGGTTATATATGATATATATGATATCCAAATCATGAATATAATTCTGGAGATAATGAACCTTTGACCACACGAACAACATGTAATTGTAAGGAGTCCACTTTCGACTTAAGAAACAAATATCATCAAAACAAACATTATTAACTTAAATGATTACATAATGTTTATAACATGGTAATAAGTGATATAAAAGTAATAATTAACTTGAATATGGTTATTAATCAAGTAGAAATTAACTCAAGTTTATTATTCAGGACATTAAAGAACAATCGAGACAAGTCGGACCCGGGGTAAGGGACATCGTCTCAATATCCATTCATTGAGGCATATTTCATTTTATACACAACATTCTTTTATACGGTCTATAAAACCCTTTTACTTTTAATTTTATTCAAAAGTAATCTTTTTATACGAAGCTTTTTACTAAACGACAAAAAGGAATGTTTCTTTTAACGTACGCGGTGACGATGACCTTTTCTGCCGCTGCGAGTATTATTTGGTCTTTGGCTTCCTCAACAAGCCATAATGTTTTTAAAATGAAATAAATTCCATATACTCTTTTATGTATTTTGGTATTTAAAATGATTTTTATAATGGATTTGTTATTTCAATATATTTAAGTGATATATTGTGATCAAAGTGTGTAAATCATTTCATTCCATTATATTTGTTTTATGTATTATGATTTTATAATGGTACGTGAACATTTGACGGGTGGTTACATGATAAACCATATGACGGGTGGTGCCGTGAATACCATGACGGGTGGTTACATTATAACCTCCAATGCATTGGGTATGGAAGTCGGCCGTATGGCTATTCCATTATGTGATATGTGTGGAACTCGACCGTATGGTTATTGCATTTAAGTATGTTTATGTCCCAAGTTAACTTTATATGTTATGTTATCTTTATATGGGTTTTATGGTAATATTTTGGTTACAACAGGGTAAGTAATGATCCTTTATTCAGTGAATAGTTTTTACTACTTCATAAAGGTGAAAAGTATTACTTTGATAAAGTATACATGGTCTACTTGTTGTTTTGATAAACTAATTGTTTTCATTCTTCGTGTATCCCTTACTGAGCTTTTTATGCTCACCCCAAGTTTTTTGAAATGTTTTTCACAGGACTTAATGTGAAATAGGGTCAAGGATGGGATCAAGGATAAGTCATGCTATATAAAACATGGAACTAGACATGTTATTTTTAAGAGATTTTAATCTATGGAAACTTAGTAGATGTGTCTACATTGTAATCTTTTGAGATGTAATAGTTATGTACTAATTCTATAAAACACTAAACCTGAAAAGATCATCAACGTGAATTATTCATTTAATTCAATATTAAGTAAGGTCTAAGACCGAGACCTTATAGTTGGTATCAGAGGTCGGTTTAGGCAACTTTAAGAATTAGAAAAGTGTTAAATTATAAGTTAATTTATGGTATGATTGAAATGATATAGCATTTAATGATTATGATGTTTCTTCACCTAATATATTTCTGTGTTCAGAATGGTTTTCCACAGAGGAAACAAAGCAGCTATGTTGGGACGACATCAGGAGGAAGACAACTTTCCAAATCAGCAACCTGAGATGGTCGGAATCAGAACTGAACAATTTATTGGAGTGATGGAATAGTTGACTCAGGGTATAAATGGTGGTGGTATCCATGCATGAGATCAGCCAGATCAACCGCAGAGGAACATGTCAGTGGTGGAACATTTCATGAGGCAACATCCCCCATCCTTCAAAGGATCATATGACCCTGTGCAAGCTGAAGGGTGGATTAAAGCACTAGAGAAGATTTTTGATGTCATGGGGTGTTCAGAACATCAAAATGATAGTCTTGATGTTTAACATTTTGAAGGTGAAGCTGATTAGTGGTGGTCGATGGTGAAAAATATCAGGGATAGTGATGATATTGATGATCTTCACTGGGACTAATTCAAAGGTATGTTTCTTGAAAATTATTTTCCTAAGGTGGTTCGTCATAGGATAGAAAAATAGTTCCTAGAATTGAGACAGGAGGATGACTCAGTGGCTGCTTATGAAGAAAAGTTCGCTCAGTTGGCAAGGTATGCTCCAAACATCATACGAGATCTTGATAGTAAAATAAACCGTTTTTACTTAGGGTTAAAGCCAAATTATCGAAGGGCTTTAGCTTCTCATGAGTTCAAAAGTTATGGAAAACTTTTTCAATGTGTGGAGATGGTGGAAATGGAGTTTCCCGATGATCATGTGTTCTTTGAAAAACAACATAATAAGAGTTCCAATTTGAAGTAAAAGGGGAATAATTCATCAAAGATGCAAGGAGGTAAGAAAAAAAATATCCATCCTATGAGAGGTGTGGTAAAATTCATCCTAGAGAATGTTTATCCAAGTCTGGAAAGTGATTTCGGTGTGGTAAGTCTAGTCATATTGCTCGTAAATGTAAGGAATATGATCAAGCAGGCAATGAAAAGCAAGCAGTAAGATGTTTTAAGTGTAATGAAATGGGTCATTATGCAAATGAGTGTCTAAAAAAGAACTCAACTGGGGGAAAGCAGCTTGAATACATGCAGGAAGGGGTGGTTAAATCCTTTGAAACTACTTCAGAAGATGTTGGTCCATCGAATGAAGTAGTATCAGGTACACTATTTGTTTGTTCAGATTATGCCAATGTGTTGTTTGATTCAGGGTCTACACATTCTTTCATTTCTGAGATGTTTTCTAGTAAATTGGAAATTCCATCTCAAGATATGAATCCTGAACATATGGTAAAAACACCCAGAGGGAACGTTGAGACAAAAAGGAATTATAAGAACCTTCATATCCTTGTGTGCGGATAGAATCTACCAGCATACCTAATTTTTTTTCCTCTAGTAGAGTTCGATGTTATTTTGGGCATGGATTGGCTTTCTGTTTATCATGCTAAGATTGACTACAGAGCTAAAATGGTTTCTTTTCAGAAAGATTTTCAGTTTTTGTACAAGAATGAACCCTTGATTTTGATAACATATCAAGAAGTTGAGAAACTGTAAAAGATGGAAATGAATGTTACCTTGCACATATTGTTGAAAATAAAATAATTGTTCAGATTAATGATGTGCCAGTGGTAAATGAGTATCTTGATGTTTTTCTTGATGATTTGTATGGTATTATTCATGATCGGGAAGTTGAATTTACTATTGAATTAGTTCTTGATTCTAAGCCAATTTCAAAACCCCCTTATCAAATGGATCAAGTTGAACTTTTAGAGTTAAAGAAGCAATTGCATTAGTCATTAGATAAATGTTTCATTCAACCTAGCATATCACCATGGGGTGATTCTGTCTTGTTTTTTAAAAAGAAAGATGGCTCAATGAGACTTTGCGGTATTATAGAGACTTGAATAATATTACTATTAAGAACAAGTATCCTTTCCCTCAAATCGAAGATTTGTTTGATCAGCTCCAGGGAGCTCTGTAGTTTTCGAATATTGACTTGAGGTCGGGGTACCATTAGTTGAATGTAAAAGAAGCAAACGTTTCGAAGACTGCGTTTCGTACATGATATGGCCATTATGAATTTGTAGTTATTCCTTTTGGGTTAACCAATGAACCTTCTTTATTCATGGACGTTATGAATATAATTTTCCATGAGTCCTTGGATAAGTTTATGGTTGTTTTCATTGATGATATTTTGGTGTTTTCTAAATGTATAGAGGAGCATGAAAGTCATTTATGGTTTATCTTGAAAACCTTAAAAGAAAAGAAACTATATGGAAAATTCTGCAAGTGTGAGTTTTGGTTACAAAAAATTTCTTTCCCCGGTAACATTGTTTCAAAAAAGGGCATAACTGTTGATCCTGCTAAAACAAAAGTTGTTGAATAATGGACAAGACCCAAAAATGTAACCGAGATCTGTCGTTTCCATGGTGTGTTAGGTTACTACCGAAGGTTTATTGAAAAGTTTTCATGATTATCTAGTCTAATGAGTAAGCTAACTCGGAAGGGTGTTGAGTTTATCTAGAAAAAATAATGTGATGATTGTTTTCAGGAGTTGAAAAAAACATTGGTGAATACTCTAGTTTGGGCACTTCCTTCCAGGAATGGCTAGTTTGTTTTCTACGGTGATGCTTCATTGAAAGGACTTGGTTGTTTCCTTATACAAAACGATCAGGTAATTTCTTATGCTTCACGCCTGTTGAAAATTCATGAGGTAAATTACACTACACATGATTTGGAATTAGCTGCTATTGTTTTTGCTTTAAAAATTTGGGGGCATCATTTTTATGGAGTAAAGTGTGAAATATATACTGATCACAATAGTTTAAAGTATATATTCACTCAGAAAGAATTGATCATGGGATAGAGGAGATGGTTGTAATTAATCATGGATTATGATTGTACAATTCATTACCATCCGGGAAATGCAAATAAAGTGGTTGATGCTTTGAGTCGAAAAAGTAATGCTTCATTAACCATGCTACGTTTCGAACAAGATCCTTTGGTTTTTGATTTAATGAACTTTGGCATTGAAGTTTTTGGTATAGGAAGTTATTCTGTTTTGATTCAGGTATTAGTGACATCATCCCTATCAGACAGAATTAAGCAAGCACAGAGGAAAGATAGTGAGTTGCAGAAAAGGGTAGAGCTGGTTCAGAAGGGTAAGTTGCCGGAATTCAACATTGATAATGATTTTTTTTAGGTTTGGGAAGAGATTATGTGTTCCTGGTGATTCAAATTTGAGGAATGAGTTGTTATGTGAGGCTCATAGTTCCCCATTTTCAGTTCATCCTAGCAATACTAAGATGTATAGAGATCTGTGGTAGTATTACTGGTGGGATGGAATGAAAAGAGATATTGATGATTTTACTGCGAAGTGTTTGACTTGTTAGTAGGTTAAAGCAGAGTGGTAGTTATGGAAAGGGATGCTTCAGCCATTACCAGTGACAGAGTGGAAATGGGAAAATATATCCATGGACTTTGTTGTGGGATTACCAAGGACATATCGAGGTAATAATGCAATCTGGGTTATTGTTGATCGATTGACTAAATCTGCTCATTTACTTCCTACTCGAGATACATTCTCTTTGGATCAACTTTCTCGATTTTATCATAAAGAGATAGTCTGGTTTCATGGAGTTCCCCTCTCTATTGTATCTGATCGTGATCCCAGGTTTACTTCTAACTTTTGGAAAGGCCTTCAGAAGTTGTTGGGTACTGAATTAAATTTTAGTACAGCTTTTCATCTACAATAAGATGGGCAGTCAGAACGAACAATTCAGACCATTGAGGATATGATACGATCTTACTCTATGGATTCTTAGGGAAGTTGGGACCACCATCTTTCTTTGGTTTAGTTTTCTTATAATAACATTTTACATTCCAGTATATAGATGGCACCATTTGAGGCATTATATTGGAAGTGGTGTCAAACTCCAGCTTTTTGGGATAAAGTGGGTGAAAAGAAGCTGATGGGACCAGAATTGGTAGAAGAGATGGAAGAAAAAGTTCAGTTGATTCAGAAACACATGAGAACAACTCAGAACAGACAGAAAAGTTATGAGGATAACCGGAAGAAGTATCTATCTTTCGAGGTAGGTGATCATGTTTTTCTCAAAGTCTCACCATTGAAATGTGTGATGCGATTTGGTAAGAAAAGAAAGCTGAGTCCAAGGTTCATTGGACCATTTGAAATTATGGAGAGAGTTGGATCAGTTACTTACCGAGTGGCTTTACCACCGAGTTTATCTCAGGTACACAATTTATTTCATGTTTCGATGTTAAGAAAGTATATGCCAGATCCATCTCATGTTTTGAGCCCAGAGGTAGTTCAGTTGGAAGAGAATCTCTCTTATGAAGAAAAAATAGTCCAGATTCATGACCGAAGAGAGCAAGTGTTGCAAAATATGGTAATTTACCAGGTAAAGGTTTTGCGGAAAAACCATATGGTTGAAGAGGCAACGTGGGAATCTAAAAAGCTATGAGGGATAAATACCCCCACTTATTTTGATAAGTGAATAAAATTGCGAGGACACAATTCCCAAAAGGGGGGAAGGATGTAACATCCCAGTTAAATAAAGAATAAATCATTTTCATATTTATTAATATTTATGAATTAAATATTAACTTTACTTTAATGGGGTTTCTATGTTCGATAGCATACCCGATAGGCAACAAAGAGTTTCATTGAAATCTTACGTTGCACACTAGTAATAAAATTATATTGTTTTAAATGGTAGTTAACACATAGCTGTTGTATTGGCGGGAATGGATAGAAATAAATAAAATATGATTATATATGTTTTTTAAAAGTTTTTACAGTTATCCAATAAAAGATAAAGGCTTAAATTACGGAAAGAATTCAATTTTAGGCATTTATACACTAATTTTCACTAAAGGTTCACTTATCACCTTTTGATGGAGAACCATCATTAAATATAGTTTTGGTCACACTTATACATTCTATTGGACCAAATATAACTCTTTTTTAGAATCGGGACATCAAAATTTACTTTCTGTAAATTTTTGGTATTTTTCCGATAATGTTTATTTTTTTAATGAATAGTGAAAAATGTTGTATTTTAATTCAAAACCTCCTTTTAATATAATTTAATTATATGATTATATTATCTTTTTATTTTGTTTTAGAGTTGAATTAGAATATATTTTTACAATTTAATCAAATATTGTTCGTTGAAATTAATTTCACTTTGAAATTGGACCTAAACTAGTGTCAATCTTTTGATACTTATTGTTTTATAAAAACATTTTATTTGCTCTGACAACGGGAATTAATTATTAAATTAATTAATTCAACATATATGTTTTGAATTTTTTAAAATAGAGTTCATTTTTGAATTCAGAATATCAAATATAGCATAGGGTGAATTTTAGGTATTTTTCTGAATAACTTCAATTTTTGATGTATAGTGAAACCACTAAGTGGTACTTAAAAACTGATTTTTCGTTTAAATGAAATTTTACCACCTTTGTGTTTTTAATTTAGAAAATCTGACACACATGGTTTTCATTAGGAAGTAAAATGTGGTTCAATGGGATTAAAATAATTTTTTGGTGAATAGTATCTTTTATGTTTATTAATCGCGATTAGAGGTAATTAGTGTAGTTTAAGGTCAAAATAATGTTTTAATAATAATAATGAACTTGACACATGTCCTACCATTATTAGATGTGTCATGTCCAACCAATACAATCAATGGGTCAACTTGGGGACCCCATGGAGCCACTTTGGAAGGAAAATTACATTAATATCTTTTAATTAATGTTAAAGTAAAAATGTCACAAACATGAGTTGTTTTACTAAAAAAAAATTTAAATGGGCTTATAAAAGTCATATTTTTTACTATAAATATTCATTAGAAAGATAAAATGATTTCCTACATTATGATATTTGTTTTATAATTTTTATACATTAAATAAATTAAATTATTTATGACACCATGATGATGCAGCGATTACCTCATTATTTAAAGATTTAAATAAAATGGAAAGATAATGTAAAATCTAAGACATACACTTGTCAAAAACCTATTGTATGGGTATATTTAAGACCCGTATCACCTTATCATATAATTCTATCAATGTGGGGCCTTTTAAATCCGAAACTCATTTTTTAAAAAAAGTAACATTTCTTTACTTTCCAAGAGTGCCCCTCCTCTCCTCTTATAAAAGGCCCCCACCTATACCACCTTACCCACACTTCCAAAGACATTGTCTCGGCCAAACCCTGCCCATTTTGTCTCTCCACATCCCTCTCTTACTCTTTGAAGCCTCACTTTCGGCAGAAGTCTTCCCAAGGAAGCCTTTGAGCTCAAATCAAAAAGAGTTACCCGATTTAAAGGTAGTGTTTCCCCTTGTGTTCTTTTGTTTAATTTTGCTTCTCCAACCCCATAAACTCGTTTAATTCATTTATTTTCTAACAAATCAAATATATTCAATATACTAGGATGTTTTTATATGAATAATGTGCGCTACAGTTACACACACCTATATCTAATGGTTAAAGAACATACTATTTCTGTGGATGGCGAATTTCTGCCTCATGAAACGATGATTGTTCAATATTCTTCAACACCTTCAAAGGTGGCCATTAAGATATCACTATATTTATATATGATATATTATATGTTTATTTTTTACTTAAGCTTCTGTATTTTTCATTTGTGGCATACCATTATGGTTTCCATTGTGGGTAAACATGATAATTTCATTTTAGGAAGTGCGGACTACCGCCCCCTCAAAGTTATTTGATTCGTTAATGCCATATGTGGGACGTATAAAGGATGGATTTAAAGTTATTATATATGATGTTATACTGTAACTATAATATACCTTTATATCATTATTATTTTCTTTCCATTAAAGTATGAGATAGAAATGAAAGTAGCGTTCATGCGTACGTACGGCTTACCGTCTCCATGAACGGTGCATTTCATTTCTTACCTCTAAATGATTATGTAATATTATAAATACATGTATATGCTGGATATATATGATATATATGATATCCAAATAATGAATAAAATTCTGGATATAATGAACCTTTGACCACACGAACAACATGTAATTGTAAGGAGTCCACTTTCGACTTAAGAAACAAATATCAACAAAACAAACATTATTAACGTAAATGATTACATAATTTTTATAACATGGTAATAAGTGATATAAAAGTATTAATGAACTTGAAGAAGGTTCTTAAGCAAGTAGAAATTAACTCAAGTTTATTATTCAGGACGTTAAAGAACGATCGACTCATGTCGGACCCGAAGTAAGGGACTTCGTCTCAATCTCCTTTCATTGAGGAATATTTCATTTTATACACAACTTTCTTTTATACGGTGTATAAACCCCTTTGAATTTTAATTTTATTCAAAAGGAATATTTTTATATGAAGCGTTTTACTAAACGAAAAAAAGGAATGTTTCTTTTAACGTACGCGGTGACAATGACCTTTTCCTCTACCGCAAGTATTATTTGGTCTTTGGATTCCTCAACAAGCCCTAATGTTTTTAAAATGAAATAAATACCATATAATATTTTATGTATTTTGGTATCTAAAATGATATTTATAATGGATTTGTTATGTCAATATATTTAAGTGATATATTGTGATCAAAGTGTTGAAATTTTTTCTTTCCATTATATTTTTTTTATATCTTATGATTTTATAATGGTACTTGGACATATTACGGGTGGTTACATGATAAACCATATAACGGGTGGTGCCATGAATACCAGGATGGGTGGTTACGTTATAACCTCCAATGCATTGGGTATGGAAGTCAGTCATATGGCTATTCCATTAAGTGATATGTGTGGAAGTAGACCGTATGGTTATTCCATTTAAGTATGTTTATCTCCCAAGTTACCATTATATGTTGTGTGATCTTTATATGGGTTTTATGGTAAGATTTTGGTTACAAAAGGTTAAGTAATGATCTTTTATTCAGTGAAGAGTATTTACTACTTCATAAAGGTAAAAAATATTACTTTAATAAAGTATACATCGTTTACTTGTTGTTTTGATAAACTAACAGTTTTCATTTGTTGTGTATCCCTTACTGTGATTTTTATGCTCACCCCATGTTTTTTGAAATTTTTTTCATAGGACTTAATGTGGAATAGGGTCAAGGATGGGATCAAGGGAAAGACATGCTATATATACATGGAACTAGAATTTTTTAAAGAGTTTTTAATATATGGAAACTTAGTAGAAGTGTCTACTTTGTAATCTTTTGAGATGTAATAGTTATGTCCTAATTCTCTAAAACTCAAAACCTGAAAAGACCATCAACGTGAATTATTCATTTAATTCAATATTAAGTAAGGTTTAAGGCCGGGGCCTTATACACTGCACATGGATGACCATAATTCAAGTCCCATTGCACATGAAGCACAATCATACAATACATTACCCAATGTACAGGAGTGCTATCAGGGGACACCCATCATAATAATTTATGGCTCATGCTTATGTGTGACACATAGATTATAAAACATGGTTTGATTAAACATCATACTTTATTTCATTATTTATGAATGTGTAATACATACATGTATGTCATGAATAAATAAATATATTTATATGATGTTTAATACACATGATAGAGAAAACAATATAGTATTCACTACGATATGATTTTGGCATGGAATGTGGTGAAATTTCAGCTGTATAATCACATCATATAGAATTTCATGTAATGGTTTGATAAGATAGAAATGGGTATCTCATAATTTGAAAATTATGTGGATAATATATGGGATATTTAATAACATATCCCAATAGAGGAAAAATGAAATGAGAAGACAAACATAAATCAAATGCATGATAAAAAACAATGGTGGAAGATTCGTTAATAACTTTCTAGTTAGTATCAGGTGTACATAAGGTTTAATAAAAGGGATCAATGTGAGTGAATGTGGATTGAATATTTTAAATGGAACGTAAGTGGGATAGGTAAAAATATATCCCAGATTAATCAAATTTAAATCAACATGTCATAGTATAATTGAAGAGGTTGATAAGAAGAGGAGAGAGAGAGAATCTGTTTCGAAATATGGTCATTATAATAGCTATGGTAAGGGTTCAAATTATGGGGAATAAATGAATCCTCATAAAAATAACATCAATTGGAGAGTAATGTAATTATCATTAATTAATATAAATATAAATAATTGTTGTTGAAAGAACTATTCTCAATGAAGGTTCTTGAATTAAAAAGAGATGGGAGATATTACATACTTGGTTGTGCGAATCGAAAGGGTGTTGAGAGGATTCATGGGAGATTAGGGATACTTGGGAGGACATTAGAGAGTATATAGAAGAGTGTGGTCAATTGTCATGGTGTTTTCATGAAGAAAAATGGGAGCTTCGGTGGGTTAATATAGGAAATGAGTAGGAATTCATTATTATATTGGTTTTGGACACTACATAATAAAATATTAAAAACCACAAACTATATTAGATGTTTTCCCATGTATTCTATCATATCTTACTAGATTAAATTATTTTATATGGCCATATTCTGATTAAAATTAAATATTTCCACTACTTATGTGGAGGTGAGCCATACTTTCATGCAGATGATTTTAAAATAAGAAAATATATTATGAGTCTTTGATGATTCACTATGTCTTTATAAAGTAAATAAAATTAACTAAAAATTAAATTATTTTAAATTAAATACATATTTTTGGGTGAGGATAACATTCATCGTATTTATTAAATAACTATTGCTCCAATATGAGGTCATAAAACATATTGTATATTTATATGGTATTTTATTTTTTACCCAAAAATTCTGTTATCTCGAAAAATTATAATAAATAAACTATAGGATAATTTCCACATACTGATTCAAAAAATTATATTTATCAAAATAATTTTCTGAATATGTGAATTTTAACTTTTAAAATAAAAATGACATTTATTGAAAATGATATGTTTTTGAAAAATAATAGTTGTTTTAACCCTAATAAAAATTTCATTTGACTTTATAATTAACATAATATGATGATTTTTTTAAAAAAGTAATATAATAATAATATTTCATGAAAATATAATTTATTCCAAAAATCCATTAATTCATCAAACTAGATTTCCTAATTGAATTTTAATATTAACCAAATATACTATTTGTGATTTAAAAATCATTTACAATGTAAAAATAATAGGAAGAAAATATAATAAATATAAATATTTATATTATTATAGTCTCAATGAATAACCCTTTATTACACCACTATATGCCCTAAGAATAAGGTGTGTGATGGTGTCACTTCCACGACCTTGTTCGGTGAATATGGATTAGTCCATGACATCGATGTTCTTGAGCTTATCCTATAAAATGTTTCTATCATGCTTAAGTTGTTGGCTACCAGCTTGGGATTGGTCAAGGGAAAATCCAAAAATAATATATCCCTTGTATTCTCTGATAAATGGGCTTCATATGGTACGATCCAACTGGTTGTGGCCATCACATCCTTTTTCTCTGCCAAAAGGATATATCAAAACACTATATTTATACTAGTCATGTAATCACTATTTAATGGTGATATTTTCAAAGGTAAAGTTACTTAATTAAATTTTAATATACAAATTGATAACCCAAAATAAGTTCATTAGTTTTATATAACAATAATACATTAAATTATATCAATAAGGGGAATTTTATTAATAAATTTTCAGGTTGTTACAATTATCCCCCATTAAGAAATTATTCCCTCAAAATTTCATTTTCGCACACTAAAATAGATATGGGTAACTTTTTATAATAATCTATTATGGTTTCCATGTTTTTCATCATGCATTTGGTTTCTCCACGACACTTGGTTGTGGAGAATTGTCTTATTTGGTAGAAATTTTTCTCCATGATATAAGATCTTCACTGGCATCTCCCCATTTGAAGGGTCATTATACAATGGTACCAACTCTGGATTTTGTATATGTAATGGGTATGGTATATTCATTCTTAAGAGGGTTACATTGAATAAATCATGTATGTGAGACTAGTTCGTTGGTAGTTCTTGTCCATAGGCCAATACTCCAATGTAATCAAGGATCTAAAAAGGGTTGATGTACATTGGAGTAAGCTTTCCATTCTTCCCAAACATCATAACCCTTTTCCATGGAGATATGAAGAGAAATACCATGTATCCAACATCAAACTCTTGACCATGTCGACGATTGTCATCATAGATATTTTGTCTAATCTGAGTAGATTTAATGAGCTACTAGATAGTATTAACCATCACCACCATTTATTAGACCATTTTAGGACCTATAAGTTTATGTTTGCGAACATAATCTCAACATTCCACTGTTATTAACCTCTTCTAATAAAGGGATTTATAGGGGTCTATATTGATGCTTTAGTGAAAACCTTTGTTCTAAATGAACTCCATCAAATGAAGATGTTAGTCTCATCTTCCTTTGAATCTGATTAAGAAAGCTCTCAATAAGTCCTCAAGTGGTTATGTTGCCTTCTTATATTGGTCATAAGTCTGAGGATGATAATCCATACTGAAGTATAGCTTAGTGTTTAGAGCTTACAAGATGCTTTTCCAAAACATAGAGGTGAGCCTTGGATCACAATAAGATATAATCAATAGTGGTACTCCATATATCCTTACCACCTATTTGATGTATATTCCCTCAAGTTGATCCTGTGAGAAATTTGGTCGAATATTTCGGTAGTGTGTAGTCATTATAAGATGATCCACAATAACGCAAATAGTATTATTTCCCTTTTATGTATTTGGATGTATGGTAACAAATTCCATAGTGATTTTTTCTCATAATAATGTTATCTCGCTTAGGTGGTGCACATATGAAATCACAATTAAATATTATATATTTATATATATATCCACACAAATAACAATATTAAGAGTTTATATAGAAAATAAAATATACATATCCATCACAACCACTACATCATCACTTCCATTTTCTAATAATATCATTTAAATCTATAATAAAAACACACCTTAATTTTACTTAAAAATTATCCATAATATCATTCTCGTTTTCTCAATTAATTAATCATTTTCATTTCAACGCTTCCCTTTTACTATACAAATTATATTCATTACTCTATTCATTTTCATATTTAATGGAAAATTAATGAAGCTAATATTTCAATAGATATTGTACTATAATTTATTTTTTTAATTCCTAATATAGTATTATTTTATTAACAATTTCTATATACTAATGTTTTGTAGGTATTTTTAGTGAAATTATAAAATTGGATAAATTTTTAATTTAACTAATTAATTTTATTTCTATATTTTGGCAATAACAGTTTCTAAACTTATAGAAATTGTGAAATTCCTTTTTTAGACTTATATACATCATTGGATTCTTTACATTATTATAGAACAAAAGAATAATATATCATTTGAAGGCCCAAAACGATCTCACAAATAGAACCTTGAAAACTATGAAATGATATGGGCAATATTAATGATGGGCCCATATATCCCAAAATACAAGCCCCAAAGAGTTAAAATGAAACATCGATATATAGAAGTAATTAATTACAAACCTTAATAAAGATTGGGAGTCCTTATTTTTCATTTATCAGGGCTATAAATGTATTGAAAGTGGATTTTGGGAATACAAGAAGTATTCTATAGAATATTAATTTTATGTAGTAAATCAGCCATAACTCCTTCATCTAGTGAGAATTCAAGTGGATATTTGGGTGGTGCATATAAAAGAAATATAAGAACAAAATTCATGACTAAAAAAATATATGATTGAACCATTTAATTAATATAACATGCAACAACTTTATAATGAAAATTTTTCAGCCAAACAATAACAGTTTTCTATATATAAATATGTTCCTAATCTCCCTTTACAACGGATATCCAATTTTAAGGAAAAAAGGTGGAGTTTTTTTTAATAGTTCAAATTATTTTTATTATAAATTAGTATTTATATTCTCTACATATATTCATCTTCAATTTATTATATTTTTTTAGATCTTCGACCATATTTCCCGTATTAACTCCTCAATTAATGGAGAACTAGCCTCGGTGATTGTTCGATGGTTGGAATGGTGGATTTAAAGAGTTTTTTATTTAATTTATTCAAGTTATTGTATTCTAAATTTTTTTTGGTTAAATCGATTATGATTAGGAGTCACAGTATAATCTATACCATCGTATTCTTCATCTCATTTACTAATCATCATTCACTTCACTATTATTGTCTTGTGTTTGGTGGAGAAAAAAATAGATTGTGATGTTCATCTATGTGGCCTCCTAGATAACATTAAGATGAGGATTTACCCATATGAATAGGTCTTGGTATTGGGTAATTATCACGAACCAACCCAGGTCGACCCTAAATCGGACACCCGGGTCTCCTGAGCCGTCCCACAACATGGCCTCAAGCGCGTCTCCCCTTACACCAGAGGTTTCCGACTAGCAGCGAGGGTGTAAGGTAAGTCAGGGGGGAGGCTATACCCTCTTATCAAAGTGGAACAAAGGGAAAAAAATACATCAACAGATGTAGTTTAAATAATAATAAGAAAGCAGCGGAAGACATTTTTCATTTATAAGGTTTGAATAAAATTGGCGAACGGAAGTTTAAATAAGAGATGAATGCATGACATGATAATGATACAATGGAACCATTAAATCACGCGACATACATACACATCAATGCGGAAGTAAATGAACAAAATTCGCAAGCCCAGAGGGCGATCTTTATGAACATCCCGAGCCCTAACTCGGTCCTTTTCTCCTAACTCCAGGTACAAGAAACAACAACAACAAGGTCCTACAACCAAATGGAATCTACTCGGGTACCCCAGTGCAATGGCGGCCCGAGTAGGGTGTGAGATATATATCTCAGTATTCTGGAACCACCGGGGTCTAGCACACTCTAGACCATGAAATATAATTAAACAAAGTTCTAGTATTTTCGAACAATAACAACACAATACAAACAATAAACGCCCGTCCAGGTTCCAAAAAGGACACCTGACGACAATACCTGCTTCGGACCATAGTCGGGATAAGAACCTCTTTAAAACAACACAAGTAAATTTGGTTGAATCACAAAAACACTTTTTATCATTTTTCTCACTTACTCTATTTATTCACTTATCATTTCAACTCAGACTGGAAATCCATTCATTCTTACCTTTCTTTATTTGATCACAATTCACTCGGGTTTTACCCACATCTCTCATTCTTTTCATAAATCATTATTATCATTTGTTCGGTGTAGATCACTATGTCTAACACCCCGAATCACATTTCGTGTAGATATCCATGTCTAACACCTCGAATCACATTTGTTGTAGATCGACATGTCTTACACCTATATAATTATTCGGTGTAGATCGCCATGTCTAACACCCCGTATCACATTTAGTGTAGATCGCCATGTCTAACACCTTATATCACAAGCATGGATAACCATTGGGGAGGAACGCCATGTCCAAAACCCAACATTTAAATCGGTCTAGAACGCCATGTGTAGAACCCAGAATCTCATTTATTTATTACCATTTATCAATTAATTTATCAGTCGACACAATTCTTATTTCATGATTAATTATTCACATTTAGTTATCCAAATCAGATCTCACCTTTTTATAATCAATTCTCATAATTAATTATCCTTGTTCAACATTCTGGAACTTACACGAGCAATAGACGGTAAACAAAAGCATATGGCATCAACATGACTCTATGATAGGTGATTAATGACATTAAAAGGTACAAGCTAACAAACATGTTCAAGCAAGGAATTTAGTTCAATATATCACATTAAATTTATAACATAAAGAACAAGAAAAAAGGGGCATTTAAGCGGGGCACACCCAAAGGGGTGGCCATGAGGCAAGGAGAGCACCTAGGGTGGGCATTACCATAACAAAGGCCACAATGGGCATGAGCGAACCACCCAAGAATTTCAATAATAAATAAAGTGGCGTCGCCGGAAGGTTGCGACAAGGGGCACAAGACGTGGAATGACATAAGCGCCAAAGTAAAGGGAAGGGGGTAAGCACCTTACCCTAAAAGTTCTAATTACATGTTAAGCCATGACCTTAGGAGGTGTCATGCCTCGTTTATTATTTCTAAAGAAGCAACGTCATTTGAGTTAACCAGTAAGGTACAAGTACAAGCATGTCATTTATTAAGTATAATGTCAAGCACAAAGAGTCATAAGACATTTAAGTAGGAAATCACAAAAAAAGAAATCTACTACTACACGTTTATTTTGAAGGTAGCTCACCTCCATTGGAGGAGTTTTATTAGAAAACATTCCATTACTTTATCAAACAATTCATTTCGTGATATTTAGAATTTACATTAACACTCATTCAACACTTAACAAAGTTAAGAAGCCAATCAATAAGGAAGGCAATCATGAAATTATATTGATACATTTTTAGATTGAAGGTAGCGCACCTCGAAGGAGGGGTTTTATTATTAAATCGTTAGTTTAGTTACCAAAAAACATCTTTTATCTTATTCCTGCAATTCACACGAAGTGCACAGAAGCATTTAATCGGAACTAAACATACATGATTAAAATGCTAAGTGAAATATTAAACTCACTATTATTTTACATAAATTTAAAGGGCAAGGAGAGGGACCCTACCTCCAGTTGGATCCATCCGTCCACTCCGGCTCTTGGCGCTTTCTAACAAAAGCCGCCGCAGCTGCTCCCCCACGAGGCATATGTGATTTCACATACGTATAAGGACACCTAGCCTCTATGCACACGCTCCACATGGCCATGAGCATGCGCAAGAGGATCCTAACACATATGCTTATACACATGAGCCTGTCTCCGCTCACATGCACAAGAACTTTTTATATATGTAATGGGGACAACTATCCCCATACGTGTATATTTTCTGCCATGGGAAAAAATACTCACGCTGGGGGAACCCACGTACATATAAATATGTATATATGCATGTGCAAGTGAGTTTCCTAAGCTCTGGAAACCCGAAACCATTACAAAACTCGAACGCACTAAACCAAACCAACAAGGAACCTCTAAAACAACCTGATAAATTAATTTTGAGGCTGCGAAAACCAAAAACAGGTAGAAAACTTACCTCGGAAACCAACCGGCAGACCGAAATCATCACAAACCTCCTCGCCTTCAACGGAGGTTGCTGGAACGCACCTCATGGTACCCCAAGAGAACCCTCGCATCGACCTAAAACAAGAAGAAACTGAAAAACCGGATCACCTCTAAGCCCTAGGGTTTTTCCGCACCTCACTGGGCGCCGATTAGGGTGAAATGATGCCGGAAACATGGAGGATAAGGGATAGAAGTGCTTACCATGATCATTTGGAGAGAATTCGAGAGGAAAACCGGGAAGAAACGGCATCGAAGAGGGGGACGTAGGAGGGGTGTCGCGCGCGGCTCATGGGAGAGAAGGGAGGGGGGGTGCGACATGAGGGGGTTATGCCAAGAGAAGTGGAGGGAGAGTTAGATAGGTTTTATTTTTTAATTTATTTAGTTTCTTTTATTTTAATTTTAAACAAAAACTAAAACTCACCCAACCCGCACGGTTTTACCCGCACCGCCAGAAAAACCGTGTGCAGCCCGCATGCCTGCTACCAGATACCCGGGTAACCCCGCACGGCAGACCCGCACGGTTAAACCTACCGCGCACAGTCTGATATCACCGCATAAAACGTCTTAGAACTCGGGACCTTGTTCCGAAGCTCGGTTCTAAAACCGACCCACTGATAAAAGAAAAAGTTAGAAAACCTTCGCATTTTATCTGCTAAAAAAACAATTCGTTACAAACTACCCACCTAAAAAAACTTCTCATCCCCGAGAAGCCTTCGGAAAACAACAAAAACATCACCTGACTCAATATGGTTGTGAAGTTTCATTCAACCGATTGTATTGTGTTTCCAACGCCCAAAGCACCTTTAATAATTTTCTAATAAGACTGCACTTAAGCCTTTACAACTCGATCAAACGCTCAAGTTACAACTGAAACATCAAAGCAGAGCTTACATCTGAGGCCATTATAGGGACCTCAACCCAAGAAAATAGTCGAATCACGATCGACCAACTAAAATTGGCCACGCAAGATTTCTTCAAAAGACATCGGCACCCCGAAAAACACACTCGCCCTTAAACCGACGGCATGCATTTAAAACTGTTCCGTTATCAACTACACGTACACCGAAGTCCTTACACGACCTTTGGTGATATTATCAAGTCAAGCCATCACAAGACTGTTATAAAACTATCGTGCCACAACACGAAGTGTAACTCCAAGAAATTGTGCATCCCACCCACAACCAGGGAGAGATTACGAAACAAAACAACAACTTTAAGACTTTAGCGCGGCGTATAACCGACACTATCTTAGTGTGTCCAAGATGATGTCAATATGGGGGACATGCTCGTCTCATCCAGTAGAGTACACTAAGATTAAACCGAGGTCGCTGAGAAGATCAATCGGACCAAACTCTGATGCCCATACCACCTGGGGCATTCGTATTCATCAAAGATTAACCACTGAAACTCTTCCCGCACTAACGGAGTTTCTAAAGCATTGTGCACACTACTAACCTTATCAAAGTCGTGCTGCCAAGAAAGCACCGACATGAAAACCTAAACTCATGCAACACTACCCCACCATAGGAGTGTCCATGTCGTCGCAAGAACTAGCCGCTCACCGGCGCGGTATTTTTGAAACACTTTAACGCACGGGTGATGTTCCTCGAACTACGATGACCACATCATAAGATCACACCGAAAACAAGGCAACTCCAGCTCTAAGGGTACTACCTAGCACTGGCTAGTCCCTTACGAAGCACACACGTCAACCCTAACTCTTGGTCAAGCAAAACAAGGATTACTAGGCTCAAAAACCCCTTTCCATTTTATCCATTTCATTAATTAATTTCAACCCTTTAATCATTTGAAAGAAGATTTTAACAAACCCACAAGTTCTATTTCACAACAAAGTACTTGGTTTTCAAACAACGCCCCACGGGCAAAACAGGAAAGTTGTAACAAACTTTCTCTTCAACATTTAACATTTAAACTTTAGCAGCCATCTTTTAAAAAGTTCAAAAACACGATTTACCCTTTTCCCAATTATAAGGCACTCATACACCTTATAATGGAAAATTGGATCTGTCGTAATCGCAACCAACAATTTCAGCCAAAGCAACCTAGCGCTTGCCAACAAGATAACAAGCCACTACAAATAGCTAACACAAAACAACAAGCTAAAATCACTAAAACATGCTATAACACAGAGCATGACACATAAACAAGATAGAAAAAATGACATATTATCACCCAAACATGTTAACTATCACCGAAACATGCTTTCTAAAGAGGCGTGCTAAATAAATCTAGGCATGAAATATTTTCAAGGCACACAATCAAAATTAGCAGACATCCTACTAATGCAACTACATGGCATGGCACACATGCATGACATGTGAATCTCTAAGTGCCTAATATGATGCATGAAATGCAATTTCCTGGCCATATCGGGCCAAGGAAATTTTCAAAACCTCTTTATAAACAAATAAGTAGTGGAAAGTACAACATTCACCAAAGGAGAAATCACATCATTTGTAACAGAAAACAGCATGAACATCTATTCTCAACCCTGGCCACTTGGTCATTTACCATAGGTGGGGTGATCAGTCCCAGAAACAGCTATTACCCAAGCGCCAACACATTCCTAGTCTCCTGTCTACCATCCCCGAAACAGTAAGACAAAGGAAAAGAAATAACATTGAACCCTCTGATACCATTTTGTCACGAACCAACCCAGGTCGACCCTAAACCGGACACCCGGGTCACCTGAGTCAGCCCTCGACATGGCCTCAAGCATGTCTCCCCTTACGCCAGAGGTCGCCGACTACCAGCGAGGGTGTAAGGTAAGTCAGGGGGGAGGCTATACCCTCTTATCAATTTGGAACAAAGGGACCAAAAATACAGCAATGGAAGAAGTGTAAATAATAATAAGAAAGTAGCGGAAAACATTTTTCATTTATAAGGTTTGAATAAAATTGGCGAACGATAGTTTATATATGAGATGCATGCATGACATGGTAATGACACAATGGAAGCATTAAATCATGTGACATACATACACATCAATGCATAAGTAAATGAACAAAAGTCTCAAGCCCTGAGGGCGATCTCTATGAGCATCCCGAGTCCCAACTCGGTCCTTTTCTCCTAACTCCAAGTACAAGAAACAGTAACAATAAGGTCCTGCAACCAAATGGAATCTACTCGGGTACCCTAGTGCAATGGCGACCTGAGTAGGATGTGAGATATATATCTCTGTAGGCCAGAACCACCGGGGTATAGCCCACTCTAGACCATGAGATATAATTAAACAAAGTGCTAGTATTTTCAAACAATAACAACACAATACAAATAATAAATGCCCAGGAAACCTGATGGCAATACCTACTTTAGACCATAGCTGGGATAAAGAACATATTTAAAAAACACAAGTAAATTTGGTTCAAGCACAAAAACACTTTTTATCATTTTTCTCACTTACTCTATTTATTCACTTATCATTTCAACTCAGACTGGAAATCCAGTCATTCTTACCTTTCTTTATTTGATCACAATTCACTCGGGTTTTACCCACATCTCTCATTCTTTTAATAAATCATTATTATCATTCGTTCGGTGTAGATCTCCATGTCTATCACCCCGTATCACATTTGGTGTAGATCGCCATGTCTTACACCTCGAATCACATTTGATGTAGATCGCCATGTCTATTACCTAGATAATTATTCGGTGTAGATCACCATTTCTAACACCCCGTATCACATTTGGTGTAGATCGCCATGTCTAACACCTTATATCACAAGCTTGGATAACCATTGGGAAGGAACACCATGTCCAAAACCCAACGTTTAAATCTGTCTAGAACTCCATGTCTAGAACCTAGAATCTCATTTATTTATTACCATTTATCAATTAATTAATCAGTCGACAGAATTCTCATTTCATGATTAATTCTTCACATTTAGGTATCCAAATCAGATCTCAACTTTTTATATTTATTTCTCATAATTAATTATCATTGTTCAACATTCTAGAACATACACAAGCAATTGAAGGTAAAAAAAAGCATATGGCATCAACATGCCTCTATGATAGGTGACTAACGACATTAAATGGTACAAGATAACAAACTTGTTCAAGCAAGACATTTAGTTCAATCTATCACATTAAATTTATAACTTAAAGAACAATAAAAAAGGGGTATTTAGGCGGGGCACACCCAAATGGGTGGCCAAGAGGCAAGGAGAGCACCTAGGGTGGGATTTACCGTAACGAAGGCCACAATGGGATGAGCGAACCACCCAAGAATTTCAATAATAAGTAAAGAGGCATCGCCAGAAGGTTGCGACAAGCGACACAAGACGTGGCATGACATAAGCGCCAAAGTAAGGGGAAGGGGTTAAGCACCCTACCCTAAAATTTCTAATTACATGTTAAGCCATGAACTTAGGAGGTGTTATGGATCATTTATTATTTCTCAAGAAGCAACGTCATTTGAGGTAACCTGTAAGGTAAAAGTACAAGCATGTCATTTATCAAGTATAATGTCAAGCATAAAGAGTCATAAGACTTTTAAGCAGGCAATCACAAAAAAGGAAATCTACTACTACATGTTTATTTTGAAGTCAGCTCACCTCCATTGGAGGATTTTTATTAGAAAACATTTCATTACTTTATCAAACAATTCATTTCGTGATATTTAGAATTTACTTTAAAACTCATTCAACACTTAACAAAGTTAAGAAGCCAATCAATAAGGAAGGAAATCATGAAATTCTATTACTACATTTTTAGATTGAAGGCAATGCACCTCGAAAGAGGGGTTTTATTATTAAATCATTAGTTTAGTGACCAAACAACCTCTATTATCTTATTCCTTCAATTCACATGGTTTTCACAGAAGAATTTAATAAGAACTAAACTTGCATAATTAAAATGCTAAGTGCAATATTAAACTCAATATTACTTTACTTAAATTTAAAGGGAAAAAAGAGGGACCCTACCTCTAGGTGGATCCATCCGTCCACTCTGGCTCTTGGCGCTTTCTAACTAAAGCTGTCGTAGCTGCTCCCCCACAAGGCATATGTGATTTCACATACGTATAAGGACACCTAGCCTCTATACACACGCTCTGCATGGCTATGAGCGTGCTCAAGAGGATCCTTACACAAATGCTTATACACATGAGCCTGTCTCCGCTCACCTGCACATGCACTATTTATATATGTAATGGGGACAACTAGCCTCGTACGTGTATATTCACTGCCATGGGAAAATATACGCATGCAGGGGGAACCCATGTACATATAAATACGTACCTATGCCTGCGCAGGTGAGTCTCATATACTCCGGCAACCTGAAACCATTCCAAAACATAAACGCACTAAACCAAACCAACCAAGAACCTCTAAAACAACCTGATAAATTAATTTAGAGGCTGCGAAAACCAAAAACGGGTAGAAACCTTACCTCGGAAACCAACCGGCGGACCGAAATCACCGCAAACCACCTCTCCTTCGGCGGTGGTTGCCAGAACGCACCTCAAGGGACCCCAAGAGAACCCTCTCACCGACCTAAAACAAGAAGAAACTGAAAAACCGGATCACCTCTAAGCCCTAGGGTTCGGCCGCACCTCACCAGACCCCGATTAGGTCGAAATGAAGCCAGAAACAAGGAGGAGAAGGGATATAAGTTCGTACCATGATGATTAGGAGAGAAGCCGGGAAGAAAACCAGGAAGAAATGACATCGAAGAGGAGGCCATAGAAGGGGTGTCGCGCGCGGCTCGTGGGATAGAAGGGAGGGGGGGTGCTTCGCGAGGGGGATCTGCTGAGAGAAGGGGAGGGAGAGTTAGATAGGTTTTATTTTTTAATTTATTTATTATCTTTTATTTTAATTTTAATCAAAAACTAAAACACACCCAACCCGCACGTTTTTACCCGCACTGCCTGAAAAACCGTGTGCAGCCCGCACACCTGCTACCGGATACCTGGGTTACCCCGTAAGGCTGACCCGCACGGTTAAACCTACCGCGCGTAGTCTAATATCACCACTTAAAATGGATCCAGAACTCGGGACCTCGTTCCGAATCTCGGTTTTAAAACTGACCCGTCGATAAAAGAAAAAGTTTGAAAACCTTCGCATTATATCGGCTCAAAAAAATGGTTCGTTACAGTAATCTAATTTCAATCAAGTGGGTGTAGAATGATAGTTCATGATCGCAAAATTGAATTGAATGTTGAGATCCATTTAGAACAATGAAATCAATACTCATGACCTCACAAAAAAAATTCCTTCTTTTTTATAGCATCATTCAATATTTCATTTTCTTTTATATATATACTATTTTATATTTAATGTATTTAAAAACCCACATATAACTTAGTTTTATAGTTTTATATTTGTTACATTTAAAACAATGAAAATAGAATCACAGTGTGTGTAAGCGAGCTCCTTGAGTGATTGACCCTGAGTGTGAACACTATAATACGTACATTGGTAAATGAAATAATCACTATGGTAAAATGACTAAATCATCATCATAAAAAAATACATTGACCATTAGCGAAATTTTTTCCCAACAAATACGCATTCATTACAATCATTAAAAATTACCTAATATAAAAATATTATTTAATTCTATCCCACACAAGATAAAATATTAATTATTACCAACCACATTCCACCCCACGAGAAAACTATATCAAACCCCCAAAATAAAAAATAAACGACAACAAAAACAAATTAAAACCACACTCTAATAGTCCCCATAATTTCCCAAAAAATCCAGTCACCTTAGACCCCATAATCCATACAACATTACATACCATCCACTATTCCAAACCATATAACCACTCATCCGCCACTTACACACAACAACCATATCTCAGCTAATCAAATATAGACAAATAGTGGATGCACCCATTGAATGATCAATACCAATATCCTAAAATACTAATAAAATATATAACCATGTTTATACAATCCTAATGTTATCAATAGGAAATAGAAACAAAATGAAAACTAAATTGAACAAAAATTTACTTTCACAAATCACTATTTGAAACATGATTCCATATTAATTCAACAAAACATCCATTTGAAAAATCACCCCAATTACAAAATTCAAACTATCATTAATTTCCATATATAAGTATTTTATTTTTCATGAAATAATATGAAAATAATTTAATCAAAAATATAATACATATAGCATAGAGAAAATAAATATTTGTTAGATTTAATTTCAAACAATCCATCAATCATTTAATGTATTATAGAATCATATAAACACATCTAGAACATCCCATTCCATTCAATTTCATATATCGAATTTATTATTTTGATTAGGATAATCTCCATGACAGACCCAGTGTGAAAAAAATCATTGTAATTCCAAAATTTCAAATAAATAAATTGTAGAAGTCATGAATCCCCTACCCCAATTGATGATTCCAAAACTCTAACACGTGAACATGTAAAAGGTATGGTCACAATTCAAAAATAACATAAGGAACACCAAAAAAAATAGATTTGAACAAAATCTATTAAAACAGTAGCCCATGCTTAAAAAACCAATTCCAAATTAGAACACAAACTCTCCACAATAAATAAAACGATCATAACTAGGAAGAAAAGAAGTAAAATTCTTCATAAATCCCAAAACAATCGATCTCTGGAAGTGAAGGTAAAATTATAAATAATCAGTTCGAAAAGGTATTCAAAATAGTGAATTTAATAGCATATGATTTGGGGAAATTGTTGTTATATGGAACAAATCAAATGGGATTTCAAATTTGAAATAAATTTTGATGTTTATTGTCTTATGAAAATAATTTTTTTGACCATAATATGATGTCTTTATGAAAAAATGCCTCTAAAACCCTTCTCATGATATAATCCACCTTACCTAATTTAAAACATGAAAAACTACTTACTCAAATATAATTTTTGAAGGTTCCCAACATGATTTTTGTGTTCATATTTTGTATATGAGCATATTAACACAAACCCTGAAAAACCCAAAACACCACAGCATAATGACACACAAAGAGGTAAAACCCATGGTCTCAATAATCTAGTATTGATATCATGAACTATCTATTCACTAAATGAATCGATCATACAATATAGATTTTTATTTTCAAAAAATTTCCTTAAATACCCTTCAGATAGTGACTGAATCCACTACCACATGTACAAACATCTAACAAAAAAATAGCGAGCTGCCTTATTCTCCCAGTCTATGCCTCCACGATGGAGAATATATTCATCTTATGGGTCGAAACCCTACATTGTGACATTAACCTTCATGGTGTGACACACTATAAAGAAAATATTCCCTTATATAGCTATCCCTATATGATAAAACCCTTGGGTATGCTACAACACATCCCTTAAATCTCAATTCATTGATCGGACTACATCGTTATTTCTTCATCCTTCTCTTGAAAGACCTGACACCCATAAAACAAAAAGATTTCGAATGAAAAAACCATGACCATTACATTATATATCGATCATATGATTATTATACTTTATAACCAATACCAAACCCATATAAAGAAAGATAAATACTAAAACAAGAACTACCATAGAGACAACTCTCATATAGAATGTCAATATCTCCAAAGAATAATGAAATAGATAAAAATAAATAATATCACTAAATCATATCCAATTAAGACATCACATAATCAAAGAAATTATATTTCATGATTGAAAATGGTTTGGAATGTCCATATTCATCTCATTTTAAAAAGTACATCATACTAAACCCCCATAACTCAACAAAAGGTGAAATAAATGAATAACTCAAATAAAACCCCATTTCTTCTAACAACCCTTGATCTCATATAGAAACAACATAAATTTGATGTCAGGCTCCACATCCAACACTAACCAATAAATTGCGTGGAAGCATTCATAAAGATATTGATGAAGCTATGAAACATATAAAACATCATATATTTTATCCAAATCTATTTGAAAAGTAATAAAATATACACCACGTCATTGACTCACACGCTGCAAAAGGATCAATATACCGATGTAAATATTATTCCATATCCAATCCTTCATTGTTGTTAATGAGGGGAAACAATTAGGAATATATTATATTTGACCCCTAAATATTTATGTCCCATCCTCTAATAAATAATATAAATAGAATTGTAATGAACCACTTTCATTGGCTCACAAATCATCTATGCCTCCTCAGTCATTCTCTATGCCACATCTGGTCCAAGGATCTCCAAATCTCTAGCCCTGGTCCAACACAATAGAGATTTTAAATGATGCGATATAAATCCTCAAATAGTTATATAGTAATGGAATTATGATATCTATTATTATTGATGAATGAAAATAAGGGTTGGTTTCCCACCCATTATCCCCAAAAATCCATGGTACATAAACATAACATATCAAATAGAATCTAATAGATTACATAATCTATCCATCCATATAATAATGGAAGGAATGGATAAATCATACATGAGAGAAAAAAAAATTTAATAACTTCAAAGACTCAAGAGGAAAAAAAGGATCATAATTGGAGATTATGCTCCATGATACCACATATATCCTCTACACCTAATCCAAATAATGCCTCTTGAATGAATCCAAAACAATTAACTTCCTCATTATAAAAATGAGCCTAATTAATGAATTGATACACAATCACGCATGTAGAATCATGAATTAATTGGTATAGAGGTAAAATTATGATTAAATCCATTCAAATTTCCTCCCATTACTAATTGAGGCCATCCAATGGATACAAAATACCACCAGGAACATGATCATAAATCTTTATATGCTAGCAGAGCAAACATTAGGAAATGAAATTTTTTATAGATCACATCATCCTCAACAACCATATTTTATTTAGAAATGAATGATAAATTATATATATTCCAGGATTCGCTACCATGGGTGACCTATGAATCCCATTAATAACATCTTGATGAATCACTTATAGGAAATACATTATCCATTGAGATAACATCTAATATGTATCATAATACAACCATCCCTTTTGAGAATAACCATTAAATATATTATCATAGATTACCTATACCTCAAAAAATACACTACCTAAAATAAAAAGGTTCGTTACACTATATCACCCGAATATTTTTTGAATATATCTTTCAATAAAAATATACTATGTTGAATAGCTTCCTCCACAAGTAACATTAATCTAAAATAAGACAATGATACATTCACCTAAGAGAAAATAATAAATATGAAATTTTCATCATTATAAAATTTTCATAACTTGTGGTAACTAAATAATGAAATATATATAATGATAAAAATAAATTTTATTTTATATACTAATTAATTGAAAAAATTAATGATCGAATTTAAATGATTAATAAATTAATTTATTGGACAAATATATATTTTACTAAAAATATTCTTTTTATACACTTGGTATTTTTTTTATGTTATTGAGAAAAAAGAATTTTATAAAATTATTTATGATATATAAAATAATATAAGTTTTCATCCATCCAATAATTATTCCTAATCAAGGAATAAATTCATTTTTTTAGATGATACATTCATTCTAAAATTATTTTATAAGTTATGCATGCTTACATTTTAATCAAATTTTATTTCTATTAGAAATTGAATCAAATAAAAGTAATTACATATTTGTAATAGTCATGACTAATTTTAGAATTATTCTCAATATCAATTTTAAACAAAAAATGTTACCAAGGATAAAAAATAATTACAATGGTAATGGTAAAATTGTTATTTTGAAATAATTGTTTTTCAAAGTGATTGTGTAATTGTTATCAATGTAAATTAATTATATTTATTTAGGATAATTAAACTAATGTAATTATTATATGTATAAATAAATATATTAAACTCATTTATATATTAACTGATAAAAATTGTGTTTAAGAACAATTTATATTACCACAAAATATATTTTTCCTCAAAAATGATTTTCATAATATTTTTTTTATTAATTTAATTTTTAATTTTTATAAATTTTTATATTTAGGTGAATGATGTATTAATTTGAAGTTAAAAAACTATTATTTTTTAATATTGGTATTCTAATAATAATTGATGAAAAATAAATTTGATGGTTAATTTTTAGTCAATCATAAGAATAAAAAAATGATTATTTCAAGTGGAATCAATTTTGTAAACATTTAATGAATCATATACCTTATATAATTTTTTTGGTTATTAAATCTATACCCACATATATCAAAAAACATTCGATTCATATATAATGGAATTCTATTTTTTCCCTGACCCACCATTCAATTCTAAGGAAAATCCCTATTTTCACCAACAAACATAGATCATATCCACCCACATACAACCACATCGATCATTAACAATTATCTTATAACCCTACCTTATTTACATCCCATAGTGTCCTCAACCACTTTTAAAATCCTATTATTCATTAAGAGTACCTACAACATTCTTTATTAAATTATATTTCAATAAAAGATCTCAAATCCTAATGTCTGTATAACGCACTCTCTAACATTATTTTATATAAGTTCATCTTCAATACAACTCCATTCATATTCAAATCATATTATTATAGTAAAATTAGTTTCAATAGTAAGTTGAATTTTCTTATATTAATGGTGAAATAATCATCTACCTACCCCCTTCTCCTTAGAAGAATGAAAACATCTTCTATGTATACAAGCAGGCTACGACCTCAATGATTGACATGTTTTATTTTACATAAAATTATTAAATTGATGGTTCCATGGTGGTGTTTCATAAATAAACAAGATTTTTATAATATTATTAAAATTCATAAAAGAAATTATATTTCTACCATCTTTTATTAAGATTGTGTGATTATTTTGATATGTAATGTTTTAATTGTTGAAACATACCTATGTTTAGTTTGTGAAATCTTACTTCGCATCCAATTTGAAAGAAAAATTATGTGTTTTTATTACTAAAAATGGGTGTGTGGGATGGTATATCCTCATTCACTATCATATTTTAAAACTAAACGTCTACCATAAGACTCATATTCACCAATGATACTTCTCAACATTCAACTCCATTACTCTCTAATAATATATTTACTTTAGAACATAATCTCCCCACAATTTCTCCCTATAACATCAGTGGTAACATTAAATTTAATTATGGTAGAGGATATCATAAATTTTTAGTACAGAAATAAATTAATCATCCTTTACTGATCCATTCTCAAATATAGCTAATAAATGATATACCCCAACCACTTATGATCTGCAGAGACCACAACGCATTCACTAGTGAGGTAATACCCCAATATCTTTAATGAAAAAAACCATTATTTACATATTCATATATTGGGTGGAATTGTTTTAATCATGGAGTTGTATTATCCTATACATATAAAACATTAATTTTATTTGTTTTAATAAAATGTATCCCAAATTGTTATGGAAATAATCATAGAAAACCCCAAACATAACTCCCTCTTCTAGAAACTGATGAAAAGAAACACAGATCAACAAATTCTTAAAGTAGTATAAAGAATCATAACACTGATCAATATATATAAAATATATGTCCTTCTTATTCAACTATATAAATGGTTCTAAAACACAAGATAAATTATATATAAAAAAAGATAATATTCTATAAGACAAAACAAAACTATGGACCTCTACAATATTTTTGTGTCCTCCGCTGAAAAAATCCTTGATCATTAAAGGATATACAACAACTACCTACCGAGACACACCATTCCAAAGAAAATGAATGTCACACATCCAAAATATGTACTTGTAGTAATTCTCATAGAGCTAATAGTTTTGACGGGCTTGTAAAACATCGTTAAAATGGTCCCTATGTTCCTCCTCCTAAATTTAGTACGTGGAAATTTTTTCATTGAAAATGACCTTGAACTAATCCAAGATCTCATTAAAAAAAAGATTTCATGAGTCCCATGAATATAGTAGGGGATTTTTTAAAAAAACAACAAAATAACTACACACTCTATGTTTTTATAACATCACTAGAATATATTATTTGGGATATACTGTAATTTCGCCATAATATGATAAAACCCGACCATATGTCAATCATCACAATATTCCTAGAACACTTAAACTAATAAAAAAAATAATCTATCCATATAATGGGATAATATTTTTTGAATCTCCCATTATTAACCCCTTAGTGGTTAATGACAATCCTCAAAAAATTATGAAACTTTTTGGTGAATAATACTAGAGAACCCCCTAGTGACACACTAGGCCAAATCAAATCCTTCTATATCAAATCATCTATTTAAATCATCATATATAGTATCTTATATCGGTATTCATACTAATGGGCCGAAACAATTGATGTGTTCCAGACTATTACTCTATACAGAAATTGATTTCACATCATGGTGGTACCGTTTAACATTATTTTAGAAAAACATCAGGAAAATTCTCATCAACTCTAGGAAACCCCATTTTATACACCTATACCTGACCAAATGATAACTCTTTAACAATATATATATGATGCCCCAAATGATGAAGACTCACTTCATGACCCCCCTCACTGATAAATAATACACATTGGCACTTCACAGTATAAAATATAATTCTCTTATAAATGTGATCGAGTCCTACAAACCTCAAATGTAACTAATAAATATGAAGAATGAAATTATATATTTGTATTTAATGTATAAAAATATCCACTGTGGTCTGACATGTCCCTATCATTAACTCACTACCATGGTACACATTAAACTTACATTACTAGACACCAACATGTGTATTCAACACCAAGGGAATTAAAATTCTCTCTACCTTATGTTGTAAAACATAGACCACTATATGAGGAATAATGGAGTGATAATCTCGAGATTAAGATACAGAAAAATATAAGTAGAATGATATATAGATGGTATCTAAATAAATATTTGGGCTGTCAGATACTAACATCTCCATAACATATATATGACCATACCCATCTCTAATACCACATCGAATATTATAAATAACAACACCTTGGAAACGCTAAAATATTATTCCCTGAGTATGTGGAAATCCTAAGGCTATTCTATTCCAAATATATCTCTCCTAGGTAGAAGATAATTTTATTAACATCCCTTAGGATAACACCTCTAAGGTTACTACTACAGAGATTATAATAGAAACAAACAAACAACACCACACTGGCCTATAAGAATGGTATGAAACTAGAGCTGATGTGGTCTATAACCTCCAAAAATAAAGCATAAGTTCAAGGTGATCTTATTGGATGCCTGAGAACTATTAACTCCAAAATAATAATAATAAGGACTATAAAGGAAATTTTAATGCCATCAAGAACCTAAACTATACAAACATATTATATCATCCATTTACATCTTTACTCTATTAGAATCCTTTATAATTCCCCAGATGAGATGATCTAGAGTATGAATGTATATGTTCATCTTTTAACATACATTTTCAATAAGAATTATAGTTTTTTAGATTTCTATTTCAAGTTCAACACTTTTCTCTCTTATTATCGCTTATTTTAAAACTCTATTTTAAAAAATTATATATCAATAAAATATGTTTATACAAATATATTTAATTATTAATCAAGTAAAAAACACATTAATGGTTTTAAAAAATATTTTTTTTTTGTATTTTTTATATGACATATATGGTTGTTTGATATTTATTTTTAAAAATAATGATGTTTCCATGTTTTTTATTTTTACCATAGATTATATATTATTTAGTGGTATAGTTTACTATGATACAAATGATTCAAAAGTATATTAACCATTATGATTTTTTAAAATTATTCAAATTAATTTCATTATGTTTACATAAAAAAAATTAAGTATAAATCCATCCTTGTGAAGGGATTGTTGATTATTACATAGTTTTTAAATATAGCTACAAAGTATGGATTTTACCCTTAAATATTTCTCTTTTTATTATGAATATGTGAATTCATATTTATGAAGTATAAACTAATCATTATTAAAATAAATAAATTTTATATGGTGTGATTTATTATATACATAAATATAATGTTTCATCCTTAATTTTTTAGGTTTTACATTCCATCATTGATTAAATATCTTACTGTAAAATATGAAAACCATCTTTTGATGACAAAAACATTTTTCTATCCTCGGTGGATTCAACATTCAATCTTGTTTTTGTAAACCATGAAAAATAACCATTATAGTTTTATCAATGAATAGAGATATAAGGTACTGTATTCAAAAGGACAATTTTTAATGAATTTATTAGATATAGAGAGATACAAAAGTAATGAATTTTTTTTATTGAGACTAAATTCATACTATTGTGATAATTAAAAGAGCTACATCATGAAAACTGATTTTTTAACATGATTGAGATGGATCAACTATTTATTATTTTTTATTCTTGTTATTAATTTATAAATTTTATTACTTATATATGTTTATATATTCTTAGTCTTGTTATTAATGGATTTGTAATTCCAAGATTATGTTCTTTTTAAGTTATACCACCATCAAAAGAGAAATTGTATCTATTAAAACACCTCTATAAAAGGTACTTATTTTTTATTATGACTACAACAACCCAAAATATGATTATTGGGTTGTAAATCTAGGGTCCAAATTAATGACTTTTTGTTTGTGGATTACTATATAGAAATATAGGTTTTAAATTGGGTTTTAAGTCCATTTAAAAGTGAGGTTCAGTGGATACTATTTCTATTGATCAATAGAGAGAACAGAAGAGTATATGTGGTATCTTTTTAATCAGAACTACTATAAAAATTCTGTTTTTTTAAGTTAATTTAAATATCACAACACATAAACATGAAAACGAATATTTAAATAGAATATATTTTACTTTGAAATCCAACTGAAATGTTTTCCTAAATTTAATTAATTTTAAAAAAATTGAAATGGAAATTTCACCCCATATTGACCATCTCAAAATCTCCCACTATGAAAATATTAGAATCAATGATCACCCTATAAAGGATATTATTTTCCTCTTTAAACATACTTATATGGAATTATATAATTTATTTCTAACATTTATCCTAGCACTCACATTCTAATGAAAATACATTTTAAGATGTTATATTTAAATTCAAATAATGGTTTGATTCCTCAAGTAACTCATTATTTTAAATACAAAAACAATGGATACTGGTAATATAAAATGGAATCTTACCTTAAACATCATTTAATTGACCACAAAAAAATAATGGGAAAACCCTATAAAATCATGTTTTTTATTCTTATTCATTAACTAAAAATGATTCATTAACATATATCTTAAATTAAAGTATCAAATATTTTATAGTTTTCTCTAAATATATGTTTTTATTAATGATTTAGAATTAAAATAGAACTAGATATATAGTGAATTCTAGAGGTCTCACACTGTGGAACATAATTGCTGGAGTGATCAAAATTTAGAATTATTACAAAATAATATCAATATTTTAAAATCATTGAAGAAGTATCATTCAATCAAATGTTTCATATATTTGCATGTATTTTTATGTAATGATCATAATTGGAGAATCCCTAAATAATATTGTACTACTTGAAAGGGTTTAAAGATCCTTACCTAATAAATGGTGTGTAATGAAGGTTTCAATACATTACAGTAAGAATTTTATAGAGTACACATTGGATGAATTCAATGAATCACTTCTGAAATATGAATTTGAATTTAATAAAATTTAAATGTAAAAAAATAAAAAGTATGTTTTTCATATAAATATTTTCATCTAAATATTTTCATCCAAAAAATTGGGTTGTAAAAATTGAGTATTTCATTGTGTAAATGTGGTATAAAAGATGATGAAGATAAGCAAAATTCTCAACTGAAAAATCAAAAATGATAATAGAAAGGATGATTGAGAGGGAAACATGAAAGTTAACCTAAATAGATATAATTATGTTTCATAATTTACTTTTTATAAAATTTTAAAATAATGTTCACTTAAAAAACATTCCAAAACTAATGAATTAGGGAAAAGGGAAATTTTGATTGAAAATTTTCAAAATTGAATTTATTTTTATGTATAGTTATACTGAACAATAAAATATAAGTGATGCATCCATATTTGAAAAACAGGCTACTAATATATTTTTAATGGATAAAACAAATAAGGTGATTAATGAGTCTTGTTTTAATAACCATGATTCCATTTTTGACCAGACTATTGTTTCATAAATAAATAGAATAAATGGAATATTACATGGAGATGTGTTAAATTTTTCTGAGTTCCACAAAGTGTTAAATAGAATAAATAATAATCATATAGGGGGAAATAATATTATTTTATAATAATATGATAATCATAAAAATACATATAACATATTAATAAAAAATTATGTAAATATTTGGAAATACCTCCAAAAGAGAATGAGAAACTATTGAATTAAATTATCATCATAGAGGGCGAATTAAAAAAAATTTGGGAAAAGAGATATATTATAAAATTATGTCAATGAATAAATATAGTAAAAATAAAAATGGATTAGGATATTTTAGAAAACTACTTCTTATTTTTTATATATTACATATTAAAATTTCTAAAGGACGAATATGAAATGTCACATGTTTTAGGTGTATAATACATGCTAATTTTAAAGGGAAATGATCATTAGGATTTCGAAAAATAATTATGACATAAAAAAATTTTATTTTTATGAAATTATCATCAACATTTTAATTTAATAAAATTAATAATCTATTTATGTAAAAAATAATTCACTTAATAATCCCATTAGAGCAAAAAATAACATCTCTACAAAAACGTTTTCAAACTAATTTTTATGAAATATGGATTAAGAGTCTTGAGTACTCTTTTACATGGATATTATATGTTACAGATACATGAATGTATACTCTGAAAAAAATTTATCTATCGAAAACATTGGTGAAGGGACTTCCACATTAAAATAAAATACATAGTGAAAGGATTTTATGAACTATGTATTTCTAATACTATTTTAATTTACTAAATTTTATGATGATTTTAATATTAGTCTCTTTATTAATTCACAATAATGTGAGATGAAATTATTATAAATTTTTAAAATGATATATGACAATTTTTCAAAAATGATACCATTTTTTTCTCATAATAAAATGTATAACATTTATTGATGTGATTATATTATTTAATCAATTCAAATACTTTAGTGTTACAATTTTTTGTATATGGGTGACATTTTATGGAATAGATGTCTTAAACATGTTAATTTAATCATATCCCATGAGATGTAAAAAAGTATCCATTACTTTAGTGTCCTAAAATCCAAACAGATAAGTATCTCTTTTATGGTTCATATATAAAAGTCTAGAAGTGGAAATAAAAATTTAGAGCTACTAATGGAGTTAAAATAGTAATAAATTTTGATGTTATTCATTTATATTTATTTGGACCTATAAAAAACTAATGAATATCTAGTTAAAAATATTTAGTTTTTTTAATTATTATAGTATGAATTTATTAATTTAATTATTATCACCTAAAAATGAATCTTTTTCAAAATCTTGTTTGTCTATAAAATAGTTTGAAATGAAAAATAATATTTAATTATTTCTATTCAAATTGAAAAAGCGGGATAATTCGTAGATAATTAATTTCCAAAATTGTATTATCAAAATGAATATTCCGATAAGTTTTCTACACCAAGATAACCTTTGAAAATATGAGTAATTGAATGAATAAATAATACTATTGAAAAAATGGCTAGATCTATGATAAATAATATTAAACTAAATTAATATTAAAGGGATGAATTAGTAAACACTAATTATTATGTATCTAACTAAAATTTTATTACACATGAATGTAAAAAACCCTTATTTTAATTATGGAATGAAAAGTTTCCCAAAATGCGACATTTTAGGTTATTTAGTTGTAATGTAATTATCTAAACCATAATGATTCGTTATATAAATTTGATGATAAATCAGATAAATTTATATTATTATGTTATTCTAATATTGGTAAATATTATATTGTTTATCCTCAAAGATTTGATATATCTATTCATGTTAATTTGATCAAATGGATTTAAATATGAATAATTCAGATTAAAAACATTTTGTAAATGTCTTTAGATAATATAATTATAAAAAATATGTTAATCAAGATAAATCAACAATGATGAATTATAAGATCACCTAATGAATGAAGTTGAAAACTAATACTGAACATAATTTTGATGGAATAATTGGATATATTAACATATGAGTACATAACCATAATTACATAATGGATGTCTATGCTCACTCATCATTATTTTATGATTTTCTGCATTCTTATTATTTAGAACAATTAAATTATACTAATGGGATGTTTTCTATAGAAATATTAAATAATATGTTTTATATAAATTAGTTTTGTATATCAGTTAAACCTTATAAAATTATTTCAATTTCTTAAAAAATATGTAATTTAATAAATAAAATTGATGAATATTTAAATATCATAAGAAATAATGAAATATTACTTAAAGAAATTTTTTTCAAGATTAATTAAAGGAATATGATGGCACCATTTCACATCTTTATATGCTAGAACCAAATATAATTTTAGTATATTATACATATTTTTAGGGTTTTAAACATTATTAAATTGTTGTAAAAGCATATTATTAAATGCAATATTTTTAGAGAGGTTTTTTTTAATAAACTATATTGTTTTGTTTTGGAAAATATACTAAAAATGTTTTAAATCATTTTATACCTATATATAGACATAAAAAAGCTACCGAATCTTGTTATGAAGGATATTGTTAATTACTACAAGAAAATGGTTTTATAAATCGTAAATTTGACCCTATATTATTAATTAACAAATTTTTTTAAGTTGTCTAGATTATTCCAATTTATGTTGATGATAATCAATTTGGATGATTTTATGAATTATTAATTAAAAATAGTTCTCATTTAATAACTCTAAAATTCAATATGATCCAAATGGAAGAATTATAATACTTTTTATTATGAAATATTTTTAATGTACTCATGGATAATTTTTTACCCATTTAAATATGATAATGATTTAGTTAAAATATTTAGACATGATTATAGTAAGAAATTGGAAATATCAATGATTTCTATATGTATATTAGTTATAATTTTCAATGAAAATTAAAATATATAACAAAATTTATAGTTTCATTGGATTTATACTATACTTAACTACTTCTAGACCAGATTTAATATTTTTTGGATACATGTTTTCAACATTTAATAATAGAACTAAAGAATTTATCTTAAAATATATTAAAATAAATAGTAAAAATGTAAAAGGAATGATAAATCGTGAATTTTTTCGTTATAAAACCTCTATTGGTTTAATTTTATATACTAATTCTGATTTTATAGTTTCCAAAATTAATAGAAATTTTTCACCATGTATGTGTCATATTCAAGGTTGGGTTTTGATATCCTAGAGTGATAATAAATAGATATCGGTTTTTTTGTTTCATGGTGGGGTATAGGAAATAGGTGGTTTTAATTGTTATTGTGAATATTTTTTTATTTTGAAAAGATTATCTAAAAAACATTGTGAAATCTATTTAGTTTAACAATATTTTTTAATTATAAAATCGCACATGAAAAGGTTTAGATGATCCTTACATTGTTTATAACATATTTTTGGACTATTTATTTCATCCATATGAATTAATTTTTCATGTGTTCGAATATCTTAATTCAATCATACAATGTCTAAACTATTCCATATGAACATATATATAATCAAAATAGAGTATTTAATTATTATTTCCAAATATATATATATATCTATATATTGTTGCATCACACCTTCTTTCATTGTTTCATTTTTCAAATTGGTTTAATCTCAAAATACGAAAAACGAAGTCTATCTTCGAAGCACCAATGGATTTATTTTTTTAAACCTGTTTTGATTCAAAATTTTATCAAATTTTAGGAAACATCATGATCAGTACCTATAACCAAAAGCACTTCAATAAATTAGTTGTGAAGTCATCATTCTTGTGCACGGAGGACTATCGCCTCTCCAACTGATGCCATTAATTTTTCCATTAACTATTTTCATGGTGGGTTATAATAAATGATTAAATGTTCCAATATTATATTTATAATATTATTAAACTTATTTAATTATTATATCTCACATGATATATGATTTTTCAAATTTTTTGATTTAAATAATGTTTCTCATGTGTACGGCGGACTACTTCCTCACAAGGAAATGTGACAAGTCTATGGTTTAATTGGAATGTGACAAGGATGAGTTTAATAAAAAATGATCTACCTTAAATTTAATTAAATTTTTAATGTAAATTTTTTATTTAAGATTCATTCTATCAATCCATCGATAAAATGGAAACATCTTCTATGTATTCTTATAGCCTATAGTTGCCATAAGTTATGGATTTTATTTTCTATATCTATCTTTTTCGGATTGGTATAAATACTTATATAATAGATATTTATGATATTTATGTTATGTTTATCATTTTTTATATGGTAAAACCATGTTCAATGTTAGTGTTTTTATAATTAAAAATGATAACATACAAGAAAAACAAAGTAGTTATTTCCTAAAACATGATATTAACATAGTGTTGATAATAAAATTGTATTAAAAGAACATAAGTAATCAGTTTATGGTATGATATATATAATACGGTTATGTAATATATATATAATTATATAATATTTATTATATAGGAGGTACTAATTTTTATGAAGTAATTTGACACTTAAGGTAAGATATTTCAAGTCTCTCTATTATTTTTAGGGACATGTGTAAAATTCACAACTCATTTTTTATGTGGTGCATATAGTACCCATTAATATAATTTTTAATTCATAAAATAAAAATTATCGGGATGTAAATATCCATTTGAGTATATTACTTTCATGGGGTTTATGGTTAAATTGTTACTGAATCGGTAAGATGTGTTTTTCTTGATTTTACTTCATTGTGAATGATGTTTTGAATATGAGGTGTATATACTACCTATTTGACATGTTATATCATGAATCACCTTATTTTAGTGATATTTTATGTTTCATTATATTTTATTTTTTCGTGGTGATTACTATTCAATGTTACGAATGTGGTAAGAGTTATATGTTACAATCTCATCATTTATCCAGATTGTCTTTGAATATACCTCCAATGGTAAAATATTATGGCCTATATATCATGAAACTAATTAATTTTATTCTCCTCCTGTAATTTCATGATAAAACATGTTTCTTCATAATTTTAGCTTCATTATTTACCCATGATTACAAAATATTTTTACAATATAAAAATTTTCTTTTTTTTCTCTCTTCGATCGAAATAACTTTTTCTTCAAAACCCATGTTTTCAGAAAATGTTTAAAAAATTAATATTTATTTAAATTATTATTTTAATAAATTTTTATTCTTTACAAAATGTTTTAAAATTAATCTTTATATGACTTTAAAAAAAATCATATTTTTTCTTATAGAAAACATTAAGGGAATCATTTTGTACGGAATGAAAGGAATTTCATGCTGTCATGAACATTATTTTATTTGAAGATTCAACTATAATGTTTCATAGTTATTTTCAACGAAAATTATTTTCAAAATGTTTAATTTATTAAAAAAATGTTTTTTTTAAAGTGTAAAGGATATTTTCCTTATGAAGTGATTTAATTTTTTTTTTCTGAATAATTTTCCTTCTCAGATAAAATTAATTGATGTTACTTATTCCTTATTTGGGATATGATCCAAGGATTCCATTATTATTCATTATACAAATGGTTTATGTTTATGATGAAAAAACGTATATGAACATATTTTATCTTCCATGAATTATAACATGATACAATTTTTATAATAATTACTTCTTTTTCCATGGGTTATACTATGAATAAGTGATGAAATGATTGTAAAACATATCTCATTTCCATAGGTTATTATGTGATGAAATGTCTAAGAAATAAAAATTTCATTTCATGGGTATTTATAAGAATATTGGTTTATGGTCTTGTGGAACACATATATATCATTTATATTATCTTATTGGTGGGACATATATCTCCCTTAATTACATTGGGTAACGATAAATGATATACCAAATTAGTGGGTACAAAGGTGGTTATCCTAAACCTAAAAAATGTTATACATGTGGTTAGCCTATTACCAAAAGAGGGTACACTAGAGGCCCTCCCATGTTCAAAGTAGGTACACAAGTGTTTAGTCCGATTCTAATATGTTTTAAATGTCATTGGGGAAATCTGTAAGATAATTTTTTCTATTATTAGTTATGTGACACAAATCTATGTCTTATGCCAATGTTATGATCCCAGGGATCATGTTATTTCATTAATTTTTTATTAATGTCTTATGAATGACAATATTTGTCACCTGAATAAAGATTATTATATTTTATATATAGGGATTGTTTTCAAATGTTATTCTCATGGTATAATAACCTTATGTTCTCATTTTTCTTATATTTCTCCCTTGTTTACCCTGCCAAAGAATTTGAGCTAACCATTTCTAATGTTTACATTCCCCGTGTCATGATGAAATGTAATTTTTATACCTATGTGTGAGTTTTTTTTACTTTAACGTTACCATAGACCCTAAATTATTATGGTCCTCAACCATTTGTTTGTGTAATGTAATGAATATCCATCTAAAAAGATATAATATATGTGTTTGAGAAACCTGGGTTTTTATATTCGGTAACATAAGAAATGTTTATTTAGTCTTTATAAACTATAATGTGGAAAATAATTGAGATCCATAGTGATATTTATAAGGTTATGGGTATGGATATTTATAAGGATAAGTCTACGGACGATTCAAAGTATAGGAAAATGTACATGAATTTTGGTAAATGATATATCGAGTAATTTATAGGAAATTACATCCAAATCAAGATATTACAAGTGGATCTAGATCTAGCATAGAGGTGACAAGGTGTAATGAATATGAAAATGGTTCATTGGTATGGACTCGATCATCACCTGGTGCATAAAAAAATGTCTTAATGCATATCTGTTTTCACACTCTTGTTGGATAAGAATTATAAATTAAAAAACTCATTATAAACCATCATGAAGGATTTAAATTGGTGAAGACTTCTAATTGCCTGTGTTAAACCAAAGGTTCCATAGATTGGTGAAGACTTTTCTAACATGAGTAGTGTTTCTCACACTGTGATTTTTAGTTATCCAAAATGGTGGGAACCAAAATGAACTGGGATAACATTGAAAGTGATAGTGAAAATTTTTATGAGTTTCTAAGTCGAGTAATGAATGGAGTAAAGGATATTATGACTATGCATAATTAGTTATCATGGAAAATTGTTAACAATGTCCACTTTAATGAACTATCATACTCAAAAAACAAGATATGGAATGAGTTTCTTCTATTTTGGGTCGTGGAGGTCAAGGAAGAGAGAATATTTAGTTTAAAAAATGTTGAGAATTTTGGAATAAAAACTCAAGGGAATGATTGGGAAGGATGAGAAGATTTTTTGGTTATGTAAATTAAGGAATCATATCAAATAATTGGAAATTATAAAAGAAATTTTTGGTCAACACAATATATGGTAATAATGGTCACACTAAGGTATCATTGACTGTTATATATTTTATGTTTGGAAATATGGGAATTATGAAAATTTATGTCATTAAGGAAAATTTCATAAAAGCATAAACAAAGTGTTATGAGGGATTTTTTTATTTTAATGGTGAAGAAAATCCAGTTGACATATCAAATAAAATAGGTATTATGGAATAAAATGACGATGCCTTATTAATGTTTGGAGAAAGATGTTGGATGATTTTAGTATTTGTGTGTTAGAATTTAGAGATTATGTTATACAAATTAATGAATATTCAAGGATAACTCTAAATGTGTTTCTCTTTAATGATTTTGAAAAATATTTTAGATAGTATTTATGGACTAGAAAATTGATTTAATGGAACAATTAGATTTTTATTAAGGTTAGATAATCATTAATTAATTTAGGATGTTGAGAGAAATGTGTTTGGATAATGATATGTTGTATATATTATAGAGTACTAATTATCTTTGAATTGATTAATGATTTTTGAGAAAATTGATTTATGTTATCATTAATGGAATATATAACATTTTTTTATTTAATAAATATATTAAATAATATGTTTTTTTATTCAATTAATGTGTAAGAATGCATTTTTTCAATAATTTTTTTATGGTATTTCATGTTATTACCATATTTATAGAGAATTTTTGGTGATGGAATTAACATGATTGGTATGTGACTATTAAAAGCTACTCCATATTGTTTGATAGATAAATGATATATTAATTTTTTAAATTTAGTAACCTCCTTTCTGAAGTTTTGTATTTTGATATTTTTAAGGGTCATATGGTTAAACATTTATTATTTTTTTTACGTTGAACATTGGATGCGGTTTTTGAAATTAATGTATTACTTCACCATAAGAATATTTTATATATGTGATGACCCATTCTGACCATTTTTAAATAAATAGATATAGAAGTAGTGACTTATCACCATATTATGGATCTTGTGATCTATTAGTGGAACATGAATTAAAGAAATCATGTTCATTTATTAGAGTAAGAGATGAAGTGTAAATTTATTAATGAAAAATCAATGGATGATATTGTACTTATGATACAAAGGAAATAAAAGTCTTAGTTATATTGATCACTTAGAAATTAATCATCACATATAGATGGTATCTTTTCAATTTGATCTTCCATAAAACCTCCCTCGGGAACAAATTGTGTTTCGTGTAAATCTTCAGAAAAAATGTATTCTTGAACCTTCACATATACTAAAATTAGTGGTTGTTCTACTGAAGAAATATACTTCTTATAAGGAATAACTGGTGGTGATTTGGGATTATACAAAAAATGTTCTAGGAAACAATACCACTCACCTAGTAAATGTTTTATTGTGAAACCACTAGGTTGAAGAATTTATGTGTGAAATTGAGGATATAATGAAGGATAATTATCCTCGTTTGTATTAATATTACAAATTTCGAGGGTGAAATTCATTTAATAGTGGGTTGAATATAATAGCCCATTTTTATGAATTATTATTTTTATTAATAAAATTAGTTTCTCTTAATACATTCATTAAACACAACTCAAAGTTAAAAATTCACTACATACAATATAGGGTATTATTTTATTACACACGACATGGAGTTTTAACAAAACCATGATATATTATTAATATAATTATTTAAACATGACTATTAAAACATAGAATTTAAAAATAAATATATAAATATTAATAAATACTTTTCAACTATTATTTATAATGGGTTTATATAAAGTAAATATATTTTTAAAAATTTAATTGATTTTTGGTATTCTTTATATGTTTCAAAATTACATTTTTCATTAAAAAAAATTTTATTTGTTTTTGGGAAAATTAATAATATTAATTTTTCAAAACATTAGAAATTTTTTTTGATAATATAAACATTATTTTTTATAGAATCATACAAATATTATATTAGGGTGTAATTTTTTATTTTTATAAAAGGTTTCATTTCATGATGGATTGTAAAAAATGCTAAATTTTAATTGAAAACTGCATTTTTGTTTAAATTATTTATAATGTTGAATTATAAAATAAATTTTCTAAATTAAAATTATTTAAATAATATATTCATAAATCTAAATTATGTAATCTGAATGTATTTCATTTTGAATTTTTATATAAAACCATTTTAATCTTTTGAACATTTTCACCTTCAAACCATGCTTTCTCTTCTCCTATGCAGGATTAATTTTATTATAAATACTGGAACTAATGAGAATGGAATTATTCAAAATGGATTCCATATTTTTAATAAAATTAAATTTTATTATATATTTTGGTTTATAAATATTTGGCCAAATTGATTAGGAAAAGTTGTAACAATTATTTATTGAGGTTAAGGAAAAAATTTGTTTAGTGATGTTTAAAATAAAATAAAAAGGGTTAAAATGACATAAAATATTTTCAAATATATATTAAATTTCCATATATAGACCCTATTAAGAATAAATATCTATAATTATAATTTTTTATCATTTTTCGTTGTGATAAAATTTTGGCACTCCGTTTTCATTCAAATACATTTCAAGTGTTCCATTCACCTCACTTATAAAATGAACCCCTCTTTCCTCTTTTCATCACAAATTCAAACCCAACGGGTTACTACTATACCTACCAAAATCACATCAAGAATACAATACCATTATCCTAAAATCCTCATTTTTGTTATAAATACAAACTAGGATGGATTTTTTTGTAATCATAATGAGGATGCATGAAGAAGAGGTAAATTTCATCAAAGATAATTTTTATTTTATTTGTTACTCCATATGAATTAATTATATTATTTCCAAGATGATATAAAAACCTCAATATATTATATATATAATTATTTGTTAGTTTTTAACATAATAAGCTAATACCAACTTCACATCCATCAAATAGGTTATAAAATCACCATTTGTGAGTTTTGTAGACTACATCCTCACAAACCGATGCCATTATTTTTTTCCATTAACACCTATCATAGTGGGATATAATTGTGGATTAAATGTTTATATATGATATTTAAGAAATTATTAATATTCTTGAGTTCTAATATCGCACATACCTTCATGCTATCCATATTGTGGGAATAGGACAATGTCACTCATGTGTATGGCAGACTACCTCCTTGTGAAGTGATGTGATTCATTAAAACATTACATGGAAGGTAATAGAGATGGGTTTTATAAAAATATGAAATATATATAAAATAAAAATTATTCTATAATAATAATATTTTATTTAATTTTCTTCATTTCAATCCATTCAAGAAAATTGAAACATTATTCATGCATACATACAACCTTTCAACTCTATCAACGGTATATTTTATTTTCTATATCAAAATTTGATGTATTACTATAAATAAATATATAAAAATTATTTATGATATTTATTTAATGATTATAATTAGGAATATTATGGATCACTGGTCAGAGTAACAATATTGAAAATTAAAAATCAAAACATTCACAAAAAACACAGCATTTATTTCTAGAAACATGACTTTAACATAGAATTTTTAAAGTGTAATAAAATGAAATAAATAAATATTATATAGAATGATATATATAATAATTTTTCTATAATAAATTTATAGTAAACTTATATTTTTTATAAATAATTTTCTAATATGTATGAAGTAATTTGACACATATGGTATTGGATTTATAGTTCCTCATTCATTTCAAGGAGACATTTGTAAATTCACCACTCATTTATTTCAAATGTGGTATATAATTACCAGGAATATATTTTATGATAAAAATTGTTAAAATTATGGTGATTTAAATATTAATTTTAGTATCTCACTTTCATGGTGTTTATGGATCAAATTTTACATGAATTAAGATATTTGTGTCTCAATTTTCCTTCTTCAAAACTTATCTTACGTTATGCACCAATCTTCTTTCATGAGGTGTATACACTAACCCTTTGAAATTTTATATCATGAATAAAAATATTTTCATGATATTATAAGATTAATTTAATATCATTCTTTAATGGGGATTATAATTCAATAGTACCAAAGTGGTAAAAGTATATGTTATAATCTCATCATTTATCGAGATTGTTTATGATTATACTTATAATGATGAAATATTCTGATTTTTCTGTCATAAAATCAAAAATTTCCTGTCATATGTTTTTTTCATGACCATAATTTTTTTAACTTCATTTTTTCCATTTAGGTACTTATGAGTTCAAAAGAAATTTTTTCAGAAAAATCTTCTTTATTTCTATCTTTGGTCAAAAACTATTTAAATTCTAAAACCATGTTTTCTATAAATATTTTCCAACAAAAAATTTTTTTTTAAAAAAAATATTATTAAAATTTAATATTTAACATTGTATAAATTTTTACAAAATTTTTTAAATGAAATATTCATGTTCTTCTCAAAATAAATTCACATTTGGATTTTACAAAAAAAATTGAAAGGAATATTTGGTTACAAAATGATCATGATATTCACCATCATAACCACTATTTTCATTGAATCATGCATAATAATAATAATAAAATCTTATTTTTTACTAAACTTATTTGAAAAATGTTTTATGTTTTTATTAAAAGTTTTTTAAAAGTATAAAGGATATTTTTGCAAAAAAAATTAAATTATCTTTCGATATCATATTATATATAAGATTCAATTTTTTGATATTACATATGAATTACTAGGGATATTATCCAAGGATACCATGAATATTATTTATCTGAATGTATAGGGTTTCTTATAAAAAATATTTTTTTGGAGCTGTTTTCTCTTCCATAGGTTATAAGATGATATAATTCTTATGAAACCTGATTAATTTTCTAATAATTATATTATTATGATATGATGAAATAATTATGAGAAATACCACTTTTCCCTAGTTTATGATGTAATGAATATTTTATCTATCCCATTTCATTTCAAGAGTTATGATAAGGTGAAGGTTTTATGATATTACAGCATACCTATGCATGATTTCCATTAGGTGATGGGTGGTGGTTATATATCACTCCAATGAGTTGGGTAATTATGAATGTTCTTGGATCTCATAGGGTAAATGATAGGTAAGCCTAATCCCAAAAGAGGGTACACGGGTGGTTATCCCAAGCACGAGATAGGGAAAACGGTAAGTCATCCCATGACCGAAGCTGGTATGTAGGAGGTGAGCCCAATCCCAAAATCTTATGAATGTATTGGTGGGTATCCTTGACATAAGATTTTCAGTGCTTATGTGCATACCACAAAGATATGTAATATACCATTATTATGGTCTCATAGATCATGTGCAATGATTCCCTTGTGATTCATGTCTTATGAACTATGAATCTTTATTCCATGACAAAAAAAATTATGATTTTTATATGTGGTGTATCCTTTTCGATTCTTATGTTCATTTTATTATACAATTAAGTTCATGTTATACTTATATATATATTCCTTTTCTATCCTTATTATGGATATTATATCTACCTTTCATATGTTTCCTTTCCCTAGGTATGAAGAAATGTATTACCTATGATATTTATTATAATGGTACCATCGATGGAGGTCATAGATAGATATGATGTAGTTTTCATATGGAATAGTTAATTGTGTTTCCATTTTTCCAAATATATTACAAACATTTGGTCCTTAGGTGTGTTATTTTTCAATATAATAAATATTAATTAAAATATGGTAATATTTATGTAACAGAGGGCTGGTTCTGAAACACCTATGGTTTAAAAATAAATAATTATATTTGATTTCATCAACGAAATGCAATACTGAAAAAAAAAATTAATTTTCCAAACTGTATTTTATATGAAAATAAAAAAATAACTCTTATTTTATAAAATGAATTAAATTTATTATATATTAAATATAATTTTTGATATTCATCCTCTGGGTTTTCTATACTATGAAAAAAACCCTATTATATGTATAAAATTATATTTTCCCAAAAAGATAATTTTCCCTCTTAAATTTTCCCAAAAAGATAATTTTTCCTATTAATTTTTTTAAATCAATATACCAAATTTATCCAAATTTGAATTTTGGGGTTTTTTCTGAAATTTACCAATTTTTGATAAATAGTGAATAATACTGAATTAAATTTAAAACATCCTTCTTTTATATAACTTATAATATTAAATAATATTTTTATGTTTTTAGAAGTAAAATGAGTTCTTTTTTATGTAAATTGATCAAATTTAACTCACTTATGTTTTTTTATAATGAATTTAAATATAAACACTTTATAAACAATTAAACATTCAATTTTCATTAAAACCTAATTTTCGGGTATTGTATGCATGATTAATTTTAAATTAAATTATGAATAATTTATGAATTAAATTTAAAAAAAATGATTCCATATTTTTAATCATAATAATTTATAATTTATAAGAATTTCAATATAATTTTTTACCAAATTTAATAGTGAACATATTTAAAATTAATTATTACGGTTATCGTCAAAATATTTTTACCATGGAGATATAATAAATAGATAAGATTGAAAATGACCTAATATTTTATATTAATTTTATTATATGAGTTTATTTAGACCATTTACATCACATTATCTAACATATGGAAATCTATTCCTACATTACTTTGAAAATAACCAATATAATAAATTAAATAATGAGAAAGACATAAAATGAGAATTCCAAGCGTTTAATATATATAATGCTTTGGGATAATGACAAATACAACCTATATTCAGTAAAAAATTATTTTTTGAAATTTAAATTATTATTTTTAATCATGGTAATTTATTTTTAATTTTTAGATATAAAATATTTTCTTGAAATTCTTATGCCCCATCGATTTAGAGATTATATAATTAAAAAAATGATAATAAAAATGTTAAAAGGGACACTATTTCAATGAATCACTATTTTCCATGAATTTTTTTAACATTTATATAACATTTAAGTGGAATTTAAATTTATTATATTATAATTACCTTGTTTTATTGATATTATTAATATCAATGTAAGTGATAGTGTCAAAATAGACATTAATGAAAACTTATAATAAAAAATGGTTTATTATATGATTAAAAATTCTTTAACATGGATTATTATAATATGAAAATTTTAAAATTTTAAAAATTCAGTATATGTTACATTCAAGGATGATGTTTATTTATAGCTATTTTTACCCCCTAAATAGTAAATACTTTGTTAGAATGACTAAGGTTAAAAAAGAGTTTTTGCACGTCACATGCACTTGTGTTAATATTTCTTTATAAAACACATAAGATTTTCATTTAATCAATAAGATTTAATATTTAAAATACATGTTTCTATATTATATAAAAATATTAATTTTATTTATGTTTTTAAATGATGGATTATATAAATAAAAATACTGGTTAGTGTATTACAAACAAAATTTGAAAAAGTAATTAAAATTAGATATTATGGAACGTGATGTTTAAAAGATGTTTTTTTTTTGTGTCTTTTGTAAGTGTTTATTGACCATAAATTCCCAAAAATCCATTACATTTCAGTTTATTATGCATTTATGGTATGATTTACCTCCCAATAGTGAACAATGATTGTATTAAAATAAAATGCCACTCATTTTCAACTATAAATGGGCACTCAATCTCTTCACTTATTCACACCTATCAACCCACTTTTCGTCACAATCCCTTAATATAATCACGTATAAATTTACCTTAACTCATAATAGGAGACTTATTTTTGTTATAAGTACATCCCAGATAGGATTTAGTGAAATCCTAGTAATGATACATGAAAAGGAGGTAACATTCTCCAATGAGCATTTTTTATTTTTCTTGGTTTTACACCTTCTTCAATTATTTTTAAAACATGAATATACAATAACCAGTATATATTATATTTACATATTTGTTATTGTGTGAATTTAATAACCTAAATCATTTTCTTATTCCACAAAATGGGTTATGAAATCATAATTCTTGTGTGTGCTAGACTACCACCCTGCAAAATGATGTCATTAGTTTTTCCACTACCTCCTCTCATTGTTGTGTATGACGATGGATATAAAGATTATATATGATATTAATATCATAATAATACCAATTTAGTCATTATATCATATATATCCTTTTAAATTCCATGCAATAGGTGACAGAATAATGTCTCTTGTGTGTACAGTGGACTACAGCCTCACGAAGCGATTCATTTTTCACTAACATGTTACATGTAAGATAATAAGGGTAAAGATAAAAATATATGATATATAAATGAATTGTTTTTAATATTAATTAAATATTTATAATTATTCATATACAATGTATCATTTTATTCAAACCTTTTCACATACTGGAAAAAATGATTATGTCATTCTGGGACGTGTGGAATACAACCTTCTCAATGCAATGTGATTCCTTTTTTTCAATAAATCACAATACTGATATATGTAAGTTTATATAAATTAAAATATGTTATTTATGATATTATGATATTTATTTAAAGATAAAATTTTACTTACCATATTTACAAAATGATCACTAAAAAAAGAAAATGTTACTAATGAGAAAGAATGACATATCATATCCCAGATCATAATTTTATATCATTTTTATAACCATATTTCATGATAGATTTTAAAAGTAAAATTTATTTATAAATATGATAATTATTTCATGATTATTATTCTAGATATGTATATATATTGACCTCATTATTACTTTTCCTCCTACCAATGTCATTTATGAAACATAAGCCAAACATTGTCAAAATATACAATTTAAAACTAATTGATTAGGTAAGCATATATAACATGGTGATAAGTGAATAAAATAATTACAAATAATAAATTTTTTATCAATAAATTAAATTATTATATTATGTTTATTATTCCTGAAGATAAAGACACAATTGACAGGTATTGCAGGTGGTATGGTCTTTCCAATATCACTTTTATTTCTTTCAGATATATGCCATATTCCCCAATTGTTTTCTGTTTTGTGGTGTATATTCCTTACATTAATGTATTTTAATATTCTTATAATTAAATTTATATAGATTTAAGAGTTTTATTATCTTTATATAATGGGTTTTATTGTTCCAATGTTACCAAAGTAGTAATGGATTTTGGTCTTGATTTTCCTTCTTTGAGATACATGTTATGTTATACTCCTATCATCTTTTATGAGTTGTATATATTTACCAATTTCCATTTTTTAACATTGTTATAATTATTTTAATTATATAATAAGTTTCATTTAATTATCTTATTTCATGGATATCCTAATCTATTTTTACCTAATTTTTAAGAGTATTAAGTTACAATCTCATCATTGGGCAGGATTGTCTAATATTATTTATCCAATTAAAAAATAGTGTGGTATATCTCTCAAGAAACTCATGGTTTTGATTCACCTTTGGTTATGTACTGATAATAATTTTGATCCCATAATATTACACACTTTTATATTCTCATGATTTGAAAAGTTTTGTTTTATGAAAAATCCTCATTTTAGTTGAAACTCTATTTCTTCTAAAACCATGCGTTAAAAAACGTTCTTCAAAAATGATGTCATATTTTTGAATGACAAAAGGATTTTTTCAAAACCAAATGATTAAATGTTTCTTTAAAAATCCTTCATATGTATCCAAGGTTGTTTTAAAATAATGTTTTTTATAATATTTTATGAAAATTTGTGTTTTACAAAGACATTTTAAAAAGAAAAGTTTATTTTCATCACAAATGTTTTTAATGATCTTTTAATGGTTTTACCATTCATAATTGTAAAAAATATTTAAATTAATTATTCTCCATTGGGGATATTTTTTTATTATTCCATCCTCATCCATTAATTTGATGGATTAATTTTATTTCAAATAGATTGTTATTGAACTTGTTTCTCTTCCACAGCTTATTTATGTTTAAAATAGATTATTATATAACATGTTTCTCTACCATTATTTATTTATTTTTATAGAAAGAAAAAGGGTTGTTTCTTTTAGTTTATGATAAAATATGTACTTTATTCATGTTTCAGTTAAATGAAAATATATTTTATGTGGTTTCCCATAGAGCTTCAGTTGATCATGTTGGAACTTATATGTTGGGATAGCCTAGATAATGTCAGGTGATATTGGTATAGCTTTTACAATGTGGTGGCCTAGATAGAACTATGTGACACTGTTATATATTAAATAATGGATTCACCGAGATAGTGCTCCTATGATTTGGGTAATATACCTTTTCGAGAGAAGTAAGAAGGGGGAGATTAATGTGGGGTTTCTTATATTGATTTGACTGGACTCCAGTTATTTTCGACATGGGTTTAACATGATTTATAAAGTAAAATCTTCTTAGATACCAACATGTTTTTTAATTCTTCTTATGTGTGTATAATGTTTCTTATGATTAATATTTATATCTCATGCATAATTATTATTGATTATGATTACTCTTTCCTTTGTCATGTTTTCATATCAGATGATCTAGGTATTTTCTCGGTATGATAACTTCTATGATTATCGCACTCACTCTGATTATTTCATTATACCATTATGAATTTCTTATACCCATTGAAGAAATTCAATTATTGATTCTTATTTTCACTCCAACAGGGAATTTGGGAGAACCCTTCTCATGTTTCTATTTCCCTAGTATTCCATTAAAAGATGTTGAATGAATTTTGTCTTCAAGGTATTAATATATATGATGATTATTACTTAATGTTAAATAAGAAAATATTAACTATGTGGTGAAAATGATCATTTAAATACATGGGTATTGTTTTTGTATAAATTTTTCCAAATTTAATAAAACATTCAACATAAATGGTCCCGATGAATATAAGAGGTCATGTATTGGCTTTTTATATTTTATTTTATTGATGAATTTTTTTCTCCTCCATCGGTATCAAATCTAGAAATGTATGGTTTATAATTTTACTACTAAATCACGATGTCTTGATTTTAGGTTTTTATAGTAGTCATCAGAGAAAAGGTTTATATAAGTAAAGAGATTATTATTTTTTTCATTTTAGGTTATATTAATTTTTATGGATACCATCATTTGTCTATATATTAATTTTTATCATAGGTTCAATGTATTAGACAACCTATTTTAGGGATTTGAGTAGTAATAAACTGAAGTTATTAATTAGAATTTTAGAGATTTTTTTGTTTGTTTTACATATAACCCATGTGATCAACATGATGTTTTATTTAGAGAGGAATTAATTTTTCCTATTTAAATAAAAAAATAGACAACATGATGGCCAGGTAACAAAATATATTATCTGGAATGGCCTGAGGGATTGAAACCACATCCAATGTGAGACAAGGGTGTAGCTCCTACCATATTCCTACATGATTCCTTGGTTAGTATGACATTTTTATAAGTGAATATTATGTTTATTTTGGAATACTATATAATTATATTTGAGGAATAATGTTTTATTTTTCTAGGAATAATAAATTACAAAATCAATATATTCTGTAGGATTAAAATATAGGTAGGAAATTTTAGAATAATTTTAATGATAGTTACTTATTGGATGATTTGGTTTCAAAATTGGGTATTACTGTTTGTAAATTAATATTTGAAGGATTCTTTTTAAAATTTTCTTACAATTTTATAAACATTTTTGTTTCGGTAAATTTCCAAATATAGGAGGACAATATTGTTATGCTCTTGGGTACTATGCGGTCCTTTAAAAATTTATTTTTGTGCTTTAGGCATGTAAAATCCATCATGAATATACATTTTTGGGAGAAAAATATTTGACTGTTATTGACATTTATTTAAGGATAAAATTACACTAAAAATAATTATATTAATATATTATATTAATATTGATGGTAAGATAATTCTTAAACACTTGGAAAAGGATTTGAAAATAAAAATATATCCTGGAGTCTTCAATTCTAATGAATCAATGGCCTTTTCAATCATCAAAGGTTTATGGTTTTGAGACCAATAACATTTCATTGATCATTCATTTTATTATGATCAATGAACATAATCACTATCAGAAATTATTTATGATTTTATTCCATTCCCAACTATATTATCCAATTTTGAAACTCATTTATATGTCAATACATATAAACACTTTGACTACTCTTCCCTCTTATTAAGAGGATGTTTTATTGGCCATTTTTACAATATTGGTTTAATAATATTATTGTCAAATCTCACTCCTTTGATTTCAAATACAAAGATCAATATTCAAGTATATAATTTATTAAATGGGGTAAAATGTTACACCATAAAATTTTAAAATAATAAAATTATATTTGATAAAATAAAAAAATAAAGTAAATGTTTGGGTTGAGTAATACACAATTTTGATTTTAGATTTTGTTGAATGAAAAACTAAGTTTAACCAAAACACATTTTTATTATTATTTAATATGATAATTATTAATAAGTCATTGGAATTTTGGATTTGAATAGGATTAAATAAATTAACAAAATATGGTTTAATCATGGGTATATAATGAATTATCTAGGGATTAATTTATTAAAATGAAAAATAAAAATATTTTCAAATTAAAACGAAATAGTTTTCTAAAAACTATTTTAATTGGCACAAGTTTGTTTTAAATAATAAATTAAACAAATAAATATTTTTGGATTTTATTAATATAATATATTAAATATTCAGTCTAATTTTTTTCTTTCATCCATAGTATTTTCTAAAAAAAATTATAGATAAATCCAATTTCATGCTCAAAAATGATTTTTTCCAAAAATCAATTTTGCCTCATTTTTATGGAAAAATTATTTTAGAAATGTTTTTGACAATATTTTAAAATTTATTTGAAAAAATAAACTATTATTTTGAAATCATAATAATAAAAATATATTATGGTGATTTTTTTTGTTTTTTCTAAATATATTTATATTTTGATGAATAGTAAAAAATACTGAACTTTAATTAAAAACTGGAATTTGGTATAAGTAATTCAAAATGATAATTAATATTTTTATTTGGTTTTAAATAAAAATTATTTAATTTTGGTATAAATTAATCAAATTTCTTTATTTTAAATATTTTACAAATTGAATCTGATATAAAATCCTTGTAAAATTTTCAATGTTTTTCACATTAAAAATAGGTTTTCTCTTCGCATATGTGGGATTAATTGTAAATTATATTTCACAATTTTATTGAATTTAATTTTTAAAAATGCATTAAATACTAGAAATAAAAATAATTTCTAATTTATAATAATTTAAACTTAGTTATCCACCAAAATGAATAGTAAAAATTAATTACCAGGGATAAGTTAAAAACAAATTTACCAAGGATTCAAAATAAATAGATAAGATTGAAAATGAACTAAAATATTATATTAATTTTAATTTATGAGATTATTTAGACATTTATATCATATTATATATCATATGTAAATTTATTTCCACATTCCCTTGAAACTGACCTGTATACAGAGTTAGATAAAGTAAAATGACAAAAACGGAACCGCACATGATTTTAATGTCTATAATGCTTTGGTATGTGGACAAATACATCCAATTTTAGGTTATAAATACTTATTTGAAAGATGAATTATTATTTATTATGATTTTAATTTATTCTTAGTTTTTACAGAAAAAATAATTACATTAAATTCTTATGAAATGTTGATGTATTAATTATTTAATAAAAAATAAATTAAAATATATGATATTAAAAATGGGTAATGTAGAATTATTTTAAGGAATCATTTTGTTCCATGAATTATTTTATATAACAATAAAATATATAGGAATTTTTTATATATTATATTTGATTTTATTAATTTTATTTATTTTAATAACATTAATGTAAATAAATATTCTAAAAATTGAAATTAATTATATTTTGCAATAAATATTTTTTTATTAATTTATATAAATTTACATAAAGTCCTATATTATAAAAATTTATTTTGTAATTTTTTATAAATTTCATATATGTTTCATTAATGGATCATTTGTTTTCTTATACCAAATTTGTTTTTCCTTAAATAGTAAAAAACATTAGCACAGTTAAGTTAAAAATGTTGTTTTTACATGTTACATGCACTTGTGTTAAAATAAATATTCAAATAAATAGGATTTTTAATTCATAAATTATATTTAATATTTTGAATCATTGTGTCTAAATTATATTATAATATTAATTTTATTTATGGACAAATATGATGAATTTCAAAGACAAAAATATGAGTTATCGTATTAAAAACTAAATTGTTAAAAGTAAGGAATCATAGATGTTAAGGAACATCATGTTTCAAAAATGTGTTTTCTTATTGGGTAAGTGCTTATAGACCATAATTATCCTCCAATATAATATTTTGAAATTTAGGAGAAACATTAGGTAATATTATCCTCCAAACAATGAATAATTTTGGATATTTACAATGACAACACTCCTCCTCAAACAAAAAAGGGCACTCACTCCCCAAGCTTCTTCACACCTCACATGACATTTTGATAGAGAAAACCCTACCAAAATCACTTCAAAATTACCATACCAAAATCTTATAAGCCTTATTTTTGTAATAAATTAACCCTAAGAATGATTTATTGAAAACCTAAGGGGATACCTGAAGAAAATAGAATGACATTCCATGAGTTTTTTATCTTATTTCTTTCTGTCCCAACATAAATTATTATTAAATCATGATTCTATAATAGATCTATTATCCTTCAAATAATGTTATATTAAAATTTTAATTGATTAACCAATATAATTTATCCCTTCTATAAAATGGGTTATGAAATCATCATTCATTTGAATACAGGACTGCCAACTTTTGAAATGATGTTATTTGTATTTACATTACCACCTCACACATATGGGTATTATGATGGATCTAAAGTATATATGTAATATTTATAACATATTAATTCCTCTGGAGTCATTATATTATATATATAATTTGTTAATATTCCTGAAATATTTATAATTATGTAAATGTAATGTATTATTTTATTTGATACCTTTTCACACACTAAAAAAATGATAACTTCATTCAGGGATGTGTGGACTATCACCTCCTCGAATGGAAGTGATTCCTTTTCTCATTACCATTATATAGTAATGATATATATATATAATATGCTATTTACAATTTTTTTATCATTTTGGAAAGTTAAAATGATACTTACCCTCATTTCATAATGATCATTGAGAAAATGAAAATGCTTCTACTGTTTGTGAACAACATACTGTCTCCGTGATCATAATGTTGTTTAATTTTTCATAACCATATTTCATGATTGATTTTAATGTTATAATTGATTTTTAATTATGATAATTATTTAATTATTACTATTCTATATTTTCGTATATAATGCTCTCTTTAACAATAGTCAACCTACCAATGTCATTTTAAACACATAAGAATATTATGGTCAATACATCTAACAAAAATCTAATTTCGTAAGTAATAATACATTACAAGGTAATTTTTGAAATAAAAGTAATAATAAACATGAACAAAATTCAAGGAATTAAATAATTAATATTTTTTATTATTTATGAATATAAGGAGAAAAATGACAAGATATGCACAATATAAGAGTTTTATCTTCTCACATTTTGGTGAGATATATTTCATTTTCCCCACATTGATTATATGTGGTGTATATGAATCCCAATAATTTATTTCATTGTTATTATCCATAAATTTATTGGTTTTTAAACATTTTATGATCTCAATTTCATGGGGTTTATCATTTCATATTTTTAAAAGTGGTAATGAATTTCTATCTCAATTTTCTTTCATTGAGACGCATGTCATATTATATACTATTCTTATTTCATGAGATATATATACTAACATATTGGAATTTTATATCATTAATATCCATATTTTCATGATATTATTAGTTTCATGATATTATATAATTACATTGGTATTTTGATTAGATGTTACCAAAGTAGTGAGAGTTTTATGTTACAATTTCATCATTTATCCGGATTGTTTATGATTATGCTAACAATTATAAAATATTGTTGTCAATCGCTTAATAAAATTATTTTATTTATTCATATATTATTATTTATAAATAATAAATATTATAATTTCATTTTCCTTACTTTATGTACTTAAGATTTCAAAATAATTTTTCCATGAAAAATCCACTTTTTTTATTAAAAAAACATTTTCCTCCATTACCATGTTTTAAAAGAGATTGTTTTCAGAAATATAATAATTTTTTTTTATAAAATAGAAAAAGATATTTTAATCGAGAAATTTTTCAAATAATTTACAATTATTCATTCATAATTTTCCAAGGTTGTTTTTAATGAAAATGACTATTGAAACATTTTATTAATTTATATGTTTTGAAATGTTATTTCGAAATGAAAAAGTCTATTTTCATTTAAAATGGTTCTAATGATATTTTAAGGGGATTTAAATTCATCAATTAAAACATTGCATGTTATTAAATATTCTTCATTAGGGATTTTTTTAATGATACCATACTCATTATATCTCTGAATGGATTAATACTGTTTCACAGATAATATTGTCGAACTTGTTTCTCTTCCACATGATAATCATGTTTCGAAGAGATTGTTATGGAACCCATTTCTTTTACACGTTTTAATCATTTTATGGAAGTAATAATGTTTTTTTAATATGTTTTTATAATTAAATATGTACTTAATTCATTTTTTTCGTTATAAATTATATATGATAGGGTGGACAAGGTTGTGGTGCGTGAGATCATTAAACTTATATGATAGGGAGGCCCAGATAGCACCGGGTGTGCCCGTCATAGCATATAGAATGGGAAGTCCTAGAAATATATCTAATTATTTGGGTAAATTGACTTTTATAGAGTTAATATAAAAAGTAATTTATAAATTGGGTTATCTAATTCATTAGAGTAGGCTCTAGTTATTTCTGACATGGATTTATGATGGGTTACAAAGAAAAATGTTCTATGACACTAACATGTTATTATGATGCTTTTTAAAGGTTTATAATTTTTTTTATGATCATGATTATTGATTCATGATTATTTATTGTAATTAATCATCCATTTTCTATGTTTTCATATTATATAATCCATGTATTATTGGTAATGAGTTCTTTTATGATTCTCTTATGCACTCTTATTATCTCATTTAACCCATATACTCTTATTATAATCATTTATTACATTCAATTTATAATTATAATGTTTAAATTTATGGATAATTTAATCTCATCCTTCTTATGTATAATTTTCGATAAGATATAATGAAATTATTTTGAATTAATTATTTATATAAGGAATCCATACAGATGATGGTGATGACTTAATGGGAAATAAATAAAGATGGGTTTTGTTGGAGAAATTCACATTTAACTACTTTGGTATTTTTATGTCGGAGGTTTTCCTAATTATCCATAACAATAATACTAGAAGGGACTACAAAATTTATGCTATATAACATTTAATTTTTATATAGTATGTTTTCCACGGAAAAACATGATTCACCTTCATCAGTATCAATGCACAAAATATAAGGTTTATAATTTCAGCATTGAATAGGAGAGTTTGATTTTTTGGATATTATAGGGTCTCTATATGTATGTCCATATAATTTATATATAATAAAATATGTAACACCCCAAGCTTCTACGGTACGCTTCTCTTTGAATAATGTGATAGCGTGTGTTGTACGCAACACCGAGTTCTAACACACCATAACCAATCAAACAAGCCGTTATGAATAGTAATACCTACCTTTTCAAATTATATATATTTTATATTTTAAAATGGACTTCATTTTTGGATTTGGAATATCGAATTTAGCCTAAGGTGAAATTTTGGTACATTTCGGATAACTTTCATATTTTGATGAATAGTGAAAATTACTAAATTTTAATTAAATACAACTTTTTTAATACAAATAATTAATAGTGATAAATTATGAATTTGAGTGGTTTTAAAGTATATTTAGAATATATTTTTACCATTTAATATAACTTTGGTCATTGGACATAATTTTACAATTAAACCGAACATAAACAATTGTCAATCTTTTGATAGTTATTATCTCTTAAAAACAAGCTTTTTGTTTTGACAGCGGGAATTAATTTTAAATTAATTTCAGAAACTTCTGTGTTTTGAATTTATAAAAATGGATTCCATATTTGGAATCAGGATGTTCAAATTGTGTAAATAGGTAACTTTTATTTTTAGACATTTTGAATAACTACTGCGGTAAATATTTTATTTACCATGGTTAAGGGTAAATACGGTAAATAAGGGTTAAAATATAATATTATAATAATACTAAATTACCCTAAAACGTGTCCTAGCCTTATTGGTTGATACATGTTCGACCATAGGCATCTTTGGGTCGATTTTGGGACCCCATGGTGCCACTTGTAGGTGATAGGGACACTTTATTTTAATTATGTTAAAATGAATACAAAAATGACACAAGCATATATCTTTTAGAAAAACAATTATTACATAGGGTTATATATGTTGGATTTTAGATTATAAATATTAATTAGAAAGATAAAAATATTTCCTACATAGTGATAGTTCATTTATAATTGTTAGACATTAAATAATTTAATTTATTTATGACACAGTGATGATGAATTAATTACTATAATAGTGAAAAATTAAAATAATTGATATTATAAATACCCAAATAAATATAATATGAAACTTTTAATGAATTAAACTAATTTTCTAGGATAATATAATATATCAGGATTGATTTAATTGACTTTTTTCGAAGTAATCAATCTGTTATGAGTTTCACAAAAATCAACTATTGAATAGTGTCAAAATTGACATAAAAGAGTTCTTAAAACAAATATTATATTATTAATTGATATTAAATTCCTAAAAATCAACGGTTCGGCCAAGAGACTTATATCATGATAGTTTCATCATTAATGGACCACTTGGGGGGTCTCTTGTATGTATATAGTAAGTTTATTAACCATATTATATAAAAATACAAAGAGACATTGAAAAAGTGAAACTAATTAACTTAGAGTTAATACTTAAAGATAAGGTTAATATAAGTACCCAAACCTATATAAATTCTATTGGTTGAGTGGTTTTAGACCTATCCCCACCTTAACCTTTGAATAATCAACTTTGGAGCCATTAGAAACTGAATATGAATTTATTATAAATTAATATTTCTAGCTTTTCCAAAGGTTCCCCTTAACCCTCTTATAAAAGGGAACTCCTCCTTCTCATGTCTTCACACCTTCAAAACCTTTTGGTTCGGCCAAACTCTTCCCAAATACTCTCCCAACTTCCCTCAATACAACCTAGAGGCCTTAGTTCGATCAGAAAGCCAACCTAAGGAGCCCTTTTGATCAAATCAAAAGAAAGAACCCGAAGAAGAGGTAATGTTTTCACCACCCATTTTCAAGTTCCTTTATTCTTCCACTTCTTCTTTCTTTGTTCGTACCATTCTAAAATAATAACTCCATTATCTCACATATACTGTGATGTTATTATAAATATGGTACAACCATATTCAGTATTCTATCCACCCTTTGAATAACATGTCACCATACGTGCGTACATACGACTTACCGTCTCCACGTCGTGGTGTAATTGTTATTCAATATATTATTATTTGGATTGCTATAATAATGATGTGTAACTCATGTAAATAATAAATATAACATGTTAATGATTCTGTATATATGATATACCATCCTTTTATATATTATTTTAATATCAAAAGAATGATATTGTCGCTCGTGCATACGTACGGACTACCGTCTCCACGAACGCGATGAGATTCATTCTCCATCGTATCCATTCAAGTATAATTATCATTTGATGATTTAAAAATGATTTTTAAGGACTTGATATCATTCTGGATATGAATAAGATACAACAAACAAGGCTTATGTAACAAAACATATAAAAGAAAACGAGTAAGTTAACACACGAAACGACGATAATTCTAAGATATTATTGACAAATCAATGTTAAAAGATCATATATGATATCATATTAATATATATGATTCTTTTATAATTTAATAACAATTATTTCACCATTATACAGGAGGTTAACCTACCCCATCCAAGGAAAAGTACAAGGTAAGGGTTATTTCACAATCTCTTCATTATCCGGGGTTGTTTATACGTAATAATCTACTGGGATCTCTTTATCATCCACATCCATGTTTCATAAAAATGTATTTAAAAACATTTTTACTATTTACTAGAATATGTGATAAAGTCATTTATACCCTTTTTGACCTTTATAAGTGGTTTATAAAGGAATCTTTCCATCGTTTTAAAAACAAGGTCCTTTTTAACCTTTTCGACAGAATTAAGGTAAGAATGTTTTTTTTAACTTATACGGCTGGTGCAGCTATTTTCCGCTGTTATAAAATCTTCAAAGCTTCCCTTACAAGCTTATAATAATATATTCAAAGAAAATGTTTTATTTTATATGGATCTTAAATAATTTCAAAATAAAAAGAGATATTTCTTTAAAAAGAATTTTGATTTCATCTATGTCAACATCCTTTGATGGATTTTATGCTTATTTAAAGTTGATTTGTTATGATAAAAAAACTTCTATATTATATTGAAGGTTTTGTGATTTGTTTGACTGTGGATGTTCTATTTTTATACCATTCAGGGTTTATGGTGAATGTATTGACATTTCGTGTGCTAGTTTTCATACGAATGTTTATGTTATGTTTAAACCTTTTCATATGGGAATGCATTGGACTTAATATGTGACGGGTGGAGCCCGCTATAGCTCCTCGATGCATTGGTAGGTCTCATGAGACAAACTAGTGTCTTGGCACAAGGCCTTGACAAAATCGTATTTGTAGTCTTGGTACGAGGCCTTGGCTATGTGGTTATGATAGTCTGGCATTATGCATTCCATCATTATGAAAGTGGTTATTGATTTTGCATGTGATTATTCGATTATTAGAATAACCATGTGAATAAGTAAATGGCATTATTTCATTTTATTTATGCCATACTATGTTAAAAGTTCAAGTTTGAAAGGCTTTTGTTTTAGTTATATACATTGCCTTAAATGTTTATTCTTATTTATGAAAGTTTCCGCTATATTATTATCCTTACTGGGCATTTGAGCTCACCCCTTTTCTATGTTTTATTTTTTCCAGGAAGTGAAGAAGTAAATTATGAATGACCTGTAGGGTTATTATGTGGGGATATGAGTGTGGATTATGGAGACAATATGTTGTTGTAGTAGTTTTTCATTTTATGATGTAATGTAAGACTTATGAATATATCTAGTGTTTCCAAGACTACTAAAAAATCGGTCTTTCGAGATTTGATCTTTCTTGTGATCATGCCAATGTTATGTAATAATGCACCGACTCTGGGTAACTGGGGTCGGGGCGTTACAGTTGGTATCAGAGGCAAAGGAGGTAGGAATGTATCCGATCCTTGGGAACTCTCACATGTGAGCGTTGGACGAAGCATGGCTCTCCGCGCAAGGGCTTCATGAGGAAATGGCTGCCACTAGGGATGGTGGTGTGTCCTGCCCAGGGGGTGTAACCGCCCATGGAGTGCCCTGATAGGTATCAATTATAGTCCACTGGAAGTAATTCCAGACTGTTAAAGTTGGTATCAGAGGAAGTTTAGTACAAACCATGGAAGCTAGATTTATATAAACTCTGATTAGAGCACATAGATTTAAGATGAATTTTGAGGATTAGTATATAAGAACTTCCTAGAATTTTGGTATTGTAGAGATTTTGTGAGTTTTCCGAGCAATACATCCCTGTCTGGATACGAGCAGGTAGAGGCGGCTCTGGAACAGATGTAGCTAGGGGTAAAACCCGAAAACACCGCTTTGAGCTAGACTCGAACGGGAACTGGTGCACGACAACGGGCCTTGCTGCACTCTTGGTTACGACACTCCCGGGGGATATGCTTAGGATAACTCTCATTTTCTTTACAAATCATTATGAAGGGTTTATGAGTATATACTTCCTCAAAGGAGACATTTTTATGATTATGGATTATATCCATAATCTATTTAATTTATGTTATGTGTTTCACAAGTTTGGGATTAGGTATTGTTATTCATAAACTAATCTAGTGTATGAAATTGTTTAGAAATGGCACCCAGTAGAAGGAATGAGGACTCCAAAAATTCACATGATACAAAGAGAAGGAAGGATCATATATTTCATGGTCTTAAGTCATAATTTATAAGAGAAATAGTCTCGCATGTATTATCATCATATGAAGAAATAAGATAATGTGTTTATAAGATAAGTAAAGATTTTACTGAGTCCTATGGATTCGAAGGGAAGCAAGAGAAGAAAAGGATGGAAGTGAGAAAGATGAATAAAGGGAAGAGGGAAAAGAAGAATTTTCCCATATGTGATAACTGTGGAAAGAAACACCCTGGAACTTGCCTGAAAGGAATGGGAGTTTGTTATAAGTGTGGAGGAAAAGGGCACAAAGTACGTGACTGCAAGGGTAAGAAAATGGTTTCAAATGTACAATGCTTCATTTGCAAGGAGTTTTGACACTACGCAAACCTATGTCCCAGTCATCCAACCATGCCGCAAATGATACTATTGGATAATAATCAAGTTATGATACTACCACAAATGAAGAGGAATGATTTGAGTTCTTATGTTGATTATGTCAATTGAGTGTTGTATCAACAATGTACTTGTTATAATAATTATGGAGTATATAAGGATTGTACTGCAGTACTATTTCATTAAGGACTTGAGATTGTGTAGAACAAAGAAAAGTGAATCAATATCAGGATAAAGTTTTGGAAAATATATGGTTGAGAGAATGATAAACCATAATATAGTTCTGATACCAAGGTAGTGATTTTGGAATAATACATGATTGTTTTGGATAAATTATATTGGATGTTCTTGACTACCATGGAACTGATTAATGATTTGTATATTCCATCATTGTTGGGGTTTAAAACATTTTTGGATTGATGAAGTATATCCATTAATCTATATGGAATAAGGGAGCTTGAATGTAATCAATAAGGAATATGGTAATTAAGGATGTTTTAGTGTATTAAAAGAATACATGATGAAGGTATTCATATGCTATTACGGGGTAAAAAGGATCTACATTATGTTTACCTTCCATATAAATGTTGAACTATGAGTTTGGACAGAATTATTTTGGATAGTTCTAGTTGGGATTATTTTGGATTGCCATAAAAGGACAACCCGGAGGTTGGGCGGCAACCCATCGCGTCCGGCAAGGCTGCGAGACTTGAACCCGCAACCGAAGGGCGACAAGGGTGTATCACCTACCACTGGCCCACGAGATGTCCTGGATTAAATAATGTAGTTTTTATTAAAAGATCTTGTAGATGAATTATAAATTAGTTCATTTTGGAACCCTATACGAATAGTTTAAATAGAAGTTTTTTACGTTCTATTATCTTTGAGAGTGAAAGATGATTTTGTGGTAGAAATTTATTAATGAATAAAACTCTAATTATAAAGTATGTATATCTCCTTATGATCTTAGTCAATCTCATAAATAAATTCCTCAACATTATGAAAAGAAACTTAGAACAAAAATTATGTCCTAGATGGTACCTTAAATCATCACTAATTTATGGCTTTGTGATTGTTGGCCTTTTCATAGCCATGTTCTCTACCACTCTCTATCAGATAATTGATGGTTATATTTTTCTTCCATATCCATATTTTCCTACATGGAATCCTAGTATGTGTTATTTTCGGTAATCTTCATACTTTCCACTCTTTATTTTAAATAGAGGCCTCATTAATTCATTTTTCGATGTGGGATTTCAACTAAGATATTTTGAAACGTCAAAAATGTGTTATCCTAATACCCTATGTTTTGTTGAACCGATGGTATTTCAAATCATCATAGATTGATGAATTTAAGGACCTCAATTTTACACTTGTTTGTGATTGATGACCTCAATCACTACCTATAAATATTTACATTTTTCCTCCAATTATATGTCTCTAATTTCCAACAATGTTCTCCTAATCGAGATCATAATTTGGTAGTGACCCTTTGATTTCTCTTTTCCTCATGTTAAGACTAAATTTTAGTAACCCAATTTCCGATGTGGGTTTTCCCACAAATATATTTTCTATTTTCAAACTTTTATTTTCGAAGAACAATTTTAAATTGTTAGGGAACAATTTATTGAAGGAGGGGAGAATGTAACACCCCACGCTTCTACAGTACGCTTCTCTTTGAATAATGTGACAGCGTGTGTTGTACGCAACACCGAGTTCTAACACACCATAACCAATCAAACAAGCCATTATGAATAGTGATACCTAATTTTTGAAATTATATATATTTTATATTTTAAAATGGACTTCATTTTCGGATTCGGAATATCGAATTTAGCCTAAGGTGAAATTTTGGTACATTTCGGATAACTTTCATATTTTGATGAATAGTGAAAATTACTAAATTTTAATTAAAAACAACTTTTTTAATCAAAATAATTAATAGTGATAAATTATGAATTTGAGTGGTTTTAAAGTATATTTAGAATATATTTTTACCATTTAATATAATTTTGGTCATTGGACATAATTTTATAATTAAACTGAACATAAACAACTGTCAATCTTTTGATAGTTATTATCTCTTAAAAACACGCTTTTTGTTTCGACAGCGGGAATTAATTTTAAATTAATTTCTGCCACTTCTGTGTTTTGAATTTAGAAAAATGGATTCCATATTTGGAATCAGGATATTCAAAGTGTGTAAATATGTAACTTTTATTTTTAGACATTTTGAACAATTACTATGGTAAATATTTTATTTACCATGGTTAAGGGTAAATCCGGAAAATAAGGGTTAAAAAAATAATATTATAATAATACTAAATTACCCTAAAACGTGTCCTAGACTTATTGGTTGATACATGTTCGACCATAGGAATCTTTGGGTCGATTTTGGGACCCCATGGTGCCACTTGTAGGTGATAGAGACACTTTATTTTAATTATGTTAAAATGAATACAAAAATGACACAAGCATATATCTTTTAGAAAAACAATTTTTACATAGGGTTATATATGTTGGATTTTAGATTATAAATATTCATTAGAAAGATAAAAAGATTTCCTACATATTGAGAGTTAATTTATAATTTTTATACATTAAATAAGTTAATTTATTTATGACACAGTGATGATGAATTAATTACTATAATAGTGAAAAATTAAAATAATTGATATTATAAATACCCAAATAAATATAATATGAAACTTTTAATGAATTAAACTAATTTTCTAGGATACTATGATATATCAGGATTGATTTAATTGACTTTATTCGAAGTAATCAATCTGTTATGAGTTTCACAAAAAATCAAGTATTGAATAGTGTCAAAATTGACAAAAAGAGTTCTTAAAAAAAATATTATATTATTAATTGATATTAAATTCCTAAAATTCTAAGGTTAGGCCAAGAGACTTATATCATGATAGTTAAATCATTAAGGGACCACTTGGGGGTATCTTGGATGTATATAGTAAGTTTATTAACCATATTATATAAAAATACAAAGAGACATTGTAAAAGTGAAACTAATTAACTTAGAGTTAATACTTAAAGATAAGGTTAATATAAGTACCCAAACCTGTCTAAATTCTATTGGATTAGTGTTTTTCGACCTATCCCCACCTTAAACTTTTAATAATCAACTTTTGAGCCATTATAAACCGAATATGAATTCATTATAAATTAATATTTCTAGCTTTTCCAAAGGTGCCTCTCACCCCTCTTATAAAAGGGCACTCCTCCTTCTCATTTCTTCACACCTTCAAAGCCTTTTGGTTCGTCCAAAATCTGTCAAAATACTCTCCCAACTTCCCTCAATACAACCTGGAGACCTTAGTTTGATCAGAAAGCCAACCTATGGAGCCCTTTTGATCAAATCAAAAGGAAGAACCCGAAGAAGAGGTAATGTTTTCACCACCCCTTTTAAAGTTCCTTTCTTCTTCCACTTCTTCTTTCTTTGTTTTTACCATTATAAAATAATAACTCCATTATCTCACATACACTGTGATGTTATTATAAATATGGTACAACCATATTCAGTATTATATCCACCCTTTGAATAACATGTCACCATACGTGCGTACGTACGGCTTACCGTCTCCACGTCGTGGTGTAATTGTTATTCAATATATTATTATTTGGATGGGTATAATAATGATGTGTAACTCATGTAAATAATAAATATTGCATGTTAATGATTCTATATATATGATATACCATCCTTTTATATATTATTTTAATATCAAAAGAATGATATTGTCGCTCGTGCGTACGTACGGACTACCGTCTCCACGAACGCGATGAGATTCATTCTCCATCGTATCCATTCAAGTATAATTATCATTTGATGATTTAAAAATGATTTTTAAGGACTTGATATCATTCTGGATATGAATAAGATACAACAAACAAGGCTTATGTAACAAAACATATAAAAGAAAACGAGTAAGTTAACACCCGAAACGACGATAATTCTAAGATATTATTAACAAATCAATGTTAAAAGATCATATATGATATCATATTAATATATATGATTCTTGTATAATTTAATAACAATTATTTCACCATTATACAGGAGGTTAACCTACCCCATCCAAGGAAAATTACAAGGTAAGGGTTATTTCACAATCTCTTCATTATCCGAGGTTGTTTATACGTAATAATCTACTAGGATCTCTGTATCATCCACATCCATGTTTCTTAAAAATGTATTTCAAAAAACATTTTTAATATTTACTAGAATATGAGTTAAAGTCATTTATACCCTTTTTGACATTTATAAGTGGTTTATAAAGTAATCTTTCCGTCGTTTTCAAAACAAGGTCCTTTTTAACCTTTTCAACAGAATTAAGGTAAAAATGTTTTTTTAACTTATACGGTGGGTGCGGCTATTTTCCGCTGTTATAAAATCTTCGAAGCTTCCCTTACAAGCTTATAATAATATTTTCAAAGAAAATTTTTTATTTTATATGGATCTTAAATGATTTCAAAATAAAAAGAGATATTTCTTTAAAAATAATTTTGATTTCATCTATGTCAACATCCTTTGATAGATTTTATGCTTATTTAAAGTTGATTTGTTATGATAAAAAAACATCTATATTATATTGAAGGTTTTGTGATTTTTTTGACTGTGGATGTTCTATTTTTATACCATTCAGGGTTTATGGTGAAAGTAATGACATTTCGTGTGCTAGTTTTAATACGAATGTTTATGTTATGTTTAAACCTTTTCATATGGGAATGCATTGGACTTAATATGTGACGGGTGGAGCCCGCTATAGCTCCTCGATGCATCGGTAGGTCTCTTAAGACAAACTAGTGACTTGGCACAAGGCCTTGACAAAATCTTATTTGTAGTCTTGGCACGAGGCCTTGTCTATGTGGTTATGATAATCTGGAATTATGCATTCCATCATTATGAAAGTGGTTATTGATTTTGCATGTGATTATTCGATTAGTAGAATAACCATGTGAATAAGTAAATGGCATTATTTCATTTTATTTATGCCATACTATGTTAAAAGTTCAAGTTTGAAAGGCTTTTGTTTTAGTTATACATTGCCTTAAATTTTTATTCTTATTTATCAAAGTTTCCGCTATATTGTTATCCTTACTGGGCATTTGAGCTCACCCCTTTTCTATGTTTTATTTTTCTCAGGAAGTGAAGAAGTAAATTATGAATGACCTGTAGGGATATTATGTGGGGATATGAGTGTGGATTATGGAGACAATATGTTGTTGTAGTATTTTTTCATTTTATGATGTAATGTAAGACTTATGAATATATCTAGTGTTTCCAAGACTATTAAACCAATTGGTCTTTTGAGATTTGATCTTTCTTGTGATCATGAAAATGTTATGTAATAATGCACCGACTCTAGGTAACTGGGGTCGGGGCGTTAAAAATATGTTCATTATACAAGAGTATTGAATGTGTATGATGGAATTCAAGACATAAACTAATGTATTTTTGTCTGAATTTTTCTTCTATGGGATATTTTTAATGTTATGAACCCATATTATTTTTTATGATATATATGCATCAACATTGACATGAAATATAAGAAATTTATTTATTCTAATTATATTTTAGGTTTAATTTAATTTTATTCCTTCATGTGACTTATGATTCAATGTTACCAATGTGGTTAGGGTTTTACAAATATAGTGTCATCATTTCTCGAGATTATTTATTTTTATGCTTCTGATGATGAAATATTATGGTACCTATCTTAAAGAACTCTTGAATTTTATTCTCCACTGTTTAGTTCATGAAATTTCAGTATTTTAATTAATTTTACTCCAATAATGTACTCATGATACAAAAATAATTTATTTAAGGAATATCAGCATCATTTTTATCTTATATCGAAAACCCTTCTTCCTTCATACACATGATTTCTAAAAATTTTTAAAAAACATTAACATTAAATAAAGGAATTATTAAAAACCTTTTATCAATTTTTTTCCTTATTACAATGGTTTTTCAAATTATTCTTTATGTGGTTTTCCAAACAAGGCATGTTTCACTTTTACTGAAAATGTGAAATAAATCTTTGTTTTAAAGTGTATGACATAATATTTATTTTATGTCATCAAAACCAATCATTTTTTAATGATTACATTATAATTTGACACGCATATTTTCTTTGAAAATAATTTGCAATGTATTTTATAGATCTAAAAAGACAATTTCCTTCAATTTTTACTTTTTCCTTAGTAAATGTTTTGAATGGTTTTTAAATAATACCTTATATGTTTCCAATTATATTATCTAATAAATGGGTTTACATAATATTTTATATTTTTTAAAATGTGATTTTCTATGAAGGGATATTTTTTAAGAGTACATTTAAAAAAAATTTAAATATTCCATTATAAGTTTCCATAGTTATTTTCATTGAAATTGATTTGAAAAATGTTTTATAAAATAAGATGTTTATTTCATATTGGAAGGAATATTTTCATCAAGAAGTGTTCCATGTGATGTTCTATTGGAAATAATTTTTCATCTAAAAATAAATCCTTTTATGTTACTTAATATTACTGGGGATATGATCCAATGTTACCAACTTTATTATTTCTCGGGGTTATTTTTGTTTATGGGTTCAAGATGTTTATAAACCAATTTCTTTTCCATAGGTTTATGCAATGATGAAATTTTTTATATATCCAATTTCATTTAATGGGTTACGATATGATAGATGTTTTTTTATTCCCAAAACTTTTCATGGGTCTTGATATCATGAATTTTTTATGATCTTGGAAGACATGTATGTATGAATTTAATTTTTTTATGGGTGAGATATATATCACCCTCTAATTAATTGGTTAATGATTATTGTTCTATGATATCATAGGGTACAAAAGAAGTAGTCACAATCCTGAAAAGAGTGCACACAAAATGTTAACAAAAGCCTAAATTAGGTATATTAATAGTTACTCTAGTCCTTATAAGTTTTGAATGTCTTGGTGGGTGGATTTTATATATGGTTTCCTAGGATTATTTTTTTTTACAAAACAATATTTATTATTAAAAATATATGATATTATTCCCAATTGTTTTATTATTTTATTATTAATATCTTATAAACCATAAATATTTAATCCATTACTAAATATTGTGATCTATGGTATGCAGGGTAAAATTTTCCAAATGTTATTCTCATCCTTGGATACCCTTATGCTCATTTAATATTGATATTTCTCTTTTTTACCCTTACATAGAATCTTATATCACACTTTATTATATTTCATTTCCCCAAGTTATGAAGAAATCTATTATGAATGAACAATTCTAACCAGGTAACCGGTTATGAATAACTTAGTGGGACATGACGTATATAACTTATGGATCAACATTGTTTATGTTTCCATGAATTTAATGGATATAAACCTAATTTTTTTAGATTGAATCATTATGTCTTGAAATGGGTGTCCATATAATAAGATGTAATATTTATATATAAAAGTTTTTGATATTTAAATATTTCTTGAAACCTTGAGCTCAACCACATCATCAACAATCACTACACTAGAAAAAGTAAAATAGATTAATAGAAAGACAAAATCATACATGGAATTCAACTATCAACTAAAATCGAAAAAATATCCATCGAAGCAATGACTCAGGGCCAACAAAACTAAGTCCAAACTAACACACAATCTCTCAATGACAAATGAGTTGCGATAGATTAATAATAAATGTTGAAAAATTCACCTCAGATCACGAAATGATAAATCTCTTGAAAACTAGGGCCAATAAAAACACAAGGGTGATCAAAAGGTCTCTAAGGATGTCTTCCAAGTAACATAAATATTAAGGAATCTGATGGACTATGGAACTAATTGGATAAAATTCTAAATTTTTAATAAAACTGGAAATTTAACCTAACTTTACGTGGTAGGGTTATGTTGGGAAAAATTTGGAAAATACAGGTAATGATCCTCTAAAACAAATATAAAACACAACCAAAGCCCCACAATGTGGTGACACTAAAAATTATGACATATACTCATATTTTAAATTAAAACTTCACCCAAGGACTCAACCTGGTGCATAAATATCATGGAATATCCCCAAATTTATGACATATACTCATATTTTAATATAAAACTCCACCCAAGGACTCAACCATTCATGGAGTGAAACTCCATGAAGAAAAACCACCCACCGCCAGATATCTGTATATAATGCGACATCCATGGCCTTACCACCACTCCTCTCTTCAAACCAAATTCTCATCTTGAACTAAACCTGTTAATATCAATCCTTTTTTATACCTCAAGTGCAATGAATATGAAATTTAACTGGATGTAATGTTATAATATATTTTACTTTTAAACAAAAAAAATTATGACTAAAAAAATCATGATTCCAGATATATAATATATACTTGAAAAGTTAGAAATAGAGTTTAGTGATAATGTATCATCAAGAAACATATGGATAATAAGAAATATAGATTTATTTAAATGTAAATAATAATAATTGAATTTATATTAATGTTAATATAGTAGAAAATATAAATAATTATTTAGAAAAAAATTTTAATGATTGTCTTGTGAATTTTCTCAGTTAATAAATTTTTTTAATAAAAATTGAATGAATTATTAAAATTTGAAATTTAATATTAGAAAAAAATGATGTATCTACAATATTAACAACCCAGAAAAATTACGTCAGAAATATACCCAAAACATATTAACTTTAAGCTATGAATTTGAGTTGAACATTGAAATATTAATAACTTGATATTATGTGGAATAATGCAGATAAATTTTAAAAACTCATATATTGGATATTATAATACTACCAATAGGTTTTTACTCAATATGTTCATAACATCATAAGTCAATGTATTCATTTAATCTATCATTGATACTTGGTTATTGGATGGTTAACAATAATCATAGAGTATTTAAATTTATTATTTTACTTATCAATGTTGTTCAATAGTTTTTTGAATCAAAAATTAAAAAAAAGGTCACATATTTTTAACAACAATAAATAAAACAATTATTTTAAAACTTGTAAAACTAGTAGCTCTCTTGTATAAAATGGTAAATTTCTATTTGAACATTATTTACTTATATATTTTATTGGTATGGAGAGACGTGCAAGTCATCCTTTTATTTATATGGTAATAGGTCTGATAAAAATTTTATAATGGCAAGTTAAAATATATAATAATTTATTAAAAAAATAATAATTGTAAGAAAAGTAAATTATCAAATACATTTCAAGTGTTCCATTCACCTCACTTATAAAAGGAATTTCAAGTGTTCCATTCGCATCAATTATAAAAGGCGACCCTCTTTCCTCTCTTCATCACAAATTCAAACATAACGGGTTATGAACATACATACCAAAATCACATCCAAAATACAATACGATCATCCTAAATTCCTTATTTTTTTATAAATCCAAACTAGGAAGGATTTTGTTGTAATCATAATGAGGATGCATGAAGAATAGGTAATGTTCATCAAAGAGGTTTTTTATTTTATTTTTTACTCCAAATGCATTAATTATATTATTACCAAGATGACATAAAACCCTCAATATATTATATATATAATTATTTGTTAGTTTTTTAAGTTAATAACTTAATACCAACTCCACATCCATAAAATAGGTTATAAAATCATCATTTGTGCGTTGAGTAGACTACCTCCTCCCAAACTGATGCCATTCTTTTTTTCCGTTAACACTTATCACAGTGGGTTATAATTATGGATTAGATGTTTATATATGATATTTATGAAATTATTAAACTTCTTGAGTTCTTATATCATACATACCTTCATGCTATCCTTTTTGTTGGAATAGGACAATGTCGCTCATGTGTATGGAAGACTACCTCCTTGTGAAGTGATGCGATACATTAACACATTACATGGAAGGTAATAGAGATGGGTTTTATAAAAATACAAGATATATATAAAATAAAAATTATTCAATAACAATAATATTTTATTTAATTTTCCTCATTTCAATCCATTCAGAAAATTGAAATAGTGTTCATGCATACGTACAACCTTTCATCTCTATCAACGGTATATTTTGTATTCTATATCTGTAGAGACCCGTAGCTTGACGTACATGGACATTACATTACATTTTTGGAATACTTAGTACATAACAAAAACACACACTAAAGGATCGTAATAGTTTAGTGTCTTTGGAAACTCGGAACGTAATCTTCTAATCGTGGTGAAAGTTCTTCAATATCTCCCATAAAGGTCATCCCTTTTTTTACCTAAAACCATTCTTTATATCCTGGGGAAAAGAAAACATAAAAGGGTGAGCTCAAATGCTCAGTAAGGGTATACAAAAGAAATAAAAATCATATCATATCTTTTTGAAAATTATAACCTGCAAAAGAGATCATAATATCTTAACATGGAACAAATCATAGAAGTGAAAATGAGATCACCATAATCATAACATGAAACCTGAAACTTTGTGGCATGCACACATAATCATGGAAAATCATTTCTTGTTAGTCATGACTCATTGCCAAGACTATCTTAGTGGACAATGTCCCTTTCTGAATCGAGTAACCCTCGTTTCAGTCCTGTTTCACTGAACCGGTATAACCTACCATTTCAGCCATGTCTATCTCATGAGATATAAAATCTTTACCCAATGCATTGGAGGGAGATATAGGTCCCACCCATCTTATAATGAATCCTTTCTTATGTGTTCCACATAATCATAAACCATACATCATAGCGTAACCCATGTAATAAAAATGGGATTCTTAAACAACATGACATCATAAAACCATTCATATAAGATAAAGGAATTCATAAACATAATTCCATCACAACATAGTCAAATCAATGTAAAAATATGGATAGAAACAGAACCCTTTATTATCTTATATGGAAAATAATTTTGATAATACACTTGAATTGAATTCTTGAGGAAAATATCCTTTCTTCTTCAAAATGAATTTCTTTTCAGAAAACATCATGCAATTTTAAAAGAAAGAGATTTTATTGAAAATAGTCATGAAATCTTCTAGAGGAAGCTTCATGAAAATAATGCTTTATAAAACAGTAAAAATACGTTCGTGCCGTATAAGTTAAAAAAAACATTCTTCGTACTTTTGTCGGAAAAGTCAAAAAGTACCTCGTACGAAAAACGACAAAAGATTCCTTTCATTTCTTTTACTAAAAACTTCCCGAAGGGTAAAAATGGATTTAAAAAATTGTAGGTGGATGGAAATAATATTACATATTTATGAAACATGGATGTGTATGATAAAATACACCCCAGTAAATACTTACGAATAAACAATCTCGGATAAAAATGAGATTGTGATATTTCCCTTACCTTAGGTCCGACTTGCTTTGTAAGTGTCTGAACCTCCTGTATAATGATTTAAATCATGTTATTGACTTATTACAGAATCATATTCATTGTTATGATATCATATATGGTTCACTTATGACATTATATTACCCGTTCTTTTGTAAATTCCATGTTAAAGAAGCGTTTTGGGTAAAATCGTTTCATTTATCGTAGGTGTTTTGACTTGTTGTTCTTGACATAGTTATTACTTATATCATGATTTACTTACATCCAGAATATAAAATATGATTTATATATCATATATATTCAGTATATATATATATATAATAGGTAGATAAATAAAATGAAAAACACCGTTCATGGAGACGGTAGTCCGTACGTACGCATGAACGCTGTTTTCCTTTCCTTATTGTCTTGAAATGGAAGTAAGTAGATGACATACATATGTATATATATACATAAATCCAGTAGCTTTATAATGTCATATATTTCATTATTATTTCTTATATATACTTTATAATCATTCTTAAATGGTTAACATGGAGAATGAATCTCATCGCGTCGTGGAGACGGTAGTCTGTACGTACGCACGAGCGATGATATAATTTCTATAAATATTGAATTGAATTGGAGTGGATTATACAATATATCAGAATCAATATTATGTTTTAATAACTATGTATAGTTATTCTTTACACCATTATACCCATCCATGTAAGGTGGTGGTGGAAAATAGATTACACCACGGCGTGGAGACGGTATTCCGTACGTACGCACGCGCGGTGATTTCTTTTTCCGTAGGATGGATAGATGGTGAAATAGGGTTGTTTCATACTTATAATAACATATCAGTATATGAGTGATACTGATGTTATTACTTCATAATGAAACAACCTAAGAAGAAGAAGTGGAAGAAGAAATAAAGATGAAAGAATTGGTAACGGTAATTACCTCTTCTTTGAAGTGCCTCTTTGAGACCTCCTCTTAGGGCACTAGAATTGGTCTTTGAGGAAGACCAGAACCTCTAGGATGTTTCTAGGGAAGTGGAGAATAGATTTTGGCAGGGTTTGGCCGAGCTTGAGTGCTCAAATTGGTGTGAGGAGGAGGGGGAGGAGGTGTCCTTTTATAGGGGAGGAGAGGGGCACCTTAGGAATATCTCAAAATATTATTTTATATTAAAGTCAAAATCGGTCTATAATGGTTCCAAAGGGTCTTATTTCGAAGCTAAAGTGGGGATGGGTCGAAATCCTATCATCCAATATAATTTTGACAAGTTTAAGATATTATTTTAACCTTATCAATTAGATTTAACTCTAAGTTAAATAATTTACCTTTTACCATGTCTTTTTGTTTTCTTTCACTATATGGTTAATACACTTACTATAACATGCCAAACGAACCCCAAATTGTTTATTATTAATATATATATATCCTTATCTAAGTAATTTGGCCGAACCTTAGATTTTTAGGAATAAAATAACAATTAATAATATAATATTTCATTTAAAAACTATTTTGTGTCAATTTTGACACTATTTGATATATGATTTTTGTGAAAGTCATAACAGAATTAAATGTTCGAATCAAGTTAATTACATCAACATTAATATATCATAGTAACCTAGAAAATTATTTTAATTCATAAAAATTATCAAATTACATTTATTTTGGTGTTTATAACATCAATTATGTCAATATTTCATTAATAAGATAATTACTGCATCATCATTGTGTCATAAATAAATTAAATTTTTTAAAGTCTAAAAATTACAAATAAAATACCATTAGGTAGGAAATCTTTTTATCTTTCTAATGAATATTTATAATCTAAAATCCAACATATATAACCCTATGTAACAATTGTTTTGCTAAAAGATATATGCTTGTGTCAATTTTTGTATTCATTTTAACTTAATTATAATAAAGTGTCATTATCACTTACAAGTGGATCCATAGGGTCCCAAAATCGACCCAAAGATGCCCATGGTCGACCATGTATCAACCAATGGGGTTAAGACACGTTTTAGGGTAATTTAAAATTATTATAATATTATTTGTTAACCCTTATTTACCGGATTTACCCTTAACCATGGTAAATAAAATATTTACCGCAGTAATTATTCAAAATGTCTAAAAATAAAAGTTATCTATTTACACAATTTGAACATACTGATTCCAAATATGGAATCCATTTTTCTAAATTCAAAACACAGAAGTGGCAGAAATTAATTTAAAATTAATTCCCGCTGTCAAAACAAAAAGCGTGTTTTTAAGAGATAATAACTATCAAAAGATTGACACTTGTTTATGTTCGGTTTAATTGTAAAATTGTGTCCAATGACCAAAATTATATTAAGTGGTAAAAATATATTCTAAATATACTTTAAAACCATTCAATATTATAATTTATCCACATAAGATATTACGATGAAAAAAGTTGTTTTTAATTAAAATATAGCATGTTTTTACTATTCATTAAAATATGATGGTTATCGGAAAAATATCAAAAATTTATCTAATGTAAATTTTTACATCCTGATTCAAAATAAGAATATTATTTTGTCAAATTGAACATATAAACATGTCAAAAACTATATTTAAGGTGGGTGCGCCATCAAAAGGCGGTAAAACTGCATTTTTTGAAAAATACTTATTTTACCCGAAAAATTTATTTTGTTCTTATACCATGTTCTAGAAATGTGTAAGATGAATAATAATGTTATAAAATTCAAAATTTAGTTAATACTATTCATAACGGCTAGTTCATGACAATATTATAATAATATAACATTGTTTACTAAAACCCGGTATTGCGTACAACACACGCTATCGAGGAAGGTTGCGATTGCGTGTAATGCAAGCCAAGTCAGGGTTGCGTGTTGTGAAAGAATCCTTCATTGTTTCATATAACAGAATCCAACCATATTTCATTTATACATTTAATATATATATATATATATATACTCAATGTTGCGTAGAATAACTATTATCAAAATTGTGTGTAACACGATCCAAGAATAGTGTTGCGTATACTGCAAGCTAATACGGTGTTGCGTATAGCGCAAGGTAATCTTGGTGTAGAATACAACACAAGACATTAATGAAATTAAAAGAATAATTTTCATAAAATCTCGGGCTGTTACATTCTATCCCCCTTAAAATGAATTTCGCCCTCGAAATTCATCAGGGTTATAAATGGTTTACTATTCGAAAGTTTCTTTAATAGAAACCCACATCGTAAAAAAGGAATATCAAAACTTATCCTTAAAAACTAAAGTATAAAACATAATGGTTACCCAAGTTAACTAATCACTGGGTATCCACATAGGTGAAAATATGGATATGGAAGAGAAATCTAACCATCATGTTCTGATGGAGAGTGATAGAGAACATGGCTATGGAAAAGCCAGCAATCACAAAGCCATAAATTTGTGACGATCTAGGGTACCATTTGATTCATCGGATATAAGGGCACTAGGACAACATTTTTGGTTTTCAATATCATTTCCCTAAAGTTGATGAAATTGGAATTAGAAGAAATACTTTCGTGATTTTGGTATAGTCTCACTATTTGTCATTCTTTGGACAATTTCTACTTCATCTCTTAAATAGATGAAGTTGAATTTGTTATTCGTGATGTGTTAGCAGATCATGTGATAGAATGACAGGTCATTCCATCTGTCTCAAACAAAAGGTTATCAAAACTTATATACATAAGTCGATCTATAGTGAGATTAATCATATATGGTTCCTAAAATGGACTCATACTTCATATATCATACTGCTTAATATAATAAAACTAGTTTCTACTAAACAGGGACTTCCTGTAGGTCAGTGGTAGGCGATAAAGGCCAGTCGCACTTCGGTTGTGGGTTCGATTCCCACAGCCTTGTCCGAAGCGATGGGCTGTCGCCCGTCCTGCAGGTTGTCCTTTTTCTAAAACTACATTACTATAACATCACATAAATAATATCAAAAGAAGTTCTATACTTAAACAATACTAACTTATGGTTAACATAATCCATTACAATCTTTAGGAATATCTAAAATACTTCGATCCAAGCTCATAGTAAAAAGAAAATGATTACTTGAAATGTCGTCAACCAAGCATGTGAATACCATCATTTATCCCCCATATATCTTGTTGGTCACATTCCAAACATTCAAAGTCCTTAATCATGTATTCTCTTGAATACCCATTGAACCTTATTGAAAACAAGAATTCTATTAAAAGTTAACTCTTTCCACATACCAAAATCCTCAAAATTCTATATACTAACACCATGATATCACTTAGTCCTTATATCAATCATGAGCTCATGAATACAATCAAACATCTCATTATCTTATTATCCTTTCATTATGCACTTATCATCTACCTTCCAAAAGTATCTGAATAACCTTTCATGGTTACTGGTAACATTAATCAGACAACAATGTAACAATCCTTACATGTCTATTTATTCCATAGTACCATGAGATTACTTATACAACATTACACATGATAAACATGTAATCATTCCACTACATTCGTAAACCATTAACCGAGCTTGAACAATTCTTTCATCTCACATATCATTTGTAGTCTCGTCATCATCATCCACATAAATACTATCCATATGGCCATACTGATTCTCTTCATGAGTCTTTCCCTTAGGACATTGGTTTGCATAATGCCCATACATTCAACATTTAAAACACTTAACCATTTTTGATGTCGTAGTAATACCATTATCCTCATCCATGGTGTTAACTGAACCTTTTCCTTTGCACTTACTTGCTTTGTGTCCTTCTTTTCCACACCCAAAGCATATTCCAGTTCCCTTGAAACATTCTCCTTGATGCCTCTTCTCACATGATTTACATAGGGGAAATTGAACTTTCTTTCCTCTATGATCATCATGAAACTCCATCTTTCTCTTATTTGCCGAGTCAGGAAACTTACCAAATTTTACTTTATTGATCATATTATGAGATTGCTGATTCAGCATAATAATGATCTTTGGACTTCCAAATCCCATTTCATTTGGTTGCTCATGAAGAATATCATTCCATTGTCCATCATATCCTCCATTATCGTGAATCATCTTGTTTCCAGCCATTTTCTAAAACCCAAAATGAATAGTGGGAGAGGCAAAAATCATGCTAGGGAAAACAACATAATAAAGGGGGAGTACCTTCAATATCTAACATCTTAGGTTTAATTCTATGATCGTTAGCGTAGTTCTAGTACTATAACTTATACGTCTACTTAACCTTAGGGACATCCCTAGACATACCGTAGAAATATCTCCAGGGATCTCACTAACGTTTTCGCATCCTAGTTTCCAAAGGTTGACTAAACCTTTCCTCTGATACCAACTGTAGAGACCCGTAGCTTGACGTACATGGACATTACATTACATTTGCGGAATACTTAGTACATAACAAAAACACACACTAAAGGATCGTAATAGTTTAGTGTCTTTGGAAACTCGGAACGTAATCTTCTAATCGTGGTGAAAGTTCTTCAATATCTCCCATAAAGGTCATCCCTTTTTTTTACCTAAAACCTTTCTTTATATCATGGGGAAAAGAAAACATAAAAGGGTGAGCTCAAATGCTCAGTAAGGGTATACAAAAGAAATAAAAATCATATCATATCTTTTTGAAAATCATAACCTGCAAAAGAGATCATAATATCTTAACATGGAACAAATCATAGAAGTGAAAATGAGATCACCATAATCATAACATGAAACTTGAAACTTTGTGGCATGCACACATAATCATGGAAAATCATTTCTTGTTAGTCATGACTCATTTCCAAGACTATCTTAGTGGACAAAGTCCCTTTCTGAATCGAGTAACCCTCGTTTCAGTCCTGTTTCACTGAACCTGTATAACCTACCATTTCAGCCATGTCTATCTCATGAGATATAAAATCTTTACCCAATGCATTGGAGGGAGATATATGTCCCACCCATCTTATAATTAATCCTTTCTTATGTGTGCCACATAATCATAAACCATACATCATAGCGTAACCCATGTAATAAAAATGGGATTCTTAAACAACATGACATCATAAAACCATTCATATAAGATAAAGGAATTCATAAACATAATTCCATCACAACATAGTCAAATCAATGTAAAAATATGGATAGAAACAGAACCCTTTATTATCTTAGATGGAAAATAATTTTGATAATACACTTGACTTGAATTCTTGAGGAAAATATCCTTTCTTCTTCAAAATCAATTTCTTTTCACAAAACATCATGCAATTTTAAAAGAAAGAGATTTTATTGAAAATAGTCATGAAATATTTTAGAGGAAGCTTCATGAAAATAAGGCTTTATAAAATAGTAAAAATACGTTCGTGCCGTATAAGTTAAAAAAACATTCTTCGTACTTTTGTCGGAAAAGTCAAAAAGTACCTCGTACGAAAAACGACAAAAGATTCCTTTCATTTCTTTTACTAAAAACTTCCCGAAGGGTAAAAATGGATTTAAAAAATTGTAGGTGGATGGAAATAATATTACATATTTATGAAACATGGATGTGGATGATAAAATACACCCCAGTAAATACTTACGAATAAACAATCTCGGATAAAAATGAGATTGTGATATTTCCCTTACCATAGGTCTGACTTGCTTTGTAAGTGTCCGAATCTCCTGTATAATGATTTAAATCATGTTATTGACTTATTACAGAATCATATTCATTTTTATGATATCATATATGGTTCACTTATGACATTATATTACCCGGTCATTTGTAAATTCCATGTTAAAGAAGCGTTTTGGGTAAAATCGTTTCATTTATCGTAGGTGTTTTGACATGTTGTTCTTGACATCGTTATTAATTATATCATGATTTACTTACTTCCAGAATATAAAATATGATTTATATATCATATATATTCAGTATATATATATATATAATAGGTAGACAAATAAAATGAAAAACACCGTTCATGGAGACGGTAGTCTGTACGTACGCATGAACGCTATTTTCCTTTCCTTATTGTCTTGAAATGGAAGTAAGTAGATGACATACATATGTATATATATACATAAATCCAGTAGCTTTATAATTTCATATATTTCATTATTATTTCTTATATATACTTTATAATCATTCTTAAATGGTTAACATGGAGAATGAATCTCATCGCGTCGTGGAGACGGTAGTCCGTACGTACGCACGAGCGATGATATCATTTCTATAAATATTGAATTGAATTGGAGTGGATTATACAATATATCAGAATCAATATGATGTTGTAATAACTATGTATAGTTATTCTTTACACCATTATACCCATCCATGTAAGGTGGTGGTGGAAAATAGATTACACCACGGCGTGGAGACGGTATTCCGTACGTACGCACGCGCGGTGATTTATTTTTTCGTAGGATGGATAGATGGTGAAATAGGGTTGTTTCATACTTATAATAACATATCAGTATATGAGTGATACTGATGTTATTACTTCATAATTAAACAACCTAAGAAGAAGAAGTGGAAGAAGAAATAAAGATGAAAGAATTGGTAACGGTAATTACCTCTTCTTTGAAGTGCCTCTTTGAGACCTCCTCTTAGGGCACTAGAATTGGTCTTTGAGGAAGACCAGAACCTCTAGGATGTTGCTAGGGAAGTGGAGAAGAGATTGTGGCAGGGTTTTCCGAGCTTGAGTGCTCAAATTGGTGTGAGGAGGAGGGGGAGGAGGTGTCCTTTTATAGGGGAGGAGAGGGGCACCTTAGGAATATCTCAAAATATTATTTTATATTAAAGTCAAAATCGGTTTATAATGGTTCCAAAGGGTCTTATTTCGAAGCTAAAGTGGGGATGGGTCGAAATCCTATCAACCAATATAATTTTGACAAGTTTAGGATATTATTTTAACCTTATCAATTAGATTTAACTCTAAGTTAAATAATTTAACTTTTTCCATATCTTTTTGTTTTCTTTCACTATATGGTTAATACACTTACTATAACATGCCAAACGAACCCCAAATTGTTTATTATTAATATATATATCCTTATCTAAGTCATTTGGCCGATCCATAGATTTTTAGGAATAAAATAACAATTAATAATATAATATTTCATTTAAAAACTATTTTGTGTCAATTTTGACACTATTTGATATATGATTTTTGTGAACGTCATAACAGAATTAAATGTTCGAAGAAAGTTAATTAAATCCACATTAATATATCATAGTAACCTAGAAAATTAGTGGAATTCATAAAAAGTCTCAAATTACATTTATTTTGGTGTTTATAACATCAATTATGTCAATATTTCATTAATAAGATAATTACTGCATCATCATTGTGTCATAAATAAATTAAATTATTTAAAGTCTAAAAATTACAAATAAAATACCATTATGTAGGAAATCTTTTGATATTTATAATGAATATTTATAATCTAAAATCCAACATATATAACCCTATGTAACAATTGTTTTTCTAAAAGATATATGCTTGTGTCAATTTGTGTATTCATTTTAACTTAATTAAAATAAAGTGTCATTATCACTTACAAGTGGATCAATAGGGTCCCAAAATCGACCCAAAGATGCCCATGGTCGACCATGTATCAACAAATGGGGTTAAAACACGTTTTAGGGTAATTTAATATTATTATAATATTATTTTGTAACCCTTATTTACCGGATTTACCCTTAACCATGGTAAATAAAATATTTACCGCAGTAATTATTCAAAATGTCTAAAAATAAAAGTTATATATTTACACAATTAGAACATCCTGATTCCAAATATGGAATCTATTTTTCTAAATTCAAAACACAGAAGTGGCAGAAATTAATTTAAAATTAATTCCCGCTGTCAAAACAAAAAGCGTGTTTTTAAGAGATAATAACTATCAAAAGATTGACACTTGTTTATGTTCGGTTTAATTGTAAAATTGTGTCCAATTACCAACATTATATTAAGTGGTAAAAATATATTCTAAATATACTTTAAAACCATTCAATATTATAATTTAACCACATAAGATATTACGATGAAAAAAGTTGTTTTTAATTAAAATATAGCGTGTTTTTACTATTCATTAAAATATGAAGGTTATCGGAAAAATATCAAAAATTTATCTAATGTAAATTTTTACATCCTGATTCAAAAGAAGAATATTATTTTGCCATATTGAACATATAAACATGTCAAAAACTATATTTAAGGTGGGTGCGCCATCAAAAGGTGGTAAAACTGCATTTTTTGAAAAATACTTATTTTACCCGAAAAATTTATTTTGTTCTTATACCATGTTCTAGAAATGTGTAAGATGAATAATAATGTTATAAAATTCAAAATTTAGTTAATACTATTCATAATGGCTAGTTAATGACAATATTATATTAATATAACATTGTTTATTAAAACCCGGTATTGCGTACAACACACGCTATCGAGGAAGGATGCGATTGCGTGTAATGCAAGCCAAGTCAGGGTTGCGTGTTGTGAAAGAATCCTTCATTGTTTCGTATAACAGAATCCAACCATATTTCATTTATACAATTAATATATATATATATATACTCAATGTTGCATAGAATAACTATTATCAAAATTGTGTGTAACACGATCCAAGAATAGTGTTGCGTATACTGCAAGCTAATACGGTGTTGCGTATAGCGCAAGGTAATCTTGGTGTAGAATACAACACAAGACATTAATGAAATTAAAAGAATAATTTTCATAAAATCTCGGGCTGTTACAATATCAAACTTTTATGGATTAATATAAATAATTATATAAAAATTATTTATGATATTTATTTCGTGATTATAATTCTTAATATTATGGATCCCTAATCATAGTAACAATACTGAAAATTAAAAATCAAAACATTCACAAAAAACAAAGCATTTATTTCTAGAAACATAACTTTAACATAGAATTGTTAAAGTGTAATAAAAAGAAATAATTAAATATTATATGGAAAGATATATATAATAATATTTCTATAATAAATTTATAAAAAACTTATATTTTTTATAAGGAATTTTCTAATATGTATGAAGGAATTTGACACATATGGTATAGGATTTATAGCCCCTCATTCATTTCAGGTAGACATATTTAAATTCACCACTCATTTATTTTATATGGTGTATATACTTACCATGAATGTATTTTGTGATAAAAATACTAAAAAATATGCTGATTTACATATTAATTTTAGTATCTCTCTTTCATGGTGTTTATGGATCAAATTTTACAAGTATTAAGATATTTGTTTCTCAATTTTCTTTCTTCAAAACATATCTTACGTTATGCACCAATCTTCTTTAATGAGGTGTATAAACTAACCCTTTTAAATGTTATATCATGAATAAAAATATTTTCATGATATTATAAGATTAATTTAATGTCATTCTTTAATGGGGATTATAATTCAATGGTACCAAAATGGTAAAATTATTTGTTAAAATCTCTTCATTTATCGAGATTGTTTATGATTATAATTCTGATGATGAAATCTTCTGATTTATCTGTCATAAAATCAAAAAATTTCTTGTCATAAGTTAATTTCATGAGAATATATTTTTTTACTTCTTTTTTTCAATTTATATACTCATTAGTTCAAAAGAATGTTTATCAGAAAAATATTCATTATTTCTTTATTAGGTTGAAAACTGTTTAAATTCTAAAACCATGTTTTCTATAAATATTTTCCAACAAAAAATATTTTTGAAAAAAAATATTTTTAAAAATTAATATTTAACATTGTATAAATTTTTACATAATGTTTTAAATGAAATCTTCATGTTCTTATCAAAATAAATTATCATTTGGATTTTACAAAACAAATTGAAAGTAATCTTTGGTTACAAAATGAACATACTCTTCACCGTCATAACCACTTTTTTCATTGAATCTTACTTAATAATAATAAAAGATTATTTTTTACTAAAATTATTTGCAAAATGATTTATGTTTTAATAAAATAATTATTGTTTAAATTATATTTTTTTTAAAAAAAATTAAAATATCTTTCAAAATAATATTCTATATAAGTTGAATTTTTTTGATATTATATATGCATTACAAGGGATATGATACAAGGATACCATGAATGTTATTTATTTTAATGGATTGTGTTTCTTATAAAAAATATTTTTTTGAAACTGTTTTCTCTTCCACAGGTTATAAGATGATATAATTCATATGAAACCTGATTAATTTTTAAATAAATATATTATTATGAAATGATTAGATTATTATGAGAACTACCACTTTTACATAGTTTATGATATGATGAATATTTTATCAAACCCATTTCATTTCAAGGGTTATGATAAGGTGAATGTTTTATGATATTATTACACACCTATGCATGATTTCCATTAGATGATGGGTGGTGCTTATATCTCTCTCCAATGAGTTGGTTAATGATGAATTTTCTTGGATATCATATGTAACATTAGAGGTAATCCAAATCCCAAAAAGAGGGTACATGGGTGGTTATCCCAAGCACGAGATAAGGAATATGGTAGGTCATCCTATGACTGATGCTAGTACGTAGGTGGTGAGCCCAATCCCAAAATGTTATGAATGTATTAGTGGGTATCCTTGACATAAGATCTTCAATGCTTATGTGTATACCACATATATATGTAATATACCATTATTATGGTCTCATAGATCATGTGCATTAATTCCCTTATGATTAATGTCTTATGAACTATGAATCATTATTCCATGACAAAACATTAGGATTTTTGATATGTGGGGTGTCCTTTTCAATTCATATGTTCATATTTTTTACAATTAAGTTCATGTTATGCTTATATATATTCCTTTTCTATCCTTATTGTGAATATGATATCTCCCTTTCATATGTTTCCTTTCCATAGGTATGAAGAAATGTATTACCTATTATATTTATTATAATGATACTATCTATGGAGGTCATAGATGGATATGATGTCGTTTACATGTGGATTAGTTAATTGTTTTTCCATGTTTCCAAATATATTAAACAAATTTTTTCCTTAGGTGTGTTATTTTTCAATTTAATAATTATTAATTAAAATATGGTAATATCTGTGTAGTAGAGGGCTGGTTCTAGAACTCATATGGTTTAAATATAAAGAAATTATGTTTGATTTCATCAATGACAAGAAATACTGAAAATCAATTTTAATTTTCCAAATTGTATTTTATAATTAAATAAAAAAAATAACTCTTATTTTATAATATGAATTAGATTTCTAATATATTAAATATAATTTTTGATATTCATCATATGTTTTTTCTACAGTATGGGGAAAAATAAACCATATTATATGTATAAAATTATATTTTTCAAAAAAGATAATTTTCCCTTCTTTTGAAAAACTTAATTTAAAACTAATTTTCTAAAAAAATTTAAATATTTTTTGTCAAAAAAATTATTTTTTAAATAAATATACCAAAATTATCCCAATGTGAATTTTGGGGTTTTTTCTGGAAAGTATCAATTTTTGATAAATATTGAACCATACTGAATTAAATTTAAAACATCATTCTTGTTTATATAATTTATAATTTCAAATTATATTTATATGTTTTCAGAAGTAAAATTAGTTCTTTTTTATATAAATTAATCCACTTTAACTCACTTAAGTATTTTTTTTATATTTAATTTTAATTTAAACACTTTTAAACATTTAAACATTCAATTTTCTTTAAAACCTAATTTTCTTGTCATGTATAAATGATTAATTATAAAATAAATTATGAATAACTTGTGAATTAAATTTTAAAAAAATGATTCCATATTTTTAATCATAATAATTTATAATTTATACTATGTTCAATATTATTTTTTACCAAATTGAATATTGAAAATATTTGAAATTAATTATTACGGTTATCGTCAAAATAGTTTTACCATGAAAAATACTAAATATATAAGATTAAAAATGACTTAATATTTTATACTAATTTTATCGTATGAGTTTATTTTGACCATTTACTTCACATTATCTAATATATGAAAATTGTTTCCCACATTACTTTCAAAATATACAATATAATAAATTAAATAATGAAAAAGACCAAAAATGAGAATTCTAAGCTTTTAATATCAATAATGCTTTGGTATAATGACAAATACAACCTATATTCAGTAAAAAATATATTATTTTTAAATTAAAATTATTATTTTTAATTGTGGTAAATTATTTTTAATTTTTTGATATAAAATATTTTCCTGAAATGCTATGCCCCATCGATTTAGTGATTATATAATTAAAAATAAAAAAATAATATTAAAAATGTTAAAAGGGACACAATTTCAATGAATCAATATTTTTCATGAATTTTTTTATCATTAATAAAAAATTTAAGTGGATTTTTAATTTATTATATTATAATTACCTTGTTTAATTGATGTTATTAATATCAAAGTAAGTGATAGTGTCAAAAAAGACATTAATGAAAACTTATAATAAAAATGGTTTATTATATGATTAAAATTTCTTAAAAATGAATTCTTCTAACTAGAAAATTTTAAATTTTTAAAAATTAAATATATGTTACATTTAAGGATGAAATTTATTTATAGCTATTTTTTACCCCCTAAAGAGTAAAAACTTTGTTAGAATGACTAAGGTTAAAAAAGTGTTTTTGCACGTTACTTGCACTTCTGTTAATAGTTTTTTTAAAAACACATAGAATTTTCCTTTAATCAATTATATTTTATATTTAAAATACATGTTTCTAAATTATATAAAAATGTTAATTTTATTTAGTTTTTTAAATGATGGATTATATAGATGAAAATATTGGTTATTGTATTACAAACAAAATTTGAGAAAGTAATTAAAATTAGATATTACGGAACATGATGTTTAAAACATGTGTTTTTTGCGTCTTTTGTAAGTGTTTATAGACCATAAATTCCCAAAAATAAATTATATTTCAGTTTTTTATGAATTTACGGTAAGATTTACCTCCCAATAGTGAACACTTTTTGTATTAAAATAATATTCCACTCATTCTCAACTATAAATTTGAACTCAATCTCGTCACTTATTCACACATATAAAGACAATTTTCGTCAACATCCCTTCATATAATCACGTAAATATTTACCTTAACTCGTACTAGGAGACTAATTTTTGTTATAAATACAACCCAGATAGGATTTAGTGATATCCTAGTAATGATACGTGAAAAGGAGGTAACATTCTTCAATGAGCATTTTTTTTCTTGATTCTCTACCTCCTTAAAATATTATTAAAACATGAATATATAATAACCAGTATATATTCTATATCCATATATGTAATTATGTGAATTTAATAACCTAAATCATTTTCTTCTTCCACCAAATCGGTTATGAAATCATAATTCTTGTGTGTGCTAGACTACCACCCCGCAAAATGATGTCATTAGTTTTTCCACTACCTCCTCTCATTGTTGGGTATGATGACGGATATGAAGATTATATATTATATTTATATAATAATTATACCAATTAAGTCATTATATCATATATATCCCATTACAATCCATACCATATGTTACACAACAATGTCGCTCGTGTGCACAGTGGACTACTGCCCCGCGAAGCGATTCATTTTTCACTAACATGTTACATATAAGGTAATAAAGGTAAAGATAATAATATAGGATATATAAATGAAATATTAGTGATATTAATTAAATTTCTATAATTATTAAAATATAATGTATCATTTTATTCAAACCTTTTCACTTACTGGAAAAAATGATAATGTCATTCTTGGACGAGTGGAATACAACCTTCTCAAAGCAATGTGATTCCTTTTTTATTCACTACATCAAAATACTGATATATGTAAGTTTATATAAATTAATAATATGTTATTTATGATATTATGAAAATTATTTAAAGATAAAATATTACTTACCATATTTACAAAATGATCACTGAAAAAATGAAAATGTTACTAATGAGAATGAATGACCTATCATATCCCAGATCATAATGTTATATCATTTTTATAACCATATTTTGTGATTGATTTTAAAAGTATAATTTATTTATAAATATAATAATTATTTCATGATTATTATTCTAGATATGTATATATATTGACCTCATTGATAATTTTCCTCCTACCAACGTCATTTATGGCACATAATCCAAACATGGTCAAAATATCCCATGTAAAACTAATTGATTAGGTAATCATATATAAAACGGTAATAAGTGAATAAAATAATAATAATCTATAAATTTTTTATCAATAAAATAAATTATTATAATATGTTTCTTTTTCATGATGATAAAGACACAAGTTACAAGTATTTCTAGTGGTATGTTCTTTCCATTATCACTTTTATTTCTTTCAGATATATTCCGTATTCCTCATTTTTTTAGGGTGTATATTAATTCCATTAATGTATTTTAAGATTCTTATAATTAAATTTATGTGGATTTAACAATTTTATTATCTTTATATAATGGTATTTATTATTTCAATGTTACCAAAGTAGTAATTGATTTTGGTCGTGATTTTTCTTCATTGAGATACATGCTATGTTATACTCCTATCATATTTTATGAGTTGTATATATTTACCCTTTTCAATTTTTTAACATTGTTTTAATTATTTTATTTATATAATATGTTTCATTTAATTATATTATTCCGTGGATATTATAATAAAATTTTACCTAATTTGTAAGAGTATTATGTTACAATCTCATCATTTGTCAGGATTGTTTAGTATTATTCTTCCAATGAAAAAATCATGTGGTATATCTCTCAAGAAACTCATGGTTTTTATTCACCTTTGGTTATGTAATGACAATAAATTTTATCCCATAATATGAAAAAAAATTATTTTCTCAAGATTACGAAACAATATTTTTATGAAAAATCGTCTTTTTAGTTGAAACTCTATTTCTTCTAAAACCATGCACTAAATAAATTCATCAGAAATGTTGTAATATTTTTGAATGAGCAAAGTATTTTTTCATCAAGAAATGATTGAAATGGTTTTTTAAAAATCATTTATATGTATCCAAGGTTTTTTTTAAAATAATTTTTTTGATCATATTTTATGAATTTTTGTTTTTTTCAAAGTTAATTTAAAAAGAAAAGTTTATTTTCATCACAAATGTTTTTAATTATATTTTAATGGTTTTCCCATTCATAAGTGTAGAAAAATATTTCAATTAATTATTTTTCATTGGGAATATTATTTTATGATTCCATCGTCATCCATTATTTTGATGGATTAATTTTATTTCAAACAGATTACTATTAAACATGTTTCTCTTCCATGAATTATTTATGTTTCAAATAGATTATTATATAACATGTTTATCTGCCATTATTTATTTATTTATTTTGAAAGAATAACGTTTTTTTCTTTTAGTTTATGATAAAATTTGTACTTTATTCATGTTGTGGTTCTATGAAATTATATATGATGTGGTGGCCCATAGAACATCGGTTGATCCTGTTGGAATTTATAGGTGGGACCGCCTAGATAATGTCAGGTGAGATTGTTATAAATTTTATAATGGGGTGGCCTATATTTCACTATGTGATAATTTTATATATTAAATAATGGTTTCACAGTGATAGTGCTCCTATGAACTGGGTAATATACCTTTTCTGGAGAAGTAAAAAGGGGGAGATTCTTGGGGGGTTTCTTATATTGATTTGATTGGGCTCCTATTATTTCCGACATGGGTTTAACATGATTTATGATGTAAAATGATCTTAGATACAAACATGTTTTTTAATGCTTCTTATGTGTGTATAATGTTTATTATGATTAATATTTATATCTCATGCATCATTATTATTGATTATAATTACTCTTTCCTTTGTCATGATTTCATATCAGATGATCTAGGTATTTTATGGGTATGCGTTCTTCTATGATTATCTCACTCACTCTAATTATTTCATTATACCATTTTGAATTTCTTATACCCATTGATGGAATTCAATTTTTGATTATTATTTTTACTCCAACAGGGAATTTGGGAGAACCCTTCTCATGTTTATATTTCCCCAGTATGTCATGAAATGATGTTGAATGAATTATTTCTAGAAGGGTTTAATATATATGATGATTATTACTTAATGTGAAATAACAAAATTTTAACTATGTGGTATAAATGATCATTTAATTACATGGGTATTTTTTATGTAGAAATTTTTCCAAATTTAATAAAACACTCAACATAAAAGGTCCTGATGAATATAAGGAATTCCGTATTTTCTTTTTATATTTTATTTTTTTTGAGGAATTTTTTTTTCTCCTCCATCGGTATCAAATCTAGAAATGTAGTGTTTATAATTTCACTACAAAATCATGAAGTCTTGATTTATTTTTTTATAGTTATCATCAGAGAAAAGGTTTATATATGTTAGGAGATTATGATTTTTTTTCATTTTATGTTATATTAAGTTTTATGGATACCATCATTTGTCTATATAATAAATTTGATCATAGGTTCAACGTATTAGACACACTATTTTCGGGATTTGAGTAGTAAAAAATTGAAGTTATTAAATAAATTTTTAGAGATTTTTTATTGGTTTGTTTTACATATAACCCCTATGAAAAACATGATGTTTTATTTAGGGAGGAATTAATTTTCCCTATTTAAATAAAAATATAGACAACATGATGTATAGGTGAAAAAATATCTTATCTGGAATGTCCTTAGGGATTGAACCTAGATCCGATGTGAGACAAGGGTGTAGCTACTACCACATTCCTACATGATTCCTTGGTTAGTATGAAATTTTTATAAGTGAATATTATGTTTATTTTGGGAAAATATATGATTTTATTTGAGGAATACTGTTTTATTTTTCTAGGAATAATAGATTAGAAAATTAATTTATTCTTTAGGATTCAAATATAGGTAGGGAATTTTTGAATATTTTAAATGATAGTTACTTCTTGGATGATTTGGTTTCAACATTGGGTATTACTGTTTGTAAATTAATGTTTGATGGTTTCTTTTAAAAATTTTCTTATAATTTTATAAACATTTTTGTTTCGATAAATTTTCAAATATAGGAGGACAATCTTGTTATGCTCTTGGATATTATGTGGTCCTTTAAAAGTTTATTTTAGTGCTTTCGGCATGTAAAATCCATCCTAAATATACATTTTTGGGAGAAAATATTTGAATGTTGTTAACATGATAAAATTACACTAAGAAAATAATTATATTAATATATTCTACTAATATTGATGGTAAGATAAATCTTAAACACCGTGAAAAGGATTTGAAAATAAAAATATATCTTGGGGTCTTCAATTCTGATGAATTAATTGTCTTTTCTATCATCACTGGTTTATTGTTTTGTGACCAATAAATTTTCATTGATCATTCAATTTATTATGATAAATGAACTTTATCACTCTCGGAAATTATTTATGATTTTATTCCATTCCCAACTATATTATCCAATTTTGAAACCCATTTATATATCAATCCATATGAACACTTTGATTCTTCTTCTCTCTTAATAAGAGGATGATTTATTGACCATATTTACCATTTTGGTTTAGAAATATTATTGTCAAATCTCTTTACATTGATTTCAAATACAAAGATCAATATTCAAGGATATAATTTATTAAATCGGGGAGTATGTAACACCGTAAAATTTTAAAATAATAAAATTATATTTTATAAAATAAAAAACATAAAGTAATATGTTAGGGTTTAGATATACACAATTCTGATTTTAGATTTTGTTTCATGAAAAACTAAGTTTATCTAAAACACATTATTAATATAATTTTATATGATAATTATTAATAAGTCATTGGAATTTTTTATTTTAATAGGATTTAATAAATTAACAAAATATGGTTTCATCGTGTGTATATAATAAATTATCTAGGGATCAATTTATTACAATGAAATATAAAAATATTTTCAAATTAAAAGAAAATAGTTTTCTAAAAACTATTTTAATGAGAACAAGTTTGTTTTAAAAAAACAAATTAAACAAATAACTATTGTTGGATTATATTAATATAATTTATTAAATATTCAATACAATTTTTTTATTTCAACCTTTTTCTTTTTTAAAAAATATATAGATAAATCCAATTTCATACTCAAAAATTTATTTTTCCAAAAATCAATTTTGCCTCCGTTTAATGAAAAAATTATTTTAAAAATGTTTTTGATGCTATTTTAAATTTTTTTTGAAAAAATTAACTAATCTTTTGAAATTATAATATTAAAATTATATTGTGGTGAATCTTTGTTTTTTTGTGAAAATATTCATATTTTGATAAATAGTAAAAAATAATGAACATTAATTGAAGATTGGCATTTGATATAAGTAATTCAAAATGTTAAATAATATTTTTATTTGGTTTCAAATTAAAATTATTTAATTTTTGTATAAATTAATCAAATTTATTTCTTTTAAATATTTTACAAATTGAATCTGATATTAAATCTTTGTAAACAGTTCAATGTTTTTTCTCATTAAAAACATGCTTTCTCTTCGCGTCTGTGAGATTAATTTTAAATTAGATTTGACAATTTTTTTGAATTGAATTTTTAAAAATGTATTAAATACTAAAAGTAAAAATAATTTCTAATTTATAATAATTTAAACTTAGTTATCCACCATAATGAATAGTGTAAATAGTAAAAATTAATTATTAGGGATAAGGTAAAAGCAAATTTACCAATGAGTCAAAATAAATAGATAAAAGTGAAAATGAACTAAAATATTATATTATTTATATTTTATGAGATTATTTTGACTTTTACACCATACTATATATCATATGGAAATTTATTTCAACATTCTCTTGAAACTGACCTGTATACTGAGTTATATAAAATAAAATGACAAAAAAAGTACTGCCCTTGAATTTAATGTCTATAAAGCGTTGCTATATGGACAAATACATCCTATTTTAGGTTATAAATACATATTTGAAAGATGAATTATTATTTATTATCATGTTATTTTATTCATAGTTTTTAAAGAAAAAATAATTACTTTAAATTCTTATGAAACGTTGATGTATTAATTATTTAATTAAAAATAAAATAAAATATATGATATTAAAAATCTGTAAAGTAAATTAATTTTAATGAATCATTTTGTTCCATGATTTATTTTATATGACTATAACTTATATATGAATTTTCGATATATTATATTAGATTTTATTAATTTTATTTATTTTAATAACATTAATGTAAATAAATATTCTCAAAATTGAAATTAATTATATTTTTCAATAAATATTATTTTATTAATTAATATAAATTAACATAAAGTCCTATATTATAAAATTTTATTTGTAAATTTTTATAAATTTTATATATGTTTTATTAATGGATCAGTTGTTCTCTTATACTGACTTGGTTTACCCATAAATAATAATAAAAAATTAGCACATTGAAGTTAAAAATTGTAGTTATACATGTTACATGTGCTTGTGATAAAATAAATTTTCAAAGAAATAGGATTTTTAATTCATAAATTATATTTAACACTCAGAATCATTGTGTATAAATTATATTATAATATTCATTTTATTTATGGTCTAATTTGATGAATTTTATAGATAAAAATATGAGTTATCGTATTAAAAACTAAATTGTTAAAAGTAAGGAATCATAGAAGATATGGAACATCATGTTTCAAAAATTTGTTTTCTTATTGGGTAAGTGTTTATAGACCATAATTTCCCTAAAATATAATATTTTTCAATTTGGGAGTGACATTAAGTAATATTATCTTCCAAACAATGAATAATTTTCTGTATTTACAAAGACAACACTCCTCCTCAAACATAAAAGGGCACTCACTCCCCAAGATTCTTCAAACCTCTTAGGATATTTGGATAGATAAACCCTACCAAAATCACTTCCAAACGACCATACCCTAATCTTATAAGCCTTATATTTTTTATAAATTAACCCTAAGAATGATTTATTGAAATCCTAAGGGGATACATGAAGAAAACAGAATGAAATTCCTTGAGTTTTTTTATCTTATTTCTTTATCTCCCAATATAAATTATTATTCAATCATGATTCTATAATAGACCTATTATCCTTCATATAATGATATATTTCTATTTTAATTGAATAACCAATATAATTTCTCCCTTTTATAAAATGGTTTATGAAATCATCAGTCATTTTAATACAAGACTACCAACTTTTGAAATGATGTTATTCGTATTTCCATTACCACCTCTCATATATGGGTATTATGATGGATCTAAATTATATATGTCATATTTATAACATAATTATTCCTCTAGAGTCATTATATCATAAATAGAATTTATTAATATTCCTGAAATATTTATAATTATGTAAATGTGATTTATTATTTTTTTGATACCTTTTCACCCACTAAAAATGATAATTTCGTTCATAGATGTGTGGACTATCACTTCCTCGAATTGAAGTGATTAGTTTTCTAATTACCATGTTATAATAATGATATATATATATATAATATGTTATTAATGATATTTTTATCATTTTGGGAATTTAAAATGCTACTTACCCTTTTTCCATAATGATTATTGAGAAAATAAGAATGCTTCTAGTGTGTATGAACAACATACCGTCTCTGTGATCATAATGTTGGTTAATTTTTCATAACCATATTTCATGATTGATTTTAAAGTTATAATTGATGTTTAATTATGATAAATATTTAATTATTAATATTCTATATTTTCTTATATAATGATCTCTTTAACAATATTCAACCTACCAATGTAATTTTAAACAGATAAGAATATTATGGTCAATACATATAACAAAAAACTAATTTCTTAAGTAATAATACATTACAAGGTAATTAGTGAAAAAAAAGTAATAATAAACTTGAAAAAAACTCACGGAATCAAATAATTAATAAATTTTTATTATTTATGAATATAAGGAGAAAATTGACAAGTTAGACACAAGGTAAGAGTTTTATCATCTCACTTTTTAGTGAGATATATTTCATTTTCCCCACATAGATTATTTGTAGTGTATATGAATCCCATGAATTTATTAGAATATTATTATCCATAAATTTATGGTTTTTTAAACATTTTATGATCTCAATTTCATGGGGTTTATTGTTTCAAATTTTCAAAAGTGGTAATGAATTTCAATCTCAATTTTCTTTCTTTGAGATGCATGTCGTATTATATACTATTATTATTTAATGAGCTTTATATACTAACATATTGAAATTTTATATCATTAATATTCATATTTTTATAATATTATTAGTTTCATGTAATGATATTTTTACATTGGGATTGTGATTAGAAGTTACCAATGTAGTGAGAGTTTTATATTACAATTTCGTCGTTTATCCTGATTTTTTAGGATTATGCTAACAATTACAAAATATTGTGGTCAATCACTTAATAAAATTATTTTATTTCTTCTCCTATTATTATTTATTAATAATAAATATTATAATTTCATTTTCCTTACTTTATGTACTTCATATTTCAAAAGAGTTATTCCATGAAAAAACAAATTTTTTATTAAAAACACTTTTTTCCATTACCATGTTTTAAAATATAATGTTTTCAAAAATGTAATAAAATGTTTTTATAAAATAGGAAAAGATATTTTTGTCAAGAAATGTTTCAAATAATTTACAATTATTCATTCATAATTTTCCAAGGTTGTTTTTAATGAAAATGAATATTTCAACATTTTATTAATTTATATGTTTTTAAAAGGGGTTTCAAAATGAAAAATTCTATTTTCATTAAAAATGATTCTAATGATATTTTAAGGGTATTTCTATTCATCAATTAAAACATTCGATGTTTTTAAAAATTCTCCAATAGGTATTTTTTTAATGATACTATCCTCATTATATCTCTGAATGGATTAATATTGTTTCACAGATAATATTGTTGAACTTGTTTCTCTTCCACAAGATAATCATGTCTCGAAGAGATTGTTATAGAACCCATTTCTTTTACATGTTTTAATCATTTTATGGGAGTAATAATTTTTTTATATGATTTTATGATGAAATATATACTTAATTCATGTTTTTTTATTATAAATTATATGTGATAGTGTGGACAAGGTTGCGGTAGGTGAGCTCATTATACATAAATGATAGGGAGGCCCAGATAGCACTGGGTGTGCCCGTCATAGCATAAATAATGGGAAGGCCTATAAATATCTCTAATTAATTGGATAATTTAACTTTTCTAGAGATAAAATAAAGAGGGAATTATATATGGGGTTCTCTAACTCATTAGAGTAGGCTCTAGTTATTTCTGACAAGGATTTATGATGGGTTACAAAGAAAAATGTTCAAAGATACTATCATGTTACTGTGATGCTTTTTAGGGGTTTATAATTTTTATTATGATAATGATTCTTTATTCATGATTATTTATTATATTGAATCATCCATTTTCTATGTTTTAATATTTTATAATCCATGTATTATTGGTTATGAGTTCTTTTATGATTCTATTATGCACTCTTATTATCTCATTTTATCCATTATCATAATCATTAATTACATTCAATTTATAATTATTATGTTTAAATTTATTGATAATTTAATCTCATCCTTCTTATGTATACTTTTCCATAGGATATCAAGAAATTATTTTGAATGAATTATTTTTAGAAGGGTTCCATACGGATGATGGTGATGACTTTATGGGAAATAAATAATGATGGGTTTTGATGGAGAAATTCACATATATCTACATGGGTATTTTTATGTCGGAGTATTTCTTAATTATCCAGAACTATAATACTAAAAGGGACTACAAAATTTATGCTATCTAATATTTAATTTTTATATAGTATGTTTTCCACAGAAAAACTCGGTTCACCTTCGTCGGTATCAATGCTGAAAATATAAGGTTTATAATTTCAACATTGAATAGGAGAGTTTGTTTTTTTGGATATTATAGGGTCTATATATATATGTCCATATAATTGATATATAATAAAATATTTCAATTATACAGGATTATTGAATGTGTTTGATAGAATTCAAGATATAAAGTATTGTATTTTTGTCTGTATTTTTATTCTATGGGATATTTGTAATGTTATGCACCCATATTATTTTTTATGATATATATGCATCCAAATTGACATGAAATATAACTAATTTGTTTATTTTAATTATATTTTAGGTTTCATTAAATTTTATTCCTTCATGTGGCTTATGATTCAATGTTACCAATGTGGTCAGGGATTTAAAATATAGTCTCATAATTTGTCGAGATTATTTATTTTTATGCTTCTAATGATGAAATATTATGGTACTTATCTTAAAGAACTCTTTAATTTTATTCTCCACTGTTTAGTTCATGAAATTTCTTTATTTTAATTATTTTTACTCCTATTATGTACTCAAGATACCAAAATATTTTATTTAAGGAAAATAAGCATCATTTTTTTCTTATATCAAAAACCCTTCTTCCTTCATATACATGATTTCTAAAAATTTTTAAATAAACATTAACAATAAATAATTGAATTTTTAAAAACCTTTTATAAATTTTTTCCTTATTACAAATGTTTTTTAAAATTATTCTTTATGTAGTTTTCTAAACAAGGCATGTTTCACTTTTATAGAAAATGTGAAAGGAATATTTGTTTTAAAGTGTATGCCATGAGATTTTTTTATGTCTTCAAAACCAATCATTTTTTAATGATTACATTATAATTTTACATGTATATTTTCTATGAAAATAATTTACAAAGTATTTAATAGATCTAAAAATACAATTTCTTTCAATTTTTACTTTTTCATCAGTAAATATTTTAAATGTTTTTTAAATAATCCTCTATATGTTTCCAATGATATTTTATAATAAATGGGTTTACATGATATTTTATATTTTTTGAAATGTGATTTTCTATGAAAGGATATTTTTTAAGAATAAATTTAAAAAAAAATAATATTTCAATATTCCATTATAGGTTTCCAAGGTTATTTTCATTGAAAAAGATTTCAAAAAAGATTTATAAAATAAGTTGTTTATTTCATATTAGAAGGAATATTTTCATCAGGAAGTGTTCCATGTGATGTTCCATTTGAAATAATTTTTCATCTAAGAATAAATCCTTTTGTGTTACTTAATATTACTAGGGATATGATCTAATATTACCAAAGTTATTATTTCTCGTGGTTTTTTTGTTTATGGGTAAAAGATGTTTATAAACCCATTTCTTTTCCATAAGGTTATGCAATAATGAAATGTTTTACATATAGAATTTATTTTAATGGGTTATGATATGATAAATGTTTTATTATTCCCAACTCATTTCAAGGGTTTTGATATGATTAATTTTTTATGATCTTGGCACACATGTATGTATGAATTTAATTTTTTGATGGGTGAGACCTATATCACCCTTTAATTCATGTGGTAATGATTAATGTTTTATGATATCAGAGGATACAAATGAAGTAGTCACAATCCTGAATATTGTGCACACAAAATGTTAAGCAAAGACTAAATTAATTACACTAATAGTTACCCTAGGCCTTATAAGTTATGAATGTCTTGGTGGGTGGATTTTAAATATGGTTTCTTAGGATTATTTTTTTTACAAAACTATATGTATTATTACAAATATATAATATTATTTCCTATGTTTGTTTATTATTTTATTATTCATGTCTTATAAACCTTCAATATTTAATCCATTACTAAATTTTGTGATCAATGGTATGCAGGGTATAGTTTTCCAAATGTTATTCTCATCCTTGGATAGAATTATGGTCATTTAATAGGGATATTTACCTTTTTTACCATTACATAGAATCTTATATCACACTTTATTATGTTTAATGTCCCCATGTTATGAGGAAATCTATTATGTATGACATTTCTACCATGGTAACTGGTTATGAATAACATAGTGGCATATGACGTAGATCACATATGCGTTAAAATTGTTTATGTTTGGAATAATTTAATGGAACTAAACCTAGTTTTTTTGGAATGGATTATTATGTAATGTAATTGGTGTCCATATAATATGATGTAATATTTATATATGAAATTTTTGGATATTTAAATATTTCTTGAATCCTTGAGCTCAACCACATCATCAACAATCACTACACTAGAAAAATTGAAATGGATGATCAGAAAGACAAAATCATACATGGAATTCACCAATCAACTAAAATCGTAAAAATATCCATCGAATCAATGACTCGGGTCCAACAAAACTAAGTCCAAACTAACACACAAACACTCCATGATAAAAGAGTTGGGATAGAATAATAATAAATGTTGAAAAATTCCCCTCAGATCATGAAATGATAAATCTCTTGAAAACTAAGGCCAATGAAAACACAAGGGTGATCAAATGGTATTTAAGGATGTTTTACAAGGTACATAAAGATTAAGTAATCTGATGGAAAATGGAACTAATTGGATAAAATTATAAATTTTTAATAAAACTGGAAATTTACCCTATCATGATGTGGTACGGTTGTGTTATTAAAAATTTGGAAACTATAGGTACATGATCCTCTGAAACCAATATAAAACACAACCAAAGAACCACGATGTGGTGACACTCAAATGGTAGGACCATCTAACTTGATGCCTATGTATTCACGCAGTGACATAGCTCTTTATTTTTTTTAACAGATTATATTTAAGGGCTTTACCTTTACCAAAAACATGTTGCATATATATCATGGATTAGCCCCAAATTTATTACATATACTCATATTTTAATATAAATCACCACCCAAGGACTCAACCACTCATGGAGTGAAACTCCACAAAGAAAAACCACCCACCTCTAGCTCTCCGTATATAACGCGACATCCATGGCCTTGTCACCACTCCTCTCATCAAACCAAATTATCATCTCAAACTAAACATGTTAATGTCAATACTTTTTTATAACTATAGTGCATGGAATATGAAATTAAATGGTATTTAATGTTATAATATATTGTACTTTTAATGAAAAAAATTTATGACTAATAAAATCATGATTCCTGATATATAACATATACTTGAAATGTTAGAAATAGAGGTTAGTGATAAGGTATCATCGAGAAACATGTGGATAATAAGAAATATAGAATTATTTAAATTTAAATAACAATAATTGAATTTATATTAATGTTAATATAGTGGAAAATATAAAGGATTATTTAGAAAAAATGTTTAATTATTGTCTTGGTAATTTTCTGAGTTAATTTTTTTTAATTAAAATTTAATGAATTATTAAAAAATATTTTGGGAAAATAATATTATATATATACTGATAAACTTTTAGTGTGTGAGTTGAAATGAAAGATAAAAAATAAGGATATTTTCATTGAAAATTATTATTATTATGTATTACATATTTCAACTATGATAAATTGAAATATATTGAAATTTTATATTTTTAAATAATGTGACAATATCATGACCATTTTAAACTAATAGATATCTTTTAACAATTTTTGATAGTGATACATTTATGAGAAAAAAAGACTATGGTAAAGAAGGAAAAGAAATACATAGAGTTTCCTCATCATGTCTCTCATAACCCTGAGGGTGTGCTCAGGACACATCACCTAGGGTACCCTATGTGCATCCAAACTGTAATGACCAAGATAAATGTGTTCCCCACCTTATAACAGAAGTTTCTTCACCTAATCCAACATTATAAAAATCCTACCTTCCCCTACCTATGTACCCATTCCTCTATATTTAACTTTAAAAAACCCATTGGGATACCACTAGATCATGAGATTCTTATATTCTAGATGAGAAAGTGACACTCATAGATCCCTATTTATAGCCCTCCAAAAGCCTTTTAGGTAGATTATGGAACATAAAACCTAATTAAATTAACTTTTAGGATTGTAAATAAAATCATTTAAAGTATTAATTCATTATGAATATAAATTAACCTTTATTCCCCTTGTAATTGGGTGAAAGATCCGGCTCATCAAACATTTATGGAAACCATTCGCCCAAGGCATTGGAAGATAGCCCTCAGTCACTAAGGAAGTAATATAACCAATGATTTATATTTAAAAATAATAACACAGGACTTCCCACATTCCATCACCCAAGATGTCTACATGGGTTACCCATCACCCAAGGATATACACACGGGTGACCAATCTCCCAAGGCTTGACACTTGGTAACCAATCACCAAAAGAAGTCCACTCGAGTAACCCATCTCCAAAGGATTTCTACATGGGTTCCCAGTTTCCCAAGTATATTCAGTATGGATAAGTAAAACATATTCCTCTTCAGTAAGTAAAATATCTAATTTTTCTCCTAGAATATGTTGTAAACCTCTCCAAGATCTAAAGCCGCCATCATCGACCTTCCAAATCCACTCTCATTAAGTTATATTCCTCATTAATATATTTATTTTATCCCCCTTCAGTCTATATTCCCTAATATTTTGGATTATCCCCCGTTATAACACACTCAAGAAGAAATTATATCCATCCTTGGAGGCCATGTTCCCTCAATGAATTACTATATATTCCTCATATGGGTAAAATTATCTATGAATCATCAACAATCCCCCTTGGTCTATATTCTTAGTAATTCTACATCTACCAAAGTGGATCATATCTCTTTTAAATAAGTAAATGAAAACTTCATAAGGTTATATTATTTATAAAATCAATATTCCCATTGGGCCACATTCAAGATGATATCAATTCCTAGGAAGATGGGTCATATTCCCTTTGGGTATCCACCAATCCCATTTGCATAGATACATATCCCCTTTGAGATCAACTAAAATGGGCCTCTCATGAATAAGTATAATTCCAACCATCTCTAGGCTCATATCACCTAATTTACCACTTTGATTGAATTTAAACTACATCAAATTAGACTTTTTCACACAAACATAAATGTATAACATATCCTTTTCAATGGAAGTAAACTATAAATGATATTATTTCTCATACAAGGATACATAATCACCCCTTATCATGGGAACAACCCCAATACCATAAGCACCTACCGCCAACCTTTACTATGATAAAATAGAATGTTCTAAAGTATATATCTTTAAGAAAAAATATACAAACATACAGTAGCACAACTATTCCAGAAATTACAAGTGCATAGTGAATAATTAAAATATATAATACCAATAATAGAAAACCTATGTTTCATATAGACATTCACATCATGGAAAACCCTCTATTATTCATATATTTTCACATCTACTCGTGTTAATAGAATATTTTTAGCACAAGGTGTAAAAGTCCTATTTTGGGATTTGGGAAGGATTCACGAACACATTATAAATTTATTAGATCCCTGGAGTGTTAAATAATCCCCCCTAAATAGGTCCAGATTAGCCCATCCTCCCATTATCTCAACCAGAATATATTCTATGGAGTGGTGGGTAATGTCCTAGTAGTGGAATGAATTTCGAAACCATGTATCCATTAAATGAATACACCATGGAGGATTTTTGTATATTGATTATCCAATACCACTAACATAATACCATAAAAAACAAGAAATGGTTTGAATAATATATTGAACCCAAATTGAATATTTTAATGTCAAAAAATAATAATGTTTCCCAAAGTATCATCTGAGTGAGAGTATCATCAGCATTGTTCCATACTAAATCCAATGTCCATGTGAGAGAACCTCTAATCATAGATTCCATGAAACCCATACCACTAGAGAAAAGTTGTAGTAAATATAGTGGCACCTATCAACACCTCTAATCATTTATGTAACCTCTCTACATAGTGCAATAAGTTGTACCTATCTAACATTTGGGAGTGAATTATATAGTTCAATTTCAATAGAATATGACATCTTTTGAACACATCAGGAAGATAACAATGGATAAAGTAAAGAAGAGAAGGTGGAATTTACAACCTGGGACACATGTGGAGGGAAACACCCAGATACATGATTGGAGGGAACATGTGTTTATTTCATGTGTGGAGAGAAGGACTATCATACTCAGGAATTAATGGGTAAGGGAGAATCCATAAATGTAAAAAAATTTACTATATAGGCATGGTGTACTATTCCAACCAGTGACCCAAACAGTAGGGGAACATATCACTGAAAAGGCTAAGGGGACAAGCCAAGTTTATATAATTACTACAGTTGAAGTGGGAGTTCTAAGTGATGAGGTCATAGATAATTTGATCATAACATAAAATTTATGAAATTATTTATTCAATCATGGATTCTTTTACTCTTTTATATCTTCTATTCATTCCAGTAATATTAAATATATATATGCCATACTTATAAAGGATTTAACATTCATGAAACCTAGAAGAAATATTATTGTAACAATCATATATTAGTTAATCTCATGTGTTATGCATGTATATAACCATTTCATAAATTTTATTAACAAACCATTAATATAATTGGATATAATCCTTTCTATGGATTTGATTTCAAAGTATAGTGAAAATAATTATTTCAAAATGAAGGATGTCCTAATTTTTTATGATGATGTGAAATTCTAATTCTTTATAATAGAAAACTCTTCATCTAATACACGAATTGATCCAATCATATTAGATCTCCAAAATTAAGTTGTTGAAGAAGTAGAGTAGAAACAATATATATATGTTAATGGTAACCCTGTGATAGGTTATATATTTAATATTAATGAATTCATTGATGTGTTTCTTATATAACTACCCGAACGTCAACTAGAGTGTGTAGTTGAGTTTTATATTGAGCTTATCCTTGATGTGTATAATGACCTAATCATTTTACACATATTATTAGTTTATTTTGAATTTATTAATATGTTCATTAAAACCCAAATATCATGAGGATTAGTGTCATTGGAAGACTAGGTTCATAATGCATCTATGTGAGACTAAGATAATAATTCATTATTTTATTCGTTGTATGGTGTTTATAAATCCATTTGAGATCATAAAATTATAAGTGGTAAATATGGGAAAAAATATAAAAAAGTGATGAGATAAAAATATTAGTAATAGAATAAAAATGAAAATAAAACATAATGTGTGAGTAAAAGGTATAACATGATATCATAAAAGTGAAGGTTCAAGGGTATTCACATGGTAGAAAAACATATATAACATGGTATCATACGATCATTTGACCATATGAAATGTTATAGAAACATATAACATTAAAAACATTATTTTTGGATAACTACCTAGAAAATATCACATATTGGGTAATGAACCATAATGAATAGCATTTACTCCTTAATTTTATACATGAGGACACATAAGGATAAAGCACTACTCAATGCATTGGATTTCTATATAGGTTCACCCATCACAATAAGTAAATGATTATGTGTTCCATAGAAAAATCAATTAAAATTCTTAAACATTATAGTAACCCATGGATATAAATGTGTCATATAATCATGTCTCATATCATAATAGCATGAAATTTAGTAATGAAGGAATTTGAGAGATGAACATAAGGACTATATTACCCTGTAAAAATAAGGGAGAATAATCTTGGTATATATTTTAGATACGTATATAAATTATTTAAATGTAATACATAACATTAAATTTTTTAATCATTAATAAGATTTTGTTTATAATAGAAAATTGAATATTTATTTGGGAAAATACACTTTTCACAGTGACATATCATCATAGAAATCTATAAATTTCCCAAGATATTATAGACAACTTTTAAAAAAATAACCACATAAAAATATAAGTGAACCTTCAATTAATTGGGGTTCTATGATAGTGGTTAATTTCATACATGTCCTATAAGTTAAAAAACATTAATTTCATACTTTTTTAATTTAAGAAAAATTTCCCCTAGTGTGGAAAATAGTGGTAATATTTCATTAAAAATGTTTTTAAGTATATGTGAAATTTTTTCATTAATAAATAATTTTTGTGATTTCAAAAAAATAATTTAAAATATTTCATGAATAAATGGTAATGGAATAAAATGGATCATAGACCAAAAGAGAAGTCCAATTGACCTTTTCTCAGACACATTTTATCAATAATTTTATGCAATGAAGAGCGAAAGTTAAACTATTAATTTAAATTTTATGAACAAAAAATTTATAATAAAATTCATTTTTTTAATAAATTAAAATCAAATAATTCCTCAAATCAAGGCTCAATAATAAATATCACTAAATAATGATGAGATTGTGAAATAAACTCACACCGCTTTAGTGACTTTTGAATCATAACCCCATGAAATAAGTAACCTGAAAAGAAAAAATTAAATGCCATTAAAAAATATTATTGATATAACATTAAAAATATGGTATATACATCAAATAAGGTAAATATGTGGTGTATATTGAATATGTTTCACTGAAGTAAATGTGAGATGAGAAATCCATTACCTCGATTCCAGACATGTCGTGAATATCATTTATATTGTATATAATAAAATTATATAAATTATTATTTTTATTAATATTATTTCATTTGTTTTATACATTATAATTAAACCATTTAATTATTTTATTTTAATGTCATATTAAAATACTTATTCAGTTCTATCTATATCAGGTGTTTTGAGGATGCTTTATTCATAATTTCGAAACATCATTTATGTGTCGACCATGGTCAAAGGGTTAATTATTACATCAATTATAGAATAATAATCATTAAATATTAATCATTTTTATACAACAATTATAATTTCAGACGAAATCATGAAATATTGTTTGAAAAAAGGAAATATGACACAACCATGGATAGAATAGGTCCTTCATATGCATCAATGATGTTTCGATTTTTTGATGATCATGATGGAAAGAAGGTAACTATTATTTTATCCTTATAGAATTATTATTATATCATAAATATAATAATACATATTTAAATACACTTACCTATACCATACATGTGATGTGGTTATAAAAACAAATCACATCTATTCACGGGGCAGTAATCAGTCGTAAACACTAATGATGTTATCATTTTTCAACGGATGGTGGGGTAAAAATGTATATGATATTTTAATTTTATATAATTAGTAATATTTAATAAATATAATATATAAAAATTAAATATCTTATAATTAATGATCATGATATTTCATTTTGTAAAATTAATTAAATCAGTTCATGAGGCAATAGTCCATCGTAAATAAGAACAATAGTTTCGTTTACCATTTTATGCTATAAGAGATGAATAAATATGATTTCATAAACATAATATAATGAAATTATATAATAGATAATGGATTTATTATATTTCCATTTTCAATATATAAATAAAGGTATATAAAAAAGAAGTAAAAAAAGGAGCATGTTGAAAACGATTTCAGCCACTTAGAAGAACATCCTAGGATCTGTTATTAAAGAACCACTAGTTGGTCTTTTATGAATAAAAGATGATATATAAAATAAACAAAAAAATTGGGGATATTTCTGTAGTTATTTTCTGAGAAAAAAATTCTTTGGAGTTCATAGGAAGTATGGGTCGGGGTGCCCCTTTATAATTGAGGAGTTGCATTTTTATAAATACCAAAAACTATTCAATAATGGGAATTTATTATCGTGCCAAGTGATTCAAAATTTATAAAATAATGTATTGGAGGGATTATATGGTGATTACTACTACATAAATAAATAATTAAACATTTTGTATCCATATTATTCAATTTACCTCCAAGGTTACTTTCTTTATCATTTTTTCACCACGTAGCTTGTTTTTTAAATGTTTTTACAATTAGTTTTGAAAAAAATTAAGTATTAATTGTTACCTTATCATAATTATTATGACTAAAAATATGGAATATATTTTATCAAATTATTTTCAAATAATTTAATGAATTTATTAAAAAAATTTAAACACGCGTGCTGTGTTGAAAATCATGTTTTCAATAAATGAATTTTTTAAGAAATAGATGATCTAGTACTAATACAATGACTAGAAATAATCATTATATGAATTAAAATTCATATTATTAGATTTATAATATATGAATTTATTTTAAATATTTCCATATAAGGGGTTATCTTTTTAATTAAAATGTATAAATATTATGCACTTAATAATAGTTTATATAGAACTATGTTTTTATGAATACAAATAATCTTTTAAAAAATATAATAAATTTGATGATAGAAATACAATTAAATTTATAATTCTAAAAACATTTATATTTAACATTCATAAAAAATCAAAAAAATAAGGTAACAATAAAATTACATGATTTAATGAAAATAAATTATTGTATTTTAAAATCGTTAATTTTTACAATTCACCAAAAAAGAAAACATTTTAGAATACCCCAAAATTTCCCTCTATTAATTTTTATATGATGATTTCAAAAGTTATTTTTATTTTATAATATCAAATTTCTAAAAGTTACATATATTAAAAAATACTCCATGGGAAAACAAATAAAATTTATTTTGCAGGGTACATTTTTTATAGAATAAAATTTCATTATAAAAAGATGAGTGATTATTTATTAATAATTTTTCAAAAAATTTATATTGAGTAGAAAATTAAAATATATTTCATAAATAAGTTAATATTATCTATATCTCTCTATTTAATGCCTCGGTTATATTGGTCATGTTTAATTAAAACATTAATATTATATCACAGTTTATTTAAACCAAGTGTTCTGTGTCGAATATGATATTAAATGTAGTGTTATTTTAAAAAATCATGGTATTACATTATACCCCCACATAAATAAATTGTGTCCTGAAAATTTTATTTGTTCTTAGTAATCATGGGTCTGATATATAAAAATTCCATTTTTGAAAATTCACATCTCAAAAAGGGTTAATAAAACATCCACTTAAAATGAGGGAAATGGAATAATGAATGGTATCACATGACTATGTTTTCACATTAAAAACATTATTTGTAAGAGAAAACATGGATTTGGAAATAATATCAGTATAGGATATAACATTATACATTTTTCAAGAGGTAAGACACCACATATTTAACAAAAAATGTATAAAATTATTATTTTAAGATCACATCCCTAAAATAGAGGCTTATATTTACCATATAGTCTCAAAAAATATGTAAAGATACCTATTTGAAAATTATAATTTCCTCATTAAATCATTTTTTAGAGAAATGTCATATATTCTTAAAAAATTAGAATTCAAGATGAATTTTTCATGCATAAAGCACTCAAATTAACTTTTATAGGATCACATGATTCCCCAAAATGATATCCATATGTTCCTATCTTCATAAAATATTACAAAACAATAAATGGTTAGCATAGGGTAAGAAAATTCACATAATTAATGCACCTTCATATTAATATGATAATCCATCAATGAACATAAATAATTCCATTACTAAATAACCCTATTTCCCAAATAATAACAATATTAAAGGATTTAGTTTTTATTCGTAACAAATATTTCATGTTAAATTACATGTTAGGCCCAAGGGGTACATATAAAATAACCTAATGAAACATTTTACAAAAAATCATTAATCGCCTAACAATCCTAAAAATACATAATTATTTGATCCAAAAATATTATTTATAATATAAAATTTCTTCCATAAAATAATTATTGTAAAAACCATGCAATATTAGCTAGTACATTAGGTATTCTAGTGGAAGGTGGTTTTCCCATTTCATCATGAGGTTGTGGGTTTAAGCCTCATAATCTTGTCAGGTGGGGTGGGTTTTTCCTGGCTTATAGAGTACACATTTTCTAAAACTATTGAAAAACTTGAATATCATATTCATAATTAAACATGATCATGTGAATAACATATGAACATGATGAACATATTCCAAAATAACATTAATTATCAAATATCCCCATTTAACCTCTAAGTATTTTTTTTCCAACTCATTCTTTTCCAAAACAATCATTAAATTTTATTGACTATATTTACCTCAACATAAAGCACATATTGAAGATTCTCTTTACATCAATCATCTATTTTCCCATAAAATATCACCTTAGCATAAAATCAGATTTCTAGGTCCTTAGTATATTTTAATATATTTATTTGTATAATAAAATAAAAACTAATGTAGAACAATCATTAGAAAATTTATGATTCTTATAACAATAATTCCATTAATAGAAATTCATAAACATTATTATTCTCGATTTATAACACATAATCACTTAAAAAATTAAACTATAACGATTTCCATAACATATTCCCTTAGGAATTAATCCTTGTATTTGAAAACTAAATCACATAATGACAATGTTCTCCAAATCTATGACATTAGAATATTAGTGGTGCCTTAGGTTTAACTTTATTTATTTGAGTCTTTTTAAATAGTCACTTATTGTTTTTATACCGTGGATTCCTTGTTCCCGACTTTTCCTCACAAGAATCATCTTCTAGTTCCATTATTGAATTTTATATGGTTTATATTCCCAAATTTTTTACATGTAGGAAATTGAATCTTCCTTTCATTATCATATTTTACACTTGAACTTATAGGAGAGTCATTCACTCTATTCATTGATGTGTTTGGAAATTAAACTATTTTAAATTTGATAATCATATTTCATGATATATAATTTGGAATTATTTTATTTTGACTAAATTTTGTTCCCATAAGGTTAGGAATCATTCTAGGGAAATAATTACATTTCCCATCACATTTTTTTGGAATTAATTCTCCAACTCCCATCATTATCTTAAAATAATAAAAGAAACAAGCTGGAAAATCATTAACATGGGAAGAAGAAACATTATAACTGATAATCAATAACTTATAAATGATAAGTATATCCTACCCTATGGTTCTCTTTTTTTCAAAATGGTTTATCCATTGTATCATTTCCTATTAGGTTTTTTAACATATAAATTTCTTTAAGTCCTTCATAATTGTATGTAAAGAGTTTGAAAATATCCATATAATATCCACCATATGTATCAAACGATTTGTAAAATAAGGACAATTTTCATGCAATGGGTGATGATTGAGTCATGCCCAATGTTCCATTTTCAGATTTATTACATCTAGGTACAACTATTCTAGAGTTGCATATATTTGTAGCATTAATACAAGTTTGTAATAGATTGGAAACCACTCATTTTATACTTCACTAAATTTCCATGATATTTTACAGGACTATGTTTTTAACTTATACACATCAATAGGGTTCTAACTAAATTATTCTAGTCCAAATTCTAAATAATAACTAGACCTATCTCGAAATCAAACTATAGAGATCCAAGCATTTTACACATAATATTAAGTGAGTTTTAACAGAAACTTCTATTAATTACTACCCATATATATTAATCCCTAGTGAATTTAAAAAATTATGTTCATAGTACATAAAAGAGAGACTACTATTATATTTATTTTATTCTCCATAAGGAGATCTTACATAACAACCTAACTCGAACCACCAAGCCTGAACATGGTGCTATGTGACCTCATACATGAATTATTATATGAATGAAGTATTTAACTTGGATTGAGGTTCTTGATCATTTAGTGGTGAAATTATACACTTCACATCATGTCATAGATAAGGTCAAAAAAATTAAACCTGTAAACAATAATCAATGTAAATGAGAAAACTAATGATGGAATACATAGTAAATAATTAAGAAGCTACCAAAGGTGGAAAGACTTTCGAGTGTGAATAATAAGATAAATAAATAAAGACAAACTTTTGGTACCATTATTTTATATCCACATACACCACCATCTATACACTCCTTTGATCTCCCATAACCCATTGGGCCCCTACCCTTCTTCAGATCTCTCATAAAATTTACAAGTGCATCGACATTCTCGAGTTGAGTGTTAGTATTAAAAATAAAAGGAATATACTAGAATAATTAGTATTAACTAATTCCTACAATGTAAGATATCCTAAAGGTGTCATTTTTACATACAAATAAGCATTGTCTATCCATCAATAATACCATGACACCCGAATTCATCTAAATTGAGAATATTAAGTACTATATTAACATGGATTCCTCACAGGGATGGGAACTTGGAAAATCAAGTCCACCATGAGTGTATGGACAACATGACAGTATGGAAACCTCATAAATCTAACATGTTCTGAAGTATCTATTGGCAATAAGTGAAACTCAACACATTCCCACAAAGGGATAATATGTCATGATTTCCCACATGTCTCATGTACCACTCACGACCACCAAGGAAAGGTGACATACATATAGTGTGAGAACAAAAATAGGAATAACCTATCATAATGTGTATATACTGGCACACCTAACATCATGTGATCAAATCAAACATTGAAAAAATCAACACAAATATCACCCAAGGAAATCATATATCACTATAGCTAACACAGGCAACACACACCCATATGCAATTACAGTAAAGAACATCACTATTAATTCCATCACATAAATTATCATCATGGAAACAAGTGTAAACATGATCCTAATAATGTATTTAAATTCAAACCTTTAGACATTGTTGTCCATGATGTATTCCATCAAAAATGCTGATAAAGAAACTGTGTTTTCACCACAACTAGAATATGATCACCCATCAATATCTCTTTTAACTGATATATATGAACATTTAATGTGTTATAAAGTAATTAAATAAGGAATGAAGAAAAGATAGATGAATAAAACTCACATGGGGTTTATTTTTGTTAAAATTGATCCAAAAGACTGGAGGAAGAAGGGAGGATAAGGGTTCTCTAAGAAACATGGGGTCTCCATAGTGAAAGGACGAGATTGTGGTGTAGATGGTTTTCTGGAACAGACACCACATCAAATTGGGGGATCAATATACTATTGAAATTCACTAAAGAAGAACATAGTGATGTAGAAAAAGGGACTACAACATATGTTATCATCAACGCATGACCTCTACAGTTCCCTAGGAAGTGACGCATTATTGGTTTATGATTTCAGCATTCACCTCTATGGTGTAATAGTGGATAATATGGTGTGAGAGTCATTCTATTAGACATTTGGAGCTCATATATCATTTGAATAATGATGATTAATATATTATATGTGGGGTTTAATTTTTTATAGAATGAATTTGTGTTAATACCCTTCTTAACTTTTGAAATAGTTTCACCAATTTAGCTTAATAATCTTCTCATTATAACACCTGAATACCTCTACTCCAAAGACTAATGCTCTATAATATCTATTCTATCTGATTATTAAAGGCAGAAAAAAATCCATGTGTCAATGTTGATGACACTATTGTGTGGACTCTTTAATCTATCCATCAAGGGCTAAGGGTCTGGTCATTTATCACCAAGATTGCCCCATCAAGGTATAGTCGTACAGAAAATGGTGTGGTCTCAAAACCATACCACCCTTGCACTATAAAGAGCTTATATTTGTGTTCGATTCCATAATATAGTGTACCAACTTAGCCTATGATGTGGTGTGACTTTTTTGGTAGTGAAGTTACGAAACACCCCTTAAACCCTATTTTTTATTAAAAATACCACTGGGTTCCAACCTGAAAAGGCCCAATCCAAAACAAGGATAAAAAAATACATATATAAAAGATTAATAATTTCATAACATTTAAATTCTAAACATATAAATTATTCTCATCCAAGAGACTATGGGTGCTATATGAAAAACATGGACCACTGAACTTGAATGTCAGCCTCTCTCTCCCATGTATCTTCTTATATCTTCCCATGCCTCTGCTAATCATGAAAAGTGGTACTCTTCTCCCTCGAAGCACATTATCACTTTGATATACTATCAACATCTAAAACTCCTCATAAGAAGCATAATTATCTTTATCTATTTTCTTATAATCCATAACATACATAAAGTTGGATATGTACTTATGAAGATGTGACACATTGAGCATGGCATGCATACCTTGGTAGTGAGAAGGAATGTCCATTTGGTATACAAATTCCCATATCTTCTTGGTGATCTCAAAGTGTATAAAAATGATATCTATTCCAACCTTAAATACTAAAATTATTTTCCCTAACCAATGATTCAATATCAATAAAACTTGATCACCCACCACGAACTCCAAAGGTGTCCTCCAATGGTCAACATAATATCTCTTTATGCTTGGGATTGTGACTAGCTTTTTCTAAACAAGTATCACACTCTTTGAGGTCTACTGATCCATTCTAGGGTCCACATATACTACCTCACCCTCCTCAATTATATATAATATTTAATGAAACAACCTCCTATAAATAGCCTCATAGGGTTCCATATCAATCTAAGGCAGGTGACTATTGTTGTATAAAAAATAACCAAGTCTAAGTGATCATCCCCTGATCCTCAAAATTATAGATTGAAATACCAAATATTATCCTATAATATGTTTATATTAGGATAATAATATCAATATATGCATTTTGCACTATGGTGAGCTTCCAATGAGTCCTTATGGACTTCTCCAAGCCCTTCCTAAACTGCAATGTAAAATGTGTGTATTTTTATAAAACACTACTTAAGGGAACTCGAAGTTAGAATATAATCTCATAGATATATTGATTTTATCAATCCTACACAGAGTGAGTCTCTTTGATTGTTAAGAAGTGATAAGTCTTTGTTATTTAATCAACAGTCACCATTACCATGTCATGACTCTTGAGTGTCCTAGGTAACCATGTTAAACAATAAATCATGAATTCTTCACATTTCTACAAGGGAATCAGAACTAGATGAAACTGACCAATAGGTCAATGGTTTATGGTCTCTATCCTCTATCAGTTATGGAATAGGAAGAGAAAAACATCAATATCATTCTCCATCCTAGTCCACCTGAACTGGCATATTAAATCATGACACATCCTGGTTTTACAAATATGATCTTCCCACCTAGAGGAATGGAAATCTTTCATAAACCCAACACTGATATATTAGGGACTACTAATCTCCAATGAACTATTATCACATGATCTCTATCCATCGGCCAATTGGGTATCATGTCACCCTTATCCGGGTACTCACTCATGATAGAACACTCTAGGTTTGATTCATGTCCATCATTGACATAGTCCAAAACTGATGATGTGATCATTAGGGGAGTACAATTCACTGATCTTTGAACCTCATAACCACCCATCCTTCAATCATCTAATAGGATCCTTAAGTGTCACTTCTTCTCAGGAGGACACTCACCAAATTCTTACTCATCCTACATCTTATGTATAATATCATCTACAGTTATGTTTCCCTTAACTAGTGTATAAGCCATCAAAAAATCAAACGTCAGCAAATACTCAATCGATAAATTCATTTTTATTTCCATATCCCTATAAGTGAATGTGTATCAAAGGATCTTATGTTCCATATCCACACACAATAATCTCCCTGTAAATCTATTTTTTCTCCAACACTATTATGCATGGACCATAGATTCTACTTCAATATCATTTGTAGGGTGGTTCCTCTCATGTCATCATAGCTTATGAGACCCATTGGAATCTACCTACTCTCTCTGCATTAGCAACACTCAACAGACAATACCTGATTTATTATAGTACACTCTAAATATAATTCCAATATCATGTATTATCAGTAATTAAGTTGTATTGAACCTCCTATTTGACTCAAGGTACACCTATTTACACTTATCCATGCACTATAACTTCACTCCCTTATTCATTAACAATTCCATGGGTGATAATAGTTGGAAGGTATCTTGGAAAATTTAAAGATAATATCATAAATATCCCAAAAATATCATAATCTCAAACACGTTTTAGGGATGTGTCCATGATATAACTACGCCAACATTCTATGGGACTATTGATATACTGATCTCAGACCCCACAAGTCCAATGAACATAAACTATAAAGTCTATAAGTCACAGTTTGAAAATTTTGTGTATTTATAATTTCCTAAAAGATTACATATGACTATCTCTAGGTTCCCAGCATGCTACTCTAGAATCGGTTAGTAGACGAGGATATCGTCGATGAACACTGAATTGAATGAGTCTAGCTATAGATGGAAAATCCTGTTCCTAGGGTCCACAAATACTTACTTCATGTTCATTATCCTAAAAAGAATTACAATGTGATCATACGGTATGTACCTGCTCTAAAACATTGTATGCATAATATCATCCACTCTAACTCATAATTGATGATATCTCGACCTAAAATCAATTTTGGAGAACCACCAAGATCCCCTCATCTGATTGAAAAGATCATTAATCCTTGGTAATGGATTTAATTTCTTCACCATCACCTAGTTCATATTATATTAATCGATGAAAATTAAAATATTATCATCCAACTTATTGGATAATAACACAAGTGCACCTCACAGAGATTTACATAGCCAAATAAATGCTTCTCACTCCATGTCATCCAATTATATCTTTAACTACTTTATCTCAAATGGTGACATAATATACAGGGGTATCAAAAAAAGATGGGCACATGGTACAAGTTCTAAATCAAATTAAACCCATTTATAAGAATGGAGTTGTAAGAAATATTCTCTAAAGACATCTTTATAGAGATCCATCATATAAGGAAAATATGTGGGAACAATCACTGATCCTACTGAAATGACAAGACTACCTTATGTGTTGTGATTTCCTCAAGATAAATCAGCTCAAGTGGAACTCTACTTCCACCATGTTCCCACTCTCTAGTCATTAATAAATTCTATCTCTTCTTCAAACTGAATGACATATGTCTCTACTAGAAGTCAATTTGTGCATATAATCTAGTCAACATATACATTTTTGAATTACATCAATGTTCATCGTCTCCAATATCATAAAATCCCACATATAACCATGACCAGCAACAACTATTGAAAAATATGGGAATCACTGGATGAGGACCAATTTTGTTTCAAATGGAGCTTCAAGGAATAAAAACTCATAGGAAAACATGGTCCATAGTTATAGTCCAACTACTAAATTTATAGGTATAAAATAATCGGATGGAAATGTATCAAAAAAACAAGTATATAGAGTGGATGTGATCAAGGCCATATCCAAACTGTATATGTCCCCTCTCCACTATCATTTAGAGTCTAATCAATAACATATACAAGGATTGTCTCTACTCCCTGACATTTTCCATAAGGTACATGGCCAATATGATAATGATGGTGAGAACCTTGAATGAATATTTAGTTCCCTATTATGGAATTCTACACCTCCTATATAGAATAATAGTGCAAAAGTGTTAGATATTCAATGTCTAACCACGCCGGGGGTACTGAATCTACAGTGATATACATACCTAACTATTGTGTCCAAGAATCACATTGTTGAAACATTGTATCCTCTATTTTTAGATAAAGAGAGTGAACTATGATTTACCAACATGCCATCGGTTAATTCTATGTCTCTAACCTTCCTATTCTAGAGATTGGAAGAGGAACTCATCATAGAATTATGTGGTCCACCCATCTGAACTACAAAGGGTATGAAAAACACTAGTAGTTCTTCTATCCAATAGAATCTTGTCAATTCCTAGAAACTTTCTTATAACTTCTAGATATAAATCATGATTAAACCATTAGACCTACTACTAAAGGTCGGGTCGAAGAATTATTTTGAACATCCTTACCTTTTGAGCCTCCTTTTTAGATAGAAGTGTAATAAAATAGAGGAGATCGTCAATATGTTCAGATAATGTTGACACTATAATGGGGCCCCACAACAACTCTATGTACTCTTGTGCTCATTAAATTTTCAGTTTTTTCTGAATGAAGTCTCAAAAATACATGTCCTTTATGGCCTCTTAGGCAATACCATCACTTCATCTTTCTTGACCCATAACTCCCAACCAATTCTTGTGGGTCCTTGATAGACGAATGATTCCAACTTCACCTTTCATTGTGATGTTGTTTCAAAAAGATCAATGATTCCCTATATAATGTCCGACCAATCCTCAATATTTTGGGGCTCAACTGGTTACCTAAAACACTATGGAATTCCATATATCGAAATCCATTGCATAATCCATCATGATTTGGGTCAAGAATGGTAAGAAACTAATACTTGTAACACTTTGGTAGGTTTCAGAACATGCTCTAGAGAGTCTTTCTCAACTGGAGGTCCCACCAGTTGTCTCTTAGGTTGCATATTCTATAATTAAATTAATTTTAGGAAAATAGAAAATCCATCATCATCATATGGGATCACACAATGTTCTCCAAGGTGTCTACCCTCAACCCAAGATACAACCCTCCTTGAACTAACCATATTTTTTATCACTACATGTTAGTTATAGTCATTATATATATATATATACTAACACAACATAATTCTTATTTCATCTAATTAATTACAATAGAGAGATATACCACACTATAAAATTATCACGTATAGATAGAAAAATTTGGGGAATTTAAATAAAGAACTACTATAAAACATAATAAATGTATGTATATGGAATTGGTGCCTGAATAACTAATACTGATGAATAAACAAGCAATAAATATCATAAATCACATAAGAATATAATGTGTGTCACCCAATATTAATTTAATAACTTTTAATAGAAATACACAAATTCCCAGTTTTTTGGGAGAGTTGGAAGTCTATTATAAAATGTTTGAAATGCATTGGCATAGTTTCATTGCTTGATTACCATCCATAAAAACTTCTTTATATCCTATTATTGAACTAGGGAAATAGAAAATACATGTTAGTATAATATTCACCTTATGATACCACTTTCTATCACCAAATCAAGAACCAATGGGTCTAAACCGGGAGATACAAGACCTCATGTGTTCCTCCTCATACGTAAGTGGTTATAGACAAGAAGACGTGGTCTTGGTCCATTAGTTGGGATACTATACCCACAATTTCATATCAAGAAACTATTAATATAATTAAATTAACAAATAATTAATAATCAAAATAAATGAGAAAAATAATGTTGGAATACATGGTAATTAAGTAATGAGCTCCAAAATGTGGAAAACATGTTCAGTGAAAAATAATATATAAATAAACAAATGAAAACTGTGGGTCCCACTGGCTTCTGCCCACATCCCCCCCATATCCATTCTTATTTTCCTATCCATCCACTATAGGGCCCTATCCCTTCACTAGTTCTCTCATAAAATCTACGAGCACATCCAAAAACCTATATAGGATGTTAGTATAAGATTTAGTAGGATACCACTAAAGCATCATTAACCTAGTTCACTAAATTATTACAATTGGATTCTATAATTATAGTTAATGTGTAGTAATCATAACATATATTTAGAAACTAAGTGGTCGTGTGCTCACAAAGCCACTAAATCCCATGACAATATGTTTTTCTACCCCTTGTCGAAATATAAAGAAATAATCGATAGTTGCTAATATAAGCCATGTATGAAGTCCTCATTGGTGATATGTTTACATATAACCTAATATAATCTACCCCTCATGAATACCAAGCCACATAGAATCCTCTAAAACCTGAAAATCAAGTAATCCATCGACCAGCCTTCCTCAGAGTTAGTGGAACCTAGTAAATCAACGATACCATGTGTGTATGGAAAACATGAAAACATGGTTACCTTATATCTCCACCTTGTTCTCAAGTATATCATCTCTTTATTTGAAAATTATTACACTCCCTGACAAAGTAATAATATCTCAAGATAGTCCACTTATATCAAGTACCACTCAAAACCACCATGGATTCATAACATACATACATGGTGAGAACATAATCATGCATAACATATCTTCATGAATATATATAAGCACACATAACATCATTAAAACATAATAGAAAATGGAAAAAACTACATTAACATCACTATTGGAAGTAATATATCATAGTAGCTAACACGAGCTATACACACACCCATATGCGATCTCAATCAAGCTTGGTGGCCCAAATGCCAACACTATAATAATCATCATGGAAGTAAGTGTAATCATGATCCAAATAAGGTTAATAAGTTCCTAACTCATGTTATGGACATCCATGTAATTTTTTTTTGATGTTTTCAACAATGAAACCACATATGTACACCATCCTGAATTTTATAAGTCATTAATATCTCCTAGAACTGGTCCAATTGAGCAAGTCAATACTTTTATATTATGTAATGGATGAATCAAGGGCAATGGGTAAAATAAAAATCAAATATGTTTTATCATTGAAATATGAGATCCAGAAGTATCGAGTTAGAAGGAAGGAGGAGGATTCTCTAGATAACCAGGGGTCTACACCATGTAAGGAAGAGGTCACAACATAAAGGGTGTGCTGCAAATGACACAACGACTTAGAAAAGAGATCTAGGATGTCACAATACATTGGAGAATCACATAACAATATAAAACAAGGATCTATGTAATATTATAGTACCATTGGTGAACCACAATGGTTAATAATAAGTCATTGGTTTGTAGAAGTATGTTCTTACATTCACCACTTTCATGCAATGGAGGCTACTATATGATGGGGTCATTATAGAAATCCTTTAACGCTATGAGATAATTTGTATAGGGATAGGTAATTATGTATATTCCTGGTTTTTTATGAGTAAATTTTCATATATTATAACTCCCTTGATAACTTATGAAACTGATACACAACATTAACTTCATAACAGACCTATTAAATCCATAACATCTAAAGACCAGGCCACTGAATACAAACAGACATTAATAGTTATTCCACACAATCATAATAGTCATAGAATCATACCTCTACTATGGTCTAATATTTTGTGGTGAAACTTCCTAGATCCATCAGTATACTACCTCATATACAGTGCAGTTTGACCTATATAGCCCCTATCCTAGATAATTCGTACAAGAGGGAGCATGGTCTGAATATCTAGACACCCTTACAGTGTAGTGAACTCCTCCACGGTGTCGGATTATATACTACGGCAGGGCCACATAGGATACAACATGGTACCTCTTATTTTTTAATAAGACATTCCAAAACACCCCTTCAAACCTCCTTTGGTTTCTGAAATCCCATTGTGTTCCATATCAACATAGTCTAACACAAATCAAGGATAAAATCAAAATTTTAATTGATGATCATTAATTTTAGGGCATTATATCCTCAATCCATCTGATCTCAAAAATCATCATGGGATAACATAAGTAATACATAGACAAAATGGGTGATCTAGAAAACATAGAAATGGAATAAACCCAACAAAAAACATGGTATGTGATTCAAAGTAGTAACATGATATAATAAAAGGGAACTCCAAAGGGTAATCACAAGGGAGTATGAAATAAATAATGTGGTATCATAAGATCATGGAATCATAAGAAATCATACTAAATTTGGTATAAAAATATAATATGTCATAAACATGAGTCAAGGTTAATTACCTTGATAATATCACATAGCGGACAAAGTCCCAAAATAAATTAGGATTAAACCCTAATCTCATACATGAGGTCTCATGAGATGAAATCATTACCCAATAGATTATATAAATATCTGTGGACATGCACCATAATATTTTTGTAATGATATTCTCCATGAAAAAGAACTCTATCATAAGACATAAAAATAAGAATTCCACATGGAAATAAATTTCTTTCATAATCTTGTATCATATTGAAATCAAAGTAAATTTTATAATGAAATTATTTGAGAGATGAAAATAGTTCATGTATTACCCCATAAAATTATGGATGAATAATATGTGAATTTTTTAGAGAATTATAAAGACAATTTAAAAAAATACATAACATTAATGGTTTTCATCATTAATAAAAATATTCAATGTGGAATATACCAATTTCACATTTTATTCACTTCTTTAAAATCTAATTGTTTTGAAAATATTATTGAAAAATTAAAAATAAACATTGATAGTTATAATGGAATATTCATGTAATTATGTATTTGGGATGTATGTTAATTCCATAAATTCTCTATTGGCTAAAAAACATTCTTTTCACACTGCTGTATCATGGTAAAAAATTCCCTCATTTGGAAAATAACAAGAATATTCCATTAAATCTTTTTTTAAAATGGTAAAAAATGGGTACAAATATCATTGAAAATTTATTTGAATAATTTTATAAACATTTATATTGTTTTTTTAGAAAACATGGTGGTGAAAGAAATTTATTTTTGATGGAAGAAAAAAATAGTGTTATCTTATCATAAAAAAATTTATCAATAAATTTATGTACCAAAGATTTAGAAATGGTTATATTACATGAAATTTTCTTGAATAACCATTGGAGAAGAAAATATATTGGTTTTATGATATAAATATTAAATATTTTTTCAATGGGAGTCATGAAAATAAATAATCTCGAATAATGATGAGATTGAGAAATAAACCCTTACCACATTGGTTGGTTTTCAATCATAACGCTCAAGAAATAAGTAACATCAAATTAAAATTGAAATAGCATGAATATAATGAAGATCATGATCTAAAATTTTATGGTGAATTATATACACTATTCAAAATAATTAATTATTGAATATTTCATATGTCTAATAGAAGTATAATTGAGACAAGGAATTCAATACCTCGAGTCCAAACATATTCTGTATATCCTTTATCTCATATATAACAAACTTATGTCAACTTTTTCCCTAAGACACTTTATAGCTTTAATCCCATATACATAAACCATTTATTTCATTTATATTAATAAAAATATTTTATTACATATTAATTTATGTTCACATTAGTTTTTTTCAGGATGCTCAAATCATAATTTTAAAATTGAATCAATTTATAGACTATAGTAAATGTGTCCATTATTCCATCATCTATGGAATAATTATCATGAAATATTTATTATTTTTATACAAAAATTTTAATTTTAAAATCAACCAGTAAATATGGTTATGAAAATTGAACTACATTACAATCATGGAGATGGTTGGTCGTACGTATGCATGATAAACCTTTCCATTTTTCAGTAATCAAGATGTCAAGAAGTAGTTATTATTTTATCATTAGAAAATTACAATTATATCAAAAATATAATATTATTTCTTTAAATACAAATACAAATGCGAACCATGTGACGTTATAATTAATAATTAATCACATTGCCTCATGAAGTAGTAGCTCACCGTACACACGAATGACGTTATAATTCTTCAATAGACGGTATTGTAATAGGGTATGTTATATTTTAATTTTCAATAACTATTAATATTTTATTAGTATCATATATAAAAATTAAATCCATAATTATTATCATTATTTTAATTCATTTATGTATAATGAATTATATTGGTTCGTGAGGAGGTAGTCCACCGTATACACAAATGAAGGTTAAGTTACCCATTTGATCAAAGAGGATATGGATGAATATTATTCCATAAATATAATAAAATCTCAATATAAAGGGGATAATTCTATTATTATATTTCAATTTTTAAAAATCGATTGATGGTGTAAAAATAAAAATTAAAAAAATAATGAGATCATTGAAAATAATTTCCTTCACTTAGAAAAATATCTTTCACATCTCTTATTAAGGACCCCATGATTAGTCTTTTGGGTAGACCAGAAGATATAATATTTAGATAAAGATGTTTGGGCGTATTTTTTTTTATTTTTTTTCAACACTAATGTTCTTGAGAGGTGTGAATATGTGATGGGATTAGGTTCCCTTTTATAATTGGGGAAGATCCACATATTTGTAAATAGCCAAAAATATCCAATAATGGGGAGAAACTCTCATGAAATGCTCATCCAAAATTGACAAATAATTTATTTTATGGTGATATTATTAATTAGAACCTATAATATTAAAAAATAATGATATTTTGAATTTTTTATTTCATTTAACTTTATGGTTACTCACTTTTAAAATTTTAATTTTTCTCCGAGGTAACTCATTTTTTATTTTTTTAATCTATTCATTATGACAAAAATTATGTTAACCATTTTTCCTAATATTAATTATTCAAATTCAAAATATAGAATTAATTTTATCAAATTCAAATAACGTATCTTTAAGGAATCAATTTAAAATTTAATCCAACAAAACATTTCAAAAAATGGATTTTCAAAAAATGCATTTTTGATGCGATATGTGACCTTGTATAAACTCTATGACTATAAATAATCATTATATTAATTTAAATTCATATAAATATATTTATAGAATATGAATTTAAATTAAATATTTTTTTAATAGGTAATATTATTAATTATTTAAATTAGATAAAAATTGTTCCTTTAAAGACCATTAGTAGAAAACCGTGTTTTATGCATAAAAATAATCTTACACCCAAATCATGAGAATTGATGAAAAAAATGAAATTTTTTTTGTAATTATATTAAAAATTGATGATATATAAATTTAAGGGCAAATAAAACATATATTTTAACTTCTCTATTACTTTATTTCATAATATTTAGTGATAGTATTTGAAAAATGTATCATTTTCTCTATTCACTCAAGAATCTACCATTTTTGAAAAGTCTAGAAATTTCAACCTATTTGAATTTTGATATACTAATTTAAAAAATGATGTTAAATTTATAAACTTTATTCGGATAGATCCATATGTTACAATATTATATTTTAAAAATTAATAAATTTTTTTTTGAATTAAACGTATTTTTTATAGAATAAAATATCATTCTTATAAGTTTACTTATTATATCATAATAATTTATCAATAAATTTTTATTTATTAAGTAAATTATATATAATTTTTTTTAATTATTTAATACTATTCATGACAATAAATTTAATGTTTATTTTATACTAGTTAAGTTAAAATAATATTTTAATATTATATCGTGGTTTGATTATACTCGGCGTTGCATGTTGAATAAACAATAAAAATAGTTTTCTTTTAAAATATTTTATGTGTTAAAACATGAAACCAATATATTATAAACCCTAATAATATCCAATGTGTATATTATTGACTAAAATAAATAAATTGATGACTTTTTGATAAGGAATTAATATGCCCATGTGTTTCACCTTGTAGATCTCCTCCTATATTTATGAAATAGAAGGATGAGACTATAAGGCTGTGAATTAATTATCGGGAAATCAATGCCATCAATATAAAGAACAAGTATAATCTACATCATATTGATTATTCTTTAATGAACATAAATCAAATCAATATTTTTTAAAAATTGTTCCTTTTTTGGGAACCATCCATTATAAAGAATGAAGATATTCCAAATACAACATTGTTTTTGTGGAAAGGATATTATGAAATTTTAATAATTCTATTTATATTAATTAATTTACACTATATTTTAATGGATATTATAATTACAATGTTCAAGTAATATCTTAATAATTTCATTCTAGAATTTATTATTGATATCTTGATATAACCCATCAGTTATGAAGATTATAAGTGTCATTTAAAAATCATTATTGACACTCATAGAAAAATACAGTAATTTGAGGAAATTTAGGAAGTGGGAATGATATTATCTAGAAGTATATTTTCAGGACCATAATATCTCTAAGGATGGAATATCGGTTGACCCTTCAATGACTATTATAGTCAAATAATGTCCTTCACTGAAAAATATAATCGAGTAATGTGGTTTCCTTTGATTGGAAGGTTAATATTAGTGATTTATTCCAAATATTTAAGGATTATTCAACCCATTCATGAAGTTAATATGTAAGATAGTTAATGATTGATGGATATATTAAATTAAATATATTTCTAAAGAATACAAGATGAGGTTAATTAAATCATCGGTGTTGACATTACCATCCAGAAAGGATGGATTCATAATATATAGTGAATCTTCAAACAAATGACTTGTATCTGTCCTTATATAGAATGATAGTGTTATTCCATTTTCATTAAAGACATTAAATAACCAATAGAAAAACCTTACAACCCATGATATTAAGTTGTAAGCATTAATGTTTTCCTTGAATATATTGAGGGATTATATCTGTGGTAAAAAATGAGTTATATATGGATCACTATAGCTTGAAATATATATTTTCAAAGAAATATATTAATAATAAGAAAAGAATATTTTTAAATATATATAATTATTATGATTAATCAATACACTACAACCCTAGGAAGTATGGTATTATAATTATTCATTGAGTAGGAATGATAATAGAGTTCGGACTAAGATATGGATTTATAAGGATTCCTTATTTAAGTAATTAGTATAGTTGTTTGTGGAAATTATTAAAGAAAGTGGAAACATCACTAAAATTAAAAATGATTTCCAAAATGTCTTTATTATAATGGATAAATAGTTTTTATATTAATTATAAGAGTTTAAAAATAAAATTAATGTTATTAATGATAAGATACTAGGGGATTTTCGTAGGAAGATGAACGGCTTTAATTTGTAAGAAGGTTATGTGTTTTATATTTTCCTGAGCTGAAGAATGAATCATTAAATTAATCTCATATCTCAAATTTCTCTATATACCCTTGAATAATGAAAATGTATTGGGATTTGAATGAATACAACTTTTGGGGTAATTTGAAATTGAAAATTACAGAATATATATAAATATGCTTAGTTTTTTAATAGGTATAGAGTAAGCGATAAAATCCCTATTGAGTCATTGAAACTCAATCAATTACTATGTGGAAATGCGGTAATATAACTATGGACTTTTTCACGGGATTTTCAATGACTCCAAGAATAAATGATTCCACGTGGGTTATGGTTGATTTCTTTAACAAGTCCACATAGTTCATTTTTTGAATGGTAGGATCTACCTCTTGACCTCCTTGTATGGTTCTATATTAATGAAGTTTTGAGACTATATTGTACATCACATTCAATTATATCATATTTTATTCTTTAGTTTACATTTAAATTTCAGAAGATTCTTCAAATTGATATGTACATAGATCTAAATGTGAGAACCACAAGTCATCCTCTAATAGATGGGTAGTCTAAAATGACTATTCATACATTAGAAGACATGTTGAGTTCATTATCACTTGATATTCAAGGTATTTGGGATCAGTATTTACCTTTACTGGAATTAAAATATTATAATAGCTTCCACTCATGAATTAAATTGGATCCATATTAAATGTTGTTTAATAAGAGGTGTTATAATATTAATTTTTTGGATGATGTTTTTGAATGAAAACATGTATGAACAAATATCATAGAGGTGACAATAATAAAAATGAAAAATATTCTTAATCATATTATACCATCTCATATCAATAAATAATAGTTGTGTGAATAACAAAATAAAAGATCTAAAATATCCATTAAGGGATCATGATTTATAGAACGTATCTCTGTGGAAGTGTGTTATAAGGTTTTAAAAAAAATTAATCTAAATCTAAGGTATATGGGAGCATTTTATATTATAGAAAAAATTTGAGTTTCATATTTCCATTTAGAATGCACTTATCCTGTCTGAACTCCATGATGTGTTCCAAATCACTTTGTTATGGAAATACATGCTATACCCATATTATGTAACACCTTTAAAAATATATAACTAGAACCTAATTTATCTTTCTATGAACAACCCATCAAGATTATTGAAACAATGAAACAAGTGTTGCCGATTCAGGAAACCCAATTAAAGAAAGTACATTGGTCAAATGAAACGCAATAAGAGGTGAAAAGGAAACCAAATGTAGTTATGATAAAAAAACAAAAAAAAATTCATGAGATTTTGTTTTTGTAGATTTTAAGGATTAAATGTTTGAAGGAGAAAATAATGTAACACCAAATATTCATTTATAGTTATCTCTTCTTTGATTCAAAATAATTTCACAATGCACATACCACTATTTAAGAATGTTATTTAAAAAATCATAATTTTTATAAATTTTATTTGATTAAATATATTTGATTTTTTAAATATTAATATTGAAAAAAGACTTAGGGTGAAATTTTCTAGTTTTCCATAAATAGTTCATTTTTTTGGTGAATAGTAAAAAATACACATTTTACAAAAACTATCACATTTATGAAATTATAATGACATAATAATAAATGAAAATATTATTAAACATTTATATAGAAAAAATATATATACAATAAGTAATATTATTCATATAAAAATAAAAACTTAAATAAGGAAATAAATTCTTTTCATTTTCAAAATTTAAGTAAAATTTCTATTTAAATAATAACTATTTTTAATTATATTTGTTAATAAATTATATACAATGTTCATTTTTAGTTTTTTTTGTTTTAAAACAATAATTATCCTTTTATTAAAAATAATATAATTAATTCCATTTTCCTAAACATTATACTTTAATTTTGTAGAAATAAATTTATACTTAAAGGCTTTTTTGTGGAGAACCATTTTCATCACATTTTACTCTGTTTGTTTTTAAATTAATTTTTAAAACTAAGAGAAATTGAAATTCATAATATTTAGTACATATTTATAATTAGAATTTATGAATTTGGAACTGATTCAGCTTTTATTTTTAGTACTAATACATAAGATTTTTTGTAAAAAAATAATAGCTACCATGGTATGAGATAAAATTGGTCGAAGGGTTAAAAATGATAAGGCTTTAAATTGTCCAAACTAATTAAAATACTATTTTATAGACATATTTGGGCCATATATCATCTTATATTAATGTACAAGTCACTTTTATCGATATTTCTTGAGTAATAAAATTATATATTTTAACCTTTAAAAAATTCCATGTGTGTCCTCTTAAAACCTTATAAAAGGGTACCACCTCTACTCCCTTCCTAAAACTTCATGATCCTTATAAATTAGTAAATACATCACCAAATACCATCATAACATACATGATAATTTCATATAGGTCTTGGTTATAAGGCCCCAGCCTTAAACCTTGATTAATCTTGAGTTAATACAAGATTACACATTGAGGATCTTTTCAGGTTTAGAGTTTTAGAGAATTAGGACATAACTATTACAGCTCAAAAGATTACAAAGTAGAAACTTCTACTAAGTTTCCATAAAATAAAAACACTTAAAAAGAAACATGTCTAGTTCCATGTTTTAGGTAGAATGACTTTCCCTTGATCCCATCCTTGACCCTATTCCACGTTAAGTCCTGTGAAAAACATTTCAAAAAAAACTTGGGATGATCATAAAAGGCTCAGTAAGGGATACACAAAGAATGAAAACTGTTAGTTTTTTCAAAACAACAAGTAAACCGTGTATACTTTATCAAATTAATACTTTTCACCTTTTCGATGTAGTAAAAACTCTACACTGAATAATAGTTCATTACTTACCCTTCTATAACCAAACGATTACCATAAAACCCATATAAAGATCACATAACATATAAAGGTAACTTGGGAAATAAACATACTTAAGTTGAATAACCATAAGGTTGACTTCCACACATATCAGTTAATAGAAGAGCCATTCGGCCAAATTCCATACATACTTAATGGATTAACCATACAAACGACTTCCATACCCAATTCATTGGAGGTTATAACGTAGCCACTCGTCCTGGTATTCACGGCACCACCCTTAAAATGTACAAGTACCGTTATAAAATTATAACATATAAAACCAAATAAGGGAATGATAACATTTCCACATTTCAATCACAATATATCATTTAAATATATTGACATAATAGAATCCTTTATCAAAACCATTTTCAATCCCAAAATACCAAAACAAGTATATGGTATTTATTTTATTTTAAAAACATTATGTCTTGTTGAGGAAGCCAAAGATAAAATAATACTCGCGGAGGCGGAAAAGTTCGTTGTCACCGCGTACATAAAAAGAAACATTCATTTTTGTCGTTTAGTAAAACGCTTCGTAGATAAAAGATTCCTTTTGAATAAACGTAAAAGTCAAATGTTTTTATACACCGTATAAAAGAAGGTTGTGTATAAAACAAAATATGCCTCAATGAATGGAGATTGAGACGAAGTCCCTTACAAAGACGGTATCCTTGGTTTAAGGATAAATCAATTACATAATTATGTGTGACAAACGAATACACCCAATATAAGTGGATATTAAGTGTAAAAAAATCAGAGGTTATTCACACATATTCATAGAATGACATATTCAAGGAGTACAAGATTATCTCAAAGAATCAAATTTGGGTTAAGAAGTTCCCTTGCAAAAATATGACAGCCTAACGGCGTCACTACAAAATTCAGAAAATGAGTTGATGAGAGATAAAAAGGGTATCTCATCACTTGGACATAAAATTTAAATCAATAAGGAGATATGAGAACATATCCCAACATAACAATATGTAAATTAAAAGACCCAACAAAATAAGTCTTTTAAAAAGAGGAGGGTGAAAGGTTCCCTTACTGACATGGGTATCTTTCGATACATGCACCCCGTGAAAGAAGGAAAACACAACATTGATGTAAATACTCATAAATGAGATTATATTACACAATGATAAACTAATGGGCATTACATACACCACTCAAAGGAATTTGTTGAAAATTTAGCATAAATCTCACGAGAATAAAAGTGAGATGAAAAATCCGTTACGAAAACGTGGCAGCCTAATGGCGCCACATAAAACATACAAAAATGGATTGATGAGATCAAATAGGGTCTCTAATGATATTAACATAATGTTTACATAAATAGAAATATAAAAGAACATCCCCCAGAATAACAAAGTGATCTTAAAAGAAGTGACATAAAGGAGAGTACTTGAAAAGAAATAGAGAGGTTAGATCTCTTACGAAAATTCGGCAGCCTAACGGTGCCACTCAAAACATCCATAATGGATTGATGAGAGAGAATAGTTTATCTCATCATATGAACATAAAAATTACAGTAAGAGTAATATAAAAGAACATCCCAATAACAGGAAAGATGAGATTTAAAAGGAATGACATAAAAGAGCGTACTTAAAATGAAAGAGAGGAGTAGGATCCTTTACCTCGTGTCCGACATGACTCGATCGTTCTTTAATCACCTGAATAATAAAATTTGGTCAATTTATAATTTCTTAAGGACCTCCTTTAAATATTATTATTCAGATCATATCACATATTATAATGTTATAATAATTGGTTAATAAAGTGAGTTCGTATCAGACGTTTTTGTCGATGTTCAGTACATGAGTAAAAATTGAACTTGTTGGAAAAGAATTTTCCATGTAGTTATAGGTAAATAATCTACAGAATAGTATTTATGTTTTAAATATCATATATATCCCGTATATAGTCATTTTATACTATTCCATATCATTTGGAGATAGAAAATTAAAAGCACCGTTCATGGAGACGGTAGGCCGTACGTACGCATGAACGCTACTTTCATTTTTTTGCCATATTAATGGAAATAAAACAAAATGAGAGATATATATATTATAATTCCATAATGATACCCATAATTTAGATGTAATATATTACATATATATCCATTATATATATGTACTTATAATAGTACATAACATTTGGAGATAAGAAATGAAATGTACTATTCATGGAGACCGTAAGCCGTACGTTCTCATGAACGCTACTTTCGTTTCTTTTTTTTTGTATTCAATTGAATGTAATAATAATTATATATATATAGGTATAATATAATTCCAGTAGGATAACATATTTAATACCATTAATTCAATCCTTTATACGTCCCACATATGGCATTAACGAATCAAATCACTTTCAGGGGGAGGTAGTCCGCACTTCTTAAAATGAAGATATCGCATTTACCCATAATGGAAACCATAAAGGTATGCCATAAATGAAAAATAAATAAGATTAAGGAAAACATAAAAATATTATATATCATATATAAATATAGTGACATCTTAATGGACACCTTTGGAGGTGTTAAATGAATGTTGAACAATCATCGTTTCGGGAGGCAGAAATTCACCATCCACGGAAACAGTATGTTCTTTAACCATTAGATGTAGGTGTGTGTAAGTGTAGCTCGAATACTTCTTATAACAACATCCTAGTATATTTAAGATACTGTATTTGTTACAAAATAAATGAATAAAAAGAGATTAGGGGTTGGATAAGCAAAATAAAACAAAAGGACACAAGTAAAGACATTACCTTTAAATCGGGTAAATTCCTTTGATTTGAGCTCAAAATCTTACTTGGAAAGGATTCTGACCCATGTGAGGCTCCAAGGAGTTATAGAGGGATGTGGAGAGATGATATTGGCAGGGTTTTGCTGAGACAAAGGCTTTGGAAGTGTGGTTAATGAGGTAGAGGTGTGGCCCTTTTATAAGAGGAGAGGAGGGTCACTCTTGGAAAGGTATAAAATGTAACTTTATTTTCAAATTAGTTTCGAATTTTATTGGTCCCACATTGATGTGTTTCTAGGATAAGGCGATATGGGTTCTATATCCACCCATCCAGTAGGTTTTGGACATGTTTAGGTCTTATATTTTACATTATCTTTCCATTTTATTTAAATCGTTAAATAATGAGGTCATCGCTGCATCATCATGATGTCATAAATAATTTAAATTATTTAATGTCTAAAAATTATAAAAAAAATACGATGATGTAGGAAATTATTTTAGCTTTCCAATTAATATTTATAGTCCAAAAGATCATTTTTATACAAAATTAAAAATATTTTACTTAGGTGATACATTCGTTGTTACATTAAACATTCTTTAAAATTAAAAAGATAAAAAGTCACATTCTCACAAAAGTGATTCCATGGGGCCCCCATGTTTGGAACAAGGCATCCCATGGTCGGCCATTAGACAACTAGTAGCCTTAGGACACATTTTCTGATAATTTTTTATTATTATGATATTATCTTATTATCTTTAACTACCTGATTACTCATTAATCAAGATAATTAAAGATAATTATCGTCGTTACTATTCATAATGTCCAAAAACAAAAGAGTCTTAATTACATAATTTGGATCTTCTGATTCCAAATATGTAATTCATTTTACCAAATTCAAAACACATAAATTTCGATAATTAATTTAAAAAAACTTCTCGTTGTCAAAACAAATAGCGGGTTTTTAAGAAACAATATTTATGAAACGTTTGGCACTTGTTTATGCCTAATTCCAAAGTGAAATTTATCCTAATGACCATCATTGAATTAAATAGTAAAAATATATTCTAATTACACTTTAAAAAAAATTAAAAAGATAATATAACCATATAATTATATTATATGAAAAAGCAGTTTTGATGTAAAATACAGTATTTTTCACTATTCATTGAAAAATGAACATTGTCAGAAAAATACCAAAAATTAACCCAAGGTAAAATTAAATGACCCAATCATAAATAATATGATTTTTTTGAAAAATAGAGATTATAAAATTGTCAAAAAGTGGATTTAAAAGGGGTTCACCAACAAAAGGCGGTTAATCGACCATTTAAAGAATATTAGAATGTTTACGCTTAAAAACTGGATTCATTTGCATTTTTAATCCTCTAAAATTTATTATAAAGAGTAAAAATATTTGACAAACATATATAATAATTTTGTAGTTAGTTCTGTTCATTCCCACCATTACAATGGCTAGACGTTAACTACCATTTAAAATAATATTATTTTATTATTAGAGTGCAACGTAAGATTCCCAAAAAACTCGTTGTTGCGTATTGGGTACCCCATCGAGCATAACATCCCCATTAAAGTAATATTAATATTTTATTCAAAAATATAGATAAATATAAAGATGTCATATTCTTTATTTACCTGGGGTGTTACATCCTTCCCCCCTTTTGGGAATTGCGTCCTCGCAATTTTAAAATTGGGCTTGGAAACATCCTTGAAAGTCTCACATCGGAACAAGAGTCGGTAAAACAATCACTTTAAAATAAAGAAAGATAAGTACAAAGGTATCCCGAGTTAACCCATAATAGGATTCCAAGTATGAAAATATGGACATGGAGGAAAAAAAAGGCCATGATTTGATGGAGAGTGATAGAAAACATGTTTAGGAGAAAGTTAACCACAAGAAAATCACAAACTTATGATGGGTTAAATGGTATTCGATTCCCCAGTTGGAAATGCTGATAGACAACATTTTTGTTTTAAGTTACTTTTTATTGAGGAATTTATTCATAAGGAAACATTATTACTTATCATGTTGACGTTCAACTTTTATTCGATTCCTTACACAAATTCATATTTTCTCCAAAAGATGAGTATTTAGGAAGACTTGTTCACATTAAGAGTACTATAATAAACTTCTAGAGAATCACCTAATCCACAAAGAGAACTATATACTTCCCATGTCTTTAGACTTTAACCATAACCAAAACCAAAAAGGTTAGTTCATGATCAGATAATCTAGAAAAGGATTACCCTTTATAAAAAGAAAATCTATACTTAATCTCCAAAATTTGTCCAACAAAACCCAAATTTCAACGAGGACCATTGGATAATCAATTTCCCCATAAAATTATTCAAAGTAAACCAAACTAAGATTGAAACCCAAATTTTTGAAGGATTTAGTCACATAGTCTTCCAAGTTAAATCATAACATTTATCTCCAAACAACATCACTTTCTCTTAATGTCTCGTATTGAAAATTAATTAACCTAATCACATATCCTTCATGATAGGTTAATAAATATCCATAGATAACCCAAAATCAACTTACTCTTAATTCATAAAATCATCTAACTAAAAAAATCAGTCAAACTAACCAGTGACTTCATGTAGTCCAGTGGTAGGCGATAAATACCAGTTGCACTTTGGTTGTGGGTTCGATTCCCACAGCTTTTTCGGATGCGATGGGTTGTCACACGGTCTGCGTGTTTTCCTTTTTCTAAAACTATATAAATTTAAAACATTCCCCAAAACGAGATAAAATATTCAAAAATGATCATAACATATTTTAACATAAATTTTATCTCATGCCTTTCATTTTCCATCATATCATATAATAACCCATAATTACCTCAAATTTAAGGATCATATAAACTCTAATGGTTACCTTTATAATAATTACCTGAACTTCCACATCGATTGGTCATCTCGTACATGATGCATTACGAAACATACCAAGGTTCAAGTGGTTGATGATGACTCCTAGATAGTTGGTTTAGAACAACCCCGAGATTCCTCATTGAATCCCCCATTTTATCTAGTATCTTAAATAGAGAACCACCACAGTTTCCTTCAAACCTGTTGTCTCTTTGGTGCCTGCTAGATCCATCCATTCACTAAAAACAGAATGGTCAGTGTGAGTATATCAACAAAACCATCATTTACTAATGAGGAAGATAAACACTAATATATACTTACTCATTCACTTTATCTAAAACTAGGACACTTTCTGAAATCCTAACCATTATGGTAATGTCACTTATTCTTAGAGGATACCCTAACCTCTAAAGTTATCTAAACCGACCATTCATACCAACTATAAGGCCCCAGCCTTAAAACTTACTTAATCATGAGTTAATACAAGATTACACATTGAGGATCATTTCAAGTTTAGAGTTTTAGAGAATTAGGACATAACGATTACATCTCAAAAGATTACAAAGTAGAAACTTCTACTAAGTTTCCATAAAATAAAAACTCTTAAAAAGAAACATGTATAGTTCCATGTTTTAAGTAGCATGACTTTCCCTTGATCCCATCCTTGACCCTATTCCACGTTAATTCCAGTGACAAAAATTTCAAAAAAAACTTGGGATAAGCATAAAAAGCTCAGTAAGGGATACACAAATATTTAAAACTGTTAGTTTTTTCAAAACAACAAGTAAACCATGTATACTTTATCAATGTAATAATTTTCACCTTTTCGAAAGTAGTAAAAACTCTTCACTGAATAAAAGTTCATTACTTACCCTTATGTAACCAAAAGATTAACATAAAACCTATATAAAGATCACATAACATATAAAGGTAACTTGGGATATAAAAATACTTAAGTGGAATAACCATAAGGTCAACTTCCACACATATCACTTAATGGAATATTCATTCGGCCAACTTCCATACATACTTAATGGAATCACCATACGGCTGACTTATATACCCAATGCATTGGAGGTTATAACATAACCACCCATCCTGGTATTCATGGCACCACCCGTCATATGGTTTATCATGTAACAACCCGTAAAATGTCCAAGTACCATTATAAAATTATAACACATAAAACCAACATAAACGAATGATAACATTTCCACATTTCAATAGCAATATATCATTTAAATATATTGACATAATAGAATCCTTTATCAAAACCATTTTCAATACCAAAATACCAAAAAAAAGTATATGCTATTTATTTTATTTTAAAAACATTACGGCTTGTTGAGTAAGACAATGATCAAATAATACTCGTGGCGGTGGAAAAGGTCATTGTCACCGCATACGTAAAAAGAAACATTCCTTTTTGTCGTTTCGTAAAACGCATCGTAGATAAATGATTCCTATTGAATAAACGTAAATGTTAAAGGGGATTATAAACTGTATAAAAGAAGGTTGTGTATAAAACAAAATTTGCCTCAATGAATGGAGATTGAGACGAAGTCCCTTATAAAGACGGTATCCTTGGTTTAAGGATAAATCAATTACATAATTATGTGTGACAAATGAATACACCCAATATAAGTGAATATTAAGTGTAAAACAAATCATAGGTTATTCACACATATTTATATAATGACATATTCAAGGAGTACAAGATTATCCCAAAGAATCAAATTTGGGTTAAGAAGTTCCCTTGCAAAAATATGACACCCTAACAACGTCACTACAAAATTCAGAAAATGAGTTGATGAGAGATAAAAAGGGTATCTCATCACTTGGACATAAATTTTACATCAATAAGGATATATGAGAACATATCCCAACATAACAATATGTAAATTAAAATACCCAACAATAGAAGTCTTTTAAAAAGAGGAGGGTGAACGGTTCCCTTACCGACATGGGTATCTTTTGAGACATGCACCCCGTGAAAGAGGGACAATACAACATTGATGTAAATACTCATAAATGAGATTATATTACACAATGAGTAAAATAATGGGCATTACATACACCACTCAAAAGAAAATTGTGGAAAATGTAGCATAAATATCACGGGAATAAAAGTGAGATTAAAAATCCCTTACGAAAACTCGGTAGCCTAATGGCGCCACATAAAACGTACAAAAATCAATTGATGAGATCAAATAGGGTCTCTAGTCATATTAACATAAATTTTACAGAATGAGGAATATAAAATAACATACCCCAACATAACAAAGAGGAGCTTAAAATAAGTGACATAAAGGAGAGTACTTGAAAAGAAAGAGAGAGGTTAGATCTCTTACGAAAATTCGGCAGCCTAACGGCGCCACTCAAAACTTCTAAAATGGATCGATGAGAGAGAATAGGGTCTCTCAGCATATGAACATAAAAATTACAGTAAGAGTAATATAAAAGAACATCCCAATAACAAGAAAGATGAGCTTTAAAAATAATGACATAAAAGAGCGTACTTAAAAAGAAAGAGAGGAGTAGGATCCCTTACCTCGTGTCCGACATGACTCGATCGTTCATTAATCTCCTGAATAATAATATTTGGTCAATTTATAATTACTTAAGGACCTCCTTTAAATATTATAATTCAGTTCATATCACATATTATAATGTTATAATAATTGGTTAATAAAGTGAGTTCGTATCAGACATTTTTGTCGATGTTCAGTACATGAGTAAAAATTGAACTTGTTGGAAAAGAATTTTCCATGTAGATATAGGTACATCATCTCCAGAATAGTATTTCTGATTTAAATATCATATATATCCATTATATATTCATTTTATACTATTCCATATCATTTAGAGATAAAAAATTAAAATAACCATTCATGGAGATGGTAGGCCGTACGTACGCATGAACGCTACTTTAATTGTTTTGCCAAATTAATGGAATTAAAACAAAATGAGAGATATATATATTATAATTCTAGGATGATACCCATAATTTAGATGTAATATATTGCATATATATCTATTATATATATGTACTTATAATAGTACATAACATTTGGAGATAAGAAATGAAATGTACCGTTAATGGAGACAGTAAGCCGTACGTTCGCATGAACGCTACTTTCATTTCTTTTTTTTTTTGTATTCAATTAAATGAAATAATAAATATATAAAGGTATACTATAATTCCCGTAGGATAACAAATGTAATACCATTAATTCCATCCTTTATACGTCCCACATATGGCATTAATGAATCAAATCACTTTGAGGGGGTGGTAGTCCACACTTCCTAAAATGAAGATATCGCGTTTACCCATAAAAGAAACCATAAAGGTATGACATAAATGAAAAATACATAAGATTAAGTAAAACATAAACATATTATATATCATATATAAATATAGTGATATCCTAATGGCCACCTTTGAAGGTTTTAAAATAATTATGAACAATCATCGTTTCGGGAGGCAGAAATTCGCCATCCACGGAAACAATATGTTCTTTAACCATTAGATGTAGGTGTGTGTAAGTGTAGCTCGAATCCTTCTTATAACAACATCCTAGTATATTGAATATACTGTATTTGTTAAAAAATAAATTAATAAAAAGAGTTTAGGGGGTTGGATAGGCAAAATAAAACGAACGGACACAAGTAAAGACATTACCTTTAAATCGGGTAACTTCCTTTGATTTGAGCTCAAAGGCTTCCTTGGAAAGTCTTCTGCCCAATGTGAGGCTTCAAGGAGTTATATAGGGATGTGGAGAGATGAAATGGGTAGGATTTGGCCCAGACAAAGGCTTTGGAAGTGTGGCTAAAGTGGTAGAGGTGGACGACTTTTATAAGAGGAGAGGAGGGGCACTCTTGGAAAGGTATAAAATGTAACTTTATTTTCAAATGCGTTTTGGATTTTATTGGTCCCACATTGATGTGTTTCGAGGATAAGGTGATACGGGTTCTAAATCCACCCATACAATAGGTTTTGGACATGTTTATGTCTTAGATTTTACATTATCATTCCATTTTATTTAAATCGTTAAATAATGAGGTCATCGTTGCATCATCATCATGTCATAAATAATTTAATTTATTTAATGTTTAAAAATTATAAAAAAACTACTTCGATGTAGGAAATTGTTTTAGCTTTCCAATTAATATTTTGAGTCAAAAATATCATTTAGGTAGACAAAATTAAAAATATTTTACTTAGGTGATACATTATTTGTAACATTTAACATTCTTTAAAAATAAAAAGATAAAAAGTCACTTTTTCACAAAAGTGATTCCATAGGGCCCCCGAGATTGGAACAAGGCATACCATGGTCGGCCATGAGGCAACCAGTAGCCTTAGGACATATTTTGTGGTCATTTTTTATTATTACCATATTATCTTATTATCTTTAACTACCCGATTACTCATTAATCAAGATAATTAAAGATAATTACCGTCGTTACTATTTATAATGTCCAAAAACAAAAGAGTCTTAATTACATAATTTGGACCTTCTGATTCCAAAAATGTAATTAATTTTACCAAATTCCAAACACATAAATTGCAATAATTAATTTTAGAAAAACATCCCGTTGTCAAAACAAATAGCGGGTTTTTAAGAAACAATATTTATGAAAAGTTTGGCACTTGTTTATGCCTAATTCCAAAGTGAAATTTATCCTAATGACCATAATTGAATTACATGGTAAAAATATATTCTAATTACACTTTAAAACAAATTAAAAAGATAATATAACCATATAATTAAATTATATGAAAAAGTATTTTTGATGTAAAATACAATATTTTTCACTATTCATTGAAAAATGAACATTGTCAGAAAAATACCAAAAATTAACCCAAGGTAAAATTCAATGTCCCAATCATAAATAATATGTTTATTTAGAAAAATATTGCTTATAAAATTGTCAAAAAGTGTATTTAAAAGGTGTTCTCCATCAAAAGGCGGTTAATCGACCTTTTAAAGAATATTATAATGTTTACGCTTAAAAACTGGATTCATTTTCATTTTTAATCATCTAACATTTATTGTAAAGAGTAAAAATATTTGACAAACATATGTAATCATTTTGTAGTTAGTTATGTTTATTCCTTCCATTAAAACGGCTAGGCGTTAACTACCATTTAAAATAATATTATTTTATTATTAGAGTGCAACGAATGATTTCCAAGAAACCCGTTGTTGCGTATTGGGTACGCCATCGAGCATAGAATCCCCTTTAAAGTAATATTAATATTTTATTCACAAATATTGATAAATATAAAGATGTCATATTCTTTATTTTCCTGGGGTGTTACATTGGTTTTATTAGAATGTCATCCTAACAAGGATTTTGGTATAAACATGAGGATATTGTTTGAAGAAGAGGTATTGTTCTTAACCATGTGTTTTCATTTTATTTCTTCATCTTCCTCCTTCAAAGTTTCTATAAAATCAATCATATAATAACATAATTATCTTCCTAAAACTAAAATTGTATTATTGTTTTGACAAAATAGTGAGTCATCTCCTTTATATCCTCTAGAAAACCAAAACCCCCCTTGTGCATACATATGACATACCATCTCCACGTAGTAGTGTAATTCCTTTTTCATTACCACATTACTTAGATGGTGATAAATATGGAAATAGAGAATATATGTTATATATATGAAATAATTATGACTCTAAAAATATAATATATCATTTATCTTCTTAACCATCTACCCATTAAATTTTTTTAACATCGTTCAGGCCTATGTGTGGACGGTTGCCTCCCTGAAGAGATGAAATTATAATTTCATGTCCACCAGTCAAGAATAATATTAAATATATATAAATATAATATAATATATTAATATATATATTATAATTTGGAAGATTTGTATCATGATAAATCAACTTCAAGTCAAGTTTAAAATCCATTAAATAATTTTGACATAGATGAAAATGATTTGTAAAACTCTTTGAGATAAATTCCTCTTTTTTATGAAAACATATCAAAGTCACACAATTTAGAAAGGAATAAATTTAAAGAAATTTTTGAATCAAAGTGTTCCATACCACTTAGAAACTTTTGAAAGGAATTATCATTTTAAAAACATTCATGTCCATTTAAATAAATCCTTAAACCCCATATTGAAGACATGTACATTAATGAGAAATATATAGAAGAATAAATATTTAAAACATTTGAAATGATGTTTTAGTAAAAATTACCGTATAAGAATCCCTTTGAAAACTCATTCATGATACATGGACATGGATAATAAATATGTCCCAGTAGATACTTACATAAAAACAACCACGTATAATAAAGAGATTGTGAAATTTACCCTTACCAATTTGGTATCTTACGAAACATACACCCCATGAAAGAGGTATGATAAAATTAATATGTAAATACACATAAATTAAATTTTATTACACAATGAAATAAATTATGGGAAGTACACACTCCAAACAAAAGGTAATAATGGAAATATGGCATGAATCTCACGGGAATAAGGAGTGAGATGAAAACCCCTTACCTTGTACATTTCCTTTATATAGTGTAGGTTAACCACCTGTATAATAGTTCAATCATTTTTATTAAATTATGAATAAATCATATACATAAATATGATATCATATATGATCCTTTAATATTTCTTTGTTAATAATATTTTAGTATTATCATCGTTTCAGGTGTCAACTGATTCGTTTTCCTTTATATGCTTCTTTACGTAAGACGTGTTTTTATGGAAAGGTTGTATATTATTCATATCCAGAATGAAATAATGTCCTTAATAATTACTTTTAATCATAAATGAAGAATTAGTCTTGAATTTATATGATGGGGAAATGAATCTCAATGTGTTCGTGGATATGGTAATCCGTACGTACGCACGAATGCTACTTCCATTTCATTTTTCATTTTAAATGTAATCAAAAACAAATGTTACATAGGTATATTATTATTCTAGTATGATATAATATCTTATATGTGTTACTTATGTTCATTAACAACATCCATTATATGTTCCATGTATGGTATGAATGAGTCATATCACTTTGAGCAGGCGGTAGTCCGCACATCCTCAAATGAAATTATCGTATATATATACAAAATGAAACAAATAATGTTATGCTATAAAATGGAATTAAAGAAGCTTATATATAAAATAAATATCATTAATATCATATTTAATTATAGTTCCATCATAATTTCCACCATGAGAGGTGGTAGGAGATAATTGAACAATCATCGTTTCGTGAGTCATTTGGTTTCCATCCAGAGAAACATTACGTTCTTCACCCATTAGATGGATGTGTGTGTAATTGTAGTTCGAATAAATATCATTAAAATATCCTAGTATATTTATGATACTGGTTCTGTTACAAAATAAGATAATAAGAAGAGTTTAGGGGTTGGAGAAGTAAAATAAAATAAAAGAAGCTAAGAGAAATTGTTACCTTTAATTTGGGTATCCCCTTTCGTTTGAACCAAAAAAGACTCTTGAAGTGCCTTAAGACTAAAGTAAGGATTCTAAGAGGAGGATAGGGATGTAGGTAGGTTAATTGGATAATGGTTGGACGATCCAAAAGTCATTTTAGGTGTGAGGAATTGGTTAGAAGTGGTGTCCTTTTATAAGGGGGAGGAGGGGCTCTTCAGAAAAAACATAAAGTATTAATTTATAATAAATTTGTATTCAGTTTATAATGGATATAAAGTGTATGATTCAAATTCTAGGTGGGGATGGGTCTCAATACTTACAACCAATATATTTTAGACATGTTTTGGTCATTATATTAACCTTTTCATTTAGATTTAACTCTTAGTTAATTAGTTTGACATTTACCTTGTCACATTGTATTTTTGTATTATATAGTTAATAAACTTACTATATACATCCAAGAGACCCCCCAAGTGGTCCATTAATGATAAACCTATAATTATATAATTCTTTTGGTCGAACCATATATTTTTAGGAATATAATATCAATTAATATTTAATATTTTCTTTAAAAAATCTTTTATGAGAATTTTGACAATATTTAATAATTGATTTTTGTTAAAGTCTTAAAATCTTTATTAATTTGAAACAAATTTATTTATTCAATACTAACTTGTCATGTTATCCAATAAAATTCGTTTATGGCATCAAAAAGTTAAAATTGTTTTTATTTTAACATTTATAATACTAATTATTTGATTCTTTCATTAATAAGGAAAATAATACATCATTATTGTGTCGTAAATAAATTTAATTATTCAATCTCTAAAAATTATAAAGAATAATAAAATTATGTACATAATATTTTTATATTTCTAATGAATATTTATAGTAAAAAATAATACATATATAACACCACATAAAAATTAATTACTAAAAGGTGTTTGTTTTTTTCAATTTTCCCATTACATTAAATTAATTAATCTAAAATGTCATTATCATTAATAAGTGGATCCAATGTATTGCAATTAACGTATATAAGTATTATGTGTCTATTTTTACATAAATTAATTTAAATAAAATAAATAATTATTTAAATAAAAAATTCGGTTTTAACCAATAATTCAGTGTTTTTCATTATTCATCAAAAATTGATGTTTCTCAGAAAAATAACAAAAATTCAGCCTAAGCTATTTTTTGATATTATTAATTCAAAACATATAATTTTCATTAAATAATTTAAAAATTAATTCCCATTTTCAAAATAAATAGCGTGTTTTTAAGAAATAATAACTATCAAAAGATTGGCACTTGCTTATGTCTAGTTTAAATTTTAAATTATGTCTAATGACCAAAATTGTATTAAATGGTAAAAATATAATATAAATATACTTTAAAATAACTCAAATTAATAATTTATCACTATAAATTATTTCGATTAAAAAGTTTGTTTTAAATTAGAATTTTGTAATTTTCACTATTCATCAAAATATGACAGTTATCCGAAAAGTACAAACAATTCACCCTAATCTAATTTCGATATTCTGAATCCAAAAATGAAGTCCATTTAGGAAAATAAAATGTATAAATTTTCATAAAGTGGGTATTATTATTCATACCGGTTATTTTGATTGGTCACGGTGTGTTAGAACTCGAAGTTGCGTATAACACGAGCTATTGTATTATTCAATGGGAAACGTGCAGTGAAAGATTGGGGTGTTACATTCTCACATACTTCAATAAATTGCGTCCTCACAATTTTAAAATGTTCTTCGAAAATAAAAGGTTGAAAATAGAAAATACCTTTGTCGAAAACCCATATCGGAAATAGGGTTAATAAAAATATAACTTTAAAAGAAAGAAAGAGAAGTACAAAGGTCACCCGAGATAGCCCATTCTAAGATTATATGAATACATGGATATTAAGGATAAAAAAACATCAGGGTCTGATGGAGAGTTGTAGAAAACAGGATTAGGAAAATGTTAACTACAAGAAAATCACAAACTTTTTATTGGTTAAACGGTGTTTGATTCCCCAGTAGGAAAAGTTAACCGGCAACAATTTTTTTAAGATACCTTTCATAATGTTGAGGAATTTATTTAGGAGATATACTAAGAACGTAAGGAAATATACTTACTTGTCATGTAGACTTTCATTCTTTAATAAATTTTTACCACAAACTCATCTTTCACTCCACAAGTTAATAGAACTCAAAAATATTCTATTTATCCTAATCGTATCAGGTTCCAAAAATAAATTCATAATTCATCTAACAGATCTTTTAAAAAAAGAAAACCACATTATACACTCCAGGGACTTCACGTATTCGAGTGGTAGGCGATAAATCCCTATTGCACTATGTTTGTGGGTTTGATTCCCGCAGCTTTGTCTGACGCGATGGGTTGTCACACGGTCTGCGTGTTGTCCTTTTTATAAATATCCAAAAACATAACTTTTACAGTAGTATCCAATGTCAAATATAATCCATTCCAACCTTTATACTTCTCCAATGTACTTCTGAAAACTCTCAGTCCAAAATTTATATGAAAGGTAAACATAATGTACATCTTTTTTACCCCGTAATAGCATGTGAATACTTTCATCATGTATTCTTTTAAAACACTGAAACATCTTGAATTACCATAAAACCTTATTGATTACATTCATGTTCCCTTATTCCTTATAGAATACTGGATATATTTCATCCATCCAAAAATGTTGTAAACCCCAAGAATGAAGGAATATACAAATCTTTAATCAGTTTCAAGGTAGTCAAGAATATCCAATATAATTTACCCAAATCAACCGTATTTTATTCCGAAATTAGTACCTCAATATTAGGACCATATTAAGGTTTATCTTTCCTTCAACCATATAATTTCAAAAAAAATTACTCGCTGTAGAGTCACTTTTCATAGTACTATAAAATCTCACATCCTAAATGAAATAGTACTGTAGTACAATCCTTATTTATTTCAAGTACATCATTGATACAACACTTCAATGAAATAATTCCTAAATGACAACATAAGAACACTACAAATTCCTCTTCATTTATGGTAGTATCACAACATGATTATTATCTAATTGCATCATTTGCGGCATAGTCTGATGACTCGGACATTGCCTCGTGTAGTGTCCAGACTCCAAGCAGATAAAGCATTGTACATTTTAAATCCTTTTTCTTACCCTTGCAGTCACGTACTTGGTTTCCTTTTTCTCCACACTTATAACATACTGCCATTCCATTCAATCATTTTCCAAGATGATTTTTTCCATAGTTATCACATATGGGAAAACCCTTCTATACCTTCTTCCCTTTATCTGTCCTTCTCTCTACCATCCTTTCCTTCTCTGGCTTCCCTTCAAAGCCATATGACTCTGATAATTCTTTACATATCTTATCAACAAATGATATTATTTCTTCATATGATGATAATACATGGGAGACTATTTCCCTTCTAAATTCGGTCTTAAGACCATGAAAGATATGATCTTTCTTACTCTTTGGATCATGCGTATTGCAGGAGTTCTCATTTATTCTACTGGGCTCCATTTCAAAACAATGGAATACACTAGATTAATTTATGAATAGAAATACCTAATCCCAAACATGTAATACTGTTAACATAAATTAAACAGTTCATGGATATAATCCATAATCATTAAAATGACTACTTTGAGAAAGTATATACTCATAAACCCTTCATAATGGTTTGTAAAGAGAATGAGAATTACCTTAACCATATCCCTCGGGAGTGTCGTAACCAAGAGTGCAGCAAGGCCTATTTTCATGCACCAGTTCCCATTCGAGTCTAGCTCAAAGCGGTGTTTTTGGGTTTTACCCCTAGGTACATCTGTCCCAGAGCCGCCACTACCTACACTTATCCGAAAAGGGATTTATTTTCTCGGAAAACTCACAAAATCTTTACATTACCAAATTTCTAGGAAGTTATTCTATACTAATCTTCAAATTCTATCTTATGGTAATGTGATCTAATCAGAGTTTATCTAAATCTAGTTTCCAAGGTTATTGCTATACTTACTCTGATACCAACTGTGACGCCTCGACCCCAGTTACCTAGAGTCAGTGCATTATTTAAATACATTGGCATGATTACAAGGAATGAAGTCCCGAAGGACTGATCGGTTTAGTAGTCTTGGAAAATAGATTACATAAATCAATGTTACATTACACTTTACACCATATAAAAAAACATAAATAATCCGTTATGAACGCCATTATTCCCTTGGCTTAACCCTGAATATCAATCACAATACCCTTCTAGGAATCCTGGGAAAATAGAACATAGAAAGGGGTGAGCTCAAACGCACAGTATGGGTATACAGTACAATGAAAACTTTCAAAAATAATCATAAACATTTAAGGAAATGTTAAACTAAAACAAAATCCTTTTATACTTGAACTTCAGCATAATATGGTTGAAATAAAATGAAATAATGCCATTTAATCATTCACATGGATATTGTAAAAGTAGAATAATTACATACAATATCAATAACCACTTTCATAATGATGGAATGCATAATTCTAGACTATCATAACCACGTAGCCAAGGCCTCGTGCCAAGACTAAAAATATGTTTTTTTCAAGGCCTCATGCCAAGACACTAGATTGTCTCATGAGACCAACCGATGCATCGAGGAGATATAGAGGGCTCCACCCGTCACTTATTAAGTCCAATGCATTCCGGATATGAAAAGGATTAAACATAACATAAACATTCGTATTAAAACTAGCAAACGAAATGTCAATACATTACCAATAAACCATGAATGGTATAAAAATAACACATCCACAGTAAAACATATCACAAAAACATCAACACAGTATTGAAGGTTTGTATCATGATAAATCAACTTCAAAACAAGTTTAAAATCCATTAATGAATTTTGACATAGATAAAAATGATTTGTAAAACACTTTGTGAGAAGTACCCCTTTTTCATGATAACATTTAAAAGTCACAAAATTTAGATAGGAATAAATTTAAATAAATTTTTTAATGAAAGTGTCTCAAAACACTTTGAAACTTTAGAATGGAATTAACATTTTAAAAATATTCATGTTCATATAAATAAATCCTTAAAAACCATTTTGAAGACATTGACATTAATGAGAAATTTTTAGAAGAATAAATATTTAAAACATTTGAATTGATGTTTTAGTAAAAAGACCAGTATAAGTATCCCATGGAAAACTCTTTCATGATATATGGACATGTATAATAAATATGTCCCTATTGATACTTACGTAAATACAACCTCGAATAATAAAGAGATTGTGAAATTAACCCTTACCGATTTGGTATCTTACGAAACATACACCCCATGAAAGATGTATCATACAATGAATATGTAAATACACATAAATTAAAGTTTATTACACAAATAATACAATTATGGGTAGTACACACATCAAACAAAAGGTAATAGTGGAAATATGGCACGAATCTCACAAGAATAAGGAGTGAGATGAAAACCCTGTACCTTGTACTTTTCCTTGATAGTGTGTAGGTTAAACACCTTTATAATAGTTAAATAATTGTTATTAAATTATACAAGAATCATATACATAAATATGATATAATATATGCTCTTTTAATATTTCTTTGTTAATAATATTTTAGTATTATCGTCGTTTTTGGTGTCAACTGATTCGTTTTCCTTTATATGCTTCGTTACGTAAGCCGTGTTTTTTTATGGATAGGTTGTATCTTATTCATATCTGTAATGATATCAAGTCATTAAACAAACTTTTAATCATCAAAGGATATTTAGTCTTGAATGGATATGATGGGAAATGAATCTCATCGCGTTTGTGGAGACGGTAATCCATACGGACGCACAAACGCTACTTCAATTTCATTTTTCATTTTAAAATAAATAAAAACCAAATGATACATAGGTATATTATTATTCCAGTATAATATAATATCTCATATGTGTTACTTATGTTCATTAACGTCATCCTTTATATGTTCCATGTATGGTATGAACGAGTCATATAACATTGATGGGGCGGTAGTCCGCACTTCCACAAATGAAATTATCATATATATATATATATATATACACAAAATGAAACTAATAAAGGTATGATATAAAATGGAATTACATAAGATTATATAGAAAATAAAAATCATTAATATCATATTTAATTATACTTCCATCATAATGTCCACCGTGAGAGGTGGTAGGAGATAGTTGAACAATCATCGTTTCATGAGATGTTTGGTTTCCATCCACCGAAACATTATGTTATTCACACATTAGATGGAGGTGTGTGTAAATGTAGTTATAATACATCTCATAAAAATTTACTAGTATATTTAGGATACTGGTTTTGTTACAAAATAAAATAATAAGAAGATTTTAGGGGTTGGAGAAGTAAAATAAAAGAAATGAAGCGAAGAGAAATCGGTACCTTTTATTTGGGTAACTCCATTTAGATTGAACCAAAAAGGACCCTTTAAGTACCTTATGTATAATTTAAGTCTTCTAGGAGTAGTATAGGGATGTATTAAGCTTAATTGGACAGAGTTTGGACGATCCAAAAGGCTTTAGAGGTGTTATGTATTGGTTAGAAGTGGTGTTCTTTTTTAAGGGGGGAGGGGATCTTTAGGAAAAACATAAAGTATTAATTTATAATAAATTTATATTCAGTTAATAATGTCTCAAAAGTTGATTATTCGAATTATAAGGTAGGGATGGTAAAAATACTTCCAACCAATACATTTTAGACAGGTTTGGGTCAATATATTAACCTTATCTTTTAGTTTTAACTCTTAGTTAATTAGTTTGACACTGACCACATCACTTTGTATTTTTATATTATATTGTTAATAAACTTACTATATACATCCACAAGAACCCCAAGTGGTCCATTAATGATACACATATCTTGATATAAGTCCTTTGGCCGAACCTTAGTTCTTTAGGAATATAATATCAATTAATAATATAATATTTTTTTTCAAAAACTCTTTTATGTCAATTTTGACAATATTTAATAATTGATTTTTCATAATGTCTTAAAAACATTATTAATTTGAACAAAATTCATTTAAGAAATCCTAACATGTCATATTAACCAATAAAATCCGTGTATGGAATCAAAACTTTCAAATTATATTTATTTTAACATTTATAATACAAATTATTTGATTCATTCATTAATAAGGAGAACACTGCATCATTATCGTGTCATAAATAAATTTAATTATTCAATGTCTAAATATTATAAATAAAATCCCATTATATATAAAATAGTTTCAGATTTCTAATGAATTTTTATAGACAAAACTATTACTTATATAACACCATATAAAAATTAATTACTAAAAGTTTTTTGTTTTTGTAAATTTTGCCTTTATATTAAATTAATTAATCTAAAATTTCATTATCATTACTAAGTGGATCCAATGAATTAAAATGAAATTATATAAGTATTATGTATATATTTGGATATAAATTAATTCAAATAAATTTAATAATTTTTTAAATTAAAAAAATCGGTTTTAACCAATAATTTAGTGTTTTCCACTATTCATCAAAAATTGATGTTTTTCAGAAAAATACCAAAAATTCGGCCTAAGATATATTTGATATTATGAACTCAAAAATTATTTCTATTTTACCAAATTAAAAACATATAATTTTCATTAATTAATTAAAAATTAATTCCCGTTGTCAAAACAAATAGTGTGTTTTAACGAAATATTAACTATCAAAAGATTGAAACTTACTTATGTCCAGTTTAAATGTGAAATTATGTCCAATGACCACAATTTGATTAAATGTTCAAAATATAATCTAATTATACTACAAAATCACTCAAATTCAAAATTTATCACTAATAATTATTTTGATTAAAATAGTTGTTTTAAATTAAAATTTAGTAATTTTCACTATTCATCAAAATATGACAGTTATTGGAAAAGTACCAAAAATTCACCCTAAGCTAATTTCGATATTACGAATCCAAAAATGAAGTCCATTTTAAAATATAAAATGTATACAATTTCAAAAATTGGGTTTTACTATTCATAACAGCTATTTTGATTGGTCACGGTGTGTTAGAACTCGGAGTTGCGTATAACATACGCTATTGTATTATTCAAAGGGAAATGTACAGTGGAAGCTTGGGGTGTTACAAATATACCCCTATATAGATACTATCAAGGGGTTTCCTACTCTTTAACAGTTTCTCTAAGGTGTAATAACCCTTAAGAGGGAAAGCTGGGTATCAACTCAACCATGACCTCATCTAAGAAAATTATGTAGTGACCCTAACTCACTTAACCTAGATTCAATGTCTTATATTATTACATTATAATAAGATACGAGAAATCACATCCCAAAGGAATTAATAGTTTTGTGGACTTGGGGAACAAAATACATACATGATACCCAGATTATATTTAAAAACAAAAATTACAACATAGTTTTTGTTTATAATACCATCATTCTCTCTTGACAGTCTTGTATATCAATCATTATACACTTAATGGATACTTATGAAATAAAAAATGAGGGTGATCCCAATTGATCAATAACATTTTATTACATGATAGTCTTTCTTGAATGTATAAGGATAATCAATATGGAATGAAAAATAACTGAACACAAATTCCATTAAAATAATATAACTATCATAAGAATATAAGGCATACTCAATATAGTAAGGTAAATAAATAAATAAAACATGACATTTAATAAATAAAATGCTGATGAAATTCATCCAAATATAATATCATTATGAAAATATTATGGATAACAAGATAATACATAATTGATATGGAAAAATAATTAATTGAAATCACATTACCTTTTATGATGAAATTGAGGACAAAATTCATTTATATATAATATAATTGTGAAAATATAATTGTAAATAAAATCAGAATTCAATATTATGGAAATTATATATTATTTTACATCATGATCTCAAAAATTATTATACCTCTACTGTCATGACCCTTCAAAATTTGGTTAAAACTAAATTGAGTAACACATTTAATGCTAGCATACTAATTCTACAGCTGATACAATTGATGCATTGAGGGAATATATTTTTTTACTCCAACCACAATTATAAGCCCAAATAATTCCTCATATATCAAATAATCGATTCAATTCCGGAAAAAATGACTTGTCAACAGTAAACATATTTTGTAAATGATGCAGATCAGCCAATATTTTCATAGTTCATTAAATAAATTAAAAAGTATACATTGTATGTAAACAAGTTATATGGGTATGAAAATTATCATATCCATTGTAAAATAATTTTTATATTTAATAGAAATTGGTTTTCTAATAAAAAATTATCAGAAAAAAGTGATTTTTTCAAGATATATTTAACACTCACAAAATAAAATGATTCTATGTGGGTTATGGTTGATTTCCTTACCAAGTCCAGAAAGTTCATTTTTGAATGGTAAGATATAACTCTTGACCACCATGTATGGTTCTATATTAATGAAGTTGTGAGACTTTATTGCACATCACTTTCAATTATATCAAAAAAAATTCTTCAGTTTACATAAAAATTTCTGAAGATTCTTAAAAATGGTATTTACATCGATCTAAATGCGAGTACAACATGTCATCCTCAAATTGATGGGTAGTAAAAAATGACTATTCATACATAAGAAGACATGTTGAGATCATTATCATTAGATATTCAAGTTATTTGGGATCAGTATTTTCCTTTGGTGGAATTCACATATTATAATATCTTCCAATCAAGAATTAAATGGATACATATTAAATTTTGTGTGACAAGAGGTGTTATAATATAAATTTTTGGATTATATTTTTGAATGGAAGTATGTAGGACACAAAACCATAGAGGTGACGATAATGAAAATGAATAATATTCATAATCATATTATGCCAGCTCATAAAAAGAAATAATAGGTATGTGAATAACAAAAGAATGATCTAAAATTTCAATTAGGGTATAATGTTTTATTGAACTTATATCTAAGGATGTGTGTTATAAGATTTTGAAATAAAATGAAACTAAATCCTAGGAATATTGGTCTATTTTAAATTCAATAATGAATTAGAGTTGCAGCTTTCCATTTAGAATGAACATATCCTCTCTAAAATATATGATGTGTTCCAAATCTATTTATTAAGGAAATAAATTCTAGACACGTATCAAGTTTTCAACATTAATTAAATACAACTAGAACCTAATTTATCATTCTATGATGTGCTTATCATGATTATTGAAACTAAGAAACAAGTGTAGCAGAATCAATAAATCCAATTAAAGAAAGTATATTGGTGAAATCATATGAAATAAGTAGTGAAAATGCATCCAGAAGTAGTTATGATAAAAAACATCCCAATTTGTTTTCATGAGATTACATTTCTATAGATTTTAAGGATTAAAATTGTAAAGGATAAATGATTGAAAGACCAAAGATTCATTTATAGTAATATCTTCTTTCTATCAAAATAATTTCACAATTCCCATACTGTTATTTAAGAATGTGATTTAAAAAATCATAATTTCTATAAATTTGATTTGAATTAATTTATTTTATTTTTGAAATTAAAATTTAATAAACTTATTATGGTGAAATTTTGGGGTTTTTCTGAAATAGTTCATTTTTGGTGAATAGTGAAAATACAAATTTTATAAAAGCTGTCACTTTTATGAAATTATAATGAAAAAATATGAAATTAAAATAGTTTTAAACATTTATATAGAAAAAAATATATCCAATTAGTGTTATTATTCATATAAAAATATAATTTTAAACATAGAAATAAATTCTTTTCATTTTTGAAATCAAATAAATATTTTTATTGAAATAATAACTTCTTTTAGTTAATCTTTGTTAATAAATTATATACAATGTTAATTTATATTATTGTTTTATTAAAAAAATATTTATCATTTTATTAAAAATAATCTAATTATTTCCATTTTCATAAACATTATACTTTAATTTGGTTGAAATAAATTTATTCTTAAAAGCGTTTTTATAGAGAACCATTTTCATCACATTTTACAGTGTTTGTTTTTAAATTAATTTTTAAAACTAATTGTAATTTAATTGGATAAAATTTATTATATATTTATGATCAGAATTTATGAATTTATAACTGATTCCACTTTTATTTTTAGTAGTTATACATAGTAATTTTTTAAAAAAATAATTGCTACCACTGTAAGAGTTAAAATAGGTTTAAGGGTTAAAAAGGATAATGGTTAAAATGACCCAAACTAATCTAAATCCTATTTTATGGAAATATTTTGACAATATATCATATTATATTAAATTATGAATCACTTTTATCCATATTTATTGAGGATGACATTAATATATTTAAATCTTTAAAAAAAATTCCATGTGTGTCCTCTCCTACCTTATAAAAGGGTACCACCTCTCCTCCCTTCCTAAAACATCGTGATCCAAATAAATTAGAAGATATGTGACCAAATACCATCATAACATACCTGAAAATTTCATATAGGTCTTGGTTTTATTATAATGTCATCCTAACAAGGATATTTGTATAAACATGAGGATATTATCTGAAAAAGAGGTATAGTTCTTAACCATGTGTTTTCATTTTATTTCCTCTTCTTCCTCCTTCAAATTTTCTATAAAATCATTCATATAATAACATAATTATTTTCTTCATACTAAAATTGTATTATTATTTTAACAAAACAATTATTCTTCTCTTTTATATCATATAGAAAACAAAATCCCCCTTGTGTGTACATATGACATACTATCTCCACATAGTAGTGTAATTCATTTTTCATTACCACTTTACTTGGATGGTGATTAATATGGATCTAAAGAATATATGTGATATATTTGACATATTTATGATTCTGAAAATATAATATTTCATTTATCTTATTAACCATTAACCCATTAAAATTTTTTAACATCATTCATGCATATGTGTGGATGGCCACCCCCATGAAGCGATGTAATTAATTTTTTGTGTTAACTAGTCAAGATTTAATTTAAATATATATAAATAGCCTATAATATTTTAATATATATAGTATTATTCTTAAGATATTTTAGCCCAAATGAATATTCGTGGACTGAAACTGCAAAACTGAAATATACATGAAAAATGAAATGGTCAACACTCTGAAATGATGTTTTATAAAGGTGATGAAATGTTATAAGTTTATCATACACGATATTAAAATTATTTATATGGTTCCATGATATAATTATAATAAATATTAATTTATTATACATGTGGTTAAAATAACATGTAAATCATGTTGGACATGCGGTAAGGGTTTATTTCACAATCTCATCCTAACTTGGGATTGTTTCTATTTCTATTTCTATTAGGAGAATTAGATTCATTTTTATCTTAATCCATGGAAATGTTATTTTGATCTGGTAATTTATATAATAGACATGTTTTCGATTCATTTTCCTCTCTCTAAGTACTCAAAAGCCAAAAATGATATTTTTAAGTAAACCAATCATTGTTTTGATATTCACTTGGGGATATTTTTTTCTATGCCCATATTTTCAGTAAAATGTTTTGAAGAATGATTTTAATATTATTTTCATTTATTATATTAATTTTTAGACAATTTTTAGTTTTTAAAAAAATATTTAAAATGAATATTGATTTCATTTTCTTAATGAGTAACTTTTTATCATAGGTGTAAAATGATTTATTTTTTAACTCTTAATGAATTAATATATTTTCCCATAATCATGAATTTTATTATACTTGAAGCTTCCCATAAAAATTTTTATTGTTATTTTCAATGCTATTTTTTATTATTATTCCAAAAAAAATTAATTTTTAATAACTGATTTCATAATGAAAAGGTATGATTCTCAAGAAATGTCATGATTATCTTTTAAATTGTTTTCTCACTCTCAATATCCTTTGATGAATCATATAATTTACTAGGGATATAATCTAATGATACCATCTAGCAAATTTATTTGGATGGATTATGATTATTTATACCATTAAAGTATATACATTTTTTATTCTAGTTCTTCCAATATGGTAAATAATTTATTATTAATTAGTTTTGGTTATGTTCTATTGTCTATTAACATTATGAATGAAATTGACTTATTATATGATAGGTTAGACTAGAAATAAAATATCCTGTCAATGCATTAGTTTGTCTAATGAGAAAAATTATATAGTATATTTGTAATATGTCTTATCCATTTATGTAATATGTCTTAGCATAAGGCCCAAATTGTAATTTTAATATGTTAATCATTATGTATTACATCATTATAAAATCAATTGTTTATTTCTTTTTGACTATTGGAATATTTATTATATACATGGATAAGTTTCAAAATCATGTGATTATTTATATAGAATTATTTTATCATTATATATTCATACCATATTACACATGTCTCATTTATTCTATAACATATTCAGTTGTATGCATTCCCTTACTAATCATTTAATATCACCCATTTAGTTTAATTAATGGACCCAAAATTCTAGGAAGTGTACTATGATTGAGATGAATGAATATTTTATATGGAATTATATTGTTCTAAAATAAAATAATTTGTTATATTTTATGTTTTTATATGTATTTTTGGATTCAATAATTTTTATAGTTTTCCAACAACACTAAATTATTAAAGCCCTTAGTATGTGAACACTTATATCCAGTTCTAATGTACTAAGTAACCAAACATTTAGGATACTATAGTTACTTTCATTACAAACCCTACCCCCTAAAATCCACAAAAACTTAATGGGGGACTATTTGACTCAAAAGATCATCCCTCAATGTTTAGATGCCCTTCACAAGTAGAAAACCCAAGTAGTGATGTGTATATTTATAACACTTTCATCCTCTTTTCTATTCTCAACCATTCATTTATTATTTCCCAAATTTATTCATATAAAATCAAAATAATAACAATAGATTAATTATTAAACAATAATTTTATTCAAATGAGGGTAAAAGAATTAACAAAAAAACTGTTTTCAATTATCAAAACTGAAAACATGAATTGTGTGTGCGTGCGAACTACATCCTCGAGGAATAAAAAAGATTCATTTTATTACTATAACTATTATAGATAGTTTGATTATATATTTATGGGTATATATGATATATATATATATATATTATTAATATATATATATATATAATTAATATGTTTCTTTATGGACAAGTCAAAACGTAATGATCACTATAAGGCAATACCTCGATATCAGTAAATAACATGAAACTAGTTCAATGATGATTTTTACTTCATGAAGTGTGACTAAAAATACAATTTTTTTAAATTTTAACATTATAGGTTTTTATAAAAAAATAAATTCCATTAAATTTAATGATTTTTAAATGATTACATTTTGATTTATACGGATTATTGAATCTTCTTTAAGAAGCTAGTTCAAAATGGTCAATATTTTTAACTCCTGATGATGAAATAAAATTGTATCAATTAAATATATGTGATAATTGTTATTAATGAAAATTATAAATGAAAATTTTAATGAGTAAGGTAGTAAAATAGGTAATTTAGATGTATATATTTATTATATAGTAGGTAAAAATACTTCCTTGTATTTAATGGGTAACGGTAATATATTTGAAAACTCAACCTCATTTATTTTCAAATATATAATTTCTTATTAAACATAATTTTTACAATACATTTCATTTTGAATTATTTTCTATCATTTGTTTAAGGTGAAAATATTTTTATATTAGAAACCATTTCAAAGAATGGTTTTCTAATAACTTTCTTTAAAGATAGGGTACATTTTAAAAATAGATTCATAACTATAGTTTTAACATCGATGAATATAAAATGTTTTCAAGAAATACCTTTTAATGATTTAGTTTTCATTTTACTCTATATATGTAACGACCCAAAATTTCATTAATGGAAAATCCCTCTTGATCCAGTTAAATGTTTCTTTATGTTTTTATAAGATGTCAACTTCTTTAGTTTAACGTTAAGATTTGTGACCGTTACTTTTATAGCCGTTGAACAGTGATCATCTGGGTTGTTTAAATATAAGGCTTTAACGAACCAATTTTCTACTCAGACAAAGGAAGCGATGGCCTCATCCAGTAGAATTGCCCCTTACGAAGCCCATTTGTCGGAGCTCGGAAAGGAGGTGGCGTCTTTGGGCTTTTCCCTTGACCAAGCCCAAGCCGAGCTTCATCAAGTCAAGCTCGAGCGTGATCGTCTACGGGAAAAATGGAAGTTGATAGAGATTACCACTCGAGCAATGTTATCCGAGCAACCCCAAGAGTCTGTCACCATCGCACACCTTACCCTTAGGTCTTATGCGGCTATTTTAAGGGGTTATGTAACAAATAAGTAGCACCATGTTCATGTACATTATCTTTGTATATAACAATGAATATAATTTCTAGTCATTTTTGATACATTGTAATTAGTTTTTAAAGTACAAACGGTGTTTTTAGTTATTATTTAATTAAGAATTATATTTTATTAAATTAAAGGATTTTTTGAATTAAATAATATTTTAATAAAATATTATTATTAATATTAAATTAATTTTTATTAAATATAAATGATCTTATAATTTTATGAATGCAATTAAATTTTTTATTAAGGTTTGAAAGCCATTTCTCTCAAAACCCGTGAATTTTTTTATAAATGTCGCTTTTTATTTAAAAATTGAAAATTCACATATTTTGAAAATTATTTAGATAAAATAACTATTATTTTTGGAATCAGGACGTCGAAATTATCCAACGGTGAATTTTTCATAATTTTCTGAGACAGTCAAATTTTTGGGTAAAAATTAAATACCATTTAAATATATAATGTGTTTTATGACATCATAATGACCCAATGGTGATGTAATAAAATACCATAATCCTTATGTTCGGCCAATATATGTTTTATCATTAAAATAATGAGGTTTTGGGTTTGTTTGACTCACTTTTCAAAGCATTAATGGAGCCCTCAAGACTTATTCAACACTTTGCCTTTTTAAATTAATTTCCATGGGAGTGTGACTCACCTCCACATAAGCAACCCTAATTTTTTAATAAGTTCGGACCTTGGACTTGTAAAATATTGTTTTCCTCTTTCCTTTTCCAGAAACCATGGGCAAATACCATGGGATGGTTTGTGGTTTGGATTATTTTAATACAAGGGGTCCCAAACCTAAATAATAAAGAATTCTCTCACCTTTCCTATATAAACCCACCCAAGCTCCCACATCCTCCTCACTAAAATCCATTGGAGTTCGTCCAACCACTGCCCTACCCTCTCTAGAATCCTCCCAAGGTGCCCCAAGCTCCCAAGAAGTCTCTCACAAGCCTCTCTCTAGCCTTTGGAAGCACACTTCCAAGTAAGGGGTTTTCTTCCTTTCTCATTTTGGTCAATTTTCTTTAAGTTGTATTGCCTTTTAATTTCATTTATGAATGTTGGGGTATGGTTTCTCACCTCTCCCATACTTCCCTCTTATTGTTTTAATGATGGGAGACCCCCTTCTCTCTCATTAAATGCCTCCCATGTACACCCGTTACTATGCCGAAATTCCGAAAGGAACCTTTTTTTTCCTCTTTTATATTCAAGCAATACTTTTGTATCATGAATCTAAATTCCTTTTCAATTGTTGGGACATGTATCTATATGACCTTCTTACTGTCCATTACATGTAAATATGATGAGGAACCCCTTTCTCTCTCATCAGACTTTTTATGAATTCTTATGTCACGCCGTTACGCTGCCGAAATCACACCGATTTTCTAAGCCAATATCATTGTGTAGTGAATACCATGCCCATTTCTCCATCAAGGGTATTCACCTTTATGCACATTTACTTATTGATTGTAAAGCTTCATGTATGAATTCCACATTCCTTTATCGTGGAATAAATGATTATGTTTTATGAATCCATGTTTTATGATCCATGTGGCACACTTATGCATGAAATGAAATGTTTAAGAAGGGTGTGCCCTGATAGCGCTCCAATGCATTGGGTAAAGTATAGTATCATGATAAGTCATGTGCAATGAGTGTTGACTCATGCTAATTCAAGTGCAACGAAGGTTTACTCGTGCTTCAAGTGCAATGAGGGTTTACTCATGCTCCATGTGCAATGAGCCTTGGCTCATGCTAATTCAATGTTAAGTGTTGTTGCCACATTTCCATGTTATGATTATCATGCTTTATCATGCCTTTATGTTCATGTCTCTCTTATGCTCTATTGATATGCCTATTGCCTAACATGTATTTTACTCCTCATGTTATTCATTGTGTACTCCCTTACTGGGCTTTATAGCTCACCCTTTTCTTATGCATGTCCTCAGGTTATCCCATGCAATGCTAAGTACGAAGGAATGTAGTGGCCATGTAAAGGAAGTTTTCAATAAGGATGTTGTATTTCATGTTTAAAGTTTTTATGTAATGATCCTAAGCCCCAAAGACACTAAACCTCTCGATCTTCTTTGTTGAATCAAGTGAAGTTTTATGTAATAAAGCATGTTTAAGTTGTAATAAAAAGCAGGGTTGTCATAGTTGGTATCAGAGGATAGGTTTAGTTATTTTTGGGATTAGGAAACCCTAGTAAAGCCTTAGATACAAGACTAAGAATAATAAAACCATCCCTAAGTTTTGGTAAATACTAAGTAAGTGTTTTATCAAACAAATACATCCCTGTCTGGATACGAGCAGGTAGAGGCGGCTCTGGCACAGATGTATCCTAGGGGTAAAACCCGAAAACACCGCTTTGAGCTAGACTCGAACGGGAACTGGGGCACGACAACGGGCCTTGCTGCACTCTTGGTTACGGCACTCCCGGGGGATATGTTTTGATAAATTCACAATCTTAGTATGAACCCTTATTAAGGGAAAAATGCCCCTAAGAATATATGTTAGAAGGAAGATCATGAAAAGCCTGGATTGAATCCTATAGACTCATGAGTTAAAGAGATTAAAGTTTATTTATAAGTCATAAACTTTTGTCTTTGGATTACCCTTTATGTGTTACCCCTAACTTTCCTTTTATTCCAGCCAATGGCCGGTAATAGGAGAACTCGGGCTAACAACCGTTGTGAAGATCAGTGTGATGATTGTACTTATGAGATGCCCAATCCAATGGGAGCGGGAATCGCGAACTTTGTCACACTTCTCTCTCAGCTAACTCAAGTTTTGAATAGAAACACTGGTCAAGAGGAACGTTCAACCCCCCCTAAGAAAGAACAAGTCGCTATTGAAAGCTTCATGAGACAAATTCCTCCTACTTTTAGTGGATCATCCGATCCCACGATTGCTGAACAATGGATCAACTCCATTGATAAGATATTCTCCATCCTCCAATGCTCTGAAAAAGAGAAGGTTCTCCTGGCGGCTTATCGTATGGAGGGTGAAGCTGATCAATGGTGGACGTTGATCAAAAATACGAAGCCTGAGGAGGAGATCGAGGCTTTGGAATGGAAGGTATTCCGGAAGATGTTTTTCGATAAATATTTTCCACGCACCCTCCGTCTTAAGATGGAAAGGGACTTCCTTTCCCTCAAGCAGAAAGATGAGGAATCTGTGGGAGTGTACGAGGCAAACTTCACAAGGCTTGCACGATACGCTTCCGGCTTTGTCGTTACCCCCGAATGCAACGTTGACCGCTTCTTTGGTGGGCTGAAGCCTAGCTTCTGGAAAGCATTAGCGATCCGTGACTTCGACAGCTATGAGGAAATTGACCGATGTGCCCTCAAGGTTGAAATGGAGATCGGAGAATCACAGGGGTATCATGGGGACAAGAAGCAGAAGGTGGACTTCAATGCTAGTGGTCCGATGGATAAATCCAATGGCGCTAAGAAATTCCAGCACCCCACTTGCCAAAAGTGTGGAAAGAAGCACCCTGGAAATTGCCTTAGTGGGACAAGAAAATGCTTCACGTGTGGAAGAGAAGGGCACCAAGCTATTAACTGTCAGCAAGAAGGACCCGCGGCTGCGACGGAGGGGAGGAACGCTCCGTTCGAACCTCAACGCGTTTTTCAATGCTTCAAATGAAAAGAACCAGGTCATTTTGCGAATCAGTGCCCTAATCCAAGGGTTATCGGAGGCAATCAACAACCTCCAAGACAGCAAGGAAGAGCTTTTGCCATCACTTCTGCCGAAGTGAACCCCGACAATGAAGTGGTGACAGGTACGCTAGTTATTCATTCAAGAATAGTGAACGTACTTTTTGATTCAGGTTCTACGCATTCTTTTATATCTCAAAAGTTTAGTAGAACAATCCCTGCACCGCCACAAATCATGGAAGTAAAGATGTCGGTGAGTATGGCAAATGGGGCAATCATTGCATCCCATGAGTATAAGTCCTCCCCTGTTATAATCTGTGGATTGAATTTCCCGGCGAACCTCGTCATACTCCCTTTGGTGTAATTTGATGCAATTCTTGGCATGGATTGGCTTTCCTTATATAGAGCCAACATAAATTGTCGGGAGAGGGAAATCACACTCCATATGGAGAATCGGCCCCCGATTCTTTACAAGTGTCAGGAGGAAGATGAATCTCCTTTAGCTCCATCATCTCAAGTATGGATATTACTGCCTTATGAGCATGCATATCTGGCTCAGATGATTGAGTCCAAGGAAGAAACCACCCTTGAAGAAATGCCTATTGTGAGGGAATTCGCTGAAGTATTTCCCGAGGAACTTCCTGGTCTTCCTCCAAGAAGAGATGTTGAGTTCTCAATTAAACTTATACCTGGGGCGCTACCAATATCCAAGACTCCATATAGAATGGTTGTGGTTGAACTTGAAGAACTGAAGAAACAACTACAGGAGAATCTGGATAAAGGGTTTATACGCCCAAGTGCATCACCATGGGGTGCACCAGTCCTCTTCGTCAGGAAGAAGGATGGGTCAATGCGGCTTTGCATCGATTATCGTGAACTTAACAAAATCACGATAAAGAACAAGTATCCTCTCCCAAGAATCGATGACTTGTTTGATCAGCTACGTGGAGCACAATACTTCTCCAAGGTCGACTTGCGGTCGGGATATTATCAAGTAAGGGTGAAGAAGGAAGATATCCCCAAGACTGCTTTTCGTACAAGGTACGGGCACTATGAATTCATAGTAATGCCTTTTGGACTCACCAATGCTCCAGCAATATTCATGGACTTATTGAATAGAGTCTTTAGAGATTACCTAGATAAATTTGTGGTAGTATTTATAGATGATATTCTAATATACTCCAAAACCAAGGAGGACCATGAGGAGCATTTAAGAACTATACTGGAGACTTTGCGCAAGGAGAAGCTCTATGCCAAGTACAGCAAGTGTGAGTTCTGGTTGAAGGAGGTCTCATTCTTGGGCCATATCATCACAAGCAATGGGATATCTGTGGACCCCTCCAAAGCAGATGCAATTGAGGGATGGCCGAGGACAACATCGGTAACTGATATCCGTAGCTTCTTGGGGTTAGCTGGATATTATCGACAATTTGTGAGAAACTTCTCACGATTGTCCAACCCTCTTACCAAGCTAACTCGAAAGGGAGTAATGTTTGCTTGGAGTGTTGAATGCGAAAAAAGCTTCAAGGAGTTGAAAAGGAGGCTTATCACTGCACCCGTGCTCACTTTACCCACAAGTGGGGAGCATTTTGTGGTATTCAGTGATGCTTCGATGAAGGGCTTAGGATGTGTGCTGATGCAGAATGATAAAGTGATATCCTATGCCTCAAGACAGTTGAAAATCCATGAGCGAAACTATCCAATGCATGATCTGGAGTTAGCGGCGGTAATCTTTGCCTTGAAAATCTGGCGGCATTATCTCTATGGAGAGAAATGTGAGATATATACTGACCACAAGAGTCTTAAATATATATTCACACAGAAAGAGCTTAATATGCACCAGAGAAGATGGATAGAGCTCATAAAGGATTATGACTGTTCAATACATTACCACCCTGGGAAGGCGAACAAGGTGGCGGATGCCCTAAGTAGAAAGGATCCAGCAATTCTATCAATGATGAGAATTGAGAAGGATCCAATCTTCTTAGACTTGATGAAGATGGACGTGGGAATCATAAAGAAGGGAACATCATCAATCCTTTCACAAATGATTGCTCAACCATCTCTTTTGGAAAGGTTAAAGGATGCTCAAAAGGATGATGCGAGAATCCAAGAAAAAGTGGAAGCTATCAAAAAGGGAAAATCCTCAGAGTTTAATGTTAATGAAGAAGGAATTGTGCGGTTTGAGAAAAGACTATGTGTTCCATCAAGTTCGGAGCTGAAGAAGGAACTTTTGGATGATGCACATAGTTCAAATTTCTCTATTCACCCAGGGGGCACAAAGATGTATCGAGATCTCCGAGAAAACATTTGGTGGGATAATATGAAGAAGGAGATCGCCGAATATACATCAAAGTGCATGGTGTGTCATCAAGTGAAGGCAGAGAGGCAGAAGTCTAAGGGGATGATGCAACCATTGCCCATACCAGAATGGAAATGGGAGAACATCACCATGGACTTCGTCACTGGACTTCCAAGGACATCCAAAAGCAACAATGCAATCTGGGTTATTGTGGATCGTCTTACATAGACTGCACACTTCATTTCTATTCGAGAGGATTTCTCTTTGGATCAACTGGCACGGATATATATCAGGGAAGTGGTACGGTTTCATGGAGTACCACTATCTATTGTGTCTGACCGAGATCCAAGATTTACCTCTAAATTTTGGAAGAGTCTTCAACATGCTCTGAATACTGAACTGAACTTCAGTACGGCTTATCATCCTCAAACTGATGGCCAATCCGAGCGGACTATCCAAACACTTGAGGATATGTTGAGAGCGTGCTCAAAGGACTTTAAAGGAGGATGGGATCAACATCGTCCTCTAGTTGAGTTCTCTTATAATAATAGTTTCCACTCGAGCATCTAAATGGCACCATATGAAGCCCTGTATGGGAAAAGGTGTAGAACACTGGCATGTTGGGATGAGGTTGGTGAACGTATGCTGCTTGGACCAGAAATGGTCGAAGAAATGGTGGAGAAGGTGAAAACCATTCAGCAGCATATCATGGCAGCCCAAAGTCGACAGAAGAGTTATGCAGATAATTGTCGACGAGACCTTGAGTTTAAAGTCGGAGACATGGTGTTTTTATGCATATCTCCGTGGAAGAAGGTCATGAGGTTTGGAAAGAAAGGGAAGTTAAGTCTAAGGTACATCGGCCCCTTCGAGATTCTCGATCGTGTTGGGGCTGTGGCCTATCGACTAGCACTTCCACCTACTATGGCCAAGGTGCATGATGTCTTTCATGTATCCCTCTTAAGGTAGTACATACCAGACCCTTCACATGTACTCTCTTCTGAGGTGGTACAATTAGAAGACGATCTTTCTTATGAGGAGCAACCAGTGAAGATCTTAGATCGTAGAGAAAAAGTTCTACGAAATAAGACAATGCCCCTCGTCAAGGTGTTGTGGAGAAACCACATGTTTGAAGAAGCAACTTGGGAGTCGGAGGATATGATGAAGCTAAGTTACCCACATTTGTTTTAGTGTGGGAAAAGGAAAATTTCGAGGGCGAAATTTCTTAAGGGGGGAATGTTGTAACGACCCAAAATTTCATTAATGGAAAATCCCTCTTGATCCAGTTAAATGTTTCTTTATGTTTTTATAAGATTTCAACTTCTTTAGTTTAACGTTAAGATTTGTGACCGTTACTTTTATAGCCGTTGAACAGTGATCATCTGGGTAGTTTAAATATAAGGCTTTAACGAACCAATTTTCTACTCAGACAAAGGAAGCGATGGCCTCATCCAGTAGAATTGCCCCTTACGAAGCCCATTTGTCGGAGCTCGGAAAGGAGGTGGCGTCTTTGGGATTTGCCCTTATCCAAGCCCAAGCTGAGCTTCATCAAGTCAAGCTCGAGCGTGATCGTCTACGGGAAAAATGGAAGTTGATAGAGATTACCACTCGAGCAATGTTATCCGAGCAACCCCAAGAGTCTGTCACCATCGCACACCTTACCCTTAGGTCTTATGTGGCTATTTTAAGGGGTTATGTAACAAATAAGTAGCACCATGTTCATGTACATTATCTTTGTATATAATAATGAATATAATTTCTAGTCATTTTTGATACATTGTAATTAGTTTTTAAAGTACAAACGGTGTTTTTAGTTATTATTTAATTAAGAATTATATTTTATTAAATTAAAGGATTTTTTGAATTAAATAATATTTTAATAAAATATTATTATTAATATTAAATTAATTTTTATTAAATATAAATGATCTTATAATTTTATGAATGCAATTAAAATTTTTATTAAGGTTTGAAAGCCATTTCTGTCAAAACCCGTGAATTTTTTTTTTAAATGTCGGTTTTTATTTTAAAAGTGAAAATTCACATATTTAGAAAATTATTTAGATAAAATAAATATTATTTTTGGAATCAGGACGTCGAAATTATCCAACGGTGAATTTTTCATAATTTTCTGAGACAGTCAAATTTTTGGGTAAAAATTAAATACCATTTAAATATATAATGTGTTTTATGACATCATAATGACCCAATGGTGATGTAATAAAATACCATAATCCTTATGTTCGGCCAATATATGTTTTATCATTAAAATAATGAGGTTTTGGGTTTGTTTGACTCACTTTTCAAAGCATTAATGGAGCCCTCAAGACTTATTCAACACTTTGCCTTTTTAAATTAATTTCCATGGGAGTGTGACTCACCTCCACATAAGCAACCCTAATTTTTTAATAAGTTCGGACCTTGTACTTGTAAAATATTGTTTTCCTCTTTCCTTTTCCAGAAACCATGGGAAAATACCATGGGTTGGTTTTTGGTTTGGATTATTTTAATACAAGGGGTCCCAAACCTAAATAATAAAGAATTCTCTCACCTTTCCTATATAAACCCACCCAAGCTCCCACTTCCTCCTCACTAAAATCCATTGTAGTTCGTCCAACCTCTGCCCTACCCTCTCTAGAATCCTCCCAAGGTGCCCCAAGCTCCCAAGAAGTCTCTCACAAGCCTCTCTCTAGCCTTTGGAAGCACACTTCCAAGTAAGGGGTTTTCTTCCTTTCTCATTTTTTGTCAATTTTCTTTAAGTTGTATTGCCTTTTAATTTCATTTATGAATGTTGGGGTATGGTTTCGCACCTCTCCCATACTGCCCTCTTATTGTTTTAATGATGGGAGACCCCCTTCTCTCTCATTAAATGCCTCCCATGTACACCCGTTACTATGCCGAAATTCCAAAAGGAACCTTTTTTTCCTCTTTTATATTCAAGCAATACTTTTGTATCATGAATCTAAATTCCTTTTCAATTGTTGGGACATGTATCTATATGACCTTCTTACTGTCCATTACATGTAAATATGATGAGGAACCCCTTTCTCTCTCATCAGCCTTTTTATGAATTCTTATGTCACGCCGTTACGCTGCCGAAATCACACCGATTTTCTAAGCCAATATCATTGTGTAGTGAATACCATGACCATTTCTCCATCAAGGGTATTCACCTTTATGCACATTTACTTATTGATTGTAAGGTTTCATGTATGAATTCCACATTCCTTTATCGTGGAATAAATGATTATGTTTTATGAATCCATGTTTTATGATCCATGTGGCACACTTATGCATGAAATGAAATGTTTAAGAAGGGTACGCCCTGATAGCGCTCCAATGCATTGGGTAAAGTATAGTATCATGATACGTCATGTGCAATGAGTGTTGACTCATGCTAATTCAAGTGCAACGAGGGTTTACTCGTGCTTCAAGTGCAATGAGGGTTTACTCATGCTCCATGTGCAATGAGCCTTGGCTCATGCTAATTCAATGTTAAGTGTTGTTGCCACATTTCCATGTTATGATTATCATGCTTTATCATGCCTTTATGTTCATGTCTCTCTTATGCTCTATTGATATGCCTATTGCCTAACATGTATTGTACTCCTCATGTTATTCATTGTGTACTCCCTTATTGGTCTTTATAGCTCACCCTTTTCTTATGCATGTCCTCAGGTTATCCCATGCAATGCTAAGTATGAAGGAATGTAGTGGTCATGTAAAGGAAGTTTTCAATAAGGATGTTGTATTTCAAGTTTAAAGTTTTTATGTAATGATCCTAAGCCCCAAATACACTAAACCTCTCGATCTTCTTTGTTGTATCAAGTGAAGTTTTATGTAATAAAGAATGTTTAAGTTGTAATAAAAAGCAGGGTTGTCATAATATATTCCTAATTATCTTCCTCAAATGGAGTAATGTTTCATGTTTTACCCTATATAATCATTATTATATGATTATTTTTTATGATCTATTTTTTGGTATAAAATGATTTAAATTATAATGTTATTTTATATCACATAGATGGTTAATGAAAAAAAATTTATTTCCTTGGGTTCTTCTTGAAAAGTAAACTATTTCAATTTTTTCATTTTTTTAAACCCAATTTATGATCAGGGGTAATCCATGAAACAAGAATTATTTTCATTTGTATGCTTTCTAAAACCCATTTTCATTCTACAGTTTCATTATGTTGTAAAAAGTGAATAATTTCTAGATGGGATACATATGTAAAGATGAATTATGGGTGGGGTCCTATAGCACCCTCCAATGAACAGTTTAAGAGTTTTTATCTCATGATATATGTATTAATGTATATATTCTAGTTTCTTATATAAATAGGCATTGATGATGTGTCTTATTAAAGTAATATTTCCCTATGTTGTTGTTTGTGTCGTAGTTAAATGTTGTTATAGATTATGATATTTTTCACTCATGATTATATATTTATGTTTGATGATTATCAAACATGTTATAGCTATTATGTTTCCCTGTTGATATATTGTGGTTTTACATTTGTATTCCTTGTACTTTGAATATCACATATGTTTAATCATTATCACTCATGATGTTGTGATATTAATATTCTTCCCATGATTTTTCTTATTATTAAGAACTCATCTTTGATGAAATGTTTATTCACAAAATTATAGGAATTTTATCACACCCTTTACAAATTTTTTCGTTCCTATAATTATGAGGATAAGACTTACTCATGATACGTCTTGAAGATGGTCTAGTATGGTACCTTTAATGAGAAATGATCATGAGTTTTCTGTTATAAGTTTATTGTTTAGATAGTATTTAAATAAAATGAACCTATTAGTCCATGTTATATTATAAATTATTAAGTGTAGCATTTTAATGAAAATAAATGATATATAAAAAAAGAAATTTTATCTTGGGATTCTATAGTTGGTATCAGCAGCGACGACTAAGTTATCTTTCAAGATTATTGAAGTTATTTTGAAAATCATGGTTATATAACCAAATTGAAAAACCATAGAGCTGATTTTATGTGCATGATGATATCATAAAATATTGGTAATATACTTAGCATGTGGTTTTCAAAGAAAATATACCTTTATATAGATACTATCATGGGGTTCCAGGCTCTGGCATAATTTCTCTACGGTGTAATAACCTTGAAGAGGGAATGGTGGGTATCAACTCAACGGTGACCTCATCCATGAAAAATATGTAGTGACCCTAACTCAAGTAACCTAGATTCAGATTCTCAAGTTATTACATTCTAATAATATATAAGGAATCACATCCCAAAGGAACGAATGGTTTAGTGGACTTGGTGAACTAAATACATACATGATAGCCATATTACATTTGAAAACACAAATTACAACATAGTTTTTACAGAGAATACCATCATTCCATCTAGATTATCCCGTATATCAATCATAGTACACTTAATGTATTCCTAGGAAATAAAAAAATAAGGGTGATCCCAAATGAACAATAAAATTTTATTACATCAGATACATTCAAGAATGTATAATAATAATCCACCTGGAATGATAAATTATTGGACACAAATGCCATTTAAATAACATTAAAATCATAAGAAGATCAGGAATACTCAATATAGTAAGGTAAATTACTAAAACCACTTGACATATAATCAATATAATTATTATTAAATTCATCCAAATATAATATCATTATGAAAATATTATGGATAACAAGATAATACATAGTTGTTATGGAATAATATATAATTGAAATCACATTACATTTAATCAATAAAATGAGAATTAAATTCATTGAAATATAATATAATGGTGAAAATATAATTGAAAATAATATTTGATTTAAATATTCTAGAAATTAATAATTATTGTACATCATAATCTCAAGAATCATGATACCATTACTATCAAGACCTTTCAAAAGTCGGTTAAAAACTAATGGGAGTAACACATTTAATGCTAGCATAGTAATTCACCTCTTGAGACAATTGATTCATTATGGGGATTTTTTTTACTCCAATTATAATTATAGGCCCATATAATTCATCATATATCAAATTATTGATTTAATTTATGAAAAAAATGACTTTTCAACAAATAATCATATTTAGTAAAGGATATAGATTATTCAATAATTTTCTATTTTGTTAAATAAATTAAAAATTATACACTATATGTAAAAAAGTTATATAGTTTTAGAAATTATCATATCCATAGTAAAATCATTTGTATATTTAATTGAAATTTATTTTCTAGTGATAATTTATTAAAAAAATTGATTGTTTCAAGATATAGTTAACAATCACAAAATAAAGTGATTTAATGTGGGTTATGGTTGATTTCCATAACAAGTACACATAGATCATTTTGGAATGTTAATATCTATATCTTGACCTCCTTGTATGGTTCTATATTATTGAAGTTGTCAGACACTATTGTATATCACTTTCAATTATGTCAAATATTTTTCTTCAGTTTACTTAAAAATATCTGAATATTATTCAAAATGATATGTACATCGATCTAAATTTGAGAACCACATGTATTCCAAAAATTGGTGGGCATTATAAAATTAATATCTATACATTAAAAGACATTTTGAGTTCACTATCACTTGATATTCAAGGTATTTGTGATTATTTTATACCTTTGGTGGAATTCACATATTTTAATAGCTTCCACTCAAGAATTAAATTCGATCCATATTAAATGTTGTGCAATAAGAGGTGTTATAAAATAACATTTTGGGATTATGTTCATCAATGGAAGCCTTTAAGACCAAATATCATAGAGGTGACAATAATGAAAATGAAAAATATTCATAATCATATTATGCCCGCTCATAAAAAGAAATAATAGTTATGTGAATAACCAAGAAATGATCTAAAATTTCAATTAGGGGATCATGTTTTATAGAACATATCTTAGTGGAATTGTGTTATAAAGGTTTAAAATAAAATGATACTAAATCCTATGTTTATTGGTCCATTTTAAATTCTAGAAAGTATTTGAGTTGCAGCTTTCCAGTTAGAAGGCACCTATCCTCTCTAAAGTCCATGATGTGTTCCGAATCTCATTATTAAAAAAATACGTGCTAGACCCATATCATGTTCTCACCATTATGGAAATATAACTATAACCTAATTTAACATTTTATGAAAAGCCTATAACGATTTTTGAAACAATGAAACAAGTGTCACAGAATCAAGAAACACAATTAAATAAATTACATTTGTGAAATCATATGAAATAAGAGGTGAAAAGGGATCCAAAAGTAGTTATGATAAAAAACAACACAATTTTTCCATGATATTAAATTTTTTTAGATTTTATGGCTTAGGTTTTTGAATGAGAAAATATTGTAACACCACAGATTCATTAATAGTAATCTCTTCTTTTTATCAAAAAAAATTTACAATGCACATACATTTATATAATAATGTAATTTAAAAACAATAATTTCTATAAATTTAATTTGATTAAATTTATTTCATTTTTGAAATTATAATTTCATAAAAATTCTTAGGGTGAAATTTTGAGGTTTTCCACTAATAGTTCATTTTTTGGTGAATAATGAAAAATAAAAATTTTACAAAAAATGTCACTTTTATGAAATTATATTGACATAATAATAAATTGAAATATTATTAAACATTTAAATAGAAAAAATATATATCCAATAGGTAATATTATTTAATTAAAAATAAAAGTTTAAACATAGAAATAAATTATTTTTATTTAGGAAATCTAAGTAAAATTTCTATTTAAATAATAATTGTTTTTAAATAATAATTGTTAAATAATTATATACATGGATAATTTATATTTACTTTGTTTAAAAAAATAATAATTTTCTTAAAAATAATCTAATTATTTCCTTGTTCATAAAAATTATACTTCAATTAGGTAGAAATAAATTTATATTTAACTGAATTTTTACGGAGAACCTTTTTGATCACATTTTATAGTGATTGTTTCTAAATTAATTTTTAAAAGTAATATTAAATTAATTTGATAAAATTTAGTACATATTTATCATCAGAATTGTTGAATTTGGAACTGATTCCAATTTTATTTTTAGTAGTTATACATGGTCATTTATGTGAAAAAATAATAGCTACCACGGTAAGAGTTAAAATTAGTTAAGGAGTTAAAAAATGATAACGGTTTAAATGACCCAACCTAATTCAAATCCTATTTTATGGTCATATTTTGACCATATATCATCTTATATTAATGTATGAGTCACTTTTATCCCTATTTCTTGGGTAATAAATTAATATATTTTAATCATTAAAAATTTCAATGTGTGTCCTCGTCCAACCTTATAAAAGGGTACCACCTCTCCTCCCTTCCTAACACTTCGTGAGCCATATAAATTAGAAAATATTCGACTATATACCATCATAACATACCTTAAAATTTCATATAGGTCGTGGTTTTATTATAATTTCATCCTAACAATGAATTTGGTATAAATAGGAGGATATTGTCTAAAGAAGAGGTATAGTTCATAACCAAATGTTTTCATTTTATTTCCTCTTCTACATCCTTCAAATTTTCCATAAAATCATTCATATAATAACATAATTATCTTCCTCATCCTAAAATTGTATTATTATTTTGAAAGAATACTTATTTATCTCTTTTATATCCTATAGAAAACCAAAACCCCCTTGTGCATACATATGACATACCATCTCCACGTATGAAAAAGTCATATTCAAGGTTATACTATTGAATCATTGAAATGTTAAAAAATTTCATGCATAAAATTATACATCTATGAAAGAGCCAATTGGTACACCACTTATCCAATAATCATTAATATCTCAAATGGTCTAAAAATTGGGTGTTAGCTTTCCCTACCTCTAAATCCTACAGTGACCCAATCTTGGGGACACATAACAGAATACATGATCACCCACTACATGCTCTAGGGGTTGATGATGTCAATCATTATATGACTTCTTCCACCTTTGATCCCTATCCATATGTTTTTGAATCAACTAGAACTGATCTGGTGTCTCCTTTATGAGATTTGATCCCCAAAACTCTAATTTTCCTACCTCCAATCTCTATATATGTAAACTTCATGGTCTACCATAATGTTCCTAATATGTTTTCATTTTAATAGTCACCATTTAATTACTATTAAAGGCGAACTCCATGTGCACTAAGGTCTTCTAAGAATATTTGAAAATTCAAAGATGAATGCATGTGGCATATCCTCCAATGCATTTATTGAACATTTCAACTACCATATTTCTATGGGAGAAAATCCATACTTAGATAATCCATAATATCATATTAATTATACAATACATACAAGATTTGAAAGGTGAAATGTTATTCAATGCCTGGAACAATGCTCTGTGGAACCCTGTGTAGACAGACTATCTCTCAAATGTACAATTCCACCAACTGGTCCACTGTGACAGTCTCCTGGATAGGAAATAATTGAGATACGTTCGTCAATCATTCTATAATTACCCATATCATGTCATTCTAATGAGGGATCATTAGAAGTACCACTAAAAAGTCGTAATGTCATCCCACATCTATTCTAGAATGGGAAATGACAGTAGAAACCCACTAGGTTATTGATGTTTTGCATTCACCTACTCAAAGGTGTAAGATCATGTTATGAAACCTACAACCACCATTTTCAATCTTGGCCAAAAGTATTCTCAACATAGTATATGATAAAATTTTTCCAATTAGGATGTATAACACACTTCATGGCATGAACCCCATGCATTAACTTCTCTTTCATTGTCACAAGTGAAAAAAAAATTATTCCAAACATAGATGACCTGATCCTTATCAATAGTCCAATAGAAATATGACTCCCCACCTTAAATTCATTCCATCATGGACCAACACTCAATATTATCATTATACTTATTCCTAATCTATAGAAAATGTTTTAATCAATAGATATTCATATGAGGTTAATCTTCTCCCCTCCCTCTCTTACCACAACATGTATCGCATCTAATATGTTCATCTTCTTCCACTCAAAAACGGACTCCTGAGGTGCATGAGTATGTGTTTTACCTCTCAAAGTTTTAAAAAACAGTTTCCCTTATGGAGTGTATGTTGTAACTCAATATCAAATAACTACATATACTCAACCCATATCCACTGTTAGAGAATCAAATCACATTATGAAAAGATATACTCTAATCTCTTGTGATCGGTATCTACTATAAATATTTCACCCAATAGATATATCTCCATCATTTTGAATCATAAACCACAACAACTAATTCATGATCGTATGTGGGGTAATTTCATTTATGTGGCCTCATGTAGCATGACACATGTACCATAACTCAATCTTCTTGCATCGACACTGCTCTATTTCCAATTCTAGATGCATCAAAAAACTATATATACTCTTCACATGGCTCTGGTAGGATCAAATTTTCAACAGTTGTTAAATTATTCTCCAACTCATGGAAAGCATTCAGGCCTGATCCAAACCATTAAAACATATTCTCATTTTTGATCAATATTAAAAGTGGTGTTATCATGTGGATAAAATCATGAATGAACCTTTGATAATAGCCCATTAATCCTAGAAATCTATGGATATCAAAAAAAATCATTGGATTCACCTATGAAACCACTTCTTATGATTTCTATGGATCCACCAACACACCTTCCTCTGGAATGATGTATCCTACGAAATGTTCCCGGTAAATCTTGTATTGAAACATAGATAGCATTTCGTTTAGTTTATTATCTCTTACTATACTTAAGATGATGTAAAGATGTTGGGCATGATCATCATGTGTCTTGTAGTAAACCAAAATTGCATACATAAAAACCACTACAAATAGATCCACGTATGGGTGAAATACACAGTTCATCAAAACCATAAACACGTCAAGAGAATTTGTTAGCCTGAACAACATCACCAAAAACTCATATATTATGTACCTTCCTTCGAAAGAATTATATGGTATATAAAAAGGCCTAACTCTTAGTAGATTATATCCTAATATCAAATCAATCTTGGAGAAGACACAATATTCTCTAAATTAGTCCAATATATTTTCAATACGATTATGAGGATACAAGTTCTTCACTGTCACCTCGTTCAAATTCCGGTAATTAACACAAAAATTAAAGGTCCCTTTATCTTTCATAGAAAATAATACTTGAGGACCCCAAGGTTATGTACTCGGATAAATAAATCCCTTTTATAACAAATCATCCATTTGAATATAATGTTCATGATTCTCTATATGTTAATTCTGTAAGGTGGAATGGAAATCAATTATACTCCAGGCATAGGATAAATTTTAGAATCCACATTTGTATGAGGTTTCTACAATGAGAAGTCTTCAGGAAACATCTCATGCAACTGGTCTTCTACAAGTGGAAATAAACCATAATTTATACCCACATCATCTAGAAAAATACATGAAACTTGAGTGGTGATCTCCCAGAGTTTCTGACAAACTGTTCAGGCACAACGTTTCTGGCTATCCCACTCTCCATGATGAACATAAGTTTTACACTCAAGATATGAAATTTTCACTCTCATATGATGAAAATAAATGTGGTATTGATATTCTACCAACCAATCCATACCAATAAATTAGATCAAAACCAAAAAATTCAATTATTTATACTTGCCTATAAAAATGTTACTCACTAACATCAAGAGATAATCCTTTTCCAAAACAGATGTCCCCTGACCACACTCCCAATGGTGTGTTGATCATCATATCCCCACTAAAAAACTCCACTACTAGACAAAAACAATTCATAATTTTTTCTAATATAAAATAAATATAGGTTCTTGTATAAAATAGTTCACTAGAAAGTGAAGAATATACATGAATAGTACCACTGATTTTCAATGGTCCAACTCTCTATCCGCAATTGAATGTTGAATTTCATGCAACCACCTTTCCCCTATTCCATGTGATATAGTTTGACTCCCATCTGCTTCACAACTCTTATTATATGGCTGATCATTTCCTGACATACCGTTCCCACCACCTCAACTTCCATGGCAAATACAACTCTAACTGCCTCACTGATATGGGGTAGAAACCCCACATCCATCACTCAAAAAATTCATGAATCCCCCATCATTACCCATCAATTGATGGTCTTAAAATAACTCTATGAGTACCCCATCCTTATATAGGATTCACACTACACTAGGGTTTGGGTACACCAGTTATGATAGTGACAAAACCTACCACACTGGTGGATGTACACTTAGTTACTACTCTTAGTAATCGATCCTTATCCTTGGAAATTCTATTTGCATATCCCTAGTTTACATTCCTATTTTTATTTTTCCTACTCTCAAAACAATTACCTCCTACTCATCCAGTATAAACAAGTTTCATTCCACTGGAAGCCTTTGTTAGGTTTCCATTAGAGACGAGAGTTTGATTCACCACATCTAAAGACTCATTTTTTTTGAATGATGTTCACTTGGGACATAATCATACATTTAATCTCATCCAAAAAATGTGTTTATGATGATTCCTCATCTCATTGTAGCACTGGAAAAAAGTGTTGCAAATTAATAAATATAATTGTATAGTCCATCATGGACCTACACCCTTGGTAAACCCCATAAACTCTTCAACCCACTATTACATCAGAATATCTCGATAAAAGTTTTCCAGGAACTTCTTATGAATGTATTTCCATACCATATTATCCATATTCTCGTCTTGATTGTGAATATGACGCTGAATCTATACTCGACCATGTAAAATATAAACATCTAATTTTACCCTCTTTTATGAAGGATTCTCTATGTTTTCTTGTATCCTTTGGATAAAATCAATCCATAACTAAAATGCCTTAGGAAAACCCTCTCTAGTGAAGGTTGAATGGTGCTACAACTAGACCTCCCATGTCATTTCAGACATATTCTTCACATCCTACCCTAGGAAGCTCTCAATATTTACATAAAGCATGAAAGGTTCTCATTGAATTGATCTCCGGATTCATCACCCAGAACTAATGAAGCCTCTATTTTTACTATTAGAGAAACATTTCCATCCAAGTCCTCTTATTGTCCTATAATCATGAATTTTCATGGATGAATATCTATACAATTCCAAACACACGTCTAATGACACATAACACATCATCAGTTCATTTTTGAAAGAGGTATTCTCATAAATCCGTAACATTTTCATCAATCATTCCATGCCAGACGGTGAAAACTAAGGCACTATAACTACCATCAGCCATACCTTATCTATGTCCTTGCTAATATAGCGTAAAACACACTCATATTTCATTGTTTCCAAATATACACTCATTTTAAAATTTTAAAATCTCCACATTTATTATTATTTACATCTAACTATTTTTTATTAGGCACCATTTAATTTTTGATATAGTCAAGAAAGGAAAAGAAATATCATTTTAACAACTCACCCAAACTTGTTCATTCTTGCATGCCTAAAACAATTCATGTCACACTAAATCCTAAGTGCCTATAATGATAAATGTATAATTAACAATAATATATTAACAGGACAGGTGTAAAATCATAAGAAAACAATACTATCTCACAACATACGTATCACCTAAGGCGAAGTAATTTCCAACTATAACAACAAACATCAATAAGAACAATCATACCCTCGGTACTTGGGTTTTATTCCATTCATGGGTAACATACTCACATGAAGGGGATTATAATCAGGGAAAAATAATCATATTATATGCTCTGACTTTCCCAAATAGTAATAAAAAAGAAAATAAAATAAAACCTCCTCTTATACTACTTTGTAACATCATGAACTAGGTTCCACATGTCTAATCCCAAAGATGGATGGCTAGGTGACCTTAGAAGCACCTCCCCATACACGATAGACTACTGACTAGCACTGAGGGTCAAATATAAATAACATGGGGAGACAATACACTCTTTAATTAATTAATTTAATTGTAGGAATCAATGAAAATATCCAAATAAAAATAGATAATAACCAGAATGATACCTAACCAACAAAAACCTACACCACATGACAATATCAAAAAATGGATAAATATCCATAAACCAAATTACAGATATTTCATTCCATATAAGATTCAAGTGTAAAATGAAACACCAAATAAAAATCACAATAAAAAATCCCCAAGAGGATCCCAACATTATGTTTGATTCTCTCATCCATACCCCATACCAACTCAGTCAGCTAACATGTGGCTCTTACCCTTATCCTATCCTAGAAACATAAACTCTATTTCGGTACCAATCAAGAAGATCGATTAGGGTGTAAGAAAAAATCTATAGGCCTCCACTAGTAGTGTACAAAATTATATACAATCTATAACAGTGTATGTAGATTTATAATGAATGAATCATGAAATATAAATTAAAAATTTTCTCATTCAATTATCCTTTAATTAACCACATAAATACTTTGGTTCATGATCACACTGAAAATAATAATACTTACTTCATCACATGTTATATATCACATTTCATTCCATAATGTGTTTCTATTATTCATTTCATTACATTTTCACATTCAATAAATTGGTTCTTAAAGGAGAAGTCAATAACCCTGAGGGTATTTTGAGTAATATTTCTTGTCCCACAACTTAGTGATCACATGGAATACATCTATATATTTGAGGCATAAAAACGATGTATGGAACCCAGTGGGTATCGGAAGCAGTAGTCCATATCCCGCAACTTTGTGAAAAAAACTCACATCTATTGGTTCCACATTCAGAAAACATTTATAAACCATTTTTATAATTCATTATTCAACTGTTTTCATAAATCCATTTATCCACAATTCATAATTCATATATCATAATTTCAATTATATTGGCACATCCCATGTGTATCCATCCATTTCATAACCCCATTAATCAATCAATTATATAATCCCATTATTCTCAAATTACATTATTTATAATATAACCAATTTCATTGTTGCATGGAAAAAATAATCAATTATTGAATAATATTTAGAATTCAACATCCCAATGTGGAAATTTTAATTTCCAAACCAAATACACATATTTATAATCAATATTGTGGAAATTTAAAATTAGACTACCTATATCATTATTATTTATGAAATTTCTCCAAATCAAAATCACCAATTTTTTGTGGAATAATTGAAATCAATATGTAATGGAAGATCTAGGACCAAAACCTAAGATAAACATCTAAAGGAATATATCAATTAAAACCTATATCTAAACCACCACCAATGGAATAAAATTCATTTCTTTTCATTGGGAGAAAGATATGAGAGATAGAGAGTGAGAAAAATGAAACCGAGTGGGGAAGACATTAAATATAGTAGAGGATATTATCCTTCAATCAGATATTTGATTCATGAAAAAATGGTTTTTTGAGCCTTGTAATGATCTCAGGGGCCTCTAAAAATGATGGAAAATTGTTAGCGCCAAACCGGGGTGATCGAGGGTTAAAAATGTGGGGTTTAGGGATTTTTTTTAAAAAAATTGTGGAACTAAATCCAATGTGAAACACTTACTAGTATAAGGCATGATATTTTCCAAACTATATACATTATCTATGCCCCTCTACTAAGGGGGGATCATGGTTTCTCGTAATTGGAATACGGTTTGAAAAAATATTCATCCGTGCAAGCCCCCTCTGTTTGACAGTGCATGGTATGGGGGGTGGATCCACCTGGTTTGGGAAAACCATGCACCAACCATGTGTTTGTTCATGTGCCTCCAAAATAGGGAACATTTTTTCCTAGGTAAAATTTAATAGTTTTTCCTAACTATGCACCAATAGTTCCCATCCCCATGCACTTCCAAACATCTCAAATTCACTCAAAACAACCAAGATAAAAAACCCAACTAGGGTATAACAAAAATATAAATATAATATTACCTAATAACATGCGTGAGGTATCTCTAGAATGTTCATGATCTTATAATAAATAATATAATTCATAGAATTTCATGGATAATAAGATATTTCATAATCAATATGATGTGGAGAATAACTGAAAACACATTTCTTTTTATCAATAGACTAAGAATTAAATGAATCTGGAGATAATATAATTTTCAAAACCTCATGGATAATAATTACTAAATTCTTATTGATATAAATCATTAATTATTGGATTTCATAATCTCGGTAATCATGATAACTCTACTATCTAGATCATTCATAAGATAGTTTAAAACAACAGGTAGAAACCCATTTAATTCTTGCTAGCTGATTCGCACCATAATACTTCTAATAAATCAAGGAGATATATAATTCTTATACCTACCCATCACTATAGGTCCAAATAAACACTTTCATAGTGAATGATCGATTAATTTCATGAAAATTCATTCTCAAAAAATATCTTTATTGAGTAATTGATAATGATTTATAAATATTTCCATAGTTAATCACATAACATTCAAATTATACACTATATGTAAAAATGGTATATGGTTTAGGAAGTAATCGTATCCATCATATAAGAATTTGGATATATATGGGAAAAGTAATGAAAAATGAAAAAAATATCAAAATAAAGTTATTTTTCGTGATAATGTTATCAATCACAAAGGAATGTGAGATTGTATAATAACATTTTCTACTTGTTAATTTTTAAGTAAAATCCCCTGGGTTAAATTAATTCAATTTGAACCATAATCTATTATTAATTATTAATTATTATTTATATTACAATAAAAATGTCTATATGTACAATATATATAACAAATTAGGTGAAAAATAATAAAATATGGCTTAATGATATGTAATTGAGATGAAATCCATTAGCAGGTGTCTTACTCATCATGTATGTTCATTATCTCCATGAATAAAAAAATATTTTAATTATTTATTTTCATAATAACCATTTTAATGATTATTAATCCTTTAATTTTACCAATTAAAATTTAATATACAATTACTTAATCAATTAAATTTATGACTTGTGTTTCGATAGTATTTGACTTATGTATCAAAAATCACTTCGGTGGGCTGAATATTGTTTGAAGATGTGATTATTTTAACCCAACCATAATATTAATCAGGAAAAAATTTTAATATTTTGACATCAATTATTATTTTAAAACCAATCAATAAATATGTTTTTGATAAATTATGAATTTTACGGTCATTGAGAGACAGGACATATGTTCACATTAGTAACGTTCCCATTTTATAGTGACCATTATAGAAAATATATAAATAATATTTTTGATTTTCATATTTACAACTATATAATAAATAACTAAATATTTATTTAAATATAATTATATATAATCCATGTTGTGTGGTGATGTAAATAGAGTTGTATCGCTTGGTGAAGGCGATAGTCAACACGTACAAGAATAATGTTATCATCTTTCAAGGAATAAAATGGTAAGAAATAAAATGATATATTATATTTTTAGAATGATAAATATGTTATTAATAACATAATAATTTAATTTATATCAAATATATTAATTCACATTATCATTACTACCATCCACGTAAAGCGTTAGGGAAAAACGAATCACATTACTTCGCGATGTGGTAGTCTGCAGTACATGACCGCGTTGTCGTGACATGTCAAATTGATTATATTTTTAAGGTTGATTTATAGTCTATGGAAGACCCTAGGACGTCTCTCAAGGAGCATTGGTAGGTTTAGAGTATGTATTTTTAATAAATATGACTAAGGGAGGGGTGGTTTTGAAAACAGTTTAAAACAATGACTTAGTTGAAATAGCATAAAAATTGAGTGAACTAGTGGATTTGAAAAATATGAGATAAAAGGGTCGATGTGATTTCACTACACACATATCAAGTTCATTTTTCATAGAGATTCATCTCAGGTTTAGTGTAAATCTTTGGTTGGAGTTAATTTGAATCCCGATTAATTCATAAGCTTTTATTTTAATGCTTTAAGGACCCAACCTTGACATAACAATTGTATTTTCAAGGTCTAGTACTTATGCATGGAATAAGAGCTTACAATTTAAATTGAAATCTCAATAAGGTGGGTATGAAAATGATTCTTGTGATGTCCAATCGGAACAACACAAGTCACGCACTCAAAACATCACATCGATCGGTTAGAAATTAAGAGCATAACACTCACATGCATCAAATCCAGCATTCAAATCTAAAATAAAATAAGATACATGGAATGAAATTTTTAAACACCCAAATTACTCCTTACCAGTAGCTAATGTATGCATCGGAACTCCCTTGACATGTGTGTAGCTCCCTCACAACGAACACCCAACTTTTAGCTCGACATCGGGAGGAGGAGGAAGCTTAGGTGGAACTCCTTCTTCATCCTTGATTCCCCTAAAAGGATAGGGGCCTCTAGAACCTCCAAGGTGATTAGGAGACTCCTATAGGACTCCAAATTGGCATCACTTCACTCCATGGCCGAACTTCCAAATGAGGAGCCCAATATGCCCTTTTATAGGAAATGTGGGAGGTGGTTTTGGGCACACAGATTTCATCAATCCACTTGGATGACCCTTTTCTGCCTTCAGACAGTCTTATCTCGCTTTGGAGAAAATAGAAAAGTTGTAGACCTACGTCTTGGCTGTCTCCACAGAATGTTTAGTACCGTGTAGACAACTACAGCTCGATATATTGATAAAATACAGAACACCGCATTTGACTTGGTCCAAATTCGGTGGCTTGGACAGATCAGTTTGGATGGTCCTCAAACAAGCCGAATCAGGATTGGGTTCCTTAATATTAAATGTATACTATTGAATTATGGACAGGCCCACAAAATTTAAGCCCAATAGGATGCACTTATTTCGTGTAATACTCAAAATAGTGGACAGATGTCCATGGATCCATGCAATTTTGGCCCATTTTTTCACTTCATCAAGGGCCCTCCAAATCACCTCCACCTACATTGTAATTTTCAAAACAAGTATCATTGACCTATTTAACAGTGATAAAAACAAAATTATTGAATCAAAATTGAAGCACAATTTGGTAATATTTTTATAATTTTTAATACAAAATATGTTTAGCAAAGCGGTGTAAGGGTGAAAATGAAACAGTGAATCGTGGTACGATCACACCCCCACACCTAAACATTGCACTCCTGGGAAAGGTCACATATCCAAATACAATGATGCATATATATATATATATATATATATATATTTACAACATCCTGAAGATTTATCATTTGTGGTAATTTTATTTAAGGTAAATTGATCAATGCACGAATCACACCAAGGAGTTCTTCCTAGTGAAAATAGAAAAAGATGTCTCATAAATCATATCATAGAAAAATTCAAAAAGGTTCATGATACCCAATTGAGAAAGGAATTCATAAGTAAAGCACGAAACTAACTCTCCATGTGTGTGTGTGAAAACCATTCCATGTTATTCTTTTTGCTTGCTATCCTATAAATATATATTATTTTAACATTTTCAGCTTAAATTATTTTGTCACCGAACCTGTCCTATATCCTTTGCAATCATATTTCAAGACCCACTTATTTAAGCATTTCCAGAAGTCAAACCATAAGCTCCTGACCAAGATATCCCCATATGTTTCACATTTTATCACTCCCCTCATTTATTATTATTATTATTTTTTGAAGTTGCAATTGGAACAAATCTGACACTCATCTCTCAACCCTTGTTTGATCTCCTCATGACACTAATTGCAATAGTTATAACAAGATCAAAGGTTGAGGAGGAGTGGTTTTTGACCTTCCCAAGACACAACCATTTTTTTTTGAGGTCGTACAACAGTCAAACATTAGGTACACACGCATAGGTCAATCTGGTACAGTAATGAAACAGATCGAATAAGGAACGAACGTATGGAAATATCATTTAAAGCTGAAAAATATTAACCCAACATATATTTACCTTATATTAAGTAAGAAATAATCACACATTGTGGTTTGATGCAGAAAAATTTGGAGATATTAGTGACACTATTTTCCCAAAAACTACTCACACAATGGGCATCAATCATCTCAAAGTTTTCACATAGATATGACCATTTATATCATTGAAAGAAATCCAATTCACTAAAAATCACTCCCTGATATAAAATTCATACAAATATTCTTTTTAGCCTTCATTATAGTATTTTTACTTTCCCCACCTTATGGTCTCCAAATCATGGAACTTCGAAATTGTCGATGGGGAAAAATGAAAATACCATAAAGAAGGCCAAAAAGAGAAAACAAAAGGAGAAAACAATGAAAATTCCTAACTATCCCAGGAATGTATCCACCCCCCCCCCCCCCCACACCTAGAGTATGTAGTGTCCTCACTGTAGTAAAAGAGAATGTGGGATGGAAAGATAAAACCTGGTGGATGTCATTCATAGTGTGCTTCTGGAATTTGGAGTTCCTCCATCGGGGACTCCAGAAGAGGTTCATGAAAGTGCTTCAGCCGCTGCCCATTGATAGTGAAGGTTTTCTTGGTGTCTTCATTTTGAACCTGGACAACACCAAATGAAGAGACATGAGTAACAATGTAAGGTCCAAACCTACGGTAACAAAGCTTACCAGGGTGCAACTTCAGCCTTGCATTGTAAAGGACGACCTTCTGCCCAGTATTGAACTAACGATGAAGGATAAGACAATCATGGGCAGCCTTGGTTCTCTCCTTATAAATCCTGGAGTTTTCATATGCATCTCTTCTCATTTCCTCTAGATATTGAATCTACAACTTTCTTTGAGCACCTGCACCAGAATGATTAGAATTGTATTGTTTGATGGCCCAGTAGGCCCGGTGCGCTACCTCAATAGGGAGGTGACAACTCTTCCCAAAAACTAGGCGATATAGTGACATGCCAATTGGTGTTTTGAATATAGTACGGTAAGCCCATAATGAATCATTGAGTCTAAGACTCCATTCTTTTCTTTTTGGCTGAACCGTTTTCTCAAGAATCTGTTTTACCTCTCTATTTGATACTTCGGCTTGACCATTTGTTTGTGGGTGATATGAATTAGACACTCGATGCCCAACCTCGTACCTGCGCAAAAGAGATTTCATTGTGCGGTTGCAGAAATGAGAACCCTGATCACTGATGATAAACCTAGGTAATCCAAACCTACAGAATATTTGGGTTCTCAAAATTTCCACAACTGTCTTGGAATTATCTGTCCTCGTGGCTCGAGCCTCTACCCACTTTGAAACATAATCCACCGCCAGAAGAATTTAAAGGTTCCCAAATGAATTGGGGAATGGTCCCATAAAGTCAATGCCCCAAATATAAAAAATTTCATGGAAGAGAAAGTTTTGTTGGGCCATCTCATTTCTTTTAGAGACATTCCCCATTATTTGACAGTGAGGACAAGATTTAAAGATTTAATGGGCATCCCTAAACAATGTGGGCCAAAACAGACCAGAATCTAAGACCTTGCTAGCAGTCCGTTGGGGACCAAAGTGGCCCCCACAAGCAAGTGTGTGGCAGAACCTAAGGACAGACTAAAACTCACTATCGGGAACACAAGGCCTAATAACTTGATCACTACATGTGCGCCAGAGGTAGGGGTCATCCCAAATGTACCAACGAGACTCATGTTTTAGACGGTCGGCCTGGTTTTTGGTGAAATCCGCAGGAATGAAAGACGCTACCAAATAATTTACAATTTCATCATACCAAAGAATAGCATCTTGCACTCAGTACAATTTTCCATCAGGAAACAATTCATTTATGGGAATACAGGGGGACGAGTCAATGTCCAAGGATGGGAGAATCATATTGATATGGTCAGCAACCACATTCTCTGCTTCTTTTTTATCCCTAATTTCTAGATCAAATTCCTAAAGGAGGAGCATCCAGCGAATGAGACGTGGTTTGGCTTCTGGTTTCTTTAGGAGATATTGGAGGGCTGCATGGTCTGAGAACACAACGACATTGGACCCTAGAAGGTATGACCTAAATTTATCCATGGAAAACACAATGGAAAGAAATTCTTTTTCAGTTGTGATGTAGTTTCCTTGGGCAGGGTCCAGAGTACGTGAGGTATAAGCTATGACATGTGGAGCTCGGTCGACCCTTTGTGATAAGACTGCCCCAACTGCATAGTTAGAGGCATCAAACATGAGCTCAAATGGTAAATCCTTCCAAGGTGGTTGGATTACCAGGGTTGACATGAGACTCCATTTTAACATATTGAAATCTTCCTCACATTTTTATCAAAATCAAATTCTTTTTCTTTTTTGAGTAATCGGGAGAGGGGGAGTGCAATTTTAATGTCACGAATGAAACGATGATAAAATCCATCATGACCCAGGAATGACTGCACATCCCAGACATTTTTAGGGAATGGTTGGGAGGAAATGATAGCTACTTTTGATTTTTCCACTTGGATACCTTCCCCAGAAATGACATGTCCCAAAACTATGCCTTGTCGCACTATGAAATGGCATTTCTCATAATTTAATATGAGATTATTTTCAATACAGCGACGTAGGACAAAAGCAAGACTACTCAAACATTCATCAAAAGAGGATCCATAAACAGTAAAATCATCCATAAAAACATCCATGCAATTCTACAGGTAATATGAAAAAATACTAACCATACATCGTTGGAAAGTACCTGGAGCATTGCACAGACCAAATGGCATCCTTCTATAAGCAAATGTACCAAAGGGGAAAGTAAAGTTTGTCTTTTCCTGATCCTCGGGGGAAATATGGATCTGAAAGTATCCAGAATACCTATCAAGTAAATAGTAATGGGACTTCCCTGCTAACCTCTCTAGCATCTGTTCAATGAATGGAAATGGGAAATGGTCTTTCTTATTGTGTTGGTTCAGTCGACGATAGTCTATACAGACACACCAACTATTTTGTACACGAGTTGGAACCAATTCATTATTTTCATTTTTAATTACAGTAAGGCCAGTTTTTTTAGGAACTACTTGAACGGGACTGACCCACTAGCTATCAGAGATAGGGTAAATGATTCCACCAGCCAATAGTATTGTTACTTCCTTTTTAACTACATCAAGTAGGTTTGGGTTCAGTCAACGTTGTGACTGCCTCACTGGTTTAACCTCATCATTTAATAAAATATGATGTGTACAAATTGATGGGCTAATGCCAGGAATGTCAGCATGTGTCCATCCCAAAGCATGTTTATAATCCCTCAAAAGATCAAGCAGTCGCAATTCATGCTTAGGAGGGAGTGAACTAGCAATGATGACAGGCAACTTGTTTCCATTCTCAAGATATGAGTATTTTAAATCATGAGCCAGTTGTTTCAGTTCCAATTCTGTGGGATTTTGGATTGACGGAAGTGTGTGTGAAAGTGAGAAGTCACTGATCTCATCTAACTGCTCAATGGTAACATCCTCATATGAGGAATGAGCTTTTACAAGCTTAGCAGTATCATTGATGGTCATGTGATCCTATGTGTTGAAGAAATCATCAATTAACAAACATGCATGAAATTTCTCTAGACCGCTACAACAATCAATGCATGATTCATTAACTAACATTTCAATCAATGAAGAAAACTTAGAAAAGGGATCAGGTGAATGAAAATATGTTTTTTCAGGGGAAGGGAGAACATCAATTGAATTTATAGAGAGAGAGGAGTTTTCTTTTGAGGGGTGATTCATGGCATCAAGGATATTGAAGTGGACAATTTTACCACCAAACTCTATAGATAATGTACCATTATGGACATTAATTATGGTTTTGGAGGTTTTCAAGAAAGGTCTCCCCAATATAATTGGGGCATGTCCATTCATTCTATCATCTTCCATTTTAAGCACGTAAAAATCAGCCAGAAAAATTAAATTTTTCACCTTCACAAGAACATCCTCTAGCACACCAGAGGGGTGTGTCGTACTCCGATTTTCTAGCTGAACAACTATTCATGTGGGCTTTATTTCACCAACCTACAAAGAAGAGTATGTGGAGGGAGGAATCATATTAATAGAAGCACCCAAATCAAGCATAGCATTGGAGAAAGAATACTCCCCTATGGTGCACAGAATCAAGAATGTCCCAGGATCATTGCACTTGGTGGGAAGTGATGGCTCTATCAATTTTGAAACATTCCTCCTCAGGCTTACCTTCTCATCACCACGAAGCCTCCTTCAGTGTGTACACATCTCCTTCAGAAACTTGTCATATCTTGGAATTTTCTTCACAGCATCAATCAACGGAATGTTAACCTGTACATTCTTGAATGTTTCCAAGATTTCTTTATCAAGTTCGTTTTCATTTTGTTTCCTAGGTTGGATAGCCCTTTGAGGAAATGGAAGAGGAATGGTTGGGATAGGTGACTCATCAATAGCCACAGTCATTCCTTTGTAAGGGCTTCTCTCAGGAAATGGGTTTTCTTCTCTTGGACCATTTTCAGCAGTTAGGATGGTGGTTTCCTTTGGATGGGATGACTATAATAGAGAGATCATTTGGCTTTTGATTTGTGTCCCACTCTTTAGGGTGATGGCACTAACATTTCCTTTATCCCTAGGGTTTAATACTGGTTGAGATCGTAGTTTACCCGACCCATGACTTTGGATTTCCCCCACCGAGATGGCAAGTTGTTCTAGTTGGGTCTTTAGGTCTTGTATGGCTGCTTGGGTGGTTTGTTGGAATTGGATATTATTGGCAGCCATTTTCTTCATCACATCTTCTAGGCAAGGCTCAGTTTTTGGAGGGGGTGGTTGGAATGGCCTTTGGGGTGGTTGAGGATTTATGGGTGGTGGTGGATGACTACTCTGACCCCGTTGGGTCCATTGCTATTGAGGATGGTTTTAATACCCCCTTGACTATAGGCTTGGTTTTCCTTCCACCCTTGGTAGGATGGATAGTATGGTTCTTCCATAAAGGGTTGGTTAAAGGGGCGGCCTGGAAATATTTACTCACGACTCTCAGAATTTTCTCTCAATTGGGGGAATTGGTCAGAATAGTGGGTATCAGAAGAGCATATACCACAATTTATGGGAGGAGGAGATTGGAATTTCCCTTGGGAAAGAGCAAGTTGTTGTATAAGGGTACTCACATCTTCAAATTTTGTGTCCACCTTCTTCTCGGATTCAGTACTTTTCACCTCATGGACACCTCGAATGGGTACACTGGACCTTGAACTGAATTGTTTAGTGTTCTGTACCATGGTCTCAATTAGGGTCCTTGCAGCTATTGGGGTTTTATCCACTAGTGCACCTCCTGCAGCAGCATCAATCATGTTTCGATCAATAGGGATTAATCCTTCATAAAAATACTGAATTAAAAATTGATCACTTATTTGGTGATGTAGAAAACTTGAACACAATCTTTTAAATCGTTCCCAATATTCATGAAGGGTTTCTCCTTGAGATTGTATTATCCCACGTATTTCTTTCCTTATTTTTGCAGTTCGAGAGGCTGGGAAGTATTTTTCAAGAAAAATTCGTTTCATGTCTGGCCAACCTCTAATAGGTGAATTATCATAATTAAACCAATATTTAGTTGTGTCCTCTAATGAAAATGGAAATGCCCTAAGTTTTACTTTTTCTTCATCCAGATTAGCAGGTTTTAATGTTTAACACATAGTATGAAATTCTTTTAAATGCTTATGTGGATCTTCTCTAGGCAGTCCATGAAATCTTGGTAATAAATGAATTAAACCGGATTTTAGTTCAAAATTGGGTGCCTCACCTTGTAATTGAATGTAAGTGGGTCGGATATCAACATCAGGTGAGGTTAGTTATTTTAGTTTTCTATTATTTTCAGCCATGTTATACAAGTTATGTTCAATTTTAACTTTGGTTTCAGCAGAAGAAGAAGGATCAAGAAGAATTTTAAGATTTGATGTCTCCTCCTTCAAAGTGTGGTCTTGTGTGTCTCGATTTCATTGATGTAGGATCCTCTCCGGTTCAAGTTCGAAAGTTTGTAGGTCTCCTGAAGTAGAACATGTCATACCCAGAACCTACACAATAAATAAATTAGAACACAAAAATAAATTCAAAGGTAGAAGATAAAACAAACAAATATTCACAAAAATTACAAAACTTTTATCAAAAAATCGCACAAAAAACCAAAGCGCTCACCGGAAATGGTGCCAAAATTTGACCACGGTGTCGTGACACATCAAATTGATTATATTTTTAAGGTTGATTTATAGTCTAGGGCAGACCCTAGGTCATCTCTGAAGGAGCGTTGGTAGGTTTAGAGTGGGTATTTTTAATAATATTTACTAAGGGAGGGGTGGTTTTGAAAACAGTTTAAAACAATGACTTAGTTGAAATAGGATAAAAATTGAGTGACCTAGTGTATTTGAAAAATATGAGACAAAAGGGTCGATGTGATTTCACTACACACATATCAAGTTCATTGTTCATAGAGATTCATCTCAGCTTTAGAGTAACTCTATGGTTGGAGTTAATTGGAATCCCGATTAATTCCTAAGATTTTATTTCCATGCTTTAAGGACCCAAGCTTGACGTAACAATAGTATTGTCAAGGTCCAGTACTTATGCATGGAATAATAGATTCCAAAGAAAATTGAAATCTCAATAAGGTGGGTATGAAAAGGATTCTTGTGATGTCCAATCGGAACAACACAAGTCACGCACTCAAAACCTCACACTGATCGGTTAGAAATTAAGAGCATAACACTCACATGCATCAAATCAAGCATTCAAATCTAAAATAAAATAAGATACATGGAATAAAATGTTTAAACACCCAAATTACTCAAAACTAGTAGCTAATTTATGCATCAGAACTCCCTTGACATGTGTGTAGCTCCCTCACAACGAACACCCAACTTTTAGCTTGACATCGGGAGGAGGAGGAAGCTCGGGTGGAACTCCTTCTTCATCCTTGATTCCCCTAAGAGGATAGGGGCCTCTAGAACCTCCAAGGTGATTAGAAGACACCTCTAGGACACCAAATTGGCATCACTTCACTCCATGTCCGAACTTCCAAATGAGGAGCCCAAGATGCCCTTTTATAGGAAATGTGGGAGGTGGTTTTGGGCACACAGATTTCATCAATCCAATTGCACGATGCATTTTGGCCTTCACACAGTCTTATCTCGCTTTGGAGAAAATAGGAAAGTTGTATCCCTACTGCTTGGCTATCTCCACCGAATTTTTGGCACCGTTTGGACAAATACAGCTCAAGATATTGATAAAATACAGAGCACCGCAATTGACTTGGTCCAAATTCGGTGGCTTGGACAGATCAGTTCGGATGGGCCTCATACAAGCCGAATCCGGATTGGGTTCCTAAATATGAAATGTATCCCATTGAATTTTGGACAGGCCCACAAAATGTCAGCCCATTTGGATGCACATAGTTTTGTGTAATATTCAAAACAGTGGACATATTTCCATGGATCAATGCAATTTTTGCCCATTTTTCTTTCACTTCATCAAGGGACCTCCAAATCACCTCCACCAACATTGTAATATTCAAAACAAGTATCATTGACCTATTTCAAAGTGATAAAAACAAAATTATTGAATCAAACATGAAGCACAATTTCGTAATATTTTTATAATTTTTAATACAAAATATGTTTATCATAGCGGTGTAAGGGTGAAAATGATACAGTGAATCGTGGTACGATAACACCCCCACACCTAGACATTTGCACTCCTGGGCAAGGTCACATATCCAAATACAATGATGCATATATATATATATTTATATATTTACAACATCCTGAAGATTTATCATTTGAGGGAATTTTATTTAAAGTAAATTGATCAATGCATGAATCACACCAAAGAGTTCTTCCTGGTGAAAATAGAAAAAGATGTCTCATAAATCATATCATAGCGAAATTAGAAAAGGTTCCTGATACCCAATTGAGAAAGGAATTCAGAAGTAAAGCATGACACTAACTCTCCATGTATGTGTGTGAAACCATTCCATGCTATTCTTTCCACTTGCTATCCAATAATTATATGTTATTTTAACATTTTTCAGCTTAAATGATTTTGTCACCGAACCTGTCCTACATCCTTTGCAATCATATTTCAAGACCCACACATTTAAGCATTCCCAAAAGTCAAACCATAAGCTCCCGACCTAGATATCCCCATATGTTGCACATTTCATCACTCTGCTCATTTATTATTATTATTATTATTTTGAAGTTTCAATTGGAACAAATCTGACACTCATCTCCCAACCCTTGTTTGATCTCCTCACGACACTAATTGCAATAGTTATAATAATATCAAAGGGTGAGGAGGAGTGGTTTTTGACCTGCCCAAGTCACAACAAATTTTTTTTTGAGGGCGTACAATAGTCAGACATTATGTACACATGTATAGGTCAATATGGTATAGTAATGAAATAGATCGGATAAGGAACAAACATATGGAAATATCTTTTAAAGCTGAAAAATATTAACCCAACAAATATTTACCTTATATTAAGTAAGAAATAATCACGCTTTCTGGTTTGGTGCAAAAAAGTTTGGAGATATTAGTGACACATTTTTCCCAAAAACTACTCACACAATGGGCATCAATCATCTCAAAGGTTTCACATAGATTCGACCATTTATATCATTGACAGAAAACCAATTCACTAAAAATCACTTCCTGATGTTAAATTTATACAAATATTCTTTTTAGCCTTTGTAATCTCATTTTTACATTCCCCACTTTATGGTCGACAAATCATGGAACTTTGAAATTGTCGATGGGGAAAAATGAAAATACCATAAAGAAGGCCAAAAAGAGAAAACAAAAGGAGAAAACAATGAAAATTCCTAACTATCCCAGGAATGTATCCACCCCCCCCCCCACCCCTAGAGTATACAGTGTCCTCACTGTAGTAAAAGAGAATGTGGGAAGGAAGGATAAAACCTGGTGGATGTCATTCATAGTGTGCTTCTTGAATTTGGAGTTCCTCCATCAGGGACTCCAGAACAGGTTCATGAATGTGCTTCAGCCACTGCCCATTGATAGTGAAGTTTTTCTTGTTGTCTTCATTTTGAACCTGGACAACACCAAATGGAGAGACATTAGTAACAATGTATGGTCCAAACCAACGGGAACGAAGCTTACCAGGGTGAAACTTCCGCCTTACATTGTAAAGGAGGACCTTCTGCCCAATATGGAACTGACGATGAAGGATAAGATGGTCATGGGCAGCCTTGGTTCTCTCCTTATAAATCCTAGAGTTTTCATATGCATCTCTTCTCATTTCCAATAGCTCCTGAATCTGCAACTTCCTTTGAGCACCTGCACAAGAATGATTAGAATTGCATTGTTTGATGGCCCAGTAGTCCCGATGCTCTGCCTCAACATGTAGGTGACAACTCTTCCCAAGAACTAGCTGATATGGTGACATGCCAATTGGAGTTTTGAATGCAGTACGGTAAGCCCATAATGAATCATCGAGTCTAAGACTGTAGTCTTTTCTGATTGGATGAACCATTTTCTGAAGAATCAGTTTTACCTCTCTATTTGATACTTCGGCTTGACCATTTGTTTGTGGGTGATAAGCAGTAGACACTCGATGCCCAACCACGTACCTGCGCAAAAGAGATTGCATTGTGCGGTTGCAGAAATGAGAACCCTGATCACTGATGATAAACCTAGGTAATCGAAACCTACAGAATATTTGGGTTCTCAAAAATTCCACAACTGTCTTAGAATCATCTATCCTCGTGGCTTGTGCCTTTACCCACATTGAAACATAATCCACTTCCAGAAGAATGTAAAGGTTCCCAAATGAATTGGGGAATGGTCCCATAATGTCAATGCCCCAAACATAAAAAATGTCATGGAAGATCAAGGGTTGTTGGGGCATCTCATTTCTTTTAGAGACATTCCCCAATCATTGACAGTGAGGACAAGATTTACAGAATTCATGGGCATCCCTACACAATGTGGGTCAAAAGAGACCAGAATCTAAGACCTTGTGAGCAATCCGTTGGGGACCAAAGTGGCCCCCACAAGCATGTGTGTGGAAGAACCTAAGGACATACTTAAACTCACTATCGGGAAGACAACGCCTAATAACATGATCACTACATGTGCACCAGAGGTAGGGGTCATCCCAAATGTACCAACGAGACTCATGTTTTAGACGGTCGGCCTGGTTTTTGGTGAAATCAGCATGAATGCAAGAAGCTACCAAATAATTTACAATTTCAGCATACCAAGGAATAGCATCTTGCACTCGGTACTATTTCCCCTTAGGAAACAATTCATTTATGGGAATACAGGGGGATGAGTCAATGTCCGAGGATTGTAGAATCCTACTGATATGGTCAGAAACCACATTCTCTGCTCCTTTTAATCCCTAATTTCTAGATCTAATTCATGAAGGAGGAGCATCCAGCGAATGAGACGTGGTTTGGCTTCTGGTTTCTTTAGGAGATATCGGAGTGCTGCATGGTCTGAGAACACAACGACTTTGGACCCTAGAAGTAATGACCTGAATTTATCCAAAGAAAACTCAATGAGAAGAAATTCTTTTTCAGTTGTGATGTAGTTTCCTTGGGCAGGGTCCAGAGTACGTGAGGCATAAGCTATGACATGTGGAGCTCGGTCGACCCTTTGTGATAAGACTGCCCCAACTGCATAGTTAGAGGCATCACACATGAGCTCAAATGGTAAATCCCACCGAGGAGGTTGGATTACCCGGGGTGATGTGAGACTCCATTTTAATATATTGAAAGATTCCTCAAATTTTTTATCAAAATCAAATTCTTTTTCTTTTTGGAGTAATCGGTAGAGGGGGAGTGAAATTTTACTAAAGTCACGAATAAAACGACGATAAAATACAGCATGACCTAGGAATGACCACACATCCTGAACATTTTTAGGGAATGGTAGGGAGGAAATGATATCTAATTTTGATTTTTCCACTTGGATACCTTCCCCATAAATGACATGTACCATAACTATGCCTTGTCGCACTATGAAATGGCATTTCTCATAATTTAATACGAGATTATTTTCAATACAGCAACGTAGGACAAAAGAAAGACTACTCAAACATTCATCAAAAGAGGATCCATAAACAGTAAAATCATCCATAAAAACTTCCATGCAATTATACAGGTAATATGAAAAAATACTAACCATACATCGTTGGAAAGTACCTGGAGCATTGCACAGACCAAATGGCATCCTTCTATAAGCAAATGTACCAAAGGGGAAAGTAAAGGTTTTCTTTTCCTGATCCTTGGGGGCAATATGGATCTGAATGTATCCAGAATACCCATCAAGGAAACAGTAATGGGACTTCCCTACTGGCCTCTCTAGCATCTGGTCAATGAATGCCAATGGGAAATGGTCCTTCCTAGTGTGTTGGTTTAGTCGACGATAGCCTATACAGACACGCCAACTATTCTGTACATGAGTTGGAACTAATTCATTGTTTTCATTTTTAATTATAGTAAGGCCAGTTTTTTTAGGAACTACATGAATGGGACTGACCCACTGGCTGTCAGTGATAGGGTAAATGATTCCAGCAGCCAATAGTTTTGTTACATACTTTTTAACAACATCAAGTAGGTTTGGGTTCAGTCGACGTTGTGATTGCCTCACTGGTTTAGCCTCATCATTTAGTAAAATATGATGTGTACAAATTGATGGGATAATGCCAAGAATGTCAGCAAGTGTCCATCCCAAATCTTGTTTATACTCCCTCAAAAGATCAAGCAGTCGCAATTCATGCTCAGGAGGGAGTGAACTAGCAATGATGACATGCAACTTACTTCCATTCTCAAGATATGAGTATTTTAAATCAGGAGGTAGTTTTTCATTTCCAATTCTAGTGGATTTTGGATTGACAGAAGTGTGTGTGAATATGAAAATTCACTGATCTCATCTAACTGCTCAATGGTAACATCCTCAGATGAGGAATGAGCTTTTACAAGCTTAGCAGTATCGTCGATGGTCATGTGATCTTCTGTGTTCAAGAAATCATCAATTAACAAACATGAATTACATTTCTCTAGACCGCTACAACAATCAATGCATGATTCATTACCTAACATTTCAATCAATGAAGAAAACTCAGAAAGGGGATCAGGTGAATGAAATTAAGTTGTTTTAGGGGAAGGGAGAACATCAATTGAATTGACAGAGAGAGAGTAGTGTTCTTCTTAGGTGTGCTTCATGGCATCATGGATATTGAAGTGGACAATATTACCACCAAACTCCATAGATAATGTACCATTATGGACATTAATTATGGTTTTGGCAGTTTTTGAGAAATCTCGCCCCAATATAATTGGGGCAAGTCCATTCATCCTATCATCTTCCATTTTAAGCACGTAAAAATCAGCATGACAAATTAAATTTTGCACCCTCACAAGAACATCATCTAGCACACCAGAGGGGTGTTCCATACTCCGATTTGCTAGCTAAACAACTATTCATGTGGTCTTTTGTTCACCGACCTCTAAAGAAGAGTATATGGAGTGAGGTATCACATTAATAGAAGCACCCAAATCAAGCATAGCATTGGAGAAAGAATACTCCCCTATAGTGCATGGAATCTAGAATGTCCTAGGATCATTGCACTTGGTGGGAAGTGATAGCTCTATAAATGCTGAAACATTCCTCCCAAGGCTTACCTTCTCATCACCATGAAGCCTCCTTCGGTGTGTACACATCTCCTTCAGAAACATGGCATATCTTGGAATTTTCTTCACAGCATCAATCAAAGGAATGTTAACCTGTACTTTTTTGAAAGTTTCCAAGATTTCATTATCAAGTTCGTTTTCTTTTTGTTTCCTAGGTTGGACAGCCCTTTGAGGAAATGGAAGAGGAATGGTTGGGATAAGTGACTCATCAACAGCCATAGTCTTTCCTTTAGAAGGGCTTCTCTCAGGAAAAGGGTTTTCTTCTCTTGGACCATTTTCAGTAGTTGGGATGGTGGTTTCCTTTGGATGGGAAGACTCTAATGGAGGGTTCATTTGGCTTTTGAGTTTTGTCCCACTCCTAAGGGTGATGGAACTAACATTTCCTCTATCCCTAGGGGTTTCTACTGGTGGAGATGGTAGTTTACCCGACCCATGACGCTGGATTTCCCCTACCGAGTTAGCAAGTTGGCCTAATTTGGTATTTAGGTCTTGTATGGCTGCTTGGGTGGTTTGTTGGAATTGTATAATATTGGTATCCATTTGCTTCATCATATCTTCTAGGCTAGGCTCAGTTTTTGGAGGGGGTGGTTAGAATGGCCTTTGGGGTGGCTGAGGATTTCTGGGTGGTGGTGGATGACTACTCTGACCCTGTTGGTTCCATTGCTATTGAGGTTGGTTTTAATACCACCCTTTCCTATAGGCTTGGTTTTCCTTCCACCCTTGGTTGGATGGATAGTATGGTTCTTGCCTAAAGGGTTGGTTAAAGGGGCATCCTGCAAATATTTCCTCACAACTCTCAGAAGTTTCTCTCAATTGGGGGCATTGGTCGGAATAGTGGGTATCAGAAGAGCATATACCACAATGCATGGGAGGAGATTGGAATTTCCCTTGGGAAAGAGCAAGTTGTCTTAGAAGGGTACTCACCTCATAAAACTTTGTGTCCACCTTCTTCTCGAATTCAGTACTTTGCACCTCATGGACACCTCGAATGGGTACACTGGACCTTGAACTGAATTGTTGAGTGTTTTGTGCCATGGTCTCAATTAGGGTCCTTGCAGCGATTGGGGTTTTATCCACTAGTGCACCACCTCCAGCAGCATCAATCATGTTTCGATCAATAGGGATTAAACCTTCATAAAAATATTTAATTAAAAGTTGATCACTTATTTGGTGATGTGGACAGCTTGAACACAATATTTTAATTCATTCCCAATATTCATGAAGGTTTTCTCCTTGAGATTGTCTTATCCCACATATTTCTTTCCTTATTGTTTCAGTTCGAGTGGCTGGGAAGTATTTTTCAAGAAAAAATCTTTTCATGTCTGCCCAACCTCTAATAGGTGAATTAACATAATACAACCAATCTTTAGCCGTGTCTTCCAATGAATATGGAAATGCGCTAAGTTTTACTTTTTCTTCATCCACATTAGCAGGTTTTAATCTTGAACACATAGTATGAAATTCTTTTAAATGCTTATGTGGATATTCTCCAGGAATTCCATGAAATCTTGGTAATAAATGAATTAAACCGGATTTTAGTTCAAAATTGGGTGCCTCGCCTTGTAATTGAATGTAAGTGGGTCGGATATAAACATCAGGTGAGGTTAGTTCTTTTAGTGTTCTATTATTTTCAGCCATGTTATACATGTTATGTTCAATTTTATCTTTGGTTTCAGAAGAAGAAGAAGGATCAAGAAGAATTTTAAGATCTGATGTCTCCTCCTTCAAAGTGTGGTCTTGTGTGTCTCGGTATCGTTGATGTATGATCCCCTCCGGTTCGGGTTCGAAAGTTTGTAGGTCTCCTAGAGTAGAACGCGTCATACACAGAACCTACACAATAAATAAATCAGAACACAAAAATAAATTCAAAGGTAGAAGATAAAACAAACAAATATTCACTAAAATTACAAAAACTTTATCAAAAACTCACACAAAAAACCAAAGCGATCCCCGGAAACGGTGCCAAAATTTGACCGCGTTGTCATGACACGTCAAATTGATTATATTTTTAAGGTTTATTTATAGTCTATGGAAGACCCTAGGTCATCTCTCAAGGAGCGTTGGTAGGTTTAGAGTGTGTATTTTTAATAAATATGAATAACAGAGGGGTGGTTTTGAAAACAGTTTAAAACAATGACATAGTTGAAATAGCTTAAAAATTGAGTGACCTAGTGGATTTGAAAAATATGAGATAAAAGGGTCGATGTGATTTCACTACACACATATCAAATTCATTGTTCATAGAGATTCATCTCAGGTTTAGATTAATTCTTTGGTTGGAGTTAATTGGAATCCCGATAAATTCCTAAGCATTTATTTAAATGCTTTAAGTACCCAACCTTGACGTAACAATCGTATTGTCAAGGTCCAGTACTTATGCATTGAATAACAGCTTCCAAAGAAAATTGAAATCTCAATAATTTGGGTATAAAAAAGGATTCTTGTGATGTCCAATCAGAACAACACAAGTCACGCACTCAAAACCTCACACCGATCGGTTAGAAATTAAGAGCATAACAATCACATGCATCAAATCAAGCATTCAAATATGAAATAAAATAAGATACATGGAATGAAATATTTAAACACCCAAATTACTCCGAACCAGTAGCTAATGTATGCATCAGAACTCCCTTTACATGTGTGTAGCTCCCTCACAACGAACACCCAACTTTTAGCTCGACATCGGGAGAAGGAGGAAGCTCGGGTGGAACTCCTTCTTCATCCTTGAGTCCCCTAAGAGGATAGGGGACTCCAGAACCTCAAAGGTGATTAGGAGACTCCTATAGGACTCCAAATTGGCAGCACTTCACTCCTTGGACGATCTTCCAAATGAGGAGCCCAAGGTAGCCTTTTATAGGAAATGTGGGAGGTGGTTTTGGGCACACTGATTTCATAAATCCACTTGCACGACGCGTTTCGGCCTTCAGATAGACCTATCAAGTTTTAGAGAAAATAGAAAATATGTATCCCTACCTCGTGACTTTCTCCACCGAAATGTTGGCACAGTTTGGACAACTACAGCTCATGATATTGATAAAATACAGAACACCTCATTTGACATGGTCCAAATTCGGTGGCTTGGACATATCAGTTCGGATGGGCCCCATAAAGCCGAATCAGTATTGGGATCCTTAATATGAAATGTATCATATTGGATTCTGGACAGGCCCACAAAATTTCAGCCCATTTGAATGCACTTATTTCGTGTAATATTCAAAATTGTGGCCAGATATCCATGGATCCATGCCATTTTGGCCCATTTTTCTTTCACTTCATCAAGGGCCCTCCAAATCACCTCCACCTACATTGTAATTTTCAAAACAAGTATCATTGACCTATTTAACAGTGACAAACAAAAAATTATTGAATCAAACATGAAGCACAATTTGGTAATATTTTTATAATTTTTAATACAAAATATGTTTTGCACAGCGGTGTAAGGGTGAAAATGAAACAGTGAATCGTGGTATGATAAGTACACCTGAGCGACATTCTTGTATCCCCTAGGGAATGGAATGTAATTTATTTATATAATATATATTTACACAATAGGTAATATTTTTTCATAAATATAAAATATATACTTTATATCCATAATCATCCCCAACCATGAAAGGTGTTGGTGGAAAACGCATCACCTCAGTTCGTGAGGTGGTAGTGAGTTGTACACACAAGCGACATTATCCATTACAATTTTTGGGAAGCGGATATGGATATTTTTAATTCCATTATCATAATAATATATAAGTATATGTTAAGTAATTATTTTAATGTATAATCATAAATTAAGAATATATGAAGTAGGTGTAAGAAGAAATAAAATAAAAATGCATAGATAGAAATATTACCTCTTCTCAGACGACCACTTTTGGATTATATATAATGTATTCCAAGAATGTATTTATGAAAAACAATAAATCTTATATGATGAGTATATTGAATTTGGGAAGTTATTTGGGAATTTATTTTCACATCCAATAAATTTTTAATTTTCCATTAAGTGATAAGAGTGGGTGGCCTTTTATAAGTAATGTGAGTGCCACCCATGTAATTTTTTAAAACAAAATAGTGTACCCATGTTTTTCACATTCCAAGAAAGTCCATAAAGAATTATTATCACTAATTATACCTGATTTGGAATATTTACTTCCATATAATATATTTTAGAAATTTTTTTAGGTTATTTTAACACTTATGTTTTTAGTTTAATCCCTGGTAAACCCATTTTTACCTTAACCGTAGTAAAATTTTTTACCATTAATTTTGGTAAAAATGAGTATGTTTACCCTAATAAAAATTATAAATTAATATTTTTCAAAATATTTAATCCATATTTAAAAATTCCACTCATTGTATTTGAAAATTTTATTTTCAAATCTATCTCATAAATGCAAGGATAAAGCGGGTTTTGAAAGTGAACATTTTCAAAATTTTATAAAGATTTTATATCATAATTAAATATAAAAATGATTAAAACAACCTAAATAGATATATAATTGAACTAATTTTACGTTAAAAAGAATTAAAAAATTAATTTAATAATAAAAATAATTTAAATGAAAAGTAACTTTTCAATTAAAATCTTGTATTTCTAACTATTCCTCAAAAAATGAAACATTTCAGAAAAATCCAAAAAAACTATATATAATTTGTTATTATTTTTTCAAATTTAATTTAATTTTTTAAAATGATTTTTCAATAATTTCTAGAAAATAATATTAAATTATGTAAGAAAAACACAACAAACCAATTTTTTAAAAAAACATAGTTTTCTGAAAACATTTATTTTTCATTTAAATGATTATTATTTTATTTATGAGGAATAGATAAAAAAAATTTAATTACTTATCTAGTACTATTGGTACATTCAAATTTTATTGTTGGTTTATAATGATCGGCTATATTATAATTCATATCAACTCAAGGTTGGTTGTTCCTTAAGTAATCGAATAGATAATAGTTAAAGAAACATATTTTATGTATTGCTTAAACTCAGTGAAGTAGGGAATGTGTTCCATAAAAAATTAGTCTTTTTAAATCTATGGATATTACATAAGAGTATTAACTACACAGTTGGCAAGACACTCTATGGTTATTTTCTTTTGATGATCTAATACTTTATTTAAACAATTTGAAGGACAGATTTCCTGGTTACATTAAGATATTAAGTTAAAGAGTTTGATAAACCCCAACCAAAAGTTTAACGAATAAGGATACCGGTTTAACTATAATAATTATAGACTAAAATGATATTGTCAACTAATATGAAATTTTAGGATTGAATTCATTTCATTCTATTTTTCCCTTATAAATTTAATTGTTCATCAATCATAGTAACTTGTTTGGGTTTTAGAAATTAATGTAAATAAAAGAAATTATGTTAATGATGGGTTAAAGGGAAAATCTGATGGTTTCCCTAAAGAAAATCCCAATGTAATGGGATATTGAGTAAAATTCAAAATAATAATAATTATTAGATTATTTTAAAATATGAATAATAACTCAAAAAAATTAGATATTCTATGTAGAAATGAAGAAGACACTTTTTATCGGGTCCTTCATATAGAGACATCCACTCTCTTTTAGCGGATCTTCAAATCCATTTATCATTGACCAACTGATCAACATGACCGAAATGGAGTTCTATATATTTAATGATTATAATGTGTAAAGGTTTTTTTGTCAATTTACTATTTGTAAAGTTAGGTAGACCAATGGTTGAATTTTATTAAGAATACGACAAATAAAAAATAATTTCAATATAATGGGAAGAGTTTAAGAGACAATTCTTTACCAAGAATTTTCCTCAAACACTTCACATGAATATAGAGGGTTAATTCTTAGAGTTTAAATAAAAAAGTGTATTAATCTATTATGATATAAGAAAAAAACAATATGATGCATATAAGATATTCCCTTGTTATTATCTTTGACCCAAAAAGTAAAATTGATTATTTTTTAGAGGATTAAAACATAGTATTGAAAAATCATTACCCATAAGATAATATGGAATTCATGAAGACATTTTTTATGTACATTAATGCTATAGATATAATTTGGGGTATCTTAGTGCTTTGGAGAGTGAAAAAGTTATGTGGAATAGCCAGGGAACCTCAATGGAAATTCACATGAGGAGGATAAATTTCAACCACCTACATTCCAAATGTGTCAGAGGAAGCACCAGTGAAATTTTATTAAAGGATTATGAAATGGTTTTAACTCTATTTTTGTATGACACCTATCCCAAAAATATAAAATCAATGGAAACTAGGCTGATTAACACCACATAGTTGTTTAATGTCCATAAAAATTATTTCCATGTTCTAGAATGCTTCATGTAAAAGGGACCAGAACACTATGTGAATCAATTCCCCATCACTTATACCAATATTGAAAATATTACAAAGAATCCTTCAACGATAAGAAAACAAGGAAGGTTATTATTGATCACTACTAATGAGGTAAATTATGATAACTATGTTATGTGTGGTACACATACTCAATATTTAATATGTGTATGTTAATTATTTTATTATGGTTCATCCCATTATTTTATATCACACAGTTTTTCTAAATTTATGGAACCAATACCTTAAGAAAAGGATAAAAACCCTATATGAAACCACTCAGTGGAATAATTATTCCATCTAAGATATATAAATATTCCCTAAATGATATTTATATAGGGATACATCGTTTAGATTTAATTATTCTCCGCTTAGTTAAATATGACATAATTTTGGGTATGGATTGGTTATATCAACATGGATTCCATATAAATTGTCAATGGAATTAGATCCCATTTCATACCCTAGATCATCTTATTCTCAAGTATCAACATATGGATTAACTCCATTTGGAAACAATTACTCAATTTGGGTTTTAGTACCCATCAAAGAGGTATTTTTATCTGAAATGACCAGAGAGTATTCAATATTTTTGATATGCATATTTTAAAATAATATATATATTTATTCCAAAATGGCCTTCATGGTCCTCCCCAATACATAAGGTTGGGTTTTTAATAGAACTCATATTGAGATCTATGCCCATTTCAAAGAGTTCATTAGAATGTCTCTCATTTAATTTGAGAAATTAAATAATCAATTAAAAAAATATCAAGACAAGAGCGGTATATACCATAGTTCTTCAATATGGGGTGCACTGGTGTTTTTTAAAAAATATGTATTGAAGAATGTGTCTTTACATTAACTATTATATGCTTAAAAATATCATTATTAAGAACAACTATCATCTACCATGTATCGATGACTTATTTGATCTACATAGTGGAGATAAAAACTTTTTAAATACTAAATTGCAATTTGGATCTCATTTTTTATGTTTCAAAGGGGTTTATATTTCAAAGATATAATGTTTAATGAGGTATAGACATTATGATTTTATGGGAATTCCATTAATATTTTCTAATTACCCTTCCATATTTAGGGATTTATGAATATAGTCTGTATATAACACTTGAACTATATTATGGATTTATTTATAGATGATATTATTATATATTCAAATAGAAAGTAATAGTGTGGATATCATTTGTGAATAATTTTAATGACTATAATAAAGGATAATTTTTATTCTAAAATTATAAAATAAGAATTCTGACTACTAAAGGTGTCATTAAGGGGTCATATAATAATGAAACTATATATATCTGTAGATCCTTCCAAAATATAAGATAGAGAATAATGGCCTAGACCAACCAAAATAACCAAGATCGATAGTTTTCCAAGGATAGAGAGATATTATTGATGCTTTGAGGAAGTTTAAAAAAACTAACAAATCCACTAACCTAGCTAACATGGATGGGAGTGATGTTCCATTGGACAGAATAATGTGAAAAATATTTTAAGGAATTAAAGAGATATTCTTCATAAAAACTATGTGTACAATTACCCTACAATGGGGAATGGTTTGTAATATATAGGGATCCATTGAATATGGGTTTTGGATGTATCCTACAGAAAAATTTAAAAGAAACTTTTCATGATTCACGACAACAAAATAGTTTGGTGAAAAATTAAACAAAGCATGATTTAGTGTTTTCAATATTTATCTTTGCATTAAATATTTAATGATATTATATATATGGAGAATAGTGTGATTATATATATATATATATATATTTATATACTAGTCATTATAGCTTTAATTATATATTCTCATGGAAGGAGTTGAAGATATTGGAATGGAGATGGTTTTAATTGATAAACGATTATGATTTTTCAACCCATTACTACATAGGGAAGGAAAATAAGTAGATAATTATCTAATTAGGTAAGTATATAGTACTCTATCCATGATGAGGATTGAATGAGACCTAATACCCAGGGATTTTTTGAGGATAAATATGGATGTAAAAATGGTAGGAGGTAAGTATTATCATTCCTAAATGAATGAACAACATTCCATTAATGTAAAGATAAAATAATCCTAGTATTCAGATGTTGGTCTTAATAATTTTTAGTGAATATTCAAAAGAAAAACATTAATAAATATGGATTCATAAGGTTTGAAACTTAGAAATGTGTCCCCAAAACCCATAATTATATATTTATCTTTAAGATGATGAGTATAAATCATCTTTATCTATACATTTATAATGTATGAAAATGTATGGTGATCTAAACCAAAACTTAAGGTGGGATAGAATTAAGAGATATATTTTAGAATATGTATCTCAGAGATAGGTATGTCAGCAAGATAAAGTTGAATGAAAAAAGTATAAGGTATGTCGAAACCATTACACAAAGTAGTATGGAAATGTGAAAAAATAACCATAGACTTCCTTAGAGGAATACTCAAAATTTCTAAAGTCTATAATGCTATTTTGGTTTTATTTGATAACCTAATGAAGACAGTGTATTTTTTGAGCATCTTGGAATATTAATATATTTACCAAGTCACCAAGATATACATAAGGGATGTGGTGAGGATGAATAGACTACCACTATTCATTGTATTTAATTATGATTGGAGGTATAAATAAATATTCTATATAAGTATTCAGTAAAAATTAATGACAAAGTTGAGTTATATTGTTTTTTATCATTCTATGGTGTTTTGTCAGTCTGATTGGAAAACACAAACTATAGAAGGGATTTTTTTGATCACATTTGATATATTTTCTATGATTTTTTTATTAAAACCTACACTTGGTAGAGTTATCAAATAATAACATTTTCTATTCTATCGTTCAGATGGAAGCATATGAGGATTTATATGAGAAGATGTATAGGACTCTAACATGATGGGGTGATGTTGGAAAGAGTTAGTTGGTAGGTACTGAACTTTTCTAAGAAATAACTAAGAATGTTTAAAATATTCACTGGTATATGAAGGTGTCACAGATTCAAAGGAAGGGTTATGTGGATAATCATCGATGAAATCTAGATATTGATATTTGTGACACGGTGTTCCATCAAATATTTCCATGGAAGTTGGTTATAAGATTTGGGAAAAATGGAATTTTAAAACCTAGGTATATCAGTCCCATCGAGGTCCAAGATCATGTTGGGGTAGTATCTTGTCACATATAGTTACCTCCATGCATCCCACAATTACATGATTTGTTCCATGTTATTATTTTATGCAAGTACATTGTAGATGCTTCATAGTTACAAAACATTAAATCAATTCAACTAGAATGTAACCCTTTATATGAATAACAACCTATTGAACTCATTGATTAAAGACAATGTTTTCAAGAAACAATACCATGAGTATAGTCAATGTTCTATAGAGAAATTATAATATTGAAAAGGATACATGTAAACCAAAGTATTTGATGAAATAAATGAACCCTCAATTTTTTTATTCCTTGTATTAAAATCTTGACGATGAAACTATTTTAAGGGGGTAAAATGTAATGACATGAGGTTTTATTCTATAAATAAATAATACATTAAATGGATAGCTCCATAATTAACACTAAAACAACAAAATATAATCCATTGTAATATGGTCCTATAATTGGATGATATAAACAGTGGTAATGGTATTATAAATATATACATATATATATTCAAACTAATGTACAATTTTAATATAGAATCAACTATTGTAGCTAAACAACTAATGAAAATAATTTTATAAAATTAAATTATTTTAAAACATATTAATGTTTTATATGAATAAAGTATTAACACTAGTATACTTAATACAATATAGCGAACACAACGAATAATAAATAATATAAGAAAATTCATTTTCATATGAAAAAATTTTCACTGTATTTTAAATTTGTAATTAAAATATATAAAATATATAATATATAATTTTATTTTGAAAATTTTTAATTAATTTTTTCATTTATCATGTCAATATTATCTAATTATCGATTTATTAATTTTTTTCTAAAAATATAAATTTTTAGGTCAATATGAAAATTTTCTTTTTTACAAATAACATGATTTTTATGAAATTATTACTAGATAAGTATGAATTAAAAATTCATGAATCCATTTGAGGGGACCATTAAATTATTTTATAAGTAAATTTATTATTTAAAAAAATTATTTAAAAACCAATATTTAAATTTTTTTAACATACGTTATATTTAAAAAAAACATTTTTAATTCATTATACATTTAATATTTTAAAATTAGTTTTATCAATTTAAAAAATTGAAGAAAATAAAAACTAATTAAAATTTTGAATCCATAAGTACATATTATAAAATAAGAACAATTTTATTTTTTGGCATAAATGATAAATTACCAAGGAAAAATCAAATTACAATGGTGAAAACCATAATGGTAAAAATGATTAACCTAAGAGGTAAATGTTAAAAAAAATAAAGAAAAATGTTTTTAATTGATTTTTAATGTTTTTTATCAACCATATATCATATCCTCTAAATTATGTGTTAATTTTGAATATTATTTCCTTACGAGTTACTTCCAACTATTGAAAACAATTTCTTATTTACAAAAGGGTCACACTTTTTCACTTATAAAAGGAGAACTCATCTTCTCACTTACCCTCACTCCAAAACCCATAATTTCACCCAAAAATAAACACCTCCCTTTCCTCCAAGATTCTAAAACCATAAAGAGTTTTTCTACATCCCAAAGATAGTAACCCAAGTACTGAGGTATATGTTTCTAATTGTTTCTCCCTTTTTTATCTTTTCCTAATATATATTTCTTCTTTTTAAATTTTTATTTCACCATATAAAAATGATAAAATAAGTATCAATATTATTTTATTATGTTATTATAATTATTCTAAATGAATTAATCACCTTAACCATTTCCATTAAGAAAAAAGAAAACAGAAATTGTTTGTGGGTGTAGACTACCACATTCACCAATGAATGTGTTTCATTTTTTCATTCCTCTATTATAGAAGAGTTTAGTTTATATTTTTTTATTATATATGATATATATATATATATAATATATCGTTAATATTCATCTTTATGGGTAAAAATATTAGTGATCATTCTATGTTAATCCATCAATACTGTTAAATAACCGAAATCTAGTTCAACACTAATTTCAACTTCACAAAACGCAAATAAAACTCCCATTTGATGAAATTATAACATTATTAGTATTTAAAAAAACAATTATAGTTCCATTAATTTTTAATGATAATAATTTTATGAAAAATGATTATCAACACTTCTATTTCGAACCTAGTATAAAACCATCATGATTTATAAAACCCGATGTTGAAAAAATATATATAAATATAATACATGAAAATTCTTTTTATTAATAAAGATAGAAAATGTAAATTTATGTTAATAATATTATTAAATTGGTAATTGATATGTTAATATTAATTACATATAAGGTTAAATAACTTTTTTAGATTTCAATGGTAATGATAATGGAATTGGTAACTTAATCTCTTTTCATTGAGTTGTAGAATTTCATATTAAACATCATTATTGAAAGAATATACATTTTGAATTATGTTTTCTCATTTATTCTAGGGAAAAGTATTTTTCATCTAAATCCATTTCCATAAAATCTTTTTATTTCACATATTTTTTAAAAACAAAGGATACTTTTTCAAAAGAGACTCATTATAATTTATTTTACATCAATGAACACAAAATGAATCATGAATACTCATTTCATGATTTATTTTTTAATTTTCTATATATATTCAAAATTTTCTACCTCTAGTGGACTTTTTTTTTGTTTCACCATATATATTATTTATTATCTGATTATTTTTTATAATCAAGTGTTTTGTATCAAACGATTTATTTTTGGATGTTATTATATACCATATGAATATTCTATATACCCCATTTAATTTACATAGGTTATTTATGGAAAGTTATTGTTTTATAATTGTATGTTTTATGAAACCCATTTTCCATTTGTGATTTCTATATTAAAATAAAATTATTTTCATTTGGAATATTTATTGAAAAAAATTATTTACATGGGTATTTTAAGATGTTTAAAGTAAATTATTTTTTAGTGGAACTTAAAAGTATTGGTGAATGATAGGTGGGGTCATATATCACCCTCAAATAAATTATCTATGAAGATATATATCATTCTATTGATATTTTATAGTAAATTTTGTTTTATTTAAACCATGGGAATGGATGGTATGACTCATGAAAGTAATGTTTCCTGATGCTAAAATTTTTAACATAGTTAAATGATATTATCCTTAGAATATTATGATATGATGATTCAAGGTTTATGGTAATCCATCTTATAGATATTATGTTTTCATGTTCAAATTTTATATCTTTTTTATTCTATATAATTTGAAGCTCACTTATGTTTCATGGTTGTCACTCATAATGTTTTTATTTTCTCTTATGCTTATGTTTTTATATATTCATATGAAGTCACACATGATAAAATGATTATTCATTGACTACTGAGAATTTGAACTCAATAATTTCTTTTATGTTTATTCCCAAGGTTATGAGGATGGTACTTAATAATGAGATATCTAGACGATTTTATGGTATTGTTAATTTAAATATAATTATCAATGGTTTCATTAAATAATATTATAAAAAGATAGAATCCAAATACCCTGAACCTATTAGTACTTGGGATATTATTACTTTTGAAACATATTTTTTAAAATCATATAATGTATGTAAAATAAATAGATGTTTATATTTGGTTTTTATATTACATTTCATATATGTGGAGACTCTAGTCTGTTTTTATAAAGAAGTACTGGATCAGAAGAATGATATGGGAAATGAAAACAGATTGTGTTATCTCTGAAAGACCATGATAGACATTAATACATGGTATTATAATATAAAGAAGAAGAATTTGGAATTTTCCATTTTAGCATAGAATGTGAGTAAATATGCTCATAATTATGAAATTATTTTAATCTGTCTTATTGACCTACTTGTGTATATCCTAAACTTCCCAATGTTGACTAGATTTACAGAATAATGATCTTTCATCCTGAAATATTTTGACATCTAGTTCATGCCTTATAAATAGTTCAAGTGGAAGGAATCAGGAAATTTAATTATGATAAAACTGACACCTGATAGAGGGTTTACAAATATATATCTCCCTAATGATGATGTCTTGTCCAAAAAATGCACCCCAACCACGGGAAATATACATTGATAGTGATTTTTTAAGCTTAAAAAGTATAAGAAATGTTAAAATTAATGATAATCACGTTTGATAAGTGGTTAAGTTTTTTTTCATTGAAATAATTAGTCTTTATCTATTCATTCCTATTATTTGAATGATGCATCAATAATAAGGTAGATTATTTTGGCATCATCACCCGTCTGGTGTTTTTCTTGAAAGTACTCATGGATCACCTCAACAGAAACATTGATTTAGTGCTAGTGTAGAGAATAATATAAAGTGAATAAACCATATAAAATTAATATTTAATCCCTCTATTTAATTATGTAAATAACTATATTATGGAGTTCCTAACTACAAAAATGATGAATAATATCACACATTTGAAAAATAGATGTACGGATTCCCAAGATAATGTTGTTTCTACCATAGAATATATATACCATGATGGGATGATTATCTTCATTTTACATAAAATGATTCTATCCCCATTCATTGGATAAAAAATATGGGGAAAAAATTAAACCATCTCTACCTCTGATTAATAAAAATGTATATCCTCATCAATTGGAATCACCAATGAATGGATGTCCCCAATTCTATACTACCACTAAGACTAAAACATTATACTATAGTGTTCCAATAAAGATAATATTAATCATTTTTTAATAAAATTCACCCTTTATAGTGACCACATCTCTCAAGATATAATCTACAAATTATGATTTTACATATTTATCCCTCAATGAATTGAGGGGAAGGATATCTTCATTGGCACACAAGACGTCCAATATGGATCTTATGGTTCTCATTAGTTAGGATCCAATCTCTCTTATTAGATGAGGATAATTAGTTGTTTAGGGATTCCAATAATATTAGACTACATAAAGTTCACTAAAAAATAAAATTCCTTTTAGATGCATCAAAAATTTATACATCATCCCGTGAAATTACATCATACTCTTAAATATTATTGGTAATTTCAATATGGGGACTAGATTTAATCATGATATATTCCCATGTTGTGACTAATAATATTAAGTACATGATTAATACCACTGACATACTTTCAAAATGATATAATACAATACCTATCAAGTTAGTTGAGACTAAGGCTATTATTATCTTTTTAAAGACAAATATCATCACAAATTTTGGTTTCCACATATAATATTGATGGAAAATAACACAAAATTATGTTTCTCCTTGTTGAAATTTTAGAATAAAGAGTAAAAAATCTAGCATAACCATTCATCTCACTATTATCTGGTGGAATGTGGATTGATTTTATCCTTTAATAAGACAGTTTCCAATATTAGTCAGAAGTTGGTGGAAAATAAAAGATGTTGTGGTCAAACAAATGGATATATTTTTTATAGTCTTATCATACAAAAACATGAAATATGATGTTGGATACCCTATATTCACATGTCTATGTGAAAAATGGTTTTAATTCAATAATAAAATTCAAAAGGTTACTTGATGAAATTGAATTAATAGAACAGAAAAGGTTACACACATTGCATAACACGGATTTACATCCAAATCGAGCTGCATGAACCTTCAATAAGAAAGTTCTAATATTATTGTTCCCCTTGTGATTTTTGGTATATTTTCTCAGAACACCAATGATACTAGGTAAGACTCCTATGATACTCTAACCAATTTTAGAAATACCTTACCCCATAAAAATGTTTTTCTCCAATAGAGCATACTCTTTTGAGACTATGGATGAGGAGAACATCATACCTCGACCTGATGAAATATTTTTTGATAAATATTTTTACAAAATTCACATTGGTTCCCACAAATTCATAATAATATTATGTAAAACTACAAGAAAACATTCCTACTGGATAACATTAAAATATACAGTATATGTTTTAGTTATAAGACATTAAACTACATAGTAGAAAACCATTTCACATGACTATGAACTACTCAGAGTGCATCCTCACTATGTGTAATTAAATTTTATAGTCATGGTCCTCATTATAAGACTCTAAAATTCACGACACATCAGTCCAAGATTCATGACCTTAAACTGCATTCTCATGCAGGTCTATTCTATAAGACCTTGAACTGCTTGGAATTCATGGGCATGGATTAATCCTTTCATTAGCCTACATAGAAATATAACCTCTTTACCAGAAGAAGATTTAATCCATGTGGAAGTGTTGATTCATGTCACTTCCCCATCATCCAGCAATAATTAAGTACCAATCTTCCCCTTTCATCCTGGTCAGTCGATGTTTAAAATACTCGACATAAATTCCAATCATACAGGACCTTAAAATATTTAAAGTGGACTAAACTATATGGCTCCTCTCCCTTACACGAAAGATATATCAATGTAAGGATCTTTATTTTATGACTCTAAATTTCTATAATTATATAATAAGGTATAACAAATACACCCTTATATTATGTAATTATATATGGCTTGAATCCTATTCTATATAATACATAGATATTTTTAAATCTTCTATCATAGGACTTGAGATTACTTTTATCCATTTTTAAAATTTATTCTATGTATGAGAGTGAAATGAATCTGGTGTTTTCATGCATGAATCAAGTGTAAAATCAAAATCATTTGTTCTATTTCACATAGTATTATATGATTCAAAAAATATCCAATTTTTCTTTATATTTCTCGTACTGACCATGATGAACATGGTTTTAGAGTTTATTTTGTGAATTTTTATAATCAACTGGATCAGGAGGATCCATATACTAAGTAATGAATCTATTCCTAGTCAAATTTTATTATATTTAATGAATTTCATTTCTATACATGACTCCCTGATCAATTTGAGGTGTCTTTATGGTGAGAACCCTTCCCTTACATGAGATCCAAATCTATGTGATAGCCATTTTCGGGCATTAATCTACATTTTTAAAACAAATAACCCCTTTCAAGAACTAAATGTGGCTTGATTTCTACAATTTTATATCATTTATATATCCATGAATTTATTATACTTAGATAATATATAGATGTAATTAATAAATAATTCCCCCTTTTCAATTATATTCATGTCTCCTCATAGACATCAATCATTCTTGATGGCCTAGTGTTAATGTGGAACCAAATTCTATCCTCCTTCACAATAGTTCATCATGCAAAGAATAGTAATTACAATAACTATGTATTTATTGATTCATGTTATTACAGGATATGAAGTGTCACTAAGATATTTTATCTTAGGTGAAACAACAAACCCTATCAGTTTTACTCTTGGTAAACCAGTTTCTCCTCATTTATGATGGGTCACTTATAATTACCTAACACCAGGGTAGGTCCACTTAAATTTTCAGTCCTGAGAATGATCCAAATTTATAATAAGGTTATTATATAAATTAGAGTATCTTTATTCCAACTCATATAGTATAAATAGTGATGCATGAATCTTCTTCCATAGGTCAAGCTATAAATTCCCTTAAAACCTCAACCCATGACGGTGTTCGCTTTCGAGATTTCATTCCTCATTTAGTATCTGAGAAAGGATGTTGAATACTATGTAATATATACAATGGTAAGGCTTCCAAAATGTATTTATAAATTCATATACATATGAAATTATAATATTTCACCAAATTTAATGTACATCACTCAATTCATTTTCTAAACACACTAAATTGCATGGAACATGGAAAATAATGCATGTCTTTAATTATATATTTTACCTATGAGTGGATTGACTTTCATCCCAATAGAATTTTTATTTATTCCCAAATAATTTTTCTAGGCCCAATCACAATATAAAATTAAACCCCCACTTCATCCTAATGTTTATAACCCTTTGTTCATTTTGGTTTCCCATTATTGATTCAACACTAAGATCAATATATATGATAAGTGAATATAAAAATCTATACAAAGTCCCTATACAAAAGTCCTTGTTATTGGATATTAAACATCATAAAAAAAAGTCCTTATCATGTGACATTAAAATGCATGTTATATTTTCCACAATGTATGACCATAAACTTATATCAATTAAATACTATGTGTGGCTCAATTATTTTTATTTCGTGATTCATAGTGACGTCGACTCTATATATTTTGTTTTTAACCACATAGCATCACCCATTTTCACTTAATTCTAAAGGATTGAGAGAGCCTAAATGTGGTGAACATAGGTTTTAAATTATACAATCACATTTTATCAACATTTTTTTCAATAAGTGACACCTCATGTCTTAAGTGTCTTATATTTCCACAACCCTTCCATAACTATTGATAATTAGTGAATCTGACTTCAACGTACACCTCTACTTCATTAAACATACATGTACTAATTTTTATCTGAATGCTTGCCCCTAATTTTTCCTTTTAATCAAAATAATTTATTCATCGTATGAAAACATTAATCTAATATTTATACTCTGTAATAGTATCATAACAAAAACCATCATTCAAATATAGTCATTGGTAATCCCTTGCATTCAATTCCCATATCATCATTTATAAGCTAAAACCCTGAGTCGTGATTTACAACAGCAATATCCTCTATTCAAAAGGTGATGGAATGTTTTGTAAAATGGAACCCCAAATGGGTTGTTGTTTCACAAATTCACTACACACAATTAACTAGGCATCCTAACCATAAATTATTTACACCCCTCACAAATGGACTGTTGTTTCATTGGAAACTATTTCATGATAGTTCAACTTTTCCATTTTTACTAGATTGATTGTGTAAATAAATATTGGTCAACACATCATGGAGATAAATTGAATTCACTTTAGTCAAAGATTCATGATCATAAAATATATCCCTTGATGGTATGAATTCAGAACATTAAACTGATAGTAAATGATATGTTAAACTTATCACCCTGGAATCCTGTAATTGTAATCCTAACAAAAGGTCAAGTATCTTCTTGTTATGCCCTGTACATTTGAGTATTAGGTAAATTTTATATCAAATAATTTTCATCTCTATATTATCCAATAATATTCTCAACAAATTTCAATATAACATTTAAGTAACTATAAACCTCCCTATATTACCTCACTCCTAGGGCTTTACTTTATTTACCTATTTTTGTAATCCCCAAAAACCTTTCTTCGCTATCGGAAAAGAGTGCATATAACTTCAAAAGACATCTATTTTCCCATGCATACATGTACCACTATGGCTCTTTATATGCACCCCCAATGTGTATTTCCAATCATAGTAATATTTTTTCCATGGAAAAATGACTTCTAATATGCGTATGATATGAAACCACTTCATTGGAACCCATAATTCAAATTCATTCAGTACTCATTCCTAAAATACATGTCCCATATGACCATCCGTGATTCAAAATCAATGAGTTATCATTTACATAACCTAAATCTATAATACTAATTGGGATAAATAAAAAATATTTTGAAAAAAGGTGAATTACCGTCATTTTCAATGAATTGATGCAGCATCATAATCTAGTACCCACATCCAGTCCTCATCACATAACCTTAAGCCCAAAAAAACAATGGTCTCAAATTCAGAACAATAAATTTAATTCCCCTTTTCATGTATAGTAAATTTCATTAATGAGGCCTTCATTTGTGTTACATTATTCTTTTTCCGTTCAATCTTGGTTTCCGCCACATCTAGTAAATTTTATTCAACCTTAAAATTCAGAATCTTATTGTTTGAGAATTATAATCATTAATATATATACACCATCCTTCGAGGATATTTGTATATGAATCAATGTCCTCACTATTCACATTGTGTTTTACTACACTGATGCATGTATATACACTACATTGTTTGGTCAAATCTTTACAAACCAAAATAGCAGTGACATGTTGTTAAAGTTATAAGAAATCAAATTGTAGTAATATCTTGTTAAGGATATATGACCTTAAACTAAAGGAAAATATTATTTAAGCTATCTAACATTAAACTATATGAACTATTCATTCAGGTTTTTTGCATTCATAATATTTGGATCTCCATTCACATTGAGATTATTTTTTCCATGTTTCCATGTAATCTTCCTCTACCCTTTAGTTCAAAGTCATTCAGCCATGAACACCAACTATATTGGTTCATCTATAAATATCTAAAACATCCTATATAAAGTGACATAATTCTTTTTTTGGATAAAAATCCATAATGTGTATCCTTGATAAAAAATAAATATCTTATTTTCATACATGTATCACATGTTTCCTAGGAAAAATTGATAATTTAAATGTAAAAGCCTCAAAACATGTTAGGTTCAGAACCCATAATGGTAGGTCTAAGAAAATCCGTGTTCAAAACTACTAAATATCACCCACACGAGGCTTATGTAACAAGTATTTTAAGGAATAAAAAGGATCAATTCTATTTAGACCCATCATATGGTCTTATATGAAGTAAATATATGCTTTCTAGTCTACTCGGATTGGTTAAATGTTAGATTATTATTCTATCATATCAATTTAAATAACTATAAAAAATATTTTAAGAGTTAAATTTAGGGAATTTAGTCCCTATTAGTCATTGAAATACTTATTCAAAATTTCCCATTTTTGATTCACATAACATTGACTCAAACCATTGATGTCTGAATGGAAAAAATCTATCGTATAATAATGGTGTTTATGACAACCCAGCTTTTATTAAAAACATATAAATGATTTATTACATAAACTATTCACTTGATACGACATGGATGATCGAGAGGCCTAGATTATTTGGGGCTTAGGATCATTACATAACAACTTAAAACATGAAATACAACTTCTTTATTTAAAACATCCAGTACATGACCACTACATTCCCTCGTACTTAGCATTGTGTGGGATAACATGAGGACATGCATAAGAAAAGGGGTGGGCTATAAAGCCTAGTAATGGAATAAACATGGAATAAATTAAGAGTAAATACATTTTATAAAATAGTCATATCAATAGAGCACAAGAGAAACATGGACATAAAGGCATGATAAAGCATGATAATCATAACATGGACATGTGGCAACAACACTTAACATGGAATTAGAATGAGCCAAGGCCCAGTGCACATGGTGCATGATAAATAATCATAGCACAGGAAGCACAAGTAAACCCTAATTTCAATTGAATTAGCATGTTTCAACCCTCATTTCACATGATGTATCATCATACTATCCTTTACCCAATGCATTGGAGCGCTATAAGAGCGCACCCTTCTTAAACATTTCATTTCATGCATACGTGTGCCACATGGATCATAAAACATAGATTCATAAAACATAATCATATATTCCATGACAAAGGAATGTGGAATGAAACTTTATAATCAATTATTAGATGTACATGAAGGTGAATATCCTTTTTGGAGAAATGGGCATGGTATTCACTACCCAATGGCATTGGCTTAGAAAATCGGTGCAATTTCGGCAGCATAACGGTGTGATATAAGAATTCAGAAAAAAATGGTTGATGAGAGAAAAAGGGGTTTCTCATCATATATACATGAAATGGATAGTAGGGTGGGTCATATTGATACATTTCCCAACAATTTTAATAGAATTTAGATTCATGATACCAAAGTATTGCTTGAATGTAAATGAGGAAAGAGAAGTTCCTTTCGTAATTTTGGCATAGTAACAGGTGTACATGGGAGGATTTTAATGAGAGATAAATGGGTCTCCCATCATTAAAAAAATAATTGGGATGTATGGGGGAGGTTTGAAATCGTACCCCAGAATTTATAATTGAAATTAAAAGGGCATAACAATATAAAGAAATATGGACAAAAAGAGAAAGAAAAAAAAACCCTTACTTGGAAGTGAGCTTCAAAAGGCTTGAGAGAGGCTTGAGAGAGGCTTCTTGGGATCTTGGGGAACCTTGGGAGGATTCTAGTGAGATTAGATCAGAGGTTGGACGAACTCCAAAGGATTTGAGTGAGGAGGAAGTGGGAGCTTGGATGGGTTTATATAGGAAATGTGAGGGAATTATTTATTATTAAGGTTTGGGACCCCTTAAATTAAATTAATACAAACCACAAACCATCATGTGGTTTTTTCCCATGGTTTTTGGGAAAGGGAATAGGAAAACAATATTTTATAAGGCCAAAGTCCGAAATTCTTAAAATAATGGGGTTACTTATGTTGAGGCGAGTCACACTCCCATTGAAAAATTTAAATGGACAAGATGTTTAATAAGTCTTGAGGGGTCCATTAATGCTTTGTAAAATTAGTCAAACAAACCCAAAATCACATTATTTTAATTGTAAATCATATATTGTCCGAACATAATGCTTATAGTATTTTATTAAATCATCATTGTGTCATTTTGATGTCATAAAACACATTATATATTTAAACGGTATTTAATTTTTACCCAAAAATTTGACTGTCTAGGAAAATTATGAAAAATTCACCATTGGATAATTTCGATGTTATGATTCCAGAAATAACCTTTATTTTATCTAAATAATTTTCTAAATATGTTAATTTTCACTTTTAAAATAAAAACCGATATTTATCGAAAATTCACGGGTTTTGACAAAAATGGCTTTCAAACCTTAATAAAAATTATAATTGCATTCATAAAATTATAAGATCATTTATATTTAATAAAAATTAATTTCATAATAATAATAATATTTTATTAAAATAATATTTAATTAAAAAATCCCTTAATTTAATAAAATATAATTCTTAATTAAATAATAACTAAAAACACTATTTGTACTTTAAAAACTATTTACAATGTATCAATAATGAAAAGAAAGTATATTCATTATTATATACAAAAATAATGTACATTAACATAGTACTAGTGATTTGTTACATAACCCCTAAAAATAGCCGCATAAGCCTATGGGTAAGGTGTGTGATAGTGACAGACTCTTGGGGTGGGTCGGATAACATCGCTCGAGTGTTAATCTCTATAAACTTCAACTTTTCCCATAGATGGTCCCGTTCGAGCTTGACATGATGAAGCTCAGCTTGGGCTTGGACAAGAGTGAAACTCAAAGACACCACCTCCTTTCTGAGCACCGAAAAATGGGCTTCGTATGGATGAATTCTACTGGATGAGGCCATCTCTTCCTTTGTCTGAGTAAATTGGGATTGATAAAGACCTATATTTATATTAATCATTTTATCATTGTTCAACATCTATAAAAGCAACGGTCACAATTATAAACATAAAACAAAATAAGTTGACAATTTAAATAAAATTTTTACAGAAAGAGACATTTAATCAGATCAAGTGGGATTTCCATTAATGAAACTTTTGAGTCGTTACAATATTCCCCCCTTAAGAAATTTCACCATCTAAATTTCCTTTTCCAACTCTAAAATAGTTGTGGGTAACTCAACTTCATCATTTCCTCTGATTCCCAAGTCGCTTCTTCAAACTTGATGTTTCGACACAACACCTTAACGAGGGGCATTGTCTTATTTCATAGACCTTTTTCTCTATGATCTAAGATCTTCCCTAGTTGCTCTTCATAAGAAAGATCATCCTCCAGCTGTACCACCTCAGAAGAGTGTACATGTGAAGGGTCTGTTATGTACTTCCTTAAGAGGGATACATGAAACACATCTTGTACTTTAGCCATGGTGGTTGGATGTGCTAGTCGATAGGTCGCAACCCTGACATGATCAAGAATCTCAAAGGGTCCGATGTACCTTGGACTTAACTTCCATTTCTTTCCAAACCTCATGACTTTCTACCATAGATATATGCATAGAAAACCCATGTATCCATCTTTAAACTCAGGGTATCATCGACGATTATCTGCATAACTCTTATGTCGACTCGGTGCTGCTTTGATATACTGCTGAGTGGTTTTCACCTTCTCCACCATTTCCTCAACCACATCTGGTCCAAGAATCTTACGTTCACTGAACTCATCCCAACATGCCAGTGTTCTGCACCTTTTCCCTTATAGGTCTTCATATGGTGCCATTTGGATGCACAAGTGGAAACTATTATTATAAGAGAACTCAACCAGAGGATGATTCTGATCCCATCCTACATTAATGTTCATTGAGCACATTCTCAACATGTCTTCAAGTTTTTGGATAGTCCACTCAGATTAGACATCCGTTTGAGGATGATAGGCCATACTGAAGTTCAGTTCAGTATTCAGAGCATGTTGAAGACTCTTCCAAAACTTAGAGGTGAATCTTAGATCTCGGTTAGACACAATAGATAGTGGTACTCTATGTAGCCTTACCACTTCCCTGATATATATATATCTATTCCAATTGATCCAATGAGAAATTATCCCGAATATCAATGAAGTGTGTAGTCCTTGTAAGATGATCCACAACAACCCAGATTGCATTGTCGCCTTTGGATGTCCTCGGAAGTCTGGTGATAAAGTCCATGGTGATGTTCTCCCATTTCCAGTCTGTTATGGGCAATGGTTGCATCATCCCCTTAGACTTATGCCTCTCTGCCTTAACTTGCTGGAATAATAGGTACTTTGATGTATATTCTGTGATCTACTTCTTCATATTATCCCACCAAAAGTTTTCTCGGAGTTCTCGATACATCTTTGTGCTCCCTGGGTGAATAGAGAAATTTGAACTCTGTGCATCATCCAAAAGTTCCTTATTCAGCTCTGGACTTGATGGAACATATAGTCTTTTCCCAAACCACAAATTTCCTTCTTCATTTACATTAAACTCCAAGGATTTACCTTTTTCTATAGCTTCCACTTTTTCCTAAATTCCTACATCATCCTTTTGATCATCCTTTAACCTTACCAAAAGATATGGTTGAGCAATCATTTGTGAAAGGATTGATGATGTTCCCTTCTTTATGATTCCCATTTCTATCTTCATCAAGTCTAAGAAGATTGAATCATTTTCAATTCTCATCAGTGATAGAATTGTTGGGTCCTTTCTACTTAGGGCATATGTCACCTTGTTCACTTTCATAGGGTGGTAATGGATTGAATAGTCATAATCCTTGATGAGCTCTATCCACATTCTATGGCACATATTAATCACTTTCTTTGTGAATATATATTTAAAACTCTTGTGGTTAGTATATATCTCACATTTCTCTCCATAGAGTCCATGTCGCCAGATTTTCAGGGCAAAGATCACAGCTACCAACTCCAGATCATGCATTTCATAGTTTCGCTCATGGTTTTTTAACTTCCTTTAGGCATATGATATCACTTTATCATTCTGAATCAGCATATAGCCTAAACCCTTTTTGAAGCATCGCTGAATACCACAAAAGATCCCCACTTATGGATAAAGTGAGCATGGGCGCAGTGATAAGACTCCTTTTCAAATCCTTAAAACATTTTTCACATTCATCACATCACGAAAACTTTACTCCACTCTGAGTTATCTTGGAAATAGGTTTGGGCAATCATGAGAAATTTCTCACAAATCGTCGATAATATCTAGCTAACCCCAAGAAGCTATGGATATCCGTTACCGATGTAGGCCTCGTCCATCCCTCAATTGCATTTGTTTTGGGTGGATCCATAGATATTCCATTGCCTGGGATGATATGTCCAAAAAATGAGACTTCCTTCAACCAGAACTCACACTTCACTATACTTTGCATAGATCTTCTCCTTGTGCAAAGTCTCCAGTACAGTTCTTAAATTCTCCTCATGATCCTCCTTGGTTTTGAGGTATATTAGAATATCATCTACAAATTCTACCACAAATTTGTCTAGGTAATCTCTAATGACTCTATTCATCATGTCCATGAAGATTGATGGAGAATTAGTGAGTCTTAAAGGCATTACTATGAATTCGTAGTGGCCATATCTTATGCGAAAAGCAGTCTTGTGGATATCTTTCTTCATCACCGTTACTTGATAATATCCCAACCGCAAGTCCACCTTCGAGAAGTATTGTGCTCCACGCAACTGATAGAACATGTAATCAATTCATGGGAGAGGATACATGTTCTTTATCATGATTTTGTTACGTTCACGATAATTGATTCAAATCCATATTGACCCATCCTTCTTCTTGACGAAGAGGACTGGTGCACCCTATGGTGAAGCACTTGGGCATATAAACCCTTTATCAAGATTCTCATGTAGTTGTTTCTTAAGCTCTTCAAGCTCAATGACATCCATTCTATATGGATTCTTGGATATTTGTAGTACCCTAGGTATAAGTTCAATTAAGAATTCAACGTCTCTTTTAGGAGAAGGCCATGCAGTTCCCCAGGAAACACTTCAGCAAATTCCCTCATAAGAGTCATGTCTTCAAGGATAGTTGTTTCCATGGACTGAATCATCTGAGCCAGATATTCATGCTCATAGGGAAATAATATCCACGCTTGAGATTATAGAGCTAAATAAGATTCATCTTCACCCTTGCACTTATACAAAATCGGGGGTCGATTCTCCACATGGAGAGAGACTTCCCTCTCACGAAAATTTCTGTTGGCCTTATATAAGGAAAGCCAATACATGCCATGAATTGCATCAAATTCCACTAGAGGGAGTATGAAAAGGTTCTCCGAGAAGTTAAATCCACGTGTTATAACAGGGGAGGACTTATATTCATGGGATGTAATGATTTCCCCATTTTTCGTAATCATCGACATCTTCACTTCCATGATTTGTGGTGGTGTTGGGATTGATCTACTAAACTTTCGAGATATAAAAGAATGCTTAGAACCTGAATCGAAAAGTATGTTCGCTATTCTTGAATGAATAACTAGCATACCTGTCACCACATCATTGTCGAGGTTCACTTCGGCATAAGTGATGGCAAAATCTCTTCCTTGCTACCTTGGATGTGGTTGGTTGCCTCCGAAAACCCTTTGATTAGGGAACTGATTTTCCAGATGACCTAGTTCATTGCACATGTATCAATGAACAATGTTTTGAGGTTTGAACGGAGTGTTCCTATCCTCTATTGCAGCCGCGGGTCCTTCTTTCCAACAGTTAACAGCTAGGTTCCCTTTTCTTCCACACCTAAAGCATTTCCTCGTCCCCTTGTGGCAATTTCCAGGGTGCTTCTTTCTGTACATTTGGAAAGTATGTTGTTGGATCTTCTTAGCACCGTTGGAATTATCTATCGGACCGCCAGAATTGAGGACCAACTTACGCTTCTTGTCCCCATGATACCCCTATAATTCCCCGATCTCTATTTCATCCTTGAGGGCACATTGGATAATTTCCTCATAGCTATCAAAGTCACGGATCACTGATGCTTTCCACAGGCTAGGCTTTAGCTTACCAAAGAATTGGTCAACCTTGCATTAGGGGGTAACAACAAAGCTGGAAGTGTACCTTGCAAGACTTGTGAGGTTTTCCTCGTACGCTCCAACAGATTCTTCGTCTTTTTGATTGAGGGAAAGGAAGTCCCTTTCTATCTTATGCCGGAGGGTGCGTGGAAAATATTTATCGAAAAACATCTTCCAAAAATCCTTACATTCCAACGCCTCCATCTCCTCCTTAGGCCTTGTATTTTTGATCAACGACCACTATTGATCAGCTTCACCCTTCATACGATATGCTTATAGGAAAACCTTCTCTTTCTTAGAACATTGAATTATGGAGAATTTTTTTTCAATGGAGTTGATCCATTGTTCAGCGATTATGGGATCGGATGATACACTAAATGTATGAGTCCTTTGTCTCATGAAGATCTCGATAGCAACTTGATCTTTCTTAGATGGGGTGGAACATTCCTCTTGAACTGTGTTTATATTCAAATCATGAGTTAGCTAAGAGAGAAGCATGCCAATGTTCGCAATTCCCACTCCCATTGGATTGGGCATCTCATTAGTACAGTCATCACACTGATCTTCACATCGGTTGTTAGATCAAGTCCTCATATTACCGGCCATTGGCTAGAATAAAAGGAAAGTTAGGGGGTAACACATAATGTGTAATCCAAAGACAAAAGTTGATGACTTATAAATTAAATTTTATTTCCTTAACTTATGAATCTATAGGCTTCAATCTTGGATTTCCATTATCTATATTCTAACATATATTCTTAGTGGAATTTTTTTTTGTTCCCTTAATAAGGGTTTATACTATGCTTCTGAATTTATCAAAACATATCCCCAGGAGTATTGTAACCAAGAGTGAAACAAGGCCCGTTGTCGTGCACCAGCTACCGTTCGAGTCTAGCTCAAAGCGATTTTTTCGGGTTTTACCCCTAGGATACATCTGTGCCAGAGCCGCCTCTACCTCCTCGTATCCATACATGGATATATTTGTTTGATAAACAACTTACTCAGTACTTACCAATACGTAGGGATGTTTTTATTATACTTAGTTTTGTTTCTAAGGCTTCACTAGGGTTTTCTGATCCTAATCCAAAAAATAACTAAACCTATCCTCTGATACCAACTATGACAACCCTGCTTTTATTACAAACTTAAACATGATTTATTACATAAACTATTCACTTGATACAACATGGAAGATCGAGAGGTATAGTGTCTTTGGGGCTTAGGATCATTACATAACAACTTAAAACATGAAATAAAACATCTTTATTGAAAACTTTCTTTACATGACCACTACATTCCCTCGTACTTAGCATTGCATGGGATAACCTAAGGACATACATAAGAAAAGGGGTGAGATATAAAGCCTAGTAACAGAATAAACATGGAATAAATGAGGATTATAGTACAAGATATACAATAGGAATATCAATAGAGCACAAGAGAAACATGGACATAAAGGCATGATAAATCATGATAATCATAACATGGAAATGTGGCAACAACACTTAACATGGAATTAGCATGAGCCAAGGCCCATTGCACATGGAGCATGAGTAAATCCTCATTGCACATTAATCACGAGTAAACCCTTGTTGGACATGAATTAGCATGAGTTAACACTCATTTCACATGACGTATCATGATACTATACTTTACCCAATGCATTGGAGCACTATAAGGACGCACCCTTCTTAAACATTGCATTTCATGCATAAGTGTGTCACATGGATCATAAAACATGGATTCATAAATCATAATAATTTATTCCATGACAAAAGAATGTGGAATGAACCATTATAATAAATAAGTAGATTTGAACGAAGGTGAATATCCTTGATGGAGAAATGGGCATTTTATTCACTACACAATGGCATTGGCTTAGAAAATCTGTACAATTTCGGTAGCGTAACGGCATGATATAAGAATTCAGAAAAAATGTTTGATGAGAGAGAAAGGGGTCTCTCATCATATATACATGAAATGGAAATTATGGGGGGTCATATAGACACATGTCCCAAATGGAATTTAGATTCATGATACAAAATTATTGCTTGAATGTAAATGAGGAGAATGAAGTTCTATTCGGAATTTCGGTATAGTAACGGGTGTACATGGGTGCCATTTAATTAGAGAGAAAGGGGTATCCCATCATTTAAACAAAAAGAGGGCAGTATGGGGGATGTTTGGAACCATACCCCAGAATTTATAATTGAAATTAAAATTGCATAACAATATTAACCAAATTGGACAAAAAGTGAAAGGAAGAAAACCCCTTACTTGGAAGTGTGCTTCCAAAGGCTTGAGAGAGGCTTGAGAGAGGCTTCTGGGGAGCATGGGGCACCTTGGGAGGATTCTAGAGAGAGTAGGGCAGAGGATGGACGAACTCCAAAGGCTTTGAGTGAGGAGGAAGTGGGAGCTTGGGTGGTTTTATATAGGAAAGGAGAGATAATTCTTTATTATTTTGGTTTGGGACCCCTTACATTAAATTAATCGAAACCACAAACCATCCCATGGTTTTTGCCCATGGTTTTTGGTAAATGGAAGAGGAAAAATATATTTTATAAGTCCAAAGTCCTAAATTCTTAATATAATGGGGTTTCTTATGAGGAGGTTTGTCATACTCCCATGAAAAATAATTTAAAAAGACAAGATGTTTAATAAGTCTTTAGGGGTCCATTAATGCTTTGTAAAATAATTCAAACAAAATGAAAATCACATTATATTAATGTTAAGACATATATTGCCCAAACATAAATCTTAGAGTATTTTATTACATCACTATTGAGTCATTATGATGTCATAAAACAAATTATATATTTAAATGGTATTTAATTTTTACCCAAAAATTTGACTGTCTCATAAAATTATGAAAAAATCCCCATTGGATAATTTTGATGTCCTGATTCCATAAATAAAATTTATTTTATCTAAATAATTTTCTAAATATGCTAATTTTCACATTTAAAATAAAAAATGACATTTATCCAAAATTCCTGGGTTTTGACAAAAATGGCTGTCAAAACATAATAAAAATTTTATTTGCATTCATAAAATTATAAGATCATTTATATTTAATAAAAATTAATTTAATAATAATAATAATATTTTATTAAGATATTTTTAATTCAAAAATACCTTAATTTAATAAAATAAAATTCTTAATTAAATAATATCTACAAACACTTTTTTTACTTTAAAAACAATTTAAAATGTATCAATAATGAAAATAAAGTATATTTATTATTATATAAAAAAATAATCTTCATGAACATAGTAATAGTGATATGTTACAAAACCACTTAAAACATCCACATTAGACCTAAGGGTATGGTTTGTGATGGTTACAGACTCTTGGGGTAGCTCAGATAACATCGCTCGAGTGGTAATCTCTATCAACTTCCACTTTTCCCATAGACAGTCCCATTCGAGCTTGACATGATGAAGCTCAGCTTGGGCTTGGTCAAGAGTGATGCTCCAAGATTTTACCTCTTTTCTGATCTCTGACAAATGGGCTTTTTATGGAGCAATTCTACTGGATGAGGTCATCGCTTCATTTGTGTGGGTAAATTGTGTTTCTTAATACCCTATATTTATACTAATCATGTGATCACTGTTCAACGGCTATAAAATCAACGGTCACAATTTTTAACATAAAGCCAAAGAAGTTGACATTTTATACAAACATTTTACATAAAGATGCATTTAATTAGATCAATATGGATTTCCATTAATAAAACTTTTGGGTCATTATAGTGTTATTCATATGTAAGTCTATAAAGAATTTCCATGATAATATATTTTCATAGGAAAATGGACGGACTCTATTTTATGGTGATGGTGGTGTGACCATATCTACATGTGATACATTCCATGGAGTAAATATTTCTGACTCTACTTAGGAATGATAAATGACTTTACTATTTCCAAATTGAATCTTAAAATGGATACATTTTTTCTTCATATTACTCTTGGTGATTTTATGTATTACCATGATAAGATAACCAAGTTGATAGAAAGAATCTATAAATTAAAAAATAATTGATGAATTTTATTGATTTCTAAAAAAATTAAAGAGAAACAACCACATGATAGATTCTACATTCCATATAAATAGGGATGGAAGTTATATTAGAATTTGGTTACATGAGTATTGGAACACTATTAAAGCCAGATTAGAGGAATCAACTGACTACTGATGAAATATAGGATTCGTAACTTCATCATTAGATAAAATATTCATATCACCAATCAACATAGTAAGTTATTCCTTTCCACAATGTAAATCCCCAATATTGGATTATTCCTTTGAAAAGCACTTCTTAATTATAAGGCATCGGCCTTAAACCTTACTTAATATTGAATTAAATGAATAATTCACGTCGAGGATCTTTTCAGGTTTAGCGTTTTTGAGAATTAGAACATAACTATTACACCTCAAAAGATTACAAAGTAGTCACTTCTACTAAGTATCCATAATAAAAAAACTCTTAAAAAGAAACGTGTCTAGTTCCATGTTTTATATAGGATGAAATTCCCTTGATCCCATCCTTGACCTTATTCCAGATTAAGTCCTGTGAAAACATTTCAATAAAACATGGGTTGAGCATAAAAATCTCAGTAAGGGATACAGAAAGAATGAAAACTGTTAGTTTTTCAAACATCAAATAAACCATATATACTCTATCAAAGTAATACCTTCACCTTCATGAATTAGTAAAAACTCTTCACTGAATAAAGTATCATTACTTACCTTTTTGTAACCAAAGGATTACCATAAAATCCATATAAAGAACACATAACATATATAATGGTAACTTGGGACATAAACATACTTAAGTGGAATAACCATATGGTCGACTTCCACACATATCACTTAATGGAATAGCCATACGGCCAATTTCCATACATACTTAATGGAATAGCCATACGGCCGACTTCCATACCCAATGCATTGGAGGTTATAACGTAACCACCCGTCCTAGTATTCATGGCACCACCCGTCATATGGTTTATAACATAACCACCCATTAAAATGTCCAAGTACCAAATTAAAATCATAAAACATAAAACCAATATAAAGGAATGATAACATTTCCACATTTCAATCACAATATATCATAAATATATTGACATAATAGAATCCTTTTTCAAAACAATTTTCAATACCAAAATACATAAAAGAGTATATGGTATTTATTTTATTCTAAAAACATTACGGCTTGTTGAGAAAGCCAAAGACCAAATCATACCCGCGGCGGCGGAAAAGGTCGTTGTCGCCGCCTACGTTAAAAGAAACATTCCTTTTTTGTCGTTTTGTAAAATGCTTCGTAGAAAAAGATTCCTTTTGTATAAAAGTAAAAGTCAAAGGGGTTTATACACCGTATAAAAGAATGTTGTGTATAAAACGAAATATGCCTCAATGAAAGGAGATTGAGACGAAGTCCCTTACCTCGGGTCCGACTTGACTCGATCGTTCTTTAACATCCTGAATAATAAACTTGAGTTAATTTATACTTGATTAAGAACCTTTTTAAAGTTCATTATTCCTTTTATATCACTTATTTCCATGTTATAAACATTATGTAACCATTTATGTTGATAATGTTTGTTTTGTCAATATTTGGTTCTTAAGTCGAAAGTTGACTTCTTACAATTACATGTTGTTCTTGTGGTCAAAAGTTCTTTATATCCAGAATGAAATTCCTGATTTGGATATCATATATATCATATATATCCAGCATATAAATGTATTTATAATATTACATAATCATTTAGAGGTAAGAAATGAAATGCACCGTTCATGGAGACGGTAAGCCGTACGTACGCATGAACGCTACTTTCATTTTTTTTCATTTTAATGGAATTAAAACTAAATGAGAGGTATGTATATTTTAATTCCAGAATTATATTCATCATTTAGATATATAATTAATTATATATATCCATTATATACATGTACTTTTAATAGTACATTACATTTGGGGATAAGAAATGAAATGCACCGTTCATGGAGACGGTAAGCCGTACGTACGCATGAACGCTACTTTCATTTCTATCTCATACTTTAATGGAAAGAAATGATAATTATATAGAGGTATATTATAATTCCAGTAAATAATCATATATAATAACTTTAAATCCATCCTTTACACGTCCCACATATGGCATTAACGAATCATATCACTTTGAGGGGGCGGTAGTCCGCACTTCCTTAAATGAAGATATCGTGTTTACCCATAATGGAAACCATAAATGTATGCCCAAAATGAAAAATACAGAAGTTTACAGAAAACATAAACATATTATATATCATATGTAAAAATAGTGACATCATAATGGCCACCTTTGAAGGTGTTAAATGAGTATTGAACAATCATCGTTTCGGGAGGCAGAATTTCACCATCCACGGAAACCGTATGTTCATTAACCATTTGATGTAGTTGTGTGAGAGTGTAGCTCGAATAAATCTTATAACAACATCCTAGTATATTTAAGATAATGGTGTTGTTACAAAAGAAGTAAATAAAAAGAGTTTAGAGGGTTGGAGAAGCAAAATAAAAAAAATTAACAAGAGAGAATGAATTACCTTTAAAAGTGTAACTCCTTTTGATTTGAGCCTAAAGGCTTCCTTTGAAAGGATTGTGACCAAAGGGAATCCTCTAGGATGAGGAGAGGGATGTGGAGAGAGTAATTGGGCAGGGGTTGGCCGAGCCAAAGGCTTGATGAGTGTGTGAAATGAGGTAGAGGTGGGGGCCTTTTATAAGAGGAGAGGAGGGGCTCTTTTGGAAAGTAAAGAAATATTACTTTATTTGAAAATGTGTTTCGGTTTTAAAAGGTCCCACATTGATATAATTCGTGGATAAGGTGATAAGGGTTCGAAATCCACCCATCCAATAAGTTTTTTACATGTGTAGTTTATATATTTTACATTATCTTTCTATTTTATTTAAATCGTTAAATAATGAGGTCATCGGTGCATCATTATTATGTCATAAATAATTTAATTTATTTAATTTCTAAAAATTATAAAAAAATACTATGATGTATGAAATCTTTTTAGCTTTCCAATGACTATTTATAATCAAAACTATGATCTTTATAACCCCATTTAAAAATTGTTTTTGTAAAACATATTATGTTTGTGTCATTTTTACTTTTACATTAAATAAAAAGTTATTTATGTCATTTCCCAACCAAAGTGTCTCCATGGGGTCCCCAAGTTGACCCATGGATTTTCTTGGTCGGCCATTACACAAACAATGTGCGTAGGACATGTGTCATGCTCATCTTATTTTATTAAAGCATTATTTTTACCTTAAACTACACTAATTACCACTAATCGCGATTAAGAACTTAATAAGTTACTATTCACCAAAAAATTATTATAATCTCATTGGAACACATTTTACTTCTTAATGAAAACCATGTTTGTCGGATTTTTGAAATTCAAAACACAATGATGGAAAATTTTCATTTAAACGGAAAATCAGTCTTTATAAGTACCACTTAGTGGTTTCACTATTCATCAAAAATTGATGTTTTTCAGAAAATTACCAAAAATTCACCCTAAGCTATATTTGATATTACAATTTCAAAAATGAAGTCTATTTTAAAAAATTAAAAACATATAAGTCACATTAATTAATTTAATAATTAATTCCCACTGTCAGAGCAAATAGCGTGTTTTTATGAAATAATAAGTATCAAAAGATTGACACTAGTTTAAGTCTGATTTCAATGTGAAATTAATTCCAACGACCACTATTGGATTTAATGGTAAAAATATTTTCTAATTTCACTTTAAAACCAATTCAAAAGATAATCTAATCATATAAATAAATTATATTAAAAAGAGGTTTTGAATTAAAATACAACATTTTACACTATTCATTAAAAAAATGAACTTTATCAAAAAGGTACCAAAAATTTACACAAAGTAAATTTTGATGTCCTGGTTCTAAAGAAGAGTTATATTTGGTCCAATAGAATTTATAAGATCGATCAAAACTATATTTAATGATGGTTCTCCGTCAAAAGGTGATAAGTGCACCTTTCGTGAAAATTAGGGTATAAATGCCTAAAATTGAACTCTTTCCGTATTTTAAGCCTTTATCTTTTATTGGGTAAATGTAAAAACATTTAAAAACATATATAATCATATTTTAGTTATTTCTATCCATTCCCGCTAGTACAACGGCTACTCGTTAACTAACATTTAAAATAATATTATTTTATTACTTGTGTGCAACGTATGTTTTCAAAGAAACTCATCGTTGCATATCGAGTACGATATCGAACGTAGAAACCCCTTTTAATTAAAATTAATATTTAATTCGTAAATATTAATAAATATGAAAATTCATTATTCTTTATTTACCTGGGATGTTACATCCTTCCCCCCTTTTTTGGAATTGCGTCCTCGCAATTTTATTCACTTATCAAAATAAGTGGGGGTATTTATCCCTCATAGCATTTTCAGATTCCCACATTGCCTCTTCAATCACATGATTTTTTCACAAAACCTTTACCTGATGAATCAACATATTCCGTAACACCTGCTCCCTATGGTCAAGAATCCGGACCGGTTGTTCCTCATAAGATAGGTTCTCTTCCAGCTGAACTACCTCTGGACTCAAAACATGAGATAGATCTGGCATATACTTTCTCAACATTGAAACATGAAAAACATTGTGTACCTGGGATAAACTCGGAGGTAAAGCCACCCGGTATGCAACTGACCCAACTCTCTCCAGAATTTCATATGGTCCAATAAACCTTGGACTCAGCTTTCCTTTCTTACCAAATCTCATCACACATTTCCAAGGAGAAACCTTGAGAAAAACATGATCACCTACCTCGAAAGATAGATCCTTCCTCCGGTTATCCGCATAACTCTTCTGCCTATTCTAAGCTGTTCTCATGTGTTTCTGAATCAGCTGAACTTTTTCTGCCATCTCTTCAACCAATTCTGGTCCCATCATCTTCCTTTCACCCACTTCATACCAAAATGCTGGAGTTCGACACCGCTTCCCATATAATGCCTCAAATGGTGCCATCTGTATACTGGAATGAAAACTGTTATTATAAGAAAACTCAACCAAAGAAATTTGTTGGTCCCAGCTTCCCTGATAATCCATAGAACAAGGTCGTAGCATATCCTCCAATGTCAGGATTGTTCGTTCTGACTACCCATCTGATTGAGGATGAAAAGCTATACTAAAATTTAATTCAGTACCCAACGACTTCTAAAGGCCTTCACAAAAGTTAGAAGTGAACCTGGGATCACGATCAGATAAAATGGAGAGGGGAACTCCATGTAACCTGACTATCTCTTTAAGATACAGAAGGGAAAGTTGATCTAGAGAGAAATTATCTCGTATAGAAAGGAAATGAGAAGATTTGGTCAAGCGATCAACAATAACCCAGATTGCATTATTACCTCGAGATGTCCTCAGTAATCCCACAACAATGTCCATGGATATGTTTTCCCATTTCCACTCTGGCACTGGTAAAGGCTGAAGCATCCCTTTCGGTAACTGCCGCTTTGCTTTAACCTGTTGACATGTCAAACACTTCTCAGTAAAATCAGCAATATCTCTTTTCATTCCATCCCACCAGTAATACTCCCTCAGATCTCTATATATCTTAGTACTGCCAGGATGAACTGAAAAAGAAGAACTATGAGCTTCACATAACAACTCTCTCTTCAACTGTGAATCACAAGACACACACAATCTCTTCCAAAACCTCAAAACATAGACACAAACTTATCCAAGAACTCATGGAAAATTTAATTCATAAGGTCCATGAATACAGCAGGTGCATTGGTTAACCTAAAAGGCATAACTATAAATTCATAATGGCCATATCTAGTGCGGAACGCAGTCTTCAGAACGTCTGCTTCTTTTACTTTCAACTGATGGTACCCCGACCTCAAGTCAATCTTCGAAAAATACTGAGCTCCCTGGTGTTGATACCACTTCATTCGATTGCCCAACATCTGCTGAAGTAGTTGCAAAGGATTTCACCACCCCTTTCTGCTTTTAGTCTGGCTGCATTCCCCCAGTTGAGTTCTTCGTTGGACACTCATTTGGATAATGACCCATTTCATTACACTTAAAACATCTTACCATTGGCTTTTCATTTCCTTCTTGATCATCTTTCTTACAGTTACGAGCAATATGACCAGACTTACCACACCGAAAGCACTTACCAGACTTGGATAAACATTCTCCAGGATGCATTTTACCACACTTCTCACATGATGGATATTTGGTTTTCTTACCTCCTTGCTTATTTGATGAATTCTTACACTTTGCCTGCCAACTAGACCTCTTATTCTGTTGTTTGTCATAGAACACCTGATCATCGGCAAACTCCATTTCCACCTTCTCCGCACATCGAACAAGTTTTTCATAACTTTTGAACTCACGATAAGCTAAAGCCCTTCGATACTTTGGCTTTAACCCTGAGTAAAAACGGTTTATTTTACTATGAAGATCTCGTATGAAGTTTGGAGCATACCTTACCAATCGAGTGAACTTTTCTTCATAAGCAGCCACTGAATCGTCCTCCTGCCTCAATTCTAGGAACTGTTTTTCCATCCTAAGACGAACCACCTTAGGAAAATATTTCTCAAGAAACATACCATTGAATTCGTCCCAGTGAAGATCCTCAATCTCATCAGTATCCCTTATATATTTCACCATCGACCACCACTGATCAGCTTCACCTTCAAAACGGTAAATATCAAGACTAACATTTTGATGTTCTGAACACCCCATGACATCAAAAATCTTCTCCAATGCTTTAGTCCACCCTTCAGCTTGCACAGGGTCAGATGATCCTCTGAATAATGGGGGATGTTGCCTCATGAAATGTTCCACCACTGACATGTTCCTCTGCGGTTGATCTGGCTAATCTCGTGCATGGATACCACCACCATTTATAGCCTGAGTCAACTGTTCCATCACTGCAACAAACTGTTCAGTTCTGATTCCGACCATCTCAGGTTGCTGATTTGGAAGGTTATCTTCCTCCTGATGTCGACCCAACATAGCTGCTTTGTTTCTCTGCGGAAAACCATTCTGAACACAGAAATATCATAGGCGAAACAACATGGTATTCCGTAAATGCTATATCATTTCAATCATATTATAATTTAACACTTTTCTAACTCCTAAAGTTGTCTAAACTGACCTTTGATACCAACTATAAGGCCCCGGCCTTAAACCTTACTTAATATTGAATTAAATGAATAATTTATGTCAAGGATCTTTTCAGGTTTAGAGTTTTTGAGAATTAGATCATAACTATTACATCTCAAAAGATTACAAAGTAGTCACTTCTACTAAGTTTCCATAATAAAGAAAAAACTCTTAAATAGAAACGTGTCTAGTTCCATGTTTTATATAGGATGACATTCCCTTGATCCCATCCTTGACCTTATTCCACATTAGGTCCTGCGAAAACATTTCAAAAAAAACATGGGGTGAGCATAAAAAGCTCAGTAAGGGATACAGAAAGAATGAAAACTTTTAGTTTTTCAAACATCAAATAAACCATATATACTCTATCAAAGTAATACCTTCACCTTCATGAATTAGTAAAAACTCTTCACTGAATAAAGTACCATTACTTACCTTTTGTAACCAAAGTATTACCATAAAATCCAAATAAAGAACAAATAATATATATAAAGGTAACTTGGGACATAAACATACTTAAGTGGAATAACCATACGGTCGACTTCCACACATATCACTTAATGGAATAGCCATACGGCCAATTTCCATACATACTTAATGGAATAGCCATACGGCCGACTTCCATACCCAATGAATTGGAGGTTATAATGTAACCACCCGTCCTGGTATTCACGGCACCGCCCGTCTTATGGTTTATAATGTAACCACCCTTTAAAATGTCCAAGTACCAATATAAAATCATAAAACATAAAACCAATATAAAGGAATGATAACATTTCCACATTTCAATCAAAATATATCATAAATATGTTGACATAATAGAATCCTTTTTCAAAACCATTTTCAATACCAAAATACATAAAATTGTATATGGTATTTATTTTATTCTAAAAACATTACGGCTTGTTGAGAAAGCCAATGACCAAATAATACTCGCGGCGGCGGAAAAGGTCGTTGTCGCCGCGTATGTTAAAAGAAACATTCCTTTTTGTCGTTTTGTAAAACACTTCGTAGAAAAAGATTCCTTTTGTATAAAAGTAAAAGTCAAAGGGGTTTATACACCGTATAAAAGATTGTTGTGTATAAAACGAAATACGCCTCAATGAAAGGATATTGAGACGAAGTCCCTTACCTCGGGTCCGACTTGACTCGATCGTTCTTTAACATCCTGAATAATAAACTTGAGTTAATTTATACTTGATTAAGAACATTTATAAAGTTCATTATTCCTTTTATATCACTTATTGCCATGTTATAAACATTATGTAACCATTTAAGTTAATAATGTTTGTTTTGTCAATATTTGGTTCTTAAGTCGAAAGATGACTTCTTACAATTACATGTTGTTCGTGTGGTCAAAAGTTCTTTATATCCAGAATGAAATTCCTGATTTGGATATCATATATATCATATATCTCTAGCATATACATGTATTTATAATATTACATAATCATTTATAGGTAAGAAATGAAATGCATCGTTCATGGAGACGGTAAGCCGTACGTACGCATGAACGGTACTTTCATTTCTTTGACATATTAATGGAATTAAAACTAAATGAGAGGTATGTATATTTTAATTCCAGAATTATATTCATCATTTAGATATATCATTAATTATATATATCCATTATATACATGTACTTTTAATAGTACATTACATTTGGGGATAAGAAATGAAATGCACCGTTCATGGAGATGGTAAGCCGTACGTACACATGAACACTACTTTCATTTCTATCTCATTCTTTAATGGAAAGAAATAATAATGATATATAGGTATATTATAATTCCAGTAAATCATCATATATAATAACTTCAAATCCATCCTTTACACGTCCCACATATGGCATTAACGAATCACATCACTTTGAGGGGGCGGTAGTCCGCACTTCCTTAAATGAAGATATCGTGTTTACCCATAATGGAAACCATAAATGTATGCCCAAAATTAGAAATACAGAAGCTTAAAGAAGACATAAACATATTATATATCATATGTAAAAATATTGACATCATAATGGCCACCTTTGAAGGTGTTAAATGAGTATTGAACAATCATCGTTTTGGGATGCAGAATTTCGCAATCCACGGAAACCATATGTTCTTTAACCATTTGATGTAGTTGTGTGAGAGTGTAGCTCAAATAAATCATATAACAACATCCTAGTATATTTAAGATACTCGTGTCATTACAAAATAAGTAAATAAATAGAGTTTAGAGGGTTGGAGAAGCAAAATAAAACAAATGAACAAGAGAGAATGAATTACCTTTAAAAGAGTAACTCCTTTTGATTTGAGCCTAAAGGCTTCCTTTGAAAGGATTCTGCCCAAAGGGAATCCTCTAGGATGAGGAGAGGGATGTGGAGAGAGTAATTGGGCAGGGGTTGGCCGAGCCAAAGGCATTAGGAGTGTGTGAAATGAGGTAGAGGTGGGGGCCTTTTATAAGAGGAGAGGAGGGGTTCTTTTGGAAAGTAAAGAAATATTACTTTATTTGAAAATGTGTTTCGGTTTTAAAAGGTCCCACATTGATATAATTCGTGGATAAGGTGATAGGGTTTCGAAATCCACCCATCAAATAAGTTTTGGACATGTGTAGATTATAGATTTTACATTATCTTTCTATTTTATTTAAATCGTTAAATAATGAGGTCATCGCTGCATCATTATTATGTCATAAATAATTTAATTTATTTAATTTCTATAAATTATAAAAAAATACTATGATGTAAGAAATCTTTTTAGATTTCCAATGACTATTTATAATCAAAAATATTATCTTTATAACCCCATGTAAAAATTGTTTTTGTAAAACATATTATGTTTGTGTCATTTTTACTTTTAAATTAAATAAAAAGTTATTTATGTCATTTCCCAACCAAAGTGTCTCCATGGGGTCCCCAAGTTGACCCATGGCTTGTATGGGTCGGTCATGACACAACCAATTAGGTTAGGACATGTGTCAAGCTCATCTTATTTTATTAAAGCATTATTTTTACCTTAAACTACACTAATTACCACTAATCGCGATTAAGAACTTAATAAGTTACTATTCACCAAAAAATTATTATAATCTAATTGAACCACATTTTACTTCTTAATGAAAACCATGTATTTCTGATTTTTTAAATTCAAAACACAATTATGGCAAAATTTCATTTAAACGGAAAATCAGTCTTTATAAGTACCACTTAGTGGTTTCACTATTCATCAAAAATTGATGTTTTTCAGAAAATTACCAAAAATTCACCCTAAGCTATATTTGATATTACGAATTCAAAAATGAAGTCTATTTTACAAAATTCAAAACATATAAGTCACATTAATTAATTTGATAATTAATTCCCGCTGTCAGAGCAAATAGCGTGTTTTTATGAAATAATAAGTATCAAAAGATTGACACTTGTTTAAGTCTGATTTCAAAGTGAAATTAATTCCAACGACCACTATTGGATTTAATGGTAAAAATATTTTCTAATTTCACTTTAAAACCAATTAAAAAGATAATCTAATCATATAAATAAATTAGATTAAAAATAGGTTTTGAATTAAAATACAACATTTTACACTATTCATTAAAAAAATGAACTTTATCAAAAAGGTACCAAAAAATTACACAAAGTAAATTTTGATGTCCTGATTTTAAAGAAGAGTTATATTTGGTCCAATAGAATTTATAAGATCGATCAAAACTATATTTAATGATGGTTCTCCATCAAAAGGTGATAAGTGGACCTTTCGTGAAAATTAGGGTATAAATGCCTAAAATTGAACTCTTTCCGTATTTTAAGCCTTTATCTTTTATTGGGTAAATGTAAAAACATTTAAAAACATATATAATCATATTTTAGTTATTTGTATCCATTCCCGCTAGTACAACGGCTACTCGTTTACTAACATTTAAAATAATATTATTTTATTACTTGTGCGTGACGTAAGTTTTCAAAGAAACTCATCGTTGCATATCGAGTACGCTATCGAACGTAGAAACCCCTTTTAATTAAAATTAATATTTAATTCGTAAATATTAATAAATATGAAAATTCTTTATTTTTTATTTACCTGGGATGTTACATTAATTCTATCAAAATGATCCTAATATTCCTAAATCATCATTATTAAATAAACCCTTATATCATGAAAATTATCCTCTTTAGTAGCATTCCATTTGAAAGGATGGATATCTTGCTCTATGAATTTGATTTATTGAGTTATGTAGTAAATAAAATTGATGCTGAACTCCTGGATATCTGGTTTTATCTATGCCTCATGTATGTTTTATATAATATTGTTTCAATATATGTAATTAAATTAACTGGTTCCCAGACCCGTGAATTGTAGGAAAAGATAGTCTTCTTTTATCCTCATAACAGTATGTGGGTTTTTTACTATGGAATGAAAGTTCAACCATGCCCTCTCCTACATAAGATGATTCATTTTAGAAACCTTTTCATTCTAAGTCGCATCATCCAATTGAACTGAGACATATCTCTTGTTGAGTTCTCCAAAGTGAATATTTCATTGTTCGATGTGAATGCAACTAGTTTTGGGTCCCATGATCATGAAGTAAGGAGGGAGTTGGGAAATATGTAGATGATAGACATATCATGAATATAAAAACGTACTGATTACCTTTTAGAATATACATGGAAAATTTTATTAAATATTGAAAACAACTATACAACATTTATTTGTGGAAGAATCTTCATCATTAGTTATGAATTCTCATATAAGAACATCATCTCTTTTATCAATTTCATCCTGATCCATTCCATCAATCTCTCTGGTTGTTTTAAGAATTTCTCAAGCTCTTGTGGGTAAATCCCCAAAGGACCATGCCACCATTACAATATTCCCTTAATTGACCATATTCCAAAGGGAGACTAATAGGATCATCCATTAGTGGTATGGTGAATGGTGTTATAATTTCACTTCCCATCAGTATTCCAAATAATTGACAAAATATAATTTAGTAAAGTTCCCGTTCACAATAGGAAACATATATAAGCTCTCCTAATGAATTTACTGGGGCTATGACCTTATTCTAGAAGGGGGGTTGAGATTACAAAAAATCCCATCAACACCTATTTTGAGTGCACTATATTGTAGTAATACTTTTTAATAATGGTTGTTATCCAAGTCATTATGTCTATTAGAAAATGTTTTAGTAAGTGTATTCTATGGGTAAAATATTAACCAAGAATGATCGCCTGGGAGGTGGTCCCATGAATTTAGGTCTATAAATATTTATTGAACACCTATGATGGTCAAAATACATTGGAATGTGGGTGAATTTAGGAGATAATATTGTCCACATCAAAGTATATCCACCAGGGTGGGATATTGTATATTTATTTAAAATCAGATTAGAATTCATGTTCTATGAGTGGTCTCTATGCTTTTTATTTTGACATAAACCCAAATTAACCTCATAAGATGGACTAAAAAAATTTCTACCATCAAAAGGGGTGTCCCCTTACTCTAGTGTGGGAATTATGGGATGGGGATATCCACCCACTATGGAACACGACAAGAATCCCTACTAAATAAAATTTAGAGGCTAATTACTTTTTGATTTTATAACCCTATATTGAGTATTAACCATCAATAAAAATGGACTAGTATATATTTTGGGAAGCACTAGCCTGATGGATAGGGTAGGGAATTCGTATTTTCACACTTGGTTGTGATGAATGTGGATACAGAAATATTTTGTTACATGAACAAAATGGAATACAGAGGGATGTACGAAACTCCTTATGTATCTCTTCCTTGACTAAAATTAATATATCCCACTCCAGATTAATATTTCCCTTAAAATCATCCGAAATGTTGTGAGGGAGATACAATAATAACACATTCCCTAAAAATGGGGACTCCTCCAATGTTGTAAATATCTGAGAGGCCAATTCCCACTTCTCCATGTAGAAGGTGAAAGATTTTAGTCTCATAACACCACCAGCTAGCTAACTCATAAATGAGACCCAGATTTCAATAATCCCTAAAATGACAAGTCTATATCATTTTATAAATCCTAATAGACTTTAGTTGTTATATGAATTCATTAAAAATATTCTTCATCCAATATGTTCATGATCACTCATTAGATAAACTTCAGCTAGAGCTAACGTCCAATTTAGAATTACATCTTATTCTCTAATATTATAAAAAAATATATTGATATTTAAATATATATATATATATATATATATATTAGTTTCTTATATCACCTTTTTTTAGACTGGACTGAGAAGTGTGATAAACAACTGAAAGTCTCTTGAATATTTTGTCTTCTAGGGGTAATGTTCTCCAAGACAACATAATGTGTTGAAAAAATATTCATGGTAGGGAAGTCATTATTATTCGTTGGGATGAGCGCATCTACTATAATGACAAATCCATATGACTGTAGTCTATTTAATAATGGATTGTTGTGTAAAAAAGTATCCAGAATACATACTAATTATTTATGATGTGGTGTGATGATATCTTAAGAGCAAGGCTCAATGTCTGCAATCATTTCATGATTCATGTAGCGAACTTATGGTCTAGGAAAACATTTTTATAGTTTTACCTCATAAATTTATAATGTGATCCAATAGTACATTAGTAAGATAAATAAAAAAATATTGAAATTGACCCAAGGAAAAGTAATGTTGAATACAGAAATAGTGTGGTGGGAATTTTACAAATTAAATTCCATCACCATGGTGGCTTATCCTTGGATCCTTCACCTAGGTGCCTCACTACGTCCCTTTTCTATAGTGCCTCACGAAGGCCCCTATAGACGTTTTATCTCTAAGACCCTCTCTATAGTTCCTCACCCGAGTCCCACACCAATGTTCCTCATTTAACCTCTTAACTCTATTATATTAGGCAAGGGAATTATCATAATGAAAAACTATCATTCTTTTTATTACCTTCAGGTGGCTCATTGAATGAGAAAATAAATAGTGTATAAATTTAAGGACCTTCATCAGGTGAATGTAGGTGTTACATAGTGCCAGGAACTGTAATTTAAAAAGGGGATGAGCCCTTATCATAGCATATGACACATTACCATCCTAGCTTGTGTACATCACTCGATCTACCTACGTGAATGTCTAAAAAATATCACTTGCATGCATGGATAATATAGGTCCCTCAAGATACCTTCATGCATATCCTACTTATTACCTATATTATTATCACATTGAATAAAAATTTACCAAAAAATATGATCATCTTTATTTGGATTGGATCCCATTCTGAGGTGGGAAATATGATTTCATTTCTTATAATGGTTAAATACTAAGGTTATGAAGGAAAGAGTGCATTCAATAAACCCTAACATGACATCCAAGACCCTAGGGATCTTAATGGGCTACATTTCCAAGGATCCCCTATGTGGACCCTATATTCTTCCACAAAGCACAAATATGCACTGTCATAGAACTGAAGATGCATCGCCCAAGCCACTTATTTGTACTACTTTCCTCGTCCAAACAATGACCACATAAACCAACTTTTCTTGTAAATAGACCCCTTGGGATCCAACTAATGCCTGGGATTCCAACATTCTAGAAGAGAAAGAGACACTCTGAGCTCCCTTAACATAGATCCTCAAAACCCATTTCGAGTATCCTATGAACTTAAATCATAAGGTGATTTACAAATGGAATTTTAATTAATTCCTTTTATATATAATACCTTCACAAAATACAACATTTTTAATAACCTAACCTTTTATAATTGAAATTCCCATTTTGATTTAAAAAAATTCCTTATATATGTTTTGTGGTATGGAAAACCCATGCACTACTTTAGCCATTGTGGACCATCATAAGTTATATCAGATTTAAAATACCGTTATGATCATAAATTTCGATAATATATCCGTTGAAAAATTATCTTATAACTAGTATATATTATGGTTTATGACAAATCCAATTGACAGAAGAAAAGGAAGTGATGGCCTCTTTCAGAAGGACCATAAACTATGAAGAAAATTCATCAGAGATTGCATGGGAGATATTATCTCTGGGATTTTCTCTTAACCAAGACTAGGTAAGGATTCAAAATCTAAATACTAACAAAAATAATTTAAGGGATAATTTAAATCTCATCAAGATCATAACCCAAATCATGTTTGTCAAAGTATCCCAAGAAAATATCAGTGTCACACACCTTCTCCTCAGGGAATTCACTAATGTAATAAATGGATGTGTATCTCCACCCTAAGAACATGAATATGTATATATTATTTTTCTAATGAATAATTCTTATATTATTTTCTTATATATTTTACATCCAAATTGATTAAATAATTAATTGGATAAAAATTATATTTCAATATGAAAATAATCGAATTTTATTTTTTGTGTAATAAAATAAGTAAATGAAGAAATTCTTTTTGATGAATTGATGAAATTTTAAAATATATTATATTTTATTATAATTTTTATTTATAAATAATATTTATTATGTATAGTGGAATGTATAATTTTATAATGTCAAATATACTTTTCATAAGGGTTATAAAACTACTATTTTCAAACACTAGTAATTTTCAATATATGTGAATTTTGATTTAAAAACATAAATTATCATATATAGAGATTTATTTGAATAAAATAAATATAATTTTTTATTAATGACATTGAAATTATTCAATTTAAAAAAATTTATAATTTTTTGTGATAGTTTAATTTTCAAATAAAAATTAAATACTGTATAAATATACAGTGTTTATTCTAACATCATAATGACCTAAAAGTGATCTAATTTATTTTATAAAAGACGTACACCAATTAATATATTTTCCCCTTTAAAATTATTTTTATTTGAGTTTATTTGATTAATTTTATAAATCATTTATGAATCCCTCATTACCTATATTATATTTTATGGTTTCAAAATCAATTCTTTGTAAACATGACTCACTACCACATCACCAAGGTTATTATTTTAATATTTTAGATTAATTGAATTATAAAATAATTAAACTCACTCTTATTTGTTATAAACCATTGTAAAAATTATTTGATGGTTTTTTGTTTTGATTACTTCACTGTATAGAGTTTAAACCTATGTTTTAAAAATAATAAAGAACTTCTAACACTTTTTCTATGTAAACCCACATAAGATCACATTTATATTAACTTGGTAACATTGTATAGAATCTCTAATCAAACCTTCCCCTCATATATCCCTCCCAAGGTTCCATCAATCTCTCAAGAAGCTTCTCCCATTATTTTTGAAACACCCTCTCAAGGTAAGGGATCTTCTTCATCTCCTCTTTATTCAAGAACCCTATTTAATTTATACCTTTTTATTTCCAATTCCTATGGTTGAGATATGTTTTATCATATCTCGTACACTTTCCTTTTATGTAAAATTTTGAGATATCCATTTAACTACCATCAAACCATTTTATTAATCTTTTGGTATAATTGTTATGCTGCTAAAATTTCACTTCAGTTTTTCATGCCAAACAATTGTGATGGGAATTTCCATAATAATTTACACTCATGGGTATTCACCTATATGTTCCTATATTTGTATTATTGGTTAATTCTTTATATTTTAACCAAAATTCTTAATCATGTGATTATATTCGTTGAAATATGTTCTTATGTTATATTATCTATGTGGAACACTTATTCAGGTAGATGATATGATTATGATTGGTGAAGCCAGATGGTGCTCCAATGCATTGGGTAATATTTTAATCTCATGAGATGCTATGTAAGGTGTATAATATGGTATCATAATCATGATTTATTATTATTTATTTTTGGGTTTCCTTGAATTATGTGTTTAATTCTATGTTATAAGTTTTTTCCACATTCGCATGTTTCATTTATGCTATCATGTTATACCATTCCTCATTGTTCATGATTATGATTCTCACCTATTATGTTACATTTTTATGAATCTTGAATCACATTTATTTTTTTACCATGTGCAATTAATTTTTTACTCCCTCACTAGTCTTTGTAGCTGACCCTTTTCTTATATATTTCCTCAGGTTACATTGTGTGGTTTTTGTAGAGAAATATAAATTTAAGATCATATTAATGAACTTTTCAATAAAGTCATTGTATCCTAGATTTATGATGTTATATTATGTTTCTAATATCCTGAAGACACTAGGCGTCTCATTATTCTAATTTTTAATATGTTTTTTACATAAGAAATATTGAATTAATGTGTATTAAGTACAAGGTTTCTCATTCGTTGGTATCAATGAAAGGTATGGTTATTTTTGGGATTATTATTTGAAATATATAGAAAAATTCTTATGGATAATATGAAATATTAATAAAATTCCATAAATTTTGGAAATCTTTAGAGTAAGTGGTTTCAAAGAAAATTAATCCATGTAAGGATATTATATGGGGATGTTTCTCTGGAATAGATGTACCTTGAGGTAATAACCCCAAAAAACTATATTGAGATAGAATCAATCAGTAAATGGTGGGTTACAATAGTCCTTGTTGCACACCTAGTTTGAGACTCCATGTGGATTAGTTTTTTAAATTCAAAAAACTCATTGTAAACATTTATTAATGGAAAAAAAATATTCCAATGTGATTTTATGCTAGGAAATATATCCTAGATAACTTAGATCAAATCCTATAAATTCATGTTACGGGACATCTGTAATTTATGATTTACACATATAAAATTCATACTTTACCTCTTATTTTTTTAATAAAAAAATTATCATCCCTAGTTTTCTCCTTAATTATATTAAAGAAAAAAAAATAGAATGAAAAATGTCATTAAAATTTTTAATGTGGAAATTTGATGACTTCCCAAAAAAGATGATCAACATGATGGGAGAATAAATTATTCACTTTTGGACTATAAATTCTCAAATAAATCATGTTATCAATTGAATCCAAAATCAGGAATCATTCCCAAAACCCACTCAGAAATACAATGCTTCAATTGAGACCTTCATTTGACAACGGCCCCTGAACGTCAGTGGATATTTTGATCTATTAGTTGAGAAATAATGGATTGGATCTGTCGAAAATATATTCTTCATCTATTAAGGATATAATAATGATAAATTTATACTAGTTATTTATCATATGGAAGGATAATATGATCAATGGTGGATGTTGGTCAAGAATATTAAGCCCGCGTAGGATATTGGGGTTATGAAGACATTGAAAGAATTGGGGAAATTTTTTTATATGCCCTCAAATTCAAAATAGAGATCCAAAAATATCAAGGGTCTTTAAAGGATAAAGACCATATTGTGGAATTTCATTATGGTAGTGTGATGGAGAAACATAGAAAAGGAAATAAACTACAACATCATAGTTTTAAAAAGCGATGGAAGAAGCACCCTCTAAATTTCCTGAAGAAGATGAAGAAATAATTTAGTTGTCAAATGCTAGGGAAAATAACAAGTGATTACTGACAGGTGAGACCCAAATATGTGATAGAATATATGAATTGTCCATTCATCACTCATCCTATTGTCAAATTTTCCACTATAAGGGACATGTTCACTTTACAAAATACATCCATGATACAAGGGTTGTCAAATGTAATCAATTCCAATATCCTCCAACGTATCAAGGTAGATCATATTCCATCACAACCGTAGAGTTGGATCCAGACAATGAAGTGGTGATATATACACTAGTTATTCATTTAAGAATAGAGATCTTACATTTAAATTTTGGTTCTTCCCATTCATTCATATGTTATATGTTTAGTAAAAATATTTAAAAATCTCAAAAAATCATAGAAGTATAACTTTTGGTGAAAATAAAAATTGGAGGAAATATTTTATCCATGTATGCACCTCCTCACTGGTCCACATATGCATGATCAATATCCCAGTGAACCTTTTTAATAATCCATTTAGATTAATTTGAAATTACTCTATACATATATTTGATTTACTTATATTGATCCAACATAACTTTTCTATAGAATGAAATCACCCTTTGTATGACGAATCACCTTATAATTTTATACAAGTGCATGGAGGGAGATGAATATTTTTTAGTACCATTTTGATAAGCATGAATTTTGTTCCCTATGAGAATGAATATATTTCCCAAATGATTGAGGCGAAAGAAAATACCATCCTTTAAGACATTCCCATTTTTAGGGAATACAGTGATGTATTTCTGAAAAAATGTCTAGTATTACTCCTAGATGCAAGGTTAACTTTCCAATCATTACTATACCAATAACATTGGTAATATCCATGACTCCAAATAGAATGTTCCTTGTAGAACTAATGTATCAAAAGAAACAACTATAGAAAAATATAGATAATGATTTTATATGTCTATGTTCTTCACTGTGGGGTACACCAGTCCTCTTCTTTAAGACGAAGGATGGGTAAAAGTGCATCTTCATTTATTATCATGAGCATAAAAAGGTCATGATAAAGAATCTGTATACTTTTCCATGGATTTATGATTTCCTCAATAAGAATTTTGGAACCTAGTATTTCTCTATGACAGTTCTTTGGTTGGAATAATAACAAGTACATGTGAAAGACCAGAATATCCCTAAGACTACTTTTGGTATTAGGTATAGGCACTTTGGGTTCATAGTGATTCCACTAGAACTCATGAATTCTCTAGTAATATTCATGGATATGATGAATAGAATCTGTAAGGATTACGTAAAAAAGTTTTTGGAAGTTTCTATTGGTGGTATTGTTATTTACTCAAAAATCATGGAGGAACATTATTACTATTTGAATACTATACTCGGGACTTTTCCTAAATAAAAAATGTATACAAAGTATAGAAAATATGAGTTCTGGTTAGAGAATGTAATGTTCCTATTTCATATCATCAACAAAAAAGGGATGTCTATATAACCTTCAAAAATAAATATATTTAAAGGGTCTCTAAGAAAAGGCTTTGTAATGTAAATAAATAGTTTCCTTGGATTACCATGGTAATAACATAAATTTGTGAGAAAAATATCATTATTTCATATCCCTATAACCAAGATAAATCATAATGGAGTTTTTATTTTCATGAATGATGAATGTTAGGAATAATTTTAAAAGATCAATAAGAGGCTAATCACTACACCAATGCTCACATTTCCCACCAGTGTGTAAGGATTTTTGATCTAAATTGATGCATCAAAAAAGGACATCGGTTGTTTACTCATTCAAAATGAAAAAGTGATGGCCTATTCACCCCACCAGTAAATGAATTATGAGAATAACTACCGAACTCATGATCTAAAATTGGCTTCATTTCTCATCATGTTAATGATTTGGTAGAATTATCTTTATGGGTAGAAGTATGATATATATATATATGGACCATAAAATCCTGAAGTATATATTCACACAAATGGAGCTTAATATTTTTCAATAGAGGTGGTTAAATCTGATCATGGACTAGGATTGTTCAATACATTACCATCTTGGGAAATTAAAAAAGAGAAAAATAATCATTGAGTAGATAGGATACCACAACTATATCCTGGACGTGGATTGAAAGGGATCCAATAATCCTAGACATGAAAAGGATGGATTTGGGAATATTAAAAGGATTTTCATCCTAGCTTTCTCAAGTAACTGAGTAACCATCCATTCATGGGAGGATCATGGGGCATAGAATGATGATAAGTTCTTATAGAAGAAGGTAATGGATATTTTATAGATTAAATTTGTTAAATATGGAGTTATAGGATTTAGAACCCAGATATATATCCCATAAAATCCATAACTGAAGATTTGACATCCAGATGATGAACATAGCTAATACTTCTCTATTCATCTAGTAATCACTATCATGTAGAGAGATATAAATAAAATATTATAGTATGATTACTAGAAGAGATATATTATACAGTTTGTATCTTGGTGATTGGTATTCCAGTAAGTCAATGATGAGAGACATAAGTATAAGGGTGTGATAAAACCATTTTCTATTATAATACAGAGATGTGAAAACAAAACCATGAATTTAATTATAGGACTCCACATGACACCTAAATGTAATAACACCATCTGTGTGGAAGCTGATCACCCAAAATTTATCACTTTTCATTTCTATTAAGGAAGATTTATCTCTTCCACAACTAACAAAGATATATATATATATATATATATTAGAATAGGTAAGACTTTATGGAGTCCCAATTCTATTTTATCTTATCAAGGTTTAAGGGTTACCTGTAGGTTTTGAAGAATACTTTAGAAAACATTTCATAATAAATTAATCTTCTAAACTACTTCTCACTCTCATAGATATGGTCAATCTAAAAGGAAATTTAAAACTCTATAATTTATTTCGATATCATGGTCATGGGATTTCCAAGGATGTTGGTATCAACACTTTCCACTTTTGGGGTTAACATATAACAATAGTTTCCATTCGAGCATTCAAATGGAACCTTATTAGGCTCTTTATGAGAAGAGGTTTCATACTCACACATGCTTGGATGAAGTTGGAGAGAAAAATTTTATGTGACATAACCTTATCTAGTATATGACTAAGAAGGTTCAAAACATTTAGTGTCATATGAAATCTACACAAATTTGATTGATAATATATGTATAGATTCATCGATGAGACCTAGATTTTGATCTAGGTGATAGAGTGTTCCATTGTACATCACCATAGAAGAAATCCATGATGTTTCGTAATATTGTAAATCTTATTCCAAGATTCATTTTCCCCTTTCAGATCCATGAACTCATTAGATCAGGGTTATATTGACTAGTACTCCCACCTAACATGTCCCAAGTAAATTATGTGTTCTATGTATCCCCCTTGAGAATTTACATACCAATCTCGTTGCATGTACTGAATCCAAATGTGTTTCCATTAGAGAAATTTCTTTCATACAAGTAATAACTTGTGAAGATCATAAATTTTATAGATAATGTTCTTTTGATTAAGAATAATCTCATGGTCAAAGTGTTTTTGTAGAATAAAAAGTTTGAGGAATTAACTTGGGAGTCAGACGAGGAGATGAAATAGAATTACCCTAATCTTTTATATTTTATTAAATGAAAATTTGGAGGTATAAATTTTTAGAGGCTGGAAATGTAATGAATCGAAATTTAATAAATGAAATTGTCATTATGATTAAACATAATTCTTTATATATGTCATTTGGTTATGGATAACACAAGAACTACTTTGGTAATTATGGAAAGTTAAAATTTATTTAATATTTTGAACAATGTTATGAATCATGATTGTGGATAATATAGTCATTGGACATTGATCCTATGATAATTATATATTAAGGGTTATGAAAAATCCAATTTATATAGGAAAAGGATGTGATGGTATTGACCAGTATGATAGTACCCTATTAATCCCATTTATTAGAACATTAGAGGGAGATAGAATTTCCAGGATTTACTATTGACTATGTCCAATCCTAGATTAAATAACTGAAGCATGATTGAAACCATATATGCTAGAAGATCAAAGTCATCAAGTTCCTAGCACAAACCAAGTTCTCTAAATCACCCCATGAAAATCTCACCATCGCACACTCTACCCTTAGGGTGTTCACTAGTTAAACAATGGGATATGTATCTCAACTATAACAGTAAGAATATGTATATTTTATTTTCTACAAAATTATTATTATATTTAATACTTATTTTTTTACATTATAACAGATTAAACAATAAGTTTGATGAAAATTAGATTTCAATACGATGAAACTCTTATTGTATTTTTGGGTAATAATAAATTTCAATTATGTCATTAGTTTTTGAAGAATTCCTAAATTTTAAAAATAAATTTTATTTTAATTAAATATTATTATTAAATATTATTTATTATGTATAGTTGATAGTATAATTTTATAAAGAGAAAAATAACTTTAATATGGGACAGAAAGTGGTTATTGTCAAAATAACTGAATTATTTAATAAAAACATATTTGGATTTAAAATATAAATTTTAATATTTAGGGATTTATTCAGATAAAATGAATATTATTTTTTGATTATCCACATCAATGTTATCTAATTTTGAATTTTTCATTATTTTTTAAGACTGGCGAATTTTTTGGTAAAAATTAAATACAGTATAAATATATAGTGTTTATTATAACATCATAATGATAGAAATGTTTTGTAATATGTTACATAAAATGTATCCATAGACATATAGATTTTTCTCCGTTAAAGTAATGTTTCTTTAATGTTGTTTAATTAATTTTATAAAACAATTATGAATCCTCCAAGAACTGTATTGTATTTTATGGTTTTAAAATCAATTTTTTGTAAATATGACTTAATTCCACATATTCAAGTGTATTATTTTAATTTTATTAATTATTTTCATTATTAAATAACAAAAACCAATCCTTTTTTTGTAGAAAACATGGTCAAAACCATGTGAGGTTTTGTGTTTTTGATTAATTTATAATATATAGTAAAAACCCTATGCTTGGGAAATAATAAACTCCCATGTCCTTTCTGGTATAAAACCACACAATCACAAATTTATCTTCACTAAAACAATTATATCAAATAATTACACATTAATTACCACTCTAGAGCCATCCCAAGGTGTCCTCATGTTCAATACAAGATTCTCCAATCTTTTGGAAACTCCCTCTCATTGCTAGGAATCCTCCCCTTCTCCTCTTTATTTGAGAACATTCTTTACGTTATGCCTCTAATTATACATTCCTAATGTTTGGATATGTTTTTTCATATCCCCGATACTAAAATTTTTATTTAAAAATGATGTGATATCCCTTTCTCTATCATTAAACCATTTTGTGAATCATTATGTACTACATTTATGTTTCCAATGTTTAATTTAAATATTTTAGGAAAAATGATTATGAAGTGAATTATCATACCCATTTCTACTCAATTTTATTCACATAAATGTATATATACTTATTTAATTTTTTAATTAAATTTATTTAAATAACAATAATTAATCATGGGATTAAATATGATAAAATATGTTCTAATGATATATTATCTATGTTGTGTACTTAGGAATGTATGAGATATGATTATGATGGGTGTGCCTAGATAGCACTCCAATATATTTGGTAATGTTTTATTCTCATGATATTCCATGTAAGGTTCACATTAGGTTTTCCTAACATCAATATGATATGATTTCATGGTAGATAACGTTGAATTATTCTTATAACTTCTTGTTTTAATTAGTTTTTTCATTCCCAGGTTTCATTTATGTTATCATGTTTTACCATGCCTCATTGTTCATGATTATTACTATCACCTCTTGTGTAATATTTTTTTTTAATTTGGATCACATATATTTCTTTACCCTATTCCATTCCATATTTATTCCATTACTAGACTTTATTTATCACCCCTTTTTTATCTATGTCCCTAGGATATCTCGTACAATTTTAGAAGAGTGGTCTGAATTTAAGAGGATTTTAATGAAGTTTTAATTAAATACATTTTATCCCAGTTATAGATGTTATATTATATAAATAATCTCCCAAAAAACTAGGCCTTTCAATATTTTGGGTTAAATTAAGCGTGTTTCTACATAATAAATCATGAACTATTATGTATTAAAGATATGAGTTTTCAACAAAAATACCCTAGTCATCGTCCACTTGGGTGAAAAACATACATCATTAATAATAAAATGGTTCCATTTTCCAAATTTATTCCATGATATCCTCATGTCACTAAGGTAATGATTCACCCGAAGTTTTCCACAAGGCTAACCCATCACCCAAGACTATCCCTAGGACAACCTATAACACATTGTAGTCCACTTAGGTGACCCATATCCCATGATTTCCCACATGGGCAGCCCATCTCCTATGGTTTTCCACTTGGGAAACCAATAACTGATGGATTTCAACTTATAAGAAAAAAAACAAGGCCTTCCCTATTGGTAAGCCATCACCCAAGGAACTTCAATAATGAAAATCAACCCATAATACATGTCATATGAGAAATGTCATCTTTTTATTCCATATTATGGAATAATGTCTAAAATAGTTTCAAGGATAGATTATCCTGTCACCCAAGTCACCTAGAAAGTCATCAAATTTGGAATTCCTTATCCAAAGTCCATGGATATGCATGATCAATTTGTCAGGAATTCCTAACTTCCCCTCCATTAACTATACATTCCCTTGATAAAAGGTCTCTCTTGTTTTCACCCTCCAACGGATAAGGACCTATAAGAATTTTCAATCATTAATTAACTTTATAAACATGTTCCCCATTATATGGATATTAGTTAGAGAATCCCAAATCCATGGGATGTATTCTGGATGAACCTAACTAGAATTTGATTGATCAACGAACTTGGGGAACACCTAAGTCTACTTCGTGAGTTCGATAGTCAAAGATAGGGTGAGATCTACGTCTACCCTCTAAAACATTTCTTAGTAGTAGGCCTCCTTTGTCTATCTCTATCACCCAATAAGAAAGTAGATATAGGTATGGGCTTACATCTTAGTTATCATACCCTAGATAATTCGCATTGAAGATGTTTTCACATAGAAGTATCAATGAGCTCGGAACACCCACTCATGATTAATGAATTCCTGAGAAAAATTATTAGCCTACATCTATGCTTAATCGTAGACTCTCTATACCTTAACCTAGGACACCTATTGGGTTATCCACCTAAGCACGGCTCGTGTGTTAACCCCCAAAACACACCTTTCATCATTGGGAAATATTCCTAGAGAAGCATATCTTTTGGTGACCCCTATATGTATAAGCCTTGGTCAAATCATATACATTAACACCTTTTAGGAAATATTCAATCTAGTTTCATGATGAGAAATATAAATTTCATTTCTTAGATTCACATTGTATAAATTCACGTTGAAGTCCTTCCCAACAAATGATAAACATAATGATATTTTCCTAGGCATGACTTTAAACTGTGTCACTTGAAGTATGTGGGAATTAATTCCTATTAACCATGATATATTGGATGCCTATCTAATGTGTAAACATTAAATCATCAACCTTTCAAATCTACCCTCATGATTCCATAATCCTCATGAATCATATTATTTGGTCTCTCACATGGCCACATTCCACATAAGTTTAGGCGTCCCCCCATCATACCACACTATTTGTGAAATTATATCATTGATTATAGATCCCTATTCTATAATGGAATTTTTATAACTTCAACCTTCAATCCACATTTCCTATGATACACAAATAATAATCATTGGTTGATTTTATTATTGAGGATGTATCTCAAATAGCATGTAATATATTCATTATCTAAGCAAAACACATACATTTAGGTCCATATTCCCATTGAAATAATCAATATCATTAGGCCACATTCCTGATTAAATAAATGCCCCACATAAGGGAATATATTCCCTTCGGGTAAACACCAAGTCCATCTTAATATAGCTATATCCCTTTTGAGGTTATCCAGAAAGCACCACTCATTAATAAGACTCATGTCTACCATTACTAGACCCATTTTTCCTAACAGTTCACTTTATATTACATTAAACTTCTAGGAATTATTCCTTTTCACATTGCCTTAAATGGTATGGTTTTTCTTATTAATTCGATCCAGACAATGCGGGTTTGGATTAATTTTATAGGGTTACATATGTTGACCAAATCATGGGTTCGATATCAATTCCATTCAAACATATTTCATTCTTGGATGGAAATAAACACCATAAAAATAGCATAACTAATCAATCAATTAATAATGGTACAGTTATGATACATACATATGTGTGTGTGTTGTAATTTTGATAGATAAAATCTAACACATATAGATGTTTGTATCAATAAAAACATACTGTATGCACAAATGTTCACATTTATGGATGTTAATGGATGATCGTCCATACATAGGGAACGGGTCCCATGTTGGGGTTCGTGAAGGATTAATGAACATGTCTTAAATTTAAATTAAATTATAATTGTAGGTAAAATTTACATCTAAATAGGTACGGATGAGCCCGACCTCCCATCCTCTTGACCAACGTGTACTCCAATGATTTTCTAGAAAAGTCTCAGTGGTAGCCTGCCTTTGGAAAGCATGCTTTTACTCACTCATAATTCCATAAAACATTCATATGGGATGTTTCCCAAACACGTCTAACATAATTTGTGAGTGATGGGTAGATAGGAAAAATAGGGGGAATGGTTCTTAGGTGGAACCACCAAGAGTGTTTGGGGTTGTCAGAGAAATATTAGATGTGAAAATAAGGAACGATAAAGTGACATGTTTACAAAAGGAGTTCCATAATGTATATAAGTATAGATGCTTAATTATGTTTAATTCATAATCAATAATGACTAATAATAATATTATTATTATTCTTAATCAAAATATAAAATAAAAATTTTAATAATGTTATTAATAGAAAATAATAATTAATAATTAGTTGTTATTATTAGATAATAAAAATTACATTATTTTTAATAATTTTTTATATTTTAGTTATGTTATTAGCATTGTTTATTATCATTTATGTTGAATATTAAAAATTATATTTATTTTTTAATTACAAAATCTTAATTATTGATAATATTATTAATTTTTCAAAATGGTTTTTATTTATTAATTTATATCAATAAGTGTTAATTATTAATTATTAGAATTATATATTAATATAGTTATTGAAATTTATTATTATTAAATAATTTAATTTTGTAAATAATAATAATGTAATTATTAATTAAAATTATTAATTATATTAAATTTATTAATTACATTAACTATTATAAACTATTTTTACTTAAATAATAGTAATAATTACATTTCTCTATGCGGAACTCTTAACAAAATAATAATAATATAAGTAAAATACCTTAATATTATTAATTATGCTAAATTACTTTATTAATAACTATTATTAAATATATTTATTACTATTTCATTGTTATTATTTATTTTTAGTTTTATTTATTAATTAGTTAATAAATATTGTTATTCATTATTTAAAAAAATTACAATTACTAATTTTAAATTAATAATAACATATTAATATTTACAATTATTATTAGAAATACTATTATTATTTTATTATTTCAAATAATTAATTGAATTATTATTAATTTTTTATGATAAATACTAATATTTTTTAATTAGTTGGATTATTTTTAATTTCTCAATACATAATTATCGTTTTTATTATTATTATTATAGTTTTCCAAAATGATAATGTAAGGAGATAGAAAAATTTAACAATATTGAAAAACAAGGAATCTATTCCCATAATGAAAATTATAGAAAAAAATCAATAAACACACTAATATAAAAAAAGGAGGCTCTTGTGGGAGTTTAAATCGTATTTTTAAAATATTTATATTTAGTTAATGAAGATATTAAATAGTGAAATAGTATATAATGTTTTGTTTTATAATAATAATACTATTTGAGATCTTATGTAGTTATAATGAATGAAAACACACAAATGCACCTACTAGGCTAACATAGCTCAAATCTCATCCCCCCTCAAGGATAATACCACAACCAAGATAACCAAAAATATGTAAAGGGTACTTCTCAACTCTTAGAGAGGGGGAGACCAATCTTAGTTCATACTATGCATTCCCCATCATAGAAATTTATTTGAATCAACATGTTCAGAAAATGAACATTGTCTGAGTTTAGCATGACATGAGTCCACACTAATTCTCCAAGGAAGCGATATGGTACTTATAAGGATCTATCCTTAAATATTACATAATCTTGATTTGATTCTAGAATTAGACATTGAGGATATTTTTAGATTTATATTTTTAGATAATTAGGCCATAAATATTATATTACATCTCCAAAATTACAAATTAGACACTTATAATCTATCCAATTATTTCACAATAATTAATCTCATTAAATAAAACTGTAATTATTTTCGTGATACAAAAATCCTCTTGAATTCTTCATTTCTCTTATTATTCCTTATACCCTGTGAAAAACATTTCAAAATCATGGGATGTGTATAAAATTTTCAGTAGGGTTATAAAATAAGGAATGAAAAAATTATCCCATCAATACATACAAATCAATGAAATCATACTTTTCAATCATAAACCATAATCTCTTTATCATACCTAATGAAATCATAAGATTTATTAATAACACATAAAAATAATAAATCAAAAAGTTGACTTATGGAATCCATAACATAATTACGTTATAGAATTCATAGATAGATATGGAGATACGTTCGGAACACCCATCACAGTATATTCCCTATAACTCATATGAGAAACATTAACGTTTACCTCTTTCATGTTACCCAATGCATTGGAGAGCAATATCGGGCTCACCTACCATAGGTTTATCACGGAAACACCTGTATACATAAATAATTCCCAAGAACCATATCATAATCATAACACATAAAACAACTATAAAAGAAAGATCACATTTCTACATTATAATCAAAATATATCATTTCTAGATATTGAAAAATATCAATGATTTCTAAAACCATTTCCAATACCATAATACATAAAAACTGTATATGTTATTTATTATCCTTTTAAAAACATTACAAATTATTAAGGAAGTCAAATATCAAATAATACTTGAGGCGGTAGAAAGGTTTTTGCCACCACCTACATTAAAAGAAACATTTCTTTTGTTTTTTAGCAAATTGCTTCATAGAAAAATGATTCCCTTTGAATGAAATTAAAAGTCAAATTGTTTTATACACTGTATAAAAGAACTTTGTGTATAAATGAAAATATTCCTTAATGAAATGAGATTAAGTCGAAGTCCCTTACATTGAGTATGACTTATCATGTATGTCCCTTGTTACTCCTAAATAATAAACTTAAGTTAATTTATACTTTGTTTACAACCCTTTTCAATTTATTATTTCTTTTATATCACTTATTACCACGTTTAAAAAATTAAAAGTTAATATCAGTCATTTTTCTGATATTGGGAACTTGAGTCGAAAATGAACTTGTTATAACTAAAAAATTTCAATGTGGTCAGAATTTCCATTATCTCCAGAATTGTATTCATGATTTAAATATCATATAAATCTTGTATATATATTTATTTATAATATTTCATAACATTTTGAGATAATAAATCAAATGCACCGTTCATGGAGACAATAAGTTTTACGTTCACATGAATGCTACTTTCATCTCTTTTTAATATTTAAAGGAATGAAATATAAAGGATACATAGTTATTTTAATGATAAATTATATATATTATATATGTTCATCAACTCCATCCGTTATACATTCCATGTATGTCTGGAACGAGTCATATAACTTTGAGGGGTGGTTGTCCGCACTTCTTCAAATGAAATTATCGTATTAACACATTATGGAAACCATAAAGGTATGATATAAATGAAAAATACAGAAAAAATAAAGACAATATAAATATAATATTTATAGCATCTAAATATAGTTCCATCATAATGGACACCATGAGAGGTGGTAGAAAATAATTGATCAATCATCGTTTCGTGAGCCAGTAGTTCACTATCCATAGAAACAGTATATTCTAAATCCATTAGATGGGGTTGTGTATAAGTTTAGTTAAAATAATTCTCATAAAAACATCCCAGTATATTGAAGATACTGTTTTTATAAAATAATGAAATAAATATAGTTTAGGGGATTGAAAAAGAAAAATAATTTAAAGAAGCTTGAGGGAAGACGTTACCTCAAATCGGGTAACACCTTTTGATTTAACCTATAAGGCTTTCTTGAATTGCCTTCATCCCACGTTAAGGATTCTATGAGGAATATAGCGATGTTGGGAGCTTATTTTGGAATATATTGGACGATCCAAGGGGCCTGAGAGGTGTGAGTAAGGTGTTAGAGATGATGCCCTTTTATGAGAGGGAGGAGGGGAACATTAGGAAAGATTGAAAGTATTATTATAAAATGGTTTTTGGTTTCAAATGGTCACAAAGTAATTTATTTTTAATATAATATGTTTTTGGGTCAAAAAACATTCAACCAATATGTTTTGGACAAGTCTCGGGCACCAATTCAACCTTATCTCTTAGCTTTAACCATTAGTTAACTAATTTCACTCTTTCCATGTCTTCTTGAATATTCATACTATATGGTTAATATATATACTATAAAATTTCAATCAAACCTGAAGAGATTCATTAATGAAATTTTCAACCTTATCTAAGTCATTTGGCCATATCTTAGTTTTTCATAACTATTATATCATTTAATAAATAGTATTTGTTTGAAAAACTCATATATGTCAATTTTCATACTATTCATATGATGAATTTTTAAAAATACATAAAAAAATATCCTTTTGAAAAAAAATAATTTATTCAAATATAATAACTAATAATCATACCTAAAATTCATGGATAGAATAATAAGTTTCAAAATAAATTTATATAAATATTGATAATCTCATTTATTTAAATCATTCTTTAATAAAGTAATCACTACGTATTCATTGTGTCATAAATATATTTATTTATATAATTTAATAAAATTAAAAATATAATACCATGAGGTAGGAATTATTTTTATATTTCTAATGAAAATTTATAGTCAAAAATATAAATTATATAACCCCATATGAAAATTGTTTTTCGAAAGGATACATGATTATGTTACATTTTTCATTACATTAAATAAATTATTATAAAATGGAATTCTAACATCCAAGTGGCTACATGGGGTTCTAAAATAGATCAATGGATTCCCATGGCCGTGAATATCTCTTCTAATAGGATTCAAGCACATTTTAGTTTAGTTTTATATTATTATAATATTATTTTTTACCCTTATTTACCAAATTTTACCTTTAGCCATGGTAAATAAAATAATTACTGAAGTTACTATTAATAATGCCTAAAAAATTCCCAAGTTCAAAACATAGAAATTTTAGAAATTAATTGAAAATTAATTCACACTTTCAATACCAAAAGCATGTTTTTATGTAGTAAAAACCACCAAAATATTGACATGTGTTTAGGTCCAATTAAAAAGTAAAATCACTTTCAATGACCAATATTGGATTATATAATAAAAACATAATCCAATTACACTATAAAACAAATTAAAAAGATTATCTAACATTAAAAATAAATTATATGAAATGATTGTTTTGATTTAATATGCTACATTTTTCACTATTCATTAAAAAAATGAACTTTATCTGAAAACTACCGAATATTTACAAAAAGTAAATTTGGATGTCCTAATTCTGAATAAGAAGTTTATTTTTTCAAATAGAACTTATACAAGTGGCTAAAACTAGATTTAAAAAGGGTTATTCCTCAAAACCTGGTAAAACAACCTTTTAAAATTATTACAGTATTTATGCTTAAAATTTGATTCATTCTCATTTTATGCCTATAAATTTTTTTGGATTAATGTAAATAAATTTAAAAATCATATTTATTCATAATATAGTTACTTATGCTCATTCCCTCCAATACAATAGCTAGGTGTTTACTACCATTAAAAAAGATAATATTATATTATTATTTTTTCAATATAACTCAGCATTTTGTGAAACATAAGATTTCAGAGAAACCAACTATTGCGTGTTTGGTACTCCATCAAACATAGAATCCCCATTAAATTAAAATTAATATTTAATTCACAAATATGAAAATGTCATATTCTTTATTCACCTAAGATGTTACAGTACTAACCAAGTGTACCACATGAATAACTCTCCAATGTAACTTTGTTATATATAAACACACACACTCACTCATAGAGAATAAAATAAAAATAAGTAAAATCTACAATTTAAAAAAACCCCACCCATATTAGAGAATCTCAATTGTCTGTTTTCAAACCACACCTTTAGAGTTGTTATAATTTTATCAAGATTGGAATGTGTGATTTGAATCCCTATATTTGTCTATAATATTCTAGGTAATATTATCAAGGAATTATATAAAGGTATTTTGGATGAATCCAATATAGTTCTATAGTATTCCACCCCAACTTGAATTTCTAGGAGCTCCAATAGAGACACCATGAATATTAACCATAATACAGTGTGGACATGGAGGAATCCATTTCACAGATGTTATAATAACAGGTTTCTTAATAACTATGGGGACCCCAAGTGTTATCACAATTATGAGGAAATTAATTTCATTATTCATGCTTCCATGTTGTTCCATATAAATTATTTTAACATCCGTGATGATGTTGGTGAGAACATATCGTACTTTTAGATTTATTCCCTTGAACTTTGTTTTGTTCTTGATGTTCTAGTTCATGTTAAAGTAGCATACAGCCACCAAATGGAGTAAATTAGAGACGTATGCAGTAATATTAAGACCAAAAATAGTAATATAAAAATTATGAATCTAATAAAAAACCAGTTCTTTTTTTTCAAAATACAATCCAGACATGCAATAAAAATTTATTTCATTAAATTAGAAATCAATGAATAAGTGTACATAGATCTCATTGCCCCTAAACATAGGGGGATGGATGAAATTATCTTTTGACCTATAGATCAATTATTTTCATCCAAATTAATTATATTATTTAAAACATTCTATAATAGTAGAATATGACTGGGTTAAATTAAGTTCCTTATGTAGTTTTTCAGATGTCATGGATTTTCCTCTAAGATTCCACATAAATATCTATAATACAACATTTTTGTGAGAATAAAAAACCAAGAAATATTCCATATATCAACATAAATATTAGAGAAATAGAAGTTTTTAACTTGTTACCCAATCTCCATTGGTAGATACATAGAGATATTATCCCAATTTTTGGGTGCCTCTAGGATAAATATAGAGATCAGATAGGAATTGATTCATCCCTTTCACCTTCAAAAAATAAATTTCATATTGTCTTGAGTGGAGTAATAAAATGCATCAGTCCACCTCCTTAAATATATTATTAAAACATGTCCATATAAAATATCCAAGGTAGAATTTATTCCCTTGATGTAGTCATTCGACTGGTGTAGTACATAAAAACGTAATAAAATAATTCTTGCAACTAATATGTTTCCAAAGGAAGCTAAAATTCAATGAATCATTGAATATTTTTTGGATTTTGATCCCTATACCACCCAATTCCACAGTTCTCAATCCTTTTACTATGATATAGTGAAGATATTTCACTAAAAAATAGACTTTAATAGGATAATTTTTCAAATAGACTTTTCATTCCTTTTACTAATACGACGAGGCCATTTATAGAGATAGAATGAATGAAAAAACATTAAACTGCTATAATAATTATCCAGGACAACCCCATCACCCTATGAATGACTATTCCCATTCCAACAAGTGAAATAAGAGTAGATCATGGCTAAAATCCCTTCCATGTAGATATGCATTACTTATCCACCAATGTGTGGAACCCCAAGGTAGAAAATTTGACGATTTTCATGCATAACATTAAGGAATTAGAAAATGTGATAAATAAAATAGAAAAATAATACAACATTATCATGTTCTTTTTTATAATTAATTCATGACCAAATTTTGTTTTTCATTATGAGTTACATTCCACTCAAATTTTCATTCGTTTATCATGAAGAAATGGTTATTTGGAATATTTCTACTCAATATTATCTATTAAAAGACCCCTCATTCAACCATTTAAATCCAAACCTAAATTTCAATTTTCCATCTATAATCTAAAAAAATTACCTTTTATTTAACATTTTATCATAATTTATATTCTTTGGTCACATTATTTTGTCATAAATCCTTCATTATAAATAATGTTGCTAAGCAAATATTCAACTTTTCAACATAATTAAAATATTCTTCTTAATCATTTTAATTTATCTTGCTTCTCTATATCTTCTTAAATCATTACTACCACATTAATAAATTTAAATCAACTTATTATAATTTTTGAATATTGTTCAAAAAATAAAATATTGATGTGTTTATAATCTTTCATTATTTTCATGTAATTTACGGTTAGGTATGTGAAACCACCAATATGAATGATATTTTTATATTTTCTAAATTTTGATCATGAAAAATAACGAAATAAAAAATAATGGACATTTAACATATCTAATATAAATTTAAGTTATTTTTATGGTTATATAATGGTAACACTCAATAAAATTATTTTTATAATATAAGTCATTTATTTTAATAAAATTAATTTAAATTGATGTGTTATAGATTTATTCACTTTTAAAATGCTCATAACTATTATAAAATGAACATGGATATTTAGATTTCATTATAAAAATAGGATTCTAGTCCATTTAATATTATGAATGTGATAACATTATAAACAAAGAATGATTATTATAACATCCATATTAAAATAAAGATGGAACAATAGAATTTACTGACATAAAATGGTTAGGATAAAATATGCCTAACTGAAAAATATGTAATCAAATGAATTTAAAATAAAAAACAATAATAAATATTAATATGGTTTGGGGAATTATTTTTAATAATTATTTGTTTATATATAAGGGTATATGGAATGTTTATGTGGGTCGGATGTTAATGTATGGGGATATCTATTATAATCTTTAAAATTATGATTGATATTCCTTCTTCATTGTATAACTTCTTTAAACGTTATAAATTATTTTCATTGGATATATTTTATTTTATTTTAATACACTTTTATGTGATCAATATCTCTCTTTATATACAATCGTTGATGGAAAATTATGTTATAATAAAACATCTACATCTGGTTTGTTAAAATTATTTAACTTCTTAGATATATGGTGTAATACAATATGGGTTATTGAATTTGATTAATTCATGGGAAAAATTCTCGATACAGAAGATAAATTAGTAGAATAAAAAGTAAAAGGAAGAAATTCATATTTAGAAGAGAATTCGATGATCAATTAGGGTCCAAAAGAAACATTCCCTTAAAAAACTAATTATAATGATACCTTAAAGGCTAATAACTCCATACATAATTCTATCATGAATTAATTAAATAACATAAATAAAAAACCATATAAATTATTGAAAACACTAAAATCTTTACTTACAAAATATTGATCAATGAAGGTGTATATTGATATCTAAATGGTAAATAAATATTTCAAACACCTAGTCCCCTTAAATATAAATCAGAAACCTGACTTTTTAATATTGTTTTTACATGACCATGCCTTTAAGGAACACATTTCCTCAAGTATACCATCTAGCACCAACCATGTAATTTAAATATTCCTATAATGATTTTTGTGATAAGTAGCCTACCAATTTATACATTATAGGATTCCATTAAGAATGTGCTTTGAAATTTATATGATTCTTTTAGGGGTAATTTAATTTCACCTTTGGGATTTAGTAAATGTGATAATGGGCCCATTATTTCATCCATTTCATTAATGTTAGTTCTCCCCTGGAAAATTTATATTTTGATCTTATAAATTATTCTCCATCATCCTTATTCTTTTACTTATCATTATTCTTAAAATTCTTAGTGATGATTCTAATAAATTTTCGGTAATTTTATCATTAATCTATTCTACAACATAATACCCTCCATTATTATTGTTTTTAATAACATGTGATTTATCCTTACTTCAATTTATAAAAATATTCCTCCTTGAATTTTAAATTTAAAATGGATTAAGATAAATGATATTACATGTTTTAGTAACATTTCCATGAGTTCAGGGAAGATAAATATCTTATAAATTATCAATAATGCTCTCCAATACTAGGAATGTACAATCTCTACAGGGATAAAAATTATATTTTCCTTTTGTAATAAATTTATCATTCCACAAAATAAGTCAAAATAAATATTTGGGATTGATTAAAATATTATTTCAACCACTTTTTTCTTATTTCATATATTTTTTACTTACCATTTTGATATTTTCTTTATCATTGACATTAAAACTCCCTAAAATATTACATTTCTTCACCTTCAAGATCAAAAAGATGAATTATTGGTAGAAAAAAAATATTATGGATAAATTTGAGTAAATCCATATATAATATTAAATGAAAATAAGTGATTTTAATAATGAATAATTAAATTATACATAAAAATCATGTTTGGAAAAACAATTTTATCAGTTTTTTATATTTTTTAGATTATTCTTCACAAATGGGTTAAAAGATTACTATTAACCATTTAGGTTGTCCATCCATTTTAAGGTTCATTATTGTATAGAATAAAAGATAATTCTGTATTTTTTTCCCACAGGTACTCAATGTGATGATATGGAATCTCAAATAATAATAAATTGTAATTTCTTATTTCAATCCATGAAATACTGGTATTTATTTGGAAGTTTTTTAAAATTTAAACAAAATAATTGGTTTTAGAACATATTAAAAAAAATACCATTTTATTAAATCTATCAACAAGGATAAATATGACATATTTTATTGATAGAGATCAAATAAATTATTGAAAAAACTCTATAGAAATATCATTCCACTAATGGGATGGAATGGGTAAGGATTAATACAATTAATTTGGGTGTACATGAATATTTCCATGCTTTCATTTTAAAAAATTTAAACAAAAAGATAGAATTTCATTTTACAGAATTCCCCAATAAACAGTTTCTTAGAATGTTGGAAATGTATTTTCAACAATAAAATGGCCGATCAAACTACCCTTCTATGTTTATTTTATAAGAAATTATCAAATAAAACAATTTGGATTTCTTAAATAATATATTTTGAAAATGAACCTATATTTTAAAAAAAATCATGCAATTATTTTCACAAGTATTTTAAATTTCATAAAAATAACAATCGTTTTCATACATTCAAATTTATATCAGAAGTCCAATTAATCTGGCGAAAATAGAAGTATGAAGTGAATACCTTTAGGAAAGATATTTCTTGGAAAAATTTTATTTAACATTCTTATATGTAGAAAAATTGAGGAAGGTCTCAATGAGTTTTATCCAACATAAAAGTATCTTGTGAAAAAATACTTGGGACATCAAACATTTAAGGATTTCATACTCAGAAAGAATATTAATTCTTGAGGTCATAAGTAATGTGTCCAGGTATCCAAGATTCAATTCAATGAAAAAAAAATTATCATATGTAAAATTAATCAATAGTATCTCATTAAATTTATGAATCAATTAAACAATTTGGAATTACTATTTATTCAAAACATCACCAATACCAACTCTGAATATATCACATTCAATTTAAAACCCCATTATAATTCAAGTAGACTCAAAATTTAAGCATTGACTAATTTATCGTTAAGTGTGTTAATAGTTATTTCTTGTTTTTCACCCTCTTTAAATATTACTTTTTTCAAAACAAGTTCATTAAGAGTAATATTGGTGGATAAAAAACCTTTAGCAAATCTCCTATAAAAACAATTCATTCCATAATAACTATGAACTCCAGTTTCATTTTTTGATGTAGGACACTCTTAAATAGATTTAACCAGTTTTTTTCTATGTGCATGAAACCCTTTAGACCCTATAATAAATAAAATAAGTAAAATAAAATCCATTTAAAAGAATTTTTTTTTATTTTCATAATTTTTTCATAAAACATTCTCACACTAAACACTACTACTCTATATATTTATTTATTCTTTTTATATACACCAATAGGTCATAAAAATAGAAAAAATGAATTTTCTAATCAATAAATAATTGAAATAAATCATTAATCTCGAGATTAAAATTATTTCATCATTTAAAAAAAATAGATTTACTAACCACTCATATTGAATAAGCTTAGTTTTGAATGTAAAATTTCATTTATATCAATATGTCATTAGAATTTGGTGGTAAAAAATTCTAAGAATGATTTTTAAAAGTAATGTAAGAACACGTAACTAACCATGAATTTAATTAATTTGAGGGATGGGATAGAAATAAAAAAACTCTTATTTTGTTTATAGATTAAAAATCGACACATATTCTCTAAAAGAAAGTGAATCACTAGTACAACACATTGACTAGTAATTTCCCATATGAATCCTTTTCTTATAGGTAAGTAATATTTGTAATTGACCAATCTAGTTTCCTTCCATTATCTCTATATATTTTCCTCTTGGAATTGTAGATCTAGGTATAAATTCAATTCAATGCTTAATTCATCACAAATGTGGAAATTTATCTAATGTTATAATAGTAAAATAATCACTATACTCCTGTAGAAAACAAACAACATTGGATGGAACATAATAAAATGGTTCAGTAGTTTCTTTGTAATAATCCTTATTAATGAGTAATAATATCTTATCTATAATCAAATTTCCCTTCACCGTGATTTCTCTTGAAAAAAATCAATTTCCATTAACTATTTGTTTTCTTTTGCAAATATTATAATCCCTCACACTATTTTATTTATTTTTAAAAATAATATTTTTTCTCAAATCACCACACTATTTATTATCATTCTCATATCTTTACCACATTCATTTTCACTAAGATAATTTATTTTTTTCATTCAATTCGAATTCATAATGGGTTTTTATATTATTAAATAAGCCTTAGTTGTGTCAATGAAATTTTTCTTCCACTAAAAATAGAAGGGAAATGTTTATAATATCCATCATTCCTAACTGACATATCAAATTACAATACCCTTCCAAGTAGAAAAAGTCTAGCCTAATTTGGAGAAACATCCCAAAGAACCTCATCATTATATTTTTTAATGTATTAAAGAAGATATTTTATTATTTTCTATTATTTTTTTCCACTATCATTCTCTCATCGCAACCTATATGGTATGAGATAGTTAAAAGTATGAAAACTCAATTTCTCCACAAACAAGGTACTAGCCATATTAATTCAACTTGATCTATAAATTATCATGATATATACCTTCTAATTTGTATAGAATATTGTATATTAGAGATTCTTATGCTACTACCAATAATTATAATCAATTAGTTTAATTTTATTTCATTTTCCTATCATTAATACATCACCAAATATAGATTATTCAACTTACACATCTAAAAATACCTCCAAAAAACACTACAAAACAGGCATTTAACAGTGCAAAAATTGGTCATTGTCAACTCAAAACATGTTCTGACTACCGAAGTGTGACTAATAGCCCTATGATTTTGTTGGACCATTATGTTCACCAATGAAGGTACCCCTTTATCAGTGCTACTCAATGTACTAATAAATGTGGTACTTTATCAGTGCTAAAAAATATTGATGTTGGTTTCCTTTATCGGTGCCTCTAAAAGACCTAATGAAGATTAATTCTATATTGTGCTATTAATAAGACACTGTAGTAATAAAAATAGTAGAAAAATTATTTCTAAAATAAGTTTCAATATATAATTTAAATTAAAAAACGTTTACAATAAAATTAAATAAGAAGAGTATTTTTGTTATTTCAAAAAAAATTACAGTTACATGAGTAAGTAAAAATTGTCATAGATATTCAAAAACATCAATGTTCCTTTTTATTTAGCCCCTGAACCCCAATCATGATATTGTAAACCAAACCAAACCATCTTGAGAAAAATAATTCACTTGTATATGGAAAAAATACTTATGTTAGTAATAATATAATGAAATAAATTAAACTCAAAGTGTCAGTTTTAATCTAAAAACCTTTACTTTGACTCATACTAGGAACACCATGTATCAGATTGAGTTATACATAATTCTTGCAAGTCACGCCATTTCGTGTTCACATATATGCATTTTTCATATGGAAATTAGCTAAATATGTATAATTTAAAACATATATGTAAATTAATTAAGTAATAGAAGAAATAATTATATATAAAAGAATATATGCTCGTTTTCTCGGTTTTGGTGATGTGATATGTGTTTTAGAATAAAATGGAACTTCTTTATTGAAAACACAGACATTGAGTCATACTAAGTAAATCATGTGTCAGACAATACTATAGAAAACATTTTTAACATCGCCATTTTTTACGTCAGTTATATATAATCGACATGAAAATATGTGATACGTGGTTTTTTACGTCAGTTATTTTATAATCGACGTAAAAAATTCTAAGAGTAAATGTTTTACATCGGTTATTTTAATAACCGACATAAAAAATCCCATGCATTGGTTTTTCAAATATGTTATATATTAACCGACATAAAAAACAAAAGTGCAGCATTTTTTACATCGGTTATTTGATAATCGACGTAAATAATTACGTATCTACAAATTTTTTACGTCAGTTATAAAATAACCGACGTAAAAAAGGTAGCATCAGAGGCTTTTTTAAAGTCATTTATTTGATATCCGACATAACAACCCAACCTTTAGAGTTTTTAACATCAGTTATATTATAACCGACGTAAAAAAACCAACAGCCGGCAGTTTTTACGTCAGTTATAGAATAACTGGTGTAAAAACCAACACGTGGCTTTTTTTACGTCGGTTATAGAATAACCGACCTAAAAAAATTGGTATCTGATAAATTTATATTGTCCGTTATTATAATAACTGATTTTATAAATGTAATAAAAATATTTTATAACATCAGTTATTAAATAACTAATGTTATAAAACATTTAAAAAAATTATCACGCCATGTGGATTGTCATTACAGATTTTTCGATCGACAAACCTGTGATGCATCTCTCTCGAGCAGCAAACCTATAATCGACTCATCGATCTCGTTTCGTTAAACTCGTTTTGCCATAATCATTTATCATCTTTACTCTCCTCGGATCTATCATCTCCACTCGCAATAGTCAGGTAAGCCTCCCACGACATTATTTTGTTCGTTTATTTTTCTGGATAGTCTATATTTATGTTTGGTAATTCTTTTGTTTAAACTAGATAATATTCTTTGATTTCAAACCCTATTACCTTGTTTTTCCATCATCATCTAATTTATTATCACCATATCTATTAGATCAACTTGGAATATTCAAGTAATCCTCACCTACTTCTATTTCGTTTGTTTTTGTTTCACATATGCACTAAATTGATGGTAAATTTTGTTTTCATTGACAACTAATGATCTCATTCGCATATATAACTGTAATTTATTTATAAACCATTGTGATACATTCAATCTGTGTACCAGTGTGATTTATTTTATAAGTATATTTGGTTTTTCATGGTGGAATGTTTGTTTTGGATCCTTGGTTATTTCTATTTTGGGTATCACTTTTTGTTGTTCCATAATCTATTTATGTCGCTTATTTTCTTGGACTATTATAAGTCGTAGTATGCTATTAAAACGCGATTGATTGAACAATATATAATTTTAGACTAGAAGGAGATACAGTTCATGGTTCTCATTTTGAATAATGGCATGATACCAAAACTAGTAGCTTGAGGTTAAAATCATATGGTTCTGGGGGGGATGTTTAGAGGGTTGGGGGCTGTCCAGGGGGTTGGGGGCTGTCTAGGGGGTTAGGGCATGTCAAGAGGGTTTGGGGCTATCCTAGGTGCCCATGGAGGTGGGGGGGAGTCCAGGTGTGTGTGTGGGGGGGGGGGGTCCAAGGGGGTGGGGTGTCGAAGGGGGTGGGGGCTAATCAAGGGGGTGGGTGGGGGTTGTTCAAGGGGGTGGGGGAATGTCCATAGTGTTTGGGAGGTTGTCCGGGGTGGGGGGCTATCCAGAGGGTTGGGGGTGCCCAGGGGTGTCCAAGGGGGTAGGGGGTGGTGACCAGGAGGGGAGAGGGTGATGTCTAGAGGAGTGGGGGCTGTCCAGGGGTGGGGGCTATCCAGAGGGGTGGGGGCTGTCCAAGGGGGTTGTGGTGTCCATTGGGTGTCAAAGGGGGTGGGGGTGGTGTTCAGAGGGTTCGGGGGCTGTCCAGAGGGTTGGGGGTGTCCAGGGTGTCCATGAAGGTGGGGGAAGTCTAGGGTTGTTGGGGTGTCCAATGGGGTGGGGTGTGTCTAAGGGGGTGGGGGCTATCCAAGGGGGTGGGGGCATGTCCAGAGGGTTTGGGGGTTGTCTGAGGGGGGATATTGAGAGGGTTGGGTGTCCAAGGGGGTGTCCAAGGGGGTGGGTGGTGGGTGGGGGTTGTCCAAGGGTGTGCTGGTGTCCAGGGGGTGCCCAAGGGGATGGGGTGGTTTCCAGGGGTGAGGGGGATGTCCAAGGGGTTGGTGGTGTCCAGGGGTGTCCAAGGGGGTGGGGTGGGGTCTAGAGGGTGGGGGGTAGTCCAAGGGGGTAGTGGTGTCCAGGGGGTGTCCAAGGGGGTGGGGATAAGTGTCAGTTGGGATTGAGTACGACATCGTGGTTTGTGAGATTATGACATGATGATTGTATTGTTTCATGGATATTAGTGTTTCAAAATGATTCTATAAGGTTATATATATTTTGACCAGTCTTCGACAATGAGAAAATTATGGGTTATGGGGGAGACCATGTTGTGGTTTTTAAATATGCGTAGTTATCCTGATCCCATTGTGCCATGATTATTGGCTTTACATTTTGATTTTCTCCATCCAAGTTTTTAATTTAAATTGGATTTGATTCTCAGGTTTACTCCATTGTCTCCAATTTCCTATCAACCATTGGAGGCCCCATGGTTTTCTTTGATTCCATAAAATTTAAAACTATTATATCTAACTATATTTTTATTTTAAAATCATATTCATGCATATTTTTTTAAATACTCATAGATTTATTTTATATTTCAAAAAGAATTTACAGTCAAATTATGATTTTTTTCATATAGACATATATTTGTATTATCTAAAAAAGATGTATGATTTTGATATTTGTTATAGGTAATAATGATTCGAAGTTGGATTATGGCACATCGAATGATCAATGAATATGAGGAAGGTGTTGATGCCTTTCTGGAATTTTCTAAACGAAATGTTCCAAGTAGTGACATTTTATCTGTCCTTGCCTAAAATGTTTGAATATGTATAATTTGAAAAGAAGAGAGATAAAATATCATCTGATTTTTCATTGTTTTAATCTGTTTTATAGCCCTTGGATTTGGCATGGTAAAACTGGATGGAATGTCACTAATGACGATGATTCGCAAGATGTTAACTATGATGGAATGAAAGAAATGATTTGCAATATTGCAGCAGAACAAATTGAGAGAGAACCGACAGTTTCACGTCTATATGGTGATGCTAAAAAACCAATATATCCTGGTTGTACAAATATTATGGTATTTTCGGTGGTGTTAAGATTGATTAACCTAAAGGAGGAACATGGATGGAGTGACCGAAGTTTTACAGTGCTGTTATAATTGATGAAATACATTCTTCCAAAAGATAATGATCTTCCAGAATCACATTATAAAGCCAAGAAAATATTATGCTAGATGGGATTGGGATACAAGAAAATAAAGGCATGTCCGAATGACTGTATGATATATAGGAAGGAATTTGAATTTCTGTCATAGTGTCATAAATGCGGGACATCATGGTATAAGGTGAAAGAAAAATCACATGCGGATGTAGAGAGTACAAATATCCCTTCAAAGGTATTTTGGTATCTTCCTATAATTCATCACTTCAAACGTTTATTTCTAATTCACATGATGAAAAAAAGGTTATGATGGAATGTTGATGAGTGGTGATGTGATGGAAGAATACGTAATCTATCTGATTGTCTACAATGGAAGAAAATTGATGAGCAATATTCTGTATTTGGAAATAAAATTAGAAATCTCATACTTGGGTTGTGCACAGATGGAATGAATCCATACCAAACCCTCAGCAGCACAAATAGTTCATGGCCTATTTTATTGGTAATTTACAACCTCTCTCCTGATGTTTGTGTGAAGCGCAAATATGTCAAGTTGAGTATAATGATATCTTGTCTGAATCAACCCGGCAATGATATTGATGTTTACTTGTCCCCATTGATTGATGATTTGAAACTTTTATGGGTGGATGGTATTAGGGTATATGATTCTTATAAAATGGAATATTTTCAACTACATGCAGTTCTTTTGTTCACTATAAATGACTTCCTAGCATATGAAAATTTTTCTGGATATAGTGTTAAAGGGCATAGAGTATATCCAATTTGTGAACAATAGACGTCATATTGCCAATTTCATCATGGGAGGAAAATATCGTACATGGGTCATCGAATGTTTTTTCCTATGGATCACCCTTATAGAAGACTAAAAAAGGCATTCAATGGCTCAGAAAATTTGATATTGATCCAAAACCATTATCCCCTGATCTATATTTTGAGAGGGTGAAAATACTTGATGTGACACTGGGAAAGACACAGAAATCTGGTAATGATAGTCATATTTGGAAGAAAATGTCAATATTTTTTGAGGTACCATATTGGAGATATCATGAAGTTAAACATAATATTGATGTCATTCACGTAGAGAAGAATATCTATGATTGTTTGATTAAAACATTTTTAGATATTAAACGAAAGACAAAAGATGGGTTAAATGCAAGATTAGACTTACTATCAATAGGAATACAATTGGAGTTAGCTCCCACTCCTAAAGGAAGATGAACATTTCTTCCCTCGACTTGCCACACATTATCGAAGAGGGAGAAAATTAACTTTTTTCAATGTCTTTATGATGTCATAGTGCCACAAGTTTATTCTTCAAATGTAAAAATTTTTGTCTCATTGAAGGAGTTGAAGTTGATAGGTATGGAATCTCATCATTGTCACATCAGGATGCAACAACTTCTACCAGTTGCATTGCGTGGAATATTTCCCATCCGTGTCAGAAAGGCTATAATAAGTTGTGTTATTTTTTCAATTAAATTTGTAATAAGTGGATTGATGTGAATGCTTTGATCATTTTGGAAAAGGATGCAATTTTTATACATTGTCAATTGGAAATGTATTTTCCTTCAACTATTTTTGATATAATGGTGCATTTAATGATTCATCTAGTTCGAGAAATAATGCTTTTTGGAACTGTATATCTTCGTTGGATGTATCCTTTTGAATGGTATATGAAAATATTGAAGGGGTATGTTAAAAGTCCATATCGATCTAAAGCCTCCATTATTGAAAAGTATATTTCTGAGGAGGTTTCATAGTTTTGTATGAGCTACTTGGCTACGACGCAACACATAGGTTTGCCTCCAACTCGCCATGAACGAGTTAATAAGGAGGGAAAGGGGATTCATGGCTTGGAAGTAAAATCATTGTCATTTGAACAGATGAAGAAGATAGAATCATAAATCTTGAATAACATAGCTGCTGCTCAACCGTATATCACATTACATATTAATGAGTTGAAACAATGTCATCCAAAGAAGAAAAGAATGTGGAATTTTAATGAGAACAAAAAAAAATTCATGGTTTAAAAAGACCTTGCATTGTAGATCAGATGTATCAGAGACATTAAAATGGATAGTGGGTGGTCCATGTTTAAATGTGATGACATGGTCCGGTTATGACATTATTGGCTACACATTTCATACAAAAGATCAAGACAATAGAAGTGCAGTTCAGAATAGTAGTGTATTGGTGTTTGCAGAAGCAATGATTTTTTCGAGTGCTAAGGACAAAAACACAATTTCTGCATCAAGTGCATTGTATGGAGTGATTGCAGGCATATGGGAGGTTGATTACGTTAAAATTAAAGTTCCTGTTATTAACTGTAAATGCTTTATCAGTAAAAACAGTATCAGACATGATGAATTTGGAATGACACTTGTGAATCTGGATTGATTGGAAGACACAGATAATTCTTTTATAATGGAAACACATTCAAAACAAATTTTCTATGTAGTAGATCAATCAGATATGCAGTGGGATGTTTTTTTACAAGGGAAAAAACAATATGTTGGTGAGTATGAACTTGATGAAGATGCAGATTTATGTGAGATCCCTACTTCTAGGGAAAGATTAACAGAACATAATGATGAGCATGTTGAAGACATGGTTTGTGCCATAAGGAACAATCACGGTGAAGTGATTTGGGAAAAAAATCCATTTGTACATTCCTAAAATTACAGGAAACATTTTATTATTTCTTGTTTAGATTTATTTTTTTTATAAAATGTTATATATTGTATCTTTTTCATTTATTAAAACATGTATTAAAACAAAAAAAATATAAGTTTTTTTTGTTTGTTTTATGTTTTTTTTAGTTTAGTTTATCATGTTTACCATTACATAAATTATATATCTATTATTTTTTTCAATGAAAATTACATTACCATGTTTACCAGGTTTACCAGGTTTTCAATGTTTACCATGTTTACCATCTTGACCATCTTTACCATATTTAAATTTTCTTAACATGCTTACTATATTAACAATGTTTACTATTACGTAACTTAGTATAATTTTCTATATTCTGATTATAGTAGTATTAAAATATTTGAATTTGTATATTTGTGAACTAATGTTTTTTTTTGATTTGATGGATAATGATAGATCAATAAGTTGATCATGCACATGATTCTAGAGATGAGAATATTGGTCATACCTCTGTGAGGAACATTCACATGCTCATCATGATGTTCCCCAATCTTCTTCATGTGCTCTTATTATGGCAAAGAGTTCAAGAGTTGTTAAAAATGGGTGAACACGTTTACCAAAATTATGACTTGCATGTACGAAGGATCAGAGGATACTCGTTGAGTTTGATGATGATGATATACCTATAGGTCCAAATGAAAAAGATTTTAAGAGTTTTGTATCAACTCAGGCTAAGATAAAAGTAAGAATTTTGCAAAATGACTGGAGAATTGTGGATAAAGTGATAATCTCTCAGTTGTGGAAGACGATTTTGGTAAGATCTTTTGCTATTGTTTAACTATTCATTTAATGTTTCTAGTATATATAATATGGTTAACCTCTTCTTTATCAGATGACATTTTATATTCCTGACACTGAAGGAGTCAGGATGAAATGCATATCGATGGCTGTCAGGAGATGGATGGATTTCAAATCAACCGTCTCATATGATTCCATTTTTGGTCATAGGAGTCATGAAAATCCATGTCGTATATATCCTTTTATAGGTGAAGACACATGGAGACAGTTTGTTGAAAGTAGAATAAAAGGGTCATTTATTGTAAGGGTAATGTAAACTTTTATACGCATTCTTATATAAATGATCTTATTAATTATTTGTTAATGATTTCTTATTATTAATTTACAGCAAACAAGGAAATCTCATCATGAGATCCAATCTAAAATTGTATACCCTTTTAGTTTATCTTAGGGAGGGTATGCATTTTTAGAAGAACAAATGATGGCAGAAAATTTTCAAAAAGTAAGAGCTATGTCTTCAATCTCTAGAGTGGTTTCCCCTTCATCCCCTCCATCTAGACATGAAAAATGGAAGTGATCTCAGGTGGGAAAAATGGAAATATATTTTGGAAGAATCGAGAATCATATCTAAGAGGATTGATAGATATAAATTTTATTTTTTTAAGTTATCTATTTTCTTCATATAATTTCAATCATTACAGAAATGTTCAATTAATTAATACAGGACTCTCTTGAGGAGCAGAGCTCACATGGAGAATTTACAACAGCTGGGAGGAACGATATTTAATCCGTAGCACTAGGAACGCCTGAACATCTTGGTCGTGTATGAGGATATCCGGCAGGTGTATTGGTAAGAAAAGTGTTTCCACAGTCTTTAACTTCTAACGTTGAGGGTTTTTATTAAAAAAAAATAGAATCCATGGAGGCTGAAGTTTATAATATTAATGTGATGATGGAGGAAAATATTAGAGCGTAGGTAGAGTCTATGTTTGCAGACATGAAAAAAAATTTCAGACTGCAGCTCCCACTCCTCCACCTCCCTCTATAGACCCCATTATTTATCCTCCACCTCCGCCAGTAGCTCCCACTCCCCCACCTCAGCCTGTGGAACCCATTTTTTATCCTACTCCTCCGCCGCAGCTTCCTACCTATTTCGAGTTGTATGTTGATGATCCTTAAATTCATATAGTTGCATATGGGTTGGTATATTGTTTAGGAGATACAGTTTATCATCAATAATTAGAGGTAGAGAATCAGAGGGTCACTGTATGGGATATTGTAGATAGATCAGCTCAAGTACCATTACCTGCAGATGATGTGACGACAATTGGACATAGTATCGACCATTTTTTAATTTGCCCATCAATACTTCTTTGAATCATTACCATAGAGGTATGAATGTTATATCTTTTATTTTATTTTTTATTAATGTTGTTTTATCATTTGAAAACTAATATATTTTTCTATTCTTTTTTATAAGAACACTTCAAAGGTAAAGAAATACTGTATAGACAACAAAAAAGAAAAATGGCTTTGACATCAGATATAGATTCTAGTAGCCTTGACATATTTTCAAGATATTCAAATTTGTTGGCGGGTCATTAAGAGTTTCCTATGGAAGCTCATTATTGTGGACGTGCAATAAATGTGGGGATTATGAAAATTGATATCATGGAGCTTGTTAGTGGGGATAAGTTGGGCATCAACCTGGTGCAAATTTTTTCCATGTAAGTGTTAACACCTTTTCCCTGCATTATATTTATTAAAAATGGATACTTATGTCTGTTTTGTTTTAGGAATATTTTTAACATTGGTGTGAAGAATGAGCGGACAGATGTATGTGGATTCATGGACCTGCAATTTATTTCCCCTGAAGCATGTGAATTGGATGAGGAACAAAGAATGCTTTATATTGCTGATAGACTTGAACAGAATAACTTCACACAATGTTGGATGATTCCTTTTTGTGAGAGGTATGAAACACATCTCTATCAAAGAGTTCATTATCTTTTAACATAAAAAACCACTAACCATAAATTTTCTTTTCTCAGTGATCATTGGATGTTAGGGGTTTTTTTCCCAAGGGAGAAAACACTTTATTGGATATTCTCTATCCATAATGATGTGTGGGAAAGTTTTAAGAAAATATTAGAAATGTATGTTTCAATTTCTCTATAGTTTTATATATTATAATGAATTTTTAATTTACCACATTCGTATTATTTTCTAACAGGGGATGGGTCTACTTTTGAAAAAACACAATGAAAAGGAGTTCAAAGATCAAATATGTAAATATGAAGGTAAATATTCATTTATAATTTGTACTTTTTGATTTATTACATAAAAATAATATATTGAATTTACACTCATTCAAACAGAATTGTCATGAACAACATGACAACATCGAATGCAGATATTATATGTTAAGATTTATGTATAAAATAATAACAACTGGGATAGTTGGGAAATTTGACCTGGTAAGATTTCCTTTTAAACATTTCTATAATATTTCAATTTGATTTATTTATTATACACGTTAACTACTATCCTTTTAATTTGTAGCTATTTGTTGACTCACAACCCTATACTACTCAAGATATCACACACTTACAAGTGGAATGGTCGAATTATTTTACAGGTTTGATTGAATTTTAGTTTTTTGTTGTGGAAAATGTAATTTTGAAAATTGTCATTGTAATTGTGTATTTGGTTGTCGTTTAGGTTGGATTTAGTTTTTTTTTTGAAGTTTATAGTGTATGTTTTGAATGTTATATATGTGAATGTTTAATTTTTCTCTACTTTTTATTACGGTCTACTTATGGTGGTTTTTTTGGTATGGATTTTGGTCTGGGGGGAGGGGTTCCAAGGGTGTGGTGGGGTGTTCAGTGGTGTGGGGGTCTAGGGGTGTGGGAGGGTTGTCTAGTGGGGGGGTTCTGGGGTGTCCCTGAGAGTGGGGGCAGTCCAGGGGGGGTGGAAGCGTTTCCAGGAGGGTAGAGGGGTTGTACAAGGGAGTGGGAGGCTGTCCAGGGGGTGTCCATGGGTGTGGGGGTGTCCTATTGGGTGAGGGGGGTTTCTAGGGGTGTGGGAGGTCTGTCCACTGGGGTGGGGATAAGGGGGTTGTTCAGTGGGGTGGGGGGGTCCATGGTGTCCATGGGGATGGGGGGGTCCAGGGTGGTGGGAGAGGAGGCATCGCCATCCCTCAGGGGGGGATGAACGCTGCTAGAAGGTACTCATCGCTCCCATAAGTGAAACATTTTGAGAGATCAAGCTTCGTATGTGGGAGTGATGAGTACCTTCCAATGGCGTTCCCCTGAGGGGGTTTCTAGGATGGTGTCTAAGAGGGTGGGGGTGTCCAGTGGGTGTCTAGGAGGGTGGGGGCAGTATCAGGGGTGGGGGAAGTCTAGGGGTGTGGGGGGGGTCCAGGAGGGTGTGGGGCAGTCCCGGTGGTGGGGGCAGTCTAGGGGTGTGGGGGGTGTCTTGGAGGGTGGGGGTCGTCCAGGGGTGTGGGGGCTGTCCAGGGGGTGGGGGTAGTCTAGGGGGTGGAGGGTTGTCCAGGGATGTTGGGGGCTCTCCAGGGGTGGGGGTAGTCTGGGGGTGTGGGGGTTTCCAGGGGTGTGGTGGGGGCTATCCAGTGGGGTGAGGGGCATATGGTATGTTTTTGGTAACTTTTTGGTCTGTTTCAGGGGTGTAGGAGGGCTATCTAGGGGTGTGTGAGTCTTGTCCAGGGGGTGGGAGGGGGCTGTCCAATGGGGTGTCTAGGGGTGTGGTGGGGTCAGTTTAGTGGGGTGAGGGGGTTCTAGTCTGTTTTTGGTATCTTTTTGGTCTGTTTCGGGGTGTGGGAGGGTTGTCCAGGGTTGTGGGAGTGTTGTCAAAGGGGTGGGGGTATACAAGAGGGTGGTTGATGTCCATGGATGGTGGTGATGTCTTGGGGTGTGGGGGTGTCCAGGGGTGTGGTGGGGGCAGTCCAGTGGGGTGAGGGGGTTGTGGTCTATTTTTGGTAACATTTTGGTATGTTTCATGGTTGTGGGAGGGCTATCCAGGGGTGTAGGCGTGCTGTACCGGGGGTGGGGGTATACAAGAGGGTGGGGGACGTCCAGTGGTGGTTGTGATGTCTAGGGGTGTGGGGGTGTCTAGGGACGTGGTGGGGGTAGTCCAGTGGGGTGAGGGGGTTCTGGTATGTTTTTGGTAAGTGTTTGGTCTGTTTCAGGGGTGTGGGATGGCTATCCAGGGGTGTGGGAGTGTAGTCCAGGGTGTGGGGTATACAAGTGGAATCTGGGGTTGTCTAGGTGTATGGGGGGCTGTCCAGGGGGTGGTGGGGATGTACAGGGGTGAGGGTGTTGTACAGGGGGTTGAGGGGCAGTCCAGGGGTGTGGGTGGGTGTCCAAGGTTGTGGTGGGGGTTTTCCAGTGGGGTGAGGGTGGATGTCCACGGGGTGGTGGGGCAGTCCAGGATGGAGGGTGTGGGTGGGATTCTAGGGGTTTTGGGGGATGTCCAGGGGTGGGGGAATTCCCGGCGTTTGGGGGTGTCCAGGGGTGTGGGGGCAGTCCAAGGGGTGGTGGGGCAGTCCAGGGGTAGGGGTGTCCAAGAGGGTGGGGGGGGTTGTCCTGGGTTGATGGGGGATGTCCAGGGTGTGGGGGTAGTCCAGGGGTGTGGGGGTGTCCAGGGGTGTGGTGGGGGCTGTTCAGTGGGGTGAGGGGGTTCTGGTCTATTTTTGGTAACTTTTTGGTCTGTTTTATGGGTGTGGGAGGGTTGTCCAGGGGTGTGGTAGTGTTGTCCTTGGGGTGGGGGTATACAGGAGGGTGGGGGATGTCCAGGGTTTGGTGGGGATGTCCAGGGGTGTAGGGGTGTCCAGGGGTGTGGTGGGGGTATTCTAGTGGGGTGAGGGGGTTCTGGTTTGTTTTTGGTCACTTTTTGGTCTATTTCAGGGGTGTGGGAGGGCTGTACAGGGGTGTGGGAGTGCTGTAGAGGGGGTGGGGGTATACATGAGGTTGGTGGGTTGTCCAGGGGTGTGGGGGTTGTTCGGGGGTTTCTGGGAATGTCCAGGGGTGTTTGGGGCTGTCTAGGGGGTCAGGGGGTAGTCTAGGGGTGTGGGGGTGTCTAGGGGTGTGGTGGGGGCTGTCCAGTGGGGTTAGTGGGACTATTCATGGGGGGGGCTATCCAATGGGGTAAGTTTTAAATGTTATCAATGTAAATTCTTAATTTCTCTTTGTCTTTTGTTTTGGTCTACTTCTATTTTTCTGGCATGAATTATTGATTTGGTTTCTGGTTTTTTCTGGGGAGAACATAGGACTGCATTTTATTTTAAAAAAAATTGGTTTTCCACATCAGTTATTTTATAACTTATGTGATAAAGTAATGTGGAAGGGTTTATCACATTGGTTATTTTAATAACGACGTGATAAACACATGTGGAATGGTTTTTCACATCGTTTATTTAATAACCGACGTGGTAAACGCCCTCCACACTTGTTTATCATGTCGGTTATTTTATAACCGATGTGATAAACTGTTTCCCAGGGGTTTATCATGTCGGTGATTTAATAACCGGTGTGATAAACACCCTCACACTATTTTATCACGTTGTTTATATAATAACCTACGTGATAAACCCTCTCCCTAGTTTATCACATCAGTTATTATATAACTGACATGCTAAACCTTTTCCAAGGGTTTTATCATATCAGTTATTTGATTACTGACGTGATAAACACAGCTGCACTGGTTTATCACGTCGGTTATATAATAACCGACATGAAAAAACCTCCCCCTAGTTTTTGCATGGTGTTTATTTAATAATCGACGTGATAAACACCGTGATGTTATGTTTTTTACGTCTGTTTTTAAATAAACGATGTAAAAAAAAATTTATAACGTCGTCCGTATTATTGTCAGTGAAAAACCAACGTAAAAATGAAAAATAACTGACAGAAAAAACGTTTTTTGCACTGGTGAGATTCATTACTAGACTATATATATGTGTTAAAAATAAATTATGGATAATTTTCCTAAATTATAAAAATAGTATGAATTGGTTTGATCGTTTTTTAGTTTGTAACTTGTGTTTTTTAGTAAAATGTCATTTTAAACTGGAAACAGACACATTGAGTCATACCAATCACATAATGTGTTAGTTTTATGTGAGAATAATTCCTAAACATCAAAAATGAATTATCAATCTTTTTGTAAATTATCATGATAATCTTAGTATCTTTTATCAGTTTTTAGTGAGTGGCTCACTTTTTTAACAAAAAACTAAATTTTAAACAGATAACAGACACATTGACCCATACTAGTAATATGATGTATCATATAGTGGTGTGGCTAATTTCTTCACATCAAAAATTTATTATGGATCATTATATTAAATTTTCAAAACAATCAGAATCTTTTTTTTTATTTTGAGTATGTGACATGTCCTTTTTTAAAAAAAAATATGTCAATTTAAAATTAAAAGAAACACTTTGAGTCTTACAGGTCACATAATGCATCAGATAGAGGTGTGAAAGATTAATTATTCTAAAAAATGACTTAGTGATCATTATTATAAAGTATCAAAAAAATATAAATATGTTTTCTATGTTTTGAGTAAGTCACTGATCTTTTTTTTTAAATGTCATTTTAAACTAAAACCCGGCACTATAAATTATATCGGTCACATCGTGTGTCAAATTGATAGTATATTAATTTATATATGTCCAAATTTACCTATGAAATCGTTTTAATAAATTTTCAAGGCAATCCAAGTGTGATTTATTAGTTTTTAGTGAGTGGAAAACTTTTTAAACTCAAATGTCAATTTTAAACAAATAACAGACACTTTCAGTTATATCAAGAACACAGTGTATTAGATTGAGGTGTGGATTATTTTTATACATCAAAATTAGATATGGATAATTTTTATATAGTATCAAGAAATTGTGAATTTATTTTATTGGTTTTTATTTTGTATCTTTTCTTTTTAACTAATGTTAAGTTTAATTTTAAATAAATAAACAATCATTAAGCCATAATGGACGCATCGTGCATCATTTTGATGTGGGGATAACTCTTACATGTCCAAAATTTTATATGGATAACTTTTATAAAATATAAAAACAATCAAAATTTGATTTCATTGTATAAGATATGTCACTTTCCTTTTTTACTGAAATTTTATTTTAAACTGAAAACACACACTTTTTGTCATACTGATCTCTTCCAGTATTGGATTGATGTGACACTAATTACAACATTAAAAAATGATTTTTCAATCAGTTTTTAAATTACCAAGACAATATGAGCATTATTCCTTCTATTTTAGTGAGTGGCACACTTTTTAAAATAAAATTTCAATTTTAAACATATAACAAAAACATTGAGTTATTCCCCTAACAAAGTGTTTTTGATTGAATTTTGGATGATTCATATATGTCACTTAGTACTTATGGATCATTTTTTTAAATTATAAAATTAATTTGAATTTTTTTTCTTAGTATTGAGTGTGTAACATGTATTTTTTTCTTAAATTATTGTCAATTTTAAATAAAAAGACACACTTAGAGTCGTATTGGGATTACCGTGTCTCAGATTGAGGTTTGGATGATTCCAAAATGTCATAAATGACATACGGATCATTTTATGTGTAAAATTAATATGAATTTCTTTCTCAGTTTTGAGTATTTCACAATACTTTCTTATTAAAATTAATGTCAATTTTAAATAAATATACAAGTTTGAGTCATATCGGGCACACCGTGTATAAGATTGTAGTGACCCTAATTTTTAAATGTCATAATTTACTTATGGATAATTTTCCTAAATTATAAAAAAAATATAAATGTGGTTTATGAGTTTTTAGTTTGACACTTGTATTTTTAACTAAAATTAATGTCAATTTTAAATAAAAAAGACGCACTTTGAGTCATACTAGTCACACCGTGCATCTGATTGATGTGAGGATGATTCATGCATGCCAAAAATAACATATGGATCATTTTCATAAGTATCTAAAAAATTTGAATGCATTATCTTGGTTTTTAGTATGTAACTTTTCTATTATACTAAAATTAATGTCAATTTTAAATAAAAAGGCTCAATAGGACACGTACCACTCACAAAATTCATCAAATGGTTTTGAGGAATATTCCTACTCGTAAAAATGACTTATGGATCATTTTTGTAATGTATCGAAAAAACTGAATACTTTTTCATAGTTTTGGTAATGTCACCTATCTTTTTTTTCTCAAATATCATTTTAAACTAGAAAAATGAACATAAAGACATACCAGTCTCATCATGTGTCATTATAACATGAGACTGATTCCTACACTTAAAAAATGACATATGAATCTTTTACGTAAATTATCAAGACAATTTGAGCATGTTTCCTTAGTTTTCAGCGAGTGATACCATTTTGAACTAAAATGTCATTATTAAACTCATAATGGACACTTCAAGTTGTACTGGGCACACTGTATTTTGGATTGAGCTGTGGTTTATTCCTACACATAAAAATTACAAACGCATCACTTTCTTGAAGTATCAAATATAATATGAATTAGTTTTCTCAATTTCAAGTATGTCACTTTTCATATTTACAAAATTTATGGTCATATTTAAATAAAAATACACACTTGGAGTCATTGTGGTAACATCATGCATCAAATTGCGGTGAGGATGATTCTTACACATAAAAAATGACCGATGGATCATTATTAAAAAGTATTAAAAGAATCCAAATGTTTATTGAATATCTCACTACTCTTTTTTACTAAAATGTACTTTTAAATTGAAAATGTGTACATTGAGTCATACTGGTCACATCGTGTGTCGGTTTCACATGATATTAGTTCCTACAAATCAAAATGGACATATGAATAATTAAACCAAATTAAAATGACAATATATGTTTATTTTTTCATATTTTAGTTAGTGATACACTTTTTGTTGAACTAAAATGTCAATATTAAACTCATAACGAACACTTTGAGTTATACTGAGAATATCATGTATCCCATTGAGGGTAGGATGATTATTATAACTCAAAAATTAATTATGAATATTTCTTCTATAGTATCAAAACAAACCAAATTAGTTTTCTTAGTTTTGAGTGGGTCATTTTTATTTTTCAAATCAATTAATGTCAATTTAAAATAAAAAACACACTTGTAGTCATAACTGTCACACCATATGTTTGATTGAGGTTTGATTAATTATTATATATCTCAAATAATTTATATATAATTTCCCTAAAGTATCAATATAATCTGACTGTGTTTGAATAGTTCTGATTATGTCAATTTTTTTACAAATATTAATGTCAATTTTATATTAAAAGACACACTCTAAGTCATACCGGCCACATCGAGAATTCGACTGACGTGTGGTCAATTTTAATATTTCAAAAATTAGATATGGGTTGTTTTCCTAAAGTATCATGAAAATAAATTTTTTTCTTTATTTTGATTATTTAACGTATTTTTATACAAATATGTTTTCTTAAACTAGAAATAGGAACTTTGAGTCATATTGGTCGCATTGTAAGTCAGTTTGATATATGACAGATTCCAATATGTTAGAACTGGTTTATGAATCCTTTTTATAAATTATCAGCACAATACAAGTTATTTTTATTAGTTTTTAGTTAGTGGCGATTTTTTTGAACTAAAATGACTATTTTAAACTGATAACAGACACTTTGAGTTATATCATACACATAGTGTATTAGATTGCGGTGGGGCTGACTCTTACATGTTAGAAATGACTTATGAGTCATTTTATTATATAATAAATACAATATGAAGGTGTTTTCTTAGTTTTGAGGATGTAACTTTTCTTTATTACTAAAATTAATGTCTCTTTTGAATAAAAAGGAATTTTTGGATTCATATTGGTCACATAGAGCCTTAGATTGAGTTGAGGATGATTAATAAACATAAAAAATGCCTTTTGAATCATTTTCCTAAAATATCAAAACATTCCAAATTTTTTCTTGGTTTTGAGTATCTCACATGTATTTTTTACAAAAATATCACTTTAAACTGGAAACATGCACTTTGAGTTATATTGGTCATATCGTGTGTAAAATTCATTTGAGTCTAATTATTACCCCACAAAAATTATTATGAATCGTTTTTCTAAATTATCAACAATGAGTGAGAATGTTTTCTTAGTTTTCTGATAATGATAGGCTTTTTGAACTAAAATATGAATTTTAAAAATATAACAGACTCTTTGACATATATCAGGCACACCATGTATTAGATTGCAGAGCGCCTAATTCCTACAAATAAAAATGACTTATAAATCATTTTCAAAAATAATAAATACAATATGAATCCATTTTATGAGTTTTTTGTATGTCTCTTTACTATATTGCTAAAATTAATGTCAATTTAAAAAATGGACACCCTTGGAGTCATATGGGTTACTCTGTATATTGGATTGAGGTGTGGATAACTCTTACACATACCAAATAATAAATGTATCATTGTCCCCAAGTATAAAAATAAAATGAATTTTTTCATGGTTTTTAGTATGTCACTTCTCCTTTTTACTAAAATTAATGACGATATAAATTAAAGAAGACAAATTTGAAGTCATACCAGTTAAATTGTGTGTTCGATTGAGGTGTGACTAATTCCTCCATGTCACAAATGACTTGAGGATTTTTTTACTATGTATGAAAACATCATGAGTTTTTATTCTCAGTTTTGATCTTCTAATGTATCTTTTGAAATAAAATGAAATTTTTAATCTAAAAACATATACTTTGTGTCATACCGAGCAAAATGTGTATCAGATTGAGGTGTGTATGATTGAGTATGTGATGTGTGTTTTTTCCAATTGCATATAACATGTTCAAAAAGGGATATTTTCCATCTGTATGGAAGAGGAAACAACATGATTCCTAAAACTCCCAATCCTAAATAAAAATTTTCTCTTTTTTCTAGCTTGCTACAAACAATTGAAAGAGTAGTATTACTTCTTAATACATCTATGAAGAAAACTACATAATTATTAAATATAAATGATAAGTAAATTAACATAAAATAGTTCAGAAATTGATGAAAAAAATAACTAAATAAGTACTCTTAAATAAAATTATCATGATGTGTGTTTACATTCTGGACCCATTCCCGTATAGTCATTATCTCATTCACAACCTTTAAGTCCAATCTCTCTTGATCAGAAGAATCATTGAACAAACCACCCCACCTTGAGATTAATAATTCATCTATATATTAAAAAAATCAATATGTTATTAATAATATAAATAAATAAATAAAACATAAATGTTAAATAATGTATTAAAAAATGATGATTTTAAACTGAAACTAGACAATTTTAGGTATACTGAGTACACAATTTGTTGGATTGAGGTATGGTTGATTCTTGCATGTCCCAAATGAAGAAGGGATATTTTTTCAAATGTATCAAAACAATATGAATGTTTTCTATTATATTTGATTATTCCACATGTCATTTTTACAAAAATGTCAATTTTAAACTCAAACCATGCAATTTAAGTAATATCAGTGACAACATGTGTCAGATTGATGTACAGTCAGTTATTAAGTGTATAAGATTAATTATGTATCAGTGTAGTAATGTTTAATAACATTTTGAGATTTTTCACTCAAATAAGGTTATTTTAATAGACGTTTTAAACTAAAATGGTGAATTTCTATAAAAACTATTACTTTGGGTCATATAAACCACATCGTGTCTCAGATTGATGTGAGATCAATTACTAAAAGTAAAAATTGAATTATGGATCATTTTCCTAATGTTGGAAAACAATTCAATCTCATTTTATTGGTTTTGACTATTTGATGCATTTTAAACTACAATGACACTTTTTTATGTAAAACTTGTACCATGAATCATACTGACCACATTAGGTTTTGGATTCTCAAGTGACCAGTTACTAAACATAAAAAAGGATTTATGGATCGTTATCCTAATGTTGGAAAACAATCCAATCTTGTTTACATACTTTTCGCTATTTAATGAGTGTTTTAAACTAAAATATGACATTTATATGGAATACATGTATTTTTAGTCATACATACCACATCATATGTCGAATTGATGTACATTCAACTCCAAGACATAAAAAATTAACTATGAATCATTTTCTGATAGTTTGAAAACAATCTGATCTTGTTTTCTTTGTTTAGAACATGTGTAGTGTGTTTTGACCTAATACGTAAATTTAACAAAATAAGTATAATATAAAAACTATAAAGAAACAAACTAAAATGGTAGATATAATGATGTGAAAAGTAACTAAATAATTAGTAGGAATTCACCTCTTCATGATTTATATATATATATTTATTTACACCATGTATTCTGGTCTTTCATTTCTAAAAAAATTTATTTCCTCAATTAAATTTCTCCTAGATAAATAAATCCAAAATAATATATATGCATTTTAATAATAATTTTTCACACTCATAATATATTTCATAGTTCATATACCCAACTAGATCACAAACATAGCCAGAAATCACCAAAATTTTATGAAGGAAGACATTCCGATGCTATGTACACTTTTCACCAATCTCTTGAAATATTTAATTATTCTTTTTAGTATGAAGGTTGATGGAACTATTTTCATTACTGAGTAAATATAGAAAATAATGATTATGAAATATTTGTAATTATATTTTAATTATCTTTGGAAATTACATATTGGGGGACGATGGTATTTTCATGATTTATGACCTCACTCATAACTTTTCAAACAAGATTTTTAAAATATGTTCTATTATATTAAGTTGTAAAATGTATAAACCTTGATAATAATAAGTAAACTGTTCTAAAATATGTTTTTATAGTTAAATATTTATATATATACCTCAATTTGTTTCCATTTTAACTAATCCAAATGCTTCCTATATTCAATCACCCACTTCATACAATGATTTAGACTATATTTATCAATCACCCTATTATAAGAGAGTTATTCTTAAAACACCGAATGAAACATATAATTCAATTTTTATCTATTATATTTTGATTTTATTTCTTTAAAAATTCACAATACACATCATGTGTGGTTTTCTTTTTGGATATACATGCATTGGATCAAAAAAGAAAATATTTAGGGTATTAATATTTTTTGCAATTAGCATGTAATGATTTATAAAAAAACAAAAACAAATAAGTATTGAAATAAGTAATCAAAATTATTTTATGTGATTAAATTGTAGAGTTTTACCCCAGCTTTGATGGAATTAAAAATATTTTGTCGCCTATTTTATCTCAAACACAACATTTATCACAACTTTTTTCTAATCAATTTATTCAATATAAAAAAAATTATTGAATAAAAATAATATAAGGATTAATGAATCTAAATCATGCTTTGAACATTTTTCAATTTATATATTACTAATGTAAATTCCTATATAATATTTGAATGGTTATTAAATTAAATGAATATATTATGTAATTTTTTTAACATACTTACTATGAAAACGTACTTTATGTATATATTCACAACTGTGACACCCAGGCATTCAAACGTGGGAATCTATTTTATAATCTTGAGACCAATTGTTCATGTAATTACATATCCAAATATTTCTTATTCATATATAATTTTGTAAATATACTCCTCTTAAAATTTGTCCTCTGTATGAAGTTTTAATAATAATAAATGTTTCAATGGAACTGGTAGGGGGTGGTACTCTTGAAATGTACTTTTGTTTTCTTGGTTGATTTTCCAGATTGTATTGACATGAACTTGTGTTTCCCCACCACTTTATCAATCTATAATACCATACCTCACTTCATATTTTTTGATCAATAATTACAGGTTTTTTATTTTAAAAAAATTACTAAATAAATACCTCCTATATCTTTATATGATTATATGGACATTCTATGAATGTTACCATAGAATCATTTATCATTGTATGATTTGAATCATCCAGTGGAACATGAAAATCAGTGGTCAGCTCTTGATCTACATCAATCCCAACTCTCATTTGATCTTTTGGGAGTTATTTTTTGTGAATCATCTCTACTAAAATATTATAAACCTGATGCCTCACAACATGGTGGCTCATGGATTTTGGTAGATAGAAATCACATACAAATTTAACTTCTAGAATTTTAGTAATATAATGTTATCATAAGTTTTTTTCTTCCCGTTTAGGATAAATAATAATGAGAAAATGGATTATCTTGGATAATGTATATTGTTGAGGGGAATGAATAGCCTCAAATATAGAAGGGTCATTTAGTTGTTCATTTTCTGATCTTTGTTCCATAACAAGTTTTATTTTTTCTCTTTGCATATAATGGTCGTACAAAATATAACAAAAGTATTATATTACAATGAATATATTTTTTTCCTACAATAATTTCATCATATAGTATGTATCTTCTAGTGGTTTTTTCTTCGCAATATATTTTCAAAGAGATACTCCAAAACCTACTCCCCTAACATGACAATATACTTTTTACCACCTTAAATATTCTAAAAGTAGTTTTTCTTCTGGTATGGTTGCTACTGATTCTTATTTCTAAACCATGTAAACCACATTTGAACAATAATATATATTTTTATATAATACAATTATAATTCATAAAAAATTTCTATTATTTCATTCTTACACAGCTTTCCCATACCATTTTTGGGTTTTAATCAACTAGATTAACTTCCTTATTTACATGACCCTCCTTTCATAGCACTTGACATGGGATGGAATTGGCGTCATAATTTTATTTATCTATATGTATAAAAGTAAAAGAATATATGTTATTTCATATCACATAAAACATTTATTTTTGATTTAAAATAAAGACCAATTTCATCTTGATTGAATCATATCCTATCCTTGCATTGTGATAGGGGTGAATTGGATTGGATGAATATTCTTTATTTTCATCATTCAATTTCCATTTCATAAATTAAATTTTTTTTAATCAAATTGGAAAAATAAAAATTATCAAATAATATATTATAAACATCAATGTTCATGGTGGGATTTCTTATCATAATAAATGATGAAGGACTTCTTTGTTTCCAACCTTATAATGGGTTCCAAACTAAGTGGGGGTTGGTGATTTATTTTCTCCTTAGTATCCCTAATATGTAACTTTGTAAAAAGAGTTCAAAATCCATTATGAGATTTATGTTGGCCATTGAGACATATTTCTTACATAAATAATCTAATATAAATGAAATCTTCAAGGAATGGTAAAAATTAAATCAATTTTTCATTATATAATTTTTCTGTAAAATAGATAATGTATATCATAAAATTACCTTTATCTCTTCCCAAAGGGTTTCCTTAGTTATAGAATGGATGTAGAACCACCAATCTATATCAATTGATGCATTGATACTCATTTTTTCCCCAATATAACAAATGATCATTGAGTTATTATGGTCAACAAGATAGTTGTGTTGATTCTAGATAACATAAAATTTCATACCCTTACTTATTACCTGAATAATTTTATTCAACACTGTAATGCTACAACGTATCTGTTTTTTTCATCAATGTGTGGTTGATACATTAATAATTCTATTGTTTCAACATCAACCACCTATTATTCCCTAATATTTTTAACATCTTCATGTGTAGGATACATTTTATTCATGTCTAGTCAATCATTTAATTTATATTATGTTATTACAGTATAGAATATATAATATTATAAGGAAAAAGAAACATATATTAAAAAAATTGACCTTTACATCGAACTCCCTTTTTTAAAAGTTTGAAGGTATTTGGATCCAATAAAATGATTAAAAATATCATCTTTATAGTCCCCTATAATGTAAAATACATTTTATACATTGGGACTGCAATGAATTGATTATAGTCTCCAAATTATAGTTTCATCGTCGATTGAATTTTCATCAGACCCTTTAGTTGTTTTAATAACGACCAGGATAATAAAAAAATCTTTTTTTAAATTTGTGACATAAAATATTTACAGTTTTGTGATTCAATTATTAACATATCTTCTTTTTCCCCATCCACACTAATATTCACCTTCACGAAGCTTATTTCATTGAAATTTACTACTCTCCTATTGTCAAATCATTATCAATGGAAAAACAGCACTTGAAAGGTTGTATAATATAACTCGTATATTAGTTCAATAATCCCAAAATATAACATATTTGAAAAAATTATATTTCTCTCCTTGGAATCATATGTGTACAACATTTCCTCTATAAGCATAACTCTGCTATTTTTCATCATACTAAATTCTCATGTTGTTTTATATAGAATGTATAACAATTTATTACCAAAATTTTATAAGAGAAAACATTTAAATTTGGTCCCTTATCCATCCATTTATGTCATTCATCTATTGAATTTGTATTTTTATATAAATCCTGATAAATATGATCTTAGAACATTTTTTAAATTAATGATTTTGTGTATTTTATGTCTATTATTCATCCCTTTATGGATTCAAATATCAAATAATTTATTTTTTGGGTTCAATATATGTTTCAACATCTTTACTATTATGTAAAAATTAATGGTGTTCTTGCTCCCACTCTATGATGGTAATTTTAACAATATCTCCTTTGCAAATACCTTATCCCATAAGGCATCCTCTATTCCAATGTTTTGGGAGACTAATGCTATTTGAATGTAATTTTTATTTAGTATAATGTTAAAAATATTCTTCAACAATATATTTTTCTAAAATGAAACCTTTTCTATAAATTTTATTCTTGATATACCATTTCAAATGTGTCATAAATTTTTCAATGATGTATATCCATCTTCAATGGATATGATCGCATAGTTAAACCTCTCTAACCAAGTGAATCATTGGGTGGACTATTATATCAATGAATGATGATTGGAATAACATCTCAAACACACATAATATGACTTCATCCACCTTATTCATGGTTTGAAACTTTACCAGGTTTATAGATTTAATTCCTATGTGTTTGAAAAAGAATAAATTAATATTAATTTTTGTTGAATAATTATTTGAAAAATGTAATCTAAAGCAACAAATATCATATCATGAATCAAAACATGAATTTCATGAGATATTAGTTCCGATAAATCTATATTAGTCATTGAAAGGACATTATTATTACTTGATGAACACCCCTCAAGAACTTTTAAACCACTAAGGAAAATAAAAATTTTAAATTTTTTCTTGTATGGGAAGAGTGTAACCTAATGGGGGAAGAAAATTAGGCCATTAACCTTCACTAGTATTACTTTTTTTATATCCCCATGTCAATCATGTTTATCCAAGCCAAGATTCCATATTTTGGATTTCTAATAATAATTACTAATGTTCAAATGATACTATCAAATACATTTTTTACAGGCATGACATAACGAAAATTTCTAGCATACAAACAATAACAATACGATATTTCAAAAAAATAACTTTTTTCAACCTGATTTCGTATGGTTTTTCAAAAATGGTTCACCAAAAATAGATTCAATATCTTTTACATTATCAAATAGTTGATCTCTCATTAGTGGAGATGGTGATGTTCCATTTTCATTATTCCCAACGAATGATGTCTTCCATGTTCTGTATTTATGTTATGGATGTAAATAAATATAATGTCCTAAAAATAGTCATCAAGGAATGTTTTAACCAAACAAAGTGTGTGAATTCTAAAGTAATGGGACACCATAACATTATTTTAATTGAATATCCTAACAACTTCCTATAAGTAGTAATGTATTTTGGAATCCCATAAAACATTTCCTTAAATGTCAATTCTTAACTTATATGATAATAATATATTGTTACTCATGTATCCCACATTAATATAATGTCATCAATAAATGGATGAATATATACATTAATATCATTTCCATCTTTTTTTGGTCCCAGAATAAGATGAGACAACATAATGTATTTACGCTTCATGCATAATCATGCATGAAAGTTATAATTTACCAACACGACCAGCCATGTACTATAAGTTCTAATATATAAACAAAATTTATTTATTCTTTTTATAGATAACACAATACAGATGTTTTTTGTATCACTTCCAAATTCAGGATACGCATAATCAATTTTCATCCACAAAAGAGAGTCTATTGGATGATGTATTATCTAATATTTATCTCTTTTATCTTTATGCAATGTGAATTGTCTCACTGTTTATTAGCATTCATATCTTCTTTTAAACATTGGAATGGTATGAAAGTGCCCTAAATATTTCAAATTAAATGATTCAAATTTCATGTATTGATTCATGTCACACATTGGGAATTTTATGAGTGATTTATAGTCCCTGTGAAATAATATATAATCGGTTTTAAAATCATGTATTTCTTAAGAGACCATTCCAATTAAATGTAATACTTATTTAGCATCATATATTCAACAAGGAAGTGAAATTTATTCTAGTATAATATATTTCAAGAGACCAAGTAGTTTTATAAAGCTGGTGTCACTCCATGCACTATAATATTTAAAATTATATAATTTCAATATAGTTGAAAATGTTTTATATTTAGTTCAACCAGTATATAATGGTTTCTTAGAACAACTATTTATCTTCTTAAAAAACTTGGGACAATCATGATGGTCATCCATAATTACCATTTTTTATTTTTTCCTTATAATCTTTATCATCATTTACACAGGTATTCATATTAAATAATTCATAAACCATAGTATCATCTCAATTGGAGTGAAAATTCATTTTTTTCTTCTGGTTTCATCCAACATTTATAGATCTGGTCTATTCTATTATAAATATAATTATCTTCAAACACTTCCAAACAAATATTTTCATCAAAAAAATGTAAACATAGAAAAATGATTTGAGAATGGTCATATGCATATTCTATTAAAAACATGATATACTCTACAACACCATATTTATACTATTTTATTATATGATAAGTGTGTATCTATTTTTTATTCATGCCCATCCTATTAGTTTCCCAAAAAATTTATTCTATGAAAAAATACCAATAAATACACATAAGATATTCATAATAAAATGTGGATGTTATAGATAATTCTAATAAAGGGGAACCCAAAATGATCAATGGTACCCAATATGGGGTGGCTACTACTCAGAGTAGTTCCAAAAAGAAAGTTGCAAGTTTATAAGATATTGGAAATGATTCTGAAGGATCAAAATAAAATAATAATTTTTTCAGAGATATTGATACATTATGAGTATAAAATGTGAAACATCATTATAGATATTACTATTAGAATATAACCTCAAAAATATAAAAAGATATTAATATTATTTTTTATAAAAAAATGTATTGTAAGTTGATATATGTAAATATATATTCTTTTCAAATAAAGGTATAATTTATTTGAATTCTAGTTAATTGGTGAATTTAAATAAGTATGATTTATAAATATCATATTATTAAAACCATTAATGTTAGGAATAAATATTTTTAAAAGGAATTTTTTTATGTGTTGAAAATATTATACTAAAAAATTAAAATAGTATTATTTAAAATATGATTCCCATTACATGTAATATAAAAATCCTACTATTTATTAAACATTATTTCATGATTTATTAGATGATATTTCACATAAAACCCTAGAATATATATAGGTATAGTGTCTTTGGGGTGTATCTACATTACATAACATCATAAATCAATGATTATATCAAATATATTTAAAAACTCTTTAATGTGTTCATAATTTTCCATCATACATGAAACTGCATGGGATGACCTTAGGATATTCATAAAAAAAGGGGTGAGATATAAATCCCAATAATGGAATAAATATGGAAGAATGTAAATAAATTAGTACATGTTATACAATATTAATATCAAAGGTGTATAAAATTTGTGATAATAAAAAACATGATCAATGAGTTATGATATATGATAACAACATGAAGGTGACATGGGAAATGGGGAAATAACTTAAAACACAACATCATAATCAAAATTAGAGGATAACTGCCAAAACATAAGGATGGAAAAAGTATCATGATGGATTAGGTTCAACCCCTAATACCTTGTATGAAATCTCATGAGACTAAAACATTACCTAATGCATTGGAGTGCTATATATTTATAGGCGTACCTCTCACATTCATTTCATTCTCTTGCTTAAGAGTTCCAGAAAGATCGTAAAACAATGAATAATTTATCATCACATTTCATTAGAAGATAATTTATTGTGGAAGATATACATTTAATTCCACAATACAATAAGTATAAGATCATAAATGTGAACACCCTTGATAAGAAATGGGTATGGGTATTCACTACATAGTAATTTGGCGTGGAAAATTGTGGTGGAATTTCATCAGCATAACGAGGGAGTATAAATGAACATGAAATGGCATGATGATTTTGAAAGGGGCCTCTCATAAATTAGTAATAAAAGGGGTTGTAAGGGGATATTGAAGAACATATCCCAAAATTTTTAATTTTATAAAAAGGAATAATATAATGAAGATACCAATATTAGGAGGAGAAGAAAAATAAAACTTACCTTGAGACTTTGACTCGAAGTGATTGGGTGGGGATTATTGAGAGATTTTGGTAATCATGGGATGACTCTAGATAGGGGATTATTTATTAATAATATTCTCCAAGTTTATGTAGTGAAGGGAAATGGGATCTTGGGTGTGTTTATATAGGAAATGAGTGGGGAATTCTTTATCATTTCCAAAACAGAGGTTTTGGAATCTATATAATAAAATAACCAAAACCACAAACCTCATCATGGTTTTGGAACACTATTTCTTAAAAATGGGATTGATTATTATTATATTATAATTTCATGTTCTGAACTTATAAAATAATACCATTTGTGATTTAAAAGTGAGTCATACTCTTTAATAAATGATTTTTAAACCTAAAAATATATTAATGGTTTTGGAGGATTCATAGAATATTTAGAAAATTGATCAAATAAACATTAAAACAATTATTATAATTGGAAAGCATGTATTTTTCTTTTATACCCTATATATTTTTTATTATATCACTTTTGGGTCACTATGATAACATAATACACAACGAATATTATATGGTATTTAATTTTTACCAAAAACATTGACCATCTCAAAAAATTAGGTCAAAATCACCGTTGGGTAATTTTATTGTTCTTATTCCAAAAATAATATTCATTTTTTCAAAATAATTTTCTAAATAAGTGTATTTTCACTTTTAAAATAAAAATCAACATTTATAGAGAAATGCTCTATTTTTTGGCAATAACGGTTTTCAACATCAAATAAAATTACATTTGACTTCATAAAAATTATATAATCATTTATATTTAATAAAAATTAAATTTTAATAACATTTTAATAAAATATTATGTCTTAAAAAATCCATTAAGTTGTCCAAATAAACATATTGATTGAAATCGAATATTACACAAAAAACCCATCTATTTTTTATTATATAAAAATTGAAAACATTTATAATGTAAAAATAACTAGAAAATTTAAAAATTACACAATAGAAATTAAAATATACATATTTATATTGTTATTTTCATGATACATATCCCTTTAATAAACTAGAAAACACCCTAAGGGTATGTTGTGTGATGGCGAGACTTTCATTATGTGGTTCTGCGTACATGGTTTGGGTCGTGATCTTGATGATCTTGAAGTTCACCCATAAATATTTTTTCTCAATATTATGGTTGTGGATCATATATTGGGATTCGTCAGGGGAAAATCCCATTGATTTTAACTCCCTCATAATCCCTAATAGATTGGACTTATAGAGAGAAATCCTACATGAAGGGAATATCACTACCTTTATCTTTGATAATTGGATTTTTTAAAATCCTATATTTATACAAATCATATTATCACTATTCAATGTCTATATTATAAATAGTAATGATTAATAATGTTCATTTAAAACATTTATTATATAATAAAACCAAATAAGTTCATCTTTTTTCAATATCCATAATATATAATAATTCATTTAGTTAAATCACAAGTTGATTTTTATTTATAATAGTTCGAGTTGTTACAATATTCCCCACTAAGAAATGTCACCCTATAAATTTTCTTTTTTTGAGTCTAAAACAAAATAGGATAATTTGGTTTCATCACTTCCTCTGGTTCCTATATAACTTCTTTGAACTTCTGGTTTCTCCATAGCGCTTTGACCAAGTGCATTATCTTATTCTGTAAAACTTTGTCTCTAGGATCTAAGATATTCACTAGCTACTCATCGTCAAAAAATTCATTTTATAATGATTCAGCATCTGAATTTAGTACATGTGATGGGTCTGGTATGTACTTATTCAATAAGGATACATGGAATGCATCATGTACTTGAGATAGGTTTGGTGGGAGTGCTAGTCGACAAGCCCCGGCTCTAAAGGAATCAAGGATATCAAAAGAGATGATAGATCTTCGACTAAGATTACTATTCTTCCCAAATATTATGACTTTATTCCATGGAGAAATATAGCAGAAGACCATGTGCCCAACCTCAAACTCTAGGTCTTGTAGATGATTATTAGCATATCTCTTTTTAGACTATGAGCATCCTTGATGTGTTATTGAATGGTCTTGGCCTTTTCCACCATTTCCTAAACCATTTTATGACCTAGCACTTTTTATTCCAAAAATTCATCCCAACATGTAGTTGTTCTTCACCTCTTCCCATAAAAGGAATTCATATGTATCCATTTGGATGCTTGAGTGGAAAATATTATTTTTTGAGAACATGACCAAAGGAAGATGATATTATCAATCCCCTTTTAAAGTCAATTGAGAATTCAATTAACATGTCATCAAGTTTCTAGGTATTCTGTTCAGATTTTCCATCCTTTTGGGGGAGATTATCCATGCTAAATTTCAACTCAATATTTAGACCATGTAGAAGAATCATCTAGAACGTAGAGTTAAATCTTGTATCTTAATTATATACAATTAAAAGTGGTCTTCAATGCAACTTCTCTACTTATGAAATGTATTACCCTTCATGTTTATTGAGTGATATGTACTCTTGAATTGAAATGAATTTAGTTTTCATTGAATTATTATCTACCACGACTTATAGTGCATTATTTTATCTTGACATATTTTGAAGACTAGTGAAAAATTCCATTGTGATGTTTTTCAATTTCAATGTAGGTATGGTTAATGGTGGAATCATCCCCTTGTATTTTTTATTTTACACCTTCATGTATTGACATACAATACATATTTATGTATATTGTACAATTCCCCAATTTATATTGTCTGAAAAATAGTTATCTCAGATATCTCGATACATATTTATGTTTCCTGGGAAGATTGAGAAGGTTGATCTATGTGCATCATCCAACAACTCCTTCATTAACTCAGAATTTGATGGTAAAAATAGTAATGAACAAAATCGTAAAAATCCTTCATTAACATTGAGCATTGATGATTTACCTTTTTTATAGCTTCTACTTTCTTTTGAATTCCTACATCATGTCTTTTATAATTCTTTAACCCCTCCAGATGTGATGGTTGAGAAATAATTTGTGAAATGATTGATGATATTCCATTATGAATTTCATGTCTATTCTTTTCAAATCTATTAATATTGGATCCTTCTCAATTATCACCAGTGATAAAATTGTTGTACTATTTATACCTAGATAATCTACAACTTTAATTTTGTTCCCTTGATGTTAGTTGATTGAGTATCTGTAGTCTGTGATCAGTACTAACTTTCTTCATTGATGTATATTCACCTCTTTCTTTTTTAATATATACTTGAGTATTTTTTATCCATATACATTTCACACTTCACCCCAAAAAGAAATTGCCTCTATGTTTTCAAATAAAATACCTCTCCAGCCAACTCCAAATCATGATTTGGGTAGTTCTATTCATTAATATTCAATTATTTTGAAGCATAGGCTATCACTGGGTCATATTTCATTAACATACAACCCAATCCGTTCTTATATACATCATTGAATACTAAGAAATGTTCTCCCCTTGTGGGAATTATGAGTACAAGTGTAGTTTGTAGATATCTTAACATTCATCATTCCTTGAAAATGTGACTCCCTTATGATTTTTTTTTGAGAGTTTCACAATCATGATAAATTTCTCACAAATCGGTTATAGTAACCTCAAAATCCAAGGAAACTGTGGATATCTATCACAGATGTTTTCCCCAACCATACTTAAATTACTTCTCTCATTTAAGGGTCCAAATATATCCCATTTCTTCTAATAATATTCCCCAAGAAAGAGACTTCCTTCAACTATAACTCTGATTTATTAAACATGACCTAAAGTATCTCCTTTCAAAAAAATCATAGTTTTTAGATGATCCTCATGCTTTTACATTCATTTGGAGTACAATATAATATCACTTATAATGACTACCACATGTTTTTTGAGGTAATCCCTAATGTCTCTATTCATCATGTACACGAAGATTTATAGGGAATTAATGAATCTGAATGGAATTACTATGAACTCTTAGTGCTCATACCGTGTACAAAAATAAATCTTTGGTATATCCTCCTTTTTCACCCTAACTTGGTAATATCCTAACCGCATATCCACCATGGATAATTATTGTGCTCTATGTTGCTGATTTAACTTTTCATCATTAAATTGTATAGGATATTTTTTACTTTATCATGATCATTTTGATCTCATGATAATTATTGAGAAGACATATTCACCCATCATTCGTATTAATGAAGAGGATAGTTAAACCCCATAATGGAGCACTTGGGCATATGAACCCTTTATCTAGATTCTCATATAGTTGTTTCTTTGGATTCACATAATCCATAATAACCATTCTATAGAGAGTCTGGTATAATTATATTTCTCTAGGTTTAATCTCGATTAATAATTCAACCTCTTGGCTTGGAGGAATACAAGGAAATTCCTGAGGATACACATCATCCTATTCCCTCTCAATGGGCAAGTATTAAATATTATCTTTTAAATACACTCAATCATTTTATCTAGAAATGTTATCTCTTAGTGAAATAATATCTATGATTGAGATGTTGGTGTTAAATATGATTCATCCCCCTCCTAGCACTTCTATATAATTGAGGGACAATTCTTGACACAGAGAACAATTTCCTTCTCATGAAAATTTATGTTGGATCTATACATGGAAAACCAATCTATGCCAAGAATTGCATCAAATTATTCCAAATGTATTATCAAAATGTTCACTGGGAAGTTAAGCCAATAAATTTTGATATGTGATGAGTTATATACAAAGTCTTCAATTATTTCCACATTTTTCATTTTCATTGACAACTCTACTTCCATAATTTGTGGTGGTGTTTGAATAGTTCTAATAAACCATAATGATATTAATGAATACGTTGAACAATAATAAAAAGGAACATTTTCTATTATTGAATAAATAACTAGTGTACATGTCACCACTTTATTTTTGGGATACAACACAATAGTTGTGGTGGAATAAATATTTCCCTTTCTACCATGGAGGCTTTTGGTTGTCTCTAAAAACCCTTATCTTAGAGCACAGGTTTACATATTTCACTTGTTTTTAATAGTTGAAACAATGAAAAATTTGTAGAGGGTTGACCAAAAATTTACTTTCCTCCATCATATTGGTGGGTTTCTATTGTTATAAATTACTATATGGTTGTACTTCCATCTTATACCTAAATCATTTCTTAGTCCCCCTTAGGCGATTTCTTGGGTGATTCATTCCCCACATTTGACAAGTGTGATGTTGACATTTCATAGCACCATTTTATTTTTCCATTAGACCACCAGAGTTAAACTCTATTTTCTACTTCACATACCTATGATTCCCTTGAATTTCACTGATCTCCATTTTTTTGTTGAGGACACATCAATCAATTTCAATGTTTCTATAAAAGTCTCAGATCTCTAAGGCTTTTCATATACTAGATTTTAGCCCACTAATTATGTGGTGAACCTTGAATTCAAGGGTAACAAAAAATGAGGAGGTGTATCATTCATGTCTTGTGAATTATTCATTGTACTCCATAAAATACATATTATCCTTTTCCTTACAGGAAATGATATCCATTTCCATTTAAATTTAGAGACTCATATAAATATCTATATATCGAAAAACATTTTCCAGAATTCCTTTCACCCATCACATTGATCTCTTCCTTAGACATTGTATTCTTTATCAAGGTCAACCATAGATCCGATTCTCCTTCCATACAAATAAAAAGTAATTATAACCTTATCTTTCATAGAACATTGAAGGATGGATAATATCTTCACAATGGAGTTGAGCCATTGCTCCTTAATTAAAATATCAGATTGTCTATTGAATGTCGGATGCATTTATTACATAAATGTCAGAATTCTGGCTTGTAATTTCTTAGGGGAATTTGGGAACTTCTCATGATCCGTGTTCCTATCCATAACCTGATTCACCTAATATATTATCATCATTAATTTCATTATTTCTGCTCTAATCAGGTTAGGAATCACTTTTAGGAAGGCATAACATTTCCCTTCGCATTGATTGTTTACTTGATTCCTCGTATTTCTGGCCATTTTCTAGAATAAATGAAAAATTAAGGATGAGTAGTTTTTAAACTATAAAACATATTAAGGTTAATCTAATGATATTAAAGATATAAATTATAAATTATAATTATTTCATTAATTTATTAATTTCTAGCCATTAATCTATGATATCTGTGATTTTTCTTAACATATATTCCTATAGGATTTGTGTTCCCTTAATAATTATTCATAATGAGTTTATAAATTTTAAAAAACAAATCCCCCATTTGTGTCAAACTAGGTGTGAAACTCCGATCTTTTTCATACATTAGTTCTCAGTCAAGTCATTCTCAACGAGGAGTTTTTATGTTTTAGTCCTATGTAAATTTGTGACTAAGGCACATCCACTTGTAGTATCCATATAGGGATATATTTTATTTCTAAACCAATTAAACTATACTTACCAAAATTTAGGGATGTATTATTATACTAATTATTATACTTAATGATTTTTATAATTTTTTTATTCAAATCCATAAAATAACTAAACCATTCCTTTGATACGGACAATAACAAATATACACTTTACTGCAATTTAATTCATGATTTACTAGATAAGATTAAAAATAATAGAACCTAGAATACCATGAAGTATAGTGTATTTAGAAATTAAGTATATTATATAGTGACTTAAAAAATTAATATGTTATCTTTATATAAAACCTCATTAACATGTTCATAACATTATTTCATACTTAAAACTGCACGGGATAACCTTGGGGAATACATAAGATAGTGGTGAGTTATAAAGCTCAATAAGTGAATAACTATGAAATAAAATGATTAAATTAATAAATTTTAGATAATAGGAATATCAAAGGGGAACAAAAGTAATTATTATTATAAACATGAACAATGAGGCATGATATTGCATGATAACATATAGTAACTAGATAAATATTGAATCAACATAGAACATTGTAACATAAACACAGGTCAAAGATAAATTCTAAGAAATCATGATAGAAAAGCTCCTGAAATGGAATAAGTTAACTTTATAATCCTTTGAATTATATACCCTCAGACTAATACATTACCCAATTCATTAGAGCGGTATATAATTTTGGTCGCAACCGTCACATTGATTTCATTCGTATGCTTAAGTGTGTCGAATAGATTATAAAACATTGAATCATATATCATCACATTTTATTCCATGATAATATAGTCTGTAAATATAAATGTAGGTCCCCAATAAAATAATTATTACTGAATTTTTTTTAAAACCCTTGATAGGAAATGGGTACAGGTATTCACTATATAATTGTCTGGCATGGAAAATTACAGTGGAATTTTGGCAGCAAAATCTGGGCATATAAATATTCATGGAAGGGATAGATGAGAATTAAATGGGTATATAATTATTTAGGCATAATATGGGAAGTAAATTGGGTATTAAATAACTTATCCCAACATTTTGAATAGGAGAAAAAGGGTAAAGTATAATGAATATAATTAAATAATGTGGAGAAAAACCCATTACCTTTATAGTGTGACTCCAAATTCTTGGTTGGATATTATTGAGATCTTGGGGAAGCCTTGGTAGGTCAATAGAGAGGGTAATTTAGAGTTAGTATGTGTTCTGTGGATTTTTAGTGAAAATAAATGGGAGCTTCAGTGGGTTTATATAGGAAATGAGTGGGGAATTTTTCCACATTTCACAAACATAGGTTTTGGACTCTATATCATAAAATAACCAAAATACTAATCATTCCCAGTGTTTTTGTAAAGGGTTTCTAAAAAAGGGGATTTTTTTCCTTTTTTTTTATGACCAATGGGGAATTAATAAATTAAGACCCATTCTAATGTGGATGTGATTTATACTCTTAAAGAAATTATTTTAAAACCATAAAATATATTAGTTGTTTTGGTGGACTCATAAAGTCTTTAAAATGTTAATCAAATAAAACGTAAATAACATTATTTTAAATTTAAAACATGTATTTGGTCATGTATTTAATTTATAGTTTCAATTACATCCCTTTTTGATCATTTTGATGTTATAATACACACCATATATTTATAGGGTATTTAATTTTTACCCTGAAATTTGAATGTCTCATAAAATTTTGAAAAATTTCACATTGGATGGTTTCCACATTATAAATCCAAAAATAATATTTATTTTACCAAAATAATTTTCTAAATATCTATATTTTAAATTTTAAAATAATAATCGATATTTTTCTAGAAATATTGTATTTTTGAATATAATAGTTTTCAAACCATTATGAAAATTTCTTTTGACATCATAAAAATTATATGATCATATATATGTAATAAACATTATTTAAAAATATTATTTTTTTTAATTATTATTTATTTCAAAAATAAACTATTTCATCAAAATAAAAATCTTTATTGAAGATGAATATTAATTAAAAATACAATTAGTGTTTCTATTTATGAAAATCAAAATCATATATAAAGTAACAACAATAAGAAAATATGATAATTATTATTTTAAAATAACAATATACATATTCAAATTATTATGGTCATGATATGAATGCCTTTGATACATTAGAAAATACCATAAGGGTAAGGTGCACGATGGTGAGATGTTCAAGAGGTAGTTTGGTGTACTTGTTTTGGGTCATGATCCCAATTATCTAGAACATATCCCATAAATGGTATCCCTCATGATTATATTGTTTTATCTCCTCTTGGGATTGGTCAAGAGAAAATCCAAGGGATTCTATCACCCTCAAAAGCAATGACAAATGGTCTTTATAGGTTGCGATCCAATTGCTTGAGGAGATTAATTCCTTTGTATGTGTCAATTTCATTTGTAAAACCACTATATTTATATTAATCATACGATCACTATTAAATAGCTATATTATTATTGATAATGATGTTTAATGGTATTAAAAATTCAGTATGATATAATAAAACAAAATAAGTGAATGTGTTCTCTATATCCATAATATATAAAAATTCATTTAATTAAATTACAAGGGGAATTTTATTTATAATAGTTCTGGTCATTACAAAAAAAATTCAATATAATAAAATCGAGTCACTGATGTATAGGTTTAAATGGTTAAAAATGTTATAAATTAAGATACAATGCTGAAAAAAAAACAAAAAGGTATCTATAATTGATTGTCTAATTTGGTTTCGTAACTACCCTATCTTATAATCTAAATATTCTTAATTTTGATCGATTTACCAAGAATATATCATACCATTTTTTAATAAGAAACATGTATTTACAAAAGTTCCACATCAATGACTTAAAACAGGAGTCATCCTACACTGATTTAAATATACACACAATAATGAAACACTATAGTATATTATACCATATATAATTTCCCAATTATAAACTCCCATGTAATTTAGATTCGGTTTTATAGAATAATTTTAAACCTCCTATTTCTAGGAGGTCCTTCAAGAGGAGTTTCAACCTATCAACATAAATGATAGGTTTTTCATATTTTTTCTTAATTATTTTATTCATCTGACTCTTATTGAATATAATCAATCCCAACCATATATTTTACATTAAATAATAAATTTTCTATAATAGTAATATTATAATTATGAAATAGCAAGTATTACACATTATACTGTTATGCGATGCCCTTGTTTGGTTTTGTTATTCACCAAAAAGAACGATGTTATAGTTATTTATCCACAAATGATAAAGATATATTAGCAAATTTTAATATTATATAATATTATTTAATTTAATATTTATTAATGATTCTTTAAGGGTGATATGCATATTTCTATTCACTAATAAAATTGTTTTTTTAGATTCAGAACATCTAAGCAAATATTTTAAAGAGTTCAATGAAAATCATCATTATATATTCCATAAAATTAAAAGGATACTCCATAAATATTTCAAACACATACACAATTCCGTAATGGAAAAATGTTATATGGCCAAACCATGAATAATGAGTAAGTATTGGTGCCTTTCAGTTAGAACATTCATGGAAGACATAATATTTGACACATAAATGGTTATATTTACAAATAATTAACTCTAAATGGGTAATAAATAATTATATTTGAAATTAATTTAGTATTAAAAATATTAATATTTTTTCCATAATGATTATAATCAATATAAATTTATTATTCACAAAGTCGGATTGTACCTAACTAAGATGAATTCTGATTTAAGGGTTTATTGTTTTAAATTTGAATTCATTAATACATTCTTGATTTTTTGGACAATGTATTGGTGTACTTTTGATTCACTATCCCATGTATTTATTATATTATATTTTCATTTAATTCCATTAATTTAAAAAAAATGACGTAATTTTCTTTATGTTAATGGTTTTTATTCAATTGTTATAAAATTATTAATGTTTCTCATTATAAATTTACATTCTTCGAGACAAGTTTCAAGTTGTGAACCTATTTTATTTTTTATTAATAATATTATACCTAATTTAAATATTAAAACTCTATTCACCCTTTAATAATTTTATTTAAAGCTATATTTCATGTTATTTCATTCAGGTGGTTTTGATTCAAAAATTACCAAAGCCTTAATGCTTTTACATCTCATATAGAGAATCATTTGATGAATGATAAATATTCAGCTTTATGCCATTAATATTTGGAAAAAATACTTATATTCCATTGAGGGACCAAGATTAATTCACAATACAATAGTCCATGGAAATTTGAGTAACTTTTAGTCTTTAGAAAAAAGAGAGACTCAACATGGGATTGGTGAGAAAGAGCACCCAACATCAAAAAAGATTTATAATAGAATTTAAATTATCCTTGGGAAATTTGAGATTATTTAATACATGATATATTGAAATGAAAAAATAGTGTAAAACATCATCTAAAAAACTGAAGGCCACATATAAATCTTTTTCCATAGAATGAATGAATGAATACTTGGATGACTTACAAAAAAATAGTTTTAAGGAAATATATTAATGAATAAGAAATTAATGATTTTAAGGATATGAATTAAAATATTAAAAAATATTTTGAATGTTATGTTCAAGAAGGATTACATTTTTTGAATAATGATAAAATATGTACAAAATATGTGAATGTTTTAAGTAGAGTGAGAATGCATTGGGAAACATTTCCCAAATACTAAAACATGCATGATAGCGACTCAAGGGGTTTATATTAGACTTGATAGTGACTTAAGAGGTTTCTACACAACTAGAAGATAATTTCATAATGATAGTGGTACATTAGTTTTGATTCTGATATTTCAAAAAACCTATTTGAAAAAGTGTTTTATAATCCAATCAAACCACCAATCCATGACACACCACAAGAAAAATAAAAAAAAAGATGGCATATCATAAATGTCAATGAAAATTTAGACCATCCATATCAATACCTCCCAATAAACCACCATATTTTAAACATATTTTCCATGTATATTTATTAAATAACTCTCTCATTTTCTTAACACCAAACCCATTTTATTAAAAAATCCAAATTACATATTGAAACCAGAAACTTTATATAACACTTTGAAGGAGACCAAAACTTTTTAAATTTCCATATATTAATTTAAAATTCAAATTACCACCTCAAAACTAATTGAAAAATTAAAAATTCTTCTTTTTTACTTTTTAAAACATCACATGAAATCTATGTTTTAAAATTTACACATGAAAAATAAACTAATTTTGTTCAAAAACCTTATTCGGATATGTATCTATTTTCTATGAAAAAATATTATCATTAATTAAAAAAATTTAAAATTAAATTCAAAAACCATCTATAAAAAATTAAACGTTTGAAACCATTTACTTGGAAATATGAACACTTTGGAATTTTTAAAATGTTATATGTTCACTTTGAAATCACTTCATTGGTTTTAAAACATGGAATCCATTTTTTTAAATAGAAAACCTCATTTTTTATCTCAAACCCCACTTTACCAATTAAAAATAAGTTTCCATTTTAAAAATTGAAACTTAAAATAGGCATGAGCATAAAAATTATAAATATGCCTCCAACCGCCTTTCTACATGCCAATCCATTATTAACCACACATTTTATATAACTCCCATTTTTGTAATATTTTTACAAATCTTTTAATTTCAAGTTTCACTTTACAAGAATATAAAAAAAATTATGAAAATAATTTTCAAGCCCAATACATCATTTAATAATGAAAATTCCTCTTTAAATGGATAATCCGGAAATTTTACAAGATATTAACCTGAATCCATTTTCAAGTCATTCGTTAATTATAGGAAAACTCATTGTTATCTATAAAAGCCAAGTCAATATCCAATTTCATTGCTAGAATCTTAGTGAATATAATTAATACTATTATTATATAACCAAAACACCAGTATAAGGATTAATAAATCAATGGTTTTGGAATTAAAGATTCATGAATTGGTAAAAACAACATGGACTAAGAGAAGATGAATAAACCCTCGATAAAAGATAGATGAGGACCCCAAGGGAAGATCACAAGCCCGAAAAATCGATGTTTCTAAAAAAACAGAAGCCAGAACCCTCTACGGTTCAACATGTGGTGTGTAAAATGAGGAAAAGGGTAAAAAAGATGAAAAATATATAAAAGGAAGGGGAGAAGAAGAATGTACATGGAATTTAATACACTATGATATTATGGTATTTATATTTTTAATTTCACATTTTCAATAGATAATGTTTCATGTAACACCTAGATTAAAACCATGATATACTATTAAATATTAACATGATTATTAGAATAGTAATATGACCACTATAAATAGTAATTTATCAATTAGAATAATAAACCCACCTATTAATGTACATATAAAATTTATGAATCTCATAAATGAAAATAATATATATTTATATCATGGAATAAGTAAATAATTATTTTAAAAATGATAAATATAGTACTGGAATTTTTGTTAAACATAAATGTTTATTTAAATTTTTTTAATTAAAATAATTATTTAGATGTAAATTATTTTCATAAAATATTTTCATAAATTAATATATTTTTTCATTATAATTATAATATAATTTTATGATACCGAAATTAAATTTTCAAATTGTCACAGAATCTATTATACAATTAAAATCGGTATTTTTTTAATAGATGGTTATCATTTTTAGAAATTAAATTTAACATATTTAGAAACTTAATTTCAAAATATGGAGTCTATTATTTAAATCTAAACATCTAAAATGGACAGGGTGACTTTTTTGGCCTTTTCAAAAATAGTTGATTTTTTATGAATAGTGAAATACGGTAATTTATTTTATTTTATATTTTGAGTAAAATGAATGTTTCTTTGAATCATGGTTGAGGCATGGATGATGTCATTTGTTATTATCTCAAACTAACATTCTCTACTTAATGTTCCTATTCACAATAATAAACACTGTTTATACACTTGAACAAAAATAATAAACAAATGAAAAAAATAATCCAAAATAGCCCTCTCCCCCACTATAAATATCATCGATCACCACCTATTATGCTCCAAAATTATAAGCCTTGTTTATTTTATATATTATATCCAATTCATCTCCTAAACATCATCCTTGCATTCTTTTGTTTCTCATCTCACCAAAAGTCCATTTCCATGTTCATTAAAGAGGTTCTCATGGAGACAACACTTAAGAGGTAAAACCCTCCCTTCTAATCATTTAGTTTCTTTTATTTCATTACCCTTAACTCACCTCCAATATAAAAATTAATATGATAACTCCTGTATCATATATATAATTTAATTTCATATATTTAATGGAATATACATTATCAAATCTCTTCTCCTTTCCTTTTGTTCTAAAAATGAAAACATCATCCATGAGGTGTCGATTCACTGCCTCCATGAATGATGAGTTTTAGTTTTTCATTACCACCCTCAATTTTGGTAATGAAACCTTATTTATTGGTAAAAGAATTAATATTTTTATTACAACCTATTTAATTTTTTGGAACCATTATATACACATATTATAAAATTAAATTATACAAATTTGTGACTGTCCTAAAACCCGCCAAAATAAATTAAACATTTTCATCAACATTTTATCTAATGAATCATCTTCATACCATATGACCAAAAATATATGAAACAATTTAATATTATTTATGTTCATTAATACTAAATAATTTCACTTTTGAAGAAGTTATTCACATTTGAAAAGAACTATCATATCTATTCTCTAGGGAACCGATCATAGAACAATTAAACGAATATTTATAGATCAACATAATTAAATATAATAACCCATAAAAATGGCCATAAATAAACTTAATAAATTTTATAATGAATCACATATATGTTTAATATGTTTTGAATTAAAAAATTAATGAATCTAATTTTAATATCCATGACATTAAGTGAAAGTGCAGAATGATTTCTCATATAATGTAAGGGTTTTCTCATATCACTTTTATTTTTGTAAGATATTCCTTATTCACCATTTTTCTTATATTCTCTCTATGTATAATAATCACAGATACATAATATCATGAATCCCTTTATCTTCATGGAATTCAATGTTTCATTTTAAAATAATTACATTTATGGGGAATATGGTCTAACTCATTACAAAGGAGTAAGGGAATTATTAGCACAATTTCCATTTTTTGGGTTAAAATTCTACCCAATGATTATGTTATGATATGATTTTGTGTAAAATCACTTTTCATTATATTTTTTTTTTTAAAATTGTTTTATTTTTGTTCAGATTTATTACACATAATTTATTCATTTGGTTAACGCTTTCATCTTATTTTAGAAATACTCTTTTAAAGGTTATTTTAAAAGTATAAAGGATTTGTTTTTAAACTTATAATTAATGAGTAGATTTTACAGCATTCATGATGCCTTAGTTCCTTGATGAACCATTACAAGTGTAAAATTTAATTTTAAAATAATTTTTTTCTTTTATAATTGTGTGTTTTTTATAAATAAATTATTTCAATGTAAATTTAATATTTCTCTATGGAATTTTTCAAAATATTTTTATTAGAGTATTTTTATCTAGGTCAGCCCTCTTTTTTAGATATTTTTCATAATTGAGGCTGATATATTATGTTAACATCTAACAAATTTTATTGAATTATTTATTATTAGTATGACTATACATGTGCTATTTTGATAACATTAATCATATTATACTAAAAGGATTATGATTATATTTATTGATCAAGGAAAGTTACTAAAATTTAATATAGTAGTTTTAATATGAATGTATATTTTGATTATGTTTTACCCCTTTCATATGAGCTATGAATTGGTCTTTGTAACTATTGGTAAGGGCCTACAATATCCTCTTGATGCATCGGTATGTCTCATGATACAAAATCGATCAAGTTTTTACATATGCATTACCCATTTATATGGAATTTTTGGTTGAGGACTTGATGGTATGTTTATGATGACTCACATTATGTATTCCCTCGTTATTAGATATGTTATTGATAATCCATGGGATTATTCTACATATATAATATACATGCTTAATTATCATTCACATGTTATTATTTATATGGTGTTATTTAATTATATTGTTTTCATACCATATTATGCTAAAGATTATGTTTTAATGGAATATGTTTTTATTCAGGTTTCCTTATTTTTATGCTTTTTTAGGATTTCTACCACTTTATAATTATCCTTAATGATAATTTGATCTCACCCCTTTCTTATTTTTTTCCCCAATATTCCATGATATATATTATGATTAACATATAGGGATAATAAATAAGATAGGGATATTACCAGTGGTGTTTCTATGTTGTTTTATATTTCAACATGTCGTTTAAAACTTGTGTTTGTATCTAGTTTTCTAAATCTACTAAAATATTTGGTTCTTTCAGATGTGATTTATTATTCTTAGTACCAATTTAATAAAGTAAGACACCATCTTTGGGATACGAAGGATGGGTTCATTAGAGTTGGTGTCAGATCACGTTCAGTAGAATCGCTAGAAACTAGATTTAGGAAAATATAGATCCAGAAAAAAATAACACTATAAATAACATTATGTATATCCCCATAGTAACCAAGCACATGATTTTGATATTATTTATACATATGGATTTAAGTGTTTCACTGGATTTACATTTTCAAAATATAATCTATTGTATGACATTATTTATAAATGGTGCCTTGTGGAAGGAATGGAAACCATATCAACAAAAATATTCTATACTGGGATTTCCCTCATATGCAAGATAATGATAATGGAGATAAATATATAACTGGAGTTGAAAAACCTATAACTAAAAAGAGAAAACTAACTTATATTATGAGTAATAACCTTACTGACATGAATAATCCCATTCCATACTTTTTTTATCAATATTAGACAACATCATAAAACAACTAAATCCATCATTCGATGAGAATACAACCCAATTTGTAGCTGATAAATTGATAAGTTCATTAGAAAATATATTTCTCTCTTTGGGAGGTAACTAAATGGAGAAATTTTTCATGGCCACGTATCACCTCTCAGGATATTTAGATCAATGATGGAAACTAATTAAAAAATAAAAGGAGATGCATGAAATTGAAAATATATAATTGATTGAGGTTAAGAAAATTTTATTAAAAAAATATTTAACTCAAAATTAGTTAGTAGATATGTAGAGAAAATTATTGAGTCTGAAATAGAAAATGAATGAAAATGTTTCTACGTAGGAAGCCAAATTTTCAAAAATAAGGCCCCAGCCTTAAACATTACTTATTCTTGAAATATTTCAAAAATACACAATGAAGATATTTTTAGGTTTAGATTTTTATATAATTAGATCATAAATCATGCTTTACATTCCACATTTAAACATGGTGGGTACATCAAAGACAGTATTCATTTTTTTGCATCTAAGGAAATATATTTAAAGTAAAATATGTATTTTTTTCTTGACACTTCCTCGACACTATCATCACATCATGTACCTTTACCTTGAGCTGTGATAATAATTTCAAAAACATGGGATGAGCATAAAAAGCACAGTAATGGATTTAAAAATATGGAAAGAAAACATTACTCCATGTATACATAAGAATCAATTAAATCATACTTTACTCATAAAACATAAGTACATTAACATACCTCATGAAATCATATGTTGTATGAATAACTCATAGAAATCATAAGACATAAAGGTAACTTGAAGAATTCATACCATTCTTACGTAGGGATTAACCCTCATGGTTACGTTTGGAATACCCATCGCAGTATATTCCCTAAATCTCTTCAGAGAAACCTTAGAGTTTAGATCCTTCGCGTTACCCAATGTATTGGAGAGCTATCTCGGGCTCACCCACCCTTAGTCTATCATGGAACCACTCGATTTCATAAACTATTCCAAAGAACCATAACATATTCATAACACATAAAACATTCATAAAGGAAAAATAACATTTTCCACATTCCAATCATAGGATATCAATACAACAAATTGTTATAATCAAAACAATATCAAAACCATTTTCAATATCAAAATAAATGAAAATTAAATTATGGTATTTATTTTTCATTAAAAAACATTATAGTTTGTTGAGGAATATGACAATCAATAATGGTCACGGTGGCGGAGAAGTCGTTTTCCACGCATACGTAAGACAAAAACATTCCTTTTGTATTTTAGTAAAATGCTTCATAGAGAAAATATTCCCTTTGAATGAAATGAAAATCCAAAATGGTTTTATACGTCGTATAAAATAAAGTCATTTATAACGCAAAGGATGCCTCAAAAAGGAGATTGAGATGAAGTCCCTTATAAAGACGGTATCCTTTGAATAAGGATAAATCAATGACATAATTATGTGTGAAAAATATAAATACACCCAATATAAGTTGATATTAAGTGTAAAAAAAACATAATTCATTCACACATATTCATAGCATGACATAATCAATAAGTAAAGTTTTAACCCAAACAATTGAAATTGGGTTTAGAAGTTCCCTTACAGAAATTCGACAGCCTAACGGCTTCACTTTAAAATTCATAAAATGAGTTTATGAGAGATAAAAAGGGTATCTCATCACTTGGACATAAAATTTACAGTAATAAAGATATATAATAACATGTCCCAACATAAGATGATGTAAGTTAAAATACCTAACAAAAATAAGTGTTTTAAAAAATAAGGAGGGTGAAAGGTTCCCTTACTGATTTGGGTGACTTTCGAAACATACACCCCATAACAGAAGGATCATACAATGAAGATGTAAATACCCATAAATTAATTTATATTACACAAAAAATACAATTATGGTCAGTAAATACACCACAAAAAAGGAAATAGTGGAAAATGTATCATGAATCTCATGGGAATAAAAAGTGAGATAAAAACCCCTTTCCTTGTTGTAATCAATCGAGTCGTATGACCAAAAGATAATAACCATCAAATGAATTATAGAACACCATGAATATAAATATAATCATGATAATATATATAAATTTTCAGTACAAAATACACCACATTCCATAAATAATTTGTGACCAATGGAAATCCCACGGAATTAAAAGTGAGATAAGAAATCCCTTACGAAAATTCTGCAGCCTAACAGTGGAACTTAAAACTTTAAAAAATGATTGATGAGATAAAATAGGGTCTCTCATCATATGAACATAAAAATTACAGTAAGAGGAATATAAAATAACATCCCCCAAAATAAGAGAGAGGATCTTAAAAGAAATGACATAAAAAGAGAGTACTTAAAAAGAAAGAGGGAGGTAGGATCCCTTAACTTGAGTCCGACTTACCTTGTTCGTTTCTTTATATTCCTGAATAATAAACTTTGGTCAATTTATAATTTCTTAAGAACATACTTTAGTGATTATTATTCAATTCATATCAAATATTATTATGTAAAAATAATGAGATTATTATGTTAGTTCATATCAGACGTTTTCGTCGATATTCGATACATGAGTCAGAAATGAACTTGTTTGAAAAGAATTTTACATGTAATTATAAGTACACCATCTCCAGAAGAGAATTAATTATTTAAAAATCATATATATCCAGTTTATTTTCATTTTATACTATTCCATAATAGTTGGAGATAAAAAATGAAATGCATCGTTCATGGAGATGGTAGGTCGTACGTATGCATGAACAATACTTTCATTTATTTGTCATATTAATGGAATTAAAACTAAATGAGATATTAATATTTTGTAATTAAATTATAATATATATCTTATATAGGTCACATATTTTCATTAATTTCATTCTTTATACATTCCATGTTTTTCATGAACGAGTCACATCACTTGTGGGGGCGATAGTCCACACTACCTCAAATGAAATTATCGCAATTCCACAACATGAAAATCATAATGATATGATATAAAAATAAAATAAATAATCATATAAAAAATAAATACCATATATATCATATATAAATATAGTTCCATCATAATTTCCACCATGAAAGGTGTTAAGTGAATATTGAACAATCATCGTTTCGTGAGGCGGTAATTCTCCACCCAAAGAAACAGTATGTTCTTTAACCATTAGATGGAGGTGTGTGAATGTGTAAATAAAATAATTCTCATAAAACATACTATTATATTGAGAATACTGGTGTTTTTATTTGATTCAAATAATAAGAAGATAGTGGTGTGTGACGAAGGAAAATAAAAGAAATAAACTCGAGAGAGGACATTACCTCTAAATTGGGTAACTCTTTTTGATTTGAGCCAAAGGCTTCCTTGGAAAGACTTATGCCCAATGTGTGGAATATAATAGTAAGATAGGGCTATTTAGATATATTATGAGCAGATTTTGAATGACACAAGGTCTTGAGAGGTGTGGGTAAGGGGGTAGAGGTGGGGGCCTTTTATAAGAGGGAGGATGCGCCCTCTTGGAAAGTCATGATTGATTAATTTATTATAAACTGTTTTTCAAATTATAATGGTTCCAAAATGATATATTTATTGGATAAAAAGATAAGGGGTAGAAATACACTCAACCAATAGGATTTATACAAGTTTAGGTCATAGAATTCACCTTATCTTTTCATTTTAACCGTTAGATAAAATTAATAATTCATAGCACATGTTTTTTTATTTTCAAACTATAAGGTCATAATAATTACATAAAAATACCAATAGTCCCATAATTGTATAAATTATGATATTATTAATATATTATATTTCATTTTTTAGAATATTAGATATTTGGACTTTTATACTATTAAATAAAATTACATTTGTTTTAAAAACTCATTTATTCCAATTTTGACACTATTTGGTAGTTGACTTTGGAAAAAGGCATAAAAGCTTTATTACTTATAAATTAAAGCATTAACATATATTTTACATGTCATACGTATCTATAAAATTCGTGGATAGCATCCCAAGTTTCAAAAAAAATATTTTATCAATTATAATATTATATATTTAAATATTTCATTAATGAGGTAATAACTGCAACATCATTGTGTCATAAATAAATTTATTTATATAATGTCTAAAAAGTATAAATAAAGATGTAGGAAATATTTTTATATTTAAAATGAATATTTATAGTTAGATATATCGTTTATATAAGCAAAATTAAAAATAAATTACTTAGGTATTACATATTTTTTTTATATTTCAATTTCTTTAAAAATAATATGATAATAGGTCACTATCACACAAAAGTAATTCCATGGGGTCCCAAAGTTTGCACAAGTAATCCCATGGTCGGAAATGACTCAAAACATAGCATTAAGACACATTTATGGGTAATTTTTTATTATTATAACGTTATTTTTTTTACCCCTTTTTACCCGATTTACTAATTAATCACTCTAATTCAAAATAATTACTATAATTACTATTCATCTTGTCAAAAACAAAAGAGTCTTAATTAAAAAATTTGTACCATATAATTCCAAATATGGAATCCATATTAGAAAACTTCAAACACATAAATTGCAGTAATTAATTTAAAAATAATTTCCATTGTCAAAACCAAATACATGTTTTTAAGAAGCAAAATTTATCAAACGATTGACTCGTTTTTACATCCAATTTGAAAGTGAAATCACTTACAATGAACAAAATTGTATTAAGTGATAAAAACATAATTAAATTATAATTTAAAACAAATGTAATTTACAGTATCTCTATATAAATAAATTAGATGAAAAAAAGTTTTGATGTAAATTGCAGTATTTTTCACTATTCCTTAAAAATGAGCATTTTTCAGAAAAATACCAAAAAATTATCCTAAGTAAAATTGATATTCCAAATTCATAAATTATTTCCATTTTACCAAATTCAAAACATAGAGCTTTCATTAATTAATTTTATAATTAATTCTTGTTGTCGAAACAAATAGCACATTTTTAAGAAACAATATCTATCAAAAGATTGACACTTGTTTATGTCCAATTTAAAATTGAAATTATTTCCAATGACAAAAATTTGATTAAATGTTAAAAATATATTTTAATTACACTTTAAACCGAATTAAAAATATAATCTAACCATATAAATAAATTATATTAAAATCAGGTTTTGAATTAAAATACAGCATTTTTAACTCTTCACTAAAAAATGAACTTTAACAAATATTTACACATAGTAAATTTTGATTTCTTGATTATAAAGAAGGATTTTATTTTTTAAAATATAACATATAAAATTTTCAAAAAGTATATTTAAAAAGGGTTTGCCATCAAAAGGCGGTAAAACAATCTTTTGAAAATATTAGAGTATTCTATGCTTAAGATTGAATTTATTCTCGTTTTAAGCCTCTAAAACACTATATAATTCATAAATAGACATAGATAAGAAAATATATTATTCTTTAATTACTTTGGATGTTACATCCTTTTCCCCTATTATGAATTGCATCCTCGCAATTTTAAAATTGGGCTCAGAAACATCATGGAAATCCCCACATCGGAAAAGGAGTCAGTAAAACTATCACTTTAAAATAATGAAAGAGAGGTAAAAAGGTCACCCGAGACAACAGATATTAGGATTCAATGAATACATGGATATGGAGGAGAAATCAGACCATCAAGCTCTGATGGATAGGGATGGAAAACATGTCTAGGATAAATTTAACCACTAGAAAATCACAAACTTGTGATGGGTTAAACGGTATTTGATTCCCCAGTAGAAAAAGTTAAGAGATAGCATTTTTTTAAGTTACTTCTCATTGAGGAATTTAAATATGGGATTAACTAAAACATAAGAAAACAAAATTACTTTTCATGTAGACTTTCATCTCTTTCTAGATTTCCAACACAAACTTATATTTTTTCCAAAAGATGAGTATTTAGGATGACTTGTTCACATTAAGAGCACTATAATCAACTTCTAGAGAATCACCTAATACAAAAAAGAGAACTATACATTTCCCATGTCTTTATACCAAAAACAAAATGGTTAGTACAAGATCAGATAATCCCGAAAAAGGACAGTCTTTTAAAAAAATAAAAACTTCTCTTAATCTCAAAAATTTGTCCAACAAAACCCAAAGTTCATCAAATACCATTCAATAAACAACTATCCATAAAAATCATCAAAGTTATCCAAACTATATTGAAACCAAATCTATGCAGGATTTAATCACATCATCATCCACGTTAAATCTTAACATTTATCTCCAAATAACATCAGTTACTCATAAAGTCTCATATTGAAAAGTAATTAACCTAATCACATATCCTCCATAATAGGATAATCATTTCCATAGATAACACAAAATCAACTTATTCCAGATTCATAAGATCATCAATCTAAAAAGAATTTTTCATACTATCCAGGTACTTCACGTAGTCCAGTGGTAGGTGATAAATCCCAGTCGCACTTTGGTTGTGTGTTTGATTCCCATAGCTTCGTCTGACACAACGGGTTGTCACACGGTCTGTGAGTTGTCCTTTTTCCAAAACTATATAATTACTAAAACATTCCCAAAAAAGAGATAAATTCTTCAAAAATAACCATTACATAATTTAACCTCAATTTTATCTCATGCCTTTCATTTTCCATCATAACATATAGTAACCCATAATTACCTCAAAAGTAAGGATCATAAAAACCCTAATGGTTACCATTATAATTATTACATGAACTTCCACATCGAGTTGGTTCTCTCGTACATGATGCATTAGAGAACTCCCCAAGGTTCGAGTGGTTAATAATGACTCCTGATAGTTGGTTGAGAATAACCACAAGAGTTCTCATTATAGCTCCCATATCATTCAATTGTTCTTTCAGAAAACTATCACAGTTATCTTCACATCCATTGTTACTTTGGGGCCTGCTAGATCCAAACATATACTGAAACCAAAATGTTCAGTGTGATTATATCATTAGAATCATCATATAATATCTTATATGGAGGTAAAATAGTAAGATATAATTATTTATGATATCCTAAACTCATTCACTTTATCTAAAAATATGACTCTTTATGAAATCCTAACCATTATGGTAATGTCACTTATGCCTAAAGAATACCCTAACCTCTAAAGTTATCTAAATAGGCCTTTAATACCAAATATAAGGCTCCAACCTTTAACATTACTTATTCTCGAGTTATTTCAAGTATACACCTTGAGGATCTTTTCAGGCGTAGAGATTTAGAGAAATAGATCATAAATCATTCTTTACATTCCACATTTAAAAAATGTGGTTACATCAAAGATAGTATTCATTTTTTTCTATCAAAGGAAACATATTTAAAGTAAAACATGGATTCTTTCTGGACACTTCCTCAACACTATAATCACATCATGTACATTTCCCTTGACTTGTGAAAAACATTTCAAAAATGTGGGATGAGTAAAAAAACCTACGTAAGGGATTTAAAAATATGGAATGAAAACATTAGTCCATGTATAAATAAGAATCCATGAAATAATACTTTACTCATAAATAATAATTACATTAACATACCTCATGAAATCATAAGTTTTTTGAATAATTCATAGAAATAATATTACATAAAGGTAACTTTATGCATTCATAACATTCTTACGTAGGGAGTAACCCTCATGGTTACGTTTGGAATACCCATCACAGTATATTCCCTAAATCTCTTCAGAGAAAGCATAGTGTTTATCTCCTTCACGTTACCCAATGCCTTAGAGAGCTATCTCGATCTCCCTCTCCCTTAGTCTATCACAAAACCACCCTATTTCATAAACTATGCCCAAGAACCATAACATATTCATAACACATAAAACATTCATAAAGGAAAAATAACATTTTCCACATTCCAATCAGAGGATATCAATAAAACACATTGTTATAATAAAAACAATATCAAAACCATTTTCAATACCAAAATAAATGAAAATTAAAATTTGGTATTTATTTTTCATTAAAAACATTATGGTTTGTAGAGGAAGATGACAATTAATAATGGTCACGGCGGCGGAGAAGTCATTGTCGCCACATACGTAAGACAAAAACATTCCTTTTTTCGCTTAGTAAAATGATTCATAGAGAAAATATTCCCTTTGAATTAAATGAAAAGTCAAAAGGGTTTTATATTCTGTATAAAAGAATGTCATGTATAAATCAATGGATGCCTCAAGAAGGATATTGAGACGAAGTCCCTTATAAAGATGGTATCCTTTGATTAAGGATAAATCAATGACATAATTACGTGTCACAAATATAAATAAGACCAATATATGTGTATATTAAGTTTAAAGAAAACATAGGCCATTCTCACATATTCATAGCATGACATAATCAAGAAGTAGAGGTTTAACCCAAAGATTTGAAATTGGGTTAAGAAGTTCCCTTACAGAAATTCGACAGCCTAACAACGTCACTTTAAAATTTAGAAAATCAGTTGATGAGAGATAAAAAGGTTATCTCATCACTTGGACATAAAATTTACAGTAATAAGGATATATAAGAACATATCCCAACACAAGAAGATGTAAATTAAATACCTAACAAAAATAAGTCTTTTAAAAATAGGAGGGTGAAAGGTTCCTTTACAGATTTGGGTAACTTTCGAAACATACACCACATGACAGAAGGATCATACCATGAAAATGTAAATACCCATAAATTAAAGTATATATTACACAAAGAATAAAATTATGGGCAGTACATACACCACAGAAAATGGAAATAGTGGAAAATGTAGCATGAATCTCACGAGAATAAAAAGTGAGATAAAAACCCCTTACCACGTTTTAATCTGTCGAGTAATATAACCAAAAGATACTAACCACCAAATGAATTACAGAACACCATGAATATAAATAGAATCATGATAATATATATCAATTGGTAGTACACAATACACCATATTCCATAAATAAGTGGTGACCAATGGAAATCTCAGGGAATTAAAAGTGTGATAAGAAATCTCTTACGAGAATTCGGCAGCCTAACGACACCACTTAAAACTTCCAAAAATGGATTGATGAGATAAAATAGGGTCTATCATCATATGAACATAAAAATTACATAAATTGTAATATAAAATAACATCCCCCAACATAATAAATATGAGCTTAAAATAAATGACAAAAAAGAGAGTACTTAAATAGAAAGAGAGAGGTAGGATCCTTTACGTCGAGTCCGACATGTCCTATTCGTTTCTTTGTATCCCTGAATAATAAACATTTTTCAATTTATAATTTCTTAAGAACATACTTTAATGTTTATTTTTCAATTCATATCACATATTATCATGTTATAATAATTAGATTGTTATGTTAGTTTATATCAGATGTTTTCGTCGATGTTCGGTACATGAGTAAAAATTAAACTTGTTTGAAAATAATTGTCCATGTAGTTATAAGTAAATCATCTACAGAATATTATTAATTATTTAAATATCATATATATCTAGTATATTATTAGTTTATACAATTCCATAACATTTGGAGATAAAAAAATGAAATGCACCATTCATGGAGACGGTAGGCCGTACGTATGCATGAACGCTACATTCATTTCATTGTCATATTAATGGAATTAAAACTAATGAGAGATATATATATTATAATTCCAGAATAATATATATGTTATATAGGTAACATAAGTTCATTAATTTCATTCTTTATACATTCCATGTATTTCATGAATGAGTCACATCACTTGATGGGGCGGTAGTCCACACTTCCTCAAATGAAATTATCGCAATTACACGACATGAAAAGCGTAATGAAATCATTTAATCACAAAATACAGAAGCATATAGAAAACATAAATACCATATATATCATATATAAATATAGTTCTTTCATAGTGGCCACCATGAAATGTGTTAAGATAAGATTGAACAATCATCGTTTCATGAGGCAATAATTCATCACCCACAGAAACTATATGTTCTTTAACCATTACACGGAGGTGTGTGTATGTGTAAATAAAATCATTATCATAACAAAATAATAGTATATTTAGGATACTAGTGTTTTTATGGTATTAAAATAATAAGAAGATAGTGGTGAGTGAATAAAGAAAATAATAAAAGAAACTCGAGAGAAGACATTACCTGTAAATCGGGTAACTCTTTTTGACTTTAGCCAAAGGCTTCCTTGGAAAGTCTTTTGCCCAAAGTGAGGCTTCTAAGAGTAAAATAGGGATGTTTAGAGATAATATTAGCCGATTTTGGATGAGACAAGGGCTTTATAGGTGTGGGTAAGGGGGTAGAGATGGGGGACATTTATAAGAGGGAGGAGGGGAACTCTTGGAAAGTCAAGAAATATTAATTTATTTTAAAAAAAATTCAAATTACAATGGTTCAACAATTATATATTTCTATGGTAAAAGGATAAGGGGTATAAATATACAAAACAAATAATATTCAGACAAGTTGAGGTCATATAATTCACCATATCTTTTCATTTTAACCCTTAGTTAAAATTTATAATTCTTACCACGTCTTTTTTTATTTTCAAACTATAAGGTCATAATAATTAATATAAAATACCAATAGTCCAATAGTTGTATCAATAATGATATTAGTAATATATTATATGTAATTTGGTATAATATTAGATTTTTGGACTTTTATACCATTTAATAAAATAACATTTGTTGTAAAAACTCATTTATGCCAATCTCGACACTATTTGGTAGTAGACTTTTGATAAGGGCATAAAAGAATTATTCCTTAGACATAAAATATTTGCCACATATTTTACATGTAATAATTATCTATAAAATTCTTGGATATCTCCCAAGTTTCAAAACAAAATTATTTTAATACTTATAATATCATATATTTAAATCATTCATTAATGAGGTAATAACTGCATCATCATTGTGTCATAAATAAATTTATTTATTTAGTGTCTAAAAATTCTAAATAAAATACCATGATGTGGGGAATATTATTATCTTAAAAATTAATATATATAGTCAAAGAGATCATTTATATCAACAAAACTAAAATTGTTTTACTTAGGTATTACATACTTTTATTATATTTCTCTTTCGTTATAAATAATATAATAAAAGGTCACTATCACACAAAAGTGATTCCATGGGGTCCCAAAGTTGGAACAAGGCCTACCATGATAGGAAATGACTCAAAAAATAGCATTAAGGAACATGGATGGGTAATTTTATATTATTATAACATTATTTTGTTTTCCCCTTTTTACCTGATTTACTAATTAATAACTATAATTAAAAATAGTTATTGTAATTACAATTTATCATGTCAAAAACAAAACTATCTTAATTAAATAATTTCGACCTTATAATTACAAATATAGAATATATTTTACCAAATTACAAACACATAAATTGCAGAAATTAATTTAAAAATAATTCCCGTTGTCAAAACCAAATACGGGTTTTTAAGAAGTAAAATTTATCAAAAGATTGACTCGTCTTTACATCCAATTTGAAAGTGAAATAACTTCCAATGAACAAAATAGTATTAAGTGATAAAAACATAATTCAATTACACTTTTAAAACAATTGAATTTACAATCTAACTATATAAATTAATTAGATGAAAACGCAGTTTTGAAGTAAAATGCCGTATTTTTCACTATTCCTTAAAAATGATCATTTGTCAGAAAAATACCAAAACTTTATCCAAAGTAAATTTTTATATTATAAATTAAAAAATTATTTCCATTTTACCAAATTCAAAAAATAAAAGTTTAATTAATTAATTTTATAATTAATTCTCGATGTCAAAACAAATAGTGTGTTTTTACGAAACAATATCTATCAAAAGATTTACACTTGTTTATGTCCAATTTCAAAGTGAAATTAATTCCAATGACCACAATTGGATTAAATTGTAAAGATATATTTTAATTAAACATTAAACCCAATTAAAAATATAATCTAACAATATAAATAAATTAGATTAGAATTACGTTTTGAATTAAAATACAGTATTTTTCACTATTCACTATAAATTGAACATTAACAAAAAAAATATACACAAAGTTAATTTTGATGCCTTGATTATAATGAAGAATTTTATTTTTTCAAATATAACATATAAAATTGTCAAAAACTAGATTTAAAAAGGGGTTTTCCATCAAAAGGTGATAAAACAGTCTTTTGAAAATACTAGAATATTCTATGTTTAAGATTTGATTTATTCTCATTTTAAGCCTCTAGAACAATATATAATTCATAAATAGACATAGATATGAAAATATATTATTCTTTACTTACTTGGGATGTTACATCAATGATATAGAGGCTTTTTATGTACTACATACCTAATCTAAGAGGAAATATTGACCATTTATTTGATTGTCTTAAACCAATAATGTGAAGTGCACTATTCCCCCAAATATTATTATTATACTAGGAAATATTAAATTATGACATCAATATGGAGGAATAATATTCCAAGACATATGGATTGAAGTGAAGTAATATGAGAAGAGGGATGTTGAATACTCATGGAAAGAAGATAAACAAAGGGAAGAATAGAAGATTAGAATTTCAAACATGTTATCAATGTAAAAAAAGAAACATCATGAAACATGCCTATTATGAATGAGAGTTTGAAAGGGGAAGAAAGAAAGAAGTTTCACGTGATTGAAAGAGTAATAAAGAAGTGGTCATTGTAAAATGTTTCAGCTCTAAAGATAAGGAACACTACGCACATGAATGAACAAGATGTCAAAGGATGTTTCCCTAGAAAATGCCAAGGGAATAAGTCCATACATATGCAGTCGCAAAATCTGAGTTTGAAGTTCCTAATGATGTCGATGAAGATACTTTAATCATCTTTAAAATTTTAGCTAAAGCATTATTTTATTTTTTATCATTTCATTCTTTAATAACTTCTCTGTTTTCTATAAAAATAAATATTTCAGATTATCCTTAATAAGAGAGTTGTTAGTCAAAACTCCTATTGGAAACCTTATTATAATAAAGAAGTGTCTATTAGTTTTTATTATGACACATAAACATGTAATAATTTATTATTTTATTATCATATCTATGGTTGATTTTGATATAATTATTGGTATACAATGGAATTCAATATATAATGACAGTATTTATTAAAAAGATAATTAAATTATGATCTGTGATAAAGATATAGGATTTCATATCTTTATTGGGGAGCCTTAATCATCTGATCCATTTTGTAGCCCCATCCCGTATCACTTATAAATGAGATTCTTAGAGAAGAAGAGTAGATAAAACCTAAAAATGGAAAAAATTAATCATAGAATTAACGATGTACATATTTTACAGGAATACATTGATGTATTTCCAAGGTAATTACCTGGACATCCTCCAAAGTAGGAATTTGAGTGTTCTATTGATTTAATCATTGATGAAAGACCTATACCGAAGACTCCCTATAGAATGACCTTGGTGGAGTTATTAGTGTTAATGAAAATCCCAGTGGAATTGAGTAATAATGGATTTTATGCCCTATTGTTTCACCATGGGGAGATCAATTTCTCTTCATTAAGAAGAAAAATGGATATATGAGGCTATGCATTGACTATAGGGAGATCAACTATATTAAAATAAAAAATGTATCATCTTCCTCGCATTGATGAATTATTTGAAAAACTTCACGAAGCTCAATATTTCACAAATATTTAACTTCATTATAGATATTATCAACATTATGTAAAAAAGTGAAGATATTCTAAATACATCATTTTTAAAAATGTATGAAAATTAGGAGGTTAAAGTAATTCCATTATGGCTATCTAATGCACCCAAGATTTTTATAGATCTAATGGATAGATTATTCAAGGGTTATATTGATAATTATTTACAGTATTTATTAATGATATTTCTGTGTACTAAAAAATATATAAGGACCATGAGAACCACATTTTTATTGTTCTAGAGACTGTTAGAAGAAAAGAGTTATATGGGAAGTTTATCAAGTGTGAATTCTGGCCTCAAACAGTTTTTTTTTCGGGTCCATATTTTCTCCAATGAATAAATATGACATTATTCTCTAAAGAAAAAGGAAATCTTGGAACATCCTACACCGATGAACATAAATGAGGTGCATAGTTTCATTGGTTTAGTAGGATACTATTGGCGTTTCACTCAGAAGTTTTCCCAATTATCTACCCTGTAAACCCAGATTACTCTTAAATGGTTTAGGTTTATTTTAACTAATTAATTTGAATAATTCTAGGAATAATTGAATAGTATATTAGTGAATTCTATGATCTTGACTCTACCATTGGGAAAAGGTGGATTTGTGATTTATAGTGCGGATTTGAGGAAAGGAATTGGTTGTTTCCCTATACCGAATGATAGATTTATTTAAAATGCATCAAGATAGTTGAAAAATAATTAACAAAGCTATAAAACTCATAATATTGAGTTAAAAGTTATAAAATTTATTTAGATATTTGGATATTTTATCTATATAATTAAATATGTGGGATATATATGGATCACAAGAGTTGAAATATATCGTCACATAGAATGAACAGAACTTGTGGAAAAGGCGATGGATTCATCTACTCAAACATTATGATTTATCAATACCCTACTACCCAAGGAAATACAATAAGGTAGAATATTCATTGAGAAAGAAGGATCGTGGATTTCTAAACAAAATACGGATTTATAATGATCCTATGTACATGGATCTTATAAATATTTTTAGGGTAGATATCAATACGTAGAAAATGTCACTATTTTTTTCAAGTGGTCACGAAACTATATATATTGGAATTGATATAAAGTTCTCAGTCTGATGATGATCATTTTTAAAAGAAAGTTAATTTTTTGAATGATTGTAAATTGGTAGAATTTGTATATGAATATGGAATTATGAAATTTTTAAAGGGGCTTTGTGTTTCCTCTATACCAAATCAAAAAAAGGGAATTATTGTATGATGCTCATAGATCAAATTTTTCTATACAACCATGTATAAATATAAGGTATTTATATTTGAAGGAATGTTTTTTTGTGGGAAAATATGAATGGGGATATTTTTGATTATTTGTCAATATGTTCAGTTTTTTGACCTGTGAATGCTAAAAGACAACATACTAGAGGATTCATTCAACCTCTACCAATTCCTACATAAATATAGGAAAAAATTACTCTGGTTTTTGTCACTGTAATACCCAAGAATCCATGAAATGATGATATAATATGTGTAATTGTTGATCGACATACCAAATATTTACAGTTCCTCTCAATAAGGGAGTATTTTCTTTTTGTGCTCCTTCTAAAGCTTGTTCCTTATAGGTTGTCTAGTTTGCATATACACTTAAGGTGGCCAGAAGGCCTTGAGGTTACCCGAAGGCCTTACTGACCTGAAGGCCTAGGTGGATCAAAGGCCTAAAAGGACTTCGAGAACATTAGGAGTATTAATCTGAAAATTAGAATAATAACCCCAACTATTAATGTATATATATAATTTGTTTATCACATAAATTAAAATATGATATATTAATTTCAAAGAATAAGTAAATAAACGTTTTAAAAATGATAACTTATCTATTGGTATTTTAGTGAAGCCTAAATGTTTATTTTCAATTGTATTATTAATTTAATAATTAAAATGGAAATTTAGTTTCGTAGAAATAGATTCATAAACTAATATTTTGATTCATTTTAATTTTAATATAATTTTGGGATACTATGATTGAATTTTTAAAGTCTCTCAAAATCTGTTATAATATGAAAATCAATTTTTTTAAAATGATGATTTTGTTTAAAAATTAAAATTATCATATTTATAAAAATATTTTCATAAAATTTATTCCGTTTTTGAAATCTAAACATCAAAAATAATTATGGTGATTTTTTTGGTTATTTCAAAAATATTTTATTTTTTGATTAATAGTAATATACGGTAATTTATGATATTTAAAATTATAACCCAAATACATTAATTTTTCATTTAGGGAAAAGTTAATGGTTATTTACGTGGAAATTATCTTGAAATCACATTCTATTTTTACTATAATGTTTCTCAATATTAAGCATTATTGATAGTCTGGATCCAAAATAATAAACAAAGGAATAAAATGATCAAAAACACCCCTCTCCTCCCACTAAAAATACCACCTCGCACCACATATTCTCCTCACACCATATAATCCTTGAATATTTCTTATATTATTCCCAATTCCTCTCCAAAACCTCTTCCCCAAATTTTTTCCTTGTTGGTATCCCCAAAATGAAATTTCAATGTTTTTATTTAGGTTCTCAAAGAGACAACACTAAAGAGGTAAACCCTACCTCTTTTACATTTATTTTCATTTATTTTTCCTATCCTTACCTAACATACCCTAAAAATAGTAACATGATAAATCAAATATCATATATATATATATACTATAATGTTACCGTGATAATGGAATATCCATTATCAAATCTATTCTATTTCATTTTTTTCTAAAAACGAAAACACCGTCTGTGAGGTGTCGATCCACCACATTCGCTGATGATTAGTTTTTTTCATTAAAACCATCAAGGATGGTCATCAAACCATTTTTGGGTTAAAAAATATTATAATATATGTATTAAAAATTATTTAATTTTCTATAACCATTATATAAATATATTATTAAATTAAATGATACTAATTCATGATGGTTGTAAAAACCACCAAAATAAATTAATACATTTTCATCACCATTTTATCTAATGAGTAATATACTTACCATATAAACAAATGATATATGAGACCATTTTAACTTTTTTTTATTTCTTTAATACAAAATAATTTCAAATCTTGAGAAGTGATTCCCATTTTACAAGAACTCCCATCTTTATACTCATAGGAATGGACCATAAAACTATGAAACAAACACTCTTGGAACAATGAAATTTTACATTATAACCCATAAAAATAGAAATAAATGAACACAATAAATTTATAACTATTCTAATATATGTTTAATAGGATCTGAATTAAGTAAATAATGAACCTAATTTGATTATTCAGGACATTAAGTACAGGTAGAGAATGCTTTTAAACATAGTGTAAGAGTTTTCTCATGTCCCTTTTATTTCTTTGAGATATGAATTATTCACCACTTGTTTATTGTATGTGGTATATATATACTTCCCATTGATATGACATATTATTAATACCTTTATCTAAATGTTATTCAATATTTCTATTGAAAATTATTACTTTTATGGATCATATGGTCTAATTGATTACAAATTGGTTATGTAATTCTTAACCCAATTTGAATTCATTGAGTTAAACATATACCCAGTGATTATTCCATGCTAGGATTAGGTTAAAAATGACTTTTTATTATGTTATGTTGTATCTACACTTGTTTTATGTGAATTTTTATTTTATTCACATAATCGATTCATTTGGTTAATGCTCGCACTTTCTTTTAAAAATACTCATCTAAATGTTTTTACATGTTTAATGGAAATGTTTTTTAACCAATACTGCATGAGTCAATTTTACCAATATCTTTTAAGTCATAATTACATTATTAATACTTTACATATTTGGAATTCCAATTTCAAATAAAATGATTCCTAACATGACTCATCTCAGTGGGTCATATGCAGTGACTCCCCAAGCCCACATCTAATAGACTAGGGGATGGTGGCTAGAAATGAATCAGAATATCACTAACATGGGGTGGATCACCTATGTACCTGTAAACATGCACACATCTCCAATCCCACAAAATGATGAAATTTAAAAACCACTAAGTAAAAAATACATGTATACCACTATATCCCACAACTAGAGTATGATGGAAAGTAAAGTAAAGCAAAAAGGTCAAGAATACATCTCTACCAAAAAAGTGTCTATAACCACAAGTCCGACCTATAAGTAAAAAATTATTGGGTTTATTGAATTAAATTCACAACAACACACCTCAGTCTATCATATCTCACTAATAATATTCTTTTCCTTCTCTGACTTGGACTCTTTCAAAAGTTTTATCGTCTACATAAGACACGACATGTGTGGGAAAAGACAATATAGGGGTGAGTATAACAACACTCACTAGGAAAACCCAAAACCAAAAATAAATAAAATAATAAAAAGTATATTAATCTATATAGAGGTATATATCTATACAACACTAATATAAATATCCATATATACTCAATATAGGACATTAATTCTTGAGGTAATCCACAACCATTGTATAACACCCCTCAGAATTTTCCTCAAAGATTCCACAAATCACTCATCCTAGAAGACACACTCCTGGGATTGATAGAACTGATGATGTATGTCTGAGAGCTACTTCACATCAGGTATTATCATTAAAAATATACACTAATAGATCTGAGGAGAATATGATACAACATATGAGTATCACATCAAGGTCCATGGGGTGATACCAACAACTCAATGTTGATTAACCCTCTATGTATAGGTTCTACACCCTTGTGGTGTTCATCATGTTGACACCCACAACTCCAGCTAGAGCGCAATGAGTGAATAGAGGATCCTATTCTAATCCTTTTAAGGGATTACAACAACTCTATCTATGAAGACTTATTAAAGGGATCATAGTCCTAGGGATCATAAAAGATTAATACCAACCTTCTTGTAAACAAGAAAGGGCATGAACAATAATAAAACTTGTCCAAGATATTGAGAACACGAAGCTCATGCCCTAACGGAAGGGGTACCCGGCGGGTTGTAGGGTCACACGTCATGTCCCTTGACCGTGGAAAATACCCATGAACAATATCCCACATCATTATAACATGTTTTTTAGAATAGGGATACATGATGTGTAGTAGATATTAAATTTCATGTCCTTTCATCTGGGGCCTACCTACATACCTCAGTTGTGTTCCAATATATGGATTCATCTCATGTGTCTCTGACCATGTACGAGTACATGGTGTAACCTATGTTCATTGTCTTGGCCAAGCCATGTGGGGGAGTACACGCCATGTAGAAAACGGGTGCACTCCACCCCATGTATATGTACTTCCCATGTACACACCGAGCCATTTGAGGGGGGATACATGCCATGTAGTTAGGGACTACAAGCCATCTGTATCGGATTATCTAAAAACCCTCCATCTTCCTCCTTATCACACTGTTGATCTCATGGATTCTGTTCGTATGATTAGTTCATTTTAAATATTCATATCCAATCTCATTTTTTCGCTCTAATGTTGAATCATTGGTATTTTGGCTATCCATCTTCGTAGAAAAATCAATCGTAGACATTCTTTGTTATCATTGAAGAGCATGGATTCGGCACCCACCATCACTCGATCTACCACCAAACCCACTATCACACCTCCATCAAGTCATCTCGCTACTAGATCTTTGATTTCAAATCATTGTGCCCATAATCAAAGGTGAAATGGTCAATATTTTACAAAGGGTTTCAAAGAATTTAGAAGAATTCAGAACGCACAAAGAATATTTAATCATGGGATAAAGGTAAAATCAAATCCAGAGGGACTAACCTCAATTGATGTTTATGTCAATATTGGTTTGTCACCATTATACTAGTAAATTAAACAATCAATAGTTCTAATCTCAAATATTTAATCATCCCAATAAATCCCAAAAATATAATATCATCCCATAAATCATATCGATATGTGGTTTAATTTTTTGTGGATTACTCTGCATTAGCCCTATGAATCATGAATGGGGAAATGGATTAAATAAACAACCCAACCTTGATTCAGATTTCTCACCTAAGAAGAATGTTCATTACATCATTTTCATTTGAGATATCCATCAAGATCATTCTTCGTCAATCGCTGATTCGAGGTTTCGCCATCACCTACTCAAGAGAATTCTCCAAATTTCAATATCTCTCAAATGACTCCGTGGGATTCGAGGGTTATGAAAATAACCCTGGATATCTATAATAGGAAAAATATTAAATATAAACTCATTGTGTCTCTATGTCAACAAGATAAAATAAATTTTCTTAATTTATTGTATTTATTTAATAATCTGTGATGACTTTCTAAAATCGACCAGCACCAACCAATGAAATGTTGAACCTAGGATTGAGAAACTATTATGAACTCATAGGTGCCCTGGGATTTTTTATCTAGGAACCCGTTTAGAAGTTATTCCTATTTTTTAGGAATCCACATACAGTTGCTGTTTAGTATTTTAATATATTTCAAACATTTGTTCCAATCACATAGAGGCTTGGAATCTCACACTCTCTTAGTGGATTGTCTTTAGATTGATCCATATAATATTTAAAAACAATACAAGAAAAATCGATGCGTTAAATTATACCCACCATGGGGATTTATATCCTTTCAAATCCACAAAAAAAGTATAATAAAAAAGATAAGGGTACTGAGAATAATCTGATCCACCCACTCCCAAGTGCACTCCTGGAGATTCATGTGCTACTAAAAACACACAAAAAATAAATTGATCATCCAATCAGTATCCTCTCTTTCCAATCCTTGTTCTATGTTAGGTACTCAGCAAAGGTCACTCCATCCTCAATGTACAGCTTTCCCTAGTCGATGATGTGTGATGGGTCATTCACTTACTTCCTCACCTGCAACACATTGGAGATATCAGGTATCCAGTCTAACATTAGGGGTAGAGAAAAGTGGAATTATACCTCAACAATTCTATGTAGTATCTAAAAAGGGCCAATGAACCTCTTAGATAACTTTCTACCTCGTCTGAATATCTATAATCCACATCATGGTGAAACCTATTAGAACACATGGTATCCTTACTATAACTCCAAATGCCTCGTCAGTCATTATAAGACTTATTCTGGCACTATCCAGTATTCGTATTCTCCCAGATGATCTCCACCTTCTCTGTTGTAGCCCACACCAACTCGAGACCCATGAGTGTTGACTCTCCTGGGTCATTTTCGAAAATGAGTGACCTGAAGGGACACTCGTAAAAAGCCTTTAATGTTTCCATACTGATAGTTGAAGGTTAGTTGCTTTTATATTAAAACTCTATCAATCGTTAGTGATCTTCCCAACTGTGTCCAAAATCTAGCTTGTAATCTCACATTATATCCTTGAAAATCTGAATGGTCCTCTCTGTCCGACCATCAGTTTGTGGGTGAAACACTGTGCTCCAGCGTAACTTGGTCCCAAATCCCTCTGGTTGTCTATTCCACAACTATTATATAAATATATCATCATGATCATAAATAGTCATTGATGTAACTATATTAATTAGAATAATCTACTGAATTTAAAGGCCACCCTATCGCTCCACTTAACTCTATTCTTGTATAGCTAGGATGTGGGATGACATGGTGAGTCGGTCAACGATCACCCAGATGGAATCATGTCCTCAGTACATATGTCTTAATATTATCACAAATTCCATAGATATCACATCACACTTCCACTCTAAATCCTCAAGGGGTAGATCTAAACCCACTCGAACCTGGTCCTCAACATTTACATGCTGACAAGTAAGGTATTGAGAAACAGGCATTACAGCTACTATCTAAATCCTTTGGCACCAAAATTGATGTAGTAGGTCCTAGTAAATCTTCCTACACCTGAATATACCACCCATGGTTATATAGGAAATTCCCTCAAAATAACCTCCCACAAAATCACTAGTACAACTATGCATCCATTGAAAATAACAGAATACTCTCCACCTTTAAAAAATCCATCAAAAGCATTCCATGTGGACATCTATGCATGTAGGGTCTCATAGTTGGTATCCCTATTTTGTGCCTCCTTGAATAGTTGTACGAGAACAGGGGTCAAAACCATCGACTGGATATAAGATTCTTTAGCTCAATCCATAATGGATAAATGCAATGAGGAAAACTACTCGGATGCCTAATTTAGAAACTATAAACTACATCCCCTAATGAGAGAATCGTCTACCAAGTTCTTCTTCCAATGATTATACACAATATTGAAGTCATAATCCTATAGTAACTATATCCATCACTTCTATCCCAACTTCTTAAAAGCATGTTGGAAGTTTTATCTCCACACAAAAAGCATCCCCTTTCGAGTCAAACCTATCATGGGTGATAATATCCTAGAGAAATAAAGACTAATTCTTTGATAATAACCTTCTAGACTGAGGAATCTCTTCACCTCCACCATTCTCCAAGGTGGATCCCATGAAAATTCTTACTCAACCTTAACTGGTTCCACTACTACTCCTTCTACTGAGAGAATGTGTCCCAGAACATGGACCCCTAGAACCCATAACTGGCACATCAAGAGTTTCCCATAAAGGTAGTTCTATCTGAATACATCTTTAACTATCACAAAATGTACCACATGATCCTCCTCAGACACCGATTACACATGGTTTTCATCGATAAATCCTACCAAGAACCATTTTCAGTAAGGATGAAAGACCCAGTTCATGTGTCACAAGAACACAACTAGGGGTTCTTCGTGAAAAAGGGAATCTCCAAGTATTCATAATGACTGTAACAACATATGATGGTCATCTTTGGTATATCCTTATCTCTTACACATATATGGTGATAGAGTGATCATATTTAATCATTTTAGAACCATCCGGACCCTATCAACTAATCAAAGAAGTCATCAATCCTTAGTAGAGGATAATTATTCTTCACGGTCACCTAATTCAAGCACTAGTATTCCACAAACAACCTTAATTCCCATATGCATTTTTTTAAAAGAAAATGGGGCCACCCATGACGAAACACTAGGCTCAAGAATACATTCTTCTATTAGTCCTCCAACCACATCCTCTTCTCGTGAAGAACTGTGGGAACAATATGATATACTGGTGCATATATCAATTCCATTTTGAGAAGTAAATCAATACAGAAGTCTATCTCTTAGTAGGTATATAAACCTGGATCATCTTCATGAAATATGTTCTCATACTCCTCCACCACAGTAGGATACTGGAAACTATAACATCCACTTCACTAAGGGTCAGGTTATCCAAATAATGAATAATCGGGTGCACCAACCTATGCATGACTCCATCTTGTGATGCTTGGGTATCCTTTCCACTGACAAAGGAAAACCTCATTCCATCACTACGTACACGCTGTACCATTCTCCTAAAACATTAAATTTGTGAATGGACTGTAGATAACTAATACATAATAATGATGATATCGTAAGGCCTAGACGGCACCACCAATAGGTTACAACTGAAACTCATGCCTCCATGTTTTAGGTCACACTGTCGAAACAAGTGTTTGATCATTGAGTCTATTCCAATAGGTTTCCCCAAGCATAATGGTCAATTCAATGGTTCAACTATCTTATCAATGTATAATAAAAGATATGTGACGAAAATTGAATGATTATTCCCTATGTCTATCAGTATTATAGATAATGTAGTGAAGACAAAGATGGTTCGTCAAATCATTCGTAGAGCTCGTGGTGTAACAGCCCAGGTAAATAAAGAATATGAAATTTTCTTATTTATTCATATTTGTGAATAAAATATTAATAATAATTTAATGGGAACTCTATGCTCGATGGCGTACCCAATACGGAACAACGAGTTTTTTGGGAATATTACGTTGGACTCTAATAATAAAATAATTTATTTTAAATTGTAGTTAACACCTAGCCGTTGTAATAACGGGAACTAACTAAAAAATGATTATACATGTTTTCAAAATATTTTTACTTTTTACAATAAATGTTAGAGGATTAAAAATGCGAATGAATCCAATTTTAAGCGTAAACATTATAATATTCTTTAAAAGGTCGATTAACCACCTTTTGATTGGGAACCTATTTTAAATCCACTTTTTCACAATTTAATGGGATATATTTTACAGAATAAAATTCTTTTTTAGAATCGGGACATCAAAATTTACTTTGTGTAATTTTTTGGTATTTTTCCGATAAGGTTCATTTTTTAATGAATAGTGAAAATGTTGTATTTTAATTAAAAACCTCTTTTTAATCTAATATATTTATATGATTAGATTATCTTTTGAATCGGTTTTAAAGTTAAATTAGAATATATTTTTGTCATTTAATCTAATAGTGGTCATTGGAATTAATTTTTCTTTGAAATTGGACATAAACTAGTGTCAATCTTTTAATAGATATTGTTTCTTAAAAACACGCTATTTGTTTTGACAGCGGGAATTATTTATTAAATTACTTTATGCAACTTATATGTTTTGAATTTTTTAAAATAGACATAATTTTTGAATTCGGAATATCAAATATATCTTAGGGTGAATTTTTGGTATTTTACTGAAAAACTTCAATTTTGATGAATAGTGAAACCACTAGGTGGTAGTTTAAAAACTAATTTTTTATTTAAATGAAACATTACAACTTATGAGATTTGAATTTCAAAAATCCGGCATACATGGTTTTCATTAGGATATAAAATATGGTTTAATGGTATTAAAATAATTTTTTGTTTAATAGTAACTTTTATGTTTTTAATCGCGATTAGAGGTAATTAGTGTGATTTAAGGTAAAGATAATGTTATAATAATATGAAATGACTTTTACACATGTTCTACCCCTATTGGATGAGTCATGGCCGACCGAAAAAATCCATGGGTCAACTTGGGGACCCCATGGAGCCACTTTGGTTGGAAAATGACATTAATTCCTTTTTATTTAATGTTAAAATTAAAATGTCACAAACATGTGTTGTTTTAGTAAAACAATTTTTACTTGGGGTTATGTAAGTCATATTTTTTACAATAAATATTAATTAGAAATATAAAAAGGTTTCCTAGATCATGTTAGTTTTTTATAATTTTTAGACATTAAGTAAAATAATTTAATTATGACACCGTGATGATGCAGTGATTACCTCATAAATTAAAGATTTAAATAAAATGAGAAGATAGGGTGAAATATAAGTCTTAAACTTGTCAAAAACCTACTGTACAGTTGGATTTCAAAACCTTATCACCTTATCCTCGAAATATATCCTTTTGAGACCTTTAAAATCCGAAAATCATTTTATAATAAAGTAATATTTTATAACATTCCAAGAGTGCCCCTCCTCTCCTCTTATAAAAGGCCACCACCTCTACCACCTTACACACACCTCTAAAGCCTTTGGCTCGGCCAACCACTTCCCATTCCATCTCTCCACATCCCTCTATTCATCATTGAAGCCACATTTTGGGCATAATCCTTTCCAAAGAAGCCTTTGAGGTCAAATCAAAGAGAGTTACCTGATTTAAAGGTAATGTCTTCCCTTGTGTTCTTTTGTTTTATTTTCCTTCTCCAAACCCCTAAACTCTTTTTATTACTTTTTTTTGTAACAAAACCAGTATCTTAAATATACTAGGATGTTTTTATAAGAATTAATCGAACTAAACTTTCACACACCTCCGTCTAATGGTTAAAGAACATATTGTTTCTGTGGATGGAGAATTACTACCTCACGAAATGATGATTGTTCAATATTATTTTAACACCTTCAAAGGTGGCCATTAAGATGTCACTATATTTATATATGATATATAATATGTTTATGTTTTCTTTAAGCTTCTTTATTTTTCATTGATGACATACCGTTATGGTTTCCATTATGGGTAAACGTGATATCTTCATTTTAGGAAGTGCGGACTACCTCCCCCTCAAAGTGATTTGATTCGTTAATGCCATATGTGGGATGTATAAATGATGTAATTAATGGTATTACATATGATATACTACTGGAATTATAATATTCATTTATATAATTATTATTTCATTTCATTTAATACAAAAAATAAACAAATGAAAGTAGCGTTCATGCGTACGTATGGCTTACCATCACCATGAACGGTAAATTTCATTTCTTATATCCAAATGTTATGTACTATTATAAGTAAATATATATAATGGATATATATGTAATATATTACAACAAAATGATATATATCATTCTGGAATTATAATATATATATCTTTCGATTATTTTTAATTCCATTAGTATGATAAAAAATGAAAGTAGCGTTCATCCGTACGTACGGCCTACCGTCTCCATGAACGATACTTTTAATTTTTTATCTCTAAATGTTATGGAATACTATAAAATTAATATATACTAGATATATATGATATTTAAAACATCAATACTATTCTGGATATGATGTACATATAACTACATGGAAAATTCTTCTCCAACAAGTTCAATTTTTACTCATGTACCGAACATCGAAAAAAACGTCTGATATGAACTCACTTTATTAACCAATTTTTATAACATTATAATATGTGATATGAACTGAATAATAATCATTAATGGAGGTCCTTATGAAATTATAAATTGACCAAATTTTATTATTCAGGAGATTAAAGAACAATCGAGTCATGTCGGACACGATGTTAGGGACCATACCCCTCTCTTTCTTTTTAAGTACACTCTTATATGTCATTCTTTTTAAGGTCATATTTATTATGATTGGGATGTTATTTAATATTACTCCTACTGTAATTATTAAGTTCATAAGATGAGAGACCTTATTTTCTCTCATCAATCCATTTTGGATGTTTTGAGTGGCGCTGTTAGGCTGCCGAATTTTCGTAAGAGATCTGACCTCCCCATTCCTTTTTTAGTACTCTCCTTTATATCACTTCTTTTAAGATCCTATTTGATATGTTGGGGGATGTTCATTTATATTCCACTTGATTTAAATTTTATTTTAATATGATTATAGACCCTATTTGATATCATCAATATATTTTTGGAACTTTTAAGTGGCGATGTTAGGCTACCGAGTTTTCGTAAGGAATTTTTCATCTCACTTTTATTCCCATGAGATTTATGCTACATTCTCCACCAGTTCCTTTGAGTGGTGTATTTAATGCCCATTATTATACTCTTTGTGTAATATAATTTCATTTATGGGTATTTACTAATTCATTCTATGGCCCTTCTTCAATGGGGTGTATGTTTCGAATGTTACCCAAGTCGGTAAGGGAACCTTTCACCCTCCTCTTTTTAAAATACTTCTTTTTTTTATGTATTTTAATTCACATACTATTATGTTGGGATATGTTCTTCTATATCCTTATTGATGTAAATTTTATGTCCAAGTGATGAGATACCCTTTTTATCTCTCATCAACTCATTTTATGAATTTTGAAGTGATGCCGTTAGGCTGTCGAATTTTTGAAAGGGAACTTCTTAACCCAATTTTGATTCTTTGGGATAAACTTGTACTCCAGGAATATGTCATTCTATGAATATGTGTGAATAACCTCTTATTTTTTTACACTTAATATCCACGTATATATGGTGTATTCGTTTGTCACACATAATTATGTAATTGATTTATCCTTAATCCAAGGATACCATCTTTGTATGGGACTTCGTCCCAATCTCCTTTCATTGAGGCATATTATGTTTTATACACAACTTTCTTTTATACGGTGTATAAACCCCATTGACTTTTACATTTATCCAAAAGGAATCTTTTTATACGAAGCATTTTTCTAAATGACAAAAGGAAATGTTTTTTTCTTATGTAGGCGGCGACAACGACTTCTTCACCGCCGTGACCATTATTTGAGTTTTGGCTTCCTCTACAAGCAATACCTTTTTTAAATGAAAAATAAATACCATGTTTTATATTTATTTTATTTTGGTATTGAAAATGATTTTCATAATTTTTTTATATCAATGTGTTGTATTGATATCTTGTGATTGAAAAGTGGAAATGTTATGTTTCCTTTATTCATGATTTAGGTGATACAATTATGTTATGGTTCTTGGGAATTATTATGTTGATGGGTGGTTCCATGATAAACAAAGGGCGGGTGAGCCCGATATATCTCTCCAATGCATTGGGTAATGCAAAGGGGTTAAACATTAAGGTTTCTCTGAAGAGATTTAGGGAATATACAGTGATGGGTATTCCAAACGCAACCAAGAGGATTACTCCCTACGTAAGAATGTTATGAATGCCTCAAGTTACCATCATGTCTTATGATTTATATGTTTTATTCATTATTTGAGGAGGTATGTTATAGTTCTTATGTTTTATGAGTAAAGTATGATTTCATTCATTCTTATGTATACATGTACTCATGTTTCCTTTCCAATTTTTTATATCCCTTACTGAGCTTTTTATGATCCTCCCTAGTTTTTGAAATGTTTTACACAGGTCTTAAAGAGGAATAGGGTCAAATATGGGATCATGTAAAGACATGCTATCTAAAACAAGGAAGTAGACATAACTCTTGTGTTCAATAGTATTTATTTTCTGGAAAAAAATGGAAGATGAGTAGATGTGTCTACTTTGTAATCTGTGAGATTTAATAGTTATGTCCTAATTCTCTAAAACTCTAAACTAGAAAAGATCCTTAATGTGAATTATTCATTTAATTCAATAATAAGTAATATTTAAGTTCGGGGCCTTATAGTTGGTATCAGAGGTCGGTTTAGATAACTTTAGAGGTTAGGGCATTCTTTAAGCATAAGTGACATTACCATAATGGTTTGGATTTCGGAAAGAGTGCTAGTTTTAGATAAAGTGAATGAGTGAGTATATCTTAGTGCTTATCTTACTCATTAGTACATGATGGTTTTGTTGATATACTCACACTGACATTTCTATTTTTAGTGAATGGATGGATCTAAAAGGCACCAAAGTGACAATAGTTTTGAAGGAAACTATGCTGGTTCTCTGATTAAGAGACTGGATGAAATTGGGGATTCAATGAGGAAACTCATGGTTGTTCTAAAGCAACTATCAAGGAGTTATGATCAACCACTTGAACCTTGGTATGTTCTGTAATGCATCATGTACGAGATGACCAATCGATGTGGAAGTTCAGGTAACAATTATAAAGGTAACAATTAGAGTTTATATGATCCTTACTTTTGAGGTAATTATGGGTTATTATATGTTATGATGGAAAATGAAAGGCATGAGATAAAATTGAGGTTAAAATAAGATATGATTATTTTTTAAAATTTTATCTCGTTTTGGGGAATGTTTTAAGAATTATATAGTTTTGGAAAAAGGACAACAGGTAGACTATGTGACAACCCGTCGCGTCGTACAAAGCTGCGGGAATTGAACCCATAACCAAAGTGCGACTGGTATTTATCTCCTACCACTGGACAACGTGAATTCCCTAGTTGGTTTGACTAATTCTTTCTGATATATGATCTTGTGAATCTAGAATAAGTTTATTTTGGGTTATCTATGGAAATTATTAACCTATCATGGAGGATATTTGATTAGGTTAATTACTTTTCAATATGAGACTTTAAGAGAAACTGATGTTATTTGGAGATAAGTGTTAATTTGTACCTTGGAAGAGTATGTGATTAAATCCTTCAAATATTTGGGTTTCAATCTTAGATTGGTTTACTTTAATAATTTTATGGACAAATTGTTTATCGAATGGTCTTCGTTGAACTTTGGGTTTTGTTGGAAAAATTTTGGAGATTAAGAATAGATTTTCTTTTTATAAAGGGTTATCCTTTTCTGGATAATCTGATCATATACTAACCTTTTTGGTTTTGGTTTGGCTTAAAGTATAAATACATGGGAATTATATAGTTCTCTTTTGTGGATAATTTATTCTCAAGAATATGATTATAGTACTCTTAATGCGAACAAGTCTTCCTAAATACTCGTCTTTTGGTGAAAATATGAGTTTGATTACGGAATCTAGTAAAAGTTGAAAGTCTACGTGACAAGTAAGTATGTTTCATTATGATTTAGTTAAGCTCAAATATAAATTCCTTAATGAAGAGTGACTTAAAACAAAAATGTTTTCTGTTAACTTTTCCTACTGGGGAATCGAATACTGTTTAACCCATCACAAGTTTGTGATTTTTTTATGGTTAACTTTCTCCTAGACATGTTTACTTTCACTCTCCCTCAGAACATGACCCTTTGTTTTTTCCTCCATATCAGTGTTTTCGTACATAGAATCGTAGTATGGGTAAACTCGGGTGACCTTTTTACTTCTCATTATTTATTTTAAAGTGATACTTTTACTGACTCTTGTTCTGATGTGGGATTTGCAATGAAGTTTCCAAGCCCAATTTTAAAATTGCGAGGACGAAATTCCCAAAACGGGGGAAGGTTGTAACACCCCAGGTAAATAAAGAATATGAAATTTTCTTATTTATACATATTTGTGACTAAAATATTAATATTAATTTAAAGGGAACGCTATGTTCGATGGCGTACCCAATACGCAACAACGAGTTTTTTGGGAATCTTACGTTGCACTCTAATAATAAAAATAATTTTATTTTAAATGGTAGTTAACACCTAGCCGTTGTAATAACGGGAACTGACTATAAAATTATTATACATTTTTTCCAAATATTTTTACTTTTTACAATAAATGTTAGAGGATTAAAAATGCGAATGAATCCAATTTTAAGCGTAAACATTCTAATATTCTTTAAAAGGTCGATTAAACGCCTTTTGATGGAGAACCTATTTTAAATCCACTTTTTTCAATTTTATGTGATATCTTTGACAAAATAAAATTCTTTTTCAGAATCGAGACATCAAAATTTACATTGTGTAATTTTTTGGTATTTTTTCGATAAAGTTCATTTTTTAATGAATAGTGAAAATGTTGTATTTTAATTCAAAACCACTTTTTAATATAATTTATTTATATGATTAGATTATCTTTTGAATCGGTTCTAAAGTGAAATTAGAATATATTTTTACCATTTAATCCAATATTGGTCATTGGAATTAATTTCACTTTGAAATTGGACTTAAACTAGTGTCAATCTTTTAATAGATATTGTTTCTTAAAAACACGCTATTTGTTTTGACAGCGGGAATTATTTATTAAATTAATTAATGAAACTTATATGTTTTGAATTTTTTTAAAATAGACATCATTTTTGAATTCAGAATATAAAATATAGCTTAGGGTGAATTTTTGGTATTTTTCTGAAAAACTTCAATTTTTGATGAATAGTGAAACCACTAAGTGGTAGTTTAAAAACGGATTTTTCATTTAAATGAAACATTACCACTTCTGTGATTTGAATTTCAAAAATTCGACATACATGGTTTTCATTAGAATTTAAAATGTGGTTCAATGGGATTAAAATAATTATTGTGGTGAATAGTAACTTTTAAGTTTTTAATCGCGATTAGAGGTAATTAGTGTAATTTAAGGTAAAGATGATGTTATAATAATATGAAATGACCTTGAAACATGTTCTACCCTTATTGGATGAGTCATCGCCGACAAAAAAAATCCATGGGTCAACTTGGGGACCCCATGGATCCACTTTGGTTAGAAATGGCATTAATTCCTTTTTATTTAAAGTTAAAATTCAAATGTCACAAACATGTGTTGTTTTACTAAAACAATTTTTACATTGGGATATGTAAGTCATATTTTTTACTCTAAATATTCTTTAGAAATATAAAAATATTTCCTACATCATGATATTTGTTTATAATATTTATACATTAAATAAAATAATTTAATTATGACACCGTGATGAAGAAGTTATTACCTCATAAAAGAATGATTTAAATAAAATGGGAAGATAGGGTGAAATATAAGACATAAACTTGTCAACAACCTATTGTATGGGTGGATTTAAAAACCTTATCACAATATCCTCGAAATATATCCTTTTGTCACCATTAAAATCCAAAAATAATTTTATAATAAAGTAATATTTTATAACTTTCCAAGAGTGACCCTCCTCTCCTCTTATAAAAGGCCCCCAACTCTACCACCTTACACAAACCTCTCAAGCCTTTGGCTCGGCCAAACCCTACCCATTACATCTCTCAACATCCCTCTCTTCATCATTGAAGCCACACTTTGGGCATAATTCTTTCCAAGGAAGCCTTTCAGCTCAAATCAAAGAGAGTTACCCGATTTGAAGGTAATGACTTCCCTCATGTTCTTTTGTATTATTTTGCTTCTCCAAACCCCTAAACTATTTTTATTACTTTTTTTTCTAAAAAAACCAGTATATTAAATTTACTAGGATGTTTTTATAAGAAGTAATTGAGCTACACTTTGACACACCTCCGCCTAATGGTTATAGAACATACTCTTTCTGTGGATGGCGAATTACTGCCTCACGAAACGATGATTGTTCAATATTATTTTAACACCTTCAAAGGTGGCCATTAAGATGTCACTATATTTATTTATGATATATAATATGTTTATGTTTTCCTTAAGCTTCTGTATTTTTCATTGATGGCATACCTTTATGGTTTCCATTATGGGTAAACACGATATCTTCTTTTTAGGAAGTGCGGACTACCGCACCCCTCAAAATGATTTGATTCGTTAATGCCATATGTGGGACATATAAAGAATGGAATTAATGGTATTATATATGATATAATACTGGAATTATAATACAAATTTATATCATTATTATTTCATTCCCTTTAATACAAAAAATAAATAAATGAAAGTAGCGTTCATGCATACGTACGGCTTACCGTCTCCATGAACGGTAAATTTCATTTCTTATCTCCAAATGTTATGTAATATTATAAGTACATATATATAAAATGGATATATATGTAATATATTAAAACTAAATGATTGATATCATTCTGGAATTATAATATATATATCTCTCGATTATTTTAAATTCCATTAATATGACAAAAATGAAAGTAGCGTTCATGGGTACGTATGGTCTACCGTCTCCATGAACGGTGCTTTTAATTTTTTATCTCCAAATGTTATGGAATAGTATAAAATGAATATATACTGGATATATATGATATTTAAAACATCAATACTATTCTAGATATGATTTACATATAACTACATGGAAAATTCTTCTCCAAAAAGTTCAATTTATACTCATGTACCGAACATCGACAAAAACATCTGATATGAACTCACATTATTAACCAATTATTATAACATTATAATATGTGATATGAACTGAATAATAATATTTAATGGAGGTCCTTATGAAATTATAAAGTGACCAAATTTTATTATTCAGTATATTAAAGAATGATCGAGTCATGTCGGACACGAGGTAAGGGATCCTACCCCTCTTTCTTTTTAAGTACACTCTTATATGTCATTCCTTTTAAGCTCATATTTCTTATGATTGGGATGTTCATTTATATTACTCTGACTGTACATATTATGTTCATTTGATTAGAGACCCTATTTTCTCTCATCAATCCATTTATGATGTTTTGAGTGGCGCCGTTAGGCTGCCGAATTTTTGTAAGAGATCTGACCTCTCCCTTCCTTTTTTAGTACTCTCCTTTATGTCACTTCTTTTAAGCACCACTTTGTTATTTTGGGGGATGTTTTTTTATATTCATATTGCTTTAAATTTTATTTTTATATGATGGGAGACCCTATTTGATCTCATCAATCCATTTTTAGAAGTTTTAAGTGGCATCGTTAGGCTGCTGATTTTTCATAAGAGATTTTTCATCTCACTTTAATTCCGATGAGATTTATGCTACATTTGCCACTAGTTACTTTGAGTGGTTTATGTAATGCCCATTATTATACTCTTTGTGTAATATAATTTCATTTATGGGTATTTACATATTCATTGTATGACTGTTCTTCAATGGGGTGTATGTTTCAAAAGTTACCCAAGTCGGTAAGGGAACCTTTCACCATCTTATTTTTAAAAGACTTCTTTTGTTATGTCGTTTAATTCACATACTATAATGTTGGGATATGTTCTTCTATATCCTTATTGATCTAAATTTCATGTCCAAGTGATGAGATACCCATTTTATCTCTCATCAACTCATTTTCTGAATTTTGAAGTGATGTCGTTAGGCTGTCGAATTTTTGCAAAGGAACTTCTTACCCCAATTTTGATTCATTGGGATAAACTTGGAATCCTTGAATATGTCGTTCTATGAATATGTGTGAATAACCTCTGATTGTTTTACTCTTAATATCCACTAATATTTTGTGTATTCGTTTGTCACACATAATTATGTAATTGATTTATCCTTAATCCAAGGATACCATCTTTGTATGGGACTTCGTCTGAATCTCCTTTCATTGCGTCATATTATGTTTTATACACAACTTTCTTTTATACAGTGTATAAACCCCTTTGAATTTTATGTTTATCCAAAATGAATCTTTTATATTAAGTGTTTTACTAAATGACAAAAGGGAATGTTTTTGACGTACATATGCGGCGACAACGACTTCTCCGCTGCCATGACCATTATTTGAGTTTTGGAATCCTATACAAGCCATACCTTTTTTTAAATGAAAAATAAATACCATGTTTTACTTTTATATTATTTTGGAATTGAAAATGGTTTTCATATTGTTTTTATATCAATGTGTTGTATTGATATCTTGTGATTGAAAAGTGGAAATGTTATGTTTCCCTTATGCATGTTTTATGTGATACGATTATGTTATGGTTCTTGGAAATTATTATGAAGATGGGTGGTTACATGATAAAATAAGGGAGGGTGAGCCCGATATAGCACTCTAATGCATTGGTTCAGGCGAATGGGTTAAACGTTAAGGTTTCTCCGAAGAGATTTAGGGAATATACTGTGATGGGTATTCCAAACGTAACCAAGAGGGTTACTCCCTACGTAAGAATGTTATGAATGCCTCAAGTTACCATTATCTCTTATTATTTCTATGTTTTATTCATGATTTTATGAGTTATGTTAAAGTGATTATGTTTTATGAGAAAATTCTGATTTCATTGATTCTTATGTATACATGTACTCATGTTTCCTTTCCATATTTTTATATCCTTTACTGAGATTTTTATGCTCATCCCTAGTTTTTGAAATGTTTTACAAAGGACCTAAAAAGGAATAGGGTCAAAGATGGGATCAAGGAAAGACATTCTATCTAAAACAAGGCACTAGACATAACTCTTGTGGTCAAGAGTTTTTATTTAGTGAAAAAAATTGAAGCTGAATAGATGTGTCTACTTTGTAATCTGTGAGATGTAATAGTTATGTCCTAATTCTCTAAAACTCTAAACCTGAAAAGTTCCTCAATGTGAATTATTCATTTAATTCATTAATAAGTAATGTTTATGGATGGGGCCTTATACCTGGGTCATAAGCCTCAACCGCATGTAGTCGTCCCCTCCCCAATCCTCCGGCTCTCTGTGCTTGGCGTGGACCACATGGGGGTGGTGGTGGTAATAAGTCAAAATTTTGACCACCTCATGCTACACTCCCAGTTCCTCTTCCATGTCTACCTCCCTATGGGTACGCCTACTCCTGTCACTATCTCTACCTCATTGGTCCATCCATAGTCTCTATATTAGTACTATGGTGGGTGGGACAATCTAAAGAGAGATATCATCTTCCTCTATATGTATAGAATCGTCTATCTCTATGATGAATGCACCCACCCTATGATCCCTGGACTGTAGATACCTTTTCTTAAGACCTCCCCCAGAACTTTCTCCCATATACAGGTCCCTAAGACATACATCATCTCGATGCTACTGAAGTGTCTGCTCTTGCTTTCCCATGGCTAACTATCACAAGATGTATCTGCTCTGCCAAAAATCATTCAACCCCCAAATCCTACTCAAGAATCCTAGCACAAGTAGGAATGAAAATACATAGAATATTGGCTCAGATGTCTCTATGTATAACTCTCTCTAAGGTTTGATCCCTGATGTAATGATCTCTAACAATATCCATTGAGTACCTAGAATGGATGGTGAACCTAGTTGAATAATGATAAACTGAAATTCTTCCCTAATGAAGATGAAAATTCTCTTGAATAGATACATCCCTTATCATAACGGATGAGAACTACTCCCAAAATAGGCACTCAAAATCTATCCATGAGAGATTCCCCTCATAATGAGTCTGGCTAACCAAACTCCAGCACCACCCTGTTGAGTCATCTATAAGGCTAACCCCCAAGACAAACATCTATTCTTCTGGTGTCCTAACTAGAGGTAAAAAATAAAGTTACCACATCAATACAGTCCTCAACTGCCTATGGGTTGGGATCGGCTCAGATCCTATGGGGTATCTTCCACTGAGACACATGAATCATGCTCAGCATGGGCTTCAAATCTATTGGTACTCCGGGTACCATGTGCTCCTTTAAAGGTGGCGGTATGGCTGGTGCAACACCTGGAGGTAACATCTAGGGAATTATCACCTATATCGAAGGATCGACAATTAATGGTTCATCCTCATGATCGAGATTTTGAATCCTAGATGGTATACTTTGTAGAGGCATCCTGAAACAAAAAAGATGTACCGTTATTAATGAGTATATCTTGAGAACTGAATCAAGTAAGACATAGACACCACATCCCATTAATATATGATGCATGTACCATTATATTACCGGCTACTAATGTTATAATCTTCCAAGTCAAAAATTTGGTTATCAGAGTCATGTTGAATGGATACATCGGCCTATGCACTCACACTGGAGTCCCTATCATGAAATCTGATCTCAAAACACTTAACATTTTTTTCCCAAACCAAAATAACAGACTCCCAACCATAAATTATAACCAACCCCTTTGATACCACTCTATCATGACCCATAATAGTGGGGCCCTTGTAGTGACTCCTCAAACCTACCTCCAATATACCGTGCGGCTACTGAATAGAACCATGTAGGCATATCACTAACATTAGAGGAATTCCATATGTACGTGTACACATGCATACATCTCCAAGCCCCTAAAATGCTGATATTTAGAAACCATTATGTAAAAAATGTATGTGTACCACTATATCCTACAACCAGAGTATGAATGAAAGTAATTTAAAGCAACCAAGTCTAGAATACTATCCCACAACAATGATTCTGTAACCATAAGTCTAGCCTATAGGTAAAAGGTAGTGGCACTACCATATTAAAGCTGCAGGAAAACACCTCAGTCTGTGTGGTATAACTAAGAATCATCTATTTATGATCTACCTAGGACTCCATCAAATGGTCAATCATCTACACAAGACAAGACATGTGCAGGAAAACCTTGTGCATCTGTGATTATAACAATACTCAGTAGGACACCCCAAACCCACAAAGAAATACAAAAAAGGAAATTACAGTTAGATCTATATAAGTATATTTATATAGAATATATAACCATAATATCCAAATATACCCATTCAAAGACACATAGTCTAATGATAAGTCACAACCACTGCATGCCACCCCTATGAATTTAGCTCGAAGATTCCATGAAGCACTCACTTGGGAAAAAACACTCTTGAATTCTATAGAACTGATGATGTCCATCTGAGAGGTACTACTCATTGGGAACTATCATGAGAAAGATACACTGATAGATCTGTGGATAATATAATATAATAGATGAATATCATAGCCAAGGCTATGAGATGATACCAACAACCCAATCGTTAGTAACCCTCTAATCAAAGTATCAACGCCAGTGTAGTGTTGGTCATGTGAATACTAAAAAATCCACCTAGGGAACAAATAATGAATAGTGTATCGTGCTTGGGGCCTCTTGGGGGATTCCAAAAACTATATCCAGGAAGTCCTACAAAAGGGATCACAGTTCTAGGAGTAGGGAATGATTTGTAATAACCATTAAGGATGTGATAAAGGGCACCAAACCTAACAAAACTTGTCTAATATATAGAGGATAAAAATCTCAATCCATTAAGTAAGGGGTACACGGCGTGTAATAGGGCCACATGTTGTGTCCGTTGACCTCAGGTACTACCCGTGTATAATAGACCATGTCTTCAAAAGATGTTTTATATAAGAGGGGTAGAAAACGTGTAGTGGGAATTACATGTTTTGTCCTCGCATCAAGGGTCCACCTGTGTACCTCGGATGTATGCTAGTACACAACGTCATCCTATGAGCCAGAACACAGCTTTTGCCTCTGTGTCTCTACCCTTATACCATTACATGTGGAAACATGTGTTCCCAGTCAATGAAAAGTCATGTGGGGGAGTACTTGACCTATATGAAACCCGTTTACTCCTCCTCATGTCCAAGTACTTCCTATGTACACACTAATTCATTTGACGGGGACTAACACTGTGTAGTTGGAGACTACAACAGTGTGTATCAGGTTATCGAGAAGCTCATATTTTTCTTCCCTCTCACACCATCAATCACCTAGATTTATTTTAAGTGTCTGGTTCTACTAAAAACTCTATATCAATGCTCATTTTTTCACTCTAATGCTGCATTGATGGGATTTGATCCATTAATGGGCATGGAAAAAGAAATCATATGCATTATTTGTTATCATTGAAGAATGTAGATTAGGAACCCACCATCGTTCATTATTCCACCACACCCACTGTCATACATCTATCATGTTTTCCTAATACAAGATCTCTAGTTTCGGATCATTTCTCTAATAATCAAAGGAGAAATGATCGATTGTTCACAAAGGGTTTTAAAGCGTCAGGATGAAAGAAGAACACATGAAGAACAATGAATTTGGGGAGAAAATAACAGTAAAATTGAGATGGATGAACCTCAATCCATGTTTGTTTAGATCTTTATTCTTATCCATTGAATGGTAAATGAATTAACCAATAGTCCTAATCAAATAAATTTAATCATCCCGATAATCCCACAAAATATAATCCCATCCCACTAATACGATGGATATGTGGGGTAATATGTTCATGGATAAGACTGTGTTCATCATAGTAATCATGAATGGGGAAATGTATTAAATAAAATTCCCTACCAAGATTAGTATTACACACTGATTAAGAATGGTCTCCACATTATTATCATTGGTGAGATCTGTCAAAATCGGTGTTCATCAATCGCCGATTCGGGGATTCATTGTTGCCTGCTCGAGAGAATTCTCTAGATCTCTATATCTTCAATATATCTAGAGGATTCAAGGGTTATGAGGGTAACACTAGATATCTAAAATTGAGATGGATTTATTGAGAATCTCACTACATCACTGCATCAACAAAATAAAATAAATTCTCTTAATTTATTTTATTCATTTAAGGAACTGTTTTGAATTTCCACAAATGACCCACATCGACCAATGCTAGGTCACACCTAGGGTAAAACCACTATTCTAAACACAATGGATCCCTTATATTTTTGATATTGGAAATAGTTTAGAATTTTTTCACTTTTTTTGGAAAACATTATGTAGATGGTATTTAATATTTTAATTTATTTCAAACACTTCTTCCAGGAATATCGTGCCTTAGAATGACACACCCTCTCACCACCTGGTATCAAAATTAATAAATATAATTTTTTAAAATAATACATGCAAAATCCAGGTTATTACAATATCCTTTATAATTATGTGGCTTTATTAACAATGATTTCAATGTAAAAGTGGTATATCTATCAATATTTGTTCAAAGATTCTATTATATTAGTGTAATAAAGTCAACACTCATTGTTGGATATTTTATCTGATTGATTCTGATCTCTTCTGATTCCATCTACCATATTTTAATGAATATGTTATGATCATTTTGACTATAGATGTGCTATTTTGAAAAAAAATTTCATATTATACTCAATGATTTATGAATATATTTATTATTTTGGAAAAGTTTCTAACATTTCACTTGATAATTTCATAATGAATATGTATGTTTATTATGTTTCACCCCATTCGTATGAGGAATTCATTGGCCTTAGTAAATGTTGGGATAGGCCTGCTATATCTACTTAACGAATAATTAGGTCTCATCAGACAAACAAGACTAGGTGTTTGCTGAGTCCTTACCAATTTATGTAGTCTTCTTGGTTGAGGCCTTGATGTTAGGTTTAGGGTGTCATGTATTATGAATTCCCTCATTATGAGAATAGTTATTGACAATACAGTTGATTATTTTACTGGTAGAATATCCATGGTTAAGTATCATTCTCAAGTGATTATTTAATTTGATTTATTTGATCTGGTTTTATTCCTTTTATATTTATCTCGAGATAATATTATAATTGAATGTATTTTTATTTATTCAACATTCATTATTGTGAATGTTTATTTATGATAGCTTCTATTGTACTCTTATCCTTACTGAGCATCTTAGCTCACCCCTTTCTTATGTTTTATTTTTTTCCCCAGGATGCCAATATGTATATTATGATTCACATGCAGGGATAATCTAGGTTATTGGGGATGTTTTCAATGGAGTCTGATTATATAGTATTTCATTTGAATTTTTAATGTGAAAATGATGTTTGTATTGGATTTTCTAATGATACGAAACAATTCGATCCATTGGGATGTGATCTCTTGTACTTATTACCAATGTAATAAATAAGGCATCAGCTCTGGGCTAAAAGGGTTAGGTTCCTTACTTGGCCTATAAAAATCAGATCCAAATATGAATGAGAAGGTTCAAATCAATATGATTCAAATGATATGAAGTAGATACCCTAAACATGGATCGTATAAGGGCACAGATCTAATAAAATTCTGCACTAATTCACACCATGAAATACGAACAAGCAAGCAACAAGATATGATGAGAAAAAAATATCATACTTCAGATTTGAGGCTTGATTATTCTGAGAGAAAGTCAAGAGGGAGCACAAAAAACACTTGACTTCCATGAACTCTTGATAGAAGCGACTAAAATCAGTTCAATTAGGGTTCATTTGAAAAAATTGAGGAGTGTTTTATTAGTGCTTCCAAAAAATCCCCCATAAAGATACCTTTTATCAGTAATAAAATAAAAATTGATGATAAACGATATCTTTATCATTGCAAAATAATCGATAAAAAGGATTTGTTATTTTAATTATATATAATAATATTTGTAAATATTTTTATAAATATTTTTATATGATTATAAATGTATTTACATCAATATATATTTTTATAATTAGACATATATATATAATTAATGAATAATATAAATATATTCATTATTTGAATGTATTCATTATAATTTTTTATAATTATTTAAACGTATTTTATATATTTTTAAAATTATTTAAATATATAATTATTTATTTATAATTGAAAAAATAATTTCTTTCATAATATATTTTTTTATTTATAATTATAAATATATTAAATATATAATTATAAATATATCTATAAACAGATTTGTAAATATAATTATAAATAAATATTTGTAATTATAAATATATTGATATCATTATATATATTTATATAATTATATATATTAAATAGATATAAATATAAATATAGTAAATATATTCATTATTTAAACATATTTATTATAATATTAATATTATAAATATATTTACATCATTATATATATTCATATGATTATATATATATATTTATATATATATATATTATTTAATATATATATATATATATTGTAAATATATGAATTATTTAATTATATTTTTCCTTCAAATATATTTATTATAATTTTATAATTATTTAAATATAAAATTTTTTATTTATTATAATATAAATAATCTTACAGAAAATAATATGTATATATTTATATCATTATATATATTTGAATAATTATTTAAATATATTTATTAAATATATATAAATGTAAATATTAATATTAATAATAATATAAATATATATATGGTAAATATATTCATTCTTTAAATATACTTATTACAATTTTCTAATTATTTAAATATGTAATTTTAAATTTTAAATTATATAAATACATTTAAAAATAATATTTATTTATATATATTTATAAATTTCTAAATATAGTAAATATACATTTATAAATATATTTATTTATAACTATTTATGTAAAATTTATTTTTATCATTATTAATGAATATATAATCTTAAATTTATGCATCTCCAAAATGATGAAAAATAAATTATTTAATATGATTACACTTCAAAAATATTGAAAAAGTGGATAAGTTTTATTAATTAAATATAAATTATTTTGAAAAATATTGATATATATTGAATTAAGGATGAATACATATTGAACATATAAAAACATATTATATGAACATAAATAAATTAATATTTTAAAATGATTAAAATCTAATTTATAAGAAATTAAAAAAATGAAAATTGAAAAAAATAAAAGCAAACTATTATAACAATAAAAGCAAATAAATAAATACAATTTACCAATAAAAACATATTCTGTTAAATGTATCATGTTACTAAATAAAATTCAAAAAAAATATTGAAATTTTATTAAATTATCTTAATATTTGGTGGATGTGTTTCTATATTAGATTTCATTAATTTCATTAATATTATTGTTTGTGAGTTGCATATAAAAATGCATTAATTGCATATATGTATGTGTGATATCAATATTACACATGTTTGATATATATTAAATTTAAAAATCAAAATACATTCAATTAGTGTCCCTACATTGATGAAATTAGTAAACATTTTTAATTAATTTTATTTTTTAACTATAAACAATTTTTCACTAAATATATTACTTATTTAATATAATCCAAAATATTTATTATTATATAAATAATATTTTAGGAAATGATAAGTAAATTTATATGAATATATTTCTATATTAAATGTATTCATGAATAATTTTGTATAAAAACCATTAAAATGAATAAGACATCAATATGTTTTTAATTATTAATTTTTATTCATTTTCAATATGTATATACTATATATTATTTATTACTATTTATAATTAATATATATATATATATTAAATTAATTTCTTTTTATTAATAATTTTTTAATTAAAATATTTTTAAATAATTATTTAATTTATTCAATTTTTACTTTTTGTTTAATTATTACAATTTTCTCATTATATATATATATATATTATTTAAATATTATTTATTAATACAAATAAATTATCTATAAATTTCTTTTTTTAAATATTTATTATTTATTTTATAAATTTTTTAATATTTTATAAATTTACAATTTTTTATATTCTATTTTTTTTTAATTATTACAATTTATTCATTATATATATCTACATCTAATATATGCTATTTATTTATATTTATAATATATATATATATATTAAATATAATATTTATTATTTAACCAATAAAAAATAAAATATTTCTCTAATTTATTCATTTTATTTTTTACTTGTTTAATATTTTAATTTTTTTAGTTATTTTAAAATTTATATTTTTTATTAGTTTAAAAAATGGACAATGGAGACCCAATAGAAGGGGACCTTTATCAGTGCTAAAAAATGCACTAATATAGGTTACCCATTATCATCACTAAAGAAAGTGCTGATAGGGGTACCATTTATCATGGAAAAACAATGATAAAGGTTACGTTTTATATGCTCTTTTTGTAAAAGGAATCATTTTTAAGTGCTTTTTTTGCATTGATAAAGTAAACCTTTATCAATTCTTTTTTATAGCATTGATAGTAGAGAGTAATGTATATAGCATGATTTTTAGTAGTTAAATATAGAATTTCATCCTCACTAAAACTCTCACTATATATTTCCCCAATATTAAAAAAATAACCCTCTAGTTAGGGCGTTGAGATTTAATATTATCATGTATTTAAAATATTAAACACTTAATATCTAATGATATTGACTGGAAATTTGTGTTTCTCTTACAATTTGAATTAGAAATTAATAAATATTGTACTCTCCACTTTATTTTAGAACAAATTTTGACTCCATTAGTTTTGATTAATTTTTATTATATGTTAATTTAAACTCTATTCAGTTATTATTCTAATAATTGTGGAAAATTAATTGAATCCTTTAATAATATAGTGTATTTTCAACCTTCACCATTATATTTAGAAACTAATCCATTTCAGTTTATGTTAAAATTTTCACCATATCTTGAATCAGAATATTCAAGACATTGAAAAAACATTCCATTACATCCTTTTGATCATCCTTTACATTTATTATATTAAATGGTATGTCCATTTCCATGTAGTTCTCCTCTATACACATGAAACCTTTAAAATAATCAGTATCATAAAAGGTAAATATTTAGATTAATTACTAAAAATATTCATTTTACTAATTATTGACTTCATGTTATTCTAATTTTTATTTGGAATCTCTCTGTCTTGTCACTAACATTATTGTAATTAATCCCCCCACATGTATTCATAATAATGATATTAAACTAATTATAACTTCACATTATTCTCCATGAATTAATTTTGAATTCCAAAACCATGATCAAAACTACTCACCTTCTCTACGTAGTTCATTTGGTCATTTTTACCTTAAAATAAAGGAATAATCATATTCATCATGTTGAGACCATTTTCTATTTTATTCACATGATGGACTCTTCTGTGAAAGTTTTTTTCAAAATATAAGTTCAAATAAGGAAGAAATAAAAATCAAAAAATTGAATTTTTGTAACCAAACATTGATTCTAATAGAGGAAATACTATATGGATCAGTTTATTTGTTGGATTGATGGAAAAATTCAAGCATTGAAAGATAAATAAGTGGAACTAAAAACAAATAAGTGAAAAATTGAATTTAGAGTGTAAATGGATGATCAATTTGGCACCTAATAATTCATACTACTTAAAACCTTAATTATAAATACACCATGAAGTATGACCACTGTCCCGACCCCCTCCCCACATAGTGTACCCCTCCTGGGTCGGCAATGTGAAAAGTGAGATAATGACCCCCGAGTCCCACCTCCAGTAGGCCCCGGGTTGGTGACTAGCACCAAGGATGTAATTAACACACAGATGAGAGGCATTACCCTCTAAGAGAACACATGCGAAAGAGAGAGATAGAATAGACACCAACCAACTCCAACTCATAACTGAAATATATAAGAAAACCCAAGTGCACTTATGTAATGTCATGAAAATGTACTACAGCTGAAAGGGAAAACTACAAGTACCCAAAAGAAAGTAAAACAGTCGCGACCGCAAGCCCGAATAGCTCCTCCAACCACAAGTTAGTAGTAACCAGCTTGATCTCCAACCTGCTCCAAGTGACCTGAAAAAATGTTTATATATGTGTAGGGTGAGTATAATAGTATACTTAGTAGGATCCTCCCCGAAGCCTCTCATGAAAAAGTAATGAAAGCATGCTAAAGCATAGTGAACCACAAGTGAAACTAACTCATCACCTAAATAGGTATACTAAGTTCACAACCTCACTATTGCTACTCTCAACAAGTAACGCATACAAGAATATATCATATAGTAAAAAACATCAATGGTACCCCGCTACTACTTCCACAATGGTTTTCTACTTTTCCACAACGACATACGCCCTGTGCATCTCTCTCTAAAGGCTTTCCCATATAAACTTGGGCTAAGCTCCACAATTTGCACCACGTTCACTAAAAAGGCTTTCCCGCAGACACCTGGGTGAAGCATCACACCATCCTCACATCAAATAGTAAACAGGTAGGTTCCGGGATCCACTGCAGCTCGCATAACGTGTATCATACGTCGGGTATTATACCTCAAGCCATTACAGCCCATACACCGACTAAGAATCCTCAAGCCATCACAGCCTATACACGTTACTCCTATAGTAGTCCACATGATACTATATCCCGAATATATGTGTGTGAATAACCACAAGCCATTACAGCCCTATACACACATATATGAGGAAAACTAACTGATGTGCCTACCAGCACAACTATCTACCAAGAGAAGAGAGTGGGGTCAAAGGGGGTAGTCTTCCATTCATCCTCCCACTGTAATGTTGGGGAAAACACCCCCCCCCCCATGGCTCAGAATCCCCGGGGTGTCAGTTTCCCTCACTGACAGGGTGGAGTAGCGTATAGAAACAAAAAAAGTACAGAATATATAACTCACAACCACAATATGGGCATAACATAGTTTTAGTCTCAACTGCAGTAAACGTCTCTCGGACTCCGGGCAGCTATTTCAAAGACTAGTTATCCTATAAGCACACAACCAGTTAAAGAACTTCATTAGGTTACTTGATTCCCTTTTTTCCATCAATTATACTTTACGTTAATTAATTATTTTCACATTAATTAACAATGAACAAAACCACATCAAACTTCATTTTCATCACATTCAAAACAACTGTTATTTAATGTTACAACATTGCCATTAAATTCCAGCATCTCCATCCCCGTGGATTATAACCATTTAATCAAACTTTCATTTACAGAATTACATTCCCATATTCCCAGGCATTCTAGAAAAGCAACCTATTCTACTAAACAGAAGGGTTCTCAACATGGTGAGTAGATGAACTACCCGTCGAGTCTTTTCCGCCTATAGCCAGAGCATAGACCCATACTGCCACGAGAAGCTGGACACGGAAAGCACGTGGCATACCTCACGCCTATTCTCCTACTTCAGAAGAAGGGTAAGCAAGACCAGCTGCCTTGAGAAGTGGGGAAAAGTAAAGCGATTAAACATTAAATCAAATTCACCATGCATCCAACAAACACATCCATCCCATTCTATCATCACTTGTGTCCTCCCGAAAACCCACATGCATAAACTGATGCATCTCGCCACTCTAGGTGTCATCCGCTTCCACAACCACAAGGCCACCCTTCTTCCACATACCACAACACCCCTCCAAGGTAACATCACAGCACAAAAATCAGGAAATCAAACATCACATCAAATGGGATCTTGGCCCTTTAGCAAGGCATCGAACCTTCATACACAATGACCACTCATGGCTCCAAAGCACAAGGCATTCGGCCTTACAATCAAGAGGGTAACTCATAACCCTATAAAACCTTATCATTTATCAACAACAAGTTTTTTAATCCCTATGGAAGTATCCAGGTCATTATTGGTAGGTTCCAACTACGGGAAACCTAACGAAAAAGATATCATAGTCGACACAATTTAATTAAACAATTAACTTGACATGCCTTCAAACAACAAGCACCAACAACAACAACCAGATTCATTCACATGCCTCTTTGTCTTTAGCCAATTAATTATCAATTAATTCTGGCTTTACGTTATTTATAAATTCATCCAGAACAACATGCTAACAGGAAAGGCATATATATCACACTATCTAGAAAATCATGAGGCAAGTCGTTATCACGGTACAAAGCAACAATAAGCGATCAAACCAATTATTTTAATTTGGTTCAAGAATTTAATTAGGTCAATTCTATTGTGATCTAAAGGGATAAATCATGATAACACTATGATTGCACACAACAATAAGAGAAAAACATGAATCCCCTACCTCAATGGTTATTGACGAAACCCACCACGGTCAAAGAACGCTCAAGGAACCCGAGTCGATTCTCTGAAACCCCACCTTAAATTTCTTCTCCTAGAAAGATAAAGACAAAGACTCATCACAAACGACATCCACACACATAGATCTACCCATAACGGGTGTAGATCTAAGATACCATGAGAAAAGAATGAGTAGATCAAAGTAGATCTAAGAAACAAATAATAACGAGGAAGTACAGCCACATTCCTCAAGAATACGGCTTCGATTCGCCAAGAGAAGACTCTGAATTGCCTCCAAAATGATTGGGAGAGGTTCTTCTATCTCCAAGGAAAGGTAATCCCGAGTTATGGACAATTAGGGTCTTAAACGAGAAATATAATTTCTAAACAGTCAAGATCCAAAAATTTCAGATATAACTTTAGGTGCACGCACGACCTAGTTGTGCGGTTAGACAAATCGTGCGCTAATCGTGTGGTCACCACTTCCTTAGCCACTCTACCCGCACGGTTTGGCAGCACAATTTAGAAAACCCATGCGCCTCCTGTGCAGTCTCTACTACCATCGAGGCCAACAACGCATGACTTAGCCGCACAGTTTAACAAACCATGCGCCAACCATGCGAAAGCTACAGGACATCCAGTTTTCTTTAAAAAAGCCACCCAAATGCCCCTCCAAGCCGCCTAGATCCCCTGGGACACCTCTATCACCACATTTTCACAAGGGAATAGACCGGCGAGGTCCGGGCTGTTACATCAGATACCTCTCATAACATTCTCATCCTCATGAATCCAAAACCCACCTAAAGAGAAAACGAAACAGGGTCTGAACATCCACCCACCGAGCTACCTCTCAAAATAAAGAAAGCCACAAAAAAAGGGAGCCATCTCATAAACATGAAGGTTTCATAACCGCACCAATTACATTGTCACACGAAAAGAGCTAAACATCAAACAACACTGGGTATTGAGCACTCATCTGTGACTCACGTTCCCAGGTACACTCCTCTAAGCCACCGTGTCGCCACAAGATACGAACCAATGAAATAGAACGCCCATGCAACACCTTCTCCTTACGGTCCTGGATCGCCACAGGTCCCTCCTCAAAGGTTTCATCATCATCGACATCGATCTCTCCCCAATCAATGATGTGAGGGTCATCATGAAGATAGCAACGGAGCTGCGATACATGGAAAACGTCATGTATCCGACTTATCTACAGGGGAAGTGCTACTCGATATGCCACAGATCCAACACGAGCTAACACATCGAAAGTCCCAACAAGATGGGGAGAAAGCTTACTTCCACGACCAAACCTTCACTGCCCACGACGGGGAGTCACCTTCAGAAACACATGATCCCCAATATTAAACTCTAATGGTATCCTTCTTTGATCGGCATAGGATTTCTGATGATCTTGTGGTTCCTTCATCCCCTCACGAATCACATGAACCATCTCTGTTGTATTATGCACTACTTCCGGTCCAAGAATTGTTGATTCTCTGACCCCAGTCCAGCACAACAGAGAACAGAAAGGCCGTCCATACAAGGCTTCAAACGGCGCCATACCGATGGTAGAGTGAAAACTATTATTGTAAGTGAACTCCACCAAGGGTAAGTGCCTCATCCATGAGCCTCCAAATTCAAGAACACAAGAGTGAAACATGTCTTCAAGAGTTTGGATAGTTCACTCTGTCTGACCATCTGTTTGAGGATGAAAAGCAGTTCTAAGGCATAGCTGAGAACCAAAAGCATCATGGAGACCTATCCACACCCTGGCGGTAAAATGAGGATCTCGATCAGAAAGGATCGTCCTAGGTACTCCATGAAGTCTCACCACCTTATCTAGATACTACCTCGACAAAATATCCACTGAGCTCGACTCCTTGATCACTATGAAGTGGGCCTATTTTGTTAAACGATCCACTACCACCCAAATAGCATCATGTCCTCCCATAGCTCGAGGTAAACCTGTAAAAAATTCCATTGATATGTCCTCCCACTTCCACTAAGAAATATCTAATGGCTGTAGAAGACCAACAGGAACATGGTTTTCAGCCTTCAACTTCTAGCAGACTAAACATCGAGACATAATTTCGGCAACTATACGCTTCATCCCAGGCCACCAAAGCTGGATCTTCAAGGATCAGTACATCTTTGTCACACCATGATGTACTGCTAAAGGAGAAATATGGAACTCTTAAAGAAATATCTTGTGCATCATCAAGGGAACAAAAAGACTTCCATGATACAACACTAAATGTTGTTCATCCTCAGACCAACCATCAGGGGCCTCACTAGAAACGACTCGGTCTCTCCAGACCTCCACCTCAAGATCCCCCAACTGGGACTCTTCCACTTTCTGCATCAGGGATGACTGCACCATCATCTGGAAAAGACAACCTCTACCTCCAACATCTCCCATATCAAGAGGCAATGTTGACATTTCTTCCATTGCACTCCAGAATTCACCAGATTCACGCACAACATAACTATGTGACTTTCAGCTCAGCGCATCTGCTACAACATTCCCCATTCCAGTTGTATATGATATTTTGATTTCGTATTCCTGAAATAACTTCATCCATCAATGATGTCATAAATTCAAGTCACGGTGGGAGAAAACATACCTCAAACTCTTATGGTCGGCGAAAACCAGAAATCACTCACCAATGAGTTAATGTCTCCAAAAATTCAGAGAAAACATAACAGCTACCAACTCAAGGTCATTGGTGGCATAGTTGCGTTCATGGGGATGCAACTATTGAGACCCTTAAGAAACAACTGACCTCTGTTTCATGAGAACACAGCCTAACCCCAAATGTGAAGCATTGTAGAAAACATCAAACTGAACTCCCTCAGCTGGAATACAAAGGACTGGAGCACTTACTAAATTCTCTTTTAGATACTCAAAATCTTCCTGACACTGATTAGTCCATATGAATGGATGATCCTTCTTGGTCAATGCTATCAAAGGATTCGCAACTCGGGAGAAATTGGCCACGAACCTCCTGTAGTAGCCTGCGAGACCAAGGAAACATCGCACCTCTGACATTTTCTTGGGGACTGCCGAAGACACAAATGCTTCTATTTTTCATGGATCCACAGCTACTCCATATTGTGACACGACATTCCCCAAGAAACGAACTTCTCGAGCCCTAAACTCACACTTCGATAACTTCTCGAACAGCTGTTGTTGGTGATGAACTTCCAAAACAGCTTGTAGATGCTCTACATGCTCCACTTTAGATGTGGAGTACACAAGAATATCTACGATTAAAACTACCACAAACTTGTCCAAGAGGTCATAGAACACATCATTCATCAAACCCATGAACACAGTTGGAGAATTCGTCACACCAAATGGCATTACAACAAACTCATAATTCCCTTGACGACAACGGAAAGCGGTCATCGGGATATCCTCATCCTTCACACGCATATGATGATATCTTGACCGCAAGTCGATATTTGAGAACCAAATTGCACCCTTAATTTTATTGAATAAATCATCAATCCATGGAATAGGACAGCGGTTCATTATTGTCACTTTGTTTAACAGACGATAATCGACACACAACCGCAAACTTCCATCGGCCTTCATCGCAAACAAAACGGGCGCACCCCATGGTGACACACTCGACCGAACAAATCCGCATTGCAACCGACCATCAAGCTGTATACGCAGCTCTCATAGCTCAGAAGGGGCCATCCTATATGGAGGCATAGAGATAGGAGACGCTCTTTGTTGTTGCTCAATCCCAAACTTGATCTCTTGTCGAGGGGGTAATGCTACAACCACTTCTGAAAAGACATCAGTGTACTCCTCTATGACCCTAGGAAACGCCAATAGCCGAACCCATGAAGACCTCAGCATCATCTTAGCCTCCATGGATGATAAGGATAGATCGCGCCTATGACCCATCTGAGGATCTCGCGCACCAAAATACACAACTTTCCCTCCATCCGCACCGAGGAAGATGACCTTCTTCCTGAAGAAATCCACGATAGCATGCACCGAATACAATCAATCCATGTTGAGGATGAAATAATATGGTTGTATCCATAAACACATGAAATCTCCCCAAGAGCAGTGTTGCCCCAACACTAGATCACAGTCTCTACATACATCAAACAAGTCAGCTCAACCTCCAACTGGCGTAGTCAACGCCAAGGGCACTGGAAGCCTCTCTACCTCAAGTCCCAAAGTGTGGAAAAGGGTTGGTGATATGAAGGAGTGTGTCGCTCCTGAATCAAACAAGGCATACACCAAGGTAGAAAACAAGCAAAGGGTACCTCGAATGACATATGGCTCACCTAGAGCTGGAAACGCTAGGGCATGAAGCTGACGACGCCCTCCTCCATGGCCTCTCTGACCCTGATGACGACCACCACCACGGTCATGCTCATCTCTCTGAGGACGAGGAGCATCATAGTGTTGTCCTTTGCATGCCCCATCTACCCTATGCTGATCAAAAGCTAGTGCAACTGGCAGCTGCTACCTTGGGAGAAACTGCCTCAACAGAGGAACCTGTAGCGGAGAGCCCGGTGCACGATGACCGCTCTGAAAGGTCTGGCACTCTCGCTGCTGATGACCATGACTGCCACAAGAAAAATAAGCACCTGATCCCTTGTCCTAGGCCTGAGAGTTGCTGCCTCTAGAGAAACGAGATGTAAAGGGTTGGGACCTACCCCTGGCTGAACGGAAACTATTCTGCCCTAAAAACAGGGAACACCGGACCACAACTCTGCTCCGTGAGGAATCATGATGATTCCCCTCTCTTGGCGATCTGATCCTGGCCAAAGTCCTCTCAAAAACCTCTTCCCTCGCCAAAACCTCATGATATATCTTCAGCATAAATGGGGTAACCTGGCGCTGGATCTCCAGACGCAAATCCTCCTCAAAATGCCTCGCTCTTGCCTCCGCATTGGGTAACAGGTCCGAAACATATCGTAGAAGGTTCCTGAAACGGATTCCAAAATCCCGAACAACAGATCTCCCCTGTAGAAGGGTAAGAAGCTCCTGGAAACTGGACTTCTTCGCATTCAAAGAAAGGAACTCAACCCTGAACCTATCTAGATCCTCCTCCCATGAGATCGATGACTCCTCATGATCCCTGAGGAACAAGAGCCACCACGGCCTCGCTGCCCCACATGCATCATCACTACCAAGGACACCCAGTGCTCCTACCGAGCATGAATAGAACTGAAGCTGATCTCGACCTCCTCCAAATAGTCTTCCATGACTGCATCTAAAACGGATCCCTCGTACTTCTAGAGACTCTGGAGCTAAAACACTCAGAGTGTCTTCCTCTAAGGGTCGCCGTCGTCAACATCTACCCTACAGCGACCCGCTGGAACTACCTGCTGGACATCTTCTGTGAAAACCTGATGAGGACGTCGACCTGGAGCCATAACTGTAAAAGAATGAACTGTTAGAGCTCCTAAACCTGGAATATGGAAGACTCAACATTTATTACATAATTGTTTTCTTTTATTCATTTTATGTTAACACATCCCAAGGTCTACCCATTCAAACAAAGGCACACAGAAGAATGATGCATGATCTGTTCCTAGGTCTCTACCCTGCAACTATTTTCATCCCATTTAGTAGCCATGGTAAACTTAATGATTCGTGCATCAGATCATAGGGGGCCCTAAACACCTATGTCTCAGCCGGACTCCAGTGTTTACCCGACTTTCTAAACATGAATGACATTGTTTCCCTACCTACCCATGAAACCTCCCATGTGCCTAACTCCAATCTACATCCTATCCCTCAACCAAACCTCTAATACCACTCTGTCACGACCCCCTCCCAACAAAGAGTACACCTCCTGGGCCAGAAATGTGAAAAGGGAGATTATGACCACCGATTCTAGCCTCCAGTAGGCTCGGGGTTGGCGACTAGCACCGTGGGTGTAATAAACACCCAGATGGGAGGCATTACCCTCTAAGAGAACACATGCGGAAGAGAGAGATAGAATAGACACCAACCAACTCCAAATGAGAACTAAAATATAAAAGAAAACCCAAGTTCACATATGTAATGTCATACAAAAGAACTACAGCTGAAGGGGAAAACTACAAGTACCCAAAAGAAAGTAAAACGGCGTCGACCGCAAGCCCGAATAGCTCCTCCATCCACAAGTTAGTAGTAACCAGCTTGATCTCCAACCAGCTCCAAGTGACCTGAAAATATTTTATATATGCGTAGGGTGAGTATAAAAATGTACTCAATAGTACCTCCTCGAAGCCTCTCATGGAAAAGTAAAGAAATCATGCTAAAGCACAGTGAACCACAAGTGAAACTAACTCGTCGCCTAAATAGGTATACTAAGTTCCCAACCACACCATGGCTACTCTCACCAAGTAACGCATACAAGAATATATCATATAGTAAAGAACATCAAGGGTACCCCGCTACTACTTCCCCACTGGTTTTCCGCTTTTCCCCAACGACACACGTCGTATGCATCTCTCTCCAAAGGCTTACCCGTATAAACTAGGGCTAAGCTCCACAATCTGCACCACGTGCACTACAAAGACTTGCCCGTAGACACCTAGAAAAAGCATCACACAATCCTTAAAACCAATAGTAACTAGGTAGGTTCTGGGGCCAGCACATCTCGCATAACATGAATCATATGTCGGGTATTATAACTCAAGCCATTACAGCCAATACACCGAGTAAGAATCCTCAAGCCATCACAGCCAATCCACGTTACACCTATAGTAGTCCAAAGGATTCTATATCAAGAATATATGTGTGTGAATAACCACAAGCCATTACAGCCCTCTACACACATATATGGGGAAAACTAACCATTGTGCCTACCAGCACAAGTATCTAACAAGAGAAGAGGGCGGGGTCAAAGGGGGTAGTCAGCCATTCGTCCTCCCACTAGAATGTTGAGGAAAACACCACCTCCCCCCCCCCCCCCCCGAGGGATCAAAATCCCCGGTGTGTCAGTTTCCCTCACTGACAGGGTGGATTAGCATATAGAAACAAAAAAAGAAGAGAATATATAACTCACAACCACACTATGGGCATAACCTAGTCTTAGTATCAACTAAAACTAATGTCTCTCAGACTCCAGGCTGTTATTTCTATGACTTGGTATCCTATAAGCACACAACCAGTTAAAGAACTTCATTAGGTTACTTCATTCCCTTTTTTCATAAATTCCACTTTATGTTAATTAATTCTTTTCTCATTAATTAACCATGAACAAAACCACATCAAAACTCATTGGAATCACATTCAAAACAACAATTCCCATAAAGTTACAACATCACCATTAAATTCCAGCATCTCCATCCCCATGGATTATAAGCATTTAATCAAACATTCATTTACAAAATTACTTTCTCATATTCCCAGGCATTCTAGAAAAGCAACCTATTCTACTAAACACAAGGGGGCTCATCACAGTGAGTAGATGTACTACCCTTCGAGTCTTTTCTGCATATAGCAAGAGCGTAGACACATAATCCCTCGAGAATCTAGACACGGAAATCATGTGTCATACCCCACGCATCTTCGCCTCCATCAGAAGAAGGGTAATCAAGACCAGATGCCTTTAACAGTGGGGAAAAGTAAAGCGGATAAACATTCAATCAAAGTCACCACGCATCTAACAAACACATCCATCCCATTCCAACATCACTTCTGTCCTCCCTCACACCCACATGCATAAACTGATGCATCTCGCCACTCTAGGATCTATCTGCTGCCACAACCACACGGCCTCCCTGCCTCCACATACCACAACACCCCTCTGGGGTAACATCACAGCACAAGTAGCAGGAAATCAAACATCACATCAAATGGGCTCTTGGCCCTTTACCAAGGCATCCATCCTTTATACATAATGAGCACTCATGGCTCCAAAGCATAAGGCATTCGGCCTTACCAGCAAGAGGGGAACTCCGAACCCTATCAAGCATTATCATATATCAACAAAAAGTTCTTTAATCCCTCTAGAATTAACCAGGTCATTATTGGTAGGTTCAAACTACGGGAAACCTAACCAGAAAGCTATTATAGCTGTCACAATTTAATTAAACAATTAACTTTACATGCCTTCAAACAACAAGCACCAACAACAACAACCATATTCGTTCACATTCCTCTTTATCTGTATCTAATTAATTATCAATTAATTCGAGCTTTAAGTTATTTATAAATTCATCCAGAACAACATGCTAATAGGAAAGGCTTTGATATCACACTATCTAGCAAATCATGAGGCAAACCGTTATCACGGTACAATGCAACAACAAGCGAGCCAAACAATTCTTTTAATCTGGTTCAAGTATTTAATTAGGTCAATTACATTGTGATCCAAAGGGCTAAATCATTCTAACTCTACGATTGAACAAAACAATTAGAGAGAACAACGAATACCCTACCTCAAGGGGTATTGACAAAAACCACCACAGTCGAAGAACGCTCAAGGAACCCAGGTCGATTCTCCGATACCCCGCCTCAGATCTCTCCTCTTAGAAAGATAAATACTAAAACTCATCACAAACGACATCCACACACTTAGATATACCCATAACTGGTGTAGATCTAAGATACCAAGAGAAGAGAAGGAGTAGATCTAAGTAGATCTAAGAAACCAATATGAACGAGGAAGAACAGCCACATACCTCAAGAATCCGGCTTTGATTCGCCAAGAAAAGACTCTGGATCGCCTCCAAAATGCTTGGGAGAGGTTCTTCTATCTCCAAGGAAAGGTAATCCCGAGTTATGGCCGATTAGGGGCTTAAACGAGCAAGATAAAGGCTAAACGGTCAAGATCCTTAAATTTAGGATCTAACTTTAATTGTCTGCATATCCTTGTCGCACGGTTAGACAAACCGTGCGCTAATCGTCCAGTCACCACTACCTTATCCACTCAGCTCGTACGGTTTGGCAGCACGATTTTGACAACTTTTGCACCTCTTGTGCGGTCTCTACTTCCATCAAGGCCAGATACGCATGGCTTGGCCGCACGGTTTAACAAAACGTGCGCCAACTGTGCGAAAGCTATAGGACTTCCTGTTTTCTCTAAAAAATCCCCACAAATGCACCTCCAAGCCAACTTGATCCCCCAGGACACCTCTATCACCACATTTTCACAAGAGGATGACCGGAGAGGTCTGAGCCATTACAACCACTCTTTTGAAAATTCTATAGTGAAATTATTCAAGAACCCAATTAACATAATAATATAAACGCATGAAAATATTAAAATTTATAGTAACCATATAATGTACAAAGTGTCTAAATATTTATATCCAAATGAGGCTTATATATATATATATATATCAAACACCTTGTTTTTTAACTGATATTTTTCTATTTTTTTGAATTTATAGAGATTTAGGAGGCCACATTCCCACTAAAAATAATTTTCAACACCAACTAAAGATAGTAAATAGTCCCACGAAAACATTAGTGGTAATATCCCACTATTTTTTTGTTCAATGGATTATTATAGGAAAGCAAAATAAAATTAATATGGTCATTTAGATCAGTTATTATTATTACTTTTGGGATTTAATATGATAAATTTTGGGCCAATTTTATCCACTCATACTTATCTGTTTGGTATCCTATATAAAATTCCAAATTATGCACTATAAATATCCCACTATACAATTTTTTTTGTATCATTAGTCCGATGATTCTATATAATGGTTCTATTGAGTTAGTGGGAATTGGGTCTTGAATCTATTCTCCAACATCACTCATAACATTGTTATTACATTTAATAACTAATTATCCATCAATTTCTCTAGTCATAATTTATCTAACTCTAAAACTTTTAAGAATCATATATTTTGAAAATCCTATAAAATATATTATATTTTTTATTTTTAATTTTCAATTCATTTCACTATCCTTCTATATTATCCTTTTTACCCTTTAATAAAATTACACGATATTCACCTCTATTATTTTGTTCTATTTATTATATTCTCCTCTATGATTTTTCTTCTTTTTCTATATTCTCATATGTTATATAATTTTAAACTTTTATATGTCTATTAACTCTATTATATCTTATTTTCAAATGAATTTTAATTTTATTTCAGTAAATTCACTTTGATTTGTTTTTATATTACAAGTGAATAAATTTATGAGGGGTTCTTATATAAATATCACTATTAAAATATTTTCACTCTTATTAATTTATATTATTCTCCATTTTGTATATAATATTATATGATTTATATTCTTCCATTTTTCCTTAATTTAGAGTATTTACTATTCCTCTATATATTTTTTCTTTTATTGATAGTTTATAACTTAAAAATTATATTTTCTATAAGGGGTTCTCTTCTGATCTCTATGTATTTGAGATTATCTCAGTATATTCTTATTTAGTATAATTTAAATATAAATTATTTTTAAATACTAATATTCCATCTCCTATAATCATTTTTTGGGATTTTCATGCCATTTCCCTTAGATTGATTCATATATCACATATTATGATGTTTTAAAGGGTTTTTCTTCATCACACTTCTTATATGAGATTCTATGTGTATAGTATTATGTTAAAATATTTTTATATATTTTAAAATTTAAAATTTCACTGACCTTATCTTATTATATTTTATATACCTATTTATTTGTTTTTCAACCTTTTATGCCTTTTATCATTAAAAAAATCTCCCCTTAATCACTACTTTTTTTGTATTTTTTCCATATTAAGGTTCTTTTACTTATTTTTATGTTAATGTATGACTAATATCATAATATCATATTCTATTATTACATTAAATTTCATTTCATTTTATTTTTTAAAAATTATTTAACATTTATTTCATAGAAATTTCACATACAATAAAAATATTTAATTTGATTTATTTAAAAAACTTATAAATTTCCACTCTTTCTTATGAAGATTCATTTTCTATGACATTATTTATATTATATATTTTAGTAATTAGTCATGTATAAAAATTTTTTCTAATATAAATATATTTATCTTTATATCTTGTTTTAAAAAATGTGTATATTCCTCTCTTTTCTTTATGAGTTAAAATTTTGACATTATAAAAAATAAAGAACTCTTCTTCTCAATATTTTTATAATTTCATCACATTCTAAAAATGATTTTTCATCTATTGAAATTCTCTCTATGTTACACCTTTTAAATATTTCTAATGATACACTTTATCACTCAATCGTTCAATTTACATTCTTGGTGTCATCTACTTCTTCTTTTTAGAATATTTTTTATACATCATAAAAGTTTCTATGTAAACCATTTTGTATTCATGGGTAAATAATGATATGACGTTTTGTGAATATATGATTGTTTTCATGTTCATGAGACTCACATATATAAGGTTATATTTTTATATGAAGTATAGGCAAGGAATTATATATAATGAAAATTAATAGATTAAATATTTACATATCATAATATTTCAATGTTATAGTGCATGGAATCCTAGACTACTCCAATTTGTTATAGGATGTGGGTAGGTATCCCAAAAGACTATTTTCAGGTAGTCTTGTGGGTTATACTTGATTTATTATATCCTATTATTTTACTTGTTTTTCTTCCATATATTATTTTTAATGATTCAATTTCTATGTTTTATAATCAACTCGATATGATTTATTTATTTAAATTTCATTAAAATTGATTATGTTTTCATAAACATGTATTAAATATATTAACATTACATTTTTATATTCATCATGGTCATAAATTTGTTTCTTATTAGTATCTTAAATTTCTCCCCTTTCTTGGGACGTAGTTTTGTTTGATGATGGGTAATAGGTATATAGTCTCTAAAGATATTAAACCCTTATGTTCTATGAGTGTGTTTTAATATTTATTTGTAATTTATTGTCATGTAAAATAGGTTAAAATAAATGTGTGTATATTTTGGATAGTCTCAAATATAAATGAGGATAATGATATAAGTTTTCTTTGGTATAAAATATTTCACTTTTCCATTATTTCTATAAATGGAAAATTCTTAAAAAAAGATATTATTTAAACATAAACCCTTAAAATTTCATCTCACTCCTTGGATTACATATCCTTTCTCTCTCATATGTTTGATTCAATGATATAATAAATTTATTTTATTAGACCACTTTAATGAATATGATAATATTTTTTTCCCCTTTAATTAATTCCCTATCTAAATGTATATTCCCCTATGAATTTCCATTTTCATCACAATAGTGAATGATTTTAGAATCATACATTTTTATTTCATCCTTGATAGATGGTATTTCTATTTTTCTAGTATAAAACAGTAACATGGTTATGAATATTTAGTATTTTCCATGAAAAAAATAATCAATATATGAATCATTCCACTTCTCTTAACTTTGGGATAAAAATTTTCCACAAATTTTACATTATATTTCAACCTAGTTATTTATGAAAATAAATCTATTCAAAAATAAAAGGTATTAAAAGAATCATATTTTGTAGCCTATGAATCAGTTAAACCTGAACTACTGACCATCAGAATATAACTCCCATAAAATCATTGAAAATATACTTAAGAACCACTATTACGATGTCATTGATTGGAATTTTCCCATTTTATTTTTTTTACAAAAAATTACTCTCGAGGTTTATATTTTTTCGAAATGAGACTATTACTGCAACAATCTGATACTTTTTGATTTAATTCTTTTTAAATAAATTCAATCTCTCTGATATCATTCAATACAAGCACTAATGTTTTTAAAACAAACACAATACGCTCTTAAAATATTATTTTAACATGATCATTTTAACATTGTAGATATATTGGAATGTATAAATAAGGAAATAATAATTATGGAATTATGTTTATATATTTATTAAAAATATAATAAATATCATTTTAAAGATAAATAAATGTTTTCTGAAAAACTAAATTTTCAAATAAAATTGTTTCGTCGCTTCTTTCACATATGTGATTAAATTGATTGTTTCAAATTTTATAAAATTTATTTGATAAACTGAACCCAATTTTGGATATCAACATATGAAAATTATATTTCAGTGAATTTTCGAGATTTTTCCTAAAAAGTTTCATTTTTTGAAGAATAGTGAAAAATATTAATTTTTTTTGAGAATTACATTTTCAAATTATGTAGCAAGGTAAGTTATATTTTAAATTTTTTTGAAATAAAAATTAATTCAATTATATGATAATTTATAATATATATTTTATATTAGTCATTTTCATTTTGAATTTTCAAATTAAAACCTTATATACTTATGAAAATTTTCTTTTAGAAACCTAGTTTTTCGTCACATTATGGGTATAATTTCAAATGCGATTCTGCCACTTCTGTGAATTGAATTTCAGAAAAAATATATTCTATATTCTTAATCAGATTAATTTATATTATCTATAAATTTAATCTTAATTTTTTACCATTTTGAATAGTAAAAGTATTAAAAATTAATTACCATGGTTATGGTTAAAACTGACTAGTTGGCGGTTAATATAAAAATATAAGGGTTAAAAAGACCTACAAACTAGTAAAAGAACCATTATCTTGGCATATTTAGACCTTATCACCTCTAATTGTCGATAATGACCCATTTTTGAGGAGTATGGTATGATAAAACATGGTTGTAGTTGATTCTATTCAAAAATTTCATGTGTGTCCTCTCCCCACTAATGAAGGGCCACCCCTATCCAACCCTCTTACCACATACAAAACCATTTATTTCATAAAATTCCTCCCAAAAGAAAATCCATAATTCTTTAAAAACATCCTATATCTCCTTGTACTATCATAAAGAAATCCTTGAAAAGATTTTGGTGAATACCTAAAGAAGTTCCTTGAATATGAGGTAACATTCTTAAACATGCATTTTCATTTTATTTCTTCTTCTACCTACATAAAACTTTAAACAATCATGAAAATATAATAACACCACTATCTAACATATACTTATATAATATTATTTTAATTTAATAACCTACATCTGTCTCTATTTCCATCAAATGGTAAATGAAACTCGTCGATCAGGTGTACGGCTAACTACCACTTCGTGAATCGATCTAACTAGTTTTCCATCAACACTTCTCATTGTCTGATATAAAATTATGTTTAATATATATATATATAATACTTATAATATAATTATACTTATATAATTAAAATTTCACATATACCTTCTTACTTTCAATTCTATTTAAAATTTATAAATGTCCCTCATGCGTACGGCGGACAACCGCCTCGCAAAGTGATGTGATTTTTTCACATTTGATTTACATGGAAGGTAATTTGGATAAATTTCATGAATGTATTTTATATATATGAAATTAATATAAATTATGAAAACACTAATATATTATACGCTCCATTACCCTTTCTCCTTTTAAGTGATTGATATCGTCGCTCATGCGTACGTACAACCTACCATCTCCACAAAGCGATGTGCTCATTTTCCATGACCAATATTAAAAATTAATAATATTAATATATATATTGAGTAAATATTATATTTAAAAAAGTACTATCATTTTTTATGTGATGTATTTATATCCTATGTACAGGAACCATATCTTTCATGAAAAAACACGCATGAAAAAACAAGGCAATTAACGCCCAAAACAATGAAAATAATGAAATATTATTAACAAAGGGGTGGTAACATGATATAATAGGATCATATATTATATAATAAATATGAGTATGGTTCTCATATAAATTAATAACATGATTAAACCAGTATAAAGGTGGTTAAATAATGTTCTACTAAAGAAAATCATGAGGTAAGGGACTTCATCTCAATTTTTGTTCACTAAGTCATGTTTTATTTTTCTGCATATAATTTCTATTATATTGTGTACATTATACCCATTATACATGTAATATCTTTTTATTGTTCATAATTCATGGTATTTTAAGTTTACATTTTTATTATTTCATCCAATGGAATTTTACATGAACATTACCAAGTTGTAAGGGATTTCATCTCAATTTCAATCTCATTGAGACATATTTTTTAATATTCACCAATTAACATTCATATGGTGTATATAAAAAATATTTAATGTATTTATTCTGAATAAATATTTATTAATCATTATTAATTTTTCTTTTCATGTTTACTCTTAAATTGGTTTTAATTTAAAAGTTTCCAAATTGGAAAAAACTATTATACAATCTCTATTTCTTTTGTGATAGTTTACTTTCACGGAAAAGAATCACATTATTATCATCGTTTTAATATAGTAATTATATTTCACATAAATATACATATTATTTTATGATGGATATGATTATTTTCTAATCCATATACCATTTTTACACATGGTGTTTAATTTGAATTCTATTTGATTATGTGGGAAAATATTGATAAATTTTTATCCTTACTCAATATGGATATTTGTTGGTAAGGAATATTTATTCATGAATTAAATAGATTATTTTATATATGAGTAATTATTTGTACATACAGATATAGTTGGGGATCGATTATACGTAGATCCTTAATGCATTAACATCGCTCATGAGACAAATTGGTTGTCCAAATCAGTTAGGTTTTACCCAGTAGTTTTAAACTAACTTGTAAAAAGTCATGGTAGTAAAGGTATTCAGGATTATTAATATCATTATGTAAAATAATTAATAATTGCATTCACTGATAATTTAGTTTTTATTATTAGGGAACATAACCATGTGATATACTTTGAGGATAATTTTAGAGCAACATCTTAATTTTTTTTGTAAGGGATAGATTATGTGTTTTTTCCTAGAAATACATTCCTTTATAAATACTAGAAGTTAAATTTGTTATAGAAAAAAATGTAACTAGGGGTAATAACATTAAATAAATTCGTGTTGGTATTGACTTGATCATCACCTAGTGCATGAAAATGGGCTTTACTATGCACTTGGTTTGACTCTATCGGTGGTTATTCATAAGATAATTCCCATTTTCTATTAAAATAATTATGAAGGATTTTAAAATAAAGATTTCCCCAAAGAAACCATGTCTATTATTATAATGTTAAAAATGAATAAATTATTTTAATTTATGTTAAATGTTACTCCATATTTAGAATTATTAATTTTTATTTAAAATTCATAATTTTATTAACTTATTTGGAATATTCCAATATTTTGAAATTGTTCCTATATGGAATAATTTTATCAATAATCATTTCAAATACAAATATTTCCCTACTAATAATTCCAAGATATATGGTATTGGAATTGAGAAAATCATGGTTATTTCAGGGATGTTTAATCTGGTTATGAGCAATAAAATTTCACGAATAGAGAAACAAGTTACATGTTGTGATGTTCCGATATTGTATCACCTCATGTGATAGAATCCCCCATAATTGGTGGGTATATATATTCAATGGTATCTAGTAAATTTATTATGACTCTTTAGAAAATATTTATATCCTTGGGATTCAATAAAAAGTAAAATGTTACACTTTCAGTGTATTGCCTCAAAGGTTTTCCCTCATGATCAATAAACTGAAATAAATATAAAGTTTCTCATCTTATTGAAAATTAAATATGAAAGTGTTCATGAGTATGATGATACCATTACAAGTTTATACATGTATACTATATATTAAATACATTTGACATATTGAATGATTTACAATTTCTTAAAAGTCTTAATAAAAGTATATGATGGGTACTGGTCTCTTAAATATTTTCATTATCTAAAGAAATTTTTTTATGTGGTATCAAAGGTTCTCATGATCCTATATGTTCAAAGGAAATAAATAAAATATGAGGTAAAATCAATTCCAATAAAAATTGACGGTGTTAATGAAGAGAATATAATGACGAAATTTCAATCCTATGAGAACTATGTAAAGATTCATACTGAGGAATTATTGAAGGGTTTTGGAGTTTGTTTTAAGTTTTGAGAGAATGTTCATTAGGATAATCAATTTAATGGGAAGAAATAAAATGTTTGTATTTACAGTTTTAACTATATGTATATGGGGCACTATGAAAAAAAATTCACCAAGCGTTAAGTGAATCAATCATAGAATAGGCAATGAGGAGGCATTGTTCGGTACAATCATGGAGAGGGAGGTGTGGAAAGCTTAATACACAAAGGTGAGTATACATAATTTGTCAATGAAGGAGGTGTGTGAGTCATTGAAACCAAGATATAAGAGGGTCTCTAAATGTAGAAAGGGTTATCATGGTATTGATGATCTTCCATTTCTAGAGGGTGTTGTTGGTCCATTCCAACCAGACTCTGGCAGTCTAAACTGTGATGAAAAAGGATTGGCTGGGGGTAATCATGTCTCGGGTGGACATGTCCTTTCTAGAAATAGTTTTTCGGGTAAGAGCAGGAGGATTCACCCACTATGATGGATCATCTGCAAGTGCATGATGTCTTGAACAAGCAAATTGGATCTAGTAATCAGGAAATGGATATAGTGGATGTCTTGAGGATGGGGAATCAGGATGACTTTGGCAATGAGGTGAACCCTCAATTCCTTGTTGTGATTGATCATAATAGGCTCACCTAGATGGTTGAAGGAGAGTATCTAACAACCTCAGAAGGCATCTTGGTAAATAAAGATAGTGGTTGAAAAAATCTGTATCTCTCCAAATCTCATAGATAAATGGGCTAATGTCTCTAACAGTGATAAGGAAAATGGTAGGGGTGTTACAAGAACTTCTTACAATGATATTGTTCAAGGTGGTCAGAAGAAGATTTCTGAATGTGAAAATGATTTGACTATTCCACCAAAGATGAGGCCCAGAAAAGACTATTATTACTTTCTGAAGCTGGTATCCACTAGGTCCTCATCCAGGAAGGAATGACGGGACCACACTAATGTAAAAAAGATTCGTGTGAGAATTAAATCAAGAAAAGAGAAAGTCTTTGTGGAGCAGTTAAAGCTTAGAAGAAAGTATGACAAGGTATTGAAGCCATATGGGATAAACTCAGAGTAGGAATCAGCTACTGTAGAGGATGCACCATACTATGGATTCAATGATGATTATGATTACTATGATATGTAGTTTCTCTTTCCAGTTGCAACTGATGCTTGGATATGGATGAGATGTATGTCTATACAATATTTCCTTCCCTATTGTACCTTTATTTTATATTATTAAATGGTTAGAGGTCTTCCTCTAACTAATATTTCTTGGTGTGTTTTCTGAAAAAATTATTGATTTCCATATCACATTAATAAGGGAATTTTATGTAAAAAATCCCAGTGAATGTCTCACTAAAATAAGGATGTCCAAGTAAGTCCACATTATGACACATAATTGTGCTTTGTTTTATAACCATTTTATCATATTTATGGAACACATTGATATAATCCATGGTGAAGATTAGGATTAAAAAATGAGACAATTTTTTTAAAAGAATATGGATATTAAAATTTTTGATAAAGATGTATAATTCTTTATCCTTAGTGTAGAGACATAGTCATCTATTACATGTTTAGATCTACCCCCAGTAGCTCTATTAATGAGACTTTTTTGGAATAAGAGAATAAAAAATATTGGGTTTTTGAAGGTAATAATAAAATTTAAGTTGTAACTATTGTACATGAATACATTGATTTATTTCCAATGGAATTACTAGACATCCAAAAGATTGTAAAGTTGAGTTTTCCAGTAATTCAATCCCTGATGTTAGACCAATATCAAAGACTGCCTACAGAATGGTTACTATGGAATTAGTGTAGTTGAACAAACAACTAGAGGATTTTTGTCATAATGGATTTATTCTCTAAGGTTTTTCATTATGGGAAGTCTACATTTTACCCATTAAAAAGAAATGTGGATCTATGATGTCCTCTATTAATTATAGTAAAATAAATGCTATTGTGATAACTAACATGTATCCTCAACCTAAAATTGATGACTTATTTGATCAAATTCATGGAGACTAATATTTTTAAAATATTTTTCTTTGATCTGGGTATCATCAATTGTTATTAAAGAACGATGAAATTATAGAGATAGGTTTTTGAATGAGGTATTGAAATTACATTTTTATAGTTATTCAATTTGGATTGAATAATGAAACATATATTTTTATGGATCTAATGAATAGAGTATTCAAGGAATATCTTAAAGGTTTTATTATGTTATTCATTGATGATATCTTGGTGCATTAAAAAATCTATTTGGCTCATGATAATCACATACAGATCATTATTGAGACTCTTAGGAAGAAATCATCATATGGGAAATTTAGTAATTGTGATTTTTTGTTTCAATAATTTTTTTCTATGCCATATTTTCTCCAAGGATGGATTCTCATATGATCATGCAATGATAAAGGAATTTGAAGAATGGACTACACCAATGATCATTTCTAAGGTATGTAGTTTCATTTTCATAGTAGGTTACTATTAGATATTTGTTAATAATTTTCCCTATTATAAATCCTTTTAACTAAACATGCACATAAAGGGGTTATGTTAATATGGATAAATGAATGTAAAGAATTATTTAATGAACTAATGAGGAGATTGGTGAATGATCTGATTTTGAATCTACCATATGGAAATTATGGGTTTATGAAATATATTGATGCATAAAAGAAGCAACATAGTATTTTCCTAATGAAATATGATAAAGTTATTTCATATTCATTTAGGAAATTTAAGAATCATGAAAAACCAATAAAACACATGATCTTGAGTTGGTAGGTATATAATTTTCTTTGAAGGTATGGTAGCATTTTTATATGGTGAAATATTTGATATATTCACAGATCATAAAATCCAAAAATACATTATTTTACAAAAAGATCAAAATATGATACAAAGGTTGTGGATCAAGCTACTCAAGGATTATGATTTCTCGATACTCTACCACCTAGGGAAATAAAATAATGTAGAAGATGAATTCAGTAGGAATGATTATTGAGTTATGACTGAAATGATTTTTAAGAGGGGTCATATGTTCCTGGATCAAGTAAATATGGATATTGGACTTATTAAGTAAGAAGATACATCACTCTGTTTTCAAATGAATACGAAATGATCTTTGTAAGATAATATATAAATGTTATGATTATGGAGATGAAAACCTTTAGAATAAAATTAAGGTTGTGAGATATGGTAAATTATAAAACATTATTTCTGAAGATAGTGTAATGAAATTATGAAATATATTATGATTTACAACTATACCTCAGCTAAAAATAAGAAATTTTTTGATGATTCTCACACTTCAAATTTCCCTATACTCCACCGTTTCAAAAATATATATATGGATTTTAATAATTGTTATTGGTGGGATAAAATGAAGATTAAAATTATTTATTTTGTGTCTAGATTTTTGGTTTTTCAATATGTGAAAGATATGAGATAGTATCTAAAAGGAGACATGTAACCTATTCATACACTTATGTGGAAATGAGATCACATTACTATGGACATGTTTATAGTAATACCAAAGACTCCTATAAATATTGATTAAATAAGGGTTATCATTGATTTATAAATCATTTCTTCTTATTTCTTCACTATAAAAGAATATTTTCCACTTGATTACCTCACAAGGACCTATATTAATGAAGTTGAAAGACTTCATTGAACTCATCTTTAAATTGTGACAGATTGTGAACCCCATTTACATCAATATTTTGAAAGATTTTTTAGAAGGCTCCTAATATCAAGCATCATTTTGGAACATACTACCGTACTCAAATTGGTGGATTGTTTAAAAGGAATATTAAAATAGTGGAAGATATATTGAGGTCATGCACACTTGATTTCATGTTATGTGGGATCAATATTTACCTTTTTTAGATCATTCCAATAAGAATAGATTGCATTAAAGTATTAAAATGGTATCGTATGAAGCATTATATGGAAAAAAATTCCATACACCAACTTATTGGGATTATGTTAGTAAAAGGAAACTCATATAACTTGAACGTTTTGAATAGACAACAACAAAAGTAAAGGATATTTAGGCTCATATTAAATCATCTCAAGGTAACAAATAGTAATGTTGACAATTGGATGATGGATTAAGAATTTGAAGTGGTAGATCATGTTTTATTCATAGTAACTCTATGTAATAGTGTCATGTGGTTCACTATGAAAGGGAAAAGAAGACCCAAATATATCAGACCATTTGAAATCCATAAAATAGTTGGTGTTGTTTCATACATTTCTTAAATGCCACAAAGTCTCTCAAAAGTACATAATGTGTTCAATGTATCATTATTAAGGAAATACATGCTAGAACCAATGTTTCTGATCATATTTGATGATATAGAATTTTAACCTTATCAATATTAATGTAAATAACCCATTAATATTATTGATATAAGAGATAATGTATTAAGTAATCAGCTTACATTTCTAGAAAAGTCACTTTAGAGAAATCACAAAATGGAGGAAACAACCTGGGAACTAGAGGATGTTATGCAGAGGAACTACCCTTGTCTATTTATATAGTAATATCCATGAATAATTTAAGATATATTTTTGTAGGATGTAACAATTCAACAACCTAAGACTTTAAAATTTATTTCCTTTTAAAAAATTCAATCTCTCTAAGAGCTTGCAATGCACGCAAACCCAGTTTTAAACGAAACTTGATACTCAATTAAAACATTTTTTTAACATGAACATTATAAACAAGTTTTTAAGTAGTGTTTTAGGAATATGAAAAAGTAAATTACGAAATTTATGATTATATATTTATAATAAATGAAATAAGAAACATTTGATTGTAAAATAAATGTTTCCTAGAAAACTATTTTTTCAAAGAAAACAGTTTCGTCAATTCTGGAACACTTATGATAAAAATTATTTCTGGAAATTTTGAAAGATTTATATGATAAATTGAAATAAATTTTAAAATAATAATAAAAATATTATCTTAGGGTGAATTTTTGTTATTTTTTTAGAGGATTCATTTTTTGATTTATAGTGAAAATTGTGATTTTTTAATGAAAAATAGATTTTATTTTAAATTATTTAAAAAGTTAAATTAGATATTAATTTTTTTATATGTAAAATTACATAAATTGTTTTATTATATATAAAATTTATTCTAGTTTAATTAATTTAATATTGAATTTCTACATTGAAACCATTTATACATTAGAGAATTTTCTCTTTGGAAACCCAGTTTTTCATTTCATCTACATATATAATTTAATATTGTATTCTACCACTTATATGAATTGAATTTGAATAAATGTATTATATATTTTGAATAATAATAATTATTATTATTATATAATAAGTCTAACTTCATTTTTGACCATTTTTAATTGTAAAAATAGTAAAAAATAATTACCTCGATTGATGTAAAAACGGATTTAGTGGGGGATAAACTAAAATGATATGGGATAAAATGACCTAAAAACTTTTATAAAACCAATTTTATAGAAATATTCAGACCATATAAAATATAAGGGTCTATAATGACATATTTATTAGGATTTTTGTTGATAAAAACATGGGTGTAATTTATTCTTGTCAAAACCTTGCATGTGTGTCCTCTCACCCACTTATAAAAGATCACCCACTCCCTTCCCCTCTTTATATCTCCAAATTCATTTGGTTATTCCAATACCTTCCCAAATAAATTTATTAATCCACTTAAAACATCTTAGATACCATATTTTTATTTTAAATCCATTCTATAATGGCTTTTAGTGCAAACCAAAAGATGTTTCCCAAAGAAGGGGTAATGTTCTTAAATGAGCGTTTTCATTTTATTTCCTACTATACCTCATTAAAATATTATTTAATCATTATAATATAATAAAAACAGTATATAACATATACATCGATGTAATTATGTTAATTTCATAGCCTATATTCACCTCCACTTCCATCTAATGGGAAAAAATCATTGATCGTGTGTATAGAGGACTACCGCCTCACAAACTGATGGAACTCGTCTTCAATCAACAATTATCATGTTTTGATATAATGTAGGTTTTAATTTATATATATATTATATTTGTTATAATATTATACTTATGGATTATAATATCACATATTCCCCTTACTTTCCATTCAATTTAAAATATGATAATGTCGAATTTCTGTAAAGTAGACTTCCACCTCGCGAAGCGATGTGATTCATTTTTCACTATTTATTTACATGAATGGTAATAAAGATAAATTTAATTTATATATGAGAAATATATTACATGATATAAATTCTAGAAAAATAATATTTCATACTCTTCATTACCCTTTCACCCATTAATGGAATGATTTCATCGCTTGTACGTACGTACGACCTACCACATCCTCGAAGCAATGCAACTCATTTTCCATGATCAATATTAAAAAATGATTGTAATATTATATCTAATGAGTAAATATGATATTTATAAAATTATTATAATTCTATTGATGATCGATTTATATCCTATTTATAAGAACTAAAACAGTCATTGTAAAACACTCATCAGAAAACAAGGTCATTAATGCTCGAAATAATAAAAATAATTAAATATTATTAGCCAATGGGTAGTAAAATTTTATAATAGGCTCATTTATTTTATTATAAAACTAACTGTGTTTATTTTATAAATTAGAATCATTATTAAACAAATTATAAATATGGTTAAATGATGTTCGACTAAAGTAATGTTTGAGGTAAGCGACTTTGTCTCGATTTCCATTCATCAAGGTATATTTTATTATTGTGCACCAAAATTCATTTATATAGAATATACATTGTCCATTTTACATGAAATTTCCTTAATCCTTTATACTTCATGGTATTTTATGTTTCAATTTGAATTATTTCATCTAGTTTAATTTTATATGAATGTTACCATGTGTTAAGGGATTTTGTCCAAACATCCATTTCATTGAGACATATTTTTTAATACACATCTATTCATATTTATGTGGTGTATATACTACACCTTTTATGTATTTAAAATGAATATATATTTATTCTTAATTATTGATGTCTAATTTCAATTTTAATTATAATGGGATAGTATTTAAAATTTATCAAAGAGGTAAAAATATTGTTGTACAATATCACTTTCATTTGTGATTGTTTGCTTTACCTTGAGAAAATCACATTTTTGTGATAATTTTTCTCTAGAAATTACATTTATCTAAAATATATATATAATTGGAGATGGATATGATAATTTCTTAATATGTATACGATTTTTACATAAGGTTATTTCTTTTATGATAAGTCATATTGATTCATGAAATTAATCGAATATTCGATATATGGGGAATTATTTGGACATGTAATTATGTGTAGGTATTGGTTATGTATATCTTATAAATGAATTGAATGGTCTCATAATACAAATTAGTTTCCCAAATTAGGTGGATGTGAACCTAGTAGTTTTAAATTTTCTTGTGAAAGGTCCTAATAGTTGAGGTCTTCAACACACCTTTGCTCATGAAGTCCAATAATTAAGTACATAATTTATTGAGAATACATTTATTATTATTATTTATCAGATATTAAAAATGAAATTATCTATTTATACATTTAAAACTCATTTTATTGATTAAATATCAGGTTTTTGGTTATTTACCTTTCTATATTTATTATATGTTATCAAATTTTGATAATCAAGTTATTGATTAAATGGAATGTGTATTTGGTTTTCTAGCTTTCCATATTGATTATTATTTATTTATTCATGGTATATTATGTATTATGTAACCCTTACCAAGAATTATATATCACTCTTATTTTTTCCCTTTCTCGCGGATATGAAAAAAAATTCTTAGAATGAGTTCACGGATGCCAATTTTTTTCCATTAATATGATTTTTATATTATTTTCCTATGTAAAATTTGTCTCAGGTGTGCTTATGGTTCTTTAAAACAACATTAATAATTTTTACATAGTTATTTTAGCCCTTTAATCTTTGTCAAGGTAATAAATTGGTCACCGACATTAGGTTATTATGGTTTGGGTTGTTACAATTGGTCTTGAGTAAGGTAAATACCCTAAGAGGAGGGTGAATAAATGTATGCCAATCTCTTGGAAACAACTCTTTCAAAAAAATATTATCCACTATTAGTAGAAACACTTATCTCCTTCAAATTGGAAATGAAGTGATAATGAAAAAAATAGGTACATAAGAAATTTTACCTTCTTCACAAAAAATCGGTCTAATCTAATAAGCATAAAACAGTGATGTAGCAATTTACTAGAATCACTAATTATATTACTATTTTATGATATTCATAGTGGACACCTTATCCCATGGTGTTAAAACCTTCAAAAATAGGTAAAAAAACTCCTCTCAATCTCTTTTATGGCTCACTAATCATATGAGAAAAATTGTATTAATTTCCATAATCCAATAATATGTTTACACCAAAAATGGAATATCAATCAGCTTTACTATCATTTGTTTGATGAAATTAAAAAATTTACGATGATATAGCCTCATGGATCTCCCTAATTTTCTTTTTTGACATTCCAGCAGTAGTCCAGAATTCCACTTATCATATTCATTCTTTTGGTCCATGATTTTCTTCTTTATTTTTTAATAAGGTTATATTAATATGTCCTGAATCTATCTCTCCTTTTTATTTGAAACTGTTGTGATTTGTTTTTTATAATGTATCTTAATTGTGTCTTGTAAACTAACCAAAATACAAGGAATACCAACTCAATATAAATTATATAGAAATATAGAAATAACCATATCATGGAATGACATTCTTCTTCATGTTTTTATTCTTAGTCAAAAACCATATCTATGATGACTATATAAAATATTGTATTTATATAACTAAAACATAATAGTGTCATCCTCATTTAATCATGGAATAAAATTATTCCTATGGAATGAAAACTTTGACAACATGACACATTAACAATCATATTTTATTATTGATAATGTACATCGTAATCTAAATTTTGATGACTTTTCACCTCAAATAGTAGATGAAGTTACCCATATATATCACCCATTTTTCATCGAAATAACCATTATGTATTCCCTCTATCATGGAAATGACCCTTAAGTATTTCCACTTTTTATAAAAAAATGACTCTTGTATATGATTATATGTGAGGAATTTTCCATTTTTCTTTCAATAACCCTCTTAAATATCATGTTAATGACCATTATGTACACCAGAATGACTCTTATGTGTCACTATGAGTGTCATACATTTTTATTATTTCTAAAATTCTTTAGAAGTTACTCTTACATATATAGGGAGTGTTCCAAGACATTATCAATTTCATTCATATGACCTTTAAATATCAGTTTGTTTACTTATATATATCATAGTACTTTTTTCTTTTTTAATTCTTAATCCATGTCAAATTTATGACTCTCACTTCAAGAACACCTTTCAAACATAACATTTGAAACCATGGTATCACATAAATTTTAAAAAAGTATCTTTAGGTATCAAAATAATTACCATTAAAATTTGAATTTATCAAATTTATGGAATGTGATCATGATTATTTACCTTTACATATCTTATTAAATCAATCTTACATATTCAAGGAGCCCCATGACATTTTCATTTTTTGTGACCTCTAAGAAACTTTAATGATTTATTCAACTTCCATAATGCTGATTTTGAGCTTCATAACATACAAATCATCTTTAGATTCTCTATAATAATAACTTGGGAACCGTTATTAGCTCTTCTCCTAGAGAAAATTATGGATAAATTCCTTTTATAGATTAATAAAACCTATCGTGCATCAAGCTTGTTTTTTATGACTCTATAATATAATTTATATATTCCCTTGTTATTCAAAACATCCAAATTTATTATAGGGGTATTTTTTCTCTTAATATTCCCTGTTGACCTCACATGTTTTGATAATCCCAATTATGCTTTCATATACATTGTTAATCTCAATCAAATGATTTTCTATATATTAATTCTTTCAATCAGTGCTCAAGATGATAATAATAATAAAATAATCCCTGAGATAGCTTAATCTTTGTTTATCCATGTTTATATAAGTTTTGAAGTAATTCTAACCCATTAGAATATGTTTTTCATAAAACAGATAAGTATTAAGTCACTGGTCTGTGTTTAGCTAGAGCTACCGGTACTCAGTCTTTCGATAGACATAGTCTATTGATAGACAGAGTCACTGATACACTAAGGTCACCGATATGTACAGAGATACTGACAGACAAATAGACCAGAGGTACCAATAGTATGAAGTCTACCGATAGAGCCGGTTCACAGATAGTTACCGATACAAGTATAGTCACCGATATATCGAGCTACTGATAGAAGGATGCTGATAGTGCAAGTCTACCGACACGTGAAAATAGCTACTGATGAAAAGAGCTACTGATGGAGCAATAGGTACATATGGATCAAGATCTACCGATAACAAGAGCTACTGATGGAACTAAAGTCACTGGTATATGAGTTACCGATGCAAGTTCAAAAGAGCTACCGATGGAAGGTTCTGCGACACAAAGTCAACCGTGCACGTCTACCAATAAAAGGTTACTAATGCTTGACCAACCAGTCAAACCCTATACTCTTTATACTATTTATTTATTTACCTAACAGTTACATTTGATGGTTTTAATGTAGTAAATGTTATTTAATGATTTCTGTTGCATGTCAGGGAACCGTACCTAGTACCCATGAAAAAGGCGATTATTCTTTTCTGCCAAAGCTGAATTCTATAAAGTGATGGAAAGAAAACACTGGACATATGTGACACAAAAAAAACACATTGAGTGTGCATACAACAAGCATCAAGGAACTAAGAAGGCACATAGGTGAAAAAGAGTTGAATATCATTCAAACGCGGTGCATTTGTGAAAAAAGGAAAATATATACTCCAAGAACACTGGACATACACGAAGATACTCATTTTCAAGGAGAAAAAAAGCTGCATCTTGAGTGAACTACAACAAACACTTCATGCACTCATTATGCTAAGATGAACCAAGAACCCAAGAAGAAAATGACACTCTGTTTTCTGAGCAGAACCCAGAGAAGGACATAGAAGCTTTTCTAACCAACCAATCGAGTCCAGGGATTCACTGGTGGTCACTAAAGCATTTCTAAACACATTCATACTTATCTTTAGTGATTATATCTTTACATTTTGAGCAGTGTGTGTACCATGATTATTTTACACACACACTGTCTCATGTGCTAAATTGGAGGATTCGTAAATCCTCACACATACTCTATAACTGTTTTGTTTCCCACTACGGATTGTGGTAGAGGTCGAGTAAGACTTGAACAGCCTGTGTTTTGTTGTTTGTTTTTCCCACATAGAACTGTGGTAGGGGTCCTTGTACCTGGACAGTGTGCTCACTATTGTTTACCCCAATCCAGGGTGTTGATCAGTTTATATAAATTGTTGAGAGGACTAAGTCTCGGCTTGATACTAAACCTCTTGGTTAACTTTGTTGTGCTTTTATTTTAAGTCTATAAGTATTACATATATATATTACATTCCACTGCTTATTACTTTTAAATACAAAACTATTTTAAAGCTACTTTGATGGTTAAATTATCATGTGTTTATACTTATTGTAAACCAGTAAGTTAGTTTCAAAAGTTTATTTAATCTTCAGATTAAGTCAACTGAGACCTAATCAATCATTGAGAAACTGATTGAACATTTACACTCTATATATATTTACTATAGTTGAACATTGTTTTTAAATTGGGGGATTTTAAGATAAATAATTTTAACAGAAATTTTAATTGAACTCAATTCACCCCCCTCTTGAGTATACACTCCGAACAACATTTGGTATCAGAGGATTGTGTTTTTGTTAATGGACATTTGACATACTCTGTTTTTCAACTGTGATTTTACTTGCATCTTTAAAGATCATAAATTTCTGTTAGTTCTAAATTTTATCTCTTTAAAACTATTTTCTAAAATCTACCTATGGATAATAGACTAGAGGGCGCTGCTACAAACCAGCCACCTTTCTTCAATGGTACAATCTATGCCCATTGGAAATTGAAAATAAAAATTCATTTAGAATGTATGGGTTTTGATATTTGGACTGCTGTAGAATCTCAATATAAAATTCCATAAACTGAAAGAACAACATGGTATGAACCTACAAAGACTGCTTACAATAATAAATATAAAGCCATGAATGCCATGTACTATGCTTTAGGATATGAAGAGTTTAATAGAATGTCTTCTTGTAAAACTGCTTTTGAAATATGGGATACTTTGGGTGTTTCTCATGAAGGAACAACCAATGTTAATGAAATGCATTTGAATACTTATACTATTGAATATGACAATTTTAAAATGAAAACTGATGAACCTATTTCTGATATGTATCTCAGGTTTAATGAGATAGTCAATACAATGAGTTTACTTGGAAAAGCTATTCCAGCTAAGGAACAAATTATGAGGATACTGAGATGTCTGCCAGAATAATGGAGGGGAACTTCTGTTTCAATCAGATAGTCATGTGACATTGGAGCACTGCTAGTAAAAGAGCTTATTGGTAAATTAATGATGTATGAGGAAGAACTCAAGGTAAATTAGGAGGAAGATGATGAACCTAAGAGAAAATCCGTAGCTTTTAATTCCACTACTTCTAAAAGTGAAGAAAAGGAGAAAATGCAAATACCTACTGAGAGTTCAACCAGTTAAGATTCTGATTTAGATAGTTAATCTGAGATGGCTCAAATAGCCAGGAGATTCAATAAGTTTTATAGAAAGAAGAAATTCATCAGGAAATATAACTATAATGAAAGTATGACAACAAGGGGCACTGGAATAAAGATTGGAAGACAGCTGACAATAATGATGAAATAGTCTACTATGAGTGTAAAAGGAAAGGACACATCAAGAGTTATTGTCCAAAATTAAAAGTCAAAAATAAATATGATTATAAGGACAAGAATTACAAGAAATCTATGAAAGAAACTTGGAGTGCTTCAGAGGACAGCACAAGTGAATATGAAGTTTCTCATTCTGAGAAGAATCGTGCCAATATGTGCATTATAACCAAAACCTTTGAGGTACCTGTTTCGCATGTACTAAATGATTATTATTCTGGAAATAATAGTTACTCATACAATGATGAAAATATGTCTAATGATGACCTATTTGAATACTGCAATATGATGTAAGAGACATGTAATGAACTTAAAGAAAAATAAAAATAATTGAAGAAACAGCATGCTCTCACTACTACTGTTAAAACCGAACTTACTATTGAAAAAGATAAGAATTATCAACTATTAAAGGAAAGTATAGAACTGAAAATGTCAAATGAGGAACTTGGAAAAAACTTAGAGAAGTTTACAAATGGAAAGGATACACTAACTCAAATGCTAAGAAAGCAAGTGGCACCAAAATACACTACTAGAATAGGCTATAAACCTAGACAGAGACAGCTTATTAAAAATAAATTTATTTCTAAATTTGGACAGAATACTGCTAGTTCAAGTTCTGTAAATTCATATGCTTCAACCATTAATGCATATGGTTATAGATCAAATAAAGTTTATATTCAAAATCTATTGATTATGTAAATTATATGAGACCCATAAGAAAAATATGGGTACCTAAATCTTTGGTTGCTAACCTTTCTGGACCCAAGAAGATCTGGGTACCAAAATCATTTCCTATCTAAATTTGTTTCATAGGAAACATGCTTAAAGAGTTCTCACAAGAAGGTATGGTACTTGGACAGTGGATGTTCAAGACATATTTCTGGAGGTTATTAATTTTTAAAAATTATAATAAAGGTTGATGGAGGCCATTTCACCTTTGGGGATAATTATAAAGGAAAAATCATCGGCATAGGCCAAATTGGTAACTCTAATTCAGTTTTAATTTCCAAGGTTTTATTTGTGATGGAGTATAATCTGTTATGTATTTCTCAATTATGTGATGATGGATTTAATGTGAAATTTGAAAATAATTCTTGTAATGTTTTTAATTCTAAAATGTTTTTAGTATTTTCTGCTTTATGAAATGAAAATGTTTATGTAGTTGATTTATATTCTTTAGATATGAAAAATGTTACTTGTTTAAATGCTTTTCATAGAGAGTCTTGGGTTTGGCACAGAATATTAAGACACTACAACATCTAGTCACTTTGAAAACTAACTAGGAAGAACTTTGTTAGAGACCTACCTAAACATAAATTACCAAATGACAAAGTCTGTAATCCTTTCCAAAAGGGAAAGCAACATAAAGTTTCTTTTTAAATAAATGAAAGAAGTTTCAACTTCTCAACCTCTCAAGTTGGTTCACATGGACTTGTTTGGACCTTCAAGAGTTTCTAGTTTAAATGGGAAGCACTGTGTCTATTTTTTAGTATATAACTTGTCTAGATATACTTGGGTATACTTCATAGCTCACAAAAGAGAAGCATGTTCTCACTTTGTTAAATACTCCAAATATGTAGAAAAGCTTAGTGGAATTAAGATTAAAACTCTAAGAAGTGATCATGGCCATGAGTTTGAAAATCAAGAGTTCGAATCTTATTTCTCACACAATGGATATAGTCACAACTTTTCTGATCCTAGGACACCTCAGCGGAATGGTGTGGTCGAATGAAAGAATAGAACCCTTCAAGAAATAGCTAGAACCATGATTAATGAATATGACCTGCCTATTTACTTTTGGGATGAAGTTGTGAATACATATTGTTATATTATTAATAGAGTCTTAATTAGACTAGTTCTTAAGAAGACCCCATATTATTTGTGGAATAATATAAAACCTAAAGTTAGTTACATTAGAGTCTTTGGATGCAATGTTATTATTCTTAATACAAAGGATAATCTGGACAAGTTTTCTTCTAAGAGTGATGAAGGAATTTTTCTTGGTTATTATTTAACTAGAAAAGCCTATAGAGTCTTTAATAAAAGAACCAAATGTGTGGAAGAATCTATTCACGTCAAGTTTGATGAAAATGATCCACATGAGCCTAAAAACCTCTCTTGAAAATCTTGAATAAGATTTATCTGTTCTGGACCTTAATGATAAATTTAAAGAACCGGGTGTAAAAACATCCAGTTCTGGATTTATTCCAGAATCTTCTCCTAATGAACCCGAACCTATAGATGAAACTAAAATTTCTAGTCCTACCTTTACTAGATCAAAAAGGATTATAAAGAATCTTCCTTTGGATGTTGTTGATGATAATCTTGATATAAGGACACAGACTAGAGCTTCTCTAAGAAATCAGTTTGAACATCCAGCCTTTCTTTCATAGATAGAACCAAAAAAATGAAAATGATACTATCAATGATGAATTTTGGGTAATGGCTATGCAAGAAGAGTTAAATCAATTTGAAAGAAACAAATTCTGGGAATTAGTTGACAGACCTAAGTGCACTTTAACAATAGGCACTAAATGGGTTTTTAGAAACAAAGTTGATGAGTCTGGAAACATAGTTAGAAACAAAGCTAGACTAGTTGCGCAAGGATATAGTCAATAAGAAGATATAGACTATGAGTAAACCTTTGCACCTGTAACAAGATTAGAAGCCATTAGGATCATACTTGCCTATGCTGCTCATCTGAATTTCAAGTTATATCAAATCGATGTCAAAAGGGATTTTCTAAATGGTTTTATTGTTGAAGATTTTTTTGTTGAACAACCACCTATATTTACTAATCCCCATTTTCCAAATCAAGATTTTAAAAGTTCTAATGCTTTATATGGTTTAAAACAAGCTCCAAGAGCATGGTATGATAGACTTAGTAATTTTCTTATTTCAAAAGTTTTACTAAAGGGATTCCCGTTCCAACTCTTTTTATTAAAAGAATTTCTAAAGATGTTTTAATAGTTCAAATATATGTTGATGATATCATTTTTGGATCTTCTAAACATTCATTATGTACTTATTTTTCAAAGAATATGAAAAATGAGTTTGAAATGAGTTTAATAAGAGAACGTAAATATTTTCTTGGATTTGAATTGTTTCAAAATGAAAATGGTGTTATTTTGAATCAAAGTAAATATAAAAAGGATCTCTTAAAACGTTTTGGTTTGGATAGTATTAAGGAAAGTGAAACTTATATGAGTACTGTTTGTAAATTGGATGCAGAAGAAACTAGGAAACAGGTGGACCAAACCAATTACAGAGGCATGATTGGAAGCTTACTCTACCTTACTGCCAGTCGACCAGATATTATGTTTAGTGTGTGTATGTGTGAAAGATTTTAATCTAATCCAAAAGAATCTCATTTACTTGTTGTTAAAAGAATTTTTGAGTATCACAAACAAACTGTAAACTTTTTTTTGTTTTACCCAAAAGGACAACCCTTTGAGATAGTGAGTTATTCAGATTCTGATTTTTCTGGTTGCAAGTTGGATAGAAAAAGAACTTCTGGAACATGTCATTTATTGGGAAAGTCCTGAGTATCTTGGTGTAGTAAGAAGTAGAATTCTGTAGCATTATCCACTACCTAAGCAGAGTCCATAGGTACTGGTAGTTGCTGTGCACAAATTCTGTGGATGAAACACACTCTTTTGTACTATGGATATGACTTTAGGCACGTGTCAATCAACTGTGACAATACTAGTTCAATAAATATCTCGAAGAACCTTGTTTCTCACTCTAGGACCAAACACATTGATGTAAGGCACCATTTCTTGAGAGATCATTACCAAAAGTGTGATATTACTCTTGATTTTATATGCACTGAACACCAATTATCTAACATCTTCACCAAACCATTGAGTTCGGATAGGTTAAGTTACATTAGACATGAGTTTGGAATGTTTAACCTCAATCGGTAGCTATCCTCACCGATGTGAAATCCTCACCGATGTGAAATCCCCACCGATGTGAGATCCTCACCGATGTGAAATCCTCACTGATGTGAACTCCTCACTGATGTGAAATCCTCACTGATGTGAAATCCTCACCAATGTGAAATTCTCACCGATGTAAGATTATCACCGATGCGAATTCTCACTGATGTAACATCACTGATAGAAATTCTCACCGATGTGTGCGCTGTTTTGAAACTTCTTTCTGCCACCAGAATCTGAATTGTTTTTACTTTATTTCATTTTATTTATTTATTTTCTGATTCCTAAATGATAAAACTAAAGTCTGAGCTACTTCTAAATCCACTGAGCCTTAAACCTTAATACTCGAACCTTAGCTCCCGAATCCTTATAGAAGCCTAAATCCTTTGAACCAGTGATGGAAAAAACCAAACTTCCAACCGTCAGAGATGACTCTGTTGAGCCGAAAACAAATAATCAGAGGACCGAGCAAGAAACAAGTGGTAGTGTTGCTAGAACTAGGTCGAGGAGATGACCAGTGAATCCTTATCTTCAAAATAGAGTTATTGAGATTGAAAAGGAGATGTGTGTAGAATGGCTACTGCCTAGAAAATCCATAGTGCTCGAAGTTCTTGAAGATCAAAAATGGGTAGAGTATTTTTCAAACAACAATGGTCCTTACTTTCAAAAATTAGTGAAACAATTTTATGATTTTATAACCTTTGACAAATCGGAGAATGAAAATCGAGTAAACTCTTTTGTGAATGGAAAGGAGATGTCGTTTTCCTCTGTTGAATGGGATGAGTGTTTGAAAGTTCCACATGAAAGAGTATCTGGTATGTCTCAAGATCCATGCTACCTACCAGTGACATTTTCGATTATGAGATTGCTTTGGAAGAGCTTACTGCTGATGGAAGTCAAAGACAAGTAGTTGCTGCAGAAATGGATGGAGAGAACAGATTCCTGTTCAAATTTGTTCAACATGTCTTGATACCGAGGAGAGGAGACTATTCCAATTTGAGATATCAGGATATCTATCTTCTGCACCTCTTAAGACATTATGTAAAGGTGAATTTGTACAGATTTCTAATGATCCAAATAGAAGATATGACAAGGAAGAAATCAAAGACAAATGCCCTATTCTTTGCTAAGTTGATCTCTGTGATGACCAAGGTAAAAGGGGTTGTTAAGTCTCAATATGAGACAGTGGTAGTGAAGAATAACTTCTGTATCACAACTACAGTTTTTAAGTACATGAAAATAAATTGGAACCCTTGGAGAGGAGAATGGGTCAATGATTACCATAGGGTGTATGACAAGTTTAATCCTGTGAATCATCCTTCAAGACCAAATGATGTGAGGGATCCAGGTCTGGGACCTGATGAAGAGGAACCAGAATACAGTGATGATTCAGAAGAGGAAGAGTCCTCTATAGATGAAGGAGGAGAACCTGACTTACCTCCTAGTCCAGCTCCTGAAAATATAGATCAAAAGAAATTAGATAAGGAAGAAGCTGCTTTAGAGGTTGTTGAAGAGGCTGCTGTATAGAATGAAGAAGTTGTTCATGAGAGTGAACCATCTATGTCTGCTGATTTGAGCCTTATTCCAGTGATTGGACAATATTTAATACCTACTGAGGAAGAAAATGAAATTGACATACCCTTGCCTACTTTGGAAGACCCTCCTGCTGTTGCAGAGGATGAATTGATAGTGGAATATTCTCCTCAGGATGAAAGACCTGCTGAGAATGCTGCTGGGAATGTTACTGAGAATGATGTTATCCTAATTGAGGATGCACCAGTGGAGAGGGAGCATCAAACTATATTTGGAAGTGTTACAGTGGCTGTTGGATTTAATGATTGGACAGAAGACCCTGGTTTGTTAGTCTGTGGTTTAGACTATCATGATTCAGATAATGAAACATCTCTAAATAGACAAAAAATCGTTTATGATGTTGAATCTGAATTGTTTCCTGAAGATGTGGTCAGAATACATGACCTGGATAAGCTAAAGAAAAACCTTAAGGAAAGATTTGTGGAAGAGGTAAACAAAATGGAAGATTCTATGGTATCTTCAATTCAATCAGTTATGACTGACTCTATGGTCAGTTTAGCCTCTAAAAGAGAATATGTAGCTGTTGCACCTGCTGATTTGGTTACCAAGGCTGATATGGATAACTTAAAGGATGAGGTCAAAGAATCTTTTGATGCCTCAGTTACTGAGATGAAGCAGAGTTTTACTGAATAAATGATAATGTTGGAAAAATATTTTGAACATTTTTTTGCCTTTCATTTATCAACCTTTATGGGAGAAATAGTTTAACAAGTTAAAGACTGCCAGGCTCAATTTTCTAGACTTGATGTAGATCTTGAATCTATAAAGGAATCTATTATTTCTTTAGACTCTTACATGAGCTCAAAATCCAAAGAAGATAAGGACTTAGCTTATGTGAAGAGTGTTGTAATCTAGATGGTTTTAGTATTTGAAGGTTTCAAAACAACTATGAAAGATCGTATTACAATCCAGGATTACCAAGTTCAAAATCTTATCAATGGATTGAGAAAAATCTTCAAAGAGACTATATCTTTCTCTGTTGGTTCTCTTGCATCTAAACCTTTGGTGGATTTGAATCAGTTTTGAGCTGTGATGAAAGAGGAGCATGGTTCTGCCTCAACCAGTGGCTCAGTGGACTCATCTGAACTGAGCAGAGTTGTTCTTTCTACCAGAGATTCATCCATAGAAATTATGAAGATACTCCAAGACTACATGAGATAAACCTCTGCCTCTCAAAAATAATTGAAAGAAAATGTGGACTCCAATTTCCCCAAAATTTACACAAATACCCAAATGACCAGTCATTTCAAGCTTCTGATTGAGAATATGAAACTACCTCTTATCAATCAAGCCTTCAGAGAGAAATTTAGCAAGCTAATAGAATTGACTCCAGAATTGGACAAATTTATGGAGAACAAGGATGTCTTCATATCTGCTATGGAGTGCGGAGGAGGAATCATTATGGATTTCAGAAAACTTTTGCTGCCTTTTCTGCATGTTGATGCTAGGCCAGTAATTGTCCCTCATTCATTGCCTACCTCTACCTCTATTGCTTCTCTGATTCAGATGACTCTTGCCCAAGCCATTTGAAGCCTCACACCTATGATCACGCAATGGACTACTCAATACAGGCCAAGCACAATGTCAGTTTCTCAGCCTCCTGTGGTCATTTCATGAATTCCTAAGCCTTCACTAGCATCCTCACCACCTAAATCCTCTTCTAATCCCAAAGGAAAATCTCACATTGAGGATGTGGATTGATCAAGTGGCTGGACTGTTTGATAGGAATCCTATGTATTTTGTTTTCTGTCTTTTTACCTTTTTATAACATTTAATACAAGTGAATTTCTTCTATTTCTTATTGTTCCTCTTTTCTTTGGTTTCCCACTTTTTGATTATCATAATGGGGGAGAAATATTTTACCAAGATTTTACAAAGGGGGATAAATACTCTCTAAATATCAATGAGGAAGAAATATTCACCCAGGGAGAGAAATGTTCTATAGGGATATCAAAGAAGGAGAAATTTCATCTATGAGATATCATTCTTTTCCTCTTTGATACCTCTGAATTTCATCTTCTGATACCAGTGCCTTTACTCTCATCCTATGATATCATTTCATTTAGTTATCTGATACAACTAAATTTTACCTCTGATATCATGGCTTTTTCTTCTATCTCTGGTACATTTAATTATATCTCTGATAAATTATGTTTTATCATATACTGTTTTCTCTAAGAAAATTGAGTTTAATTATATATCCTCTAATACAATTTTTTTTAAATGATAATATCATAAGTTGTGATTATCAAAAAGGGGGAGATTGTTGACCTCACCTGTTTTGATAATCCCAATTATGCTTTCATATACCTTTATAATCTCAATTTAATGTTTTTCTATATATTAATTCATTCAATCTCTGCTCAAGATGATAATAATATTAAAATAATCCCTGAGATAGCTTAATATTTGTTTATCCATGTTTATATAAGTTCTGATGTAATTCTAACCCATTCGAATATGTTTTGCATAAAACAAATAAGTATTAAGTAACTGGTCTGCGTTTATCTAGAGCTACCGGTACTCAGTCTTCTGATAGACTTAGTCTACCGATAGACAGAGTCACTGATACACTAAGTTCACCGATACGTATAGAGCTACCGACAGACAAACAGACACGAGCTACCGATAGGCAGAAGTCTACCGATAGATCCAGTTCAAAGATAGTTATCGATACAAGAATAGTCACTGATATATCGAGATACTGATAGAATGCTGCTGATAGTGTAAGTCTACCGACACGTGCAAACAGCTACTGATGCAAAGAGCTACCGATGGAGCAACAGGTACAGATGGATCAAGAGCTACCGATAGCAAGAGCTACTGATGGGACTAAAGTCAACGGTATATGAGATACCGATACAAGTTCAAAAGAGCTACCAATGGAAGGTTTTGCGACACAATGTCCACTGTGCAAGTCTACCAATAAAAGGCTACTAATGGTTGACCAACTAGTCAAACCTTATACACTTCATACTATTTATTTATTTAGCTAACTGTTACATTTGATGGTTTTAATGCCCTCAATGTTATTTAATTATTTATGTTGCATGTTAGGTAACCGTACCAAGTAACCATGCAAAAAGATATTATTCTTTTATGCTGAAGATGAAAGCTATAAAGGGATGGAAATATAACACTGGACATATGCGACACAAAAAGAACACACTGAGTGTGCTTACAACAAGCATCAAGGAACTAAGAAGGCACACTGGTGAAAAAGAGCAGAATATCATTCATACGTGGTGCATTTGTGAAAGAAGAAAAATATATACTCCAAGAACACTGGACATACATGAAGCTACACATTTTCAATAAGAACACAAGCTGCATCTTGAGTGAACTACAACAAACACTTCATGCACTCAGGTTGCTAAGCTGAACCAAGAACCTAAGAAGAAAACGACACTCTGTTTTCTGAGCAGAAACCAGAGAAGGACTTTGAAGCTATTCTGACCAACCAATCGAGTCCAGAGCTGCACTGTTGATCACTAAAGCATTTCTAAACTCAGTCATACTTATCTTTAGTGATTCTATCTTTACATTTTGAGCAGTTTGTGTCCCCTGTTTATTTTACACACACACTGTCACCAGTGCTAAACTGGAGGATTCGTAAATCCTCACTCAAACTCCATAACTCTTTTGTTTCCCATTGTGGATAGTGGTAGAGGTCGAGTAAGACCTGAATATCATGTGTATTGTTGTTTGTTTTTCCCATGTAGAACTGTGGTAGAGGTCCTTGTACCTGGATAGTGTGCTCTCTGTCTTTTACCCCGATCCAGGGTGTGGATCAATTTATATAAATTGTTGAGAGGACTAAGTCTCGACCTGAGACAGAACCGCTTGGTTAACTTTGTTGTGCTTTTATTTTAAGTCTATAAGTATTACATATATATTTTACATTTCTCTGCTTATTACTTTGAAATATAAAACTATTTTAAATATACGTTGATAGTTTAATTTGCAAGTGTTTATACTTATTATAAACCAGTAAGTTAGTTTTAAAAGTTAATTTAATCTTCAGATTAAGTCAACTAAGACCTAATCAATCTTTGAGAAACTGATTGAACATTTACACTCTGTATAGATTCACTACAGTTTAATTTTTTTTTAAATTGTGGGATTTTATGAGAAATAAATTTAACAGAAATTTTAATTGGAACTCAATTCACCCCCCTCTTGAGTATCCACTCTGACCAACATTCCCTTTTAGGATTTAAAACAACTCTTCTAAAAATAATTCATCGCATCTTTTATTGAAAAACTTATAATATAATAGTAACATAGTTTACAACATCTTTCATTTAGTTAGTGAATCAGTGAGTTACTAATCGTCAAATATAATCCCAAATGAATCATTATTGTTATGATAAACAAGTGTTAAATAAAAATTTGCTCATGAAACTACTTCCTTAATTTTCAAACTCTCTAATATAGATTTACGTCCCTGAATATACATTCATGTACTCTCCCCCTTTCTAAGTATTTAGCATGGGATATATTACCCTTTTTTAAAAATAGATAACACTCTCAACTATCCATATGTCTTATCATGGACAAGATCTCCTAAGTAACCCAGGGAAAGAATCTCCCCATTTTTTTAATAAACCCAAATATAAATTCTCAAAGAGTTCATAAGAGATAATTAAATTTACAAAAAATTAAGTTATGATAATCTCTATACCATGTAATAAATTGAAAATTCTATTGGGGAGTGGGGGTATATTTTCTAATACATCTTTTTTGAAGGAGATAGTTGGACTTTAAGATCTAATTGATGCCTCTCAAAGTTAGATTTTCATTGTTATTTTGTAATGATTTCCCCAACCTTATCTTATATTAACATATACTATAAAATAATATGAACTTTTCCAACCATATCCTTGATTAAATGATACATTATATTGATGTCATTTATCCTTGAGATATGGAAAATAATTTTTACTATGGTGGAAATCACTCATTTTTTCACATCTTATTTTGTTAGAAGATTTTACATCAGGTCCGACATCCTTACATTTTTTCTTCATGCATAAGAATGGAGTTAATGATTTTTTAATAGTAATATAGGTAGGATAAATAGTTCTTAGTAAAATTTTGGATTACATATTTATTATAAAATAAATATACAAACCTCTAAGATAGAATTCACCACTTGATGTTGTCTTGTGACCATCTGTAAAAGAAGGCCAACCCATATCTTGGTATCAAAAAAACACTAGTTTTGAGGTTTCACGAATAAAAAAACCCCAAATACACCATGTTATTGATATAAATAAGATTCCTATTAAGTAATAGAATGTTTATTTCCATATGAATTGTTTTTATTGTTACTTTTAATAAGTGGAAAATACAATGTCATTTCATTTCACAGTAAGGTATAATAGTCTTCCAATGATTCAACTATATTCAATTACATGAACCTTATTGCCACCATCTACTCTTGAAAACATCATTTGAATATTAACTAATGCTTACATTATACAATAATAATTCATTATTAACCTATTAGATGTTTTATTAGAATATTTTGATTGAGATATTGATTTTTTAGGCTTTCCTTGAGTCACCCATAAACTAAGGAAAAACATTAACTCTCTAATCATGGACATCTCAATCTCAAACAAAATATATTAAATTAATAGTTTTCATATTTTTCCACATAATCCTCTAAAAATAATATCCAAAATAATTTCACCATTATCTTTATGGATATAGATATTGTGATCAAATCTCCTACTCTAGAATCCATGTTTTCTAGATAATTTTTTATGCCTCAAATACTTACATCTTGGTTCGTTATTCTTCATATAAAATTCCTTCTCTAATCCAAATAATTTACTCGCATATTCTTCAATATAAAAATTATCTATTTTTTATGTACACTCCCTAGACAATTAAACCTTTAGGGAATGAAAATTGTATATACATTTGCTACTCTATGAACTTTCTATGTAAAGACATCACCAATAATAATGAAATAGGTTTAAAATTTGATAAGAGTAAAAATATTTCATCATGATAAATTATTTTTATTTGGGTATATCCCATGCACACAAATTATTCTATTTATTGATTCACCTTTACATCTTCATTGTTTTTTTATTGAAAGCCAACTTGGTTTCGATGAAATTTTTTTTCATGACCTTAGGAAATATTCTAATATTTCGTTCTTCTAAATTTGGTCAAGCTCATCATGCATTGTTCTGAAAAAAATTTCATATGTGTTATCCAATTTTAAAAACTTATTCTCTTATTAAGATAAATAGAATATTTTGGGTGAGTTTGAATCTTTTTTTTACACTATAAATGTTCAATATTTAATGGCATTTCCTTGAATAATTTCTACCCTAGCAATTTCCTTCATTATAGAATCTAAACCTACTTCAATTTCTCAATCGTAAATATATATTTATGAATATTATTTATCCCCTTAATCTCCCCATATGATTCTTAATTTAGATTCACTTTATTTTGAATTCAAATCACTATATTTCTATAACAAAACTGGTGAATGGACATATAATTATTCTCACAATACATAATATTGATTTCTAGACTGTCATTGATTTTTCCAATCCTTTTGTTGTAGAATTTTTATTCCATTATTTTGGTTGAGTATCCATGTAAAATACCTTTATCCCTATATCCTTCAAACATTTTTTCCTCTTTGATTATAATAAAAATGTTTTGAAAAATTAAAATTATTTCTTTATAGGATTCTTACCAGACCACATCTCATAGGGTGTCTATCCCTGATTTGGTATATAAATTTTTTGTTAGAGATATATATTTATTTAAATACTTATTCCTTCCAATATATCTCTGTAATATCTTTCTTTATGATAATTATCCTATCTAGGTTGTTAATAATCAGTTTTTCTAATCAATAAAACTATTTTTTAGTATTTATCACCTTTAAAACATGTTTTTTTATCCCATCCTTCATGGTATAGTCTTCCACCATATTTTTAGTGAATTATGTTCCATTTTCACATTTTATTTTCTAAATTTTTGACGTAATAATTTTTTTACCAATCATTGATGACATTTAATACACTTGAACACTTTACATTTGTGAGAGATCACCCTCATCCATGTAATTATGTTCTAATCATAAATAATTATAACATGATGCATAGTTTTATCTATGTTTTTGGGTTATATTGTCCCACACATTACAGCGAGTACTAATTCAAAAAATATCATTTAATTATTTTACATCAACTTATAAGTCATATGAATGCTTTTATTTTTTATTAGTATCACACATATGATCATGATCACATCCATGTTTAGGGAAATCATGATCTCATTCATTCTTCATAAAATATTCTAGATATTTTAAACTCCGGTGTCCAAACCCTTTTTTCTATGACTTATTATCTTTTTTATTATTTAGAAAAAAGTTGTGTTATTCTTCACCAATTAGTTATAAATTACCCTTTTTTGTTGTCCTTGTATAATAATTGACGCATCTCTTCCATTAAAAATGAAAGCCTTATTGATGAAATTTATTACATTCCTCGAGTCACATAATTATATTACCCTTATAAAGTTATGATCAGGGTCTTAAACCAATAAGACATACCTAAACCTCAAGTATTTTTCTATAATTTTTTATTTTATATGAACAATAATCTTCAAACCTTAATTTTTTTACAAATTACATGACACCTTCTAGGTCCTAATTTCATGCATGTGACATACTGTTTTTTCAATTATTTGTAATGTGAATTCACATTCAACCATCCACACTCGAATCTGGTCTATTAATTTTAAATAAAGTTTCTGAAAATTTACCATCTTGGTTTTTCCATTATTGATACATCTTCATTGCTACTCTTCCATTATGGTTGAATAAAATTTTTATACCTTTAACTCTATTATTTAATCCACATCATATGGGGATACAAATTGATTATGAATTTTCAAACACCTTGATGATTATTCTAGCTACTGAGTTTTCTTTTTCCAAATCTCCTTTATTGAATATATTTATATATGTATTGATAAATTCATGGATTTGTGTATATAATCTACACACCAAAAAAATATCAATTAATACATGACAAATATATGAATTTATGATTAAATATTTTTTATCTATCATATAACAGTAAATTCATTTTTTCTATGGATCACACATACAATATACTCCCAATAATTCCACAATAATAAAATTTTATTATTTCTGTGTTATTTGGTGGATTTAATACTTCAACTACATCTATATGATTATTTTTTTCATCATTAAATCAAACCTACTTTTAGGGTGTGGGTTATTTTGGTTTTGAATCATCCACCACTATTTTTTGTTTCAATCAGTCCCCTCAATATATTTTACTTTATCTTTGAAATATTGTACTTATGATAATATTTCTAACTATTTTTTTATTCCACATATTCCACCTTAGCTTCTTTAGAATCTCATACACTCTAACTACCTGATGTCATATTGAGAGTCAAAGGTGTCTCCTGGTCATAAATGTTTCATCTCATCTTGATGACTTCATATTTGATAACCTCAATTAATTTTACAATATCACTAACAAAATCATTAAATGCATGAATAATTCATTCATGAACATCAATTATTATCATCAAATAAATTTCATTATTAGATTTTCTAGGATTTCCAAAATTGAGTCATTAAATTTTATTTATTTACTCATATTTTTATTCTTTTTTTTATTGAATAAACAATTTTGAATAATATAAAACTCAATTGCGTTTCTTAATTTTATCCCTAAAATCATCAATTTTGTCAAGAGAATATTTTAGATTATCCTTGAGATCGACTCTTCAACATATATTTCGTTTGAGCTAATATATTCATATGGAAAAAATTTATTACTTTCTATGAATCTACCTTGTGTATCTTTAGATAATTTCTTCATGCTTACTTCATCTTGATCTTTAACATTGAATTTCTTATGACAGCTTTAAGTGACATGACCAAATATTTTATATTGAAAGTAGGTAAGTGGAATAATTCCTTTTATTTTTAGTTTTATCCTTTTGAGGTTTGCGTAATGTGAATACATCACCTCATAAACATCCTTATATTGAAGATAAACCTACAATCTTAGTTTCATTACCTAATTGATTACCATATCCTAATAATCCCTTATTTCCAAGGACTTATTTTTCATTATTCCACTTCTCATATCCAATAAAATTGTTTTGAATATTATTTAGTGTCACTGGCATTAGTCGTTTTCATTGAGAAATGTTATTTTCACATTAAAATGTGGTGGTAATATTATCAGTATCCTCTTCATAGTTTTCATATTATCAAATGATTATCTATGTCTATGCATGTTTTTATAATAATTTCTACTAGATAAATAAATCATTCAATGAAATCATTCAATTGTATCCTCAATTCCTCTTACTTTTTTCTTAGTATCTATTTTTTTACATTCCATAAATATCCTTCATTTTTTATCAGTAGATTTACCCACATGTTGCGTGAGGATAAACATAATATCACATTTTTTATATTATGTTACATAAATATCCTCCAAAGTATTTAACTCATTTTTTATCACTAATAATCTCCCTTAGGTCTATTTCTAAAAATTATCAACTCTCCATATTAACTAAGATCTCAAATATGACATACATGTATAAATATATTCCTGAAGACCAAAAATAATCTTTCATCTAACTCTTCCATAATTATTAATTTTAACCATACGAGATTATTATTACCTTATGATTTATGAATACTTATTTTACATAAAATTATGAATACTCCCCCAAGAACCTTCAACTCGAATACCACTTATTGGTCTTAAGAGTGGTAAATACACTAAGACTGGGAGTGAATCTTGTTATGTCAATATCTTCCAAAAAAACCATTTCCAGCAATATTTTTCCACCATTATGATGAAGATTTCCCTCCCTTAATGTATATATATAATAATAAATCAAAAAAATAAAGATGGAAATAATTTTATTTTGTTCACCCAAATTGGGCTAATCCGAGGAGCATATAATGGTAATATGATAATGTACCTAAAACAATAATTTCATTGATTTCTGACAATATTTTGAGTAAAAAAAAGACTATACCTCTATTCTATAACATTAATAAATAGAGATAACACTACTCTAAATAACACAAATGGATCACATCTCCTACAAGAGAAATATTTTTCATCTCTATGAACCACCGATCATCTTAAATAAATAATGGTGTATCAATTAGTTTCATTTTCATCCAATTACTGAACACTACACATTTCTAACGAGATATTATCTTGTATATCCCTTTTTTTCTTTTATAACATTCCATCATATCTCTTGAATTATTATTATCGACATATATCTCATAGTCCATGATCTTTCTTCTTTTTGAAGATGGGTGTCTCAATATGTCAAGAATAATTAACTCCTTTTTTACTCAGAACCAATATGAGTATTTTTTTCAGGTAACATAAACTAATTGGGACTATTATACTCCCCTAACATCATGTCATACCAACTGATTTTAAATTCTATCCAAATATGGAAATAAATACATCATCGAATGACTTCATTATTTATTTTATGATTCTTAGTCATCAACTATATCCATGAAATCTCCATAAAATATTTTATTTAAGTCCCCAAAATAACATTTTGTAAACCTCCTTTAAAAATGAAATTAAATTATTATCATGGAGTAACAATATCCATAAAAATTCAGATTAATAGTCATACTTTATGATGGATTATTCATATTATAATCTTCATTTGTCTAAATCTACACCTAATACATCAAAGGAAATGAACATTATACATTTCCCATTTTTCATGAAAATGACCCTTACATATTGCCTTTTTCATGGAAATAAACCGTACATATTTCTTCCTTATCTCAGAAATGAATCAGATTATTCCCCCAATGACTTTTTTTTCCATCAATAAAACCCTCACTTATCATAATAATGACCATTATGTATTCCATAATGACACATTCTTGTAACTATAATTTTCCGACATTTTTTGTATTAAAATACATATCTAGAAGTTACTCTTACATATAAATAGAGTGTTATGAGACTATACCAAATTATTTCATGTAAACATGACATATTTTTTAATTTACTATTACATATCATAGTTCATGTTTTCCCTTTTAGAATGTCATAAAACTGATAAACTTATGGACTCTAACATCAAGAAAAACATCCTAACATATCTTCAGGAACATGGGAAAACCTTATGCATTAAAAATGATCTCTATATATAAATTGTTTCCCTTTATATATAGTCAATTTAAAAATTTATTGAATATAATCAACAATAGTTACAAAAATTTGTGAATGTAAATGAATCTTATATATTTATGGAGTTACATGACTTAGTCAATTATATATAAATAATATGAAACGAAATTGATTTATTACACTTCTTAAATACTAATTCCTGACCTATTTAATATTTAATAAAGATTGTATCCTCATCCAAAATTACTTCAAACCCATCTTTGTATTTTCTTCCATAATTAATTTTGGAGAAAGTCATGTTTCAAAACAAAAGAACATACAAAATTACATGATTATTCTTTATGACTCAGTAAACTATTTCTTTTATAGCCTTATAAACAAAAACAACCCAAAATTATCCAATGGTTTTTTCAAGTAGAAACATTACAATATAGGTGGTATCAATTTTTAATAAGATTTACTTCAAAATATTACACCCATCAACTCAATCAAAAAGCATCAAAAATTTATTAAGCTATAATATAACATGGTATGTGACCTATAAAAATTTTCATTATTTTTATAACTCAGTGGGAAATTTTATTTTCCATACCATGATTGTATTATAGTAATAAATCATGTTCTCAATAAATATTTCAATGGATCCCAATAATGAATAGAGTTGTTTGATCAATTTATTCATATCTTATATTATAATACTACCCATTAGAAGATTTTATAAAATTTATTGGATTTTATAATATTTTCACATGTTAAAATACATTCTTAAATTATAAGGTATAAAACCATAACTTTATTAAATATTTGTTCATTAGAAATTTCAATAAAAAATATTCTAGATTTATTCAATGTCAAAAAAATAAATTTTGTAATATATTCGGTCAAAACCTTATTGGAAATGATCTGAAATATCTAGAACATTAGGATATAGACCTTTAATGAAATTAACTTTTTTTACATCCATATGTATACTTATAATAAACATGATTGATAATTTATCACCAAATTATTAATTTCAACCATGTGAAAATATTTTTCCTGATAAGTTATTAAGACCAATATATGGAGTGATTCCAAAAAGTCAAATTTCATAGCTAAGATAGAGAGTGTGGAGTAACAACAAAAGAGTCATGATTTACAGAAGTAGACATAACAAAAATAAACTGTTGTAATAAGGTGATTGTAAGCTACATTAATATACCTATAGATGGAAGTATTAAGAAGCAAAGGGCTTCTATGTTATTTCATTTATTGATAAATTATATTTCCTTCTAATGTTATGTAAATTTGTTCCTTTATCTTTTTTAGTAAATTAAATTTGTAATGTATTTTCAAAATGATATCTAGGTGTAAAATCATATATTTCTAGAAGATTGAATTATTAATAAAAATATTTTTTTATGTTCTCATATGTCTTTTTCCAAGTGTTGGGATGATCATGAAGATCAGATCCATATGAGAATACTCTCTTTGAATATTGGACAGTGTTGGTACTGGTGTCACCTGGTGGCCTCTTATATATTTTTTATGGTGGTTACAAATATTAAGATTAAAATTTTCTATTTGTAATAATTTTCCATTTATTTAATAAAATTACATAGAGAATCTCCCCAATTGACTAATTAAAAGATTTAACCATGTAAAACTAGTTATATTCTGTTAGATTTTTATTCATTTCATTTTTCTTTAGGAGGTAAATTTATCTATTATTCTTGTGTATTATGATGTGGTGGCATAGGTGAGGTTTCATTTATATTTTTTTTCTATATCTTGTTTTTTGGTTCATTCTGATTTTGTTATTTTGGTTTGTATTTCCCCATTTCATTTTTTGATTTTATACCTCTATTAAAAATTCTTATCGGACCTAAAAAAGTTGTATTAGTGAATTAATTGTAGATTTTTATATGGATAAAAACTATAAAAAAAATTAGATCATGGTTCTATCTAATAATTATTCCCTCATCTTTATAGACCAATCATGTTAATCACTTCATGATCCTTCATACATATTTCATAATTTAGTGGGCCTTTATTAATCCTAGATTAAATGGAATTGATTAAGGGTATGGTCTAGATGGATATGTTTTTTAGGATAGATTTTAGATTCTAAAATATTCATATATAAGATTTATTAATATATAAGGATATTGTTTTTTTACTAAAACAAAATAGAATGAAATGAATAATGAAGATTAGAAAAGACTGAATAAGAAATTGATGGGTTTGATCTAGATATCAATAACCAAGAATATGGATTTCAATATATTATTGGTAAATATAGCTTCATAATTTATGAACACACTTGTCAGTATTTATAAGGACCAGAAAATAATTAATAGTACATTCCTATTGTGAAGGTTATTTGAAATAAAAATTTCAAATGTTCATAGGATGATCATGTTAATGACTTAAACAAGATTAGGAATTAGTTGGAATTATTTAAGGTTAACTTTGGGCATCTGGAGTGGGAATTTTTGTTGATTCCATCACTCTCAAAATCATGGGATGTTATGGTTACCATAGTGAGTAAATCAAATGAAAAAACTAAATTATTTTTTATGAACATCAGAGATCTTATTTGGAATAAGAAAAATCCATTAAAGGAGATACAGGTATCTACCATGAATTCCTATAGCACAAAAGTTAGGGGACATTTCATAGGATAGAAGAGTCATAGGAAAGAAAAGGGATGAAAAAATAAGAGTTGTAGTGGATTAGATGAAGGTGGTCCAATGTATTGTAATTATGGGATGAAAGACCATCTAAACAAAAATTTCATTGATTTAATAGAAATTTTAAATATATATTCTTTTTGAAGTTCATTTGTAAATCCCATTTTGGAAGATATGAGAGGTCTATTATTGATCCACGGTAGTTCATATGATTCATGGATTTTAGACTTTAAGGAATTCTTTTAATCTAAATCTTAGAGAGGTATTATAATAAATTATGCATCTACAAGGTTTAACAGGTTGTGTCATTCAGATGTTGAATCCTTAAAGATTATGGGGAAGGGTGATGTTTTTCATGGAAAAATAATAGACATTAAATTGAGTTCCATGGAGTGAATCACACAACAGGGTTACGAAAGAACTTGATTTTATATGGAAAGCCAGATGATATTGGTTTCTATATAACTTTTTTGTATGGTTACAAGATAATTAAATTTGATTCCATTGTGGTATCCAAATGAGTCAAATATGGGACTCAGTTTCTAATATGTGTTTTGGAAGATGAAATGCTTGTTGGAGAAGTACCTTATGCAAAGTTATGTAATGAATGTCTTGGATACTTAATTGTGAAAGGCCTAAAAATACTCAATTCTATAGGAATTTTGATGATAAAAAATCATGGAGTATAGAATATATGAAGAAATAATTTTTCAAAATCATTAGAATGTGTCATTTTAAACATATGGTAAGATTCTCAGGGATCGGAAGATAGCATTAGGTCATAGAGATGTGTGGAGGAAAACTCGGGCATGTAATCATGGAGATTTTCTATAATATATTTTTTTCATCAATGATATGGCATAGTAGGTGTGTATATTATTTATCAGGAATAAGTTTTATTATTTTGTATCCTTTATTTGATGGATTTACATGGTGGAAAAGGTGTTCAAAATTAAAGAGAAATATTTGATGTCTAGAAATGGTGGGGAATATGGATAAAAGGAGTTTTACAGATTATATAGGAATAAATCCATGTGGTTTGAGAATATTTTACAAAATAATTCAGAATAAATAGCTTCATAAAGTGGAAAAATTAGAACCTAGTATATAAGTTAAGTAGTATGATGATTCATTCTGGTTTTCCCATGTTTTTTTTGGGAAAAAACTATGAATTGTGAAGCCTACTTAGTAAACAGAATTCCATCATATTCATTGGGGAAGAACTTATAAAATCATAAAAGTATTGAAGAATGATTTAATTTTTCCATCTTATATTATTTTCTTCACTCATCAATTTCTTCATTGGAGATAAGAAATTAGAAACTATGGAAGTTAATCCTAGATCTTCTTACATTGTAGTGTATTTAAATGATGACTTTGGTCATTGTATCCACGATAAAAACATAAAATGTTTATAGAAGACATAATTTCATCTAAAATTAAGATATTTTTTTAACAAAGATTGGAACCAATAATATTTTACTAAGGAGATCAAATCATTATCTGAAGATAAGGTTCGAATTAATGGAATTTAATTTTTTTAATGTTTTAGAAAGCTCAAGAAGTGCATTAGTTCCCAAAAATTGATTATTTAAATGATATTTTAAAATAATTCCAATTTATGATGATATTTTCAATACCATAAGCACCAAAAAATACATTTACTATCATTACTTAGGGAGGATCTCAAGAAAGTGGGGTTCTAGAACTAGTGTTACCACAAAGAGAATAGTTTCATGTTCAGTTACAATGTTTTACGAGGATTTGTTTCCATGTGAAAAGATAAAAAATTGTATTGAAATAATTTAATCTAATAGGTGATGGAGATCATGAAATCCCAGAAAAGGCTATAAGTCTTGATGAATAGAGCGAGTGGGATCTTTTCACGAGGGATGATATGGATTTTACATATATTTTTGGGATATGTGGGATAAACAATTGCCTAATATGTAGAGATTAATTCCCAATAATTGGGTTTATTATTTGAAGGAAGAAATATATGGTTGAGGGAGGTATAATAAAAGACTTTTGATGAAGGAATTCCAATAAATATAAGCTATGGATTTTTCCAAAATATTTTATCTAGTTATTAAACACCAAACTATTCAGATGGTACTTAGGAAAGTTTCCCTCGAAATTTAACATCTGGGTTATTTAGATATTAAGATGAAATTTCTTCATGTGGATCTATCAGAAGAAATTTATATATAGAATTTAGAAGGTTTCATGGAGAGAAAAATTGTATTCTTCGTGAAATATAAAATATATATTTCATAGATTAAATCAAGAACCAATGTAGTAGAACCAGAATTTAAATTCCTTTAAGAATGAATAGAGGTTCATCCATAGTAATAAAAATAATTTCTATTACTAGAATGACTTTGATGGTAGAATTTTCATAAACATATTTCTCTAGGACATGGTTGTTGTTGGTTAGGATAATGAAAGGATTAGTGAGTTGTAAGATGACTTTTTTATAATTCTCATGATAGAAGATCTAAATACAAAAAAAAATTGGAATATGGATTCTAAGGGATATTGGGTCTATAAATTTTTACTAAAATCAATCTGACTACATCTGTAAGGTGGTGGAACATTTGGAATGATCATAGATAAACCATTTTCCACTCCACATACTGGACATTTCATGTCGATAAATTAGTTTGTAATAAAATTATTGATTAGGTAGAGTACATATTAAATGTTCCATGGCATTAGAAGTAATAAGTTAAATTTATGCCATGTTTTATAAATGGTTTAAAAAATTTCATGTAGTGGGAGTAGTTATCATATTAATATATTATCCCATATTTATAAACTAATATAATGTAAAGTGGATCATTTGGTATCTTAATGGTTTGAAATGTTTTTCTCTCTAGTTTTTAATAGATGAATCATTAAAAATGTTTTTTTATTTAAACTTTGTGTGATATATATATACTTGGAGGATAATTAAGGTCTATATGGTTACTTTAAGTGAAATAATTGTGAGTTGGATGTTAAAGCTTCAACTGGTAGATTTAATTTGAACAATAAAAGCAGACTATGTTTCATTAATGAAAGTAGGGAAGGATTTTGTCTTGATGAAGGGGTTGTAGGAATATTTATAATAATTTAGATGGTTGGGATTCTATTTCCTGATTCAAAATTTGTGATACACTTGGTCAAAAAAATTATGTTTCATTATAAAAAAATCATATTAAGTTTTTGTATTGCATTATCTAGAAGTTTTTGGGGGATAATATATTTAATCTATAGAAGAGGGATAGAGTTCTAAATATGATAAATATGTTAACCAATATTATAGTATTTGATTTTTAGTGGTATTTTTCTGTGGTTTGGATGGGATAACTAACGGCGTAGTGGGAAAACTATGTGGTTATAAATGAAGTTATAGAGTAGAAAAGGATGGTGGATGTTTATCTAGGACATAGTGGTGAATCTAAAAAATGATTCACAAGTTGGAGATTATTATTTTCAACCATGAAAAATAAAATTTCCCTAGTGATAATGACTAATGGAAAAAAAGATTCTAAAATTCAAATTCTTTATCTTGGATGGATATGGGGGACTAGAAGTGACAATGTTTGGATGTCCAAAAGTATGCAGACTAGAAGTATGACATCATAACAAGTAAATAGAATCTAACTTGGCAATCTAAATGGGGACTCTAGAGGCATACTGGACTTTCATAATGTGTTTTATATTGATATATAAAAGTTTATTCTTATTTTATATATGGTTCTTCATGTTATTTTAATTTTGAAGTGAATATATAAGGATTTCATCAAAATTATACATAGGAATAAAATCATAGAGTTTATAAAAGTGTATAATGTTCATTAGAAAGAAAAATATATTGTGTATATTTTTACTAAGGGTATGTATTCCACTAAATATTTGATACAAATGTACATTCTCTCTATAATGATCATATAGTAATGGAATTAGTTACACTAGACGAGATCTATTATATTTTTTAAGGTGGAGGCACTTGTTTGGATGACTTTTTTTGTAACCTATTTAAACCACTTAATAATGATGTTATATTTTTTGTAAATATATATTAATGATGTGTTTTTACTTGTTTGATAATATTATTTAGTAATTTTAAACACCATGGGGTTTCTCCATGAGTTTCTGAGTTTCATGGAAAAGGTTCAGGAATTTTTTGTTTGGGGTGTAATTATTCTAAGTATATAGTTCATAAAATTAATCTAGATAATAATTGTTGAATTTTAAAATAAATTTTATGGTTTTTAGTGTCATTTTACTTTCTGTAAAAGTCTAATAAATTTATTTTAGGTTATATTCCATTCAAAATTCTAAAAAAATCATGAAAATTTAAGAGTAACTCTGATGTTTCTAAAAGTCACTTAGCATTCTGAATGAACCATTTTTCATTCTTTAATGTTAATATTTCATTATAAAATAGTCATTTTTAATTCATAAAGAGTCATATTGAAAATCATAGGAGTAAATTTGATGTGTGTACGATTTAGAATCCTTTTCATAAGAGTCTTCCTAGGTTTCAAAAGAGTCATTTTACTCTTTTAATGTTTCACATAGAGTGAAAAAATTGATAAGGTAAAAAAGTATTGAGAAAAACATAGGATTCATTTTACTCTTATGAGATATAGTTCACAAAATATAGAAATTCATAGAAGATACAAGGAGTTTTATAAGATATAATCAAATGATGCGTAGAATTTTTTTCATTGAATAAACATCAAAATTACTTATTGAGAATTATGATTCAATATTATAATAATAGGTAATTAATGAAGGTAAATTTTTTATGCATCGTGATGAAACATTTCATCTCTTGAATTAGTTTGGAGATAAAAACTAGTCAGATGTGTTTCTACATAATAATATATATCCTCATTATGAAGATATAACTATGTCAGGTAATGTTGTGAAGTGATTATTATGTGAAGGAATATTGTAAAAATATATTTTTTCATGTTGTGACTATTCATATTAGAAAAAAATGTAATGATTTACTTCAACCACAATGTGATGGGTTTCACTACAGGGTTATGTGCATGTAATAATTCAATAATTCCTGGAATAAATTTAAAATAAATGGTTTTTATGGATATGGTAAGGAGAGAAATAATTCTAATATCACATGTAAGGCTTAAATCAGAATTTTAATTGAAGTTTTGAATAGATATATTGACTTAGTTTCAATGATAATTAAGGAGGATATAATTTTTTCATGTTTCTAGGAGGATTTACATGTTCAAATATTCAAATATATTATTATGACTAAATATAAAAAAGTCTAAAATAAAATAGAAAAGGTTAAAGTTCTTCAGCATTTTTATAACTATGTTAAGATAATTCTATGTGTTCTTTGGAGAATATCCAAGAATATTGTTGTATCAAGGAAGGAGTAATAATTATGAATCCATATATCCCATTTATTAGGATCACATAAATTAAAGTGATCATTCTTTAAAAGAAAAATATCTATTTTTTTTTTAATTTCGGTTTAGGGAAAATATTTTTAAAGGGTTTGAGGCTATAACCATTCCTATATATACTTCTTTATAATAAGTGGATAGTTTGGTGTCATTGTAATAAAACCAACAACACTCCAGGGATGTAGTCATCCAATCTTGAGGCAAGCCTCTTTAATAAATATGTTGTCTCCTTATTTTTCCTACATCATTAAAAGATATAAAAAATAATGATAATAGTTCGGTTTGAAAAAGTGAAAATATATTCATCCTTATTCATCCCCACACCCTCTTAGTATTTTTCACCCCATAAATGACCCTGATAATTGGTATCATAGTATTGGTACTCTCTTCAGTATCTCCCTAAAACCTTTTCATGGATCGTTAAAACACTATTAACATAAAATGAATTCCTATCTTTTATTTAAAATAATTTCATATTTTAAAATATAGTATAGTTCCCTACCATCTCTCTCTAGGGATTGATGTTCTAGATTCTTTCCAGTATCAGTTCTTCATGTTGAGTAAGACACCAACATGGTTTCGAATTAAATTTAAAAATATTGAAAGTTATATAAATGTATGAAATTGAGTATTACCTTCTTTATTTGAAAAGGAAATCGAAAAATTCATCGGGTGTAAGACCAAAAAATTATATTTATAAAGCATTATAGTATTTATTAAGGAAACAAAAATTTGAAGAAATGTAAATAAAATATCATGAGAAACTAACCTAAATACATTAGGATGTAATAAGATGAAAGAGTTAAGGAATATTTTTCCATGTTTAACATAAAATTAAGTAAAATTTGAGCTTTTCGAGAAACAATTAAATTCTATAAAATGGTGAAGAATCTTATAAAAATATTATAAGAAAAGTTTGATTCCAATGTCATAGCACTTAAAGATTAGTATCTAAATGATTTCATGATTAAAGAACTCTAGAGAACTCTCATTAATATTTAGATGAGAAGAAGTGTAGCACACACAAGAAAGGGTAATAAAGAAAAATTGATTTCCTTGAAATATTTCAAATATCTTGAAATGGAAGAGAATTAGGGTTGTTCTAATTAAGAAGAAATAATAGAAAATGTTTCTCAAAGCCTTTCTCAAAGTTTATGAAGATTTACATATATGAGAGGTATGCCTAGATGTAATATAGTCATTAAATGGTAAAATTACGAAATATTTGGCCACGTTTCAACTAATTATTCCATAAAAATCAAAGGTGAGGAGGAAAATTAGGAATCAACCAAGAAGGTCACCTGTAAAGACCCATAAAATTAAAGGGATTTTTTTTTCTTATTTTTCTTTGGAATTTTACAAGAAGGAATTTTCTGACGGCAGCTGATTCCGAGGCCCGGTGTGCCCAGAATCATTTTCCGAAGTTTAGCTCGGGTACGTTCAGTGAAAGAAATAGTAGGTCTTTCTATCTTTTGAACCGCTGCTCGGAATTGAAATCTGAGGGCACCTATGGAATCGCAGCGCTGGTAATTTCTTAAGAACACCTTTTCCAGAGTTGCTTTTGCTCGGGTGTGGTTACTAATTTTTGGGATAATTAAAGGAATAAAATAAAATGGGGCAAGAAATTTATTTCATTTAAAGTTGTTTAACCTCTGCTAAGTGGTTTAAGTGGGACCCACCATATACTACTCCACTAGGTAGGATATTTTTGGGGTGGGGCCCACACGATCCCCACCTTTTCATCTTCCATGAAACCCCAACCTTTGATTATGGTAACGCACCCGCACCCCCCCCCCCTTTAAATGTAAGTCAACTCTTGTATTTAAACTTTATAATAAATGCCTCTATTAATTGGGAGGTTTAAAACGTTGCAATTAATTGAGATATTTGTTTGATTCGTTTTTTAATTTTAAAACTTTTGGCGTGAGTAATAAAATAAGGTAACCCTTGTTTTATTGTGGTTGCCTTTGTTGTGCGGGAGGATTTTGGAGAGAACAACTCCATGTCTTGGAGTTCTTCTTCCTCGACGAAGAACACGAAGAAGGTCGGATCCTCAGAGATCGACGACGCGACGCCGACAAATCTTTTCTCTGCGACACGATGATCCTCCTTCTGGACGTCTTCTTCCGCAACGTTCAATTCCGCGAAGTCTCTTTCTGCGACAAGCCTTGTTCGACGACTATGCTCGAGGTAGGGATTTTATTTGTGATTGTTAGTGAACCCTTGTTTACTTCCTTCTAAATCTAAGAACGTAGATCAACTAAATATTAAGTTGACCCGCGATGAATATGTTTGCCGGTTGGGAATTCTTGATTTCGGGGAAAACTATTTGGGTTGATTTCTTTTGTTCGAGAAAAATCGTTTTTGTCCTTCTTCTATTGGGCCGCTTGTTACCAACATAATGGGAGGAGGTCGGACCGCACGAACACGACTGACTCTCCTCCCCCTTTGTTGTTTTGATTCATTGTGGCACAAACAAAGGTGGCGCAGTGAAACGGCACCGTGTGGAAACAAGAAAGAACACGACGAAGAAGCACGGCGCTCTCGCGCCAAGCCATTGAGGCCGAACGAAACCTCGGCCGGAGTCCGGGCCGTGGAGGCGATTGAAGACTCCGCTGGTTGATCGTTGTGCACGGATTGGCGGGTGATGACAAACGAGCCCGAAAAGTAAATTTGAAGCCTCTGTAGTGAAGGTCGGGTCCCGGGAGGACCATTGGCAAAAGCGGCGAGCAAAACAGACCATCGGAGCGCGTCCGGTGGTCCGTAGAAAACACCGCCGGTGCACCTCGCCGGCACGGCCGGCACCGGCCGACCACCAAGAGGCAGTGGCGGCTGGCGCGCCACCAGTGATGGCCGTCGCGGCTGAAGCTGCGGCGGCAGGCCACTGGTCCCACGACCGCGCGGGACTGTGGGAGGTGGGACAAGGCGCTCAGTCGCATCCGTTGGCAAAGAGTGGCCCCCGTGGGGGCCGCTGTTACAAACTGGCGGGGGGAAGCGTGCCTCCCCGCAACCCCTCAACGCTCAGCCGTTTTGGCCAAGCCACCTGGCCTGGCCACCACGCCAGCGCGCCGGGCCAGACCGCCAGGCTGGGCTGGGCCGCGCCCAAGTAGGCCAGACCCAGACTCGGGTCGGGTCGACCCGGTTCGGGCCGACCCTGGGGGTCTCGGGCTGGATCAGTCCGGGCCCGACACCCCCCACATCCGGACCTTTTTCGGTCATTCACCCATATAATGGGCCATGTACCTCTGATCAATTCACCGTCAGTTGTGTAGAGATCCTTGTATCGAGGTGGGAGTTTTGGTATATCACACTCAGGGTTTCAGAGGACTTTGGGTACGACCGGAATGGTTCAAACACGAAACCAACTGGGCCCTCGGAGGGGAAGCGCTTATATATTGAGCTCCGGACATCCGGTTGATGTGTCGTCAACTTTTTTGGATTCCTCTTGATGAGACGGAACTTTTGGCATACTACTCAAGAGGTTTTGATACTATTGGATAGTGTCCGGGTTGGATTGCTCACGAATCCAACTGGGCCCCTAGAACAGAAAAGCTGATAACTTTCAGACCGGATGTCCGTTTGACGAACCGTCAGCGGCGTTGGTGATCACGTTGAGAAGCGGTCCCTATGAGTATACCCTATGAGAGTTCGGGGTATAGTTGAGATACGGACGGGTTGGTTCGCACATGAAACCAACCAGGCCCCTGGGACGAAAAGGCTGATAACTCACAGACCGGGAGTCCGATTGACGTGATGTCTGTTGCGTTGAGACCCCTATGACGAGGCGGTCCTTTGAGATACTTCTTCATGTGACTTTGAGATACCTAGAGTATATACCTGTAGATTGTGGAGCGGACCCTCTCGGAGACAAGCATACGAAGTACGGAGACTGTGTAGCCAGCTGAGACCTGACGACTGCATGACCGACTCGACTTAGAGTGAGTCGACTAGCCCAGTGGAAGGAGCACTAATTTGTTTGGGTTCAGACCCATGGAGGATAGAGCACTACCTGTGTGACAGTGCAGACCCGCAGTACTAGTCTGGAGAGTACCTCTATAGGATATTAGGGGGTGTGCACTACTGTGTTTCAGTGGCATACCCCGGCGGGAAGCACTATTGTGTTTGGGTGGCTGAGCCGCGGTACTCGACAGGAGGAGTACCTCATCAGTCTCAGGTTAGTGAGAAGTACCTCGGAGTCATGACAGGACCATTGTACACTCCAGAGATGGGGCTCTTCAGCAGTTACGGTTTCGATAATGAAAATCCTAGTTTGAACTGAGTCTATAACCTTTTTGTTTACCTCATGATTGAGATGGGTCACTTGATAACTTAGGTATATGTATGGGCATATACCTAGGTACTGTTAATCCCTTGATTTCATAATCTTTGTGTTTCCTCAGGATTGAGATGGGTTACTTGATATCTTTGGTATATGTATGGGTATATACCTAAGTAGAGGTTATCTGTTGAGATCTTTTTGTGGTTATCCTTGATGGTTTTAGGGAGACCTTGAAGGTCTCAGGGTCCCCACTGAGTATCGTTATACTCACCCTTGCACGGGCTATGCCCGCACCTCATTCTGTTGGTTGCAGATGACGGGCAGTGCTGATGAAGGCTTAGTGTTCGAGGACTGGACGGTACCCAGAGGTGGACCACATGATGACTCATTATCCGGAGGTGGACTTCACGGAGAGACGACACTCGGAGGAGGATGACGGGTAAGAGCGTTGTAGAGGCTGTCTGTACCTACCCTTCAGGTAGGATCCAAGGAGGACGACCCAGGAGCTGCTTCCTTTCTTCCAGTTGTTGTCTTTTCTATTGTACTTTCATTCAGTTGTAGTTGTACTTTCAGTTGGGTTGGTTTATTGGCCCATTTACTTTTCAGCACTTTCTTTTGTACTTAGTGTTTTACTTCCGCTTGTACTCTGTGGTGTTTTGTTTACTTTTATAAAGGCAATTCCTTCCCAGTTATTGGGATTTATGCCTTTGGTGCTAGTCGCCAGCCCCTAGCCTATGGAAGGCGGGCTTGGTGTAGTCACGGCATGGGCCCCGAGGACGGTTCGTGAAAAAATGGTATCAAAGGAGTCGGTTCTACCGCAGAACTTATAACTCTGATGTTTTTCTTTCTATGAAGCAATAGTGTTAAGGGTACCGAGTGTAGTTTTCATTTCAGGGAGTCCAGTATTGGTTCGGGCGGCCGATGTATCCATACACCAGGACCCTGACAACTGATTTCTGACTTTGTGTACGAAAACACTGATTGCGTGTGTGTTTCCAGAAATTTTTAAAATTCATCTCAAACTATATCATCTCACTAGGTATAAATCATTTTACCATGTCACATATGTTTCTTTCAGGATTCCATTCCACGGACGACCAGCTAGATCCCAGAGGGATGTGAGTACAGATATCCTACTGAGCGACGAGGCTTTGGTACAAGGCCCTCTTGTAGTTGAGGCACCAGCGGAGGCACCAGCGGTACTACCATACGTTGGGCCACCGTTGCCACCAGCCCCAGTAGTAGGTGATGCATGCCACTTGAGCGTGCTGCATGAGTTCCAGTGCCAGAGCCCACCCAGGTTCTGGGGAGAGACGGACCCGCAGGCGGCGGAGGATTGGCTGGAGGCTGTGGTGAGAGTCTTCAGGCTAGTGGGGACGCCAGCAGACTTCATGGTGATCTTTGTTGCCACCCTTCTTCAATCAGCAGCATGCAGGTGGTGGAGCCACTTGTTCCAGTTTTGTGACGGGATGACCTTCACATGGGGAGACTTCGAGACCTTCTTCAGGGTGGAGATTGTACTAGTAGCTCTGCACCCCGAGCGTTTTTAGGAACTGCTGACTTTTCTGAAGGATTTTCGATCAGTAGCCGAGTCATCTGTGGGTAGTAGACAGATGATACAGAGGTCCAAGAGGACCATACCAACAGGGGGCGACCTCGGGTTATAGGATCAGTAGTGCGGGGCACCCGGGGTGGAGTTAGAGCCAGGCGTGCCAGAAACAGACAGTGTTTCTCCTGCGGCAGGAAGGGTCACATGGCATGTGACTCCTCACATAGTTGATCCGCAGGCGTTGGAGGAGCCACTGAGGTAGAAGTAGCGGCAGGTGCTTGAGCAACAGCCGAGCAGTGGACAAGGCAGTAATGCTCCGGGAGCAGGTGGACAGGAGCAGAACTAGTGGATACATCCCTTGTACTTCTAGTTCTATGTTGTTGTTTTATTCGTGTCTTTGTACTATGAGCTGCAATAACAAAAAGACACTTATCTTTGTGATGTTTTCTTTCATGTCCTTTTGTTTGGTTGATACTGAGTGTTCCCTGTTAAAACTATTAACTTGACCCTCACTTTCGAGATTTATACTGGAGGAGACCCAGTGACCTCACACTCATGCCGACAGTGTGACTCGACCCTTGGAGGCGAGAGTGACGGTTGGATATCTTGGTAGTAACATCGAGGCCTTACGATGTCATCCATGGCCTGAATGCATCATTCATATTAGGATTGAATGTACTAGTAAATGGGCGTGGTTGTTCCATGGGATGAGACCGAGTTTCTCTTTTCAGAAAAGGATAAATTTTAGCAGTTCTTTCAGATCGTAGGCAAGGAAGGTGCAGATCATCCAGGAATGGATGAAAACTGCATAGTGTAGTAAGAAACAGGAAACTAGCGCCATTATTAGAGACTCGGGTGTGTTAAATGTTTCAATAAGAGGAAGCTTAAAGGAGAGTGACCAAATGTCTCTAATAATGATTCAGGGGACAGTCTGTGTCCACTAATAGATATCGTAGTAACAGACGTTGATATGAATCATTCCTTCCTTACAATAATCTTGTCCCAAACCTAGAGTTTCATATAAGCCATAGAATTGACCCTCACGTCTGGAGATACCTTGGGAGAAGACTCGATAATAACACTTATGCCAATGGTGTGGTCGGACCCTCGAGGTGAGAGTTTCGGTTGGAATCTCTTGGTGGCAGCGTCGAGGCCTTATGACGTTGGTTTGAGTATGGACTAAGAAATCACAGTTCATACACAAATTGAAGGTATTAGGAAAAAAGGTTGTGGTTTAACTACGACGACAGGATGGGTTTTCCTTGGTCGGTGAAAAGGAAACCCCAGGCGTCACAGGATAAACTCATGCACAGGAGGGTGCGACCGATCACTCTTGAGTCGGTCAACCTTACCCTCATAGCAGTAGTTGTTTTGAGTTTCAGTTCTAATAGGAACTGGAGACCTCTAGAGTTCGAGGATGACAATCACGTCTTTATATGGGTCTCACATCGATGAGGTTTACAGAGATGTGGCTGAGGCGACAAGTAATATTTGAGGTTCAACGGACCTTTCTAGGTCCTCAGCTCGGTAGGCGAGGTGGTTTACCACTTGACCCATCCACCTCAGTTGCACCAGGTGCACGATGACTTCCACGTATCTCAACTAAGGAGATACGTGCATGATCCATCACATATCATCGACCTCAGGGAGTTGGACGTTGATAACAGGGCAACATACGCAGAGATTCCAGTGGGGATCGAGGATCGACAGGAGCAGATCCTATGAGGATGGTCAATTTCTCGGGTGCGCTTTGACTAGAAGTACGGGAACCTCCAGGTAAGCACATGGGAGAAGAAGGCTTAGATGCGTGCTCAATACCAATTTTGTATCCCTAGATTGTGTTAAAGCTTTAGGAGGACGTAAATCCCTGAGGTGGGAGTAATGTAATGACCCATAAAAATGAAGGTAAATTTTTTTTCATAATTTTCTTTGGAATTTTACAAGAATGCTGTTTCTGTCGGAACCTGATTTCGAGGCCCGGTGTGCCCGGAATCATTTTCCGAAGTTTAGCTCAGGTACGTTCAGCGAACGAACTATTGGGTTTTTCTAAATTTTGAACTAGTGCTCAGAATCAAAATCTGAGGGCACCGATGGAATCGCAGCGCTGGTAATTGCTTAGGAACACCTTTTCTGGAGTTGCGTTTGCTCAGGTGTGGTTACTAGTTTTTGGGTAAAGTAAATGAATAAAATAAAATGGGGAACCAATTTATTTTATTTAAAGTTGTTTAACCTATGAAATGTGGTTGAAGTGGGACCCACCATATCCTACTCCACTAGGTAGGATATTTGATGGGTGGGGCCCACACGAGCCCCACCTTTTCAACTTCCACAAAACCCCCACCTTTGATTAAGGTAACGCACCCGCACCCCCCCCCCCCTTAAATGTAAGTCAACTCTTGCGTTTAAACATTATAATAAACGCCTCTATTAATTGGGTGGTTTAAAACATTGCAATTAATTAAGTTATTTGTTTGATTTGTTTTTGAATTTTAAAATGTTTGGCGTGAGTAATAAAATAAGGTAACCCTTATTTTATTGTTGTTGCCTTGGTTGTGCGGGAGGATTTTGGAGAGAACGGCTCAAGGTCTTGGAGTTCCTCTTCCTTGACGATGAATGCGAAGAATGCCAGATCCTCAGTGATCGACGACGCGACACCGACAAATCTTTTCTCCGCGACGTGATGATCCTCCTTCCACGACGTCTTCTTCCACGATGTTCAATTCCGTGACGTCCCATTCCGCGACAAACCTCGTTCGACGACTACACTCGTGGTAGGGATTTTATTTGTGATTGTTAGTGAACCCTTGTTTATTTCCTTCTAAATCTAAGAACACGAATCAACTAAATATCATGTTGATCCGCGAAGAATATTTTTGCGGGTTGAGAATTCTTGATTTCGAGGAAAACTGTTTGGGTTTATTTCTCTTGTTAGAGAAAAATCCTTGTTGTTCTTCGTCTTTTGGGCCGCCTGTTACCAACTTAACGGGAGGAGGTTGGACCGCACGAACACGGTCGACTCTCCTCCCCCTTTGTTGTTTCGATTCGTTGCGGCACGAACAAAGGCGGCGCGGTGCAATGGAACCGCGTGGAAACAAGAAAGAATGCGACGAAGAATCGCGGTGCCGTCGTGCTGCGCCGTTGAGGCCAAACAAAACCGCGGCCGGAGTCGGCGCCATGGAGGCGATTGAAGACTTTTTTGGTTGATCGTTGTGCGCGGATTGGCGGGCGACGAAAAACGGGGTCGCAAAGTAAATTTGAAGCCTCCGTAGTGAAGTTCGGGTCCCGGGAGGACCATTGGCAAAGGTGGCGAGCAAAACAGACCACCAGAGCGTGTTCGGTGGTCCGCGGAAAACATCGCCGGCACGCCTCGCCGGCATGGCAGCACCGGCGGCCGGAGGTGTCGGCCGGCACCGGCCGGCCGCCAGGAGGTGGCGGCACATGGCGCGCCTCCAGGGAGGGCCACCGCGGCTGAAGTCGCAGCGCCAGGCCATTGGTCCCGCAACCGCGCGAGACCGAAGGAGGCGGGACGCGGCGCTCAGCCGCGTCCGTTGGCAAGGAGCGACCCCCCGTGGGGGCCACAGTTACAAGCTGGCAGGGGGCAGCATGCCCTCCCCCCAACCCCTCAACGCTCGGCCGTTTTGGCCGAGCCACCTGGCCTAGCCAGTACGCCAGCGTGCTGGACCAGACCGCCAGGCCGGGCCATGCCCGGGAGGCACCAGCCAGGCCGGGCCGTGCCCAAGCGGTCTAGACCCAGACCCGGGTCGGGTCGACCCAGGGGGTCTCTGGCCGAATCGGTCCGGGCCTGAAACCCCCCACTTCGAGACCTTTTTCTGTCTTTTGCCCATATCTTGGGCCACAGACCTCCAATCAAAGCACCGTCAGTTGCATAGAGATCCTTGGATCGAGGCGGTCGTTTCGGTATATCACACTTAGGGTTTTGGAGAACTTTGTGGATGGCCGGGTTGGTTCGAACACGAAACCAACAGGGCCCTCGGAGCGGAAACACTTATATCTTGAGCTCCGGACGTCCTGTTGATGTACTGTCAACTTTGTTGGATTCCTCTTGATGAGAAGGAACATTTGGCATACTTCGCCTGAGGATTGGATGCAGTTGGATAGTGGTCGGGTTGGATTTCACACGAATCCAACCGGGCCCCTGGAACGGAAAAGATGATAACTTTCAGAGCGGACGTCCGTTTGACGATCCGTCAGCGGCATTGGTGATCATGTTGAGAAATGGTTCCTGTGAGTATACCCTATGAGATTTCGGGGTACAGTTGAGATACGTCTGGGTCGGGTCGCACACGAAACCAACCGGGCCCCTAGGACGAAATGGCTAATAACTCACAGACCGAGCGTCTGATTAACGCGTCGTCTGTTGCATTGAGACCCCTATGACGAGGTGGTCCTTTGAGATACTTATTCGTGGAATTTTGTGATACCTGGAGTATCAACCTGTTGCTTGTGGAGAGGACCCTCCCGGAGACGAGCGTGTGGAGTACGGAGACTGTGTAGCCGGCTGAGACCTGATGACTGCTTGACCGACTCGACTTGGAGTGAGATGACTAGCCCAGTGGACGGAGCACTACTTTGTTTGGGTGAAGACCCATGGCGGATGGAGCACTAACTGTGTGACATTGCAGACCTGCGGTACTCTTCCGAAGAGTACCTCTGTAGGCTATTAGGAGGTGTTCACTACTGTGTTTGGGTGGCATACCCCAGCGGGAAGCACTACTGTGTATGGGTGGCTGACCCGCGGTACTCAACAGGAGGAGTACCTCAGCAGTCTTAGGTTAGTGAGCAGTACCTCGGAGTCGTGACAGGACCACTGTACTCTCTAGAGACGAGGCTCTTCAGCAGTTACAGTTTCGATAATGAAAATCCTGGTTTGAGCTGAGTCTATGACCTTTGTGTTTACCTCATGATTGAGATGGGTCACTTGATAACTTAGGTATATGTATGGCCGTATACCTAGGTAGTGGTTATCCGTTGATATCATAATCTTTGTGTTTCATCATGATTGAGATGGGTTACTTGATAACTTAGGTATATGTATTGGCATATACCTAAGTAGAGGTTATATGTTGAGATCATATTTGTGGTTATCCTTGTTGGTTTTAAAGAGACCTTGAGGGTCTCGGGGTCCCTAATGAGTATCGTTATACTCACCCCTGCACGGGATATGCCCGCACCTCGTTGTGTTGGTTGCAGACGACGGGTAGTGCTGACGGAGGTCGAGTGTTCGAGGACTGGACGGTACCCAGAGGTGGACCACACGATGAGTCAGTATCCAGAGGTGGACTTCACGGCGAGACGACACCCGGAGGAGGTTGACAGGCAAGAGCGTTATGGAGGTTGTCTGTACCTACCCTTCAGGTAGGATGCGAGGAAGGTGACCAAGGAGCTGCTTCCTTTTTTCCAATTGTTGCCTTTTCTGTTGTACTTTCGTTCAGTTGTAGTTGTACTTTCAGTTGGGTTTGTATTCTGGCCCATTTACTTTTCAGCACTTTCTTTTGTACTTAGCGTTTTACTTCCACTTGTACTCTGTGGTGTTTTTTTTACTTTTATAATGACAATGCCTTCCCAATTATCGGGATTTACGCCTTTGGTGCGAGTCGCCATCCCCTAGCCTATGGAAGGCGGGCTTGGGGTAGTCATGGCACCGGCCCCGAGGACAGGTCGTGACATCACCAATAATAGAGATCTTTGGGAAAAAATTAGTCAAATGGAAAGAAGAATATTTCAACCAAATTATTTTTGTTGGAATCATCTATCTGTTGAACATGGTGTATCGGGGAGTGAATAGATTTATAATTATAAGATTGATCTTGATGAAGGTTCTCAATGAGTTCTCATGGAATAATAATAATATGATGATGACCCATCATAAGATGAAATACAAATAAATATTGAGTATATTATAGATGAAGGATAAAGGAAAAAATGAATATAATATGATAAAGGTGTTTAAAATGTTAATTATGGAGATTAAAATAATTAGATTCTAAAATTTACATCTCATGAAAAACTCTTAAAAATAAAATAAAATTCTGAAAGGGATCCATAATAATGAAATTGAGAATTTGAATCTTGAGAGTGATAAGGAAGAAAAAAATTATGATCTGTCTTCCAGAATTATTCTTGGATGTAAAAAGTTGACATATTAAAATTGAAGACTAATAAAATGGAGAAATGGATAGGGAAATATAGAATTGGTGTCCATAAGGAATCATCTAGAACAAGTTAATGTTTTATCAAGCAAGCACCAAGTATATCTGATGATGGAAGAAGAGTCTCGAATCAGTAATGGTATAACTGAGAGGGGTGATGATCAATGTTACTAGTTTTTATATGTTCTTTATTTAGCATAAAACCCTTATGACCCATTAATGTTATGATCCACTCTCTGAATTCTGTTACTCACCTGTATTAAAAAAAATAACAAATAACAAACATAAATTTTTTATAAGGTTTTGCCTCATTTAGGGGGCCTTCTCCCTTCCCTGTTCAATCTCCAATTTATCCAAGATTTTATTATCACATTAATTTTATATATATCCCAAATACAGTATGATTCACATTTGTGGATTGAGTAGGTATAATGTAATTATCGAAAGGGGCATGTATCATCCACTTTCTACAAATTATCTATGGATTTATAGGGAATGGAACCAACAGTTATTTATGATTCATCCTATGTTATTGAATATAAATCAGATCATAAATCCACTATAGGGTGCCTTAAAATAAATGATAATATCATCTTATTGGATGAATTTGAGAGCAATAATGTTGTCTAATCACTTCCTACTCATTTTATATTTTCAACTATTATTTAGGATGATGATTTCATGTAAGAGATAATACATGCAAGGGAATGATCCCCTTCTTCCTTAGTATAAATTTCATGAATTGAAAATAATAGAATCATATTTCATCAATCTCTCAAGAAATCATATATGAAACACAGGTCGATCTTATTTAGAATTTCTCTCTCTCCTCGATAAAGGTGGTCTTAAGTGTAGAAGTATATTTTCTTCTTAATATATCAATTATTGAACACCTTTAATATTATTCATTTCACATTTAATGTAATATATAAAATTCATGTATAATATATCCATATTTATTATGAAAATTCCAATAAATTTTAGCCGTAGAAAATTCCATGCTCAAGATCCTACATTATCATAATATAGAATCAGTAATGAATGATTTCAAATGACTAAATGTAAAATATCATTGAATATCTAATGATATTCTCACTAAAATCAAATAAATATTTAATTTTAAGTCTCCAATAATTTAAAAATACTTCTTTATGAAAAGATTCTATAAAATTTGTATGAATTTTAATTTCATCCACACAGGATTGACTTTTTGATTTGCAATGGGGATGTTTATTCTATAGTGTAGAATTATCAATTTCAATCATTTGATCTCATATTTAATCATGATAATTGATTTAATTTTGATATTTAAACATTATACATAAGTTCATGCATCATCATATGAATTAGTTTTTAGAAATAGGTGATAACTCATAAGTCATTATCAGTCCTAGAAATTTTTGTTAATTACATGCCTTTAACACATTTTAAATCATACACAATCATCTTTAGTACTGATTTAATATATTATATATAACTCTTCATATATATATAAGACACGTTACATTATTCATATCTTATGTGATCCCCATATCATAAGAGAAACAAATCTTATACATCCTGATATCTAATAAAGCATCACTATAAATATTAAAAATTACATTGTATCTTATTAAATACATATCTTATGGATTGGATTACATTAGTTAAACATTATAAATACACATAAAGATAAATATTTTGTTCTAATATATCTTAAAATTTATGTTCATTGGTCTTCCCAACTTTACAAAATATCAGTTTTCCATTACAATGTTTGAACCTTATAAAGTTTATAGGGTTCATAAATTTATCAAATTTTAGAACTTCTACTCACAGGTAAACAAAAAATTGGAAATCAATTATCCTTAAAATAATGAAAATTTATCTTATGAAGATTCAATTATTATTTTTCTCAACATTCTTCATAGGATCAAATCTACATTGCTCAGGGACAACCTTATGAAGGTATTTAGACTCAATCATTTTATAGATTCTATTTGTATTTTCTGAAGATACTCTAAAATGAATCAAATCCCCCAAAATTCATCATTAATTATCATAAATAACTCAAAAATAACCCTATAATATTCTCTATAAACCATTATAACATTCAAATCTTGGTTGAAAAAATTACTTAAATGATTCTATAGGGTGATTTAATCTACCCCTATGGATTTCTTAGAAAACTCGTGAAAATAATTCAAAACTAAATTTCACTCTAGGAACATCCAATAGAAACCTATATTACATGATATGTATCTTGACACAACATCACGGGATAATATAGTGATTCTGATAGAATTATATCCCATAGTGACAGCCAATATTTCACAAAGTAATTTCAATGACCTCCTCCTTAGTCATTTATATTCTTCTACCCCTTTAATGAAATAATCCAAACCTATGAGGGTAGTTATAATTTCCCTTAAAATATATTTAAGTTTTGAAAATTCATGTTTAGAATCAATGACTCAAAAATGTCTTTTGGTGTACCCTTGGTGAAGATGTCTACTAGCTTTTCTTAACTATGAATAAATTCTGACATGATACCATGATTAACAACTCTAACTCTAATAAAATGATTTTTTACATCAATTTTCAAAGACATTGAATTTTGTTATATATTTTTATAAAGGAACATGGAATATTGATTATAACATAAAATACTGAGAGCTTTTTCATCTTCTCCCTCAATTCATAAACCTATTCCTTCATCCAATTATCGATGTACATGAATTTGTAGGAAAAAATATTCATCCATTTTGGAAATCAATGTGATAGAGTTATATTTTTTACAATTCTATGTTTCAAAATAACTTTTTAGAATAAATAATACTCCTTACGTGGAATTTCATTCATCATAATCACATGCTCAATCTGTATCAATAAATATCAATAGATTCGGGTCTTATCCTTATATAGAATTCCATAGCCCAAAGTATCCTTATTTTACTTAAGAACCCTCTGGGTATCTACAATATGTGGTTCTGTTGGATCTCTCTAATATCTAGTAGAAAAACTCACAAGATAAAATAATATATTTTCTTGATGTAGTGATGTAAAACAACATGAAAATCAATCTTATAATTTTTTTATCTATTTTCACACCTACCGCATCCTTTGAAAATTATAGCTGATCATTTATAGGTTTGGATTCAAGATTTGATTCCTTCATTTAAAACTTATAAATAATACTATTGCAAACTTATCTTAGGATAAAAAAATAAAACAAATTCATGAATAAATTATATTCCAAGTAAGTCTCTCAAATCCCCTAAAACGAATATTTTGAATTGGTTTTTAATTTTTTTTATAAAATTATTCACAACTAATCTCATTATCTCATTAAAAAATGATGTTATCAATATAAAAAATAAACATAAGTGTACATAATTTTAATACATTGATATATAGTTTGTTTTTTATTTTACCTTTTCATAATGCTTTTTCATTCAAATATATTCTCATCCTAGAATGTTTGGCCCTTGGGGACTGCTTTAACCAATATAGAGACTTTTCAATTTTTATACCATTGGTCCATCTTTACCACGAAAAAAATACCTCATGATTATCAATGTGTACCTCTTCTTCTATATCACTCTTTAAGAAGGAGGATTTGAAATAAATTTGGTAAATTATATACTGCCTGTTAGTTATTAATAATCAGAGCATCTATCATCCTCAAACCATACAACTGAATAAAATAAATCTTTAAAATCAATACCTATATCTTTAGATTATCCCTTGAAACTAATCATGGACTTATTTGATTTCGCATCCCCTTTATCATTTAATTTGTTTTGGAACACCCACTTGGTTCAAATGAAATTATTTACATATGGTCTAAGAGCATGATCCAATGTGGAATTTTTTGGTCCATCTCATCATTCAAATATCCAAAACGCTCCTCATGATTGATAGCTTTATCTTCAAATTTTGTATTTATTTAAGATATTAGATAATTATTTCTTTCACATATGATCTTTATTCTAGTTTGAAAAGTGAAAACTAGATTCCAATGATATTTTTAGGTTCCTTAAGCTTCTTCAACCTCTTTTAATTATGTATTTAATTATTAAAAGACTATTCTTCATCACTAGTCAACAATATGTTAATTTCACCTTACTGATATTCATTTCTAAAATATACAACATTTTCTTTTTCTAAAACATGATAACTCTTTGTAATTGTATCTTTAAAATTTTAAACTTCTAGAACACCAATTTTGGGATCATTTTCAATGATTTTAACATCATAATCAGCAACCAAATTGTGAAATATTTTATTATAGAATCTGTATCAATAAAGATATCCAAGAAATATTTCCTCTACAATATTTTTATTAAACATTATCATATCCATGTATTTAATTTTAATGTTACAAGGAATTATAAAGACACTAAAATAGATTACTACTGTAGTGTTTTTATACCACATTTTATAGTACTCTATATTTGAATTCAGTTTTAAAAAGATTTTTTTCTAAATATGTAATGTTGTGCACATAGCATCTCTCTATAAAAATTTTGATCTTTCGTACTTGGGTAGAATTGTCCTTCCCATTTCAACATTTCTTTTATTCATTGTCTCATCAACTCTATTCTAATGAGGTGTATAGAGAGTACTATATTGGTTCATAATTCATTCTTTCTATATATGATTTAATATAACTTTCAGTAAACTCATTACCATTGTTAGTTCTCATCTTATTAATGTGATCACCATGTTTTCTTTCAACTTCTCTTATAAAGAGTTTGTACATTTCTACTACCTATGATATATTCTTCAAAAACATCACCCTTGTTATCCATTTGTAATTAACAATTAGAATAATGAAATATATGTTACATATAATGGATTAGAATGTCATGGGTCCACTTAAATCATAGTGGGTTAACTCTATTGGTATGGAAAATTATATATTCAATATTTTTATGATTTCCTTAGATCATCTTAACCTTTTGGAAAGAAATAAAAATAAGATGTTTGACTCATATTAGTTGATGCGAATATCTTATAGATTTTTCCTTTAAAACATTTATCAAAAAATATTTATGATTTTTAAATGAATATTAGGTAACATATTTCACCTTTGAATCATCGAGCCAGTGGTTTCATTACATTATTGCTATAAAATTAATGATTGTTCATCTGATCTAATAATAGTAGTCTTGGTTGATTAGATACATACATGAATTGCATTTTAAAATATAAAATACAAAATGAACACAATTAGATAACATTATTAGCCCCTCTATCGTTTCAATAAATATTATACATAGTTACTGTATTAGTTTCATGGGAAAAGGAAAAATAATAATGACGAACTCAGATGCTCAGTAAAGAGTAGTATAAAATTGATGATATCATAACATTTGAAATGTAACAAGTGATATGTTCTAAATAAATAAAAAAAATGAATCCATAATCAACTTAAACTAATGGAATTTCTTATACATAAAAATAAATGAAAATAGGGATTATCATAATCATTGATCTCATACTGATGGAGTTCATATTGATGGTTACCAAAAGTTGTTTCTTAGATATTGTTATAAGAAAATATACTAATTTTGGGAGAGTTAAACACAAAAACCAATGTTTTTTTGTCTCATGAGACATTTAGATGAACCTAGGGGCCATATAATTTAAGTCCCATTCAATCACATATTTAAGTCTACTAAATTCAACGTAATAGAGTCCAAGATATTTCATATTATTCTCGAGAAACCTCTTACTATGTAAAAATCAAATCTTCCCAAATAATGAAAAATATAGAAAAAATATGTCCTCATTCAATGTTATAATGTCTAAGTCTATGAGAAAATCCCTTAATCAACATATAAGTTATGGGTTATCATAAAAATAATTGGAAATATACTTATCAATGAAATATAGTGATGAAGGAACATTAAATTTTTTGGTTATCCCCAAAAGAGGGTAAATTGGGTCAACAACTTACATTAGTAGGAGACCAAGCAAACGATAGTAAAAATACTTCATCATGGTTTATACATAACATTAAAATAATCCAAATCATATCCCTAGGTAGTATCTATCAATGAGTGAAATCCTAGGCCCGCTTATCACACATCAGGGTGATGATTTATTCAATGATCAGCCAAAAAATTTTGTGTGATTACACATAGGTGTGTCTATTATATAGGTTAATCCACGTTCTATAATCCATACATGGATTAATGTTCTATGAAAAAAACCGACTTTTATTTTACCAAAACAATGGATGGTTCTTCCACCATGGAAAAGATTGAATTTTTCATTGGATTTAGTAACACTTGTATCAAAATAATATGAGGTTTGGATCATAATATAGAACTATAAATCCATTAAAATTAATGAGGAATGTTGTAAAAAGACATCTATATCAATTTATACACCACAAAAAAGGATGAACATGTTGAATAAAGCATGAGTCCCAATGAATGAAAATTGTGACGGAAATCCCATCTTATGGATTGGGTAGTAATTTAATTACAACTTTTTGTAAGAGATATCATTAAATTAATCATAAAAACCCATTAATAAAACTAATTTCAGGATATAAAATCTCAAATATGTATTATATAAACCACATAATTGAAATTGGGTTCATAATAAAAAATAGTTCTCAAAGAGAGGAATTTGAGACGGATAAGCATTACCTCTTTTCCAGACATCCACAACCATGCTTTAACCTCCTATATCAAAAGCCTCGCTATCATAATAACTTAATTCCTAACATTAATCATACATATTTTCAATTATACTCTTCATATGTGTTCATTGTCTATATGAATTATATTTAGTTTTTTATTAGCTTCCTACCTCGGGTGTTTATAGTTTTATATTTTGAAGTAGTTTCATAATACTGGTATGTATTTTCATTATTCATAAAACATTAATAACTAAAAGGTCATTTAAATTACTAATATCTACGATTTATTATAATTTATTACGTTCAAAATTATTTTCATGAAATTTTTAAGGCATTATCGTTGATGATGAAATGGATAACAATCTTGTCTCGATGATTCTTGATGATCAAAGGGTTTTTCTTATGTTATAAATTAAATATTAATTTAACATATATAGAACAAAAATATTAATTATTTACACATTTACATCACATTTTACCTAAAATTGTGTTTTAATATTCATTCATGAAAAAATCATATTATTGTTCAAGTAGGTGGTTAAATATGCCCAAACCTGAACATACATTGATTTAATGAATGAATATGAGGTGTTATATTTGTAATATAATTATAACAGAAGAATAATGGTCTAATTTATTTGTTATTACTCTAATATATTCAAATTTTAATGATGTATAAGAAGTAATTGACATGAAAATATTGTATAATACGAATAAAAATATTTTCCACTTAGAATGATTGTTTAATAATGTAAATTTTATAAAGGTTGTTTAATATTTAAATTGTAAATAGGTTATTATGTATATCTTACTAAAACAATAATAGTTACAGAAGAACATATATATTCTTTAATCCCAAACTTAATTCCATCCATGAAAGGTTAAAATGATAAATAATTGAATACACCATTACACGGACGGAGTAGTATTCACGTATGTGTGGATGATGAATTTTTTATCCTTGGAATGTAAGAAAGAAGTAACATGGTTTATTATATAAAAAACATATAAATGTTTTATATATCATAATTAATCCCTATTTTACACTTTTTTATGATTCTTGTTTTGTGGTAAAGGAAAAACAAAACATGTTTTTTTGTGCAAGAAGTAGTCTGCACATACGCTGGAATCATTATTTAATTTTTATTATGGAAAAGGGGAAAGGTGTTTAATGATTATTATATTAAAATAAAAACATTTATTACATAAACAATACTAATTTTTCCATATAGGGATGAGAAAATTATTTTTGTAAGGTTATGATAAAAGGGAAGGATGTTAAGTAATGGGGATTAATTACATTGAGCACATTGAGATTTCTCAAGAGGATCCCCTATAAAGGGAAATATTAATTTAAAAACATGTGAGAAGAATCTAATATAAGAAATATAGGATTTAAGGTAAAGGAAAAGGGTCACAGTTTTAGGTGAAACCAAATTTTATGAGGGTTATTTAAGGGGTCGTGTGGAATCTCATTACCTTATTTTTGGAATTCCATGTCCATTTTTTGATCTCCTTTAAGTTGAGTCCTATTTTGGGTTCATTCTATAATAATTTGGAAAATTTTGAAAGACCAAGTTATTGTTTGTGGTTTGTGTATGGTTGGGTAAAAGAATGCAGCTTGGACTAGAAAATCATGTTCCCTATTATGATCTACTGGAAGGGGGTTCATGGTCTGTCCAAGCTGTGCTCTTGGCCCCTCAAAACCATGTGACCTCAAATAGTGAGTGTTTCATAGTCAATGAATGGTTTTATAATCTATTCACCAACTAAGGATAAATCGTGCACCCCATATAGTTGGGGATAATTTTTAGGGAATAGTTTTTTTCTAACCATGTATCCCTACCAAAAAATTGTATGTGCATGTTTTAACTACTCCAAAAATTATTTTAAAAAACCCAAACACCTAGTTTAAGATTCCTACTCGCCCTATTAAACCCAAACTCAAATTCCATTGTTTTTAAGGCTCTCAAGAAGTGGTATTTACTCCTCCAAACATTTGTTTGGGTGGATCAATGCATCATTGATCTTTTTTATCTCCTCTGGGTAAGAGGATCTCATCTCATTTGGTTTCTTCTAATCCCTCATTCTCTCCTCCTTGGATTTTGATAGATAATCGCAAATTTTATGGATTTGAAATCCATTCAGTTGGACCTTGTTTCTAGGTTGTACACTTAGATCTTCAACACATTTGTTCTTTATTTGTGTTCCCTATTGTGAGTATTTTGTGTTGTTGTCCCTTTATATAAATGTAGGAGGCACTACTAGAAAACAAGTCTATATCCACAGATCTATAACCAAGGTTTTATAAGTCTGTGTCTATAGCTTAGTTTATAGCCACACTTTTATTAAAATTGTGGATAAATCCTTGTTTATATACATGTTTAATAAATTCTGTATCTATGTTTTTTTTTTGACCCTCCATCGGGATCCTCCACGATTCCTCTCCCCAAACCCCTCATGGCCTATATTATCCCCACGACTGCGGCCCTCTCTTCTCCATGGGACTTCTTCTCTCGGCCTCCATCCTCCACCCTCGCGACTTATCCTCTCTCGGTGGTGACCTATCCTCTCGTCAGTGATGTCTCCTCTCGGTGGTGAGATATCCTCTCAGCGGCGACATCTCCTCTCAGTGGCAACCCTTCTTCCCCGACGGCCTTGGAGACCTCTCCTCTCCCTGATCCTCATCCTCAACAGTTCCCGGATGGCCTTCGCACCTCTGCCCCATCCACATCCCCCTCGCGACGCTGCCCGTCGTTTCCACCAATCGAGGCAACCCAGTGTACTTCATGGTAACATCTCACCTCTCATATCTCAAATTGATCAAATTTATCTCAATTACATACACATATTTCTCTATGATGGAATTCTTCAAACTAGAAATTAATTCCAATAGGCAAAGGATATTTTCATATCTTGTACAAATCTCAAGAGGTTCTATATAGATTTTGGAGGACTAAAAACCTCAATCTTAAACTCGGTTTACTCATAATTTCTAATTGGGACTCTAACTTCAATCCACACACACATAGGAATACATTGGCTAAAGTATGGGTCAAACTACATGGTCATAATTGGTTCTTTTGGCACCCAAAAATTATGAATGATATTCTCCTCCATAGGAACTCCCCTCAAAATTGATCATAGAACATAAATTCCAACTTATGTCTCTTTGATAGAGTTATGGTGGAAATTAAACATGATTCAAAGATACCCACCACAATTAATTTTCATTCAAATGAATACAAAACTGAAATTAGAATAGAATATAAGAGGAAACCTCCCTTTTTTGAACATTGTAAGATCATTGGTCATACATTTTTCAACATTAGAGTAATTTGAAAAAAAGTAACACAACCAGTTTAAAATGATTAGAAGGAAATTATGAGAAATAAAAAGGATAAAGCCCCTATGATAGATATACCTGTACCCCCATCAAAGAAATCTAAAACTGGGGTCAAATAGTCAAACAAAGAGATACACATAGGGGATAACTCATGTACTAACTGGGCTGATATGGCGGAATAAGAAGAAAACTCCGTTAAAGATAAAGCCCCTTAGATGAAATTGAAATTTTGGTGTTAGATAACTATTAGGATATCCAATAAGGAAGAATCTAATACAAGCTCATCCGAACAAATTTTAGAATCTAACCAAAATTTTGAACATATCCTAGGTAAAAACATGAAGTGCAATGAATGCAATGCATTCACTACACCCCCTCATAACTATGTGTGCACTAGATAATTTCGTGTTTAATCTGTGGATGATCACTCCTCATCTTTCAGTACTTTAAAAATCAATGACTTCTCCCTATTAAATTCCACTATTTCATTAGGGAAAAAGAATCAGACCAATAGTAAAACAAATATTTCTGATAATTGCACTAAAACTATAGATTCAACTAGCCATTCTATAGATTTTGGGAATCTATTGTCTATCCAACAATCTGTTAAGGATATCACACATACTAGTAGTATGACTGAAACTGTTTCCATGGATTTAGAAACTGTTAAATAAATGAAGGTAAGTACACCCTCAGTACAGGTGACTAAAATGCAGGATATCGTTGGATCCATTACAAATATTCAGCCCATGGAGGATACCAGGGTGGAAAAAAAGGATCCAGTTATAACCCCTTCTTCTAGTTTATACTCTTTTTATGGTTCACAAACTGCTAATAGTGTTGATGTCATTAGTTATCTGATGCTTGGTAATTTGAATCCTATAGACCCAACCATTAAAACATCATTAACTCATGATGCTATGAGATCTGTTAATCACTTCTCTATCGTATCTAATAATAATACTACTCTTGAAATGAAGTTGGTAACCAAAAATTTAGAGAAGGATTTATCTCCTTCTCCCCTTGCGCACTCTAAATCTATTACCAGTTATGTAGAATTGGGGATTCAGATTAGTATTTTTAAGGTTGTTTCAACTGAGACACATACAATGACTTCTAAAATATTAGAAATGATGTATAACCTATCAAATCTACTTGGAAGTCCCCTATACCGGACCCTAAACCTATGTAGGCATGTAATATTTACTTTCCATTGAATATGTACCATCCAACAGATCTGGATACTACCTAACAACAGATAGTGGATACTTTAAGGTTTTCTGGTACTCCTATTTCTAAATCTATAATTAATGATGATTACTCTATGAAATATGGAAAACATGAATTCTAATAATAATATCAATTCTTTGTCAATCTATTCTATGAATTCTGTAGACTCACCTATGAATGATCCAATTAGAAAACCTAAAAACGATATTCTAGTCACATATAGGAATGAACAAGAACATGCCACTAAAAATAACCTAGTGGTTAGAAGTACTACTAGAAAAAAGGCTCTGGAATATAGAGTAAGGGGTGTTCTAACTCCAAATTCAGGTTTAAATTATGATTCCCTTTTGGAATTGCTAGGGTATCACTAACTATGACATGTTCATTGTTTTAAAAAGACCATTGTCCTATGTTATTTTTCATCGCTAAACCTAAAATTTTGTTTTCCTCTGTATAATCGCATTAATGCCAACATAATTATATTTTTACTGGTGTAATCAATAATAAACTCAGTGATCATTCGTTATAGATTTTTTCACACTTTTATTTACACAATGTTAGAGTTTTCAATATCTCTGTCCAGATATTTACTTGCAACTTTAACATTTGTGGAACACATACTTTTTTCTACTTTGTCAATTCTAAAAATAGATACCAAGAAAGAAGAACTATTTGGGATGATCTATCATCCCTAGGAACTAACATAACTATCCCTGGATTCTAATTTGTGACTTTAATTCCATTATTATCTCAAGTGAGAAAATTGGACCTTCTCATGCTTCAATATTAATGAAATAATTTAATGCCTCGATTTAAGATACTAATATCATTGAAATTAATCTCACTGGTGCAAAATACACTTGGTATAGAAGACATTACCACAAAATGGTTTGCTCCAAATTTGATAGAGACTTCATGAATGTCCCTGCTATAGATTTATAGGACACTATCTCTAGCCCCACTCTTCACAAGCTTAATTTTGATCATCATACCATTTTGGTAAATGTCTCCTCTAATGTCATGAAACCCAGATTTCCTTTTATATTTAACAATTTGTGGTTCTCTGATGATGATTTCACCCATATCATATATAACAATTGGTCTTCAAAGTCTCATAACAATGAGGCCATTGCCTGAAACATCAAATTGAAACATCTAAAATAGACTCTAAAAACTTGGTGCAGCTCTAAAGCCAAACAAGTTAACAATGAAATCATGATTCTTGAGAAGGTAATAAATTATTTTCAAAACGAAAACACAAGATCTGACCTCATCACTAATCCTACTCAAGACCTAAACAATATAGTCAAACTGAACTCTTTGCTCATGTTCAATGAAAATATGAGAAAACAAGCATTTAATGTTAAATGGTTAACCAAAGGTGATGGAAATACCAAATTCTATAACTCTCTTCAAAGAACCAGGAAGGCTTGTAGGCCATTAACCTTTTTAAAGTATAGGGACAACCTGATTGACAATGAGTGGCAGGGGGTGCACGGGGAAGGGGGCTGTCTAGGAGGGGGGTGAAGGGGTCTGGGGGATCAGTGTACAGGGGGCAGGGAGGGGGGAAAGGGGTGTGGGGGTGCAGGGGTAGGGGCTGTACAGGGGGGTCGATGGCCTTCCTTGGAGGGAAGGGGGAGTGCCCGGGGGGGGGGGGGTCCAAGAGGGAGGGGAGGGGGTGACCATCATAGAATTATATAAAAACATAATAGGTCATTGTTCAAACATCTAGGTTTTAATGTGGGTGTTGGAGGAACACCTAAATAATCTTATGTGGTCATAGAAAGGTGTGACTATTCATGATTTTTTATGATTTGAAACATTTATGAATTCCCTTAACCATAATGTTTTTATGATTTTTTTTATGGACATTTTATTGATGGTTACTTATTATATTATTAAACAATACATATAATGTTAATTAATTTTCTTGATAACTTATTTAATGTATGTTTATATTCCTCAAAATGGATAGATACTGGATATACAACATTGATCGGATCATTGGTGAATTTCAGAAGGAATTACCACATTTCTTAGACTTTTCATTCACTAATGATTCAGATGGCGGATTTATTCGATGTCGGTGTTTTGATTGTGTTAGAAGACCATGGTTAACTCTCGAGGAAGTGAGTTACCATATCACTAAACAAGGTTTCCAAAAAAATTATCATGTGTGGTATCACAATGGAGAAAACGCGCAAGTGGTGAATGACATCGATTCATCGAAAAGGATTGGTATGAAAAATGTGATTTCTGATCGGTTTCCTTTTGTTTCTGAATCTAACTCCTCATGTAGACCAGTGAAACAGGAAATGAATACTGGAACATAGTTTTCGTCTATTAATCAGGATGATGACATTGAGAGTGTAAGAAAGCTGATGGAAGATACAAATACTCCAGTAATTTAGGCATGTGAAAAAATGAGCAAACATGAGTTTTTAATGTGATTATATCATGGAAAATATTTGTATGTATTTAGTAATACAACAGTCAACTGTCTACCTAAATTTATTAAAGATTTATTGCCTGATGATGCATGTATTCCAGAAAATAATTACATGGCATCAAAGTTGGTTGAAAAAAATGGATTTTCATCTATTAAGATTCATTATTTCCCCAAATATTGTTGTCTGTTCTGGAAGGAAAATGCAGAGTTAAGGCAGTGCAAACAGTGTGGCACATCAAGGTGGAAGACTAATAAAGACGGAACACTATCTCGCATACTAGAGAAAGTTATGTGGCACTTCTCTTCAATTTCCAGGCTTCAAAAAAATTATGTCAAAATAAATGGCAAATAATATTAGATGGCATGAAGATAAATGAAATAAATATAATGATGAAATAGTGCATCCTATATATGGGTTGGCTTGGAAGAAATTTGATAGGTTACATCAGGATTTTATAGCTGTCCCCGGAAATTTTAGATTTGGATTATCCTGTGATGGTTTCAACTAATTTCGCCAAATGCATACTGCTCACAATACATGGCCTGTTTCCATTCACATTTATAACTTTCCTTCATGGATGTGTATGAAGAAGCTGTTTACTATCATGAGTATATTGATATCTGGACCCAGTGATCCTGAAAATGTTATTGATATATACTTGCAGCCATTAATAGAAGAGTTAAAGGAGATTTGGATTGTTGGTGCACAGGCATACGATGCATTCAGGAAGGAGTACTTTATGTTTCGTGCAGATTTATGAAGTATGATAAATGATTTCCCTGCCTAAGGAATGATGTATGGTTGGAGTACTAAATGGAAATTACCCTACCCTATTTGTATGAAAAATTCACATTTCCGAAGATTAATGTTTCAATGAACTTTCAGCTTCATACAGCATCGACGATTTCTACTGATCAATCATCCATACATGAAAAATCAAAGACAGTTCGATAATTCCATCGAGACAGATGAGACACCTCAATGAATGTCAGGGAATGATATTGTTAAAGAACTTGATGATTTGTAATACGTTCTTGGAAAAAGTCAATCAAATATCAGAAAGAGAAAACATATTAATTCGAATACCAATAACAATTGGAGAGAGAAAATCATATTCTTTGAGTTGTCGTATTGGTCATCGAATTTATTGCGTCATTTTTTCAATGTAATGCATATTGAGAAAAAAATTTGTGAGATATTACTTGATACTATTTTAAATGTTAAAGGAAAAACAAAAGACGATTTGTGGTCTCGTCATGATTTCATGGATTGGGGTATAAGACTAAAACTTCTTCTTGAGTTAATTGGTCAAAATAAGTGGAATGTCCCTATTTCCTGTTATTCGATGAAAAATGTGGAGAAGAAATAATTTATTCAGGTCATGGAAAGTTTGAAAGTTCCATATGGTTATTCAAGTAATATTTTGAAAAGGGTGCATACCGAAGAGGTGAAACTAAAATCTCTTAAAACCATGATTACCATATATTGTTACATGAGTTGATTCCTATTTCCATTAGAAAATTTCTTTCACATAATGTTAGAGTTCATGTGATTAAGTTATTTAATTTTTATCGAGACCTTTTTTCGAAAAGACTGAGCATAATTGTTGTTCAGAAATTGCAGAGAGATGCACCGATTATTCATTGCGAATTGGAGAAAATTTTACCACCATCATTTTTCACATGTATGCTACATCTAACTGTGCATATTCCCACAGAAGTTCTTTTTGGTGGTCCTATTTCGAGTCGGTGGATATATCCTATAGAAATAATGATATTTACATTGAAATCTTATGTGAAAAATAAATATCACCCCGATGGATCTATTTTGAAATGTTATTTAGCACAAGAGTGCATGGATTTCTGTTCATCGTACTTGGCTAACATCACCACGAGGTCTAATCAACTTATGAGAACTGAACATGAGAAATATGATCCCACTGAGCTTGCATTTCCTTCACTGCCCCAAACAGGGGCGATATCTGGATCGTACTCATTGTGTACATTAAGCAGGGAAGAGTGTGAAATGGCTCATCGTACAGTATTATTCAACTGTGGTGTGCTTGATGATTATATAAAGTAAGTAAACTAATAAATATTCATTTTTCATTATGTTATTTCTTCATATCTTCTAACATTTTTAGGCTTTCATATCTATAGAGAACATTTAGAAATTATAAAAAAGAGACATTGCTCTCTATCTATTAAGAGGAAAGAACTGTTGTACAGTAAAGAATTTGCTGCTTGGTTAAAGTCAAAGGTAATAGATTTTTTTTCTTCTTATAACTTAATAACATGTCTCTGTTTAATATTCAATGTTGGTATCTTTTAGGTTTTAACTCTACCAATGAATGAAGTATCAGATGAAGTAAGAGTGTTATCCTTTGGTCCAAATGACGTTGTACGTGAATTTAAAGCAATGGTTGTCAATGGATTTAAATTTGTTATAAATAGCTGTGAAAAAAATTGCAACACAGCATGATGGTGTGACAATAAGCGCCACAACAGATTGTTATGCGAGTTCATCAAATAGATAACCTTGGTCAGAAAATATATCATATTATGGTGTTGTGGAAAGTATCATTTTATTAGATTACTATACACATGGTCATGTCGCAATTATGAAATGTAAGTGGTTCGATTCAATGACACGACAAGGAATGTGTATTGATAACAGTGGATTTAGAGTGATTTATATGAATCACCAGCTTCAAACCGATGAACCTTATATTCTTGGGTCACATACTAGACAAGAGTTTTATGTAACTAACTCGTTACAAAAAAAATTTGGTGTTATTGTTGATGTCATTCCCAGACATATTTTTTATGAAGACATGGATGACAATGATGTTGTGGATGAACCTGTCGGTATTTATTCAAATGTTGCATTTGATGACATAGATGACTCAATTTCTAGAACATATTGTGAACCAAAAAATGTCACAGACCACACATAACGTTGATACATTTGTAATTATTTACCTGAAATTATCATAATATTGTATGTGTTTTTTAAACTTACATACATGATATCAAATTAACTAGTATATTTTATCAATATAAATATCACATTGAAAATGTATCTCATTGTTTTATGATACAATTGAATTATTTAACATTTTTCATTATTTATATTTATTTGAGAATATTATTTTAAATTTTTAAGTCATAATGTCTGAATATGATGATATTATAAGAAAGAGAAGAATACGAAGAAATGAACAACATATGTCTCATCTGGCCAACAATGTAAGTGCAATTTATGTTTGAATATAATGGTTTTTCATATTATTTATCTTGTAATCGTTCATTTAATTTTATCATCTATGTTATTTTAGGCTACTTCTGGGAGGACATGGTTGAATTATACTATCGAGGCTGATAGTATGGCGGGGGGTATTGATTCTATAGATTAGCCTACTACTATGCTGCTTGAGTCACCAGAAGGTCATCCTCCCATTATTCCACCTCCATATTATCCATACCCACATTATCCATATCTCTTTCTTCCTGAACCCACATCGGATGGTAGTTCTAAGACTCCCATCCCTCCTTATTTTCCATTCCCACCATCCACTGTACAAGGCACTGCACCCCCATATATCCCACCGCCATATCCATATTCATATCCACCCTCATCTGTACAGGGTTATCCATCTACTGTACAGAGTACTCCTACTGTAGATGTCCCACCTACCACAGAGGCTACTCCCCCTCTAGGCGCTGCGCTTCATGGGTCAAAAAATCCCCCATCTACTAGTATGTGTTTAAATATTACTGTTAGTGATTAATGATAAATTCATATATATTATTATCCGTTTCTAGGTTCACTAGTGCAGAAAACGTTATTTACATCACCATTTTTTACGTCGGTTATATATAACCGACATGATAATCTGTGAAACGTGGTTTTTTACGTCGGTTATTTCATAACCGACGTAACAAATGCGGTGAGTAGATTTTTAATGTCGGCTATTTTAATAACCGACGTTACAAATCTTGCGTGTTTGGTTTTTACGTCGATTATAAATTAACCGACATTAAAACTCAAAGAGTGGGGTTTTTTACGTCCGTTATTTTATAACTGATGTGAAAAACCAAAGCGCTCGGGGTTTTTTACATCGGTTATAAAATAACCGACGTAAAAAACGCGTAGATATCTCATTTTTTACGTCGGTTATCAAATAACCGATGTAAAAAACCCCCCGCTCTTTGGTTTTTTAGGTCAGTAATAAAATAACTAATATAAAAACCCCCAGCGCTTTGGTTTTTTACGTCAGTTTTAAAATAACCGATGTTATAAATTTAAAAAATAGTTTATAACATTGGTTATTATATAACCGACGTTATAAAACATTTCAAAATTAAAGCCTCGTGGACTGTCATTTACGATTTTTCGATTGACAGTCCGCCTCCTCGTCTCTCTCGCATGGTAAACCCTAATCGGATCATCGATCTACCTGCGTTAAACTCATTTTGGCTTCATCTTTTATCTTCTTTACTCCTCTTGGATCTATCATCTCAACTCGCAACACTCAAGTAAGCCTTCCAAGAATTTATTTCGTTCATTTTTTTTCACGGATAGTCCATAATTATGTTTTGCGATTTTTTTGTTTAAACTAGGTTAGATTCTTCCATTTTGAACCCTATTACATCTTTTTTAATATCGTTGGGTTTTTATTTCCTAACCATACAATATGAATACCATGGTTTCTATTCCTTTGATTGAAGGGTGTTCAACAAGATATCATAGATAAAATGATTGAGAAAATTATTGACTAAACTATATACTCATTATTTATATGGTTTCAATACCATTTAATCATTGAATGGTATCTACCAAGAAATTTATTTAGTATCATTGGGAACCCATTTATATTACATGGGATTATCATGTTTATTGATTGAATTATAAATTGTTTATTTATATGATTCCATTTTAAATGGATATTAAACCCATTTTTTCCATGTATTCTTTGTGATATAATGATTATTGATTTTATATCTCACACATACGTATGGATGTTGATGGGTGGGGTCATATATCATCATCCAATTCATTGATTTTTTTATATCATAAGATAGTAAGGTGTGGATATAATGAGTTTTTTCAAAATGGCATGGGAATAATATTTTTTCACACATGTTAATGTGTAGACATAATGTGTGGACATAATGAGTTTATTCAATGTAAGTTTTTAATTTTCATGGATTACATCATAAAGTGGTCTTGGTTCATTTCATTTTGTGTTTCCTTTGACACCATCCCCCCTTAATGACTATGATCTCTCGTTGCCAAATTTTTCTCTAATTGTTCTCTCATACACCTTTTGGATTTGATGGTTGATTACAAACATATTTATTCAAATATTTAAGCTAGATTATAGGCATTTTTTAGGATTATATTGCTGTTTTATGACACTTTATTTACTATTCTATCCAATACTAAGACCCTTTCTAGTAAAAAAAATTCATAAAAAATACGATTGGAAACTTCATCATATTTCATGAAACGTTTTTAGAAAAAAAATATGTTATATCAAAGATGTGGAAACGGGTGGTGTCTGGGGGGTGTCCAAGGGGGTGGGTGGGTGTGAGTGGTTGTCCACGTGGGTGGGGGCATGTCTATAGGGTTTTGGGGGTTGTCCGGTGGGGTGGGGGTTGTCCAGAGGGTTGGGGGGTGTCTAGGGGCTGTTCAAGGGGTAGGGGTGGGGGTGGTGTCCAGGAGGGGTGGGGGTGCTGTCTAGAGGGGTGGAGGGCATTCCGGAGGGTTGGGGGGTGTCCAGGGGTGGTCCAAGGGGGTGGGTGGGTGTGGGGGCTGTTCAAGGGGGTGGGGGCCTGTCCAGAGGGTTTTGGGGGTTGTACGGGGGGTGGTTGTGATTCTCAGGTTTACTCCATTTTCTCCAATTTTCTGTCAACTATGTAGGCATCATGGTTACCATATTACCAATGTTTACTATTATGTAACTTAGTACACTTTTCTATTTTCTGATTACAGTAGTATTAAAATATTTGAATTTGTATATTTGTGAACTGTTTTTTTTTTGATTTGAAGGATAATGACAGATCATTCAGATGATCAACCACATGATTCTGGAGAGGAGCAAATTGCTGGTCATACCTCTGGGGATGAACATTCACATGCTCCTATTACGACAAAGAGTTCAAAGGTTGGTAAACGTGGGTGCACACGTTTACCAAAATTATCACTTGCTCGTATGCAGGATCAGAGGATAGTCGTCGAGTTTGATGATGATGATATTCCTAGAGGTCCGAACGCAAAAGATTTTAAGAGTTTTGTAGCAACTCAGGCTAAGAGAAAAGTAAGCATTCTGTATGATGATTGGAGATGTGTGGATAAAGAGATTATCTCTCAGTTGTGGGAGAAAATTTTGGTAAGATCTTTTGTCATTTTTTGACCATTATTTTAATGTTTCTAGTATATATAATATGTTTAACCACTTCTTTATCAGATGACATTTGATATTCCTGACATTGGAGGAGTCAGGAAGAAATTCTTATCATTGGCTGCCAGGAGATGGAGAGATTTGAAATCAACCCTCTCATCTGATTTCATTTATGGTCATAGGAGTCATGATAATCCATGTCGTATATATCCTTTTATTGATGAATACACATGGAGACAGTTTTTTGAAAGTAGCAGAAAATAGTCATTTCTGGTAAGGGCAATGTAAACTTTTATAAACTGTCTTATATAAATGATTTTATTAATGTTTTGTTAATGATTTCTTATTCTTAAATTACAGCAAACAAGGAAATCTCATCCGGAGATCCAATCTAAAAATGTATACCCTCATAGTTTATCTCGGGGAGGGTATGAATTATTGGAAGAACTAATGATTGCGGAAAAAATTTCAACAACTAAGAGCTGAGTCTTCAAGCTCTGGAGAGGTGGCCCCTCCATCTAGATATGAAAAATGGAAGAGATCTCGGAAGGGAAAAAAGGCCAATATCTTTCAGAAGAATCGAGAATCGTAGCTGAGAGGATTGTAAGAAATCTATTTAATTTATTTAAGATAACTATTTTCTTCATATAATTTCAATAATTATAGAAATGTTCAATTAATTAATACAGGACTCTCTTGAGGAGCAGAGTTCGGAGGGGACATTTACATCTACTGGGAGGGAAGATATTTTATTTGTAGCATTGGGAAGGCCCGAACATCCTAGTCGTGTAAGAGGATATCCGGCAGGTGTATCGGTAAGAAAAGTGTTGCCACGTTCTTCAACTTCTAAAATTGAGGGGGATTATAAAAAAAATATAATCCTTGGAGTCTGAAGTTAATAATATTAATGCAACGAGGGAGGACAAGATTAGAGAGTCGGTGTAGTCTATGTTTGCAGAAATGAAAAGACAATTTCAGACTGCAGCTCCCACTCCTCCACCTCCCCCTACAGACCCCATTATTTATCCTCCACCTCCGCCAGTAGCTCCCACTCCCCCACCTCAGCCTGCAGACCCCATTTTTTATCCTACGCCTCCACCGCAACTTCCTACATATTACGAGTTGTATGTTGATGATTCTCAACATCATATAGTATCATATGGGTTGGTATATTGTATAGGAGATACAGTTAATCATCAACAATTAGAGGTCGACAATCATAGGGTCACTGTACAGGATATTATAGATAGATTAGCTAGGGTATCAATACCTACAGATGAGGTGGCGACAGTTGGACAGAGTATCGGCCATTTTTTATTTTGGCCATCCAGACTTCTTCGACTCATTACCATAGAGGTATGAATGTTATATCTTTTATTTTATTTTTCATTAAAGTTGTTTTATCATTTGAAAACTAATATATTTTTCAATTTTTTTACAGGAATACTTCAAAGGTAAATAAATACTGTATAGACAACAACAAAGACAAATGGCTATGACATCAGATACAGATTCAAATGGTCTGGACAGATTGTCAAGATATTCGCATTTGTTGTTGGGTTATTAAGAGTTTCTAATGGAAGCCCATGTTTGTGGACGTGAAATAAGTGTGGGGATTATAAAAAATGATATCATGGAGCTTGTTGTTGGAGATGAGTTGGGCATCAATGTGGTGCAAATGTTTTCCATGTAAGTCTTATCACCTTTTCCCTGCGTTATATTTATTAAAAATGTATACTTATGTATGTTTTGTATTAGGTATCTTTATAAAATTTGTGAGAGGAATAAGCTGATAGATGTATATGGATTCATGGACCCACAATTGATTTTCCCCGAAGCATGTGCATTGAATGAGGAACAAAGAATTGTTTATATTGCTGAAAGATTTGAAAAGAATATAATCACACAATGTTGGATGATGCCTTTTTGTGAGAGGTATGAAACACATTTCTCTCAAAGAGTTAATTATATTTTAACATAAAAAAACACTAACGTTAAATTTCCTTTTATCACTGATCATTGGATGTTATGGGTTTTTTTCCAAGTAAGAAAGCTCTTTATTGGATATGCTCTGTCCATGGTGATTGTGCGGGAAAGTTTTAAGAATATATTAGATAGGTAAGTTTCAATTTCTCAATAGTGTTATATATTATAATGAATTTTAAATTTACCCCATTCGTATTATTTTCTAACAGTGCATGGGCCTACTTTCGAAAAAAACAAAAAGAAAAGAAATGAAAAGATCAAATATGTAAATGCGAAGGTAAATTTCCATTTATAATTTGTAATTTTGATTTATTACATAAAAATAATATATTGAATTTACACTCATTCAAACAGAATTGTCATGAACAACAAGGCCTCATCGAATGCGGATATTATATGTTAAGATTTATGTATGAAATAATAACAACTGGGACAGTTGTGAATTTTGATATGGTACGATTTCCTCTAAAACTTTTCCATAATATTTCAATTTGATTTATTCATTATACACGTTAACTACCTTCTTTTTCATTTGTAGCTTTTTGATGACCCTAAACCCTATACTGATAAAGAAATCAAACACTTACAAGTGGAGTGGTCAAATTATTTTACAGGTTTGATTAAATTTTAGTTGTTTGTAATGTAAAATTTAATTTTGAATATTGTCGTTGTAATTGTGTATTTGGTAGTTTTTCAGGTTGGATTTAGTTTTTTTAAGCTGACAGTGTAAGTTTTGATTGTTATATAAGTGAATGTTTAATTTTTCTATACTTCTTGTTTTGGTTTACTTTTGCTGGTTTTTCTAGTATGGATTTGGGTCTGTGGGGGAGGGGTTCCAAGGGTGTGGGGGTGTGTTCAGTGGGGTTGGGGGTGTCCAGCGGTCTGGCAGGGTTGTCCGGTGGGGTGGGGGACAGTTCTGGGGGGTGGCAGGGCTATCCAGGGGTGTGGGAAGGCGGTCCAGGGGTGTGGGAGTGTTGTCCAGGGGTGGGGGGTACACATGGGGGTGGGGGGGGGGGGTTGTCCAGGGTGTTTGGGGCTGTCCAGGGGTGTGGTGGGGGCTGTCAAGTGGGGTGAGGGGGTGTTGTTCAGGCGGGTGGGGGTTTTCAAGTGGTGTTTGGGGTTGTCCGGGGGTCGGGGGCAGTCCAAGAGTGTGGTGGGGGCTTCAATGGGGTGGGGGAGGGTTGTCCAAGGGGTATACATGAGGGTGGGAGCTCCAATGGGTGGGTGAGGGCTGTCTAGAGGGTATACATGATGGTGGGGGATCCAACGGGGTGGGGAGGGCTGTCCATGGGGTATACATGAGGGTGGGGGCTGTCTAGGAGGTATTTTTTATATGTTATCAATGTACATGCTTAATTTTGATCTACTTCTATTTTTGTGGTATGATTTCTTGATTTGTTTTCTGGTTGATTCTGGTGGAGAGAGGATTGACTGCATTCAATTTATAAAAAATTGGGTTTATCATGTCGGTTATTTAATAACCGATGTGATAAAAGGCCTGGAAAATGGTTTATCACGTAGGTTATTTAATAACTGATGTGATAAACACCCTCCCGCGGGTTTATCACGACGGTTATTATATAACAGACGTGATAAACCCCACTCCCCCAATTTTTCACATCGGTTATATAATAACCGATGTGATAAACACCCCTCACCCAAATTTATCACGTCGGTTATAGAATAACCGACGTGATAAACACCCCACACCCCGGTTTATCACGTCGGTTATATAATAACCGACCTGATAAACACCCCTCACCCCGGTTTATCACGTCGGTTATATAATAACTGACGTGATAAACAACCCCTCACCCCGGTTTATCACGTCCGTTATATAATAACCGACGTGATAACCCCCCTCCCTCGGTCTATCACATCGATTTTTTAATAACCGACATGATAGACCATTTCCCCATCCGTTTATCACGTCAGTTTTTTAATAATCGATGTGATAAACCATTTTCCAGACCTTTTATCATGTTGGTTGTTAAATAACTGACGTGATAAAACCTTCCCATTTTCTTTATCACATCGGTTCTAAAACAAATGACGTCATAAAAATCACGTTTTTATGTTTTTGACGTCATTTTTTCAATAACCGATGTCAAAAACGTTATTTATAACGTCGCCTGTATTAACTTCGGCTAGAAACAAACGTAAAAAATGAAAAATAACCGACGTAAAAAACGTTTTCTGCACTAGTGGTTTTTTCATGATTAGCTTCAGTCTCCACCAGACGAAGCGGCCGCACAAAAATGTGAGTGGTTTGGAATTGACACACGCAAATCATGGTTGAATACAATGAGGAAAAAGCTATAATTAAAAAAAATGGTACATAATGTAAAAGCTTTATGGGAACACATGCTAGACACATCAATATCATTCCAGTTCAACCAATAAGTTGGAGGGAAGTTAGAGAACAAATAAAGGACAATGTCAGGGCAGAGATCTAGGTAAGTAATGTTAATAAACTTTTATATATATTAATTTATAATATTTTCTTAACAAATATTTTGTCCATTGTAGCTCCAATATAATTTTCCTTATCGAAAAAATTCCAAGCCTGCAAGGTTAATGGTTTTAGGTGAAATTTGGCGAGCGTAAAATTATGACTTATTTCTTGGTTGGAAAAAGAGATTTGGCACGGAGCATGAAGAAGTACGTGTGATTCATGATTTCCCAATATCACAATACAAAGAGATGATCAGATATTGGAAGAGTCAAGAGTTTAAGGTATTTGTTAAATTTATATATATATATATATTCATTTATTTATTTGAATATGAGTTTTATTTTTTTTAATGAAATAATGTAATTATTTATTTATAGGAGAAATCAGACAGAAATAAAATAAATAAGAATGTAATGAAACATGTTTATACTCATGGACACACTTCACTCCCAGATCATGAGAAAAAAACAAGTAATTTAATATTTAAAATATTTAGCTTTGTTTAGTGAAATTTTATTGACTTCGAATTTTGATTTATTTCTTTATTTTTTTCCAGATACAAATAAATAAATATCGAGGGTCGCGTTCCTTGCTATACTTTGTTTTGTATATGCAGAAAAAAGAAATATGGTATTGTGCCAAATACTATCATCGAGAAGGAGATTCTAAGTATATTTCAATTTATTTTATTTTGACTGAATTATATTCCTTCTATTATTCTATCATTTTAATATATATTATATATAAATAAACAGAATACTTCAGAGACAATGGCAGAAAAAGATCATGACAATTTGGGCCTAAATGATCATCTAATTAGGTATTAGAAGATAAGCATCAGGTTAGAGTGTGTTGTCGAGCTGGGAAGAAGATTGTACCATCTTGATACTGGTCTACTGACAACATTTCTGTGAGTACCGGTTTTGGTTTGGTCATAGTGGAACAGATGAATTATGTAATCAAAGAAGCAACTCAAAAAGTAGAAAAGGCTATATTTGAAAATATGAAGAAAGTTATGTCTGCCATTTCTTCTACAATTTCACCAGTTGTAGCTACAATGGTTGACGCTTGTTTTATGTCGATGAGTTCTACTGGTGGAGCCGAAGCTATAGCTAGAGCTGGAACTGTAGCCGGAACCGGAGCTGGAGCTATATCCAGAGCCGGTCCTAGTGTCGGTGACGGTACTGATGATGATGTTGATGATGATGCTGGTGGCGTGAGAGGTGCTGATGGTGTTTCTATAGGAGGCATGGATGAGGGTTATCATGAATCTGATGATACTGATATTGAGACTCACTATTGATGTGAATTGTATTTTTTGGTTGTTAATATGTGTAATTTTATTATGGAATGCGGTTTTATTATTTTAATATTGAATTGTATTGCAATGTTTCTAACTGTTTCTACATATTGTTTATGTAGTAGTTATGTTTTATTATTATTATATTGAATTGTATCCTCCTCTGACATGACCATCGTACCTCCTCAATGACGCTGCTATGAAGCAACCCCTCTATCTTCTTAGGCACACCTCCGATGGTATGTAGTCCAATTTTCCATTTTTTTTCTTGAGGAGGCCCCTCTATTAGTTTCACTGATCATATTGTGAGTTTTATGACTTGTATTAGTGTGCAAGATAGGGATGCATGCCATAGCAGAGAACCAACAAAAAAACATAGCTGATGCAATTGATTTGCTCCCATGACCTGCAATCAGGATTGACAATAATATAAAATTCAGTAGGTAATGGTTATTTTATAACATTTTTTCCATCACGATTTCCATCGGGTCTTTCTACGGTACAAACTGCAATTTTTAACTTCCGTATACTCTATGCCCTACTTGGTCATTTCCAACTCACGATTTTCATCGGGAATTGCTACGACACCCACTGGATTTTTACTTCTTCTCCACACCCTCCTCTATCATGTGCAATAGCCATCTTTTTATGGTAAATCGACTTTCGTCTGATCTGTTTCTCTACGCCCTCCATAACGGTGTCGATTTATCCACCGTCACCAAAGGTATGGTTTTACCACACCATTTGTCACATCATGACAAGTTTTCTTTTTTACTCAACTGAATCCTCAAGTATGCAATTTAACCCCAGACTCACATTTTAATAATATGATGTAGTTTCATGTTTGGTTGTTTAATGTTTTCAATGTATGGGTGAAATCTCCAGTTTAGGTGATGTTGATTCATCTTCCAACATCAATGGCATTGAAAATGGTAAAATTGTGATATCATCATACTTTCAAGATTAAAATTAATATGTCTACTATTGTAATTAATTAAATGATATTGTTATCATTTAATTATTGTGATTCAGGCTTTCAGGTCAAGCATCAATACAAATATTATGGACAACGACATTTCAATGTGCCTAACAAAAGGGTTGGGTGGGGATAATTTTATAAAAGGTGTGTACTTAGACTATTTATCAATTATCAATTACTATTTATTGTAATTTGATCCATTGAAATAATTAAAATTGTCAAAATTATTTTAGATTGCTTTAATTTTTTATATTTTCCAATTCCATTTTAATTGATTTCTTTAATGAAATCTATAATTTTCAGGTTTAATTTTACAGTTTAGGTGATTCTGCTTCATCTTCCAAAATCAATGGCATTGAGAAAGGTGAAATTGCTATATCATCTTATTTTCTAGATTCAAATTAACATGTATACTCTGTTAATTAATGATCACATGGTATAGTTATCATTTCATTAATGTGATTTAATCTTTCAAGACAAGCATCATTGGAAATAGTATTGACAATGTTATTGCAATGTTCCTTACAAAATGGTTGGGAGGGGAGAATTGTATAAAAGGTATGTTTTTCGACTATTTCTCTATTATCAATTAATATTTATTGTAATATTATCTATCACAATCATTAAAATTTTCCAAATTCTCTAGGATTCATTTACTGTATACTTGGCTGTATTTTTTCCTCTTGACTGTTTTGTTTTATCACTTCTCAATACAGGTCCTCAATTGGAATTGACTATGATTGATCGCACCCACCTTAGTTCTATTCACTGGATGATGATGATCATTTTTTATTCTACCATAGAGGTTTATTCTCTATTTATCCACATATTGACATGTATTTTGTTTTGATTTTGTTGTCTAAAAGTGAAAAATCAGTTGAAATTTTGATCAATAGTACTTTTTTTAATGATGTTTTTTGCAGCCCTGTCACAACACACATGTTGTATTAACTAGTTTTTGCAATAGTATCTTACACCATAGAATATAAACTAGAGTTCGCTTCTTCTTCATGAACTACCTCGATGAATCCAAGACTCACAATCTGAGTTTGATAGTTTCCTCCTGAAATATACAAACTCCATCATCCCTCAAACAAATGGAGGTTGATGTTGTGGATCTGAATTACCTATAAACATGCACAATGGATCCACTCCTAACATAAGAAAAACTATTTCAACAAGTGGATTTGATATATCCTATTAGACATAGATTTGTGGGGAAACTGGATGATGCCAAGATTAAGATATACTATCAATTTATAAAAAAACATACCCACAGGATTGCTAATAAATTTTATAATAGTTGGACTCTGAAAAGGGAGAGGAAAACCTATAATGGAAACATAGATGGGTTAAATAGAGGGTTCTCACCTCACATAAAACATATAAATCATCATAAGAATTAAATTTTTATTTTCATAACTGATGTAAAAACCAGTCACTACAAATTCAACATTGCTCTCTTAAAAAGATATAATGTCAGTTTATAAAAAAACAAACCCGCAGGCTTGGCTAGAAATTTTAAAATAGTTGGACTCTGAAAAGGGAGAGGAAAACCTAGAATGATAACCTAGATGGATTAAATATAGGGGTCTCACCTCATATAAAAATTATATATCAATATTCATAGGGAGAAGTAGTTTACATCAATGTCACACTAGTCTTTTGACTGTGAAATCCTGGCTGTCTGCATCTGCAATGTGTAGCATCATGCTCCTTGAGGTCAGAAACCCACCAATCACACAATTATTCAAACCCCAAAATCTATTATGCATTATATCAAAGGAAACCGAAAAATATTGATTATGTACAATGTGATCCACTAGAAAGAGATTAATGAGATCCAATGATTCATTGAACTCTATGAGTGAAATTAGAATACACACCCCAATTGATATACGATGGGACCAAGGGGCCAATCGAGATAAAAGGGAAAGATGGAAACTCTTTAGGGGAGTGAATGGATTAAAACCCCCATTGAGGTTTGAAGATGAAAAGGATGGGTGATCATCCCACCAGTGGTCCATACTAGAAGTTGTATGAGAGGCATGGGTTCAAAACCCCTATGAATTCAACTTCAACTATAAATACTAAAGTCGAGTGACTTCTTCATACGTGTCACCCTGCTATGATTTCACGTCATCCAAAAAAAGATATCAACCCTCAAAAAACGTGGAAACCTGCGACTCTCTATATCCCTCTAATATGCATGATCCTATTTTCAGCCATGTGACATGCATTATTTCTCCTGCTTTTGTAGCAGAAATGAGTAGAAAAATATGTAGGTCATCACTACTAACACCCCCTTCAACTTGGAACAATATTTGAGCTAATATAGAATAAAAATCATGTAGTTAAGGTATTTATGGACCAACATTTTGCAACATGATAGACAATGATTTCAGTATCTCCAGTTATGTGGAAGTTCATGGGTTCGTATGCAGCCATGTCACAACACACTGCTTATTAATATATTGCTAAAAATCTTAGTAATGGTTTACAAATTTGGCGTGAGATGAAAAAATTCATACATATGAAAATGGATATTTTTATAGGAATACAACCATCATTGGGTCCCTCACTGTCTAGGGTTTTTCTATTTCTTTTCACTATAGTATCTTCATTCTTTCAGTTAAAATAATGATTGTCTTATAGATGTAATTAGTTGCATTCTTCATTTATTTTTTACTATCTCTTGAATGGTATTTTTTAATTTTAATTAATGTACAAAATGAAATGTCTTACATATAATTATGTTATGGTTCCATAACATTAATATAATGTTTCAATATGTCTTTTTTATAGCATGCAATAAGTAGCTTTTTTGTATCATTTCAATATACGTAGATATACATAGAATATTTAACCATGCAACATTATGTGGTTGCATGTTTGTAATTCTCCTTTATAGGCCTAAAAAAACTGCTAATATTTATTATCCTTTAATTATTGGGTATGATTAGTTATGTAACTCTAACATAGGGTTTTTCATAATATCTCAGCTACACTGGATGTTTAGGAGTCTACTGCAACAATGGCATAGGATTTGTTACAACAACTACAAACTTTTCCTCCACTAAGGTATTAAGATATTTATCCTCACTATATTTTATATTCCATACATCATTGAAGTGGAAATCACTGATTTTTTTTTACTTTCATTTACATTTACTATATCATAAAACAACTGAATTTTTCCTCATTTGAAATTGGTAAATATCAGATTTCTGCATTAATGATTACATTTGTCAACATTGTTTTCTACTTATTCATTGAAGTCATTTATTGATGTAAAACATTATGTAGAGTGAGTTTGATGCTGATGACGCAGTACAACTAAATTTTAAAAACTCTAGAGACACTAGGAAAACAGGTCATGTCAATGACGTGTATCCCCTTTTTGAAGGAAAAAATATACAAATAAACTGCCAATATTGATTGAAATGTGATGCAGCAATTTCAAGGTAACAGAAAAACATTATTGACTCTATTATGCTCATATTATATTTTTCATTTATACTTCCACATTTTACTCTACTATTATTATAGTAAAAATAAAACCTATTACAACACATATAAGCCATAATTTTATCATTTATGTTGATAAATAGATGTACATAATTTTATCTTTTAATCATCATTTTACATCATGTTTTTTTCTTTCCATTCATAATCATTTATAATTTATGATAGATGTTCTTATTCATTATTTCTTTTCATTATTATCCATAACTAAATATATAAATTTAACATATTTGATTCATGTATAACTGCAATTATCCAAATCAAATTTTCCATCAAATTGTATAGGAGCTGAGATAAATCTATTTCTAATTGGTGAATTTGCTAATTATATTCCTTCTCACCCCATATTTAACATAGGTCTGCAGACACCCAATATGGGATAGATGCTATGACAGCTATTGTGAAGATCCATAGATCATTGGTGACTGAGATTATAACTGGTTTACATGGAGACATTCCCTCTAATTACCCCATAAACTGCACTTATTTGGCTGGACTACATGAACATTGGGCACTAATTTGTTAAACAGGTTGTAGATTTTTTAAAAAAATTATTTGGTTGGGTTTTTTTAAAAATTACTATATCAATCCTTAAATAATAATCTTTTACATATGTATTAAAATAATTTTTAACTTATTAATACTTTATTGTGGAATGTTGGAAAATCTTTCTTGATAATTGAGTTACTCATGTTGGCCTGCAGATACACTCTCTAGAGGGAGGTTCGATGGAAACCTTTGGAGGGGTATTCATTAAAAATATGATTTCTGAATTTTGTGTAAGTACAATCCACTGAAAGGTATACAAATTGTTTCTTTATTTAATATACATCATAGTGTTGGGTTTCATGCATGGTGTTCTTAGAATTTTTGGATTCTGATTGTTTCCTATAAGATAAATAAGGGTCTTTTGATCATTTCAATCCCCTTAGAGGTATTAGTCCTATGTTGTGTGCTTTGTTCACAAGACCATGTTCTAAAATGATGAAATTGTAGGAATTGTTCATGATGTTGAAAAATAGAGCACCATGTTTTATAATAGATATGGTGCATATTGTAAAATATGACTAGAAGATGCAGTAGTTGTTATTATGACATTATAATTGGTTCTTAATGGTTATTAAATGGTCTAACCAAATAACACATAAGATTAACCTAATTTTAATGTCACACAAGTCATGTGAACTGATGATAATTATTCATAGTGACTTTTCATAAGCCAACATTTCTATCTCACCTTATATAGGTCCACACATAGATAATTATAGGTAGTGTCGAGAATAATTTGTAATTTTTTTAACACTTTATTGCAATAGTTTGTACCACACATTTACGATTTCAATATATTCAGTATAATCAATATTCATGCAGGGTTTTGATCCTGCATACAAAGTGACATGATGGAGTAACACTCGATTTTGGAGAAATACAACGTCATGGAAGACTCGAGCAAGGGTATATTTTCAAGCAGTGATTCATTTTATTTTTTTCTAGTTAATAGTTTCTTTTACTTTTATTAAATATTTTATGTGCCCATATATATATATAAATGCATACGCAGGTGAGTGGAGACTGGTATATGCATATAAGCATATGTGTAAGGATCCCCTTGCACATACTCATAGCCATGTGGGTGTGTGCATGGGGGCTAGGTGTCTTTGAATGTGTGTGAAGGTGTGTATACCTAGTGGGGGAGCAGAAAAGTTTAGTTATAAAGCTCCAAGAGCTGAAGTGGACAGTTTGGTTCCACCTTAAGGTAGGATCCCTCTTCTAGACTCTTTAATTCAAGAATTCTTTAAATTGAATTTTGCTTCATTTTTATGTCTGCTTAATTATATTGAATTCCATATCTTGAATATATGTTCATTACAAATAATTGTTTCATTTGATAAATAAAGTCACGTTTTTATAATAAAACCCCTCCAACGGAGGTTCTCTATCTATGAAAACTCACAGTGATAGTTATTTTGATCTAGTTTCTTGAATTTTTGCATTTGATTTGTGTTGAATGATTTTTAGAGTAAATGTTAAATATAATTAAATGAATTGTGTGATAAATCAATGCCATGATTTTATAATAAAACCCCTCCAATGGATGTGCACTGTCTTCTAAACCAATGAGTAGTGATAGTTATTTGTATCATGCTTAGATTTGGTTTGAGTCTTTCATATGCCTCTTGTTGGTGTTTGTTTTGTGGCTAGTTAGTTTTTGTTTTCTTTGAATAATATAAATTGTCTTATCGTATTAGTTTAACTCAAATGACATTGTCTTGGTAGGAATATTCCTTGACCATGACACTTTCCTTTTCACGCTTTGAATATTATAAATAAAATTCCCATATTTAGGCAATGTGAATGAATTTGTAAATGGTTTGTGTAGGATGTATGATTATTTTCTGTAATTTTGGTTCCCATTAGACTTTGCATCATTGTGTCGCTCGCTACAACCTTCTCTAGCATTCCCTTGTTATAGCATATTAAACAGTTGATCTGTTCTATCATCTGTTGGCAGGGCGACAGGTGGAATGTTGCCCCACCTCCTCCCAGTCCCTTCACTCCAAGCCAGCAGATGTTGCCTTATGGATGTCATTGGACCGAGCCAACACGCCATGGTCACACTGCGGTCACGCCGCGGGCACGCCGCGGTCATGCCATGATTTGGACCTACTCCAGGACGACACCTTGCGGCAGTTTGCCGTGATAGTATTCCATGAGTCTTGTTATCAATGTTGAGACTAAATAATCACAATTTCTATTGGCAGGGCGATGACCGGAATTTTGCCCCACCTCCTCCCGCTCCCTTCACTCCTGGCTGGAATATGTTACCCCGCGAATGTTTCTGAACCAGGACAACACGCCGCGGTCACGCCGCGATCACTCTGCGGTCAGGCCACGGTGATTCCATGATTTGGCCCTGCTCCAGGACGACACTCCATGGAGGTTTGCAGTGATAGTATTTCATGAGTATTGTGATTAAGGTTGAGACTGACTAATCACAATTTCTTTCAGTGGGTGACGGCCAGAATGTTGCCCCATCTCCTCCCGCTCCCTTCGCTCTTGGCCGGATGATGTTGCCCCACAGATGTCGATGGACTGGGCCAACACTCTGATGTCACGTCGCGGTCACACTGCGGTCACGCCGCAGTCATGTAGCGGTCATGTCGCGGTCACGTCGTGGTTATGCCGTGATTTGGCCCTTCTCCAGGACGACAACCCGCATCAGTTCGTAGTGATAGCTTTCCATGAGTCTTGTGATCAATGTTGAGATTGACTAATCAAAATATCTGTCGGTGGGGCGACGGTCAGAATGTTGCCCCACCTCCTCCTGCTCCCTACACTCCTAGCCAGAAGATGCTACCCCGTGGATGTTGCTGGACCGAGCCGACACCCCGCAGTCACGCCACGGTCATGCCGAGGTCACGCTGTGGTCACGTCGCGGTCACGCCTCGGTCACGCCGCAATCACGCCGCGGTCATGCCACGGTTACGCTGCGGTCACGCCACGATAATTTAGTGATTTGGCCCTGCTCCATGACAACACCCCATGACAGTTCGCAGTGATATTATTCCATGGGGTTTTTTATCATTTTTGAGATTGACTAATCACAATTTATGCCGGTGGGGCGATGGCCGGACTGTTTCCCCGCCTCCTCCCGCTCCCTTCACTTCTAGTTGTAAGATGAGTCCACATGGATGTCATTGTACCGGGCCAACATGTCGCGGTGACGCTGCTGTCACGCCGTGGTCACGCCACTGTCACGCTGTGGTCACGTCGCGGTAATGTCGTGATTTGGCCCTGCTCCAGCCATATCCAGCCCACACCAGCACCCTTCCACCTTCATTTCAGCCCACTTCCACCATCCTTCCAGCCCACAATAGCCCCCTTTCCACCTTCTATGAAGGCCGCACCATCCCCCAGCACCTGAAACGAGCCCCCTTCCACCAGCATTCCAGCCCCCTTCCACCTGCATTCGAGCCCACACTAGCCCCCGAAAACCTACAATTCAGCCCGCACCAGCCACCACCCCTGAGCCTCCTGCAAAACACTCATGCCAGCCCTCTTCCACCTACTAAAAAGCCCCAACCACCAGTTCTATCCCTCACCATCCCCCATCCTCCTAAATCCCAGCACGCAACACCTACATCCCAGCCCGCAACAGTTCCAGCCCGCACCAACCCCCTTCCACCTTCATTCAGTGTTAGAGAACCAAGAATTGTTAAACCTAAAAGGGAGAGGGGGTTTCATAATTTTTTTGACACATTAATCAAATTAGGATTATGATCATAGTGGAGATTTTAGAGGGTGGTGTTGGATATGGTGTCTCATTTATCTAAAGCAATACATTAGTAAAGGCTATATCGAATTTGGAGGCAACCATCATATTGTAATCCTTTTTATACCAAGTGTATTTGGAACCTCTAAGATTTATTTAAATAAAGTTTCTATCTTCAATAGAGGTTTTAAATTCTCTTGTGGAGATTATAGCATCTAAGGGACCAATTTAATCACTTAAATTGGGTATAGCATTGATGTCCCCAATTATAAATCAAGGTGTGCTAATACAGCAACCTAGATAGGTAAGGTCATCCCACAGGGTCCTCTTATCTTGATATTTATTCTTGGAATAAACAAAAGATCAAAAAATAATAGTGCCATCAAAAACAAAATAACATACGAAGGTTGTCTCCAATATGTTAAAAATGTTACCATTTTGGATAGAAGAGTGCGTAAAAAATCCAGAGAGAATCGACAGAAGAGAAATTTTATATTATGCTAGTAAAATAATAACCATGTTAACAAAAATGATGGTATCTAGAAAAAAAATTAACTTTTTTTCAGTGATAGGAAAAAAAAATTGGATAGTGGGTGTTAACCATTCTTTTTAAAATATAAATTATGTCAGATATAGAAATACCCTGACAATAACAAAAAAGGATCTTCATTTAAAACTAAATTTAGTGTAAGAAATCCCTTTTTGATTCTCAAACCCTTTTTTCTAGAAGATATTCTGATCTTTTTATTATTGTTTCGGATCTTGGTCTTTTCCTGATTTATTTAAGAAGAAGTTGGGGAACTGTTTGAATTTCCTACCTTATTATTACCCTTAGAGGAATCAATGTAGGGGTTATTCACAAGTAAGTCCATAGAGTCCTTACTAATACAGGTAGTATGGTCAACATATTGATGAGTAATCAGGTTCTCAGATTTAGTAGGTATATTAATGTTATCAAAAGTCTGAGAAATACCAATAGTATGATTGACAAAAAGGGGAGGAGATGTACCTAAAATATTTGTATCAAGGTTGTCGTGTGAAGTTCCTGAATTTGTTTCCATCTTTTTTCTAGAACATGGGGGGAATCTGTGGTGTGTCCACCAGCTTCGGATGCTCTTGATAAGATGAAAATGTACACCTCTAATTTTTGACCAATTCAATAGGCATATTTGGGTTGTCATCTTTCCCATCTTGAAAACATGAGGCAATAAAATTTTGATTTGGGTAACTGTCCCGAGCAGTCTTTGAGACAACTAGAACTTCAGGTGCCATGCCCATCTCCTTGGGAGATGAACTGTCCTAAACAAGTGGGGGTTAAGGGGTCTATTTAGAGCTAAAGTTATTCTCTGCATATGTGTCACTGCTCAAGTGTAAACCCCCAAGATGGTTTCATTTGTTCTACTTACAATCTTTATTCAAAATCAGCTTGGTCTGGTCATCTTGTCTGTCAAGTAATGTGCCATCCTATTTTGATCCACAACCCAATAAAGAATAAGGGTATGAAGATTGACCATTGTCAATATTCATACCATTAAAAAGATAATTATAAATGTTATGTGCTTTATTACCTTTAGAGGGGTCCAATAGAGTATCCCATGCAGCTAAAACTGCCAAGGCAGGGGTTGTCGTAATATGTAGGTCTCTAGGAAGTGATGAGCCTGTATGATCACATGAATTCAAAGCTAATTTAATATCTCTATCTAGACCCAAAGGTGGGTTTGAGTGGCCTTGCATGCTGGGGGAATTGGTAAACATGATCTATGATATCAACAAGTTCTATAAACTATAACATCATTGAGTAATTTAGTCAGTTGAAGTGAGTTCCATGCCATGAAATTATTGAATTGAAATGTATACAACATCAAGATATTCACTCGGAACATGATTGATAGAAACATCAATAGAAAGGGATGTGTGGGGGGCAGTTGTCCAGCAGGGGGGCTATCCATGGGGGTCCAGTAGGGGGACTTCTGTCCAGGTGGGGGGTCTTTCCAAGGGGGGGCTACTCTCCAGGGGGGTCCAGTAGGGGGGTGGGGGGCTGTTGTCCAGATGGGTCCAGCAGGGGGGAAAGGGGTGTGGAAGGGGGGTGCACGGGGTGTGTTCAAGGGGTGAAAGGGATGTGTGGGGGGGGGGCTGTCCAAGGGGGCTTCTATCTAGGGGGGGGGGGGGCTTTCTAGGGGGGGCTGCTGTCCAGGGGGTTCTAGCAGGGGGGCTGCTATCCAGGGGGTCCAGCAGGGGTGGAAAGGGGTGTGCAAGGGGGTGAAAGGGTGTGTGTGCAAGGGTTGAAAGGGATGTGTGGGGGGGGGGGGGGGGGGCTGCTGTCCAGGGGGGTCTAGCAGAGGGGATGCACCATTCTTTTTTATTGAATTATATTCTTTGCATATATTCTAAGATGTTTTGTTTTAAAATAATTTTAGGGGATGATCACTACTATGTTCTACCTTGTGTTGTAGGTACTTTTGAGTTGTTCCAGACTTCTTTGATGGTTTTTCTTATAGGGAGACTCATGTAAGTGCATTTATTTGTTTTTTTTTTTTGAAAAATGTGGGGAAAAGCCCTTATATTGAAAATAAAAAAAAGTCTGGAAACAAGGAGATGCATAGGAATGTTCACATGAGTCATAAAAGGACTTGTCAAGAGGGATCTGTCCAGGGTCTGGGGGGTGTCTTGGGTCTGGGTGGTGTCCTGGGTCTATCTGGGGGGTGTCCTGGGTCTGTCTGGGGGATGTCCAGGGTCTGTCTAGGGGGTGTCCCTGGTCTGGGGGGTGTCCTGGGTCTATCTGGCGGGTGTCCTGGGTCTGTCTGGGGGTGTCTAGGGTCTGTCAGGGGGTGTCCAGGGTCTATCCGGGGGTGTCCATGGTCTGTCCGGGTGTGTCTAGGGTATATCTGGGGGGTGTCAAGGGTTTGGGGGTTCCCTAGGTCTATCTAGGGGGTATCCTAGGTCTGCCCGGGGTGTGTCCAGTGTTTGTCTGGGCGTGTCTAGGGTCTGTCCGGGGGGTGTCTATGGTATGTTCGGGGGGTGTCCAGGGTCTATCTAGGGGGTGTCCAGGGTTTGTCTAGGGGGTGTCCAGGGTCTAGTGGGAGGTGTCTAGGGTCTGTCTGGGGGTGTCCAGGATCTATCTAGGAGGGGGTCTTTGCAGGGGGGCTATCTAGGGGGGTTTATGTGGGGTGGGAGTTTTCAGTGTCCATAAGGGAGGGGTCTGCAGGGGGTGGACTACTATAGGGGGGTGTGCAGGGGTGCGGGGGGGGGGGCTATTTTTTTATGGTTTTCCGGACCCAATAGCCATGGTTTTTTACCATTTCTATAGGTCTATTGACACAGTTTATAACCGTGGCTATATTTATAATGCCATGGTTGCTAACCGTGGAAATAAATTGTGTCCCTCATCTACAATAGTCACAGTTTTAAACCATGGCTATAGAGTTTTTACCACAGTTTGAACCATAGTTGTATACCTATAGCCACAGTTTGAACTGTGGCAATAAGTATAGGCCTATAGCCACACCAAACATAGCCACGGTTTGAGGACCTATATCCATGGTTTAAAACCGTGGCTATAGCCCAAATTTCCAATAGTGTGGTTCCATAAGTCTTTTCCATTCAATTTAATCCTTATATTTCTTGATTTATTTGGAAATATTTTTTTGTATGATTTAAAAACATGGATTTGATATTATAAGATATTTTTCTAAAATGGGCATGAGATTTGACAAAAAACCAAACTTCAATGAAATTGAAACTGTTTGGAGAATTTTTTAAAAAATTTGGATTTTTTTTGAAATATGTTTTATTAAATTATATGATGTTGATATTGATAAAATTAAATAAATTTAAATGTGATTTTAAATGGAGTGAAATGATGAAAACCTGTGATTTTGTTTTGAAATTAGAAGTCATATTGAAAACTGAAATTAGGAAATTATATTATGAAATATTTGATTTAAAATTGATTAATTTATTGACTGATTGAAGAATGTGTAAGAATGGGTAGTTAGTAGGTAACTGGTATAGGAACACTAGGACCTTGATCCCCTAGAAAATGACTTATGTTTATAACTCTAACTAATCCAATATCGTTTCAATTTCCGATAGTGGATCCTTGAATGGGGTGTTGATTTTAGTGTGCACACATATCTATATCTGTGTTGATTAATGAGAACTATAAGGATCTTATAAATAATAATCTAGACTATTATAGGAATCTTATTCATGGTTCTTTCATTATTTTAATTTTTTATAAATGCAATTTATTTATTGAACTGCTTTATTCATGTCAATTGATTTATAAAAAAGGTATTACTTGTAAAATTCATTTAAGCCTATTTGAAAGATGCTTTCACATATATATTATCTATTTTAATGAAAAAATGTTTCTGTTTAATTTTTGAAATTTGATTCCATGCATTTTTTATTTAGAAAACATGGTTAATTTTTATGGTATTGATTATAGAACACATGGTGATACCCTACTAGGATTTATAAGTCACACTCTAACATTTCCTTCTTGAATTGATAGACACTTTTATTATAGATATGATAAATGGGAAATAATTACATGGATTTGGTGGATTTTCTTGATCCTTTAAACTATGTAGTGTTGATGGTGACTGGTGGAGTTACTTTCCACCTGTTATGTAAGATATTTGACACCTTTTTTGTCTAGTTTTGAGTTGCCATCTTTGAATGATGTTTTTTTGGAATTTTTTTCTTAATATTGGATACTATTTTACCTTTTTGTGATACTTTATCCTTTTTCATTGTTAGTAATACTAACTTATAATATTTTATCATCCATTATTTTGTGTTAAATTTATTCCCACTTTGATCATGTAGGATTTCATGTGATTTTTGCTATCTTGTGAGGAATGGGAATTCCCCTCTAGCTATATAGAAATATCTCAAGTATCAGAGTACCATTGTATCTAGGTTTTTTATGATAATGTGGTATTATAGGTTCTAGTGAAGCATCTTTTCTTTTTGCCGATATTTGGTTTATGATGTATTAATAGGATTTAGAGGGTAGTGGTGAGTGACTGACTAGATTGCTCTCACCATAATTACCCTTTGGGCAATATGGGTATTTTAGAAAAGTGTACTTGAAGAATGTTTTGACCAAATTCTAGTCATCTCTGTACATTTTATCATTATATATTGAAATCTCAAACTTAAATCTCTATTTGATGGGATTTGGATTCATGTATCTTCATCTTATGTATACTTTCTAATTATTTTATTGTTTTATATTGATTTTCTGTAGAAATACAACTCTAAGAAGATTTGTGAATAAGTCCTAGTAATATGTTTCTATTGAACAACAAGAGGAAAATCTACCATTGGACCAGAATATTGTCATTATAGTGGTTTAATATTTCCAGGATCTAATCAAGTACCTGGACTCATTCCAATTCAGGCTCTAATAGTGGAACCTTGAAGAGATAAATCTTGTTATCATGATCAAGAGTTTCTTTTCTAGAACCCACCTACATTACCATTCTTTGATTATCCTCAAGAAGATGAGGAGTGGTAGAGGAAGATATAACTTCTTTTTTATTTCCTCTAAATTCTTGATGCTATCAAGGTGAAGTATGCTACCATTAAGATGGAAGGGCCTCGAAGTAGATGGTGGAATTCATTGGTGATGGAAAAAACATGAGGGCTTGGAATGTAATGAATTTTGGTTTCTTTTGAACAATTAGTTCTATCTAGAATCTATGCTCTTTTATAAATACATGGATATTCTAAATCTCCAATAGTGTGACATGGTCGTGACATAACACGTAATCCACTTTAACAACCTTGTTCAGTTTTCTCCTAAGGTGGTCAATAATGAGAAGTTAATGTTAAGGATACTTGAGATGACTATTTAATTTCACATAGGATCGTAGTTTTTCCTTTTAAAGTTGGTTTCTTATGTTCATCTGTTGGGTATTGCATTTTTGATCATAACCTATCTATAATGTCATGATTTAAGAGAATACCTTTTCATACCAATGGATGTTTAATGATTTTCATTGAAGGCAAGAGAAAGTGTGATGAGTCTACTAGTGATTCTTGAAATCTAGAGTCCTATATACATCCCAAAGATCCTTGTAGAGTCCCTTTAACTTTCTTCCAGTATGAAATGGTTGGGAATTTAAAAGGGGTTTACACTGAAGAACCCAAGATCGGTGGTTCATGTTGTCTTTTTGGCCACCTATTGAAATTTTGTCATATATTTTCTTCTGTACATAGTGTGAAAAGCTCACTAGAACCTAAATTTACTATAGTAAAATTATATGCTTTAATATCTAGGTGATTCCATCTACAAATATCTGGAACAAATCTTCTTCACATAGTGGGAGAGTCTCTAAAGGAAACTGATATTGGTCCAGTGATTTTGATGGGTACTATCACTATAGATTCATCTTTAGTGACATATTTATTTGATAATGGTGGATCTCAATAATTTAAATTTACTCATATTTTGATCCTAATAAATATTTATATGATTCATGTTCTTATATGATTTGTATTACTACTCTCCTTAGAATAATGAGAGAGAAGATCTCTATTTTCCTTCTTATGTTTTCTCTTTATCGGAGATTGATATTAGCAATAATTATTTGGTTCTCAACATGAAACCTATAGAAAATATCCTCTTTATGGATTTAATAAGTTGTAAAAAGTCCTAAATTGACTATTTTCTTTTACAGGACTCATTTACTGTTCCTGATGGGTTATTCCATATCTTTTTGGGATGATGGGTCCCGAGGTTGAGTAGAGTCGGACCATATTTTCTAGAGTTGGGTAGGGTAATATCATTGTTTCCTTTTTTTACATTGAGTAAGAATATTTTAGTGATGATCTTTTTCAAGTCATCATCGAGTTTCCCGATGTGTTTCCTTCTTATTTGTATGGTCTTCCACTAATAAGAGAGGTAGAGTTCTCTATCGATTTAGAACGTTGTACTTTTCCAGTGTCTATTGTTTCTTACTTTATGGAACCAGGAATGTTGAAAGATTTAATGAAAATTTTTCTTGATCTATTAGATAAAGTATTTATGCACATGTGTGTTTCACCTTGGCGGTACTTATTCTATTTTTAAAGACAGTCGATGGGACTTTTCACCTCTTGGTCAATTATTGAGAACTCTATCAGTTTATGATGAAGAACAAGTATATGATTCAATGGATTGCTGATATTTTTGAATAGTTGAAATTGAAAAGGTGGATATCAACAATTTATCTTTTATCTAGTTATCATCATTTTAGAATGAAATAATCTAACATTAAGAAGACCATATTCAAGAGTAGGTATATCCATATTGAGTATCTTTTCAATCAATTTAGTCAAACTGATGCACATATGGTATTTATGAAATTTATGAATAGGTTTATCCATGAGTACATTGACTCATTAGATATAGTCTACATAGATGACATATTGGTTTACTCAAAAATCATGGGGGATCATTTTCATAATTTTTGATTAGTTCTAGAAATATTTAGATATCATAGACAATATACAAAGCTTTAAAGTATTTCTTTGGATCCTGGTAGTGTAGTTATTGGGAAAAGTAGTCTAAAAACATTATATTTTAATAGATCCTAAAAAGTTTAATGATTTTATGAGATGTTAAAAACAGCATAATTTTTTTTATATGTGAAGACTCTTGGGATCGGTGGGGTATTACCGCAGGTTTGCCAAATATTTCTTTGAGTTGGCTTCTCTAATGTCTATTCTGACTCAGAAGGGAGAGAAGTTTGTTTGGGATGAAAATTTTAAAATTTATTTAATTGAGATAAAATATATTTTGAATTATTATATAGTTTTTACCCTTCCATTGGGTGGGAAGTCTTCATGGTCTTATGTGACACGTCAAGTTCAGGTTTGGTATATGTTTCTATGCAGGGAAATCATGTGGTAGCATATGGATCCAAACAGCTTTGGCCACACAAGAAGGATTTTCCAACACATTATCTTAAAATTGAAGATATTATGAAATCTTCCCATAGCTTGTGGAGTTACATTTTTAGGGAAAGGATTACCATTTATTCTGACCACGAAATCTTGAGATATATATTCTCTCAAAAATAATTGAACCTTCAACATAAGTGTGGTTTAGAGTGCTCATAGTCTTTATAAATAGACATTTCTTATACCTTGGGGAAGGTAAATTTCAATATTTATGCTTTGAGTAGGAAACATACAACCCAGACCATGAAATAATCATCATAAGAGTTGAACATGATGGTTATTTTTTTATAGTCTCATTTAGGAGTCTGGGAGAAAGGGGTCAAAGTTATCTTGGAAAGTTTTTAATTGACCTCCACTCTTCTTAGGATGATTATTTGATAAAATAAACATGATTAAGAATTATGGACTCTCTTTATAGCTGGGAGACCGTCAATGAGTGTATATTCCCTTCTATGTGAATCCTATATTTTCATAATTGTTTTTTATGACCTTTCCAATAAGAAAGACTATAATTGGGTATTTCTGAAATTCCTAGTAGGAGGTCAAACCTAGAACCACAAATTTTTTTTGATATGTAGTGATATTTATAGAATCTTGTTATGAGATGATACATCAATAACTTTTTCCCCATCTTTATATATATCAGCATGTCAAAGACAAGAACCAAAGACCTTTAGATTTGATTCAGCCACAACCAGTGCAGACTTAGAAGTGGTACAAGATCACTATGTAATTTTTCATTGGGATTCAATATATGCCTCAATAGATGAATTTTATATGGGTCATGATCGGTTGGCTGACCAAATAAGCACACTTTATACCCATTTATGAAACAACAAACGATGAGTACATGGGACTTGTTTATGTGCATGGTACTTTCATAATTCACGGAGTACCTTCTATTATAGTCTCATATGGGGATCCCCATTTTACTTCTCTCTTTTCAATATTTTTCCAAGAGAAACTAGATTCTCATGTATGGTGGATCATGACATATCATCCATATATGGATGGACAGATATAATGATTTGTACCGATTCATGGAATCATGTTATGTTCATAAGTTATAGATTTTAATGGAGCTTGGGATATCTATTTGGGACCGATTGAGTTTAGTTATAATAATTTTTACCAGTCTACAATTAGGATGGATCATTTTGTGTCCATGAATTGTTTTCCTTGTAAATATACATTTTCTTGGTCAGTGAGTGGTGAAGCTTTCTTATTTGGAAAAACCTTGTCTAAGAAATGATAGTAAAGATTAAATTGATTCATTAGATAATGTTGATGGCATAGAGCTGGTACAAATATTATGAGTACCATCATAGGTTTCCTTTTAATTTTTTGGTATGTTTCAATGTTTTTTTAGAGTTTCTCTTTGATAAGGTCATCAATAGCTTGGGAAATAGAGGAATAATTAACTATGGTTTGTGGTACCTTATGAGTTTATTGGGTAGGTAGGTAATTGGGATTTACATTTAGAACATCCATTATAGTTGAAATCAATACATAATATTTCCATGTATCGGAGATTTAGAATTATCTTTCGGACCCATCTCGTGTCTTGATTTAGACGCATCTTGATTTTGAGCCTGATTGTTTTGTAATTCAGCATCCAGTCACAATTGTGGATTACAATAAAATGGTACTTCATTGAAAGATAATACATTTAATTCATGTTATATAGTATAATGGTTAAGCTTCACATGATACATTAGATTATGAGGCACTACTGAGAGATAAGTGGACTCACCACTTTGATATAGAAACTGCTTAACAGGTTTTCTAGGGGGGGAAAGTGTTTATGGTGTGGAGGTTATAACATCCCATTACGTTTTTTCAAGTATTCCATGGCCCTTTTTCATATCCTTTATGTTGAGTCTTGTTTTAGTGTCATTCTCGTAATATTTGTAAATTTTTCTAAGCCCGAAGGGCTATGCACTATGGGTTCATGGTTAGGGAAAATCATGTGGTGTGTCCCAAAAAATCGTACGCCCTTTTATGATCCACTAGAAGGGGGTACATAAATTTTCAAAATTGTGTGGCCATGCCCTCTAAAACCTGAAACCTATAATAGTGATGTTTTCAGGGTTGGGTCATTTTTTACAAACTTTTGTCCCACTTAAGAGAATGTTTTTACCCAATACAATGGGGAACAATGTTAGGGAACACTGTTTTTCTTACTGTACATCCCTACCCAACAAACCATCTATGTGGGATTTAATTTATCCTAATAATATTTTTAAAATTAAAAGCCCAGCATTTAAAATACTAACTCACCCTATTACACCCTACTCAAATTCCTTGGTTGTGAAGGCTCTCAGGAAGTAGTTTTGGCTCCTACAAAACCTTTTTTTGGAAGATCGAAGCATTGTTGATGATATTTGATCTCCTCTTGGTAAGAATATCTACTCTCATGTGAATTAATTAAATAAATCTATCTATCCTTTATAGATTTTGATAGATAATCTTGTAATTGATGGATCTAAACTCTGATTTGTTTTATATTGATTCTAGGTTGTCTTCTAAGATCTTCTACACATTCATTCTTCATTGGCATTTACTGTTTCGGGTGTTTCATGTAGTGATCCCTTGATTTAAAGGTAGGTGTTTCCATAAGGATTTTCCATTTAATTGATTCCCTATATTTGTTGATTGATTTGAAAAGATTTTTAAAATGATTTAATAACATGGATGTGAGATACTATGATTTTTTATTTGAAATGTTCCTAAGATTTTAGAAAACCCAAATTTCAATGGAATTAAAATTGATAGTAGAATTTATAAAAAAAATATTAATTAATTTGTAAATATTTTTGATGAAATTATTTGATGTTGATCATGAAAAAATTTCTTCAATTGAAAGGTGAATTCAAATGTAATGAAATGATGAAAACCATTGATATGTTTTCAAAACGAGAATACATATGGAAAAATAAAATTTGTTAATTAAGTTTTGAAATTATTGATTTCAAATTTGATTGATTGAATGAATTACATGTAATCATAGGTATTTATTACAAAACTAGGAAAAGAATGCTAGGATCTTGATCCACTATAAAAAGACTTATGATGAAAACACTAACAAAACCAATGTTAGCTTGATTTCTCATAGTGGCTACCCAATTGGTTTTTTGATTTGAGTGAGTACACATATATATATTTTTGTTGATTAATGAGAAGTGTGAGAATACAATTAATATGAAATTAACATAATATGAGTCTCTTTATCATGGTTCTTTCTATAAATGAGTTTATTATACATTCAATTGATTTGTCAAACTTCTTTATTCATGACTAATGATTTATATAATGTATTCTATATGAAATGTTCATTTAAGACTATTTGAAAATTGTTTTGATATATCTACCATCTAATTGAGTGAAATCAATTTTGGGGTTAATATATGAAAACTTCATGCCATGCATTTTTTTTATTCAAATGTATTTAATAAAAGGTTAAAATGATATAATATTGATTATAGGACACTTGGTGATACCCTGTTCAAATTTTAGATCACATAATACCTTTTACTTTGGGTGTTCATAGACTTTATTATGCCATGTTTGAGCAAAGGTAAATTTTCACTTGGAGGTGGGGGATGTTCTTGATCCTTTAGAAAATGAAGTGATGATAACTGGTAGAGTTTTTTCCCACTTGTTACATAGGATTTTTAAGACCCTTTCTAACATGTTTGATGTTCTTATCTTAGGATGATGTTTCCTTTGTTATATTTTTCTTTCTATTGGGAACTTTTATACCTATTTTTTCTAGTATGTTCTCTTATTGGAATGTTGTTCATAGTAATGAGTAAACTTTTATATTCCATTATTTTGTGGAAAATATGTTCTCTTCTTTGATTATGTATACTTTCAGTGTGATTCCCCATACCATGGGGCTATGGAAAGACCCTTGGGCTATATCAATGTTTTCATAGGTAACAGGGCACTAAGGTATTCGGGTTTGTTCATGGTAAGAGGTGATAGGACTCTTTTATGTGGGAAAAGGGGTGGATTTTTTTGTAAATTCCTACAAAAGTTTATAATGGTATGTCAAATTATTGGAAAGTTGATCAAAAATTGAGAAATAATTAATTTTGGAATATATCAGGTCAATCAACACTCTACTATTCAATTACAAACATGTTTTAAATTTTTTTATCTATTTACTATTTTTGTTTTCCACCTTTATCATTTTATGTTTTTTGAAAATAACTTTTTTTTACCATAGTAAATTTTAGTTTATCCATAGAAATAAAATATAATTTTTTCATAATTTATACATAATGATTCTAAATTTTAAATCCATTTAATAATATGAAATTTATAAAAGTTATATAATCTAATTTTAAAATATTAAATTTAAAATGCATTGGAACATTTTAGTTGAAAATGTGATTTTAGTTTTAAATTTTCAAATATATGTTCATGGATTAAACATAATATTTTAATTTTTATAATGTTACTTATAAAACATATATTTATTCAAGATATGGTTTTCTGAATTTTTTTTATTGTTACATCATATTGATGTCATTAAATTCAAAGTATTAATAAAAAATTATTTTTACTCTTCATAAAAAATCAATATTTTTAGAAAAAGAAAAACAAATAAATATTAAGATAATATCTTTTTAAGGAGTTCAAGAAAAAAAATATTTTGTAAAATTAAAATTCTAACTTTTTGAAATTAACCTTTTAATCATACTCATGAGTAAAGGATCTTTAGAGTGTGAAATGTGTGATAGTTCTGGATATGGGGTTTACCTATTACCGTAGGGTCTCATTACATTCTCCCCACCATAAATAATTTCAACCTAAAAATTCAAGTATATACCAGCTATTGAAAAAAAAATTGATATTTCTTCCTCATGGATTTCTTAGGCACTCCAGTTTCCACTTCTAGTTTTTGATTTCTCCAAAAGACATTAACCAATTGAGTTTCTCTATTCTGCAACAATTTCTCTGATGTTTCAAGAATATAGATAGGCTCTTAATTTAAAAAAATCAATCTCCAACTCTATTACCTCAAATGTGGGAACATGCATTGAATTTTTCATGTATTTCCTTAATAATAAAACATGGAAGACATCATGTACTTAAGAAGCGTTGGGTGTAATATATAATCAGTAATTTATGACTCTGATTATTTCTAGTATTTGGAGAACACCACCATATTTAGGGTTTAACTTCACCTCTTCACAAAATAATAAAACTCCTCCCTATAGTGAAAACACTAAGAAGACATGATCCCCCACTAGAAATTCCAATTCATTCCTTTGATTATCATCATATCTCTTTTTGACAATTGTTCATGCTTTAATATGATCGTGAATATTTTTTACATTAATATTTGTAACATCCATAATAACTACACCAAATAGCGTTATTCCTATAACTTCTTATAAAATTTTTGAGTAGAACACCTCTTCCCTTATAATTCATCGCACTCTTCCATTTTTCTAATCAAATGGAATCTATTGTTGTATAAAAATTATACCAAATTTATATACTAATTTCATATAAATTGCAAGTCAATAGAACATTATATCAACATTTATTCCAATGTATGGATAATACTTTTAGAATTCCCATTAATTTGGGGGTGACAGGTGATCGTTAAATGTATCTTAGTGTCAGGACACCTTTGAAGACTCTTCCATAATTCAGATGTAAACTGTGGGTCACGATCAGATATAATTTTTAGAGGTTTCCTATTAATAATTGTGATTTAATTGATTTATAGATGTTAAATGCACTAAATGGTTTTATCTTCTCTTATTTCTAAAAAATGATCAAACATAGTAAGGTTATTATGAATGAACCATATCATATCATTCTTCCATGGATTCTCCAAAATGAAAATGAAAAATTCAATTGTTATATTGTCCCACATAAATATAGGTATATGAAGAGGTTTCATGAATCCATTAGAATATATGCATACATAATTTATCTAAAGTAATACTATGAAAATGAATATTTATTCGTAAATTTCTCACTTGATACCATCCCATAAGAAATGTTCTCTAAAATCCCTATACATCTTTGGGAAACCAAGGTGTGTAGAAAAATTTTATCTCTGTGTTTAATTTAGCAGTCCCCACTTTAAATTTTATAGATATGGTTCATATTACCTATTTAAAAACATTATTAGTCCATCTATATTGGTAAAGGATATAAATTTCCCATCATGTACTATAGTAATATTCCATTGTATGTCCTCATCATCTTACTGGGACTTACATTTCTTCTCTAGTAATGATGGTTTGTCAATTTCATGGAAAAGGAATAATGGAACCCATTTCCATAAAATAACCATATCTATATTTATAATATCTATTCATATAGTATCCTTGTTAATCCGAATCATGTTAAAAATTCCATGATCTCTCCTACTAAATGCATCAACCACCTTATTTTTCTTCCCATGTTGGAATTGTATCAAGGAATTGTAGTCCTTGAGTAGATTCATCCTTATTCGTTACTTTATATTATGATCCTTTGGAGAGAATATGAACTTTAAACTCTATTAGTCCACATATATATCACTTATTTCACAATATATATATAGACTCAATCATTTTTCACATATTATTTCATGTGTTTAACATAAATATCCAGTAAGTTCAACTTAAATGTCATGAGTCCTAGTGTCTTTTGATACAATGTTCACAATACTTAAAAATTAAAAAAACATTATATAATTATTTTAAACTCATTAATAAGATAATAAATCTCTTCGAGATCCAAAATATTTATAGGATTTCTTCTTGAATATATAAACAAAAGGGGTGAGTTAAAAGGGCCATTAAGTTAATAAACATGATAACATAGCGTAGCATATGATTTAAATGGGAAACCCATAATATTATTAAAAATAAGGATCAAGAATTATTATATGAAGTAATAACTTAAAGAACATGTAATTATAAGATAATGGAAACATAGTAATGTGGAAACTACAGGAAACATGAAAAAACATAAGTCAAGGCTTACTACGAATACAATATCACATGGTGGACAAAGTTTAATCATGGATTTGGTTCACTCCCTAATCTTATATGTAAAGTCTCATGAGACAAAAACAATTCCCAATGACTGGTATAACTCTCTAGGAACACCCATCATAAATTTTACATTTATATGTTTAACGCATAAAAAAATATACATAAGTAAAAAAAATAAGAAATAAACAAGGAAAGAAATGGGTTTCAAAACCATGACCTATAGCACAACCAGATGGATTATTTTAATGGATTACATGAAATATGGTATATAAGAATTATTGAAGATTAATATAAACAGTTCATGAGAAATTATGTATGATTGATGTGAATTCATGAGAATGAGTTGAGAAATCCCTTTGGAAATGTGCCTCATAAGCGAGGCTCTTGGAAAAGTGTAACGAGTCTTTAAAGACATTAAGTTAATAATAATAACATTAATCCAAGAAATTAATTAATATGGTTTCCATGATAAAATGATAAATTTTAGAAAACATGGGTGGTTTAAAACATTTTATGGTGTGGTACTTGTAATGGGGTAATAAATACAGAAGTTCCCGTTATTTAGGTTTTCTTATCGAGAGAAGCTGGGAGGGGAACATATAAAAATATGTATATACCCATATATAAAAGATTAATTAATATAGTTACAGATTTTTAGAATATATATATATATATATATATATATTATAATAATTAAATAATATTATTATAGTGATAAATTGGCCTAATGGAGAGAAATCATAGCCCTAAATTAAATATTTTGGTTTAAAGGGATCTCTTGCCTTATGTTTCATAATAATTTTTTAATTACACTTAATGTCCAATATAATAAAATAAAATTAATTAATTACTTAATTATAAAAAATAGACATATATATTGGATTTATTATAATTTTATTATGTTCATTTATAACCATTTCATTAAGATATAAAGAATAAATCATTGTTCTGGAAGCATTTGTTTCATGATTCCAAGGTCGGATCACTTATGGATAATTATTAAAGCCCTTGTAAAAAGTGACTAAAACTATAGAAGTGAAAATAAATGATAATCATGTACTTCCAAAAAAATAATAGTCCCAAATACCCATATGTGTTCCGATATAGGGGTGATTCTTTTAGTAAAAATGTCAACTTTATATGGTTAGTTAATTTAAGCGATTTTATAAACCATCACAATCTAATTTCATTTAATATATATTATGACAATATATTCATTAAAAACATGAAACAAGTTATAATATATTTATTATCATCATATTTAATAATAATAAAAATTTCATGTCTAGCCATGAAGGTAGTGGAGAAAAATGATGTATGTTGTTCATGGAGATGTTGACCGAGCCACATTATAAACAATGTTTTCATTTTAGGAATGAAATAAAAGAGGTTATAAAATGGGTATTATACTATAATAATGACATATAATTATATTTATGATACTGATGTTAATATTTATTAGTGTATAGAAAACATAAGATGGTGGTATATTAAGAATAAATTGAAAGAGGTTAGTGTGGAATCTTACCACTTCCTTTGGTTGTATCCTCTTAGGATACCCCTTAAGGCACCATCAAATGTTCTTTATTTGAGAATAGTACAACTAAGAAATGTGGAAGACGATTTGGAATATATCTGGTATAAATTTGGAAATCTCAAAAGCTTCTAAGTTGTGAAGAGAATGGGTGGTGAGTGTGGTATTTATATGGAGATGAGAGAAGTTTTTTTGGATATTATATTCATTAGATTATTATTTTGACACAATACTGCAATTAGTATAAATTATTATGAACATTTATAGTATGTTGTGTAATTAATTTTTAAGAAATGGGTATTTATATCATCCATGACACAAGAATTATTTTATTTAGTTTATAATGTAAAATACATAATTTTACTGTATTTCACTAATCACACAAAATTAAACTATTTTAGAAAAAATAAAAGAATCATTCATATATTTTTTTTTAGATTTCAGAAATTAAAACTATTTTATAAAAATAATTTTTTAAATATGTTAAATTTAATTTTTAAATAAAATAAACATTTATTTTAAAAATACAAATATTAATATTATGATCAGTTTTCTAGACCTTTGAAAAATTAATTATGGTCTGATAAAATTATATTATCATTATAATAAAACATTATATTTATTTTTAAATACATTTCATGAACATAGTGTTTATTTTAAGTAATTATATTTATTATCAAAATTATAATAAAATATATATGTTTCCAAACAATACGAACACTTATTTTATCGTTTTTAAAATATTTATTTATTTTTATCATGATATATGTATGCCTTATATTCAATTTATAAGCTACCTAAATATTATTTTACACTTACATAGGTGATTATTTTATTAAAATGGTAAGTTTATTATTCTTAATGGTAATATTAAAATTATAACAACCAAGTGACTATTCCAACGGTTAAAATATTATTCTAACAGTTAGATTTGTAATATTAAAATGGGATCCCTATATTATATAAATAAATATTATTTTATTCATTATTTGTTAACTTTTATTATCTATCAAATATATATGGTTTTTAATTTTCAAAATTCATATTGTGTTACTTACATTATGTTTCATTACTATAGTTTTTTTTGGGAGTGCGATTATTTTAGGGGATTGAGCATATCCAAATTTCCCTATTATTATTATATTTTTTTCTATTTTTTCAATTATAATATTTTCAACTATTACATAAGTGTTTATTCTTTAAATATAATGTTTGAATTAATATAATATAATTTTTTTTGATTACATCATGTGGTGCATTTGTTTTATACTACAATGGTAAATATGACATAATTATAAGAAGGGAAATTCCAATGAAAAAAATAAAGATTCATTACAATAGAGGTAGTTTCATTATATTTTCACAGAAAAGATAATTATTTCCATCTCAATTCCATGATTTGGATAGTTCTATTTTTTATTTTTAATGAACTTGACACATAGGAAGCAACCCTATTATTCTTCCTTAGAACAATACCGAGTTATTTATTTGATGCATTATAATATATTACAAATCCATCCTTACCGTATGGTAAAATTTATATCAGATCATTAATCAGTATCACATTGATCTCTCCAAAACTGTAATTACATTCCATTAACAATGATTATTTAACCCCTTTACATGTTTTCCTGGTTAATGGGTTGGAAAAATAGGTTAAATCTTAAAAAAAATTCTAATAATAACCTCTTAAACCTAGGAAAAATTGGAGCTTGGTTATGTTCATTGGTGTACACCATTCATTAACTTGAATTTTCTTTCACGGGATAAAATATATTCCATCCATGGAGATAATATGGAAAAGAAAAGAAACATCATTGATCTAAAATTCAAACTTACTATATTTACCATATAATTCTTATTTGTAAGGGTCCCTTGAATTGTTATATATAGATCTCATACTCTTCATATATCTTATGTTATATCAGCATATCATCAATGAATTCCACCACAAAGATACGAAGATTATCCTTTACTATTTTATTTATTATATCCCTAAATTCATAAGTTTTATTAGTAAATCTAGATGAAATTTCCATAAAATCATATTGTACATACCATTTTCAAAATGATGTATTTGGTATATCGTATTCTTCACCCTTAGCTGATAACAACCAGATAAAATATTGATCATTAAAAATTATTGTTATCCTTTAATTTTATTAAATAATTCACCATTGTGTTTTCAACGATAATAATTCATTATAGTAATTACACTGATCTCCCTATAATTGATGCACAATCTCAGTGAACCATACTTGCCTTTCTTGAATAAAATAGGGGATACCCATGGAGAAATGTTAGGGTGTATAAATTTGTTATCACACAAATCATAAAAATATTTATTCAACTATACTAACTATACTGGTTCCATTCTATAAAGAGTTATATATATATTTCTTTCATTTATAATGAGTTCAATAGAGAACTCAACTTGACACATTGGTGGATGACTAGGTAATTATTCAAGAAAAATATCAATGAATTTTTTTCCATAGGTACATCCTCTATTATTTGTACATCTTCATTATTTCTACATCATGCTTGATCTTCTTCTATCCATTATTTCATAAAGGGGAGCTACTGTGGCATGATTTAGACATGATCTAGATGAATATGTCTACCCTCTGAAGATAAGATACTCCACCTCACCTTGGAAAATCATAATATACTTCTCATATAAATATTAAAAATTCATTACACTATGAAATACAATCCATATAGGGGTCATATAAAAGTCTTAAATATGTATAATAATCATTTTTTCAATTTTTGTTCATCTATGAGTCATAATTGAAACTAACTAACATATCATTATTACAATAAAGTTTCCACTAAGTGTATTAATTGATAACTACTTTATTTAGAATATAGAGAAATATTTAATGTTCTCTAAAACATTGAATATATAAATTAGTTAAAAGATCTATAATCAATATATATATTATATAACATTAGGTCTACGATAAAATATTCTTCCACCACATCATTATCAAATTCAACTTCTGTTGTGAGAGTCACAAAATCTTGTCCTTGATCCCTTAGCCTTTTATAGGAAAATTCCCTTTATGTTTGGGTCATTGGTTTACATAATTTTCATTCTATTTATTGTAACATAATTTAACATAAACTACATTTTCTTTTTCTTTTTCATTCATGAGAAAGATGGAGTTTTTCTTAAAAATTGTAACAAACTCTTATTCCCATCATGAAATCCCTTGGGTGTTTCTTCTAATAGTTATCATATATCGGAATTCATATCCTTGCTTTCTTTCCCTTTGACACACAATTATTCCAATAATTCTCACTAACCACTTATTCTCCTAATTTCAATTGAACTTTTATATCCTGGAGAAATAATTTTATATCTTAATGGTGTGTGAGACTATATACTCATACGATGAAATTTTTGAAGATACCAACATCCATTGAAGCCTTGGATTTAACCCCTAAATGAAATCATCCATTTCATTTTCTAATCTATGTACATAGTCTATAGAATTTCTATATAACCATGTAATGTTATTCTTGTACTCATAATTATTTTCCACCTCATATAATCTATAATTGATGAACCACCTTTCCATTTAACCTTATTTATCATGAGGAAAGTATTTTTCATTGAATAACACATTAAAATTTCCCTATTCAAGGTGCTATATTTCATATTCCTATTTAATGTATTTTCTTAGTGACCACCATTTTCCAACTTCTTCCTTTATAAAATAGACCACGATGATTTATTTTTTCTTTTCACTACTTCCAAAAGAAATAAGGATCTTCTCTAGAGACTTGATTATTTGTTCACTTTCCATTAGATTAGTACTTATACTAAATTTTTTAGGTTATTTCCTCATGAATAAGTTTAACATAGTAACACCATGTTTTGGATCAGTAGGTAACTCTATAAGGGTGAGATTATTTTTAATTCCCAGGTTCAACAACCCTAATATTAGTTTGATCTATTTTTCCTTAACTCCAACTTCATTCGCATTCTGAATAGTAGCATCAATACAAATACTACAGGTGTTAATATGGTTATCATTACTCTTATTAGTCTAAATATATCTTAAAAGAAATAAACATAATTATCTATTGGTATTGAATTGTAAAATAAAATTCCTGTTAGTTTTTTTATGGTGTTACTAATTAGTATTGAGATTTTTTCATGTTACATGTTCTATTTAACAAGGTTTCTATAAATCTTGTCCATAAGGTCCCTAAAAAACATCCTATGATACAAACTGTAACAATAAAAACTACAAAAACTCAGAACCAGTAGTTATAGTATTTTATTAGTATATAATATAAGTGTTTCCATTAGATCCAACAACATAGTAGTCTTTGAAGACTAGATACATACATGCATTACTTATAAAAACATAAGACACAACATGAATGAATTTTGAGAACATTATTAGTCCATCTATCATATCTTTGAAAATTAAACAAATTTCTCCCCTAGGTTTACAATAGAAAGGGAAAAATAATTTAAATCATAGATTTTTGGTAAAGAGTATAATATGGTAGAAGATATCACAATAAAAACATCACACAAGTTATATGGAAGGACTAAATAAACAACATGAATCCATAATCAACTGAAACATAACGAATGTTAAATCCATGACAATAAATGAAAATAATTATAACAATCAACATTGATCTCATATTCATGAAATGCTTAATTTCAAAAAACAAGGCAAGTTGTAAAGGGCTCGTGCCATGACACTATACTGACATGGGGAGAGTAAGAGACCAAACCCCAAGTTGTTTTGTTTCACAAGACATGTCAACACAGAAAGGGGATATATAATTTTTGGACTATACCATAAATTATTTTTATCTGATGAAATCACCAAAAAAATTAAATATACATTTTATACCATTACCTAAGTAAACTCTAGCTAAATAAATACATAGATAACTGTTTAATGATAAATAATGAAAATAAATACTTCCTCATTCATTGAAATAATCTAGTTGTCTATAAGAACATACCTTAATCAATATAAAATCTCTGAGGTGTCTTAAAATTTATAGGAATTTTCCTTATAAAATAATTATATTGAATAAGATACTTTCAATGTATTGGGTGTAATGACCATAACTTTTGTAAATGAAAGTCCCTTTGTGATTGAATAAAATTCCCTATTATATAATGTTTTTATAGAAAACAAATATGCTTATTTGGTTATATCCTATAAAATTTAAAATACCATTAATCTCAATTACCATTTATATTATATCTATTTATAAGTTATCATATGATTAGTATATATTAAGGGTTATGATAAAGTCATATTGACACAAGAAAAATAAATCATGGCCTCGACTAGTAGGATTATACCCTATAAAGCCCATTTGTCAAAGCTTCCAAGGGATATAGCATCTTTGGTATTTTTTCTTCACAAATACCTAGCAAATATACAAAAACATAAGGATGAATGAAACCATTTATGGGATAATTTCATGCTCATCGAGATTACGTCCCAAACCATGTTTGTCAAACCACAACAAGAAAATATCATTATCCCACACCTTGCCCTTAGAGTGTTCACTAGTGTAATAAAAATATTTCTATCTAAAACCTAATAGTATGAATATTCATATTTCATTTTCAATAAAATATTGATTTTATTTTTTCCTTAATGTATATACTTTCTAAATAATTATGAAAATGATTTGATAAAACTAATATTTTGATACGTTAAAACACAAATTCCATTTTCTTGTAATATGAAATGTAAATTAATATATTTATTTTGATTAGTTATTTTATATTTTAATAAATTATTATAATTAAATAGTATATATTAAATTAAAATTATATTATAATTTTATGAAGTGAAAAATATGATTTTTACAGGGGATAGAGAACAGTTATTGTGAAAAAACCAGTATTTTTCAATAAATGTAGATTTTAATTAAAAAGTGTAATTTATCATATTTTGAGAATTATTTTTGTAAAATAAATAATATTTTTGTTATCATCATGTAAAAATTATCAATTGCATAATTTTTCCTAATTTTCTAAGACAATCAAATTTTCAATTAAAATTTAAATATTGTATAAATATACCATATGTATTATGACATCATAATGCCACAACAGTGATGTGATATATTATATAAAATATATCCAACACCAAATAAATATTTTCACTTTAAAATAATTTTTTATACATTATTTAATTAATTTTATAAACCATTTATGTATCCTCCAAAATCAATATTATATTTTAATATTTTGAAATAAATTCTTTGAAAACATGAATCACTTCTACATCACCAAGGGTATTATTTAAATTTTATCATTTCATAAAAATATATAATAATTAAATCCAAACTTATTTGAAAGAAACCATGGGGGAAATGGTATGTTTTGTGTTTTTTATTACTTTATTTTATAGAGTCTAAAACCTATGAATGGGAAATAATAAAGAAATCCCCTCTTTTTTCTATATAAACCCACAACAAATCCCATTAATATTAACCAAATAAACATTCATCATAACTATACTCTTAAATTTACTCTATAAGTCCCTTTAGAGATTCCCCCAAGGACTCAACATGCTCCACCCAAGCTTTTGGATACACCCTCTCAATGTAAGGGATCCTCTCCTTCTCCTCTTTATTCAAGAACCTTCTTTATATAATTCCTTTTCTATTCTAATTAGTATTGATGGAATGTGATTTTCCTCATTAGTATTACCTACCTCTTGTTTTAAAAATTATTATATACCCATTTCACTCTTATTATTTTATCCCATGACTCATTATGTACCCCTGTTTTTCTGCAGAAATTATCCCATTATTTTTTCATTCCAAAAGTTTATTCAAAAAACATTTTTGTCCTAGGCCTTTTAATTCACTATTTTTAATTGTGTATTACATTCTCAAATACCCCTTTTACTTACCTGATTATTTTAATGTTATTATATACCCCTTTCACTCTCATTAACCCCTCCCATGATTCATTATGTTCCCCCGTTATGACACTCATATTCTCCTGTGATTTTTTCACGGCAAATCATTGTATTTTGAATACAATCACCATTTAAACTAAAGGGTATTAGAATAGAAATAAATAACATTAAATTAATTGGGTACTTTTATGTATTTATTCCACCCTCTCAAATCATGGAATTAAATTTGATGAAATATGATTCCATGTTGAACGTTCAATGTGACACACTAATGTGTGTACATGATATGAAAGCAATGGGTGTGCCCAGAATTATATATCACTCCCATGATTTGGGTGATGTTTGGATCGCATGAGATATAATTTATGTTATAGGGAGTAAACCTAATCCATTATTATCCTTTTTCCATAATTTAATGGTTTCTTGGTGGTTATCCTTGACCCATGTTTAGGATTTCATGTTTAATGATGTTGCAGCATTTACATATTTCCTTTATGCTATAATTTTGTGTAATGCATAATTTTTCAATATTATGATTAAAACCCCTTTATGTCTAATTTAAAATTCATATTGACTAAATTCCAATAATTTCAACATGTTTTGCTTTATTTATTCAGTTTCTGGGTTTTATAGCTCACCCCTTTCTTATGGATATTCATAGGTTATCCTATGTAGTTTAAAATCAGTAGTGGAATGTTATAGGAATGTTATGGAAGATTAAAATATATTTTTTTGTATCTATGTATAAATTTGATTCTCTTTTAACCTAATAACTCACATACACTTGACTTCTTAGTCTTTTGGGTTGTACTACGTGTTTTTTTGTAATAAATCATAAAATAATGTGTATTAAAATCAAGTGTTGTCATACCAAGTCATCAATGGAAGAAGTTAATTAGGTTAAATAGATTATATTTGAAAGATAATGATGAAAGTTTAGGGAAAATCATTCATCATGGTACATAAGGATCATGTGAATTCTCCAAATCATATCCTCTAGGATTATCGAGCTAGGTGTTCAGTATTAGGTTCACTCATCATACATCAAAATGATTATTGATTGAATTCACAACCAAAGCTTTTTTGGGTGATTACCCCTAAATTTATTTTTCCCACAGTTGTATCAACTTTATATTATCATGATAGGGATTTATATTCAAGGAAACTACACAGACTTTTCTTTACAAAAATAGAGGATGATATTTCTATGATGGAAAAGATTGAGTTTTATAATGGTTTTGAAAACTCTTAAATCAAAACAATATGAGGGAGGGATATCAATATAGACTTTTAAATACCATGGAATTAATGATAAATATGGTAACATGTTTTTCATGTCATTTTATTCAAGATACAAAATGTTATAAATGGTTAATATAGTATGAGTCCTAAAGTATGAAAATTGAGATGGAAAACCCCACTTATGGATTGGGTAGAAATTCAATCACAACAAATTCAAAGAGTAGGATTCAAATTGTTATTAAAATACTAGGAAAAAATTGTAATTTCTAAATTTAACTTATCAAATAGTAGAATATATTCCATATAAATTAAATTATGCGGATAATAAAAAACATGTATCAAAGAGAAGAATTTGACATGGAAATCCCTTATACCTTCTTCTGACATCCATGAACATACTTTCACCTCATAAATCAAGAAATAATATCACTTAATAACATAATTAAGAACCTTAATTAGGTATGTTCAATTTATAATATTTATATATCCCTAGTAGAATAAAGGCTTTTAGTGACCGCAAAAATCTGTCACTAAATGGCTATAGCGGCCACCTAGAATTTGCCAAACAGTAGACACTTTCGGCCCATCGTTGTTGCTTATAGTGTATAACATTTTCTAGACAATATAAAGGAAATTTACATGCTCTATAGAGACCGCCAAATGACAAATGCTATTGACCATCTTAGGTTAGGCTATAGCGACCGCCAAACGATGGTCTCTATAGCTCGACCTAGAAAATCATATAGTGACTGCCAAATTGGGGTCACTATAATGTTTTTTTCTAAAATCACTCCAATACATAAAAAATCACTATATTAGAAAAATATAAAAAAATCTAAAATATCTAAATTCAATGGCACATAAATCTCTTCATCATGTCATCTTCCAAGATCCACATCCATCATCCAATTTGACTACATGACAAAATTTAATAAACAATTTACAAAAGACAAAAACAACCCAACTAACAATTGAAATGCAAAAAAAATATTTTAATTCAAACATAGTACAACATATTGATCTTATTTGATTTTAAAGAAAATATTAATAATTTCGATGAACATTTAATAACTTTAAAACCGCTTATTCTATTGTTCTAAGTAAACCACATGTCTGATTGATGTTTTCTCTGCTTGCACGCATCACCAATAATAATAAGTCAGTTATCCAATGATTTCATATCATTCCATTGTAGTTTATTATGAATTTGATTTTTTATTACATTTTTCAGTGTTTTATGACATGAAAAGATTGTTTTCTGTCACTGCGGTCGGACGAAACATCTGATAGACGTACCATCAACCCAAACTTTTCACAATTCACTCCACAGCTATTGTTGTTAGATTTTATTGAATTCTAAGGCCATTAGACTGCTTTTGACCACCCCATTCACCTTTTTAAATGGCGTTAAGTCTTTAAAAACAACAAATTTAGTCATACCACATAGACTACATGTTCGATTGATGGTTCATCTCTTCATACATGCCATTATTAATAATTAGACTATCATCTTGTGATTTCAAGTCATTATGAGGTGGTTATATATGGATGTGATCATTAAACATCAGTTTTTGTGTTTTATGACACCGAAATTGATTTTTTTGTCACCGCAGTCAGATGACACCTCCGGTTGATTTCATGTCTACCAGACTATTTCCAAATTCACTCAATAATTGATGTAATCTAATTTCATGGCATTCTAAGGTCATTCGGCTAGTTTTGACCACCAAACCTTTATTTTTAAAGGGCTTCAAATGCTTAAAACCATATATATAGTTTTACTATGACCACATCATGTCCGATTGATGTGTCATCTCCTTTGACATATCAAAAATAATAATTTTATGGTTTAAATGTGATTTCAAGTCATTATGAGGATGTTTGTTGTGGATATGACCGTTAAATGTTTGGTTTGGTGTTTTATGACACCAAAATTATGTTTTCTATCACTATGGTCAACTGAAACCTCTGATTAATGTATTTTCTACTCGACCATTTTATAATTCACTTAGCGGTTTTTTTCATCTGATGTCATGGAATTATGAGTTCATTCGGCTAGTTTTGACCACCTGACGCACCTTTTTAAAATGGGCTAACCCCGAAAAAGTCCAACATTTTTTTGTACCACACAGACCGCACATTCGACTGACATGTCATCTCCTCATATATATCATGAATAATAATTATACGATTGTCCAATTATTTCAAGTCATTATCAGGTAGTTTTCTATAGATCTGACCTTTAAACCTCTGTTTTGGTGTTTTATGAAACCAGAATTGCATTTTCCATCCCCATGATCAAAGAAAACTCTGATCGATTTATCGTCTACTCGAACATTTTACAATTAACTCCATGGTTGTTTTTATCTGATTTCATTGAATTTTGAGGTCATTCAGCTGGTTCTGACAACCTGATCCACCTTTTTAAGGGGCATAAAACCCTTAAAAACCACAAATTCAATCATACCATGCACACCACACATCTAATTGATGATTCATATCTTTATACACATAAATAATAATAATTAGATGGTTTCCATGTGATTTCAAGTCATTATGAAGACATTTTCTATGGATATGGCCATTAAACATCCGTTTTGGGTTTTTTATGACATTGGAATTTCGGTTTTCATCACCACGGTCAAATGACACCTTCGATTGAAATACCATCTTCCCAAACATTTCACAATTTACTCCACAATTTTTTCATCTGATTTCATGGCATTTCTAGGTTGTTCAACTTGTTTTGATCACCCGACGTATCTTTTTAAAGGGCGGAAAACCATTAAAAACTAAATATTCACTCATACCATGCACACTGCATGTCTAATTGACATTTTGTCTCCTTATACACATAAAAAATAATAATTTTATGGTTATCCTCTAATTTGACATCATTTTGAGGCTTTTTTCTATGGATCTAGCCTTTAGACATCTATTTTGGCATTTTATGACACCAGAATTTCATTTTCCGTCACCATAGTCAAATGAAACATATGATTTCCATACCATCTACTCTACCATTTAACTATTTAGTTCATTGTTGTTTTTTTCTGATTTCATGGCATTCTGAAGTCATTCAAATGGTTTTGACCACCCGACACACCTTTTTAAAGGGCAGCAAACCCTTAAAAACCACATATTCAATCACACCACGCACACCACATGTCCAATTAACATTTCATCCCCTTATACAATTCATGAATAATAATTTGATTGGTTTTATATGATTTAAAGTCCTTTCGAGGAATTTTTTTATGGATTTAACCATTAAACGTCTATTTTGGTGTTTTATGACATCAGAATTGCGTTTTCCATCACTATGGTCAAATGAGACCTCCGATTGATATATAATCTATCTAACTATTTCAAAATTCCCTCCACATTTGTTTTTATCTGATTTCATGGAATTATGAGGTAGTATGGATGGTTTTGACCCCCAGACACACCTTTTTAAAGGGCTTTAACCCATTAAAAACCACATATTTCGTCATACTATGCACACCACATGTATGATTGAAGTTCCATCCCCTGTTACACATCAAGAATAAAAATTATATTTTATTCCTATGATTTCAAGTCATTATGAGGACATTTACTATGGATATGGCTATTAAAAATCAGTTTTGGTGTTTTATGACACCTAAATATCGTTTTTGGTCACCGCAATCAGATGACACATCTGATTAACATACCATCTACTCAACCATTTCAAAATTCACTCCAAATTTTATTTTTCATTTAATTCCTTGTAATTATAAGTTCGTTCGTCTGGTTTTGACCACCCAACACACCTTTTTAAAGGGTGTCAAACCCTTAAAAGCCACATATTTAGTCATAACATGCACACTACACATCTAATTGATGTGACATCTCTTCATACACATCAAGAATAATAATTAGATGTTTTCTCTATGATTTAATTTTTTTTCTAATGGTGTTTTCTATAGATCTAAGCTTTAAACATTTATTTTGGTGTTTCATAACACCAGAATTGTGTTTTCTGTCACCATAGTCAATTAAAACCTCAGATTTACTTATCGTCTACTCTACCATTTCAAAATTCATTCCATTGATGTTTTCTTCTGATTTAATGGAATTCTGAGTTCATTCAGCTGGTTTTGACCACCTAACGCAACTTTTTAAAGGGTTTCAAACACTTAAAATCCATATATTCAGTCGTACCATGTGCACCGTATGCCTGATTGACATGTCATATCCTCAAACACATCATTACTAATAATTATACGGTTTTCCTATGATTTCAAGTCATTTTAAGATGTTTTCTATGGATATTATCCTTAATTGTTTGTTTTGGTGTTTTATGACACTAGAATTGTGTTTTCTATAACTATGGTCAAACAACACATCTAATTGACATATCATCTACTCAACCATTTCAAAATTTACTCGACAACTGTTTTTGTCCGATTTCATGGAATTCTGAGTTCGTTCGGCTAGTTTTGACCACCTGATACACCTTTTTAAAGGGCACAAAACCTTTAAAACCCAAATATTTAGTCGTACCTCGCACACCACACATATTATTGATTTTTTGTCTCCTTGTACAAATAAAAAATAATAATAATATTGTTTTAATGTGATTTCAAGTCATTCTGAGGTCATTTTATATGGATATTACCTTTAAAAGTCTGTTTTAGTGTTTTATGACACCGAAATTACATTTTCCATCACCGTGGTCAAGTGATACATTCGATTGATGTAACTTCTACTCGATAATTTCACAATTCACTCCATCATTTTTTCATCTACTTTACTGGAATTTTGAGGACGTTCAAATGGTTTTGACAAATAGACACACCTTTTTAAAGGGTGTTAAACCCTTAAAACCCCATATTCAATCATATTGTGTACACCGCTTGTCGGATTGGGGTTTTGTCTCCTTATACTCATCAAGAATAATAATTATATGATTTTCCAATGATCTTATGTCATTATAATTATTTTTTTGTGGTTCTGACTGTTAAATGTCCATTTTGGTTTTTCATGACACCAGAATTACGTTTTCCAACACCGTGGTCAAACAATACCTCAAATTGATGTACTATTTAGCTAAATATTTCACAATTTACACCACAATTGTTGCCTTCTAATTTCAGGGAATTTCATGGACGTTTGACTATTTTGGACCACCCGATGTAGCTTTCTAAAGGGTTTTGAACCATTAAAAACCCCATATTCAGTCGTATCGTGCACACCGCATGTCTGATTGATGTGTTGTATCCTCGTACACATTAAAAATAATAATTACATGGTTTTACAGTGTTTTAAAGTCTTTTTGAGTTCATTTTATATGGATATAACTATTAAACATTTGTTTAGGAGTAATATGACACTGGAATTTCATTTTCCGACACCGGAGTCAAACAACACAACTAATTGAAGTGTCGTCTCCTCGTACACATCATGAATAATAATAATATGGTTTTATTGTGATTTAAATTCATTTAGAGGTCATTTTCTATTATTTTTACCATTAATCGTGTGTTTTTGGATGGTGGATGGATCATGATATGAATGTGAAAAATGAATGTAATACTAGAAGTGCTAGTTTTGTTGGGGATGCAAGCCATCAAAATGTGGTTACTTAGAGGATGGATTTTGATGAATCATAGGAATGAATTAGTTTTTATGGATGATCAGGCTCGATCATCATCAAGTTTTTAGAACAACCAAGGCAATTATAAGGTTTGTTGGAATGTCAAGAGGATTGTTGTGTATGATATTCATGAACAACCTATGCTTGAGCAGAATTCCTATCCCAAGAATCTTGGAAAACATCAATCGTATCATAGTATGTTAGTAAGATTATTGAGATTTCGGTTGATTTTGTGGATGAGTGATTGGATGTTGTAAGGGATTTTCTAATCGGAGTATTTGAATTGAAGGAGGGTATTGGTCATCTCTTTCATGGTCAATCTGACTTTTAACATTCTATATAAGAGTAAAAAAATTTCAATTATTTCTATATAAAACATTCACTTTTATTCTCATGTTTGTTCTAAAATTTCTCAAATAAGTAGCATGCCACCAATAGAAAATGGCTCTAAGAAGAAAAAATAAAAGTTAAAAACCCTTTTATAAATAATTATGAAATGAAAATTGATTTTGGATGATCTAGAAACATTCATTTTGGTATGAAAAAAGGGATTTGAGTCTTGATATTAAATATTCCTACACATCAAAGTGGTGAGTTGAAAAAAGGATAAACAGAAAATCACATGAAAGAAGAAGTGTGACTAAATGACACCATATACTCATTTGTGGCGTATGAAATAACTATACAATGAGAACAAGAGGAAATAAGTACATGAAAAACTCAAAAAGTTCAAAAATACACAAAAATGAGGGAGAAGGGAATTCCCGAGACCCTGGATTTCCATCCCCATGCTCCCTCCTAGTGTCCTCCACATGAGTGTGCTTCTCATCGAATTTGGGCTACTCAATCTAGCCAATCATATTAGTGGAATGAAAAATACTCTAATTTATAATATACACATCCAAGGCATAACTCAACTACTCATTTATAATGGGGTTCTTTAAAACCATAAAATTAAACATAAAATAAAGACGAATATTGAAAAATTTAAGTGTTATGTAATACATCATTATTAACAACCTAGTAAACTTTAAATTAATAAATTAAATTACAATAATTAAAGAAATAATACACATAGCTGTAAATATAAAAAATGGTTTGAGAATAACTATTAATTCATAATTCACGTATGAATTTTAAATAGTAATATAAATTACCTTATGCATGAGGTTTATCCTTATCTAGATCACCAATCGCACAATGATGTCCACCAACTATATCCAGAGCCTTCAATCTATATAAATATTATGTATCATAATTATTTCAATACATGTAAATATGAGTATAGTTTGTTATCTTTTTTATCAATGGAACCACTTGTGTACCATCAATGGGTCATTGCATGATCACTTCATCAATACATGCTAGGATTTGCGATAATGTGTCCTCATACTAAGCAAGTAACTACAGAAACCGCTCATCCATATTGTGCTTTATAGCCTACATGGAATCATCTATCTCAGTCTATATGTGCATCACTACATCTCTACAGGCACCCATCACCTCTTCTCTAGCAACTTCATTTCATGGGACACAACATCCATAAGTCAACGAATAACCATGAACGTCACACCCCATGACATTCTGAAATATCTCATCTATGCGCATAGTACAATGACATTTCTCCTATGGAAACTCTACTAACTAAGAATACAATTGATATTGTAACATATTCAGAATGAATTTATGAAAAAATTAATAATTTCTATGAATTAAAAATAATTTTTTTTTCTAAATAATTTGCTTACTATAACACCATCAACATCAGGATCACCCGCCCTACGAGTCCTCACTCGTATTGGCATATGATCGGTCGGATCATCTCACTGGTGTGACCCAAATAAATGGGTCCATCAAATATATATTTATATTCATGTTATAAATAAATATTTTTAAGATATGAATGAATATTAAAGTCTAAACATACATCATGTCTGAGCTATGACAAATGTTGAGTACCATGTATAGAAAGCATGCCCTATATCGCCTGATTAGGTGAATGATGAGCAGAATTGGTCTGAATTCATTATAATCAATTAATATACATATTAAAACTAATTAATTTATAGATTAAAATAAAAAACATTACCATTGTCACCTCAGTCGGCCAAAATAACAAATCCTACCACTGCACACGAATATTAACTGAAGGGACTCGCTGTAAAATGTTTCTCACACTCGCAAATGTTATCTAATTATCTATCTTCATCCTTCATTTGTAATACTTCAATAATTTTCATAATTTGGTGATATATACTACTCAAAACCATCCGGAGATGATGTAAAATTATCCTATTAAAATAATATTCAATAGTTGCGATTATAATAAAAACAATATCATGAAAAATTAAACATTGAATTTACTTGAATTGACCTCCATAATTTTTCAATCATATCTGGGGGAAATAATTCCAATCATGATTTTTCAGATGGAATTTGGGTGGGTCTCATATCATATTCCCAAACTGATGAATCAATTCAGTTTCATCATCTCCAACTGGATGAAATGTGTCATCAAATAACACATACATTATGGCTTGAATGTTCTATGATTGAACCCATCTACTCAGACCCCTACTTATAATGGAAGACACACCATATACTAATAAACAGAAATTCATAATGCAATTACAATATAATTAAATATTTATATAAAAATGAGAAATACTTATGGATGTATAGACAAAAAATTACATTAAATTAATTTATAAATATGAAAACATATATACCGAAAACATCAGGTGAACCACTCTGACCACCCTATGACATACCTACATTAATAAGAAAATTATAGTTATATAAAGTAATTTTTATGCAAATAATTCATAAATATTTTTATAAAAAATAACCTTGGAATATTAAAATATTTCACTAATAATGAAATTCTATCATATATCCTTCAATTGTCTCTCTGGCCCATTGTATATCTTCATCTCATATAGCTAATATTTTTTTGGTCAAGTGTTTGATCAGGAAATGTGACCATAGAAAGTTCATCTGAGTCAATAAAAAAACCTTTATGAGACATTTTGATGAAAAATTTCGAATCAGAATCAATGACAACAATATAAAGAGGCTCTTCCAGAGATTTCATTATGAAGATCTCATTTCATACTCAGTTATATTAAAATAAAATATTATTAAAGTTTAGTGATGTAAAATGGATGTTATCAACTTTCTTTCAATGAACTAGATTGACCCAATCACGCCATAACAATATGTTCTTTAAGCCACAACCATAAATAACCTCAATAATATCCATCAACAATCCATAATAATAACCTAATTCATCAAATTAATAACCAACACCATTGTTTTATTTGGCTTGATTCACATCAACATTTCTAATACAGAATCAGAATATGTTAGCATCCAAAGACATATATAGATGAGCTATAATAAATGGTCCATTAGCTAGTTAGTTGATTTTTTCACTCACAATATGGGTTCATAAATCAAGAATATTTTCAATATTTAAATTACACATAGTTCAATGGATAAAGAATTGTGAATATACAAATAAGTTTCACTATAAAAATATTAAATCAATTATTTATACATACATGAGTATTGAACCACTCATGAAATGTGTTGAAATGATGTTTTTGGATTTGATAGTTAGTTGTGTGGGGCCATTCAGGTTTCAACTCCATGATATGTTCCCTAAATCACAACACAATTAAATGTAAGTTATAAAATAAATATAGAAACATAAGATATATCAACTATGAAACTTACTATATGAATGGAATAATTGATGGAGTGTTGAAGAACACATATCGATGAGATTGAACCTAATCATAGTTTTTTATATCAATTTTATCCATTCTCCAATTAGACCATCATAATTATGGGAGGGTTTATCAAACATTTTTTCAACCTCATCAATATATGAACCATTAAAATTAGTAAACTCATACATTAAATATCTCTTGGAAATTGAAGCTTCCTAACGAGCCTTACTGCACACATACCATTTCAATGTATTTAAGTATTGCTATATTGGATACGTCCACCTGAATTAAATTGGACCACCAGAAATGACTTTACCAATTAAATAAAAATTCATGTAAATCGTGAAATCAAAAAAATGATCCTTGAAATAGTTTCTCTAGGTGACATAGTTCAAGTAAAATCTTATCCTATTAATTTTTTAAAAGAACTCATGTGATTATTCCTTGAATGGGGCTATCTAAAAAAATTAGAAACTTCAATCAACAGCTCAATAACTTAGGTAGGTAATAAATTGTGAATTTTTATAATAATTAATTATTAATGAATAATATGATTACCCTGACTTTTCAACCCCTATAATTCCATTCTTTTCATATTTACATGATTGGAAATATTAGAGAAATAACCATATATCACCTTGGCAATCTTTAAAATTGATAGAAATATGTGTTTCTATTTTCAACTCATTATGTACTATGTAGCATGCATGTGTGGAAAATTACTATCAACTAGTTGTAAATGTAAAGGTTTTCTCAATCCCATTTCTTGAAAATCATGTTAAGCATTGGCACAATCCTTTGATTTCCCCTTGATTCCTAAAATGGTGCATAGTGTATTATCACATAAATTTTTTAAATGTGAATCACATACATTTTTTTAATATATTATATTTCCAATAAGGCAAGATGAAAAAAATATTATGTTTCTTCTGATTATGATTGTGTTGTCTATTTATAGTAGGAATCGAAGGTAGTGTAGGAGCTAATAAATCTTGAAAATCATACATTGTATGAATTTTTTCTTGATCAAGTTGTGCCTGAATTTGAACCCAAGACATTATTTATGTTGAATGGTCATGCTTTGTATTCCCATAGAACATCATGCGGTCCTTTCTGAACCTATGAAATGGAGGAATAAAGCATCTATGACCATGATATGACTACTTCCTACAATTATTAATGCATATATATTTCATAATTTTATTACAACATAGGTAGGAGGATTCTACTTTTTTACTCCAACCTGGTAAGTTAGAATATGCTGAGAAGTCATTAATTTTCCATAATAAAGCGGCCTGGATTCTAAACATTTCATTAGCTACCGAGTCAAAACTCATTACACTATCTGCCCAAAATTCTTCCTGCTCATCAATGAATTGTTTCATATAAACATTGAATTTATCACTAGGTCCTCTTAGTCTATCAATTATAGTCAAAAGTAAAAAAAATGGTTTCTTCATACATATCCATGGGGGAAGGTTGTATCACTACAAAATATTTATCTTTTTCTAACAGGGGTATATCTATTTTTAAAAGTTCATTTTCTATTGGAAAAATGTTATTCCAAAAAATTGTAATGTCATTAAACAGTTGGTAAAAACTATGTTGATAAATGTTATTATGATATATAAAATGATTTTATTGCAATTATGATAATACCAATAGAAAATATATATGCTAGTAAAGAAATTTAACAACAGGTTAATATAACTAATATTTTTTTTGTAATATTATTAACATTTATAAACAATATCAACAATTAATTTTGGTTTGAAATTAAACTGTAAATGTTGGTATTCAAATATTTCTTATTAAATGTTTATATTATATTTATTAATATAATTATATATAATATATTTTTAAATTTATTATATTGTAATTACAAATTCTGATTATATAAGACACCGAAAAATGAGAATTTATTTCAGAAAAAAGTTCCAATATAATTTAAATACATATTTAAACTACCTAAAAAGAAAAGAAGATTAAAAAACATATTAAAATCATGTTTCAACGTACTCAAACATGATGGGACTTTACATGAAACTCAATGAAACTTCATCTTAAATTTATTTCTCACACACATCAGACGTCACTATCATAGAATCCCCATAACTTCACATGAGATATTATCCACTATAGTGGTTCAATACATGAACAACTTCATCATCATCCCTTTGACTATTGTGGACCCTCCTTCTATGTTTGAAGTAGCACCTATCCCTACTCCCTCCACTTTAGACATGCACCGCCATGAGAAACGTTCTAATCACACAAACAAAACAACTGGAAAATAGTTTTCATCAATATGAATGATATAAAAATTATAACACAAGATCAAAAAGTCATCCAATGGTCACAAAAAGTTGATAGTCTACCCAGTGGAAACAACAACAATAACACATTATATGTGGTCCCATAAAAACCATAAAATTATCCATCTTTTCCAAAATAGGAAAATATAATGTATACGAAAACAAAATCAATAAATAGAGATTAAAAAATAACAAGTGAGAACAACAATATAAAAATGACTAGAAGAACCGATAGATGAAAAAAATTATGCTAACCACATTAACAAAAGATATAAGGTGATGAGAAAAAATGAAAATAAAATCAAATGATATAAAAATAATAGGAATATTATTTATCATTTGGTTACAAGACATTTGGAATAACACTAACTTCAATTAAGTGTTACAAAAAACTAAAAAATATATAATCTCTTCCAAAATATCTGATACATGTGCTGGTTTCCCACCCCACATCCCTAAAATTTTACTAAGGAAAATGTATGTTGTAGTGGATACACAAGGTGCAATATCACCATCAATGAATTGAAATGGATTTCATGTATACATGACATTAACACACATATTAGAGAGAAAGCAATGTCATCATTTTAGTGAAGCATTTCAACCATTTTCCAGAAAAAATTTACTCATAGTATAAAATAAACTATACTATTTTTGATAATCCAAATCCCATATGTTAGACCAGAAAAAATTCTAAAAGTAGTAGTAATTCTTGAATAGAAGTAACCAAGTCTCTATTACATAACATAAGAACTCTTATTAGCCCAATATATTTTCCTTAAGAACATTGAATTCCATGGAGAAGACTCACATCCTAGAATTTTTAGCATGAATATATACCCAAAAAGAACATATGCGTCATGGAAAATAACGGAATCCAACCTAATGACTAAATGTCAGTCCCTACAGTGAGTCTATATTCGGCTTCCTCACTCGACCAAACCTGAACCTGTGAGCAGCCTCAATGAAAAACATACAAACTGTACAAAAATATATCATATCACTAGAATAATATAAATCTAGAATGTTTTTAAACTTCCAAGAACATTAAACAAATCATCAAGGAAGCCAACATCAAAGAGGGAAATATAGGGGAAATCCAAAATCACCAATAATTTGGGAACACAAACCATAGCCAAATTGCCTCATGATAGTGAAAGAATAAACCATGAAATAACTACAGTTGATGACCCAAACAAGACCCAAGGAAACATAGAAAATGATCAAAACCTAACATATCAAAAATTACCATGGAATTGGGATGTGAATCAAACAAGAACATCCACTATGGTAGGAATATTAACTAGTCAAGGTCAAATAAACTCGATATTAATGGTCATGAAAAAATCAATAAGTATGATATGTGTCGAAGAGGTAGAGATCTAGAAAACCGGTAGGATTTTGTAACCAAGAATACATGAATGTATATATATTGAGGACCAGTGGTGAACCAATTGAAGATTTAAGTTGGGTGATGAAAATATTAAAGAAAACTGTTGAAATTTTAAAAGACAATATCAAGATAATGGAATCTCAATTGTTGATTCATCAACCTGGTATTTGATATCTTGATGAATATAATTTTATCACATATATCTTGTGAAGGTATCGTGTAGCTGGTGGAATAAATATGACTAACTTATTGTACCATGGCTAAATCAAATTATCTTTTAATTAGGATCTAGGATGAGAATCTTATCAAATTGAAGATTTTGTTTGACAGATCCTTTCTTGTTTCTGTTTTCTAGTATGCATATTCATGTATGTACTATAAATATTATTATATCCATTTCTATAAAAGATAATGAATCTTGTGTGCTCAATGATTTTTTATAAATGGATTACCAAGGAATCAATGCTTCAAATAGAACAAATGATGATGTTTGGTACCTCTATTAATGAGATAAGCACCCAATTAAAAGAATGAATTTGGCGGAAAAGAAGTAATTGTAGTTGAAAATGGGGATTTGTTGATGAATTTGGGCAGTGATTTTTTTAGAACTGGATGTAAACCCAACAACATAATCCAAACCTAAACATTTATAGTGACTAAAATCCAACTATAAATATGTTTAGATCCTTGGTTATATAGAATTACCTACAAGATCATGTTTTAGGGGATTATAAAAAGTCTCAATGGGGATAAGAAGAATATTGACTGATGTCGTGTCTCTTTATCTTAATAGAAATAAAGAGGATGCGACTTTAAGTTACCTCATAGGGGAGTCTTTAAAAATAATTTCTGATTAATTTAATAACAAATTCCCAACTAAAAAATCATTTTTACATAGATAGGGTGTGATTAGTGGTCACAGGAGATGGAGTTTCAATCCTGGCTAAACCAATAGTAGTTATGAGCTAGTGAAAACCATAGGTGGCATCTTCAATGTCATATTCTTATTTTAATTCAATTTTGGGTCTACTTATTGGAATTTGTTTCTTGAATAATGCTTGTTATATCATTCTTGAATTATGAATTCTCCATCCACGGTGGTACACCAAATTTAATCAAGGGGAAAAAACTAATTAGAGATCATGATTAGTGATGGAATTATTAGATCACCTGAAGTGTTCGGGGGATGAGGAATCTCTTATCGATCTGTAGAAATCATTAGTTTGGGTATATCTAGAGATGATATTTGTATAGGATGGAAGATATGAGAATGATATCAGTCACCAAACACAATAGATTTTGTAGAGATTCTCTGGATAAGGGATCTGAACAAAAAAATTCTATCCTTGGGGGATGATAACGATGTTGACATTAGGGGAGGATGTGATGGGGGCATGTATAGTGATTTAGAGAGACGATCGTATACATCAGATTAGATGGTAATTGTAGATCAACAATCAGATTAGCATTTATATGGGTCACCTGCATAACAAAAAATAAATGGAAAATCAAAATCAAAAGAATATAATTAGATATAAAAGGATAATGAATGCTAAGTAGCATGAAAAATTAGATGAATAGATGCCCAGATTCCATGGCTAGAGGAGGAGGGAGGCACATCACTGGGTTCTTCCTGGCTGGGGTGTGTAAAAAAAATAAGAAGGGGAGGGGTGGTTCGAAATGGGGGAGAGAGAATTGAAATGTAAAAAAGAATAACTAAAATAAAATAAAATAAAATTATAATTATAATTATAATATCAACAACAACCCTTTTTTACAATAAAATGAAATTAAATAGGTTTGGTGTGACAATAGATAAAACGGTTATGGTGATATGTTCACTACAGATCGATACTTCTAATTTAGTGAATATGATTTCATTAATTGGAATAATTTTAAAAAATATGATGATTTATAATAAACTAGTACTCACCAATTCATACGCATGGCGTATTGGATTACTCATTATTTTTTAATAACAAAAAATTATATCTAAAAACTGAGAAGAAATAATAATGTTGAATAAATTTTTTATAGAAATTAGTGATGTGTGATAATAGAATAGGAGTATATAATATATGGACACACCCTTAAAATAATTGAAAAAAATAAAAAAATTAATTTAATGGAATTTCTAATTTTTGAGATAGATATTTCAATTCATTTTGAAATTCATTCATGAAAATAGTAATTCATGCAGTGACATGAAAATTGAAAGACAAATAAAAAATGACAGTGGTTGCAATAACATAGATCACAAATGTGAACATGAGTAATTTTAAAAAATTTAAAAAAACTTAATCTGTACATACTGCATAAAATTTGATGTTTATATTTTTAGAATATTTTCATCAAGTTCGTGTTAGTTATCAAGTCAAAAAGTTATCTTGAAAGAAGTATTCAGCTTGAAACTCTTTCGACAGCTACATTCTCCAGATACAACAAAATTTAAAAAGATAATTTAATACTAATTGATATTTAAATATAATAATCAAGGAATCCTTATAAGCATGTGGTGACACCTCCATATTCACTAATATAAATTTTTATCACTTTATTTTTTAAACAAAGTAGTATTTCATGTGCCAAAGATATGAAATAGTAATTACTATGTCTGAATAAAAGGAATAAGAAATTAAAAAATTATAAAAAAACATAAATTATTGTTAATCTACAGAAGGAACTGAAAAATGATAATTTTTAAAAGAGAGAATACGGAAACAGTATACTATGCGTGACAGCATGATCTTAAATAAAAGTGCTTGAAATGGGGCGTGAAGTTATTATTGTTCATGACTCTAGTACCGTGCCACTTCCTCCCACCAAACGTCCCCTCCTCTATACATCCACTAACCTACTCCAGCCAAATACCCTAGACCCTCATCTATCCCACCAATACCCTAATCCTATTCCCAGTATCCTATGCCATCCCCTTTTCCATGAACTACATATTCTCACATTCCCCCCCTCATACCCCTCTATTTTCCCTCCCTCATCTACCAAACCACAGCCCCCTCCCATTACTGCTTGGCTACCCTACCCATACCCAATTCTAGCATGCCTCATCATGTACCCCACTACTATCCCCCCCTCTAATTTCTATATTCTTACCCTGACCATACCCCACGACTTCCCCATCCCTCACATACCCCGCCACTTCCCCCTCCCTCATATATCCATCCATTTCTCCTCCCTCATATACCCTATCATTACCCCCTCACATTATTACTTGGTTACTCTAACAGTCCCCCATTCTATCATGCCTCATATTGTACCCCACAACTACCCCCCTTTGATTCCTACATTCCTACCCAAACCATCCCCTACCACTTCTCGCTCCCTCACATAATTGGCCACTAACCCCCCCCCCCCCCCCCCCCGACTACTGTAGACATTTTTAATACAATAAATGGGTCATTTTGTTTGTGGTTCAGATTTAATGGTTGTATAGAAGTATTACATCCATTATGTTTTGTTAAACACTTGAAACAATGTATGGGAAGAAACTAAACAAAATCTGTAGAAATAAATTTCTAGATAACAAATGATAAAAAAAATTCAAGAAATAACTGGGTAAATGTAGTACAAAATGACTTTGGTATGTAAATCATATACAGAACCTATAAGATTAATAGTAAATAGTTTAAAATAAAGATATTCTATTATGTAGACTATAATACACTAATGTAAAGAATATTTATGAAAAAAAAATGAAAAACAAACCAAATAGCCAAAACGTATAGTTACCATGTGATTGACGTAGAATACTTTAGTCTAATTTTTCAATTTTCTTGTTTAAATTTTCTTTTTTCGGTAGTCTAGTTGACTAAACTTACTTGTTTTAGCTACAATTTCTTGACATATAACAACATTATATTCCATCCCATCCTCACTCTCAAAATCCAGTGATAGGATTTTCTACATAGGGAATATTGCTAGAAGAATTTGAATCTATATGTGGCTATTGAAATCCACAAAGAGTATATCAGATATTTAACATTAGAAAGGTAAATATATAAAGAACTATTTGTTAGAAATATAATAAATATAATAAATCCCTAAAAATAAGGGATGTATTTCAATGATTATGGAATGAACATTGCAGTAACAGAAGTTAACTGTTACATACCCGATTAGATGACATATCTCAGGTAGAAGTGACAAATCATGTGCAAATGTGTGAACTTACTATAAAAGACCTAACAATTTGATGCTCCAAACATGAAAGTTTTAAAAGATTAAGGCAGTCAGATGATTTTTATTGGTTAAAAAATAAAATTGGAAAAAGTGAAAGAAATTGTACCTGGATATACTCAATTCCACAACTTACTCATGATGACCAAATTATTTGATGTTCCTATATTGTAAAATAAAAACAGTAATGTTTTTTTCTTTTATTTTTCAAAGGAAATTAGAAATATCTATATAGTATTACCTGATTGAGTTTGAATCTATTAGTGAATCCATTGATGTACTTGTCATTATCACTGATAAATAGTAGTTTGTATCTATTTTTTCAACAGAATGATAATGGTTTTGAATATTGTAATTTGATACAACAATTGATAACACCAATTTTTTTGAATTAAAAATGTTCAAATCTATAGGAAAACCATACTCTTCATCACCCTAATTATCAAACAGTAAGCTATTTTTGGAATAATATTTTTAAATTCTATTGACATGATATAAGAAGTTAGTTTTCCCTTTATCAAAGCGTCTCTCAAATCTATAGTTATCATGTGTATGAATTAGATGATTTGTTTTGACAAATAAAACCACTAAAAATGAATCAATCTTATTAGTAACCATTATTTTCTCTCTAATTCTGTTGAATTTAAAATTATAACCACACTTTCAGTGATAATAATTATTTTTATTTATTAGTTGGAAAGTAACAAAGTGGTAGTAATCAATTTATGAATTTTAATGAAGTTAACCTGGGAGTAGTGTTATTAAGAGATAATTTGAAATTGTGGCACCATATTTTGTCATCTAAAAGGTGTAATTTCTTCTTGAAAGAGTTTCATGATTCATAATATCCAATGTGGGTGCTTTGAATTTTTTGGTACTTTTACTGCAATTAAGCATCGTGTGGGCTACATTAGATTGAGTACATAATGTTATAGTCATTAGTTTCAGACATAATTGAATAGTTCATAATAATTCATAATGAGTTTCCAAAATTATGCATATATTACATAACTATTGATAACTTTTCACATTTGAAATAGTTTTCTTATTATTCCAATATAGTACTTCTATAAAAGGGTTTCTATTTGTTGGTGGTGGACTATTGAACTATGATGTTATTTCTAACCCAAACCTGGTAAATATAGAATAAGAGACATAAAAATAAATAATAAAAACATATGCGTATTATGTTTGTGATGTACAGAGAACTGTATGTAAAAATACACAAATTATAATAGTTAATATGTCACCTTCTTCTGAAGTTGACTATTTTTGGAATATCTAGGTTGTAATGAATATTTGAAGATTTAATAGTTATAATCACCATAACAGAGAGAATTGAAATGTAAAAAATAAAATATAATAATATAATAATAAAAATATAATTATTATTATTATTATTGACAAAAACAACACTTTTTTACTAGAAAATAAAATTAACTGGATTTGTTGTGATAATGGAAGACATGGTTATGGTGATCTGATCATTGAGGCTTGAGACTTTTCATTTAGGGAAGAGAGTGTCATATTATTAGAATAATTTTAAAAAATATCATGATGTATAATAAATATATATATAATTATTTTTTTAAAATTTATATGTATTATGAATGAAAAATTATATTATTTACATATAATGAAATCATATATATGTGACTTTATTTTTTCAGTTTATACTACAGTCATTCTAATTCAAGTATCTAGAAAATATAATAATTTTTCAACAATTTTATATCAGATACGTATATAGATACTATATGTCACAGTCTTATAATGTTTCAATGAAAAAAATCTGATTATATGATTTTATTTAGATATTTATAATTTGTAGTATTTATTGAAAAATATATATATATATATATTTTTGTAAAATATTTTTTGTTAATGGGAAATTTATTATAATAAATATTTATAATAGTAAAAGAATTTGTTGGTAATAACAATTAATAGTAATAGATTCATTTTTTGGTAAAAAATAGTTACTATTGATGGGATAAACCAATAAACATATAAAAACCAATAAAATTTAATATCTATTATAATTTCTCATTTTTATCGACAGATATATCATCTATCAATAAATTTCTATTGGTATAATAAAACAATTTGTAGTGTTTGGAACCAACACCACTGGCTACGTACTATGTGTCACACTAACCCAAAACCTAAATTGTTTAAAAACATCTATTTCCATGCCAAATTGCACATTACGATCATCCTGATAATATTTTTTGTGTATTTGATCAAAATATTTCCATGCCAAATAATCTATCATGTGAGTTAACTTATCAACCTCTTTATTTTTCTCAGAATTCCAAGTCCTCGGTTTAGCTATTTAAGATGGCATGAAGAATCTATTTAGTGTTTGTTTCAGTGGGAAATAACACATCTACTTAGTGGAAACTTGTTTCCAATGATTCAATACCCTTTCAGGAAGAATCTAAATTCCTTGATTAATCCCATTGGATTTCCACCTTGATGTATAGAAAATAGTAAAAGTATTTAATTTTTCATTCTCCTCTCTGAAAAACATACAATTATTGCATCACACATCAATGGTATCATATATAAAACCAAGGCCATCGATCAACTTGCATGATTGACAGAATGACTCTGGAATCTCCAGTCCAGCTGGGAGTACCTTCTTCAACAATACCAACAACAAGTTGAATGAGGTGTATGACCACTGATTCAGTGACTTAATGTGTAAAAAATTAATTATGAATGACAATTTACAAAATTTAATTCATCCATTATATAATTTAGTGCATTCATTGTCAATAAATTCAAATAATTTCATTGCTTCTCCATCTACATAACAATGGGGATTACTCCATCCAATGATATCATTTATGACATTATTGTCATCAGGTTGAAGTTGAACCATCATATAATTGATAAATATGTTCATCAGATCAAATTTTCTCAAATCAACATCCCTAGGAATAATTTATGATTGGGGGCATGAAATAGACTCTTCTCTATAACTTTTCCATGTCTTATAGTTTTTTAAAAAACCCATTTAAAAACAGATGTTCTCTAACACTGTCTTGTTTTTAAAAGATATCTATTTTTACATATTCTATATGGACAACTAATCAAATCACTTTGAAATCCATTGTTGAAATACATAAATCACTTAATCCCATCATAATATTCAGTAGAAAATCTATCTTGTATATCAATCAACCTATTATCCATATCTGTAATAAATAGAAAGAAAATAATTGAAAAATATTATTTAAATTCTAAAAAAACTCATATCATTAAAACATAGAACCAATGAGATAAAAATTATTTTTAAGAATAATAAATGAATGAAAATAAAGGTATATTGGAGAAGATATTTGAATCGAAATTATGAACCTTTCAAGAAGATAACAGTTTCTATATTTTAATATTAGATTGGAAAATATTTTTTGGAAGATATTTAACTAGCATTGAATGAATATCTCAAAACAAAAATTTATTGTCTTTCCAATATTCCTAAATATAAATTAACTCATTTTATGTTAATTGAGAGTATTTAAATGATGTTTCTTTTAAGAGAATATAATAATGAGAGATTGGGAAACACAAACCTTGAATAACTTATAAATAATAATGAATTTGTATTCTTCAAGGAGAGTATACTCAGATATATGAATATGAATGATCTTGATATACATTATGATCAAGAGTTATTTTATACAATACATCTATATACTTTTTTGTGATTTAATTATGGGCTCGATGATAATATCAATATATTAATGACATACCGTATTGTATATTCATAAAGATATTTTTCATTGCATTTTAATGCCAATGTGTACAAGATGGATCCAGTATAATTAATGATTCCCCTATTAGCCTCACATCTATTGAGAAATATTATTCCATTATACTTATTCTAAAAAATAATAATTAATTTGAGGGAAATTAATGGAATTCTATCATGGTTTCCCTCTAAAAAAGAATAATTAAAACAAATTGAATGTATTAAAGTCAATAAAATATATTTAGGATAATCTTGAGAATATCAATAAAACAAATGTTAATGTAAAAAATCCAAAGTAAAAAATGTGTGATAGTTTTGAAGATTTGAAAATTCATAATAATTAAACCATTGATGAATTTTAAAAAAAATCATTGAAATTAAATAAAACATCAATATATATAGAGAAATATCATTGGAGTCCACCATGTTGAAAAATGACTAATGGTTTATTCTTAATATATTTGATACCAATTTTTCCTCATTTAAATAAATTGTATTAATTCTACTCTCTCAATATGAACCACAAAGTACACATGTTATATATGAGATATGAAATCCTCATCATTTAAGAAGAAGTTCAAATAAGAGAATGAAATTTCATTCAAGACAGTGAGAACACCCAAACAGAAGTAGAAGAAATATGAGTTTACTTGTAACTCTAAATATGATAATAATATGATAAAGAGGGTTAAAAAATCGTGTCTATCATATAAAAAATCATAAAAAGAAGGCGGAAGATACCAAGGTAAATGTTCTTTAAAATTATTCAATTGTTATAAAATTTGAAAATCATAAATTAATTATCCAATGAATAAAAATATTGAAAATATATATAAAGATAAATAATGTTTCATGACTGAGAAAGTCTTAATATATAGCTTTTATTCAAAATTAAACATTGTTCTTGTAGAACACACACCATACACATGAAATTTTAGCATTGCCGATGTTCAATGCTTGAAAATCCACCTTCAAACACAAGAAAGTTTACATATTAATGTGATATACATAAATTTATCTTGTTCATTGATAATGGATTTTCATTCCTTGTTTTTGCGGATAAGTCAGTTTTGAAGAAGTGTTCCCTTTGTGTTTCTTGAGCAACTGAAATATCATTTAAAACACCATTATTCTAACAGTATTAAGAGTAAAGGACCACCCCCTCATGGAATTGATTATGATGATATGATGATTAATTCGAAGACCATTTTAGCATTTCATAAAATCAAGACAGAGAATTCGGACGAAGAATTAAGGAATATATGTAGTATTGTTGATCCATCCAAAGGAAATGAGTAAGTCTTCCAACTTAAAAAATCAAATTCTAGAAGTTAAAGAATTAATGAGAATAACTTACCTGTAGGGGACTTGACCATAGTTAATGGGTGGAGACCGAATTGCATATCCATACCGGCATTGGGGCTCCACGATTGGGGTTCGACACCTAGGGTTGACAGAGCTGGGATGGCATGAGAGGGGCAAGATGGCTTGACAGAGGCAGGATGGTTCTACATAGTTGCGCGATGGGGTCGGTAAGGTTCAAGAGAGGCAGGATTGGAGGGCTTGGTGGTAGGGTGTAATGGGGCCAGGAGGGTTCGATAGTGATGGGACTGTCTGACAACACTATGTGGGGCCATGGGGGAGGGGTTCGTTGGTCATTTGAGTGTCTCGAGGCCGTGGGAGGGTGAATGAGAGGGGAGAGGGTTATGATGTCCGGGAAGGGTAAATGTAGGGGATATGGAAAATTGGGAAAGGGGGTTAAAAAATACAATGAATTCCAAATAGTTGTTACTGGAAATACACCACCACAAATTCTTATATTTCTACTAGTGTATTCCCATTATTTATATGAATAAAAGTTCAATTTTTTACCTACTTTGCAACCTCGAGGGTTTATAGTTTGATTGTTTGTACTAGTTTTGTAATAGCAGTGTTTATATTCATTATTATTAAAAATAAAATAATTAAAATGTCATTTATTTTAATATTATGTTTCATTTATAAAACATTATAATGTTCTAAATTCCATTAATTACTTTTTTATTCCTTATCCATGAAGATGAAATCGATAATAATCATGTTTCGTTGATTCTTGATGATTGAAACATGTTTTTCAGTCAAATATTTAAGTATTTATTTAGCATATCTATAACTAAAAATGAATAATTATTTACACATTTATATCATATTATATAAATAATTATGTTCCCATAGTCATTCATGTTATAAAATTGTATTACTATTCTTTTTGGATGTAAAACAGACCTAAACAAGAACATACCCATCTTTAATGAATAATTATGATTTGGTTTAGTTGTGACATAATTATAAAATATGAATAATTATCTTACTAAATGATAATTATTTTTATATATTATAATTTTAATTAATTATAATAATAATTAGTGGATATAAATATATTACATAATATAGATAAAATGATTTTCCTCCTAATATTTTGGTTTTAGACGATTTAATTTATAATGATTATTTATTGCTTAGATATTTAATAGGTTATTAAATTGGGCATAAATTAACCATAACATCAATATAAATGTCATATTTATCCTTTAAAACAATTATTAATTCCATCCATGTAAGGCGGTAATGAAAAAATAATATACATTGTTATATAGAGGCGGTAGTTCGCATGTACGTGTTGATGATGATTTTGTTTTCCCATAGAACATAACAATATAATAACACGATTTATTATATCAAAACTATAAAAATGTTATATATATCATAATTATTTACTAATTTTCTCTTTTTGACCATCTGTGTAAGGTAGTTCAGTTAAAAAATCATCCTGATTTCTGGAGGTGTTAGTTTGCACAAACACATGAATCACGTTTTCATTTTTCTTAATGAAAATTGGCATGGTGGTTAATGATGATTAACCTAAAATAATATCATTAATTATATAACTAATTTTAATGTTAAAATATATGGATTAAAAATTTTTATTTTTAAGGATAATATATAAATGAAATAATTTTAGTAAAAAAGGATCACTCCTATTGATGACTTTGGGATTTCCATTAAGGATCTAATAGAAATAGAGAGCTTAAGATAAAATATTTTAACCAAAATATAATGTAAGAAAAGGTAGGATTCAATAGAAATTAAAAAAATTATGGATTTAGGAATAAATAAAATTTTATAATTATTATTGAAGGGTTGGTGATAGACCACTTTTAAACATTAAAAATGAAGTTTTTGTGTACCCATAACTTTTTAATATTTGGAAGTCACTTGCAAGGAAAGTGGTTCCAAAATTGAGAGATAATAGGTTGGGGGTAGATTATTTTCACCAAATAATATGAAATTAAATTTTAAACATGTTTCACATATATGTTCAGCTCTCTACCCTTAGATATTCCACTTTTACCATTCTAACATTTACCGTGATAAAAAGTTTTTACTTTAGTAATTTTTCCTTTATGAATAAAAATAAAATACTCAATTTTATGTAATTATGACCAAATGATTACAAATTTAAAATATACTTAATAATAAAAAAAATTATAAAAGTGATATATATATATTAATTTAAAAATTGTAAATGTATAATATATTAAAATAGTTTTAGTGAAAAATATGACTATAGTTTGAAAATATAAAATATGGGGTTATAAATTAAACATAAAATTATATAATGTATAATGTTACTTATAAAAAATAATTTTCTTCAAAATAATCGTTTTTTGAGTTTTATTTTATGCCAACATCTTAGAAATTTCATTAAATTAATAGTTTTAGCAAAACAAATTCCACTATTTTGCTATCAAAATTTTTAGAAAAAATACTACAATTTTATCTTCAGATAATATGTTATATAGAATTAAAAAATAAATTTTATTTGTTAAAATAAAATCCAAACATTTAAAAAATAAACATTTAAATATGCTCATTATTTAATACTAATTATATTGTTCATTTTTTGATAGTTAAAGATATGGTGTTTACCCACTATATTAGGGTCTTGAGTATTACATTTTATGACAAAAGGTTGTTCTATTACTTAAAACTGAGATAGAAAAGATTAATTGCGTCTCAAATTTCAGATAGATTCCAATTTTTTCATTCTCCTTTTATGATGAATTTTACAACTTGGATTCTTTTAATGAGATAGATATATTATTGAACATCACTTCGTTTCCCTCATTATATTGTTAAACCATACTCAGAAACTTATTTCTAATCCCATTAAAAAATAAAATCTCCTATGAATTCTACTTATGTGCCTCAATTTTAGCTAAGATAATTCCTTTGATCTTTCAATAGATCTCATTACCAAAGTTCAGATCACCACCATTGTGATATTCAAAATTTATCAATAGCTTGGTATACCCATTCATGTTTTATGATAAATCCCTATAAAGTATCCATGTCTTTCTCTTCTATATTTCTTTGAGTGAAACATCATCATTAAGTGACTTCTTAGCCAATGATTTTTAAAAATTATTAATACATGTATAAAATTATTTTTTTAACATTGAATCATGTTCATACACTCTTAAACATGGTGAACTTGTTGGTCATATATTCTAAATATCACCTCGATCCCATCAAACGATTACTAGAAATGTACCATGGGTTTTTTCATTCATAATCTATTTCCTAGTGGATTTTTTTATTCTATTTTTATGATAGATAGCCCTTAATTTATAAATTCACTTATTCTATTTGGGACAAATTTTATACCAAAAACCATATTATTTATGTACAAAGACACTATAAGACCAACAATACACTTTAAATCATGGTTTTCTATAAAATTATTGATTCTATTTTTGAAATTATGCTTCATGTCTCTTTGTATTTCAAGAATTATTTGGGATGGGATTTGAAGAATTTTTCTTCATCTAACTACTCCCCACATTCTTATCAATACTTGTAATATTATTAATTTTATTCTCAATCATGGTTTTCCATGTTTAGAATTTTCAAACAAAACTACTATCTAGAGTAGTTCTACAATTTTCAAATATAATAGGTGCAAATTTTACATGAATATAAAATAATTTATATAATATTGGAATGACTCATCCTTCACTTCTATATCATTATAATGGTAATAAATAATTTCTCAAATATTTTTATCTACCATAATACACCATTATTTATCCTTGTGGAGTTCTTCTTTTTAAGAAAAAATCTTTTTTTACAAACTTTTATAATTCATCCCATCTCACCAACTTTCACTTTAAGAAGATTAATTTCCTTAATTTGTTCACTCTCCTTGATATGAAACTCAAATTAATAATTCTTTCATTTACATAACCCCTTCATGAGATATTTTATCTCATTATTATATTGTGTATTTCTCTCAGGGAACACTTTATGTTCCATTTTTAATATTTTATCCTTATCGGGTTCTTCTCCTTCTTCTTCATGATTGAGGGGTCTTATTTTCTCTAGATATGTTCCATCAAACTTTTATATTTTTTAGAATAATCATTCATATATTCACTGATTGAATAAGAATATTCTTCTTCTTATTTACTAAATATACTTTACTTGTTTCTTCTTTGTATTCTTCTCCCACCTTCTTTAGATCTTTTGTACTCATTGAATTTCTTTTCTTTATATCTTCTTTGAGGATTCTCTTCATCTTCTTCCCCATCAAACACCACACACTTATTTCTTCATGGGAAATGAACTAAAAAGTTCCCAACTCCTCCTCACTTAAATAATTGGAGTGAGAGTATTCACTTGTATATTTTCATACATGATTTAAAATTTTTACAGATAAAATCCATGATATTTTTGAGATTTTCATCAATTGAATTTTCTTATTCAATGTCACGTGAAAATTCAACCTTAGATTATTTAATCATAAACGTATTCATGAATTTAAATTGTATTTCCTTGTTTCCTATCATTTAAAAAAAATAGAACCATACTTATCTTATAATTTAGATGGTTATTATGCAACTCATCATTGGAAAAAACTCTATCTTTAATAGATGAATCCTCTGATATAATTTTTCAATAATGTTTCTGATTAATTTTTTAACAACTATTTATTCTTAAATATTGTATCTAATACCATTACATTTACTAAGTATTTCATTCATCATGGTCAAATATCCATTAAGATTATCATCTTAAACCATCATAATATCATTAAATGTGGCCCCCCAAATCTCTATCTAGGATTTCTTGATATTGATATTTCCCTCAAACATGATCTTAATTTATTTACACATTATGTTTTTTGTTTTGATCCCCATAAATCTTATATATTATTTTTCTAGCAAGTTTAATGGTATGTAATTTATGGTCTTCCCATCAACTTCTATATTTATCTTCTTATTGAAAGTAAAAAATAGAATATATTTCAATAGTTGAATTGTCCAATGTAACAATATCACTAACTTCCCATCCTTGTGATAGAAAATAGGCTAATATTAAATTGCTTCATCCATGAAATTTATTTTCATCAAAAATGGGATCTAATTTACAATTTATTATGTTCAAAATATCCATGTAATTCTATATAAAGGTCAGGATCTGAAGTCAACCAGGTTTGATGAGATACCACTTGTAGATCCCCAAATAAGTTAACTTATCACTGTAATGAGTGTATAATCAGTAGTATGATATTTTAAATATTATTTCTTTATTATTAAACCCATAAGACTATAAAAATTTTGGATCCACTCTCCATAATCTCTTCCTCACCCATAAAAACATTAGAAGAATAGACAACACATAGGAAACATTTACAAGGTTTGGCCTGGGTTTGAGTGCCTTCTATTTATTGTGTCTGACCAATTATTGAGCCCTGAATTTTATTATATCTATAAATTTTTAGTTCCCAAAAATATATTACAAGTCACATATAGTTTTTGAGAGGGTATTATAAACTTCTTAAAGTAGAAGGTATCATCCACTTCCCACAAACGATCTGTAGAGTTATTTATATTGGAACCACCAATTCTTCATGATTGCCTCTACATTCTTGAATATGATTTAGATATTCAATCCTCAACTGATAACCTCAACATAATATAATGTATATTCCTCTAGTAATAATTTGACTAAAAAATGTTATCACTATAACATTATTCATGTCAGATCCTCTCAAATGTTCCTAAATATTATTTTATTATGAATAAGAGAATAAATGCATTAGAATGATCTCCTCCCAGCAAAATAGTAAAACCCTAGATCAAAAAAAAATTATCTTTCCATGACCTCTTCAGAAATCATAGGCATAGTATAGTTTTATCACATTTAGTTTTTCTCTCTCTCTCCATGATATAGATGATCATCAATGTAGTAGTGAATCATCTTCTTAAGATATAAATTATTGAAAACCTTTCATATTAACTAATTATTCTATAATATCCTCTATAAAATGAATGAATAATATTTCTCTAATTATTATATAAATTCCCATAAATATATATTATCGAAAATTCCCCAAGCATTATTTTCTCATTTAATCCTAGTCAAAATATCATTTTAAATATCAAAAAATCATGAGATAGTTATTTATTTAATTCATCCATGAAATCCATATGAATTTTAATTTCATCCATGCCATCATTATTTTTTGAATTGAAACATCAAACATTCCTTTAAAGTGTGGAATTCTTACTTTGTCTAAATTCATATTACCTCCAATAATGATCATTTTTTGATATTTGTTTTTAATAATTAAGGTAATAAAATAAAATATATTATGAATAGTTTTGAGAACATATAATAAATCATAGGTATCTATCTTTCTTATGAAATTACTACTAATTTCAGACCTTTATCACATTTTCAATATTATGGGGTCAAATTTCATACGCATTACATATATTATATGGAACTCATCTTATGTTTAAGACATTTTGTATGATTATATTCTTAGGTAGACCATGTATCTTAGGAGAACAGATCTTATACAGTCCACTATCTTATAAAACAACCATATATATCTTATTAAAATCCTGATATCTAAAAAAATTTATCTTAAAGTTTTCATGAGGTTAGTTAAACCTTATGAATACACAAAAACTATATAAAGTTATGAATCTAAACCTCATGAACTAATTTTTACTAACTATATCAACCTTGTGAATATATTGTTCCAATGTTATGAAGTTATAACCTTATGAAGTGTGTTGGGTTTGTACCTTTATCAAATTTTCATAATTTTTCTCAATATTGTACCTTATTAAGATCAACAATGAACCTTATTAAGATAAGTGAAAAAATTATGAAGATTATATGATTTAATTATTTTCTTAACATTATTTATAATATTAAATCTATTTTTCTTAGTAACAACCTTAAAGAGATATCAAGACTTTGTGATTTTCCATATTTTATATACATTAACTAAAACATCTCTAAATTTTATCAAAGCCTCCAAAAACCACCTTGAAGCATCCTCAAAAACTAAAAAAATTATTCTCAATAAACTATAATATATTCCAAATCATGGTTGAAAATAACTAGAACATCTTCAATTTCATAGGGTACTTTAATATCCCCCTTAGAATTTTTTATAAACCTCATCAAACTCTTTAAAACATAACATCACTTAATATACATCCAATCATAACCTATATCACATTATATGCATCTTAAAACCACAATATGGGATAATGATGTTTTGTTTAGCGAATTATATACCTAGGTGATAAGAAATATCTAGAAAATATATGATTATGCTCACCCCCTCAATAAATTGCTTTATTCTCCTCCTTTAAAAACAAAATAAAAAGCTATGTGATGGTTATTCTAATGTCCCTAAATATAGAGTGAATGGATGAATGGTCCTGTTCATTATTACAATATCAAACCTATCATTAAGAGTAGCATTGATGAATATGTCAACAAACTATTTTGGTGTAGGAATAAATTATATCATGATATCTACATTGGTAACTCTCTATTTAATAAAATAAAAACAAATATCAATATAATTATACCTTGAGTTTTGTATTGTATTTTTAGATAGTTTATTGATACATTTAATATAAAAAAATATCATGTGAGGTATTTCAACTTTCATACACAAATCCTCAAGATACTACTCCATCTAAATTATTTGTGTACATACACTATTACCATAAAGGTATTTGGCCTATTTGGAAGTCAATATGACTTGGTTCTATTTTTTCTGATTCTAACACACATGAAATATTTCTAAAAGAAATAATTATCATATGGTAGAATTTATATCATTATGATCACCTACCCAATCAGAATCATTGAATACAAATAGATTCAAGAATTGTTATTTCCTATACAGTGGTTCATATCCCAATGTCCCCTTGAAGTATTTATGGTACCTCATGGTAGCCATAAGATGTGAATCTGATATCCATCACACAAACTCATAGTTTATATAATATTTTTTCAAGATTAAGTGAGGTAATCTATGATTCCAATCAATCATCTGAATATTTTTTTTATTTTCACTCTTTCCTTTAGCATCCTTTGAAAGTTTCAACCCAACTTTTATTGGTGTGGAAACTAGTTTTGATTCCTCTATCTGAATATTTTTCACCTATTCTCTTTTATAATTCTCTTAGGATAAAAATTTATTAAAATTCTTTAAGAACATGCAATCCTAGGTAGTATCACAACTCACATATCATTGATATCTCAAATTGGTACTCCATTTTCTTAGAAAATTAATCACAGAACTATATTTATCTCCTATAAAAAAATATTACAATGACATAAATACTTATAATGAGATTATTATATCTTTACTCTTTGATGTATAATATTTTTTTCACTTTTCCTTAGGATAATGTAATTTCCTCCAAATATTATTCTAACCTTGAATATCGGACCATTGGAACCTTGTTAACCCATAAACAGAATATTTCATTTTTCATGGCATTGAAACATAATTATCTAGATAAAATTCTTTATGATACTAAATATATAACTCTTCTTCTATTTCACTAATTTATAAGGAATTTTTCATATACATTTGGTAATATTTATGTTCCCTTTGGGTTGAAACTACTATGAATATTCTGATATCCACCATGTCACAATTATCATGTCATTGAAAATTAATTATTTGTGTTTTATTTATTATTTTCTCTATTATTCATGTTCCCATGAGTTGGATGTCATAGTTATTATGTTTTTGGAGAAACAGCCTCATGTACATGGTTAATAGTAACCATGCGCCAAACCATGTGACAGGGGTGTTTTGGTGGACATTAAGGTTTCACATGGTTACCACATGGTTTTTATAACCAAATGGTACTCTATAAAATATTTTGTATCATATTTCTAAAGTTAGGGGTGACATATATGATTTGAAAATGGTTTCATAAATAGTGTGGCCAATCTATGAACCATTATCCATATCATAAAAAATGTAGAAAATTAAATTTTTAACTTATCATTTTTAACCCTATATCCCCTCATTTATCATCCCCTTCATGTGCACATCCCTCCCTATACAATATAACATCTTCTCTGCTTTACTCCTTGGCGTTATCCATTGATTATTTTTTTATATATTCATGTTAAGTCTTGATTTATGTGGATTCTTCTTCCCATCCTCCCTATTTACCTTATCATTCCATTTCCATGGAGTTTTGGAACCCTATATTCCTTTGGGAGCTAAACCTAGAGTTAGTGGTTGGATATGGATGGTTTTTATTTATGATTTAGTCTTTTGAAGACCCACACATCTCATTTATGATGGTGGTAAATGAAGGTAATGAGTTTCACTTCGATTAAATGTAGGTGTATCTACCAAATGGGTCTCTCCCATTTCAAACTTTTAATTATATGTTTTCCTTTTATTATACTTGAGTAATAATATTTGTATGTATTTATGAGGGATATTATATGATTTTTTATGGGTGTGTGTTAGATTTAAAGGTAGTTTGAAATGAATTTTCTTGAAAAATCTATACCTTGGAAGTGTTTGATTAAATTTTTTGAAGAAGAAAAGTGGTTTCAAGTGAATTTTTAAAAAGTATTTCATATGGGATTTACATTGGACTTAGTTTTTTCATTTTTATATGATTATGTGAATAGATTATTTGTTTGTTTTATTATTGGAGGCACATATGAGACCTTGGGATAGTTGGAAACCCAAATAGATGCATCCCCTAGTATAGATTTTGTGGTGACTAAGGTTGGTTTCCTTGTTAGAACGAGTGTGATAATGAGATAGAGTAGTACCTATAAGAGATGATTGAGATCTCAGGAATGGATTACTCGATTTATCTATGTCCTATATAGTTCCTATGGATATTTTTAGTTTCCTAAGACCCATAGGTCAATCCAATGATGTTCATGTGTGCTTATTTTTTCACATTGCATGATTGAGCTTATGATATCTCATATTCCATGTTTCCCTATATTTACATTATCATTTCCTTGTTACTTTTTTTGAAACAATCTAAGACATGACTTGGTCACCCCAGGCATGACCGAGAAAAATACATTCATCATGATTAAAGTCACAATACATGTCAAAGATGTAATAAGCTTACACCACATGGAAATTATGAGAGATATAGGATAATGAATCATAAAAGCATGAAATAATCATAGAAAACAACATAAAAATTGAAACAACATGCCATCATCCCTATAGTAATAGAATCTGATGAAAATATTCACTCCAAAAAGTACATAAATACTTTGACATAATGAAAATTCATCCTCCAGGAGATACATCAACTAGTATGTGAGCAATCAAAATAAGTAACATTTGATGGTTTTATCCTACTAGGATTTGGAATTAAACCCAATATTTGTTATTTTGTATAAAAAAACTTTGTTTTACATGATACATGTAAAGGGATGGTTTCCATGCAATTGGGTGTCTCTTCTTGTAATTTTTCACCCTTCCATGTTTTATTGATAGAATTTAACCTTGTTCAGGAGGAGGGTTGGCTCATGTGAATATTTTATGGTTCCTCTATAGTTTTGGAATATTTTTCTTTAATATATACACCCTTGGTATATTTCAACATCTTGTATATGTATGTTTCTTCATGTTTATTTATTCTTTTAAAATGGTGTTTATGAGTTATGGTAATAATTCATGATTCTTATACTCTATTGGTATGCCTTTATATTTTGAAACAATTTGTTACAATGGTATGGTATTCCAATCACTAGATGGATCAAGACATTATTTTTTGGTGTAACTTTTGTGTAATTTATTTGCATTGTGAGGGTGAAATGGTTACTAAATTGTTATATTTGATACTATGGTGCTTTTCACCAGCCTGCGGTGATTGGGAACATGTTTTGGGCCTTATAGTGGGAGGGCTCGAGTGATGGGCTAGGTCAACCGAAGGTGGTTCATTAAAAAATGGTATAATAGACTTATTTTTATTGGGGCACAATATTGGTGCAGATATAAGACCATCAGAGATCGAGAGATAGGTGTACATGAGTTCATAGGAATCTATTATCTAAGTCAAACATGTCGTTAACATGGGAGGTCCATAGTTTTTTATTTTATTTTAACCTACTTTCGGGTTTTTTCATTTGGCTTTATACTGATTATTATTTATTGTTTATTTTTTGAAGAAACTAGTGGTTATTTTGAGAAATTTTCAGTTTCTATGTGAGATAAATGCGGAAAACAGAGGTACATGATTTATGCACATTGTTAGTGTATACCCTGTGGAACTTATGTGGCAAGATCAGCAATCTAACCATTTTTATTTTTCATGGTTGGAACATTGTTTTTAAAATAGTGCATCCAAACCTTGTGTGGTGGGGAAATGTTTAAATATTCGAATTTTTCATGCCTATGGTATTTTAAATTATCATTATTGATGTTATTATGTGTTTAAGATTAATTAAATGGGTTTTATTATTAAATAATTGATTTTAAAGTTGTATTTTAGAATTAATTGGATTCTATATCGTATGATTTTTAAATTACGCCTCCAAAAAATCCCATAATAACAAAATTGAGGGTGTTGGGAGAATGTATCATAGTGTATCCATCAATATTAATTTGTTTCTATTGAGTCAGTCATCTATACTATCCAATATTTTTCCCATGAGGGTGGATGAGAATAGTAATAGATAGTGGACCATGATTAAGTGTTTAAAACCCACTGGTTTTTCATTTTGAAAATGGACCTTAAATTCCATAAGATTTCTTAAAACATATTGAACATATATCCTATTTTCTCAGGACCCCATAGACATGAATTGTATATTTTTATATCGATATATTGGAGGGTATGTGAAAAAGCTGGTTTAAATACATAGTGTTATACAAGTTTTATGAGGATCTCACCTGGTCTAAATTCAAAATTTTGTTCAATAAATAGTTCTATGTAAGAAACATGAGTGTAATAAAGGCTATATAGTTTATGACCCTATAAAGATAGATTCATTCTACGATGGAGTATTCAACTCATTTCACAGAGTTTTCTCATCTTTTTTTAATGTCATCAACAATGATTATCCTAACTCCTGACACTTTGAAATGAGGTTATAACTGAATATTAGTTTGAGGCTCAATCTATTGTAATTTAAAAACCTACATAGAAAAGTTTGACAAGGTAATTATGTAAGAGACTGATATAGAATTTTTCAAAGGCCAAAGAAGTTCTTCTTCTGTGTCTGGGGTTTTCGGGGTTCTTCTATTGGAAAAAATAATGGATGAGGGAGCCTAACAATCTTCAAATTATGTACTATTGGATTCTTCCAAGAATAGGTATGTGGCTTGATTCTAGTTTTCATAAGTAGTCCACACTGAGCTAGAGTGTTATGAAGTTCCTATTGATTGTAACCAATGTGGGTATCGAGGAAATCTTTAGCAATTTTATTGGAACACTCTACAAAGTGGTTGAGTGGGATCTTCTTTCACTCAAGGATCTCAGGTTCAGTATGATGATTCTAAGGGGGTAAGGGTCCCACAATAAATATCAATAGGACTCCAATATTGTAGAGAAGACCCAAGATGGAGCTGATTCAGGACATCTGTATATAGCTGAAATTGTTTACTATTAATTTTACACTAGTTCATCCACCATGATAGGTAAAGTTTTTTTCTTCTTTATTTATTTAGTATTTTTTTGTATATGTGTTTCTCATTCATTAATTTCATCAATTTTGATTGATTATTTTGGATTTCAGTTAGAGTAAATTTCTTTTTTGATGGATCTTTCTAATCACTTGGGAAAGTGTAATGAGCAGGGGTTTAAGTATATAAAGTTACATGTGATGATTCTGGATTTTAAAATTGAGTGGTATTTCTTAGTCCTTGAACTGTAAAATTTCAATATCATGATTAGAATAGATTGGATGATTAGTGTTAAGGCCTGGATCATTTTTTATTACTGAATGGTTCATTTCCTTTCTCCTATTGGTAGGACTCTCATTTTATTGGTAGACTGGAATCCTAGTACAAAGAATTAATGATATGTTTTTCAGGATACTTAAATAGTCTCATGAATGTTGTATATTTTTATATTGCTATGATTGATAAGACCTCAGCGACTCTGATTCCCTTAATGTTATATATTTATCCTATGGTCTTTCCACATCACATTTCTTTGTTGTCATCCTAGTGGGGGTAGAGTAATTCATCGAATTACTTCCTGGTATGATCCCAATTTCCTTTTTTCTCTACTAAATGGTTTCCACTAAGCTATAATTGTTAAAGTTTTAGCTAAAGGGCCATGAAAGAAAAGGATTTATTAAACCATGTGTATCATCATAGGAATCAAAGGATTTATTTTCAACGAAGTTGTATGGAAGCATATAACATTGCATTGATTGAATAAATCTTAACGAAGTGAACATCAATAATAAATACACATTTCCATGGATTTATGTACTCTTTTATCATCTTAGAGTGCTTAGTGGTTTTAAAAAATATACTTCAGATTAAGATACCATCTATTGAGGGTTTGGGAATTGGATGTTCCGAAAACCACATTCAAAAGTATGAGTGAAAACTATGAGTATTTGGTTATGCAATTGGTCCTTACCAATTATCTTTCAGTTTTCATGTATTTTGATTTATTAAATCTTTAATTTCTTTCTAGATTATTTTATAGTGGTGTTTGTGGATGATGTCTCAATTTACTTCAATTCGACTGAGGATTATGGGGAAAATATAGATTATGTTTTAGAACCCCTGAAAGTAAATATAATTATTGAAAATATATCCAAATTTCAATTAGAGATTTAGTTTCTATGATTCATGGGTTATTTAATATCTAATAGTTAAATTCCATTAGATCCTTGCATAATTCATGTAGTGATGTGTTTGGAGCATCCTAAGAACATGTTTGATATAATAAGTTTTTTGGGACTAATTGGGTTTGAGATACATTTTTTTCAAGACTTTTATTTGTTTGATTCAACCATTATAGATCATACTCAATAAGCGGTAATTTTTGATTTTGTAAAGAAGTTCCAGACAAATTTTGAGGATTTGAAAGTGGCGTTGACTTCAACTCTAATTTTGATCCTCCCTGAGTTAGTTTAGTGTTATTACATGAATTTTGATTCTTAATGTTTAGGATTGGGGGGCATATTGATGCTTCATGATCATTTTGTGGAATATGGATCTCTCTAGTTGCACCCTCATGAGAATAATTACCCCACTAATATCCTCAAAATATCTATTGTGATTCCTTCAATGAAAACATGGAACCGCTATCTTTCAGTGAGAGGTTTAAATATTTTATTTATCGTAAAATCCTAACATACTCCTTTAAATAGAGGGTTTTGAATATTAAGTAGATATTTCAGTAAGATTACCTTCATAGTTGTGATTTTTACAGAGATTATACACCCAAAAAATTGAATTTGGTGGTCAACATATTGAGTGGGAAATTTATCTCCCATTTCATGTAGGAATTATAGGATGAATGGAACTTAATGGGATTGTTTGATGGGATGTTTGTGAATATGGAAGATAAAGATGAATAGTTGTTCTTGGATATTTTTTAAGTCACATATTCCTTGGATGTTTGGATTCATCTTGAGAAGCTAACGAAGATCAAATTAAGTAGGTTGGAAGAGTTTTAAATAGTGGAAGACCTCTGGTTATTGGTCTTGATCTCTTAAGAGTTTTTTTTTAATTGATCGGTTATTCAAGTGGTATTAAGGAAGTGGTGGATGGAAGGTGGGAACAAGCCTTGTATGGTAGTTCACCTTGAGGCTAATAAGAAGTTGTATGATTTTGGATGATGATATTGGTGGTTAGGGATGAGGTAGTTAGATTCTATTTTTGGGTTGAGTGTACTTGCCAATTAAATAATCAAATCTGAGTATCATTTGCTATATGAATTCTTATATCCTATTTTTATTTTGGTATATAAGTGGGAGGATATTTCCATTATTTTTTTATTAGTTTTCCTAATAACCCATGTGGAAAGGATACTATATGGGTGGTTATTTATTTTTTGACTATATCCACCCATTTTCATCGTATTAGGCATTCATTGAATGTGAAGTAGATTAGAAAATTATACATCTGATAAATCATGATTATTTTTTGAATGACTTTGGATATCATTTATAATTGATACCCATGCTTTTCCTATTATTTTTGGTCGATTATTTAAGAGAAACATTGTCTCAATTTATATTGATCATTGTGTATCATCCACAAATGGATAGTCAGACTGAACAGTCCATCCTCATTCATAAGGATATTAATTGAGAATGTATACATTATATTGGTGTTTCTTGGGATAAAATTATATCATTAGTGGTATTTTATTATAGAAATAGTTATCAATCATCAGTCATGATGTCTCCATATGAGTATCTATATAGACAACAGTTTGTTTCTCCTGTCTGTTGGTCAAAGTTGGGTGAGAGATCATTGTCAAGGCCAAACATCATTATGATATAGCATATAAAGTGTATTTGATTTGAATTATTTTAATGATATATTAAATTATTTATAAATATTATACAATATTTCAATTCCATATGATATAATTTTTGGTTGGTGGGAAGGTGTTTTTGAATGTTTCCCCTTTGTTGGGACACTCTTCACTAGGGAAATAAGGTAAGATGGAATCATATTGTGTTGAGTGGTTTTAGATCTTGGATCGTATTGGGAAGGCGGAATACTAATTTCCCTTACCAGCCCATTTTACATCAATTCAAAATGTATTTCACATATCACCACTTAAGTAGTAGAATTTGGACCCATCCCATGTGACTTAGTGGGAGGATTTGCAATTGTATCATAGCATCATCATTATTGAGAAGCATGGTTATATCATAGATTATCATAACACGGTGTTGAATGGTATGTTTATTCTCTTAGTTTTTTTATTATTATAGTGTTTTTAGTAATAGACATGTTATTTGTGAGCATTTAGCATGGGTGAGAGAGTATTATCCTCACCTTTACATGAATTCGGAACCTTACGGATTTTTTAGTGTTGGAAAGTAGCATAATGGGGGGAATTATGATGCTTTATATGTCACTAGTAAATAATAATTTGAGTTTTATTTATTATTTTATCTATTCATGGATTTACTATTAGTTTTAGCTTGTAAATATCATGTTCTGAAGAAAATAATTCGTTGTACATTGTAAGCATAAGTTAGTAGTAACCGTGCAATTAAATTTGTGAGAGGGGTGTTTGGGGGGTAGTGTGATTTCACAAGGACATAACATTGTTTTTCTAACCATGTGGTACTATCATTGTGATTTTGTTCCTTATGATTAATGGGATGGGTAACAAACATGGTTATCACAAGTGTTACCAAACCATATAGCCAAGCAATACACCCCTCTCAAACTTATTAAAAATTTGGAAAACACCATTTTCACTAATCACTTTTAATCTTTTTCCCCCTCCCCATCATGAAAAAATTCTCATTATTATCATGAAATATATTTTACCCTTTCCTCCTAGGTGTTATACCATTATTCCTCATGGATTTATTTAAGGTAATACATGATTACTTATGGTTTTCTCCTTCTCTCATATGTTCTCCTCTTACCTTTTTCCATTTATATGGAGTTTTGGAAACCAAGATTTATATGGGGGATGAAGTTAGGGAAATTGTTTTTACGTTACTAATTTTTCTTTGTGTTTTAGGCTTGCGATGACCATCTCTTCACATTTCTAATAAAAATATAAGAATTCAAGGAGTTTTATTTTGATTTAATGTTGGTGTCTCTACCAAATGGGTCTCTCTCATTAAATAATTTCAATTTTTTGTTTTCCTTCAGGTAATTTTGAATAATTATGTCTTTTGTGATTTTTTTTATGGATATTATATGATCTTTCATAGTGATTCATAGAATTGTTTAGATTTAATGGAATTTTTAAATTAATTGTTTTGAAATCCAATTTTTTAATCGAATGCGTTTAATGAAATAGTTTAAAGATATATTATCATTTAAAATGAATTTTAAAAAGTCGATTAAAATGGGAATTAACATAAACATAGTGTTTCCTTTTTTATTAGATTGTGATCATGGATTATATGTTTCTCTATTGTATGTAAATTGGAAACCCTGGTTGAGTTGGTAACTCGAATAGATGAAACCTCTAGTATAGATTTTGTATTAAATAGGGTTAGTAGCATAGTTAGATAGAGTTCAATAATTAGATGGGTTAGTACCCTAAAATTCTATTTGATATCTTAGAGATGTATGACTAGGTTCATCTATGTTAGTTTGAGTTACTAGTTCAATTTGTAGTTTCTGTATATCCATAGGATGATCCCATTATGTTTGGGTGTAATGATTGTTTCCCATTCCATGATTAAGCTTGAGGTATATCATATTTCATGTTTCCATCTATTTATCTTACCATTTCATTGTTCCTTTTATATTTAACATTTCCACTATTTTGAAAAAAAAATGTGATTTGAGGAAATGCTTTCAATGTGGAAATGGCCTTCAAAATATTTTTCAAACTATAACTAATGGTTTTTATATTGATTTAAATTTTATGTATTCATTGTGTTATCTTTCCCGGAATTAGATTCACACTCTATATATTACATTAGGTGCATAAAAAATTTGTTTTGTTGGATATAATTAAAATAAAGGGTGTTATATTGTTTGGTTGATCTTCCTAGGATTCTTCACCCTTCTGTGTTCTAGTGATTAAGGTGATTGTGGGTCATAAGAAGTATTGGTATCATGTAGAGATTTTGGATTTTCTCAATGGTTTTGGTATATTTTGTATCATCCTCTATTGCCTTTATATATTTCATATTCTTTTACATTGATTATTTTTATATTTATTTATTCTTATGAAATTATATTTATGCTTATTGTTTATATTTACCATTAGTTACACTCTATTTGTCTCTTTATATTTTGGAAGATTTTTTTTTGATTCCATGGGCATCCAATTTATTGATAAGTCATACCAAAAATTTTTGATGAATTTTTAGGTTATTTAATTGTATTTGCAGGGTATATTTTTTTCAAATGGTTAATTTTGATTCTATAGTTCTTTTCACTAGCTCACGGTGACCATGAACGTGCTTATGTCTATGTATCATGTGGTCTCGGGCAATGATTCTGGTCAAAAAAATTATGATTCATTACACTCTAGTCATTAAACTAGAGAAAATACCACTTAAAAAGCACCTTAAACTTGAGAGTATCCCTTGAAAAAAAGTCAATCCTTATTCAGTGTGACTTCTCATTTATTATTTAATTTTTTCATGAACACCTACTTAGTTCCAATTAAATTCTTATAATTTGGTCTAGGAACAATACCCCAAGTGGAATTATTTTATATTTTGTCTACCACTTTTTTCATAATTCTAATCAACTCTTTGTGATTAATATATTTGACTAATGATTATGGTTCTATTTGAGATATTAGAACTATCTACCCTTCACATATTAACATTATTCTAGTTTAAACATGTTTAGACTAAATCCCAATGATATATTCTGTATCCACATACGTCTTTAACCTCTGATAATTTTTCATTTCACTCTCAGCAACCTCATCATCATTACTAGTCAATTCACAGAAAATTTTAGTATACTGTTATTCTTTAATAGACTATACAACACAATATTTTTGTGAAACCTTCTTGTTGTCTCTAACTATATCTTTAAAATTATCTACTTTTTTAGAAAAAATTTTGTGTTCATCTTCAATGATTTTTACATCATAATAGTCAACTAATTTTAAATTCTTGTATTCCGATATCTGCATCCTTTTCTATATTATAGATATCCTAGAAAAATTTCCACCTCTACTGTGTAAGAAAACATTCATAGATTTGACAATTACACCTTATTAGTGTATTGGAATCCAAAGAATCTAAAATATCTTACCATTGGATTATTTTTATTACACATTTAATATGTTATTATATTTTAATACTTTTATTTTTGAGCATCTATTCTAAATTTTTATTGTTATTCACACTATTTATCTATAAAAAATTTATCTTCTATACATAAAATGAATTTTCCTATCCATTTCAATAATAATTCTATTAATTATCTCAATTACTCCACTCTATTGAATTGTATAGGGAGTACTATATTAGTTCTTAATTTTATAATATTTAATAAAATATTATAAATAAAATCTAGTAAATTTATCTCCATCATTTCTCCTGGTGTTTTTTATTTTACATCCATGTTCACATTAAAATTATCTTACAAATAGTTCGAAAATTTCCATTATATTCTACTTGTGTGTTATATACAACATCCTTTTCAACTATGTTTAATATTAAATGAATGTATTGAAATATAAGTAACTGCTAGTGGATTTTTATCTTACAGGTTCACATAAATTAGAGTAGATTGTCTATATTGGTCTCATAGATTGTATAATTTATATTGTATTCTTCTTTTGGATCATATTTATCTTTTGAAACGAATTAAAAATTATATCTCTTTCTCTACTCATCTGGGTTAAATTACTCACAACATTTTCCTTTGAAACATTTCTCAAATTATTTAGGCTTAGGTGTGTAAGTCTTCTATTCCAAATGTTGTTCTCATCCATTGAAATAAGATAGTAGTAATTACTTTGGTCTAAAATTTGAAATAGATTTCTACTGGTCTTTTCTCCTCTTGTGATGAATTTTAAATATTTGATTATTTTCAAAAGAAAAGTGTTCTTGAAAATCACATCATTTCACTCATCACATAGTTATCTCACACTCACATAGTTATGTCTAATTCCATCAATAAATAAAACCTCTTGTGAATTCAACCCATGTGGCTCAATTTGAGCTCTGCTAATTCCCTTGATCTTCAAATATTCCTAGTAACAATGGTCCCTACAACACAAACATGCTATTCAATATTTTTCAAGACCTTGATATCTTATGACTTGTGTGATGAGATACCACAATCATGTTTCCATGCGTTTCTCTTATTACTATCATTGAGTGAAAATTTAAAAATAAGTTCCTTCTCAACCATGAATTTCTATTGAATATTATTTATTTTATCAATCTATTGTTGTTGACCAAGACTATTTGGCATGCACTCTTCTACATGGGTAACATTCAATTCACATATTCAAATGATCTCTACATACCTAACAATCTTTTTTGGATAGGTAAAATGGGTGGTTTTCCATTTAAATTATGGCTCCTCATTGTTTTTTTCTTCTATTTTGAGGACATAATACTATTAAATTATTCTTCATTTATTCCCATGGTAGAGACATTTTATACCAGTTACCATATTTTTTGTATCCAAATACACCAAAATATCAATAGTAACTTTTTAACATGGGGTTTTCATAAAACCTTTTAGCCTATTGTTAAACACATTATTTATGTATTTGTCTATTTCCATCCTTTTTTTGGTTTTTTTATAATATTTTTCACTCTTACCACTATCCATTAACAAAGTTATAGATTTCATCTTCTATGTTTTCTTCTCAACCTCGGTCTTCCAAATATTTTATTTAGGACCAGAACTATTAGTTGAAGTAGGTCAAACATTTTTAGATATAACATGTTCATATTTTAACTAAATATTATAAAAATAATTTCTAATGGTTTGACATGACTCAGCCTTCAATTTTGATGCCTTTTCAATGTCATATTTCATTTTTAATGGTTTTATCAACCTTAAGACACATTAATTCGGCCTTCTAAAGTTATTATTATTGAGAAATCATATTATTTTCACATTATTTTATAATTATTCTCTATTAAGAAATGTTTAAATTAATACTATTGATATCCTTAGTGTGTTCACTGAACATATTATGAAACTCATATTCATCATTCCTTAGTTTTCTAACCTCTTTCTTGAGATATTTGATCTATTATGTTTTTTATTTCTATCAAGGCCCACATAAAATTAAATTATTGATATATTACCTATATAGGTTTCTACACTATCATATTTTCTACTTTATCGATATACTTTTCTCTCAATATGTGTCACAAAAATTTTATCTTTTCTTGCAGAATCTTCCATCGATTCACTACTTAAAGAAAAATATTCTTCATCCTATATAATAAACATTATTATCTTATTTAATCTTAGTATTTCTCTTATACATTATTCATATCACTTATAAACATTAGTTGTTTTTCCTTTAGATATTCTCAAAGAATTTTTTTCATATTCATCCTTATCATACTCCATGCTCTTCTTTATTATGGAGCAGTCAACTACAATGTTCTGAACTCTTCCACACTTAAATCACTAGAGTGATAGTTTCCCTTAGCTCTTTTAACATTTTTATAGATAAAATATATAACCTTTTTGATATTTTAAATACTCCCATTTTCTTATATGTAATCAAATTAATATTACAGCTCCTATTATTTAAACTGGAAATTATTTGTGGATTTAAATTTAATTTCCACTTTATAAATGTTCTTAAAAACTAGAGTGTTTATCATCTCAAAATTAATAATGGTGTTATATAACTTATTATGGTAAACAATTTATCTATCTTTAAAATATATAACAATTGGATTTAATCTATCTAGATTGTTTATTATTTTTTTCAACAACTATAAAGTATTCCAGATTGTCTTAGAATCATATAATATGAAAAACTATTTCATTCATCTTTGTAAAATAACAACAATATCTCCTAATTTTCCAACCTAGTATCTTTTAATTTTTAACTTTACAGAGGTATATAATTTTACTTGATTTTAAAACTTCCATAGTATATTTTTTCATGTTTTTGACAGATTTCTTTAGTTGTTTGATGAAGTACTTATCACATAAATTTTCTTAAAAAACATTTGAACCCATGTAAATGTAAGGAAAATGAGTCTTCAATTTTCTACTGAGAGGAGGGTGTGTTTGGTGTGTTATCTATGTTTTTTGTGGGTTTACTATGTGTGAAGAATGAAACTAAATTTTTTTTGAATGAATATTTTAAAGCTATTTTTTAAACCTTAGATATCCCCATAACTTACCTATTAATTCATAATTCATGTTAACTCTCCATATATTAATCTAATTAGATGAAACCCCAACTCATTACACTTCCCTATTAATTTAAACATGAATAGATAGATGAAATATTCAATATATTCCTTGACTAATTGAGTGACTAGATATCTTTAATCACTCTTAAAATAACCCAATTCTCACCATTTTATGAAGTGATGAAATTACTGATGGTCTATGAATGTGAATAAGAATGATTGGAAAAGAATTTAAATGAAAATAATGATGAAAACATCCTATTTTCCATTGAAATAAATGAAATCTAGAGAAAATGGGTAAAATTTATTTTCAAATTAAGAGAAGAATTAATTAAAAGAGGAATGAAGTGATTGTTCGTGTATCAATGACTGAGGGTCTTATGTTCTATCAATATAGATATTACATATTACTAAATGAAGAAAATAAAACACTAGAAGCAGTGTTCCTCAACTTGATTGACCTATCTAAATCTCCTTTTATAGTGAATAGTTTCCCATTTTATAGATATTTTTAGGAACTCCTGGTCCTCTTTATTAGCTTCACTCCCCGTATGAGTGGCATGGACTCATACTTCTTCCTCATACCATCCTAGTGAATTTTATATCCTCATAGTTTTTTATTTTCCAACTCATGTTTCTTTGATGGTTGTCATTATTATAAGTAGAGGGTCTAAATTCCTCGATTTGGTATCTCAAAAATTATTAGCTAGGTTCATCAATATGATATTTCACTTATACTTCTATTAGATAGGATCCATGTGGAATCTCAGAATAATTCATTCCCATTCTGGGTAAACAAGGGATACGATTTTTTTTAGGTTTAAACCCATTTCAAGGTGGGAATTTCATATTTTATATATTAATATTGAAAAAATAGAAAATTATTAAATTCATATGTTATGGAGGAATCCTTATGAATCTTTACTAACGTAATATGATGCTTTGGAAGTCTTACGGATAATTAAATGTCTTATTATGTAATGTGGAAAGTCATATAAGGCATGAAATTCAAATGGGTCCAAAAAATAGAAAATATACAAATTTTTATACATCCAAGGAAGTCTTATGGGAGAAGCCTTATATGGGTTGGGAATTAATACATACTTCAATAGTCATACACAGGAGTTAGAAATGTCATATTTGGTCTCAAAGAAGTCTTACATAAAGACAATTTCAAATCCTTGTTCATGGCTACTAAAGTCTTATGGGATCCACTCCATTTCTAGATTTTGGTCATCGAAAAGTCATAAGTGTTGTGAGATACATGCATTCATAGAAAGTCATATGATCTAGCTTGAAATGTCTTATGATTTTTCTTAGATAAATTCATACATGATATTGATGTATTAGGAAATTTCTTTTGAAATCCATACATGATACACCTAATGTAAATTTCTCAAAACTACAACTGTAAAAACTGAAATCTTGATATAGGTTGTGTCTGGTTTGTTCAGAATTAATTTAAAATAAGGGAGGATTAGATTTAATATATTGTTGAAAATTTAAATCCAAAATTCAAAATTCAATTAATGGATTGTTTAATTAATTATATATATTAATAAAATGATAAAAAACATAGATTAATCCATTTATTATTTAAAATTTTGATTTACTAAAGTAAAAAAATTAGATTTTCACCCAGGTATTCTATGAAGTGTGTGGTCAATTATCATTGAAAAAAAAATGTATATTTTTTTTAAATTTTGGGTCATATCACTCCCTAACAATTCTAGTATTACACTCTCAAGAAATAAAATAGATTCAAAATAAAAATATATTATCCATCCGAGATAAAAATACATGAACCATTAATGAATAAAAACAAAAATCTATTTCTTGTTGACAAATATCATTCATCCCTTATGAATGTATCTCATATCCCATTTCATTTCACTCAAATTTAAAACCATTAATTCTTTCCCAATTCACTATGTAACCTACTAAATTTCCCATGCATTATTGAATTTATTGTCAATATGGATGATATAATTTTCTATATGTTTCTGGAGATGTTCTTTAGTATCTAAGTGAGATTACATAATGAATGATATGGGTACTAAATTTTGTTTCTTAAATACCATTTTTGGATATTTCCAAAGTAGTAACATTTTAATTGTGATTATTATTGAACTAATATTCAATAAGAATACAACGTTTTTATGGGTGATAAAATATTTTATAAAACATTTTATGCATTTTTTAATGCCTTAAGATTGATTGAGAAAAGACTGAGATAATTTTGACTTGAATATATTACCTCTATAAGGGTAATTCTAATCTTATACAGGTTGTCAAAGGGTAAACTAAGAAATATACTACATGTATAAATGTAGAACTGAAAAATCTAGATCTATGTAATAGAAATATGATAACTTTATAATGGTAATCTATTACATATGTAAATGTAGCACTAAAATAAATCAATTGAGTAAACATATTCCATGTAAATTGCAACCAATATAAAGGTGGTCTACAAATTGAATATTCTATGGAAATGTAAATTTGACCTCTGAAAAAAGTAAATGTTGGTTGTATAAAGCTTATCTATAGATTTTTTTACCTGGTAAATGTAGCCCAGGTGCTATATCTGGGTGACTCGGACGAACTAGGACCAACCTAAAGGTAATGATAAAGTTATGGAGGCAATATAAGGGTAACATGGATGTTGTGTAAAGGTACGTTGATCATTGTAAAGGTTAGTCAAAGTTACTTTAAGTTACAATTTTATGAATTTTGGGTATATCATATAACTTTTTCCATAATGATATTTTTGGTTCAATGTAGGACTTTCATGATGATCATAAGTCTTCAAATCATATGACTTAATGTGGTTTATCATATAAATTTAACACTTATCAAAATTTTGAGTTTTCTATGACATAAAAATTTTATGAGGGTTTATTGAATTTGAAATATTCTAGATAAATAGAGATCATAATATAATAAAGTACCAATCTTCAAAGATTAATATCATGTAAAATTGAATGGATTATGATCTTAGTTATAGAGAATCAAAACATAAAATTAGATGTGATTCTTTGTGATTGATATCTGAGATGAGATACATACTGAATAAATAGAAAACACACCATAGGTAAATGTTAATTGAAGATATTATCATGTCATAGTGTGTTACTATTAGGTGTCGTGATGGAATTAGTGAGATTATAATTTATATATGAGAAATAGAGACTTACAAAATATCATGGTCATTTCTAAGTGACTGTTTTCAGTTCTACGTCACAAAAAGAAGAAATCCATGTCAGAATTCAAGATTTATGCATATGTGGGGGAATATTTAAAAGGATTTAAAATATTATATTTTTTGGGAAGAAAAATCCTACAATATTAAAATATTGAGTTGAAAATTTTATATTGATTATTTTGGAAGTTTAAATAGAATCCCTAACTCAATTTTAAAATAGTTAAATGAGCTGAAATAGGAGAATATCTCACTACCTATGATCAATAACTTTTAATATAAATTATTTTATTGACATTGATGATATTATTATATGAATATATAAATATATATGTCGTAGAATAGAGAATAAATTATATAGATATTGATACTACTAAAACCCTATAGATTATTTGATGTGCATCCAAGGAGAATAACCATAGTGGATTCAAGAGATTATATAATATTAATAATAAGTATATGAAAGAAAACTTTAATTTTTATGTGTTAATGTTAATAAAGAATTGTGAAGAATGAAAACATTCCGGCTACCGGCTATATTGCATTTTTAGGATAATTGTGAGAATGGTGAAGTGATCCTTAGTGAAATAGAGAGGATATATAGACCTAAGGGGAACAAGAATTAAAATATTCTACAAGGAGATATAGAAGTTTTAAATTTATTCGAAGGAGGTTATGTGAAACCTCAACGATCAAAGAGTGTGTGTGGTGTTCAACACCATCCGAAAGGGAGGATTTGTGTGAAATATAAAAACTAAATAACAGGAGGTAGCACATTGTGATATAGTTTAAATAAATTTCATTGGGATGTTGGATCATATGATGGGATTTTATGTAATCATGGCGTGAGACTATTTTATTATAATCACATTCAATAATGGTGGAAGGATTTTTAGCTGCAGTGAATAACTAGTTGTAGTAAGAAGTGGGATCACATTGAGAATGAACCTTGAGAATTATTAAGTATGTGCCTTTCACTAACTTTTTTATTCCAATGAGGCACTTAAAAAATAAGAGTTGATCAAGGATTAAAATTGTTGAATTTAGTAGAAAATTTTAAAAAAAAAATTGTATAATTGATTCACCATCACCCCCTCTCGATGATCATGCTAGATCTAGGAACTATAAGTGGTCTCAGATCCAAGTTCCCTTTAAAATATTCAACTATTAAAAAAGAATATATAATATTAGTCTAGGAGTGTCCATTTTTTATTGAAATAATATTCATGGATAGAATTTAAGATGATATTATATTTACTATCACTAGGGGTTAAGATTAGTAATGTTGTTAAAGTGGAATTTAATTCACTTGGAAGAGATGAACCAATGACCAATGCACATAATAGAAATCTGGAAGTGGTTGGGAAAGTAAGGAATATTTTTCTATAATCATTATATGATAAAGTCAAAACAAATATGATGAACCTTAAAAAGGAAAATGATATGTGATAGAAATAGGAAAATATTCATTAAGTAAATATAAAATCAGGTAGGAAAATAATCAGACATAAACTGCCAAGATTGAAGATATTCATATTGCAGATGATGATAATATTTCTGATTACATTTCCAAGGTTAGTGAAGTAGAAAGTAATATTATATGATTTAGTGATACTTTATAGGACTCAACTATTGTGAAAATTATTATGAGAAATTTTCTTGACATATTTGATTCAAAGATGTCATCCCTTGATGAAATTATAGAACTATCTCTCGATGAACCATATAATTCTATTCATAATTATGAAATAACAAAAACCATAGTGTTTAAGAATAATGAAAAGGAAGAGATAGATTTCAATCCCATGATAAAACAAAAATAGATGAAGTAATAATATGAGACTTTTAAAATGTATATAGATTATAAATAAGATGAAAAAAAGATTATTATAGATTGATATCTCTTATTTTAAATTTTTTGAAAAAGGGAAACTATTAGAATATAGAAAAACAAAATTTAAGTTCTTATAAATGTAAATGTTTCATCCATTTTTCTTAAAACATCCCAAATAATAAGAACATTGAATATGAGTTAGATAGAAAAGAATAATATTCTTAAAGTATTGATGAATTATCTAAGAGAATATATAAAAAATATTGAAGAGGAGAAAATACCTATTAGTAATTCTCAGGGATAGCCTCTGAGCGGCATCCTTCCCTCGACTCTTCACCGCTAGGGTTTCGTGGGGTTCTCCATAGGGGTAGGTTGGTGCGCCGCTCTTTGGACTTGTCTCCCCCAACTCCCTTCCTCCTTCTGGCCTTAGCCTCTCTTGGTGTTCTTTCTTGCGGTGGTGTTTTTCCTCTGTCTCTGTTGCAAGTTTATTTTTTGATTGGCGGTGACTTCATTGGAAGGGGTTAGTGGATCTGTTGCAGGTGAGCCTCTCTGTTGAAACCTCGACCAGTTTCATCGCTGCTCTGGCCGTCAGATCCTATGTGGCTCTCCTTTTTGGTTCATTTCGGTGGTTGGGTGGAGGCTTTGGGTTTTGCAGGTCGTCTGGTCATTGGTGTCCCAGGAGGTGAGTCTTTTGCTGGAGTTATTTGATGGAGGTTGTTGTGTGCGGTGCTCCTCTATGCTGGTGAAGGCATCTTCAGACCGTGTTTTGGTTCTAATGGTCATCTCTCCGTTGAAGCCTTGTATGATCCTTTCACTGCTCCAGCTTCATGCCCCTCTCGCCGAGCCCTAGTGTGGCCGGAATTAAATTTTCAGTGCAACAACATTGGTCATGCAAAATAAATGGGATAACTCCTAAATGGTGTTTCGGATCAGATATCTGAGTGTACGATGGGTTCGAAATGGGGGTTTTACCCTAGAAATGACATAAAACATGTCGGCCCCGGACGTTGGGACCCCTCGCCCGTTAATGGAACATTAAACAGATAAATTAATTAATTAATTTATTCCTTTAACGGATTAACTCAAATATCTCTTAAACGGTAGCTCGGAATGGAAAACTGAGGGCACTATTGAGTCTGGAATTTGTTTTTTACCCTAGGAGGGGTGTTAGTTTCGCGGGCGCGGGCTGTCAGTGAAAACTGGTCCCAGAGGCATTTTCGTAATTTGGAAGCCTCAGGCGTTTAGTTTTATAACTTTTGAATGGGGCCTCAGATTAAAATTCTGAGACTTCCATTGTGCTCGGGTGGTGGTTTTTACCCTAGGGGAGGCTTAATCTCGACCCCGTCGGAAGTTCGGGTTTGGGCTGACGGGCAGGTGGTTAAGTGTGTTTTCAATTTAAACACTTAACCCCTCTCACCCTCTCCCCCTTGTTGTTTTTCCCTGGCACGAGGAGCTCCCAACAAAGGGGGAACTCCATCCTCTCCTCCACCTATCCGGAGAGGCACGACAGACTGGCGGATCATTGCGAAGCGTCGGGCTATGCCCCTGCAGGAAGGATCTGTCGTTTTCATTTTCTTTTCCCCGCATCATCATCTTTGGGCATGATTTTAAGCTTTGAATCTTTGTTTGATATTCGAGCAACACTCGTAGCGGCGTAGTGGTTTCTCTAAAATTTCCAACACATTTTTTGGTTTTAAAATCCACGTCCTAACACGCTCGTAGTCGTCCGCCGAAATCAGCGGGTTTTAGGGTGTTCTTCCGGCGGTCCAGGGCCTTTCCGGCGGTTCAGGCGCAGCGGTCGGTGGGTGGCGACGGCGTAGCGCGGCGGCGTGGGGCGGCACGGGGCTCCTGGATGGTGGCTGGGTGAGCGGGATTCGGTGGAGGCCGACGGAGGCTCTGGGTCAGCGGAGGTCACCGTAGGTGAGGCTGAGCAGAAGCGCCAGGCAGCGGGGGGGGGGGGGGGGGGGGGGGGGCTCTGGCTGCAGGCACCGGGCGCGGAGCACAGGAGAACAGGCCCTTTGGCCGGTCGACGCGAGAGGATACCGGAGACATTGGACCCCGACTGGAAGATAAGGACCCGCGTATAGTAGGTCCTACTGGGATGATTGTGGAAGAAGACCGGCCATCCTGGCCGGTCGGTGGAAGCTTTAAAAAAAGAATAAAAAAGGGTTTTATAATAATAATAATATTATTGTTATTATTTTAATTATTATGAAAATGATTTATAATTGATAAATCATTCACAGGGAACCCGATTTGGGCGCTGTCTACGGCGACGCATCCCTTAAATTGAGGTGAACTTTTTGAGATGGTTTCGGGGGTTTTAATACCCGAAACGAGGGGCTTCGGTGGCATGACACGATGTTAAGAGGACATGCGTTTTTCTTGGGGGTTCTTGTTATGGACGGTGTGGACACATCCGATGTCCGAATTGAGCGTGGTCAGTGGCGTTGTGACCCTGGCGTTGAGGCAGAGATTACCAGTATGGTTTCGGGCGTTGAAATTGGAGTTGAGGCATGGGCCCCACGACCCGTCTTTTATGTTGTGCGTATCTTTTAGTAACTTTTTCATCGTATGTCCATTCTGGGCGTGTGAGAAGTTGATTTTGGGTGTTTTCTGAGGGCATTGCATTGGTTCAATCTTCTCTCTTTAATTCTGCATGGTGGTGCGGGCCCCATGGGGGCCGTTTTGGGAGTTGGCGATGATTTCCAACTTTATCACCGGGTGTCCGTTTTGGACAAGTGAATACTCCATCTTGTTTACTTTTCCGAAAGGATCGCAACGATGCAATCTGTTGGCAGTGCTTCGGGACTGGGATGCGGGTCCCACGAAGCACTGCTCGTGTGCAGTACGGAAAAATGCATCTTTTTCTCTGGATATCTGTTCCACTCAAGTGAGCAGTCCTCTTAACGTGTTTTCCTGAGGGGATCACAATGGTGTGAAGTGCCCGACTGTTTTTGGGGCCGAGGCTCGGGACCATGGGAAGTCGTTCGGGCCTAAAGTGGGGTTGGCGACTTTTCTGTCGGATATCCGTTTGAGGCGAGTAAGTAGTCTATCTTGCATGTCTTTCCACGAGGATTACAATGGTACGATATGTTTGGATATGTAGAGTATCTTTCAAGATCTCTTTAAATGCGGAAGCGAGTATGGTGCTCCGGTGGTGGTTTGTCCTAATGTGTTTGTAGCGGACCTTTGGCGTGTGATCACGTGCACTCCCCTGTGAGTGAAGTAAATTTTTTAAGAGATGTAGTTGGTCGTCTTTGGGATGATGGGGTGGAAAGTTGGAGTTGTTGCATTTACACCATTCGTGTTGATTTTGGGTGTTGTGTGCACGATATCCTTTGGGCTTGAAACTTGGAATACTCTGAGAGTATACGGGAATTCTCGGAGGTACATGTGGTAGTTTGTACTTCAGAATGTTTGTGCACTTGGTTGGAGTTGACTTAGGGCCACACATCGTGTGGGCCCCATGGGTATGTTGTGTTCTGCTTTATGTAACATTGACCTCTCGCGACATAGAGGGTCCCTCTGTTCTCACTTGTTGACCAGCAGGGTTGAGTTCACCTTGTTCTGTTCTCGTTTGTTGACCCGCAGGGTTGAGTTTTCCCCTGGTTCTGTTCTCGTTTGTTTGACCAGCAGGGTTGAGTTTCCCCCTGGTTCTGTTCTCGTTCGTTTGACCAATAGGGTTGAGTTTCCCCTGGTTTTTTTCTCATTTGTTTGACCAGCAGGGTTGAGTGGGTTTTCCCCCTGGTCCTGTTCATTATGGTTTCGACCAGCATGGTTGAGTAGTTTTCTCTGGTTTTGTTCTTGATGGTTTGGCCAGAAGAGTTGCTTCATATTCCCTGGTAGAGTTCTTGTGGATTCGGTGTGACCAACACATTACGCGGGCACCGATCCTCTACCCAGGAGGTTGTTTCCAATAGGTCTGGCCAGGAGGTTGTACCATCCAGAAGAGATGACCAGTTGTACCATCTAGTAGGGATGGCCAGTGATGTACCGTCCTACAGGGATGGCCAGTTGTACCAGCCAGTAGGGATGGCCAGTACAGCGGAGTTCACCGATCAGTACCATCCAGTAGGGATGGCCAGAACTGTTCCGGGTTTACCTCCAGCAGGGCTGGGAAGTGGTCCCCGATGCTGAGTTTACCTCTAGCGGGGCTGGGAAGTGGTCCATGATGCATGGTTTACGTCCATATGGGTTGGGAAGTGATCCCCGATGACGGTTCCAAGACTCCCTCCCATGGAGTACCCTTTTACGGGACAGGGAATTGGGACTCGTCAATGACTTTAGTCGGGTCTCCCTCCAGTGGATTACCCTTTTACGGGACTTGGCAGTGTGGCACCCATCAACTTCCAGGGATTACCCTCCAGCGGGGCTGGGCAGGGGGTCGCCTGTCGAATTTGAGGAGACCTCTCGACTGTGGGGCAGTGAAGAGATGTGGTTTGGTGTTCCCCAGAACTCTCAAGTCTGAGGTGTTCTTTCCCTGCCAAGACACATCCTCGTGACGCGACCTAAAATCATGAGGGCGAGTCAGTACCGCCCAAATCGGATAGTATCAAGGTGCGGTGATTTGATCCCCTTGATTTACAGTTCGTGGTAGACGTGTGGGATGATGGGCATAGATGGTATTTATTTTTGGGACTATTGGCTACTCACTTTCTTGGGTTGAGATACGGGATAGAGATCCCCTTACGATCGTTTTCGGGCTTCTTGATTGTGCACATGGATATGAATATACCTTGTTCATGTACTCACTCCTTGGGTTTTGACTACTCTCTCTCTAGGAGAGGCGACGATGCGCGGGGTATACCACGTGGTTTCTGTGTCTAGATTCTCGTGGTTGGAAGAGTTTACTCTCCTGATATAGGTAGCGAAGACTCAATGAGAAGTTCATCTTCTCACTGCTTCTAGCTCCTTGTGTTTGGACGAGTATACTTCCTTACTCTTGTTGGGTTGAGTTGTACTCTTTACTACACTCTCTGTTGTACTCCTTTACTTTTCATTGTTCTATCTACTTCTCACCTCTTCAGTACCTCCTTAGTTTCTCCCTCGAGCCTTCGTGGCAACCTACTGGGTATTTTTATACTCACACCTGCTTGGGATTTTCCCGCACATGGTGTTCCCTTGCAGACGACGGATAGGTTGGTCGTGACGTCAGAGGATCTTAGGAGTTCGGGAGCTTGGACCGTGTGTGGTGATCGTAGTCGGGTTCTTGGTGTGGGACTCTCCCAGCAGTTTACTTTTGTTTACATGTTTCCTGGTTGTGGCACTTTTCGGGTTGGGCGCGTGTTTTTTCCCTTTTCTTTTCAGTTTACCTTTAGCAATTTCTTTGTAGTGTGTATAGGTCGATGCACTTTGTGGTTTATTTATAGCAGTTGGTACTTTACTTTTCTTTTTTACTCTGCACTTTTTTATTGAGTGTGTTGCGTGTGTGCGTGTGTATAGGTACTCAGGAAAAGGCCTCCCCGAGGTTTTTAGCCTTCGGTGCTTGTCGCCAGCCCCTGGCCTATGGAGGCGGGCTAGGGGTAGTTGCGGCTCGAGCCCTGGTAGGGTCGGGTCGTGACAAAGTGGTATCAGAGGTGGTTCGTTCCTTGGGACGTTGTTCGGACGTCCCTAAAAAAGGAATTGGTTGGGATTTAGGGCAACAGTGTTAACGTGTCTCGAGAGCGGTTCTCAGGCCAGGGAGTCCAGTGATGGTGCGGCGGCCAACGTATCCATTCACCAGGACCTTGATAACCCGCTTGTTGACTCGGCATACTGAGACACTCATTGCAGATAAAATTGGTTTGTGCATCACATAGGATTGAGTCTTGACTATCCTTCTTGAGTCATCTCCCCATTGTTGTTACTGTTATATACATATATGCTCATCTGACCATGGCACTCCTTGATAACATTCAGGATGTCTCTGCGAAGACAGCGAGCTAGGATACAAGCTTTCGTTCGTGACGAGGACCCTGTGAGATAATAGGCCGTAGTCCAATACCCATCATGCGAGTCCCTTTCTCTAGGTGGGCCAGTAGCAGCACCCCCACCTGTTGAGAAGCAGAGAGCTTCATCGAAGCAGACTGATCTTGAGCGCAGGTTGAGCGTGCTCCGCAAGTTCCAGTGGCAGAGACTGCTGAGGTTCAGTGGTGAGCTCAACCCTCAGGCAGCAGAGGTGTGGCTCGAGATAGTGGCTCGCCTTTTCAGTATTGTGTAGATTCCGGCAAATCATATGGTGGCTTTGGCCATCAACCTTTTTCGTGGAGCAGCTTGGCATTGGTGGAGTCCGGTGACTCAGTTTTTTGATGATTCGTCGCTTTCGTGGGGTGACTTTCAGTTGCTATTTCATGAAGAGTTTTTTCCCTCCTGGTTATGCTCCATTCAGATTCAGGATCTCCTATTGTTTTAGCACGGAGGGATGACGGTGGCCGAGTACGCGGCTAGTTTCACAGATCGTGCACGCTTTTACCAGAACTTGGTCCATGACGACAACTTCCAAGCGTGGAAGTTTGAGCATGGTCATTGCCGAGAGATTCATGCTATCATAGTACCCTTGGGAATTCCCACTTATGTCAGGGTGCTAGAGTAGGAACTGGTAACAGAGAGCTTCCTATCGTGTTCTACAGTTGGTGGTGGCAGTAGGTTCGATAGAGCCTAGATGTCTGCCGCAGATAGCGGGCGTCGGCTGAAAGAACCTCGATGCATGTGGCTTTCTGATAACCGGACTTAGGGGTGTGTTCGTACACCACAGTGGTGCCGGAGTGCACCAGGGAATCCTAGAGAGTGATGATGTTATGCTTGCGATGGGTGAGGTCACTTGGAATGGGACTTCCTGACTAGGTACACTGAGAGTATCGGGCAGGCAGCAGGTGCACCACCACGATGGAGGCAGCGTCGTGATCAGAGTAGCGCCCAAAGAGGTGGTGCTTGCAGAGGAGAGGGAGGAGCTGGAAGTGGAGGACGACCTTACAAGGTCTTCCCATCACCATTTGGGGGTCCATGTCAGGCTCCGAGAGCTGAATGTTGGGACCGCGGACAGCTGCCAGCTTTGGATGTCTATGACCCTACAGAGCATGAGGTGATAAAAGGTACGCTCTACACCTCTTCTACTTTTTGCAGTATAATTGTTAGGCTCTATGAGTGAAATGATTTTCTCCATGCTCTTTGCTTGAGGTGTTACCAGGGCGATACATGGCATTGGTGTAACCCTATGTCAGTAGAGTGCAAGGTGTGGAACCTTTTTCTTTAGTCGATGGTGTCGACTCCATTTCTTTCCTAACGTGTAATAGAGTCTTGGTTGCAAGACATCGACTATCGAATCTTGTGTGTCCATATGTCCATGGGTGTTTCACCCTATGGATATTCTGAAGGATGGAATCACTGGGCTTTGTCCCAGGTCCAAACGGTGATTCCTGTAACAGCGTGCGATGTAGGGGTTCGTTCAGGGAGGTGATTTACCCCCGAGGTCCTTCAGGCCGATTGAGACTGTGTGTAGGGATAACGTGGTTCCCTACCACCTTGCCCTAACTCTAAAGTCTGAAGTTGGTGCACAACGTCTCCCACGTGGATTACCTGAGAAAAATTGTGTGTGCTCCTATGTACATCATCGGAAAGTGTAGACCTCACCTGAAGAAATCAAATCCTTTGGTCTGTGTGCGATGACGCAGGATTGTGCAGGAGTTCTTCTCGGTACGAAAGAGCCAGGTACAGGCTTAGTACCCTGAGTTGTTCCCGGGTTTTGCTTTTTGGGGACTAAAATATTGAAGTAGGTAATGATGTTAGAACCCGGTTTTTTCTATAAAAGACTTTGGAAAATTCGTGATGTTATTCCAGAGCAGCGCCTTCAGACGGCGTGTGATTCCGAGCCCCGGTGTTGCCGGAATTAAATTTTCAGTGTGTTTACACTGGGCACGCCAAATAAATGGGATAACTCCTAAATGGTTTTTCGGCTCAGATATCTGAGTGTACGTATGGGTCCAAAATGGGGTGTTTACCCTAGGAACGACATAAAACATGTTGGCACGGGACGTTGGGACCCCTTTCCCGTTAATGGATCATTAAACGGATAAATTAATTTATTTATTTATTATTTTAATGGCTTACCTCAAGTATATATTAAACGGTAGCTTGGAATAGAAACATGAGGGCACCGTTGAGTCTGGAACATGCATTTTACCCTAGGAGGGGTGTAATTTTCGTGGGAGTAGGTCATCAGTGAAAACTGGTCCCGGGGGTGTTTTCATAATTTGGCAGCCTCGGGCGTTCTGTTTTATAACTTTTGAACGGGGCCTCGGATTAAAATTCAGAGACCACTATTGTGCTCGGGAGGTGGTGTTTACCCTAGGGGATGATTAATCTCAACCTCGTCAGATGTTTGGGTTCGGGCTGACGAGCGGGTGGTTAAGTCTGTTTTCTATTTAAACACTTACCCCCCCCCTCACCCTCTCCCCCTTGCTGTTTTTCCCTTATGTGAGGAGTTCCCAATGAAGGGGTAACTCCATCCTATCCTCCATCTCTCCGGTGAGGCATGAAAGTCAAGCAGATCGTCGTGAAGCATCGGGCTATGCCCCTTCAGGTAGAATCTGTCATTTTCGTTTTCTTTTCCCCACATAATCATCTTTGGGCATGATTTTAAGCTTTGAATCTCCGTTTGATCTTTTAGAAAAACCCATAGCTACGTAGTGGTTTTTCTAAACTTTCCAACGCATATTTTGGTTTTAAAATCCAAATCTCGACGCGCTCGCAGTTGTCCGACGAAATCAGTAGGTTTTATGGTGTTCTTCCGGCGGTCTAGGGCCTTTCCGGCGGTTCAGGCGAGGCGGTCGGCGGGTGTTGACGGCAGAGCACGGCAGCGTGGGGCGGAGTGGGTCTCCCAGATGGTGGCTGGGCGAGCGGGCTTCAACGGAGGCCGGTGGAAGCGCTAGGTCAGCATAGGTCGTCGTTTGTGAGGCCGAGCGGAAGCGCCAGGCGGCAGGGAGGGCTTCAGCTGTAGGCACCGGGCACGGAGCATAGGGGAACCGGCCGTTTGGCCAGTCGACGCTGGAGAAGACCGGGTTCTTTGGACCCCGGCTGGTAGACAAGGACCCGCGTACAGCGGGTCCTGGTGAGCAGAGTGTGGAAGAAGACCGGCCATCATGGCCGGTCGATGGAAGCTTTAAAAAAAGAATAAAGAAGGGTTTTATAATAATAATAATAATAATATTATTATTATGAAAATGATTTATAATTGATAAATCATTCACAGGGTGCCCGATTTGGGCGCCGTCTGCAGTGACGCATCCCTTAAATTGAGACGAATATTTTGAGACGGTTTCGGGGGTTTTAATTCCCGAAACTAGGGGCTTCGGTTGCGTGACACGAAGTTAAGTGGACGGGCATTTTCCCGAGGGTTTTTGTTTTGGACGGCGTGGACACATCCGATGTCCGAATTGAGCACTGTCAGTGGCGTTGCGACCTTGGTATTGAGGCGAAGATTACCAGTATGGTTTCGGGCGTTGAAATTGGAGTTGAGGCATGGGCCCAATGACCCGTCTTTTAAGCTGTGCACAGCTTTATGTAACTTTTTCATCGGACTCCCGTTCGGGGCATGCGAGCAGTCGATTTTGGGTGTTTTTCCAAGGGAATTGCATTAGCGCAATCTACTCACTTTAATTCCGTATGGTGGTGTGGGACCCATTGAGGCCATTTTGGGAGTTGGCGGTGATTTCCAGCTTTATCACCGAGTGTCCGTTTTGGACAGTTGAATAGTCTATCTTGGGTACTTTTCCGAGAGGATCGCAACGGCGCGATCTATTGGCAGCTCTTCAGGACCGGGATGTGGATACCACGAAGCACAGCTCATGTGTGGTACGGGGAAATGCATATTTTTCTATGGAAATCCATTCCACTCAAGTGAGCAGTCCTTTTGACGTGTTTTCCTGAGGGGATCGCAATGGTGTGATGCGCCCGACTGTTTTTGAGGTCGAGGTTCAGGATCATGGGATGTCGTTCAGGCGTAAAGCGGTGTTGGTGACTTTTCTGTCGGATATCTGTTTGAGGCGAGTAAGTAGTTTATCTCGCATGTTTTTTCACGGGGATTACAACGGTACGATCGGTTTGGATGTGCAAAGTCTTTTTGGAGATCTATTTAATCACGGAAGATTGTAAGGTGCTCCAGTGGTGGTTCGTCCTACTGTGTTTGTAGCGGACCCTTGGCGTGTGATCACGTGCACTCTCGTGTAGGTGAAGTAAATCTTTGAAGAGATGTATCTTGTCATGCCTGGGCCGATGAGGTGTCAAGTTAGCATTGTTACGTTTACGCCCTTCGCTTTGACGTTGGGTGTCGTGTGCATGATAGCCTTTGGGCTGGAAACGTGGTTTACTCCGGGAGTATACCGGAACGCTCGAAGGTACATGTGGTTGCTTGTAACTGAGAACGTTTGTGCGCTTGGTTGGAGTTGAATTGGGGCCACACGTCGTGTGGGCCCCATTTACGTGTCGTGTTCTTCTTTACGTACCTTTGACCTCTCACGAAGTAGAGGGTCCCTCTGTTCTCACTTATGGATCAGCTGGGTTTAGTTCCCATGGTTCTGTTCTCGTTTGTTGACCAGTAGGGTTGAGTTGTCCCTTGGTTCTGTTCTCATTTGTTTGACCAGCAGGGTTGAGTTTCTCCCTGGTTCTGTTCTCGTTCGTTTGACCAGCAGGGTTGAGTTTCCCCTGGTTCTGTTCGCGTTTGTTTGACCAGCAGGGTTGAGTGGGTTTTCCCCTGGTCCTGTTCATGATGGTTTCGACCAGTAGGGTTGAGTGGTTTCCCCTAGTTCAGTTCTCGAAGGTTTGGCTAGAAGAGATGCTTCATGTTTCCTAGTAGAGTTCTTGTGGATTCGGTGTGACCAATACATTACGTGGGCACTGATCCTCTACCTAGGAGGTTGTTTCCAGTAGGGATGGCCAGGAGGTTATACCATCCCTCAGGGATGACCAGTTGTACCATTCAGCAGGGATGGCCAGTGAGGTACCATCTAGCAGGGATGGCTAGAGCGGTTCTGGGTTTACCTCTAGTAGGGATGGGAAGTGGTCTCTGATGCCAGTTTTACCACTAGAGGGTCTGGGAAGTGGTTCCCGATGCTGGGTTTACCTCCAAGTGGGTTGGTAAGTGGTCCCCGATGATGGTTCCGAGCCTCCCTCCAGTGGAGTACCCTTTTATGGGACTGGGTATTGGGACTCATCGACGACTTTTTCTGGGTCTCCCTCCAGTGGATTACCCTTTTACGGGATTGGGCAGTGTGGCACCCGTCGACTCTTGTTGGGTCTCCCTCCAGTGGGAACTCATCGAATTCCAGGGATTACCCTCCAGCGGGGCTGGGCAGGGGGTCGCCTATCGACTTTGAGGAGACCTCTCAACTGCGGGGCAGTGAAGAGGTGTGGATTGACGTTCCCCTAAACTCTCATGTACGAGGTGCACTTTCCCCGCCGAGATGCGTCCTTGTGACATGAACTAAAACCATAAGGGCGAGTTAGTGCCGCCAAAAGTGAATAGTATCAAGGTGCGGTGATTTGAGCCCCTTGACTTGCAGTTTAGGGCAGACGTGTGGGATGCTGGGCATCAATGGTGTTTATTTCTAAGACTATTGGCTACTCACTTTCTTGGGTTGTGCTAAGGGATGGAAATCCCATTACGATCTTGTTCGGGCTTCTTGATTGAGCACATGGAAATGTATATACCTTTTTCCATTACCCACTCTTGGGGTTTTGGCTACTCTCTTTCTAGGAGAAGAGCAGATGTGTGGGGTATGCCACGTGCTTTCCGTGTCTAGCTTCTCATGGTTGAACGAGTCTAATATCTTTCTATAGGTAGAAAAGACTCTACGAGAAGTTCATCTTCTCACCGTTTCTAACTCCTTGTGTTTTTATGAGTTTACTTCCTTCCTCTTATTGTGTTGAGTTGTACTCTTTACTGCACTCTCTGTTGTACTTCTTTAATTTTTCGTATTCGATCTACTGCTCACCTCTTTAGTACCTTCTTTGTTGCTCCCTAGAGCCTTAGAGGCATCCTACTGAGTATTTTTATACTCACCCCTGCTTGGGCTTTGCCCGCACTTGGTGTTCCCTTACAGACGATAGACAGGTTGGTCGTGACGCCAGAGGAGCTTAGGAGTTCGGTAGCTTGGACCACATGCGGTGGTCTTAGTCGGGTTCAAGGTGTGGGACTCTCCTAGCTGTTTACTTTTGTTTACCAGTTGTCGGGTTGTGGCACTTTTCAGGTTGGGCGCGTGTTTTTCCCCTATTCATTTTAGTTTACCTTCAGCACTTTCTTTGTACTATGTAGAGGTCGACGCACTTTGTGGTTTATTTATAGTAGTTGGTACTTTACATTTCTTTTCTACTCTGCACTTTTTCATTGAGTGTGTTGCGTGTGTGTGTACAGGTACTCAGGAAAATTCCTCCATGAGTTGTTTAGCCTTCGGCGCTTGTCGCCAGCCCCTGGCCTATGGAGGCGGGCTTAAGGTAGTTGTGGCTTCAGCCTGGAGAGGGTCAGATCGTGATAGGTTTAAGTATGTGAATATTTAATTTGAAAACATTAGCTATGGAGAAGGCGGGATGTGAGTTTTTGAATTTTGTGTTGTACGGTTACCACTTTTCCTTAAAGTGGCTATTAGAAAATATCAAAAAAAGGATTTAGAGTGAGGATATCCATGGAGGAAGAATAGGTCTTAAGGAAAGGATAAGAAAAATCTGATGAGTAAAGATGAAGATGATGACTCCTTATTATAGATGGAGTCATAAGATGAAGGTATAACATAACACCCAAAAACCATAATTTATTAATTCAAAAATAAATAAGGATCATCATGTATTAATGAGGTACAATAAGAGACCTATACATAATATTATCATAGGAATGAACTAAAATATATCCTGGAGTGAAACACTCATTGTAAGAAGAAAATAAAATGTCTTGAGAATGGTAGAGGAATTGAAGATAAAAATAAAAGTGATATTATCAAGGATATCAAGACATACAAGGAAATAATTTCATAATATGGTAAAATAAGAAAGTAACATAGAGTTAATATGTTTGGAAATGTTAAAGAACCGGATGAGGCACAATCTTGATGCCTTAATACTAAAAACACTTTGAAAATATTATATACAATTTTAACAGATCTATGGACATTCAAGATGAATCATCAAAGGATAAAAAGAATACAAAACAAAGAAAAAGGAATAAAATACTTCTAATTTATCTATTTACATTGAATTTATTTTATCTGAAATTAAAAACTCTAAAATCCAAATTGGATGTTATCAGGCTGAAGGAAGTGGTAAAAACATCACTCTAACATTAGGGAAAGTTGAATTTGAGGATAAGAAAATAAAACACTCAAATAAAATTCTTAATTAATGAAATAATATTCTTTTACAATATGAATATTTAATTATAAATACATGCTAATATGTTAAAATGTCAATATTTATTGGGTATTGTGGTTCATGGGGAGCCTTTGGACAAAAATACTGTAATTATATGTTCAAAATATCCCTTCCATGGAATTAGTTTGAAGAAAGGTGGAGCCTTATTGGTAAATGAATAATTGATTCTATGATAAATAGAAATAAATAACAAGTTGAAAAATATACAGTTTAGAAGTTATTAAAGAAGACACCAAGTATTACTAAAAGAACGATTTTGAGATTTAGTCATGACAATGCTAGTCAAGGTGTAAAGTTGAGGAATGTACAATATGGTGATCATAGAGAAAGTGGATGAACAAAAACTGTAAATTAAAAGGATTTTTGTGAGATATATAAGAGATATGGTAATTATGTAAAGGATTATAAGAAAATCCCTCCATGAAAAAAGGATATACAAAAAAAGATAGAAGAAATAATCCAAGGAAATGTGTGCCATCATGGCTCACAACAAAAAGGACCCACATAATAACACTATTGAGGAAAAAGATAAAACCACTCTCCTCTTAATAAATCATGACATTAAATTTATTATTGGAGTCATACAGAGATATTTAAAATCTAAAATTTGATTTAAAATGAAACCCTGGTTGGGAAGAAACTCCCAACCATGCTACATTTATTAAAGATAAATGAACACCCTTTTTATTCTCTATTATTTTATGTATACTGAAATGAAAGGAATTAAAGGAAATAAACACATGGGAATCTAATTGATGCTATAATTGTTAGTTGTGAATATAAATCTATCGTCATAGAGTATATTGACTACCATGAGGGAGAATGAGTTAGTACATTCATTTAAGAGGAGAATACTTGAAGATGTGTTGTAAACAATTTCAATATACAAGGAATTATAGATAGCCCTACACATATTATAATGTCCTAGAATTCCTGTTTAACTTTATTTAAAATTATATGGAATTATTTCGAGACCACACGCTTTGACGACACGCGATTCTGTGAGCTCGGAACAGAATTTTGAACTTGTTTTAAGTTCGTTTAAGTAAACATGCTTGTGGGTTTTTCTAACTTTTAAACTGATTATTGGATCAAAACTCTAGGGGTACCATTTAACTCAAAATTATGGTATTTTCCTACTTCAACCGAAAAGGGTCAAATGGAAATGTTAGTTTTTAGACATTTCGTAAAATAATAAAATAACTTACAAACTTATTTTATTTTCCTTCCCTCACCATTGAGTGATGGACAATAGTGATACGGTGTGGTGATAGGGAACATTAAATGAAACTCATTAATGGATCATTTTTGTGTAGAGTAACAACACATTAATTGAAGCATAACAAATATGTTGTTTCATCAATGAAATATTCTAACGACGCGACATCATAGTGTAACTGAAACGTTGTGATGTGTTTTCTTTTTAATATTATAATGCATTAGAGAAAAAAGAATAAAACTGTTGAAATTATCCAATGAACCTACTGTAAGGATTTCCTCTAACAACAAATGTAAAATGCAAACAGGATTGCTAGTAAAGTCGAGGCTTTAAGAAGAACGGGAATGGGAAGCGACGAACACCAATGGAGATTGAATCCTCAAGAGAATAGCACATCAATGATGAATGCCGATCGAGGTAGGGATTTTTTTTATTGAATTATTTTTCCCATGCTTTTTTCCTAAAGCGATGAATGTGGGTCAACCCACGAATAGGTCGACCTGTGAATCGTTTGTCGATGCAGGAGGTCCCAATTTTCTTGGTGATTTTTATATCAGGGTGTAATTATTGTGTTTTCTAGAACATCATCCCCAAACCTCCCCCTGTTTTAAAACATCTAACAGGGAGGGTGCGGGCCGACATGAACATGGCCCAACCCCCCTCCGCCTTGTACATTCTTTTTGACCAAATTTTCATAATGAAGACAATGAAAATTAATGGTCTTCGTAAGGAAGGAAACACCCATCGGATGACATAGGCACATTAATTGCAAAGAAGAGACCACCGGTATGGACTGGTGGCCTGTGGAAAGACCCGCTGGTGAGAAAATGTCAGCGGCGACGGCCGACAACCATCGAAGGTTTCCCACAGCAACAACCTTGGGCGGGTGGTTGTGCACAACAATAGCACACCAAAGGTGGCTTCCATCACCAGCCTTGGCTTTGGGGTAGTTGGAGGAGCCTCCGGCTAGGCCGGTAGCTGGCGGAAGGGATGCAGCCCCTCAACCGCGTCAATGGAGCATCCCGTAGTCGTGGGTCGTGATTCACGGGGGCACACGGTCCCTAGCCGTATGTGGGGAATCTGGTTAGCCAGGTTGGCTGGCTATATGGTAGAATTTTCTGGTGTCTTGACCACGACAAATAAGTAAACCCTCTTGGGGGCCCGTGGGGCGAAGGGGAGCCAGACACAGCTTTCAACCGCGTCCCGGCAAGGTGGAACCGGTCAGCCTATGGCAAGCCCAGCATGGCGCGGGCCGGACCAGGCCAGACCCAAGCTAGGCCAGGTTCAGGTTGGGTCGGTACACCTGGGTTGGGTCGGTGGACCCTGTGCTAGGTCAGGTTGGCTCAACAAGGTTGGTCTAAACCTAGACCACACTGGCCTCTTTTTGAAAAAATGACAATATCTTTCAAATCGGGTGTCTGTTTAATGAGCCCTTTGCAGATTTAAAACCCTCGCGATAAGGAAGATCTTTTGGTATATACTATAGAGGCTTTCATGGAATTTGAAATACGGAAAATGGATCGGGGAGTGGTTATCCCAAGATCAAGAGTTCTATATGAAGAAACTATGCGGTTGGCTCAGACCTAAAGACTACTGAAAAGTAACCCTGTATGGATAGGCTACTATGGCCCAGTGGGAAGCAGATTCTCTGTGACTCTGTAGACCCAAAATGAGTAGTTCCTCAGTATAGAAAATGTGGGAAGCGGCTTCTATGTGACCCGGCATGGACATGGTGGAGAATAGATTCTTTGTGACTAAGCATACCGACTGTACTCATCAGGGATGAGTACCATAGCAGTCTCAATTTTAGTGGGAAGTAACTTCTATGTGACCCGACAGGCCCACTATACTCCTTGATGAGGAGTTCTCCAACAACCCATAGTATTTTATATTATTACTAATGGTCTTACATTCCTACTCTAAATTATTCTTAGTGTGAACTATCTTGCTTCATGATTATGCTTTGTGATCATGCTTTGTGATTTTTTTCTAGATTGCTTTGTGGTCATTCCTTGTTATTTTGGGGTCCCTATTGAGTATTTTGTTACTCACCCCTACACGAGCTTCACCCTCACATGTTGTGTATGGTGAATATGACCTCCACATCGATAGAGAACTTGGTGGCCCAGGACCATGTGGTTCCCAGTGAGACCAGGTAGGCGGTGCGTACTTCTACAACTTCCAGCAGCTACTCTGCACTTACCCATCTGGTGGGGTTTCCAGCGGGAGGATTTCATCATTTTCCCTTGTACTTTCCTATTTTTAGATTATCATTTGTTGGGTTTGTATTCTATCCTATTTGACCTACAATTTTACTTGTACTCAGTTATTGTTTAGTGGCATGTGTGTTTACTTTTTTTCTTTGGGGTGTGGGTGTGTGTGCATGTGTACAGGTACTAATGAAAATGCCTACCACTTGTAGGTTTATGCCTTCGGTGATAGTCTCCAACCCATGGCCTTTCGGGAGGCGGGCTTGGGGTATGTCAAGGTATTGGCCCCAAGGGATGGGTCGTGACAAAGTGGTATCAGGGGTGGTCAGTTCTACCTCAAATACCTAGAGTCTATTGTTTTGTGTTTGTAGAAATAGAGTTGAATGTTTCGAGTTAAACTTTCATATTCGGGGAGTCTATTGTTGGCACGATGGCTAATGTATCCATACACCAAGATCATAACTTCTGCTTTTTGAATCTATACATGAAAACACTGGTTGTATAGTGTATCCTTATGATCTTTGTGAATAAGAGTTTTCTCACCATGCATAATCTTCTAACTAATGTACATCTTGATCAACTTTAGGATGTCTCCATGAAGACTTCCAGCTAGGCTTCCGATACATGATCATATGGACAGCCTTCCTAGTGATGAGGCATCAATTCAGGGACCAGTGCTAGAGATGGCCTCAACGGCTGGTGCACCAGTGTTGTCACCACTCGTTGATTAGCAGTTACAACTGAAGTTACCAGTATAGTATGTACGCAAACTCAGTGCCCTGTACAAGTTTCAGAGACAGAGGCCTCCTAGGTTTAGGGGAGAGATAGGTCCTCAACTCACTGAGGACTAGCTATAGGCAGTGACGTCGGTCTTCTGCTTGATGAGGACACTACAGGACCAGATGGATATCTTGTCTGCGATCCTTCTACAGGGCTCAGAATGGAGGTTGTGGAGCTTGACCTTCCAGATGCATGATGAGGCAACCCTCACCTGGAAAGACTTCGAGCGGCTTTTCCAAGAGTATTTTTTCCCATGACTTTGAACTCTTGGTACATTCAATAGATACTTCACATACAATAGGGTAGCATGTCAATGGTTGAGTACACTGCGAGGTTTATAGAACTCTCTCACTACTCCACAAACATGGTGCGAGACCCATTCATCAGGGCTCAGAACTTTGATCTAGGACTCAGATGGGATATCAGGGCATCCATAGTGTCTCTCAGCATCCCCAATCAGGATGGATTTCTGTAGAAATCCCTTCCTATGGAGAGATTCCAAGAAGAGCAGGCACCGATAGATGGAGCCACCAGCAGATCTCAGGCGGCAGAGTCTTCAGGGGTGAGCAGCAGGCTGTGGACACAGGGGCCCAAGTGGGCCAAATTTTTCAGGGGATGACCCCAAACATGGGATTGGTAATGCTGAGCTCCTTAAGCAGATGGAGTTGGCTAGGAATATAGTTCTTCTTCACATGGGTAGGGCTAGGACACATGGTTTGTGACTTCCAAACCCGATACAAAAATGATCAGGAGATGGTTGAGGGACTACTAAGAAAGCGGTAGAGGTTCGATCGAGGAGGTCCACAGGGTAGTGGACGTGGCAGGGGAGTATGCCGAGCAGTTGATGGTGGACAATTCCTTGAGGAGATACCACCCCCACCCCTAGGTTTTCCACCACGACCTTGAGGAGCCGGCGAAGAAGGGCGATGAAAGCTTCAAGCGATTGAGGCCTATGACCAAAATGCTCTATAGATGATTAGAGGTATGATCTATATCTTTCCAACTGTAGCTTAAATTATTATAAACATAGGTTCCAGTCACTCTTTTCTTACCATGGACCTCATTCGAGGTTTAGATATTCTAGTGGAGTTGTTGGCACGACCCTTACGATTAGAGACTCCTACGTGGATATTCAAAGATTACACACCGGTGCCATCTGTGTGAGCTTACTCTAGGAGGCGAGAGCTTCGCTTAGAATCTCTTAGTAGGGGTGTGGAGGCCTTATGAAATCATCTTGGGTATGGAATATTTATCTACTGTGCATTCTCAAATCTACTATAATAGGCGCAATGTATGATGTTTCCCTGAGGATGGGACTAGGTTTTCCTTCATCAGAGAGAAGGGAACTTTTTCGGTAGAGGATGAAATTTCTTGAAGGAGGTTGCAACCGATCACTCACCAATTGGCTAGCCTCACTATCGGTGCGGTGGACGAGAGGAGTTCAAGATTTTCTATAGTGGTGGATAAGTATGAGGTTGTCTTTCATGAGAATGTTCTGGGATTACCTCCTCATAAGGAGGAAGAATTATGAATTTATATGTACCTAGATATGACATTGATATCCACATCAGCATATCATATGGCTCCTGTGGAGATTTTTAAATTGAGGGTACAGCTGGAGGACTTGTAGGATAAGGGATTCATGACACCTAGTGTTTCACTATGGGAAGATCTAGTGTTGTTTTCCAAGAATTCATACGGTAGTTTGATGTTGTGCATGGAATTCTGGTGCATGAACTAGGTGACCGTGAAGAACAACTATCCACTTCAAAGGACTGATGTAGAGACTCGTATCCTGACGTACATAGACTTTACATTACTTTTGCGGAATACTTAGTACATAACAAAAACACACACACAAGGATCGTAATAGTTTAGTGTCTTTGGAAACTCGGAACGTAATCTTCTAATCCTGGTGAAAGATCTTCAATATCTCCCATAAAGATCTTCCCTTTTTTTTCTTACCTAAAACCTTTCTTTATATCCTGGGGAAAAGAAAACATAAAAGGGTGAGCTCAAATGCTCAGTAAGGGTATACAAAAGAAATAAAAATCATATCATATCTTTTTGAAAATCATAACCTGCAAAAGAGATCATAATATCTTAACATGGAAAAAAATCATAGAAGTGAAAATGAGATCACCATAATCATAACATGAAACTTGAAACTTTGTGGCATGCACACATAATCATGGAAAATCATTTCTTGTTAGTCATGACTCATTGCCAAGACTATCTTAGTGGACAAAGTCCCTTTCTGAATCGAGTAACCCTCGTTTCAGTCCTGTTTCACTGAACCGGTATAACCTACCATTCCAGCCATGTCTATCTCTTGAGATATAAAATCTTTACCCAATGCATTGGAGGGAGATATAGGTCCCACCCATCTTATAATGAATCCTTTCTTATGTGTGCCACATAATCATAAAACATACATCATCGCATAACCCATGTAATAAAAATGGGATTCTTAAACAACATGACATCATAAAACAATTCATATAAGATAAAGGAATTCATAAAAATGTTTCCATCAAAACATAATCAAATCCATGTAATAATAGGGATAAAAACAGAACCCTTTTATTATCTTAGATGGAATATAATTTTGATAAAACACTTGAACTTCATTCTTGAGGAAAATATCCTTTCTACTTCAAAAACATTTTTCCTTTCATAACATGTCATAAAACTTTAAAATAAAAGAAGTTGATTAAAAATAAACTTGAAAACTTGTAAAGGAAGCTTCTTGGAAATAATGTTTTAAAAATCCATTCATGCCGTATAAGTTAAAAAAAACATTCTTCATACTTTTGTCGGAAAAGTCAAAAAGTACCTCGTACGAAAAACGACAAAAGATTCCTTTTATTTCTTTTTACTAAAAACTCACCGAAGGGTAAAAATGGATTTAAACAATTGTAGGTGGATGAAAATAATATTACATATTGAAACATGGATGTGGATGATAAAATACACCCCAGTAAATACTTACGAATAAACAATCTCGGATAAAAATGAGATTGTGATATTTCCCTTACCTTAGGTCCGACTTGCTTTGTAAGTGTCCGAACCTCCTGTATAATGATTTAAATCATGTTATTGACTTATTACAGAATCATATTCATTGTTATGATATCATATATGGTTCACTTATTACATTATATTACCCGTTCTTTTGTAAATTCCATGTTAAAGAAGCGTTTTGGGTAAAATCGTTTCATTTATCGTAGGTGTTTTGACTTGTTGTTCTTGACATCATTATTACTTATATCATGATTTACTTACTTCCAGAATATAAAATATGATTTGTATATCATATATATTCAGTATATATATATAAATAATAGGTAGATAAATAAAATGAAAAACACCGTTCATGGAGACGGTAGTCCGTACGTACGCATGAACGCTGTTTTTCTTTCCTTATTGTCTTGAAATGGAAGTAAGTAGATGACATACATATGTATATATACATAAATCCAGTAGCTTTATAATGTCATATATTTCATTATTATTTCTTATATATACATTATAATCATTCTTAAATGGTTAACATGGAGAATGAATCTCATCGCGTCGTGGAGACGGTAGTCCGTACGTACGCACGAGCGATGATATCATTTCTATAAATATTGAATTGAATTGGAGTGGATTATAAAATATATCAGAATCAATATGATGTTGTAATAACTATTTATAGTTATTCTTTACACCATTATACCCATCCATGTAAGGTGGCGGTGGAAAATAGATTACACCACGACGTGGAGACGGTATTCCGTACGTACGCATGCGCGGTGATTTCTTTTTCCGTAGGATGGATAGATGGTGAAATAGGGTTGTTTCATACTTATAATAACATATCCATATATGAGTGATACTGATTTTATTACTTCATAATGAAACAACCTAAGAAGAAGAAGTGGAAGAAGAAATAAAGATGAAAGAATTGGTAATGGTAATTACCTCTTCTTCGAAGTGCCTCTTTGATACCTCCTCTTAGGGCACTAGAATTGGTATTTGAGGAAGACCAGAACCTCTAGGATGTTGCTAGGGAAGTGGAGAAGGGATTTTTTCAGGGGTTGGCCGAGCTTGAGTGCTCAAATTGGTGTTAGGAGGAGGGGGAGGAGGTGTCCTTTTATAAGGGAGGAGAGGGGCACCTTAGGAATTCTTAAAAATATTAATTTATAATAAATCTAACCCCACTTAAAAACCTCCAAAAATGACTCATATTCGAAGATTAGATGAGATAGGGTTGTTATCTCATCAACCAATTAAATTTAGACATGTTTGGATATTATTTTAAACCTTATCAATTAGATTTAACTCTAAGTTAAATAATTTAACTTTTACCGTGTCTTTTTGTTTTCTTTCACTATATGGTTAATAAACTTACTATAACATGCCAAACGAACCCCAAATTGTTTATTATTAATATATATATCCTTATCTAAGTCATTTGGCCGAACCTTATATTTTTAGGCATAAAATAACAATTAATAATATAATATTTGATTTAAAAACTATTTTGTGTCAATTTTGACACTATTTGATATATGATTTTTGTGAAAGTCATAACAGAATTATATGTTCGAAAAAAGTTTATTAAATAAACATTAATATATCATAGTAACCTAGAAAATTAGTGGAATTCATAAAAAATCTCAAATTACATTTATTTTGGTGTTTATAACATCAATTATGTCAATATTTCATTAATAAGATAATTACTGCATCATCGTTGTGTCATAAATAAATTAAATTATTTTATGTCTAAAAATTACAAATAAAATACCATCATGTAGGAAATCTTTTTATCTTTCTAATGAATATTTACAATCGAATTTATCTTATGCATAACCCCATATTAAAAATGATTTACTTATTAAACTTTGATTTTAACTATTTTAACCCTTCTTTAAATAAATTAATAATAAATGTCCTAATCTAATCCAAGTGGGCCTAAATGGTCATATTTTATTCCTAAGTTTGTTTTTGGTCGAATTACACTTGTCCAATAGAATTAGAACATGTGTTAGGGTAATAGTAATATCATATTTACCCTTAGTTACCCTATTTACTATTAACCGCGGTAAAAAAAAGTAAAAAGTTACTATTCACCAAAAATTATTTTCATCTCATTGAACCACATTTTAGTCCTTGATATTAACCGTGTCTCTCGGATTTTCGAAATTCCATTCACAGAAGGGGTAAAATTAAGTTTTATGCAAAATTCAGTTTTTAACCTACCACTTAGTGGTTTCACTATTCATCAAAAATTGAAAGTTTTCAGAAAAATGCCAAAATTTCATCCTAAGCTATATTTCATATTCCGAATTCAAAAATGAAGACTATTTTACCAAATTCATAACATAGAAGTTGAATTAATTAATTTTATAATTAAATCCCGCTATTAAAACAAATAGCGTGTTTTTACGAAACAATATCTATCAAAAGATTGACACTTGTTTATGTCTGGTTTAAATGTGAAATTACGTCCAATGACCAACATTGTATTAAATTGTAAAAATATATTCTAAATATACTTTAAAACCACTCAAATTAATGATTTATCACTATTAATTATTTCGATTAAAAAACTTGTTTTTAATTATAATTTAGTAATTTTCACTATTCATCAGAATATGAAAGTTATCCGAAAAGTACCAAAATTTCACCTTAGGCTAAATTCGATACTCCGAATCCAAAAATAAAGTTCATTTTGAAAAATAAGATTTACTGGATTTCAAAAAGTGGTTATTACTATTCATAACGGCTAGTTTTAATAATATTTTTATAGCATATCGTTGTTTAGTGAAACTCGGTATTGCGTACTACACACGCTATCGAGGAAGGTCGTGATTGCGTGTAATGCAAGTCAAGTCAAGGATGTGTGTTGTGCAAGCTCCTTTTGGTGTAGCGTACAACACAAGACATTAATAAAATTAAAAAGAATATTTTTCATAAAATCTTGGGCTGTTACATTCTACCCCCCTTAAAATGAATTTCGCCCTCGAAATTCGTCGGGGTTATAAATGGTTTACTATTTGAAAGTTTCTTTAATAGAAACCCACATCGTAAAAGGGAATACCAAAACTTGGCTTTAAAAACTAAAGTATGAAATGTAATGATTACCCAAATAAACTAATCATTGGGTTTCCACATAGGTGAAAATATGGATATGGAAGAGAAATCTAACCATCATGTTCTGATGGAGAGTGGTAGAGAACATGGCTATGGAAAAGCCAGTAATCACAAATCCATAAATTTGTGACGATCTAAGGTACCATCTGATTCATCAGGTATAAGATCACTTAGGACAACATTTTTGGTTTTCAAGATCATTTCTCTAAAGTTGAAAATTTGAATTAGAATAAATACTTACTTTATTTTGATACAATATCACTGTTGTTCGTGCCTTGAACAATTTCCACTTCATCTCTTAAATAAATAAAGTTGAATTTGTTATTCATGAAGTGTTAGCAGATCATGTGATAGAATGACGGGTCATTCCATCTGTCTCTAACAAAAGGTTAGCAAGAAATTATATACATAAGTCGATCTATAGTGAGATTAATCATATATGGTTCCTAAAATGGACTTATATATCATATGTCATACAACTTAATATAATAAAACTAGTTTCTACTAAACAGGGACTTCCTGTAGGCCAGTGGTAGGTGATAAAGGCCAGTCTCACTTCGGTTGTGGGTTTGATTCCCACAGCCTTGTCTGAAGCGATGGGCTGTCGCCCGTCCTGCAGGTTGTCCTTTTTCCAAAACTATATTACTATAACATCCCATCAATAATAGCGAAAAAAATTTCTATCCTTAAACAATACTAACTTACGTCCAACATAATCTAGTCTAATCTTTAGGCTTATACATAATACTGTAGTCCACTCTCATAACATAGTGAAAACGATTACCAGAGATTTAACACCATCGTCAATCCCCATAAGATATGTCTTGTTGGTCACATTCTAAACATTCAAAGTCCTTAATCATGTATTCTCTTGAATACCTTAGTGAAAACATGAATGCAGTTTAAAGTTAACACTTTCCACATACCAAAATCCTCAAAATTCTATATACTCAAACCATGATATCACTTAGTCCTTATATCAATCATGAGCTCATGAATACTGTTAAACATTTCATTTTCTTATTTTCCCTTCATTATGCGCATATCATCTTATTTCCAAAAATATCTCAATCACTTTGAATACCACATTAAACCAATACATAAATATTCCAATACTCCATGATACAACATTATTTTGGAATCCCATTACATAAACACTTAATCATTCCACCACATCGTTATCATATTCAACATTGCCAATAGTGATCGCATGTGATTTCCCTTTGTCCTTTGCCTTCATTGGTTGCTCATGTTGATCATCACTAACCCTTGGATTAGGGCAATTATTAGCATAATGCCCCATTTCCTTGCACTTGAAGCATTGAAGTGTTGGTGGTGCGTTCTCTGCAGTGTTTTCTTTATTCACATCATTAGAAACCCTTTTTCTATTACTTCGACACTCAGCTGCTCGATGACCTTCTTTTCCACACTTAAAACATTTTCTAGTCCCTTTAAGACAATCTCCACCATGCTTCTTTCCACACTTTGTGCATAAGGAAACATTCATCTTCTTTTCACCATTATTCTGAGATTTCTCCTTGAACTCCATCTTTCGTTTCTTGTCAAAACCATGAGATGGATATGTAACACCAACTTCCATTTCTACCTTGATAGCACAACGCACAATTTCTTCATAGCTACTGAAGTCTCTTATAGCTAATGCCCTTCGAAGACTTGGTTTTAAGCCACGGAAAAATCGATCAACTTTACTTTCAGGTTGGATGATAATGCCAGATGCATACCTTGCAAGTCTTGTAAAATTCGCTTCGTATATACCAACAGATTCATCATCCTTCTGTTTCAGCTCAAGAAACTCCTTTTCCATCTTCGTTCGAAGAATACGAGGGAAGTACTTACTGAAAAACAAGTTCTTGAACTCGTCCCATTCCATGGACTCAATTTCATCTCTTGGCCTCGTATTCTTGATAAGATTCCACCATTGATCAGCTTCACCTTCCAAACGATATACTGCTAAGATGACTTTATCATGTTCAGAACATTGAAGAACTGAAAATATCTTTTCAGTAGTACTAATCCATTGTTCAGCAACTAATGGATCAGTAGACCCACTGAAAGAAGGCGGACGCTGCCTCATGAAGGATTCAACGGAATGTTGCTCCTTCCTTTGCTCGTTTGGAAGTCCTGCATGATTCATAGCTTGAGAAAGTTGTGTGAGCATGGCTACAAGATTTTGCATTCCAGATCCCATATCGTTTGGTTGCTCAGGGGGACAATCATTGCATTGTCCATTTCATTGATCAACACGGTTCCTTCGGGTTCCAGCCATCGTCTAAAACCCCAAAATAATAGTGTGAGAGGCAAAAATAATGCTAGGGAAAACAACATAATAAAGGGGTAGTACCCTCAATATCTAACATCTTAGGTTAAATTCTAAGATCGTTAGCGCAATTCTAGGACTATAACCTATACGTATACTTAACCTTAGAGACATCCCTAGACATACCTTAGAAATATCTCTAGGGATCTCACTAACGTTTTCGCATCCTAGTTTCCAAAGGTTGACTAAACCTTTCCTCTGATACCAACTGTAGAGACCCGTATCCTGACGTACATAGACTTTACATTACTTTTCCGGAATACTTAGTACATAACAAAAACACACACACAAGGATCGTAATAGTTTAGTGTCTTTGGAAACTCGGAACGTAATCTTCTAATCCTGGTGAAAGATCTTCAATATCTCCCATAAAGATCTTCCCTTTTTTTTTCTTACCTAAAACCTTTCTTTATATCCTGGGGAAAAGAAAACATAAAAGGGTGAGCTCAAATGCTCAGTAAGGGTATACAAAAGAAATAAATATCATATCATATCTTTTTGAAAATCATAACCTGCAAAAGAGATCATAATATCTTAACATGGAAAAAAATCATAGAAGTGAAAATGAGATCACCATAATCATAACATGAAACTTGAAACTTTGTGGCATGCACACATAATCATGGAAAATCATTTCTTGTTAGTCATGACTCATTGCCAAGACTATCTTAGTGGACAAAGTCCCTTTCTGAATCGAGTAACCCTCGTTTCAGTCCTGTTTCACTGAACCGGTATAACCTACCATTCCAGCCATGTCTATCTCATGAGATATAAAATCATTACCCAATGCATTGGAGGGAGATATAGGTCCCACCCATCTTATAATGAATCCTTTCTTATGTGTGCCACATAATCATAAAACATACATCATCGCATAACCCATGTAATAAAAATGGGATTCTTAAACAACATGACATCATAAAACAATTCATATAAGATAAAGGAATTCATAAAAATGTTTCCATCAAAACATAATCAAATCCATGTAATAATAGGGATAAAAACAGAACCCTTTTATTATCTTAGATGGAATATAATTTTGATAAAACACTTGAACTTCATTCTTGAGGAAAATATCCTTTCTACTTCAAAAACATTTTTCCTTTCATAACATGTCATAAAACTTTAAAATAAAAGAAGTTGATTAAAAATAAACTTGAAAACTTGTAAAGGAAGCTTCTTGGAAATAATGTTTTAAAAATCCATTCATTCCGTATAAGTTAAAAAAACATTCTTCATACTTTTGTCGGAAAAGTCAAAAAGTACCTCGTACGAAAAACGACAAAAGATTCCTTTTATTTCTTTTTACTAAAAACTCACCGAAGGGTAAAAATGGATTTAAACAATTGTAGGTGGATGAAAATAATATTACATATTGAAACATGGATGTGGATGATAAAATACACCCCAGTAAATACTTACGAATAAACAATCTCGGATAAAAATGAGATTGTGATATTTCCCTTACCTTAGGTCCGACTTGCTTTGTAAGTGTCCGAACCTCCTGTATAATGATTTAAATCATGTTATTGACTTATTACAGAATCATATTCATTGTTATGATATCATATATGGTTCACTTATTACATTATATTACCCGTTCTTTTGTAAATTCCATGTTAAAGAAGCGTTTTGGGTAAAATCGTTTCATTTATCGTAGGTGTTTTGACTTGTTGTTCTTGACATCATTATTACTTATATCATGATTTACTTACTTCCAGAATATAAAATATGATTTGTATATCATATATATTCAGTATATATATATAAATAATAGGTAGATAAATAAAATGAAAAACACCGTTCATGGAGACGGTAGTCCGTACGTACGCATGAACGCTGTTTTTCTTTCCTTATTGTCTTGAAATGGAAGTAAGTAGATGACATACATATGTATATATACATAAATCCAGTAGCTTTATAATGTCATATATTTCATTATTATTTCTTATATATATATTATAATCATTCTTAAATGGTTAACATGGAGAATGAATCTCATCGCGTCGTGGAGACGGTAGTCCGTACGTACGCACGAGCGATGATATCATTTCTATAAATATTGAATTGAATTGGAGTGGATTATACAATATATCAGAATCAATATGATGTTGTAATAACTATGTATAGTTATTCTTTACACCATTATACCCATCCATGTAAGGTGGCGGTGGAAAATAGATTACACCACGACGTGGAGACGGTATTCCGTACGTACGCACGCGCGGTGATTTCTTTTTCCGTAGGATGGATAGATGGTGAAATAGGGTTGTTTCATACTTATAATAAAATATCCATATATGAGTGATACTGATGTTATTACTTCATAATGAAACAACCTAAGAAGAAGAAGTGGAAGAAGAAATAAAGATGAAAGAATTGGTAATGGTAATTACCTCTTCTTCGAAGTGCCTCTTTGAGACCTCCTCTTAGGGCACTAGAATTGGTCTTTGAGGAAGACCAGAACCTCTAGGATATTTCTAGGGAAGTTGAGAAGGGATTTTGTCAGGGGTTGGCCGAGCTTGAGTGCTCAAATTGGTGTTAGGAGGAGGGGGAGGAGGTGTCCTTTTATAAGGGAGGAGAGGGGCACCTTAGGAATTCTTAAAAATATTAATTTATAATAAATCTAACCCCACTTAAAAACCTCCAAAAATGACTCATATTCGAAGATTAGATGAGATAGGGTTGTAATCTCATCAACCAATTAAATTTAGACATGTTTTGATATTATTTTAAACCTTATCAATTAGATTTAACTCTAAGTTAAATAATTTAACTTTTACCGTGTCTTTTTGTTTTCTTTCACTATATGGTAAATAAACTTACTATAACATGCCAAACGAACCCCAAAATGTTTATTATTAATATATATATCCTTATCTAAGTCATTTGGCCGAACCTTATATTTTTAGGCATAAAATAACAATTAATAATATAATATTTGATTTAAAAACTATTTTGTGTCAATTTTGACACTATTTGATATATGATTTTTGTGAAAGTCATAACAGAATTATATGTTCGAACCAAGTTTATTAAATCAACATTAATATATCATAGTAACCTAGAAAATTAGTTGAATTCATAACAAATCTCAAATTACATTTATTTTGGTGTTTATAACATCAATTATGTCAATATTTCATTAATAAGATAATTACTGCATCATCGTTGTGTCATAAATAAATTAAATTATTTTATGTCTAAAAATTACAAATAAAATACCATCATGTAGGAAATCTTTTTATCTTTCTAATGAATATTTACAATCGAATTTATCTTATGCATAACCCCATATTAAAAATGATTTACTTATTAAACTTTGATTTTAACTATTTTAACCCTTCTTTAAATAAATTAATAATAAATGTCCTAATCTAATCCAAGTGGGCCTAAATGGTCATATTTTATTCCTAAGTTTGTTTTTGGTCGAATTACACTTGTCCAATAGAATTAGGACATGTGTTAGGGTAATAGTAATATCATATTTACCCTTAGTTACCCTATTTACTATTAACCGCGGTAAAAAAAATTAAAAAGTTACTATTCACCAAAAATTATTTTCATCTCATTGAACCACATTTTAGTCCTTGATATTAACCGTGTCTCTCTGATTTTCGAAATTCCATTCACAGAAGGGGTAAAATTAAGTTTTATGCAAAATTCAGTTTTTAACCTACCACTTAGTGGTTTCACTATTCATCAAAAATTGAAAGTTTTCAGAAAAATGCCAAAATTTCATCCTAAGCTATATTTCATATTCCGAATTCAAAAATGAAGTCTATTTTACCAAATTCATAACATAGAAGTTGAATTAATTAATTTTATAATTAAATCCCGCTATTAAAACAAATAGCGTGTTTTTACGAAACAATATCTATCAAAAGATTGACACTTGTTTATGTCTGGTTTAAATGTGAAATTACGTCCAATGACCAACATTGTATTAAATTGTAAAAATATATTCTAAATATACTTTAAAACCACTCAAATTAATGATTTATCACTATTAATTATTTCGATTAAAAAACTTGTTTTTAATTATAATTTAGTAATTTTCACTATTCATCAGAATATGAAAGTTATCCGAAAAGTACCAAAATTTCACCTTAGGCTAAATTCGATACTCCGAATCCAAAAATAAAGTTCATTTTGAAAAATAAGATTTAATGGATTTCAAAAAGTGGTTATTACTATTCATAACGGCTAGTTTTAATAATATTTTTATAGCATATCGTTGTTTAGTGAAACTCGGTATTGCGTACTACACACGCTATCGAGGAAGGTCGTGATTGCGTGTAATGCAAGTCAAGTCAAGGATGTGTGTTGTTCAAGCTCCTTTTGGTGTAGCGTACAACACAAGACATTAATAAAATTAAAAAGAATATTTTTCATAAAATCTTGGGCTGTTACAACTGATGACCTCTTTGACCCACTGAAGGGAGTGAGGTGGCTCTCAAAGATAGAACTCAGATCAGGGTTTCTTCAGCTTCGGGTATGGGATGAGGACATAAATAAGACATCCTTTTAATTCCATTATGGCCGCTACAAGTTCTTGGTGATTCCTTACGGCATGACCAATGCCCCAGTAGTGTTCATGGGACTCATAAACATGATCTTTTAGCATTACCTTGATCGATTAGTGGTGGTCTTCATTGATGATATCTTGGTGTACTCGCATTGGAGGAGGAGAATGGTACACACCTACAGATAGTATTGGATACACTCCAAGAGCACTTGATTTACGATAAGCTCTAAAAGTGCCAGTTCTGGATTCAAGAGCTCCACTTTCTGGGACACGTCATCTTGGAGGCGGGAGTTGTAGTTGATTTGGAGAAGTTAGAGGCATTGGTTGCTTGGGAGCCACCCCAGAGCATTATTGAGGAGCAGTCTTTGTTGTGGTTGGATGGATACTACCAGAGGTTCATTCATGACTTTTCCAGTGTGGCATAACCTTTATCATCCTTGACATGCAAGGGACTGCCCTTTGTGTGGATGGGGAAATACCAGCAGAGTTTGCAGGAGATGAAATGGATAATGATGAGGGCCACCATCTTTAGACTACCAAAAAGGGAATTGGGTATTTAGTCTTCTTATATGCATCAAGGAATAGACTGTATTGTGTCCTGATGTTGGAGTGTGCAGTGATAGTCTATGACTCATGACAGTTGAGGTATCTTGAGCAGAAAAATGCAACCCATGACCTGGAGTTAGCAGTATTGGTCTTTTCCATGAAGATGTGGTGGAACTACTTGATGGATGAATGGTTTACAGTCAACTATGACCACAAGAGTTGCAGGTATATCTTCTCACAGAATGAGCTAAAATTTAGATATCAGTGATAGATGGAGTCCCTCCATGATTATGACTATGAGATAGTCTTTAATCTTGGGAAGGAGAATGTGGTGGAAGACGCCCTCAACAAGATGTTTGGTTTACAGCTACTTAGTGAGGTGACAAAGAAGCTATCAGTGATACAGATATCCTTTGTGATTGATGATAGAGCATCTTACCTATAATCAATGACTCTCACTCCTCAACTCTTATAGAATGTTATAGATTCACAACTTGTTGATGTTGACTACGGGGCCCAATGTGCTCAGTTATACTCAAGAAAATCACTTTAGGATTTTCGATAGGTGGAGATCATGTCATCCTTTTCAAAGGATTCACTGCAGTACCAGTGACGTTATGGGAGGAGGTTTTGAGGGAGTTCCATACATCCTATTTGGAGGTACATCCTAGTGTGGTGAAGCCAGAACAGGACCTCCAATGTCAGAACTGGTGGCCTGGGATGACGAAATTAGTGTTAAAGTTCATTTAACAATACCTCACTTGTCAGCAATTGAAGACCGAGAATCGGTTACCAAAAAGTTAATGGATATTTTGTTTTTGCAGAGTAACAATGAATTAATTGAAGTGTAATGGATATGTTGTTCCATAAAAAAACAGTGTAACGACGCGACATCTCAGCATAATAGAAACATTGTGATTTTTTTCTTTTTAATAGGCTAACACATTGGACAAATGAGAATTAAAACGTGGATATTCTATGATGAATCTATGAAAAGGATTCCCTCTAATGACTAATGCTGGTTGGATTGCTAGAAATGTTGCTGATTTACGAAGAATATTACTGGGAAGCGACGAACACTAATGGATCTTGAATCATCGAGGGTGGAGAACTTCAACGACAAACACTGATCGAGGTATTGGTTGTTTGATTTAATTCTTTTCTGTGTTCTTTTTATCCTAATGTCATGAATGTGGGTCAACCCGCGAATAGGTTGACCCATGTATCGTTCTTCAATGTGGGAGGGCCCCTAATTTCATGGGGATATTTTTATCGAGGTTTAATTATTCTGTTTAATATAACATTATCCCCAAACCTCCCCCTTTTTTAAAACTTTTAACGCAAAGAGCGCGTGCCGACACAAATAAGGCCCGGCCCCACTTTGCTTTGTGCATTCTTGGTGGACAAATTGTTGAAATGGTATAATGGAATATTGTAGGCCTTCAAAAAGAATTTGACACCCCATAGAGGTTAGAGGTGTAGTCGATGTGAATAATAGACCATCGGTGCAGACCAGGTGGCCCATGGAAACACCCGCCGACACGCTGGATGGAAGGTGTTAGCATGCCATGATGATGCAATGAAGGTGGATACCATAGCTGGCATCTGGCCATAGGGACTTGGCCCTTCATCTCTATCGGTGGAGCGAACCGTAGCTGCGGACTACGTTTCTCAAGGGAAAGTGGTGCCTCACCGCGTGTAGGGAATCCGGTCGGCCACATGGGGACAAGCTACAGTCTCTTGACCACATCAGAGAAGGAAGCCCCGTGGGAAACCCGTATGGTGAAGGGGAGTTGGACACAGCTTCTAGACGCATCCCGACCAGGCAGACTGGGCAGGGCGCGAGTCGGACCCCATCAGGCAGGACTCGAGGCCTAATGGGTCAGACTCAGGATGGGTCGGGTCTGGTTCGGGTTGATGAACATGAGTTGGATCGATGGACCCTGGGCTGGGTAGGACCGAACTCAGACCCAACCATCCCCTTTTTGGAAAAACACCAATATCATTCAGTTCAGGCTTCTATTTGATGAGATTTTTGTAACTTTGGCATCATCATGACGAGTCAGATATTTTGGCATACTCTATGTAGGATTTCATAGAAGATGAAATGTGACGAATTTATTTGGGAGCAGTTATCCTAAGATAATGTGTGTTATGTGCGGAAACCGTACGGTTGGATGAGACCTACAGACTACTTACAAGCAACCTTGTGTGAATCGGCTACTATGGCCTAGTGGGAAGTGGCTTCTGTGTGACCCGATAGGCCCATAGCGGGGTGCGGCTTCTGTGTGACCCAGAAAACTCGTGGTACTTGATAGGAGGAGTACCTGAATATAGACAATGAGGGAAGCGACTTCTCTCTGACCAGGCATGCCCACAGTTAGCAGCAGCTTCTGTGTGACACAACATATACATGGTACTCATCATGGATGAGTACCACAACAGTCAAAAGGTTAGTGGGAAGTGGATTCTTTATGACCCGACAGGCCCACTGTACTCATTAAGAATGAGTTCTCAAGCTTCCCATAGTGTTCGAAATTATGACTGATGATTTTACTTTCCTACTCTAAATTAAACCATGTGTTAGATGTCTTTCTTATTGATCATGCTTTTTGATCATGATTAGTGGTTTGTTTGTGGATTTCTTTGTAGTCTTTCCTTGTTATTTTGGGGATCCAACTGATTATTTTATTACTCACCCCAGCACGGTCTTCACCCACACATGTTGTGTCTGGTGCAGATTATTGCTGCCTTGATAGAGGACTTGGTGGCCCAGGACCCAGTGGTGCCTAGTGAGATGAGGCATGCAAGACATACTTCTATGACTTCCAGTAGCTAATCTACACTTACCCATCAAGTGGGGTTTCTAGCAGACAGCTTCCAGAATTTTTCCTTGTACTTTCCTATTTTCAGTTTATCTTTTGTGGGGTTTGTATTCTGGCCCATTTGACTTATAGTTTTTACTTGTACTCAATGGTTTTTTAGTAGTATGTGTGTTTAATTTTCCATCTTTGGGGTGTGTTTATGTGTTCATTTGTACAGGTACTTAGTAAAATACCCCCAACTAGTAGGCTGATGCCTTTAGTGCTAGTTGACAACCCCTAGCCTTTCGGGAGGTGGGATTGGGGTATCCCATGACACAAGCCCTGGGGGATGGTTCGTGAAAAATATTAACTATTCATGTATTCTAATTACACTATTCATAAGGAGTTGGAAAAACTACCCAAACTAAACCATAATTCGAACAAAACTGAACCAAAATGGTGGTTTATTTCTTTCATTTGTCCATGGTGTGGATTGAATAGACCCTTGTGGTTTCTGGTATATTTGAGGTTCCAAATCATATTTCACATGTTAAACCAAACTACACCTATTTTAAACAATATAAATTTATATTATTTTATCATAAAATCCCATACATCAAATCCATGATCCATGAACTCTTTGAAAGTATATTTTCAGTCACAATTAACAAACAAAATATTTATTTTGATAAAAAGTCAAGGGGAAAATTATTCCACTATGTTGATGGTTACGTATAAATTCCATTCAAAATATTATTCAATCATTATAAAATATCGTGAATTACACTAATCCTTTTTTATGATTATCAGATAGCCAATTTATGGTTTACTAGGAACTACACACAAACCAAATGTTAATGAAAAGTTTACCACATTCACTAAAATGAAATAAAAAACAAAATTAAAATACAACAAAACACCACAAAAGATAGCTTTGACTCATTTTTTCAAATTACATCTATTAACCACGTTTTTCCCTTGAACATTCCATTAATGATGTTCAGGTTATAATCCTCTAAAAAACCCTTATCATACCTAAGGTAACACAACACCATCAATTGTAGCAGGTCCCCATTAACATCTATTCACCCTACTCAAAAACCATATTTCAATGAAAATGATAGATATAGTAAACAACTAAAATTTGAGAGAGACAACCAATAATTGAAAACGTAAACCAGCAAAGCACCAACCTTTATGAATAAGGCTAGTAAAAAAACTACCAATAAAGCACAAAAAACCCAAAACCAAAGATAAATTAAAATTCTCCTCCAAAAACCAGACAACCTAGTTTTTCCAATAGAAAAAAAGGACTAAAATATACCCAAGAATAGGAAACCCATTAAATTATAGGACATAAAATATAAAATTCCTAAATTAAATAAAAGTTTTCAACCCCAAAAATGACCATCATCCTAGTCACTAACTCCCTACTTCTACACAATAGAAAAATAAATTCCACTTCTCTGAATCCACCAAAACACGTCACTGATTCCAAATCATAAGAATCAATAGTGGGATTACATGATTAATCCTTCCAATTTGACACTTTTTTAGAACACATTCTGATACATTATGAGATTATATAACTGCATGTAGAAATTCAGACCACCATGCATCCAACCATAAAAATGGTGCATTGATCAAAGGATGGTTGAACTCCAAACCCACCAACATAATCAATCATAAATCCTTAATGATTTGAAAAAAATATATAAAAATCATGATATCTTAGGGGGAGAAATTGATTCAACACCAATTAAGGCTAAGAGACTCAAAAAAAAACCAAAAGACATCACTAGAGAGGGGACCCTTTGAGGATAACACTAGATCAAACCCAGGAACCATGAAGATAGGAAAATGGAATGAGGGTCTAAATAAAATAAAGCTAGTAGGGTAGAGACCATAGAGAGTGGAACAAAAGTGTAATAAGTCATATAATGACGATGATATCACCTAATGAATCTAATAGAGAAAAACCCATGTCAATGTTAGTTGGGAAACACACTAGGGTTGATGTAAATTTAATACCAAAACTCACTCACCGTCGAGTTTCATAGAAAAAATAACAATGCATTATCATCAGTAGAAGGGAGATATGGGAGGAATCCTTATATCCATAGAGTGGAATGTGTTGAGAGGGAAATGGAAAAGCTTAATAAATTCATATCTTGGTCATTATTAAAAAATAAGTCAATAAATAAGTATAGTTGAACCAAAATACAAATTAATGGTTTAGAAATAGTTTGAATTAAACTATTCCACTATTAAATGTCTTGGTTTTTAAGTAAAAAAATTTAAATACAAAGTGTGGCTTGGTTTTATTTTTACTCAAAACCTAAACAAACTAATCATTGCTCACCCCTAATTTTAAACCCTATTTTGATATTGTTAAACTAGTTTATTAAGTTGGTGTTTCTGCTAATTAATAAAAGGCGGAGTAATTTGTATTACACTTGAAATTATTTGATGTAAGTGTTGAGTTGGGTCCTAAGTATGTATTTCATGTTAAATCTATTTTAAACCCCTATATTGATATTTTTTGATGTGGTATCACATACATACTTGTAATATAACATTATTAGTGTCAAGGTAAATTATCTTTTATTTTCTACACTATGTTCACCCATATAGACTTAGAGTAAAATAAATGAATTCCCTTGGATATGTTGTGTGTGGTTCTATCCATCTCTCTCAAGTGGATTATTCTAGAAATGTAGATTAGAAGGGGAGAATAAGTTGTTGTGGAAAACCATTTTATCATGGTGAATAAAGTGAATATAAGATAGTTCTAACCCCCTATACGACTTTTTAGTTTTATTAATAATGTGGGGGAGAAACAAATGAGAACACATATTCACTCTAAAGACATCTGGTTTGATAGACAAAATTTAAAAATTGGGAGATTAAAGTTCCCAATAATAAATGATTTTTTTTCAATAAAGAAGATATATGAATATTTTATAATGTTTATGGATATGTTATAGAGTTTATTAGTGATATTATATCATAAATGTAATGTATATTATGTGTATCTCCTTGAAAACCTTAGCTGTAAAACATAAAAGTATCATCTTTTTAATTGTGATTATTCTTTCATTGATCTTAATGTATAAGATAAAGATTTTCTGGGTGAAGAAAAAATTTATAAAACATTTAAGGAAATTTTTAAAGACTTTTAATTGATTGAGAATAGCATGATATGATTTCGATTTGAATTTTTTTACTTATGTAAAGGTAACTCTAAGTCTATACAGGTTGTGAAATGGTAAGGTGAGAGATCCATTACTGATGTAATGGTAACACTAAATAATATAGAGCTACATAAAGTCATTATGATAACTATGTAAAGGTAATATATTATCTTAACAAATGTATCACTAAATTAAATATTTTTTGTGAATTTATTCCTAAAAAATAAGACCTACTTGAAGGTAGTATTAAAATTTCATAGTCCATGTAAAAGTAAACTTAACCTATGTAAAGGTAAATGTGAGTTGTTTATATGTAATATAGAGGTTGTGTTTCCTATGTAAAGTTAGTCCATGAACTATTTCATGGTAACATAGATAAACCATGGCCTATATGAGGGTAATAAAAAAGTTTTTAATACTACATTAGAGTAACCTAGAAGACTCATAAGGGTATGTTGAATTACCTAAAGGTTAGTCAAGTTAGAGTAAATCTTAGATTGTATGACTTCTTTCTATATCATATGAATTTTTCTAGGATTAGCCTTTGAGATGATCATATGAATTTTATGTGGATTGTAAGTTTAAATATCTTATAACTTTATGATTTTTATCAAATAACTTCAACACGTATAAGAATTATGAGTTTTCTAAAACATGTAAAAATTAATAGGATTTCTTGAATATGAAATATCTAGATAAATAGAGACAATATAAGAAGATTTAATACCAATATTATTAGATTGAATACCCTGATAAATTTAATGGATCAGATTTAGAGCATCTTAGAATCAAATAATCAAATGGGAGTTAATTCTTTGATTTAGACAAAGATCTAGTGAGGACAAAGCAAGTATGTCTGAGATTATCTCCATACATAAAAAATTAGAAACAACGTCATAGAGATTTATGAAATTAATATGACACCGTCCAATAGTTTATTAATAGTATTTTTTAGTGAATGTGATTAGATTATAATTTACCTATGATAAATTGAGATTTACAAAAAGTTTTGTTTATTTTATCATAACTTTATTGAGTTCAACATTATAGAAGGAAAAATCCATATCATAGTGCAAAATTTAATCATATATGGAGGAATATTTAAATGAATTTTAAGGATTGGATTTTGTGGAAATAATAAGATCCCTATATTAAAATCTTGTGTGGGATCATTGAAACCAAGTCTTGTAGAGATTTAAATGGAATCCATAACTTGATTTGAATAAGATTGAATAAATCCAAAGAGGAGAACATCTTGTTACCTATAATTATAGAGTTTCCATATGAATTGTAAAAAAGATATTAATGATAATTCTCTATGAATATATATATATATATATACAGGGGAATAAATAAAAAAGAGGAGTGAACCTAATACTATGGGAAACCTAGATATTATTTTTTGTGTATCAAAGGGGAAGAACCCAAGAACATTTAAGATATAATATGTATTAAACAAGATGAATAAGTAGGCCAACATTAATGTTGATATGATGAATCAAAGAAATATGTGAATAGCAAGAATCCTTTCTGACTACCTATTATATTACATCTTTCGGATAATTTTGAGTAATTTAAAGTTATCCTAAGAGAAAGAGAGGGGATTTATGGAATTAATTATAAAAATGTAAAATTTATTGTACAAGCAGATACAAAATTAAAATAATTTATAGAAAGAGGTTTCGGAAGACCTTTAAGATCAATGATTGTGTGAAGTATTCAACACAATCTTGGAGGGATAATTTGTGTGAGACCTCAACATCAAAAAGTGGGAGGTTTGACTGTATGATGTATAAATATCCTTAAATTAGATGAAGTAGCATATAATAGTATTTAATTTTAGTATGGTGTGATAATATTATATTATAACGTCCTATATTAATAGTGTAAGAATCTATAATTTTATCACATAACTAGTTGTAATATGTTTTAGGGTTTCATTGAGACTGAAGATTTTAAATATATGTGTTACTTACATATTACATACTGTATTGTTAGAGTGAATCAGGAAACACAAGAAGATTTGATCAAAAAATTAATGGGATATAGAGGTTCAAGTTACAAGAAGAATTCATAAAAAAGGATCGCTAATACAACCTATTAATGATCAGACCAGATCTAGTTACTACACCTAACTCAGTTAGGAATGTTCCCTCTTTACTCTATATGAACATTTAAAAATTGATTTATTCTCTTTATCATTTTTCATGTGATTCACCATAGGATTTTGATGGTCTTAAGTCCTCTACAAACTTAATCAAGTGTTACACTCAAGAAAAATTCCAATATTTTATTCCATGACTGAAGGATTAGTAGGATTAAAAGTTTAAAATTTTTAGTTATAAGAGTAGTTTTTGATACCTTAAGAAAAAAACATGTTCAAATTCTTCATGTGTAAAATCGTGAATGTAACTCAACGAACCCCTCACAAGATGTATCACTTCTAAATCATAATTCCTTTTTCTCTTTCTAAGTGTATACATCCATGAAGTAAATAATATTGAATAAACTTCTATTTTTTCTCTTTTTCAATTATATATATATATAGATATATATATATATATTTTCATTTTTGATATAATGAGGTAATAATTCATAAAAAATGATAAATTATGGCTTGTTAACCCACTACCCAACATATATGTAGGCAACCTTTCAGTGGACCCTAATTGGTATATTTGTCCCTATAATTTCCCAAAAAACATCCTTGCTACCACACTTGATAAAAATTTAACAAAAAATGCTCACAAGAAATATGTTGGTAGGGATAAATTTTACAAGTAATTTGGATTTAATAATAGGTATTTTATGGTATATAAAAAAAATAAGAGTGAAATTTTATGGTTTCCTAGATTAAAGGGTAGTTGTACAAAGAGATTTTTAATTAAATCATTCCCTCTATCAAATATATATATATATATATAACAATCAAATATTATGGACTCAAACAGAATCAAGGGAAGTTTTAGTTTCTCTACATGAACAAATACTCTCAAGAAAGAGCTTAGAATAAATTATATACAATAAAGTTCTTATAATGTCTCTTAGGTAAGGGATTTGAACAATTTAGATAGGCATTTTATGGATTGTGAAGTCATTTACATTTTAATAACCTAAGTTCAAATCTATGAAATCGATGTAATACTCATTCATAAATAATATAAAATTTAAAAATTAAAAATTAATAAATTCTTCATAATTATCATGGGACTTTTCACTAGGTATGATATATTGAAACTGAATTTACTAACATAAAATCACACCGAAAATATACAAAAAATGGAACAACATTCATAAATTTAAAATAGATTATTAAAAATAAGTTATTTGAAAATCTAATTTTTTATTTTTATATTATTTTAGGATATAAACTCAAGGAACAAATAAAAAATATAATCTCTTTAAATACCTAGCTACCTTTCCCCTCCCCTCCCTTGTCTCAAAAAAACTTCTAATTAATTCCACCATGAATTTTTCAAGGAATAATTGACGTAAATAAAACTATCTAGACTAGTGTGAAGGAAAGGTAAAACCTGATGGATTTAAATTATATTCAGTGGGGTGGAATTTGTACACCTCCATTTTTTCATTAAAAAAATATTCTTGAAGCTTCTTTATCTTGTATATATTCACTTGAAAGGTCTAATTTGATTTAGCTTCTTTGATCTCATCAACACCAAATAAAAACGTATTAGTAACTATAAATGGTCTAGTACACTTATAATATAGGTTTCCAAACATGATCTTCATTCTACAAGAGAATAGAGACAATTTTTCATCGATTTTAAGTCTATTATGTAAATGAATCTATCAGAGATTGATCTAGATTTCCCTTATAAAATGGAGAATTTTTATATGCCTCACATGTAAAATCTTCTAGTTCCATCATCTATAGATTCTTCCACTATCCATCCTTTATAAATAAATAAATTATTTTTTAAAATCCTGGTTTTATTTGTGTTTCAAATTAATGGGTAAGTTATCAATTTTTTCATAAATAATTCTGTAAGGGGACATACCTAATAGTGTATTCAAGAAATTTTTATATTTCCCCAATGCATCCTCCAATTTATTTCTCCAGTACTTCTATTTAGGTTACACTGTGATTTTCTAGATCCTCTTCATTTCAATGTTGGAAACCATTTGTTTCCCATTTTCTTGTGACAGGTTGGTATTTGGGGACTTTTAGTGTAATGTTAATTTTTTCAAAGTGGTTTCTATGAAATTATTCAAGAAATGTGTTCATTGATCTTTGATTTTAATTTTATCCACTCAAAACCTAAAAAAATTGATCATAAAAATTTAATAACAAATCATGCATCATCAGTATGGGCTAATTATGCTTCAATTTTTTTAGAAACACAGTCTACTAAATTTGGGATATAGAAAAATCCAAAATAAATATAAATTAGTCCCATTAGATATAATCCCACTACATCAAATATTTTATTAAAAATCAAGTTTTTTTGGGTAATTTATTTTCTTTTAAATTTTCCCCCTATAAAATAATACTTTGGAAATATTTTTCTAAAATCATGTGAGTATTTAAAAAAATACAAAAAAAATAAACTTCTAACATATTTCATTCTATTTTCCAGGGAATAAAATGTCCTCCACATTCAAGTATATACCAAAATTAAATCATATAGTTTAACTCTTCTATAGGTATACATCCTCTAATCACTTTTTCATAATAAATTTTCCAAAAATGTGGATCCTATCAAACATTATATTATGATTTAGATTTTAGACTAAAAATATAAAACATATAAAATAAGCAGGGTACCTTTTATGTGACCAATAAATTCATCATATCATTATACCAAGGTACCATAGTTTCTTTATACTGTTTAACACTAGAGATAGAGTCATTCAATGATGTTTTTATAGGGACTTTGGCTTTAAATGTGTAGTCAAATCTCCTCATGTGGTAAAAATTGAAATTCTAATAGCCCTTTTTTTCCTTGATTTCCAAGTTGAATTATTTTAATAGAAACATTTATCTCACCAATATTGGAATTAAATCATTTTTATTTATTAAATAACTGATATATGTATGATAAAAAAATTGAGACTTTTCATACAAAAAAAGGTGAATAAAATTTCTCTCTATTAAAAAGAATAGACAAAAAATATTTCTCTATTTTTTATAGATGTATTTGGTTATTTATGTAGTTTTTGAAGAATGTGAGATAAAATGTGAATACCTATTGAACTTTTGGGAAATAACTACTCCTACTACTTTATTAAATAAATCATATAGCACTTTTAATGGTTTATTCTCATCTAGTGGATAGATTAAATGGGATATTGTTAAGAGTTCTGTAATTCTATCAAATTTTTTCTTATATGTTTCATCAAACATATATTTATTTTCCTTCTTGAGAAGGTCGGTTGATGGTAAACTATTTTTGGTAAAGACCCTAATAAACCTCTTATAAAATATAGAATTTCGTTGAAATGATCAATTATGTTTCATTGTGGTAGGTTAAGGTAGTGTGGAAATTATTTCAAACATGGAATTATCTAAATTAATTCCTTAGATATTATGTAGAAAAAAACTTTTCCTTTCTACACCATGAAATGACATTTTTTAGAATTTGAAACCATGTTATTTTCAATGAATTTTTTTATAACAATATTTAGATATTCATGAAAATATTCAAATAATTTTTCGTAAAATGTAAAGTCATTACAAAATTCCTCAATATAGATTTAAATTAGAATTAAAATGTTACTTACCATCTAATGTATAAAAGTACATAGGGAACTACATAACCTAAAATGTGTCCTTCAATGTAAAAAGGTAACAAAGGGACATGTTATTGAGGTTTTTTCATTATCTTCTAAAGCGATGAGAACCAAAAAATAGCCATAAAATCCATCAATTAAGAAATAATTTCATTTTCCAACTACTAATTCTAACAGTTTCTCTAAAAAATGGAAGGGGTTTGATCTTTTTAGGTAACATCATTCAATTTCCTATAATTAATGTTGACCCTCCAGTTATTTTGAATCCTTGTGGGCACTAACACATTCTTTTAATTTTTTACAATGAGTAATTTAGTCCGTTTGGGAATAATCTAAATGGGACTCACTCGTTAGGTGTTTTCATGGGATAACTGATACTATCCCCTAATATTATTTAAATTTATTTTTTAAAAACATCCATGAGGAAAGGATTTAGACTTCTTTAGGGATATATTATAGGTTCCGAATCACTTTCAAGGAGAATAAAATTCTAATAGGTTGTGAGTATAATCCCTAGGATATATCATAATGACCATAATGTGGCCTTATTGTTTTCTATTTTAATATCTAGCAATATTTGTTCTTGATTTGGTTTCAAATTTTTTTAAATTATAACAGGTAGTTTCTCATTTTCCTCTCATTTTCAAAAATATAATTGTCATAAAAATGAGGTGACTTTTAGGTTTTCCCTAACTTGGTTTCTTCATATAAAATTTGAATATATTCCTCAAAACAGTAGGTAATTTAAAAGTGAGATAACGAAAAAATAGATTACTCACCCTATGGATATTTCATTGAATTTAAAATAATAAAATTTATATTTTAGTATACAAAACCTATTGAATGTGTTTATTCATGAGCATTTTCAATTGGTTTATATTTCATAAAACAAATCCTACTTAAAATATAGGGTAATGAGATATAACTATTTATTCTAAATTTTTTATAATGCGAACAACATTAGGGAACAATAGTTTTTTTATTCTTACCAGAACATCCTCTAAAACTCATAATAGTTATATAATTATTTGATTATCCAATTATACAATCCCTCGGTTTGTATTGAGTTCTCTTATCTATAGGGTTGAGTGCACTAATTAATACATAACATTAATTAAATCTCCTAAATCATATAATCTATTATTAAAAATATTCTCTCTTATGGTTTAAGGGATAATGAATATACATGGGTGTTGACATTTACTGGGTAGTTTCATAGTTATTAGAGTAGATTAATTTCTACCAAAACATAGTTTTTCATCACTATGTAACATTATATTTTTAGTGAAAATCTATTTAAGAAACTTTTCATAACGTCCAATTTTGTGGATGGAATCCAATAAAGGGATATTGAATTCATTTTTTTTTTTGAATTTTTTCTTCATAATTTGTTGTAAGGTTACTTCACTAAAATTATTAGGTGGGTTTATTCTTATGGTTAAGTGAGTTTGAGAATAAGGTACCTCTTCCATTTTTCCTTTTCCTAAATCCTTTATCACTGGATTTATCGTTAAGGGAAGATACAATTCTTTTTCACTTGGGACTAATTCTTTTTCTCTAGGTTGTTCACTTTTATAATCAGTATCCAAGGGTGGTTTTCACAACGTTTAACTTCTATACCACTTCTCAAAGAGATAAAACATAAATTTCCCTTATTATTAGGAATTTATTGGGTATGGAACATACCTGATCCTTGATTTTCTAGGTTATTTAGGGTAGGGATAATCTATCTGAACTGACCTTCCAGTTCCTTCAACTCTGATCCTTGAGTTATGAGGGTAGACTAATTTTATGTTTGAGATTCTAAAAGATTTCTCAAAATGTCCTTCACCTTGGTTTCTTGGTTTTATCTTGGTGATACATTGTTAAGCTTTGAGAAAACATCTTTGAAATAATGGGGGATTATAAAACTATTGAAAATCCTTTTGGAAAAGTGACCATTGAAGTTATTAGTTTTTATCTCTATATTGGGTTATAGAATACTATTCAAAGCCTTGGTCATTTATTGAATGTTGGTTCTACCTCAGGTATGTGACATCATAGATTTAAGTTTCTTAAACTTTAGGGATAGAATCTATAAAATGATCTAGTGATTGGAAAGTATGAAAAACCCTTAGGGTGTGGATTGTGGTACTTCATGAACCATGTTTAATTATAAATCTCAAAAATTGTGTTTTTTCTTCAGTTTTAGTTTCAATTAAATGAGAGTTATGACTTTTTAGAACATTTAATTATATAATGGTAGACCTCATACTATATTTTTGAGATTTTGTGAGATATTATATATCATTCCTCTAGCATTAGTAAGTGAATTTTCAATCAATGCTCCTCCCAAAAAAGTATCCAACAAATTTTTTCTCATTGTCCAATAATACTTGGAAAAATAACACTAAGAAGTTGTGGTCTTAAAAAGGATTATATGGGATGGAAGATTTTATTCTTTTGAATCTCACCCAATAATCATAGAGGATTTTACTACTTTATTTATAGATTCCATAAATATCGATTATGGGTTATCTAATCAGTGAAGAAAGGAATAAATTCTATAGAATAGGAATTCATGTTATCTAATATAAGCCTTATGGAATCTTATTAGTTTTAAACTATTACATATATCCCAATATATCATCAAATGTATGTTTTTAGCCTTTTTTTCTGTCCATCAAACTTAGGTCGTAGCAGAATTATTCCATTTTTGATCTCTAAATTATATTAAATTATCAAATATAATAGATGATTATTGTTATTAAAGTTATGTGTATATAACTCAATAAAATTTATAATTATTAGTTCCAAATTTTTTGCATGTTTTCACTTCCTATGGTGACTCTAGTGGGAGAAGTGGAAGAGGATGGACATTCTCTCAATAGAATTGTGACAATCACCTCCTCTATTTTCTCTATGATTCATAAGATTATAAATCATTCTAATAGAGTTATTTCAACATTTTTTTCAAAACCAAATAGGTGATATGAACATGATCTATTCATGAATCAAACACATTTTAAATGAAATAAAATAAAAATAGAAACATTAGTTTTTCCCCCTGGTAATGGTTCGAGGTTAATAAATTCCATGTCTTGGGGATTTTCTCAAACAAAATTTTAATCCCAAATAAATGTAGTGACAATTGGGGCTCAGGTTGTCTCTAGAGAGGAGGGTATTTTGGTTGCATTTCACTTGTTTTATTTAGGTTCTTTATGTGTAAATAATTCAACAAAACAATTTTTAATTCAATTTTTAAATATACTTGTATAAATAAGGATATTCCTCCCACTGCCTATCAAATCGTAATTTAAGTCGACTCCCTTACTCTCTCTCTCTCTATCCCTCTAATAATATGAAACCATAGATGATTACCATCCCTTAGTGATTTCAAATTTAATAGAGAAATTTAATAATCGCTAAATTCCCTAAAAGTTTCTAATCGAATGATTGGATATCCCTAATCACTCCAGAATCAACCCATTGATCAATAATATAGGAAGTGATGAACTTTCAAGAAGCTTGTGTGTGTGAACCAAAATGAGATAAAATAATTTAAATGTAATGAAAAACTAAAACCTCAAATTTTACTAGGAAATAAATAACATATAGATATAAAAAATAAATATATTTAAAATTTAAGAGAATAATTTATTAATATGGGAATAGGGATAATCTCTTTGGCACAATCACAAAGGTTCTAGTGTACCATCACTGTAGAGATTATAAAAAATTAATGGAATAAAATAAAACTCTATGAGATTACTTAGGCCTTCACTCACTATTGTGATGATAAAAATCATAATTTAATACTAAGATTTGATTCTATGTGAGATGATCTAAACTAAACATTTCATTATTTTACAATAATTTTTTATGTTAAACTTCATACCTCACAAATAATCACATAATCTAATGAACTAAACTTTTTTATATATTTAAGGATCTTTTACCTAATAATCTTATTTTATAATACTCGTGAACATTTCTACTTATTCAAACCATAGTATACACCCTTCTAGACTCCTCATTGGTTATAAATATCTTTATAACCTAGGTAATTTAAACATAAGAAAGTGATGAGATCGAATTCCCAATAATGGGAATCTAATCCCCATGTCATCAATGGATAGATAATAAGCTAGTGAGAATGAATGATCAGGGGAGAAATATTTTATTAAAATAACATGATTTAATAAGACTTTTACATAATTAAAAATAAGACATGTAAACTATAATGATCAAACATATTCAATGGTATATGAGTGTGAAATAATGAGATAATAAACATGATCCATGGAGTATAACATAGCAATATAACATAGAAATGTTGCATAAAAATAATTATAAGAATTATAACATATTGTATTAGAAATTGTTTTTGGTTTCCCTCAGTGGATTCAGAATCGCAACTTGTTTCCCATAGTGGATCAATAATTGCTTATTTTTTCTCATAGTATATCAAGTAACATGTCATTTGCCCATAGTGGATCAAGTAACACAACTGGTTTCCTATAGTGGATCAAGCATCATTACTTATTTCCCATTAATATTTCATAAGATGTAAATATTTAACAAGTGTTAGTCGGGTTATATAGGTCCCAAACATCACATAATAATCATCCATACATATATGTAAAATAATGACATATAAAGTATACATTCGTCTCATGATATTTTTAGTTATGATTTTTGAGGATGGAATCTGTTATGTGCTAGTTTAGGAAATTTTTAATGAATAAAAGGTGGTATCTTAATTAATGAGTTGAATATTAAAATTCCTTATAAAAAACAATAAAAAGACATTATTTACCCATTAATGTGTAATATTACCACAAATTATGTGACCATATCCATCCGAGATAGAAATTTATTGCACTATTCATGTAGATGTATAGACTGTCCTAAATAAGAACATGTTATTATTAATCGATGGTTATGAAGTGATTTAGTTAAAATTTAATTATTAATGAAGTATAATAACATTATTTAAATATTATTTATTTGATGAATCATAATTAGGAAGAATTAATAGAATAAGATAAATTATAAATAAAAAATTACTTACAAATAATGAATCATTTATCAACTTAGTATGCCCATTTGAAGAGATTAAATTTACAATGATATCTAATAGATAATATTATTCATATAATTTTTAATTTATATTTCTAGAATATAAATCATGTAATAAATAACATTTCTATTACATAAATTTATTTTACAACCATCCATGAAGGGATGTAATGAAAAATAAATATGTCATTCCATGCAGATGGTAGTTCACATATACACATGGATAACATTTTGTTCTTCATAGAATTGGGGAAATATAGAAAATGGTGTACTATGGATACATTCCTTTTATACATGATTTTTTACATAATTCTTTGTAAAAAATTTACATTAATTACTTTGAAGGGACTTTTGAGATTTAGTGTCTTGGAAACTAGGAATAGAACACAAGATATACATAGTACATAAAAAAGAAAACATGAACTAATTTTAAACTCTATTTGAATTATTCCTTACTATCTAATCCAAGATAACTTCATTTAACAGGATTTCTTGGGGACATTAATCAAATTATTGGGGTGAGAATAAATCCATATAAGGGGTAAATAATGAAAAAAACAATAATAAACATAAATCCTGAATCATAAGGCATGGAATAATAAAATAAACATAAGAACATGAGAAATAACATAACTATATGAATATAATAACATGATTCATAGCAAGTGAATGTGGCTAAAACATAAATATGATGCATTCATAAGAATTTCACCATAGTTCATCACTGATTTGTTATAAATTATTTTACCAAACTTATTAGAAAATGTATAATAAAACATTTCTAAGAATGTTACCAAGGTATCATAAACAAGTCATCATTAGAGATTAATTATTTTCCAAATTAATTGAAGAGCTATCAGGGTGCACGCATCCTATGTCTAATATTATGTGTGCCACGTCAATTAAAGATCATAAGTACATATAATTTTAATCTACAAGAAAGGAATTTGGGACTCATGAATGGATTTCTCTGATTTATAACATAAATTAACATCTATATGAACACAATTGAATGAAAATAGTTTTGGGTATTCACAATAAGAAAATATAGCACGTAAAATCAAGGAATGATTCTAGTAGCATAACAGGTATACAGAAGGAATTTACGTAATTTTTTTAATGAGAGATAAAGGTTATGTCATATTAATAAATAATAATATGTATAATAATGGTGTGTTAAAAAAACATGAAAATAAAATAAATTGAAAATAAAAGGCTTATCGCAAAAGAAAATGATTAAATGTTAAAAGATGTGGGAGAGAACACTTAAAATGAAATGTAACTTCTTAAAGCTAGTGAGAGAATCCTTATTATAGTATAACCTACTTAGATAGACTCTTAATATGGGTAATGAGAGGAAATTATTACTCATTGGATTTAGAGTGGGAGTTATGGGATAATTGGTGGGTATTTATACATGAGTTGGTGTGGGTTTAAGGGTTAAAATAGTGGTTATTGTAATATTTAATATAACCACATGTGGGTGGAATAAATTCAAATTAATTTTATGGATAATTAATTATTCAAATATTTTGGGATGATATTTAAATTGTTCCAAAATTATAGGAAACCTCCTAACTATCCCCCTGAATACAGATAATAAAAAAATATTTTTTATAAAGGAAAAATAAAATTAAGTTTCCAAAATGTTATGTACGGATTTCAAAAATAAAATTTATATAATAAATTATATTATTATACTCCATAAATGAAATTTTTATTGAATAAAATGTTTCATAAATTTTTTCACCATTATGAAATCGTAGTGATGCCCTAAAATTCATCATAATCTTAAAAAAATTCATCTTTCAGCAAAAAAACAACATTCGTTTAAAATTTGGAAAAAAAAATTACCCTAATATAATATATAGTTATTCATACAAAAATAATATTCCTTTTAAAAAAATTATCTAAATATGAGAATTTTATCTTTTAATTAAAAAATCTTATATGTTAATAATTAATAGTATATATAACATAATCAAATTTATGGGCATTATACAAAAATTCCAAGGGATTTAGTTAAATTATATTATCATTTATATTAATAATGAAGCTTTATAAGTATATTTCATGAAAATAAATTTTATTTAAAATTTATAATCTTGTCATGAAATATAATTTTAAACCTGTTTCCAAAAAAAGAAAAACAAATCGTTGTATTAAAAATAGGTTTTGTCATTTTCATCAGATATTCATGTTAACTTTTTATTTCATATAATTATTATTAAAATAAAATCAGGAACAATGAATAAAGTAACCACTATTTCACTTAAAAATAATTACACCTTAATACAAATTATAGTCTAGATATATAACCCCTTATTACATTGGCATATGCCGTAAGGGTAAGATGTGTGATGGTGGTAGTTTGTTGGGGTGGTTTATCCAATATCTCTCGGGTGGTGATCACTACTAACTTTAACTTCTCTGAAAAAAAAATTCTCATGCCTATTTTTCGAATTTTTAACTTGGGATTGGTGAGGGAAAATCCCATTGACACCACCACTCTTACATGCATTGACAAGTGAACCTCATAGAGGATGTTCCTACTAGTAGAGATCATAGTTTCTTCCTTTTGAATCATAAAAATCCTAATGGATACTTTATAATGGAAACATAACCAATTTTAATATTGAAAAATGTCAATATTTACCAAGGGTAATAATTCTAAATGATTATAATGATCATAATGACCAATGGTAATATTTATCTATATATATATATGATCCACTTATCTTAGTATTCATCATTCATAATTCACTCAGAAAGGTTCCCAGACATCCCTTGTTAATGTTTAGCATATTTATAACACTTATATTTCTTTTTATAGTTGTCATGGTAGGAACGATCTTAATAAAAAATACAATCCTATGGTGTTCCCCTTAGTGATTTAACTATTTTTTGGTGTTTATATCCATGTACTTTATAGAGTTGTAGTTGTAAATAATTATTACATTACGTGAAAATAAATTTAATATTCTTATTATATACTTATATAAGAGAACATAATTAAATAGTTATTAAAATATTAGATTCATTTAATTAATAGAAGTAAATTTTGGTTTTTTGTATGCCCCCTATAAAAAAATTTATCCCTCAAAATTGAATCTAATATAAATATAAATCGGGGTATTTTTCATTCATCGCTTTTTTAAGTTCCCAGGTTTCTTCTTAAAAATTTTTATTTCTCCAAAAGACATTCATGAATTAGGTTTTCATATTCCTTAACACTTATTCCCTTTAATCATTAATTTAGATTGGTTCTTCTACATATAAAATGTTATATTCTAATTCCTCAACATTTTTGTCAATTATATGTCTTGGGTATAACATATACATCCATAATAGGGATAGATGAAAGAAATTTTGTACATTAGAAAGATTTGGAGGTATATATAACTGATAATAAATTTCTCCAACATTCTCTAGAATCTTAAATAGTATAATTTACCTTAGACACAATCCCCCCTTTTTCAGGAATCTTGAATCCTTTCTAAGGTGATACTTTGAGGAACACATGATCTTCAATATGAAATTATAATTCCTTTCATCAATTTTCCATATAACACTTTTTTGACTCTAAAAAACATTTATATCTATCTAGATTACTAGTATCTTCTCTATGGTTTCATTTATAGGGTATGTTCCAAACAATTTTCCTTCTCAAACTTCATCCAAACATGCTAAAGTTCTGCACCTCTTCCAACAAAGTGATTCATATAGATCCATTTGAATACATGAGTGGAAATTATTATTATAATATAATTCTACATGTGAAAGCTATATGTCCCAAATACCTAGAAAATAATGTGATCTATCCCTTAAAATTTCCTCAAATGTTTGAATAGTACTCTCAAACATCTCATCGGTTTGGGGAAGATATGCAGTGCTTAGTTTTACCTCTGTATTCAAAGAATTTTTTTGTTTCATATAAAATTTATAAGTAGATCATGGATCATGAATCATGGTCATAAAAAATAAATGGAGGTCCCTATCAAGACTTAACACTTTTTAAATATATAGAAGATAAAGATACTCAAGTGAGAAATACTTTGTTTATATATTAATGATTACCTATATGGAATTGTTTCCCATGGATTTTATAAGGCCCCTGCCTTAAACATTACATAATCTTGAGTAAAGTCAAGAATTCGACATTGGGGATATTTTTAGGTTTAGAGTTTTAGAGAACTAGGCCATAACTATTACATTGCATCTCAAAATATTTCAAAGTAGACACTTCTACTCAGTATCCATTTTTTCATAAAATAAAAACTCTTAAAATATAACAAGAATTATTTTCTTGACATAAATATACTTGAATTATTCATTTCTCTTACCCTTCCTTATACCCTATGAAAAACATTTAAAAAACTAGGGATGAGCATAAAAAGTTCAATAAGGGCTATAAAATAAAGAAAGAAAACATCAGTCCATCAATATATAAAAAAATAATATCTCTATCATGCCTCATGAAATCATATTATTTATAAATAACAGGTAGAAATCATAAATCATAAAGGTAATGTCATGACCCGTCCTCGGGGCCCGTGTCGTGACTACCCCAAGCCCACCTTCCATAGGCCAGGGGCTGGCGACTAGCACCAAGGTGTAAATCCCAATAAAAAGGGGAAGGCATTGACTTTGTAAAGTAAACAAACACCACAGAGCAAGCAAGAAAAAGTAAACACTAAGTAAAACTGGGTACAATAGTAGGTGCGGAAAAGTAAGTGGGCCAGAATACAAAACCAAATTGAAAGTAAAGTACAACTGTAAAGAAAGTAAAACAACTGAAAAGTAAAGCTGCAACGTCCAGCCATTTACTGGAAGTCCAACCTGAAGGGTGGGTACAAATAGTCTCCACATCTCTACAGGTCCAGCCGTCCGCTCCGTGTATGTCCCGTCCAGTGGTCCACCTCCAGGTACCTACTCGCTCCACAAGCCTCATCCACGATCAGTGTTGTCCGTCGTCGACATCCAGTACAATGTAGTGCGGGCATAGCCCATGCATGGGTGAGTATATGCTACTAAGTAGGGACCCCGAGACCCCTAAAGTTCTCCCAGAATCCACAAAGGAAAGATACAATCAGGAAGTAACATCCAACATTACTTAGGTATATGACCATACATATACCTAAGTCATCAATTCTAGATCAGCTCCAACATTCGAGCCCAAGTACAACACAGTCCACATAGGAAAACATAACCCATTCCACATAGGAAATCAAAACCCAATCCACACAGGAAAGCATAACGTAATCCACACTGGATATCAAGTCAATCTTATCGAACATAAATATTTAAAGTCAAGACTCATCTCACACAGGTATACTTCTTCGTAAGATGATAGAGATGATCAGATGTAGCCACTGATTCATCTAAGCTGTCAGACCCACACAGGATCGATAGGTACTAAACCCCGCAATGAACCACAAAGAATTGATAGGTACTAACCCCCGCAATGACCCACACAGGATCTGACCCACACAGGATCAGTATGCACTGGCCCACACAGGACCGTTGAGCGCTGACCCACATAGGATCTGACCCACACAGGATCGGTAGCATTGATCCACACAGGATTTCTGAGTGTTGTAGTTGTCGTCGTCGAATCCACGGAGGATTTCTGTAAAGTCGTCATCGTCGTCGCAGCCAGCTCTAGGGTTCCCGCACACAACAAGCTCGTTTTGGGAGGGTCCGCTCCACTAGCTGAGGGGTTGATACATCAACTAACACATAGTCCAAAGTTGATGTATCTCAATGTTCCGTCTTGACAAGAGGAACTCAATGTGACAGATGGCGCGTCAATCGGACGCCCGGTCTGAGAGTTATTGGCTTTTTCGTTTTAGGGGCCCTGTTGGTTTTTAAGTCAAAACCAACCTGGCCATACTCCAACTGCGTCCAAACCTCGAGCGGAGTAAGCCAAATGGGATGTCTCACTAAGAGGAATCCATCAGAGTCGACGGCACGTCAATCGGACGTCCGGAGCCCAAGTTATAAACCTCTCCGCTCCGAGGGCCCGGTTGGTTTCGTGTACGCACCAACCTGGCCGAACCCAAAGTTCTCTAAAACCTTGACTGTAATATACCAATACGACCGTCTCGATCCAAGGATCGCATCGCAGCTGACGGTGTGTCGATCGGAGGTCCGCAACCCAAGTTATGGGAAAAATCCTGAAAGAGGTCCGGAAATATGGGGTTCGGGCCCATTCCGACCCGGCCCGATACCCCCTGGGTCGGCCCGAACCGGGTCAACCCGACCCGGGTCCGGGTCCGGCCCACTAGGGCGCGGACCGGCCCGGCGTGCTCGACCTAGCCCGCGTGCCCTGGCAGCTCGGCCGTAACAGCCGAGCGGAAGGGGGGGGGGGGCGCTACCCCCCTGTTTGGCAAACCGCGGCCCCCATGTGGGGGGCCGCTCCTTCAGCCGGCTGGGGGTTACGACCCCCGGTTCCTCATTCATCCGGCCCGGCTGGCCGGCCGTACTGCTGTCGCGGGACCCCGCGGTCCGGCCCTCCTGCTCTGGCACCGTCGGCCGGTAGCCGGGCACCGCCGCGGCCAAAGGCCGCCGCCTTGGTCCGACTGGCGACGCGCCCCTCCGCCGTGGCCCCGCTCCGGCTGTAGTGTCTTCGTGGTTACCCAGCGCGGCGCGATAGCGCCGCGCTCCAATGCCGCGGTTCTCTCATTTCCACACGGTGCGACGGCACCACGCCATTTCCGTTCCAATCTGCAACGAAGGATATCAATAATAAGGGAGGGGGTTGGCCATGTTTGTGTGGTCCAGCCCCGTCCCGTTAATCGATAGCATGTGGCTAAAAGTTAATCGATGAACACCCAAAATTATTCACGACATAAAACCAAACCCCTACCTCGAGAGTTGTTGAATGAAGGCCCGTCGCTGAATTGAACATCGCGGAAGAAGGCGCTGTGGAAGAGGGTTCCGTACATGCTTGACGGATATCGTCCGAGGTGGGGTGGCGTCTCACACCGGCTACGGAGAGGAGTAGAAAGACACGTCGTCTTTCTTTGGTGTTGGCATTCTTCGTCAGAGAGTGGCGTTTTTCTCTTTCTTCAATGTGGAAGATGAACTTCTTCAGAGGAAGATTGCTCCCTCTCTCAAAAACTCAACACCACGAAACAACTCCCAAATAAAATAGGTGTTATGATTATTTTATTATAACATTCCATGTATTTAAATTTTTAAAATTAAAATGCTTAACTCCCAAAATAAATGGCATCCTTTAATGTGAAGGAAGTAACATCATTTAATACGTGGGGGTTTCAAGGGGAAGAGTTGTGGTGGTTTAGGAAGTTGAAGAGGTGGAGTTTGTGTGGGCCCCACCACCCTCTTAACCTCTCATGTGTAGTTTCCCCAACTTCCACTCAAAGGATATTACCACTTAAAAGAAATAAAATTGTAGCTCAATTTTATTTCAATTTCCACACTTTTTAAAAACTCCTCCCAAGCAAACGCAACCCCAGTAAAGGTCTTCTTAAGCAATTATCAGTGTTGCGGTTCCATCGGGGTCCTAGGACTTCGATTCTGAGCACCGATTCAAAAGTTAGGAAATCCCTTTCATTCGTTCACTGATCGTACCCGAGCTAAACTTCGGAAGATTATTCTGGGCACTCCAGGCCTCAGAATCAGGTGCCGTCAAAAACTGCATTCTTGTAAAATCTCAAAGAAAATTAACAATAAAATTTCCCTTGAATTTTACGGGTCTTTACATTACTCACACCTCAGGGCTTTACATCCCCATAAAGATACATCATAAACAAGGGGAACAAATGTGGGTATTGTGCATGCATCTGAGCCTCCTGCTCCCAAGTGCTCTCCTGGAGGTTGCCATGCTGCCATATGATGCTTACTAGAGGTATCGACCATCCACGTAGGGCCTGCTCCTTTTGATTCTCGATCTCCACCGGGACCTCTGAAAATTTCGCCCCATAATCAATGTCCAGCTCCCCATGGTCGGTGATAGGAATTGGGTCATGGACGTATCTCCTCATCTGATATACGTGGAATACATTGTGCACCCGGTGCAACTGAGGTGGTAGAGCTAGGCGATAAGCCACCTCGCCAATCCTGCTAAGGACCTAGAATGTTCTGATGAAGTGCGGAGACAACTTGCTGCCTCAGCCAAATCTCTGTAAACCACGTCGAGGTGAGACCCGTAAGAAGACGTGGTTGCCATTCTCGAACTCTAGTGGCCTCCGCCTCCTGTCATCATAAGACTTTTGTCGGCTCTGAGATGCCTTCATCCGCTCCTGGATGACCTGGACCTTCTCTGGCATGGCCTGGACCATCTCCGGTCCCACAAGTGCTGACTCCCCAGGGTCAGTCCAGCATAGAGGTGATCTACAAGGTCGGTCGTACAATGCCTCGTATGGTTCCATCCCGATGGTGGAGTGGTAGCTGTTGTTGTACGTGAACTCCACCAATGGAAGGTGGTCCTCCCAACTGCGACCAATGTTAAGGACACATGCACGGAGCATGTCCTCGAGAGTCTGAATGGTCCCCTCCGTCTGACCATCCGTCTGAGGGTGAAAGGCAGTGCTCAGATGTAGTTGTGTCCCAAATGCCTCCTGCAACACCTTCCAAAGCCGGGAAGTAAAGCGAGCATCTCGATCGGAGATGATAGAAGATGGCACACCATGAAGTCGTACAATCTCCTGAACGTAGAGGCGTCCCATGCTCTCCACTGAGCCCTGCTCTCTGATGGCTAAGAAGTGGGCCGACTTGGTGAGTCGGTCAACAATCACCCAAATGGAGTCGTGACCTCTGGAAGTACATGGAATTCCAGTCACAAAATCCATAGATATCCCGTCCCACTTTCACTTCGGGACCTCCAAGGGTTGTACCAAGCCTGCTGGTACCTGGTCCACTGCCTTCACCTGCTGGCAGGTGAGGCATCACAAAATGAACTCTGCCACAACCTTCTTCATACCTGGCCACCAGTGTTGTCGTCTGACATCCTGGTACATCTTCGCCACTCCTGGATGTACCGCTAAAGGGGAAGTGTGAAACTCCCTCAGCACCTCCTCCTGTAAAGCAGCTGGTCTGTAAAGCAGCTAGCTACTCTGTCGCCTCCCCAAGTAGCTGAATGCCCGTCCTCCTACTGAGAGCATCGGCTATTATGTTCCCCTTTACAGGAGTATAGACTATCTCAACGTCATAGTCCTATAGGAACTTGAGCCATCGCCGCTATCTCAAGTTCAGGTCCTTCTGTGAGAAGATATACCTGGGACTCTAGTGGTCATAATAGACTGTAAAGCGCTTGCCCATCAGATAGTTCCGCCACATCTTCAGAGCAAAGACCACTGCTACTAACACCAGGTCATGGGTGGTGTAGTTCTACTCATGCTGGCTCAACTGACATGATCCATAGGTGATCATTGCTCGCTCCTGCATCAGGACACATTTGAGTCCGGTCCCTGATGCATCACAGTAAACTACGTACCCTAATCCCTCCTCTGGTAGCCTCATGATAGGTGTGCTAGTCAATCTCCATCTCAGCTCCAGGAAACTTTGCTGACATCTGTCTGACCACACGAAGGGTTTCCCCTTCTTCGTTAACGTTCTGCAAAGCTCCAAAGATTTCTCCTTTGTCGAAAAGGGAAATCCGGTCTCATCCCCTGGATGAACCACATTCCTTGCCTAATACTGTCAATCCTGTCATAATCAGTTAAATCATGCCATGGATGACGTCGTAAGGCATCGACGCTGCTACCAAGAGATCTAACTATTACACTCGCATCCAAGGTTGAGTCACACTGTCAGCATCAGTGTGTTGTCACTGGGTCTCCTCCGGTAGGAATCTCGTATGTGAGGGTCAAGTCAACAGTTTTTAACCGGAACCTCTTAGTATTAACATACAAAAGACAATAAAGAAAATGTCACTATTGAAAGTTTCTTTTATTACTGAAACTCAAAATACAAGGACGCAAAGCAGCACAAACAATGAAGCTAGAGGCATTATGGGAAAAGGCCTCAATGCCTGGAGCTAGTCCTGCACTTGTCCACCCGCTTCCGGAGCTCCATGATCGTATGCTTAAGCTACCTGAAGCTATGCTCTCCCCTGTGATCGGGGTGGACCTCCTGGTGGTGGTGGTGGTATAGCCTCAAAATTTCGTCCACCACCTGCCACTCGACCAGCTCCTCAACCTCATCTTCCTGCTCCCTGCGGACCGCCATGGTCAAACCTCTGCCTCTGCCTGGGTGGATCCTCTTCCATCTGCTGCTCCTCTGCATGGCGGGTCGGGCAGTCACGAGCCAAGTGGACATGCCCGCCGCATGCATAGAATTGTCTACCACTCGTATGACTGGCTCTGCTGCCTGTGCTCCGCACCTCTGAGCCAGTATCCTGTGGTCATATGCCCGATGGCTTGGTCCGCTTGGACCTCTGCAACATCTGTCTACTACCAGCTGTAGAAGACTCTGCTACGTGCCGCCCTACGATAGGTCTCGCTGCTGGTTTAGGCTCAGCAAAAAAGCGCTCTATGAGAAGGGCTCGCTCCAGTACTCATGCCTATGTCGGAATGCTGAGAGAGATCATTGATGCCCAGATCTCATCCCTCAATCCCTGATCGAAGGTCCGGGCCCGGAAGAATGGGTCTCATACCATGTCCATAGAATAGCGCGAGAGATCAATAAATCTCGCCGGGTATTGGGTGACTGTCAAGCTGCCCTGCCGCAGCTGTAGTAGCTCCTGGATGTGCACCGCATGGAGGGTGGCTGGGACGAACTCCGAGCGGAAGAGGCTCTCAAAGTCCGTCCAGAGGAGTGATGCCTCGTCGTTCACCTGGAGCATCAAGATCCACCATCTGACTGATGCCACGTACAGGAGGCTCGCTGCGAGGATAACCATGAGGTCAGCTGGTGTCCCCAATAACCTGAAAACTCGCACAACCGCCATCAGCAAATCCTCGGCTGTCTGAGGGTCTGTCTCCCCGCAGAACCTGGGTGGTCTCTGACGCTGAAACTCATGTAGTTCACCAAGGCGATGTGCACTCTCAGCGGCTGGGGCTGGTAACATCGGTGGCTCGGCGGGTAGTGGTACCGCCAGTGCCTCCACAGTAATAGGGCCCTGCACTGAGGGCTCGTCGCTCGGTGGGTTGTCGTCACATACAAAACTCGGAACCCTAGCTAGTTGCCGTCATGGGGCCAACCTAAAAAGAAACAGGTGCACCACGGTTGATACAGTATACCTGGTGAGCTAACACAATGTAATCACAAAGAAAACTTGAAACACTAATGCAATCAATGTTTTCGTGCATTAAGTCGGAAATCATAAGTCGGGGTCCTGGTGTATGGATACGTCGGCCACCGCACCAACACTAGACTCCCTGGACTGATAACCCCACTCAATACTCATAACACTATTGCTTCACATAGAAAAAGATCAGAGTCCTTAGTTATGCGGTAGAACCGAACTCCTTTGATTCCAATTTGTCACGACCCGTCCTCGGGGCCCGTGCTGTGACTACCCCAAGCCCGCCTTCCATAGGCCAGGGGATGGCGAATAGCACCAAGGCATAAATCATGATAAAAAGGGGAAGGCATTGCCTTTGTAATGTAAACAAACACCACAGATCAAGCAAGAAAGAGTAAACACTAAGTAAAACTGGGTACAATAGTAAGTGCGGAAAAGTAAGTGGGCCAAAATACAAACCCAAACTGAAAGTAAAGTACAACTGGAAAGAAAGTACCACAGCTGAAAAGTAATGCTGCAACGTCGAGTTGTCCACTGGAAGTCCCACCTGAAGGGTGTGTACAGATAGTGTCCATAGCTCTACAGTTCCATCTGTCTACTCCGTGTACGTCCCGTCCAGTGGTCCACCTCCAGGTACCGACTCGCTCCACAAGCCTCAGCCACGATTAGTGTTGTCTGTCGTCTGCATCCAACACAACGTAGTGCGGGCATAGCCCGTTCAGGGGTGAGTATACGCTACTCAGTGGGGACCTAGAGACCCCCGAAGGTCTCCCAGAATACACAAAGGATAATCCACAAAGGAAAGATACAATCACGAAGTAACATCCAACATTACTTAGGTATATGACCATACATATACCTAAGTCATCAATTCCAGATCAGCTCCAACATCCGAGCCCAAGTACAACCCAGTCCACATAGGAAAACGTAACTCGTTCCACATAGAAAATCACAACCCAATCCACACAAGAAAGCATAACGTAATCCACACAAGATATCAAGTCAATCTTATCGAAGATAAATATTGAAAGTCAAGAATGATCTCACACAGGTATACTTCTTCATAAGACGATAGAGATGATCAGATGTAGCCACTGAATCATCTAAGTCGTCGGACCCACACAGGATCGATAGGTACTAACCCTCGCAATGACCCACAAAGGATCGATAGGTACTAACCCCCGCAATGACCCACACAGGATCTGACCCACACAGGATCGGTATGCGCTGGCCCACACAAGAAAGATGAGCACTGACCCACACAGGATTGGTAGCACTGATCCACACAGGATCGATGAGTGTTGTAGTCGTCACCATGGAATCCACGGAGGATTTCTGTACAGTCGTCATCGTCGTCGCAGTCGCAGCCAGCTCTAGGGTTCCCGCACACAGCAAGATCGTTTCGGGAGAGTCCGCTCCACGAGCTGAGGGGTTGATACATCAACCGACACATAGTTCGTAGTTGATGTATCTCAAAGTTCCGTCTCGACAAGAGGAACTCAACGTGACAGACGGCGCGTCAATCGGACGCCCGGTCTGAGAGTTATTGGCTTTTTCGTTCCAGGGGCCCGGTTGGTTTTTAAGTCAAAACCAACCTGGTCGTACTCCAACTGCATCCAAACCTCGATCGGAGTAATCCAAAAGGTCAGTCTCACTAGGAGGAATCCATCAAAGTTGATGGCACGTCAATCGGACGTCCGGAGCTCAAGTTATAAGTGTTTCCACTCTGAGGGCCTGGTTAGTTTCGAGTACAAACCAACCTAGCCGAACCCAAAGTTCTCTGAAACATTGAGTGTAATATACTGAAACGACCGTCTCGATCCAAGGATCTCATCGCATTGGATGGTGCGTCGATCAGAGGTCTGCAGGCCATGTTATGGGCAAAAGACCGAAAGAGGTCCGGAAATAGGGGGTTCGGGTCCGGTCCGACCAGGCCCGATACCCCCTGGGTCGGCCCGAACCGGGCCGACCCAACCCGGGTCCGGGTCCGGCCCAATAGGGCACGGCCCAGCCCGGCCTTTGTGCGGCCCAGCCCAGCCTGTGCGCGGACCGGCCTGGCGCGCTCGTCCAGGCCTGCGTGCCCAGGCCGCTCGGCCGTAACGGCCGAGCGGAAGGGGGGGGGGTGCGCTGCCGCATGTTTGGCAAACCGTGGCCCCCATGTGTGGGATGCTATTTCGGCCGGCCAGGGGTTACAACCCACAATTCCTTGTTCGGCCGGCCCGGCTGGCCGGTCGTGCTGCTGCCGCGGGACCCTGCGGTCCCGCCCTCCTTCTCCGGCGCTGGCAGCCGGTAGCCGGCCGCCGCTCCCTGAACTGTCGTGGCCTGAGGTCACGGCCTTGGTCCGACCGGCGCGACGCGACGGCGTCGCGCCCCTCTGCCGCTGCCCTGCTCCGACTGCGGTGTCTTCGTGGTTCCCCGACGCGGCGCGACAGCGCCGCGGTCCTTTGCCGCGGTTCTATCGTTTCCGCGCGGTGCGATGACACCACGCCATCTCCGTTCCAATCCACAACGAAGGACATCAATAATAAGGGAGGGGGTGGGCCGTGTTTGTGCATTCCGGCCCCCTACCGTTAATCGATAGCATGCGGCTAAAAGTTAATCAATGAACGCCCAAAATTATTCACGACATAAAACCAAACCCCTACCTCGACCGTTGTTGAACGAAGGCTCGTCACAGAATTGAACATCGCGGAAGAAGGCATCGTGGAAGAGGGTTCCATACATTCTTGACGGAGATCGTCCGAGGTGGGGCGCCATCTCACACCGGCTGCGGAGAGGAGTAGAAAGAAATGTCGTCTTTCTTTTGTGTTGGCGTTCTTCGTCGGAGAGTGGCATTCTTCGCGTTATTCAACGTGGAAGATGAACTTCATCAGAGGAAGATTGCTCCCTCTCTCGAAAACCCAACACCACGAAATAACCCCCAAATAAAATAAGTGTTATGCTTATTTTATTATAGCATGCCATGCATTTAAAATTATAAAATTCAAATGCTTAACTCCCAAAATAAATGGCATGCTTTAATGTGAAGGAAGTCACATCATTTAATACATGGGGGTTTAAAGGGGAAGATTTGTAGTGGTTTAGAGAATTTGAAGAGGTGGAGTTCGTGTGGGCCCCACCACCCTCTTAACATCTCATGGGTTGTTTCCCCAACTTCCACTCAAAGGATATAACCACTTAAAAAGAAATAAAATTTTAGCTCAATTTTATTTCAATTTCCACAATTTTTAAAAACTCTTCCCGAGCAAATGCAACCCCAGTAAAGGTCTTTTTAAGAAATTACTTGCGCTGCGGTTCCATCGGTGTCCTCGGATTTTGATTCCGAGCACCGGTTCAAAAGTTAAGAAATCTCGCTCGTTCGTTCACTGAACGTACACGAGCTAAACTTTGAAAGATTATTCTGGGCACTCCGGGCCTCAGAATTAGGTGCCGTCAAAAACTGCATTCTTGTAAAATCCAAAAGAAAATTAAGAAAAAAACTTCCCTTGAATTATACCGGTCTTTACAGGTAACTTGTGGAATCCATATCATACTTACATTGTATCATTCACAGCTACGTAGGGAGTTATGTTTGAAATTATCATCACAGTATATTCCCTAAATCTCATAGGATAAACATTAACGTTTACCTCCATCATGTTACCCAATGCATTGGAGATATATCTTAGGATCATCCACCCTTGGTTTATCACGGTACAACCCGTATATGAAAACAATGCCCAAGAACCAGAACATATTCATAACACATAAAACAATCCTAAAGCAAAGATAACATTTCCACATTTCAATCACAATATATCCTTTCAAGATATTGTAATAATAAATGTCTTAAAAAAACCATTTTCAATACAATAATACATAAGAATATTATATGGTATTAATTTTCCTTTTAAAAACATTTTGGTTTGTTAAGGAAGCCAAATATGAAATAATTCTCGCAACGGAAAAAATGTCATTTTCGCCACGTATGTTTAAAAGAAGAATTCCCTTTTCCATTTAGTAAAATTTTAAGTAGAAAAATATTCCATTTGAATGACATTAAAATTCATAGGGGTTTATACACCGTATAAAATCATGTCATGTGTAAATCAAAATATGCCTCAATAAAAGGATATTGAGATGATGTCCCTTACAAATATTGTACCATTAGATTAAGGATAAATCAATAAAATAATTATGTGAAATATATATAAATACACCTAATATAATTGGATATTAAGTGTAAAACAATCAGATTTCTTTCACAGATATTCATAGCATGAAATAATAAAGAAGTATAAGTTTAACCCATAGAATGGAAATTGGTTTAAGAAGTTCCCTTACCTTTAGTCTGACTCATCATGTATGTTCATTCTTCATCTGAAATAATAAACTTAAATTAATTATTACTTGTTTCAGAACATTTAAAATGCTTATTATTCCTTTTATATCACTTATTACCTTGCTACAAAAATTAGTTAATTATTTGAGTTCATGTCGGACATTTTTTCGATGTTCGGAACTTGAGTAAAAAATGAACTTGTTATAATTACAAATTGTCCATGTGGTCAAGATTCCAATATCTCCAGATTTTTATTAATGATTTAAATATCATATATATCATATGTATCCAGTATATATATATTTATAATTGTCCATATCATTAGTATATAATAAAATGAAATGCACCGTTCATGGAGACGGTAAGTCGTACGTACGCATAAACGCTACTTTCATTTCATTATTTTCATTTATAAAGGAATGAAAACCAAATGATACGTTGTTATATTAATTTTATTGTATAATATTATATTTTAAATATGTTTCATACGTTCATTAATACTATCCATTATACGTTACATGTCTGGTATGAATGAGTCATGTCATTTTGAGGGGGTGGTAGTCCGCACCTCCTCAAATAAAATTAGCGTATTTATACAACATGAAAAGAATAAAGGTCTGTTATAAACGACAATTAGAGAATAATAAATATAAAATAAATATCATAAGAATTTTATATAATTACATTTCCATCATAATGGCCACCATGAGAGGTGGTATGAAAAAATCAAACAATCATCATTTCGTGAGGCAGCAGTTCGCCATACACCGAAATAGTATGTTCGTATCCAATAAATAGAGGCGTGTGTTAGTGTAGTTCAAATCCTTCTAATAAAAACATCCTATTATATATATTATATTGGTTTTTTAATATAATCAAAGAATAAGAAGATCAAAGTGGTGGAGAAGGAGAATTAATAAAAAGAAACTTGAGTGAAGATGTTTCATCAAATCGAGTAACTTATATTGATTAGAGCCAAGGGCTCTCTTGAATTTCCTTCCTCCGAAGGTAATAATTCTAGAGGGAATAGGGGGTGTTTTGAGATTATTTTTTTAGAGTTTGGATTATCCAAAGGGCTTGAGAGTTGTGAGTAATGGGTTTTATTTGGTGGCCTTTTATAAGAGGGAGGAGGGGCTCTTTAGGATAGTTTGAAAGTATTATTTTATTATAAAATTATTTTCGGTTTCAAAAGGTCCAAAAATCATGAAATTATAATATAAGATGAATATAATTCTAAATAAAATTATCCAATAAGAATTGGATAGGTTTTGGATATTTTTTGATACTTATCTTTTTTATTTAACCCTTTGTTAACTTATTATACATTTACCATGTCTTCTTGTATATTCATACTATATGGTTAATATATTTACTATAAAATGACAAGAAAACATAAAATGATCATTTATGACATTTTTAACATAATAAATGTCATTTTCCTGAGTATTAAATTTTTAGGACTGTTTATCATTTAATAAAATATTAATTGATTTAAAAACTCATTTATGTCAATTTTTTTACTATTCATATCATGACTTTTTAAAAATCCATAAAAACATGATTAATTCGAAAAGAAACGTCATTAATACAAACATAACAAGTCATAATCATCCATAAAATTCGTGTATGTCATAAAAAGTGTCAAAATAAATTTATTTTATTATTTATATTCTCATTTATTTAAAACATTCATTAATGAGGTGATCATTACATCATCATTGTGTCGTAAATAAATTGATGTATTTTATGTATAAAAAATATAAAAAAATATAATTATGTAGGAAATTTTTTTAGATATATAGTGACTACTTATAGTTGAAAATATCACTTATATTACCCCATATAAAAATAGTTTTACAAAAAGATATATGCATATGTTTCATTTTCCTTAACTTTAAATTAATTTTTATAAAGTGTCATTTTCACTTACAAGGGGATACATGGGATCCCAAAATTGGCCCAAGGATGCCCATGGTCAGACGTGTGTCAACCAATAGGATTTTTACATGTGTTAGGGTAATTTAATATTATTATAATATTATTTTGATGCCCTTATTTACCATATTTACCCCTTAACCATGGTAAATAAAATATGTACTGAAGTTACTATTCATAATGTCTAAAAATTAAAGTTACCTACTTACATAATTTTAACCTCCAGATTCCATATATGGAATCCATTTTTCAAAATTCAAAACATAGGAGTTTCAGCAATTAATTTAAAATAAATTTCCATTATCAAAACCAAAAAACTTGTTTTTAAGAAATAATAACTATCAAAAGATTGACACTTGTTTATGTCAAATTTCAAAGTGAAATTACTTTCAATGACCAAAATTGGATTAAATGAAAAAATATAATCCAATTAAATTTTAAAAATAAGAAGAAGAAAAATCTAAATATATAAATAAATTATATTAAAAGGCAGTTTTGAATTAAAATGCAATATTTTTCATTATTCATTAAAAAATGAACATTATCATTAGAATACCAAAAATTTAGCCAAATTATATTTTTATGTCCTGCATCTAAAAATTAAGTTTATTTTGTCAAATGGAATATATAAAAGAAAAAAAAATATTTAAAAAGGGTTCTCCATCAGAAGGCGGTAAATTGATCTTTTAAATAGTATTAGAGTATTTCATGCTTAAAATTGGATCCATTCTTATTTTAAGAATCTAAGATTTATTAGATAAATTTAAAGGCATTTAAAAATCATTTATAATCATATTTTAGTTATTTCTGTTCATTCCTGCCAATACAATGTCATGGAGTTAACTACTATTTAAAATAATATAATATTATTATTTTTTAGTATGGCTCAGCCTTGTGTGCAACATGAGATTTTAGAGAACCACGTTGGTGTGTGTCGGGTACGCCATCAAACACAAAAATCCCTTTAATGTAAAATTAATATTTAATTCAAAAATATTAATAAATATGAAAATTTAATATTCTTTATTTACCTTGGATGTTTCGTCCTTCCCCCATTTTGGGATTTGGGTCCTCACAATTTTAAAATTGTGTTTGGAAACATCATTAAAAGTCACACATCAAAAAAGTGTCAACAAAACTATCACTATAAAGAACGGAAGATAAGTACAAAGGACACCTGAGATGACATATATTAAGATTCCATGTATGAAAACATGGATTTGGGGGAGAAACTAAATTTCAAGTTCTGATGGAGAGTGATAGAAAATATGACTAGGAGAAAGCTAACAATAAGGAAACCACAGACTTATGATAGGTTTAATGGTATTTGATTCCCCAGTAAGAAAATTTAACATACAACATTTTTTTATTTTAATTTCCCTTTTGTAAATTTAGAGAATTTATTTATGAGATTGACTAAAAACATAAAGACATATACTTAATTTTCATATATAGTTTCATCCTTTAATAAGTTTCTAACAAAAACTCATATTTTGTCCAAATTATGTGTATTAAAGATGACTTGGTCACACCTAAAGAATTAGAATTAGCTTCTAGAGAATCACATAATCCACAAAAGATGAACTATATATTTCCCCTATCTTTAGACATTAACCAAAACCAGAATGGTTTGTACAAGATCAGATAATCCCCAAAAAGGATAATATTTTATAAAAATAAATACTACTCTTAATCTCCAAAATTGAAGAAACAATACCCAAATTTCAATAAAGACCATTCAATATAAAATTGTCATAATAAAATTCTTCAAAATAATCCAACTAAGATTGAAACCCAAACCTCATAAGGATGTGATCACATAGTCTTCAAAAAAATCATAACATTTATCTCCAAATAACATCGGGTAATCGTAAAGTCTCATACTAAAAAGTAATTAATCTAATCACATATTCTCTATGATAGGTTAATCATTTCCATAAATAACCCAAATCACAATATGTCCACAAAAAAACATGGATTATTCTAAAATAAAATTTTAACCATTACTCCACAAATTAAATCCCATAGTATTATATTTTACATAGGAATATAGTGTTCCCAAAAGAGAGAACATCTTCTAAAATAACCTTTATCACTTAAACACCACCTCATTTTCCTATAATAAGGATATCCATTTGATAAAACAGAAGTTCTCAAAATTAACTTATTCTTGATCTATAAAATCATTTAACTAAAAAGAATAATTCATACTAACCAGTGGCTTCACGTAGGCCAGTGGTAGGCGATGTTCCATTGTCTCCCTTGGTTGTGGGTTCGATTCCTATAGCCTTGCCAGATGTGATGGGTTGTCACCCATCTTGCATGTTGTCCCTTTTTATAAAACACAAAAATAACCCTATCATGATTTAACCTCAATAGTTGTCTTATACCTCTCATTTTCATCCCACCTCATAATGACATCAATATCCTAAATCCTGAAGACTTATATATAATAACATTTTTACCTCCATAAAATAACATTATTCCCTAAAGAAATAACATCATACCTTGATCATGGTGTGAATCTAGTTTCATCATCATCTTGTTCACATAGATAGATGGTAAATGTATTGCAACAATGATTTAGAGAGCCTTAAAAATCTTCAGTTTCTTTTATCCAAATACATTTTGTAGAACATGGGTCATATGGGTACTCATAGAAAAATAGTTATAAAACATATTCATGCATAGAATATAATTTCAAAATATCTGATAAAAAATTATTTTTATAAAACAGTTGGACTGAGTTTGAGATGAAACATTCAATCAATGTTCCTTATAAAATACTATAAGTATGTTTTGAAAGACTATAATTTAAATGAAAATATAAATATTTTGTGCAAGGGTATCATTATTTTGCACCTTTTTCAAAATCATAATATGATTCAAAATCTTGTGATAAGATATAATATTTGAAAAGTCCTTGATAAAATTTACCTTTCTTGAAAATATGAGAATATTGAGAAAGTATGATTTAATTAAATATAACCCATTATCTACGATGGTATTGAGGTATAGTGGAGGTGTTTGATATCTCAAAAAAATTCTTTCAAGTGAGTTTTATGTTAGAAAATGTTTCAGAATAATATGGAAGTGACTTTGAAATAATTACTGCATGCAAGTCATTAGGAAGAGATAGGAATGTCGTTTGAGATCCTCCTCCTTCCATTTGAAATAGACTATCCTTGATCTGAAAAAGTTACAAAATACGGATTTAACCTAAGGAGTATACATAGAGACTAAACTTGTTTCTAAAAAAACTATTAATCCCAAATGTGGTCTAAACCGACCTCTAATATCAACTATAAGGCCCCAACATTAAACATTACATAATCTTTATTGAAGTCAATAATTCTACATTGAGAATATTTTTAGGTTTATATTTTTCGATAATTAAGCCATAACTATTACATTACATCTCAAAATATTACAATTTATACACTTATACTCAGTATCCATTTTTTCATAAAATAAAAACTCTTAAAAGAAAACAAGAATTCTTTTCCTGATAAAAATCTTCTTGAATTCTTCCTTTCTCTTACCCTTCCATATAACTTGTGAAAAAATATTTCAAAAACTAGGGATGAGCATAAAAATCTCAGTAAGATTTATAAAATAAATAAAGAAAACATTATTCCATCAATACATACAAAACAAAAGATCATTAACATACCTCATGAAATAAAATGATTTATGAATAACACATAGAAATCATAAATCATAAAGGTAACTTGTGGCATACATATCATACTTATATTGTAGCTTTCACAACTACATAGAGAGTAACTTTTGGAATACCTATCACAGTATATTCACTAAATCTCTTTGGAAAATGTTAACATTTGTCTCCATCATGTTACCTAATGAATTAGAGAGCTATCTTAGGCTCACCTGCCCTAGGTTTATCACAGAACCACCCGTATACGTAAACAATGCCCAAAAACCATAACATATTCATAACACATAAAACAAGCATAAAATAAAGATACCATTTCCACATTTCGATCACAATATATCATTTCATGATATTGAAATAATCTATGTCTTCTAAAAACCATTTTCAATACCAAAATACATAAAAAGAGTATATAGTATTTATTTTTCTTTTAAAAACATTTTGGCTTGTTAAGGAAGCCAAATATGAAATAATGCTCCTAGTGGTGGAAAGGTCATTGTCACCATGTACGTTAAAATGAAACAAAAACTTTTTCATTTAGTAAAATGATACATAGAAAAATATTCCCACTAAATTAAATTAAAAGTCAAAGGTTTTTATACACTTTATTAAAACAAGTCCTGTATAAATCAAAATATGCCTCAATGAAAGCAGATTTAGACGAAGACTATTACAAAGATTATTATATTCTATTAAGGATAAATAAATGAAATAATTGTGTGCGACAAATATAAATACACAAAATATAAGTGGTTATTAATTGTAAAACAATTAGAGTTAAGTCACACTTTTTCATATCATTACATATTCATGAAGTAGAAGTTTAACCCAAAGAATGGAAATTGGGTTAGGAACTTCCCTTACCTTGAGTCGGACTCTTCACGTATGTTCCTTGTTCTTCCTGAATAATAAACTTAAGTTAATTTCTACTTTCTTAAGAACATTTTTAAAGTTTATTATTCCTTTTATATCACTTATTACCTTGCTACAAGATTTATTTAATTATTTGAGTTCGTATCAGACAATTTGTCGATGTTCGGAACATGAGTAAAAAATGAACTTGTTATAATTACAAACTGTCCATGGGGTCAAAAATCCATTATCTGCATATTTTTATTAATGATTTAAATGTCATTTATATCATATATATCCAGAAAATATGTATTTATAATAGTTCTTATCATTTGGATATATGAAAATTAAATTCACCGTTCATGGAGATGGTAAGCAATACGTACGCATAAACGCTACTTTCATTTCATTTTTTTAATTTTTAATGGAATGAAAACCAAATGATACATAAATATATTTTTATTCTAGTATAATATAATATTTTATATAAATTAAATAGGTTCATTAACACTATCCTTTACACGTTTCAGGTATGGTTTGAACGAGTCATATGAATTTGAGGGGGCGGTAGTCCGCACTTCCTCAAAAACAATTATAGTATTTATACAACATGAAAAGAATAAAGGTATGTTATAAATGAGATTTATAAAAGAATATATATAAAATAAATATCATAAGTATCATATATAATTACAGTTCCATCATAATGGCCACCATGAGAGGTGTTAGACAAAATTCAAGCAATCATCATTTTGTGAGGCAGTAGTTTGTTGTACACAGAAACAGTATGTTCGTATCCATTAGATGGAGATGTGAGTAAGTTTAGTTTGAATAATTCTCATAAAAACAACCTAGTATATTTTTTATAGTAGTGTTTTTATATAAACTAAGAATAAGAAGAGCATATGATGTGGAGAAGGAAAAATAATTGAAAGAAACATTAGAGAAGACGTTACCTCAAATCGAGTAACTTCTTTTGGTTTGAGCTAAAGGGATCTCTTGAATTGCCTTCATCCAAGAAGAATGATTCTAATAGGAATAGAGGGATATTGGGAGATTATTTTTTTAGAATTTGGATGATCCAAGGGTCTTGAGAGGTGTGAGTAATGGGTTATAGATGGTGTTCTTTTATAAGAGGGAGGGGGCTCTTTAGGAAAATTTAAAATTGTTATTTTATTATAAAATTATTTTCGGTTTAAAAAGTTCCAAAACTTATTAAATTATAATATATAATGAATATAAGTATAAATAAAATCATCCAATAATAGTTGGATAGGTGTTTGATATTTTATAATCCTTCTCTTTTTTATTTAACCCTTTGTTATCTTATTTACTATTTACAATGTCTTCTTGTATATTCATACTATATGGTCAATATATTTACTATAAAATTACAAGAAACTAAAAATGGATCATTAATGAAATTTTTAGCATAATATATTTCATTTTAATGAATCTTAATGTTTTAAGACTATTTTATCATTTAATAAAATATTAATTGATTTAAAAACTCATTTTTGTCAATTTTTATACTATTCATATCCTGGCTTTTTAAAAATCCACAACTACTTTATCAATTAGAGAAAACATAAGTAAATAAAATATAACAAGTCATAAAAATACATAAAATTCATGGATGGCATAAGAAGTTTCAAAATAAATTTATTTTAATATTTATATTCTCATTTATTTAAAACATTCATTAATAAGGTAATCATTACATCATCGTTGTGTCATAAATAAATTTATTTATTTGATGTCTAAAAATTTTAAATAAAATATAATTAGGTAGTAAATCATTTTATATTTATAATGAATACTTATAGTCAAAAATATCACTTATATAACCCCATATAAAAATTATTTTACTCAAAGATATATGTTTATGTTTTATTTTCCTTAACATTAAATTATTTTTTATAAAGTGTTATTTTCACTTACAAGTGCCTTCATGGGGTACCAAAATCATCCCAAGAACTTCCATGGTCGTACATGTATCATCAAATAGTATTAGGACACATGTTAGGGTAATTTAATATTATAATAATATTATTTTGTTACCCTTATTTACCAGATTTACACTGTAACCATGGTAAATAAAATATTTATAGAAGTTACTATTCATAATGTCTAGAAATAAAATTCACCTATTTACACAATTTGGACCTCTTAATTCCATATATGGAATCTATTTCTTCCAAATTCAAAACACCGAAGTTGCAAAAATTAATTTAAAATTAATTCCCATTGTCGAAACCAAAAGGCGTGTTTTTAAGAATATTTGAGTATTTCATGCTTAAAATTGGATCCATACTTATTTTAAGCATAAAAAATTTATTATATAAATTTAAAGACATTTAACAAACATGTATAATCATATTTTAGTTAGTTATGTTCATTCCCTCCAGTACAACGGCTAGGTGTTAACTACCATTTAAAATAATATTAAATTATTATTTTTCAGTATGACTCAACCATGTGTACAACATGAGATTTTGGAAAAACCCATTGTTGTGTGTCGGGTACGCCATCAAAAATAGAATCCACTTTAATATAGAATAAATATTTAATTATAAAATATTATTAAATAAGAAAATATCATATTGTTTATTTACATGTGATGTTAGAGATTTCATAGAAATGCCCATTACAAAGTATATAGTGATTTTATCCCACTTCCATAAATTTAATGGTAATGGCTACATCACTCCCTTTAGATGTTTTTTTTGAATTATCTAGTAATAATACCAAATATCGTTCAATATAATCATAAATCACTCTTTTCATGTATCCCACCAATAATGATCATATAGAGATTTATAAATATTGTTTCTTATATGATGTATATATAATTAAGATTTATGAACTCAATATATTATTAATTTCCACAAATAGATAATTTATAGGATACATAGTCTTTTTCTAAACCATGGTACTCCCTCGTGGTCAAGAAAAAACTCAAGAAAATTTCCATTTTCCATCTCCTCTATACTCCTCTATGTTACAGGATCATATCTTTATGTTTTCTTAATCTTATCCAGTAATGATGTTTGGGAAATCAACTTGGATAGGATTAAAGGTGTCCCTTCTATAGTGACCCTGACCCTAGTAGCCCGGATCTAGTGGCGTACTTCCATACATTGGCATAAGATACAATGAATCTCATACAAAATTAATAAATAGTTTAGTAGACTTATTAAACTAGATACATACATAATTCCTATATAACATTCCAATACATAAACTACAATATAATTTTTTTCATGAATAACATTGTTTCCTCTAGAATATCCTTGCTTATCAAAGTTGGTTTCCTGATAAAGGGAAAAAATAAGGTTTTGTTCAATTGCTCAGTAAGGGTAATGTACAACAGAAGCTATCATGAATCAATTACCATAATAAAAATAGAAAGGTAAAAAACTGAACAAACATTCCATTTATATAACATGAAAATCATGATAAGATAAGGCATAATCAATATGGAAAGGTAAATAATGGAACACACATTGAACATAATCAATAATATAAGAATGAAATGAATCTATAGATAATATGATTATAAAAATTTCATTAATATAAATAATAACTAGAATGAAGGAACTGCTTAATTATTGGATATCATGTTTCCTATGAACATGATACATTGACCATCAAGACCATTCACAATATTGTTTAGAAAATACTAGGACCTCACTTAACTGAGTCTAACCCACTAATTCTTCCCATGGGTATACCAATGCATTGAGGGGAATGAATTAACTGGTCCCCAAATCATGGCTTATATATCCAAATCAATCCTTATATATCAAATAATTAATTAAATTGATGAATAATGTGCCTTATCATTAAATATTTATATTGAGTAGAGGATATGGATTTACCAATATTTCCCCAGTTAATGAAATAATTTTAAAAGTAAATAGTGTATGTAAAAATGGTATAGGGTATATTGTAATAATCATATAAATGGTAAAAAAATGTATATTTATGATAAATTTAACGTCTAATGATCACATGAAGTTAAATACTTCAATGGGAATTTAAAAACTATAAAATGAAATAAGGAATTGAATGTCAATTATATCCTCTGTAAAAATAATCATAATCTATCGATAGGAATAATATGGATGGTATCAAAATCTAACATATACCAATTACAGAAATAATAAAGTGTTTTTTATCAATAATGAATACAAATAACAAAAAAAATCTTTAATACATTTTTAAGGAAAATATCTATTTCATTTTGAAATACATTTTTAAAATAATTTTTATTAAAAATAAATTTTAAAAACAATTTCTTTAAAAATAAACTCATAAACAAGAAAAGGAAGTTTCAATAAAATGAGAATAATGGTGGTGGGTAATTATTTTAATGCCATAAAAGTTAAAAATAACTTTCTTGTTTCACTGTAAAAGGGTTAGAATAGTTCCTTGTTCAGAAAATGATAGGAATATTCCTTTCACATTTTTTGTAAAATCCAAACGGGCATTATTTTGAAAACGAAATAAGATTACTTTGAAAAAAATTGTAAATAGTAAAAATGGGTGATAATTACATTGATAAAAAAATTTTAAAAGTATATAAAAATTGTATAACATTTTTAGGAAACATGGATTTGAATGAAAACATATTTCCGTCCGAAGAGAGAAATGAAGTGATGTTTTCTTGAAAACATTTTCTAGGACAATTTATTTACCAGATAGTGTGAAAATGATACAGTTACATAAAAATATAATTAATAACCCTAGTATTAGAAAAAATAGTTCTATTTTTAAATGGTTATGTAATTTCTTTCAACTAATATTCAAGAACAAAAAATCTCGATTAAAATGAGATTCTGAAATAAACCCTTAAAACAATCATAATGTTGAAGAGTCAATTAATCAATGCATCAATTATTTATATAAATTTTAATTAAACATAAAATAAGTGTAAATAAAATATAATACAATCATAATTAATTACACAAATAATCTTATCATGAAATAATATATGAAGTAGTAGTTTAACCTAATGAGTAGAAATTGTGTTATGAAATCCACTACATTTGGATTCCTTTAAGATGAATATTATTTAACCTCTTTTATAGTGGTTTTAAAAAGTTATTAAATAATTAAAAAACCAAACACAAATTTATAATAAAACATATTATCCTCTTATTTTATTTTTTCACCCTTTTGTTAATAATATTTCATTATTTTTATTATTTTGGGTGTTAATCTCCTTGTTTTCTCATTCATGATTTTTTATGAATGTTCTAGTAATTGTGTATAATATATAGGTATGTCACCTAAAAAATAATAATAACTACATAATTATCATATTTTTATATAAATTTTACTTTTAAACACAATCATGAATGTTGTTTATGAAATATTAAGTATGTTTCAATCATAGAGATGTAGGTTATACGTACGGATTAGAAACGATTCAATTTTTCATTGATCATTATAAAAATTTGGTAAGTGATATTTTACCTTTAAAATTTAAAATAATATCATATATAACTTATTATATAATTATATATATCATACAAGTGGTTTGGTTATAAAAATAGAGTTACATAACTTTTTGAAGTCGGTCATCCACAAGTACACGAACGATGTTATCATCTTTACATGAGTGAAAAATAAATAAAGTAAAGGATATATTTTTTTACATGATGATAAATATGTCATTAATATCATAATTATTTCTTTTATTTAACATATAATAATTTTCATTATCATTATTACCTTCCATATGAAGCATTTGTAAAATATGAATCACATCACTTCGCAAGGTGGTAGTCTCTCGTACACACGAGTGACATTATCATATCTCCTATATAATGGAAGGTAAACATATATTTGGTATAGTACATCCATAGGTATAAATATTTCATAAATATCATATATATACTTTGTATACATCATCATACCCTCCCTTTAGAGGTGGATAATGAAAAATAATAATAAATCTCCTTGAAGAAAATTACCACTTCTTCATGTATCCTCATTGGGATAGAAATAATTCCTTCATGGTTTTAGATTTATGATAAACTAAATCATATATAATTATTTTAAGGAATTTTGGAAGTGATTTTCTATGTACCACTTACACAATAGTGGTTTTAATGTGTGAATAAGAGAGGATAGTGAGTGCCCTATTATGGTTTAGGAGGACTATCACTTTTGTAATTACCCAAAAGTATTCACTATTGGGAGGTACATATTATCTCAAGTGGAAAAAATAATTATAAGAAATTTTTTGTGTGGATTATATGGTCTATCCACATCTACAACCCATATTTAAATACATGTTTTAAATATTTTTTCCCTTAACATATATGTTTCCTTATTTTTACCATTTTGGTTTTTCACTACTATAAATAGTTTTCTAACCTCATTAATTTATCCATTAAGAATAAATTTAAGTGAGAAATATTATAAATAGAATATATAAATTAACTTTAACATAATTCCTACTAATATGAAAAAACAATTTAACATTAACCACACCAATAGTGTTTTTACTTTTTATTGGTAAATATCGTCTATATAAAAAAATAGGTCCATAAATGGAACATAGTTAATATTTATTATCATTTAAAAATCACTTGGTATAATATAATATTTTTAGTATTTGTAAATAATTTAATAAAATATAATTTATCATAAAAAATTAATTTCAATTTCCCAATTATTCAATTAAATTGAATATAAACATATCATGGAAATGATGTAATTAGAATATATTATGTTCCCACATGTGTGATATTATACATTCATATAAAAATTTAATAAAATAATTCATTCACTTTACATCAATTTTATTATTTTTAGTATTACTTATTTTGGTTTTCACAAACTAAATAATTATTGTGTTTGTATTTATTAAGCATTTTAAGTAACAAATTTACCTAAAAATAACGATAAATAATTATGAAAAAATAACAACTTATTTTTCAAAAATCATGTATAGTAGAACGAATTTTTTCTCTATCCTAAATGATTATTGATGTTAAAAGGAAACAATTTATCTTTTTTGTCTTCTTTCCTTACAAAACATATTATAAGGATTGTATACGAAGGAATTGGGGAGTAATTTCTATATTTCAGATAATTTGATTTCAAATTTTTCGAAAAAAACATTCAATAAAATTTAGAAGAAAAAAATCCCATTTTCAGTCTTATCATTCTAGTTTAACCCCCTTGGTAAATCAATTTTCACCCTAAGCACGGTAATTAATTTTTGATTTATTAACTACTCATTATGGAAAACAATTAATTTAACTTTATTATAAATTACAAATTATTATTATAAAAAGTATTTAATCCACTATTATAAATTCAATTCACATAACTGGTAAATTATAATTTAAAATTAATCCCATAGATGTGATGAGAAAGCGGTTTCTTAATATGAAAATGTTCAAAAGTATACAAATATTTCATATAAATTTCAATATTAAAATGATTACAGTGAAATAAATTGTGTTATATGATATAAATTTTATCTAATTTCACTTTAAAACAAATTCTATGTATTATTTATAATTATAAATAATTTAAATGAAAAGTTAGTTTTTAATTAAAATTTAGTAATTTTCAATGTTCATCGGGAAATGAAACATTTTAGAAAAATTACGAAAAATTCACTGTAAACTAATTTTTATATTCTAATTTCAAAAAATAAAGTTTATTTTTTCAAATAAATTTTCTAAAAGTGTTAAATATTAATTTTAATTCACGTGTACAATGTGAATTTAAACCAGATTTTATAAAATATCATTTTTTAGAAAGAATTTCTTTTTCTTTTAATTGATTTTTATTTTATTCTTAAAAATAGAAGAAAAAAATTAAACATGTTTACACTATATATATTCATAATTTATTTAATATTATTCAAATCAACCATTCCAAAATTTAATCTATAACTATCATATTAAATAATATTAATAATAATAATATATTTTTTTCGGTAAAACTCAACCTTGCGTGTAATGAAAGATATCAAAGAAACTCATTCTTGCATATAACTCATGATAAAATTAGTTTTTCATGAATTTAAATATATATAAGGTATTTAATTTATTTAAAACAATAAATATATCCTAAATTCTTAGTATGTTATATTCCTTTCTATTCATAGTGTTGTGTGTTATACACGCTATCGAATATGATGTTCATATTTTAAAATTTCGAGGTGTTAGATTCTCCCAACCTCGAATAAATTGTATATTAAAATTTTAAAGTTAATCTTGTTAAATAAGGTTTTTTTATTTGAAAACTCCTTTGATTAAAAACACACATCAAATAAGGGTTAATAAAACAACCTATTTTTAAGAGAAAAAAAGAAGTATGAAGGTCATTTGGAATAATACATACCTATATTTCTCAGTAAGAGAACATAGGTGGGTAATGAAAATGTTGACCTGAAATAAAATAATAAATAATTATAGAGAGTGATTTATTTCATTGATCATAATAAATTTAATGATCAATGGAAATTTAAGGTCCTCAAAACCGTAAATCCATGATGAATTTAAATAGCATTTGATTCATCAGATATGAAGGTAATATGGTTAAATTTTTATTTCAAGATAATTTTCTTGAAGTTTATCAATTATTTTAATATTATGAATATAATTAAATATACTTACTTTATATTTTTCTATTTCATAATAACAATTTCATCCTTTATTTATTCTTTGATCAACTTCCAATTCATCAAGTACTCCAAAAAATTAATATCCAAAAATAAATTTATGTATTCTTGAAGCACAAAAATTTACTTTTAATGGACAATAAGGTTCACCAAAGAGTGACAATTTGTTCCATATATATTTAAATATTTTCTAAAACTAATATTCTTAGCACAATTTAATACTTTGAAATTATGATCAACATTAAACTCATTACTCATCATGATTTATATAAATATTAAGTTAATGAAGACTTATATTATTATAACATAATACAAATATGTTTCATTATTCTTAAAACCAAATTAAAATTAGTAAAAATATTAATAATTTTTTTTGAATTCCAATACAAAAATACTTCTTCTGTTTTATTTCCCCATAGGTCCTTCCTTTGTCTAGGGTTTAACCAAGGTCATTCATTTTCATAATCTATTTAAATAATTTATAATAGTTTGTAAATAAAATTTTAATTAGACAAGGAATATCCCTCAGGCATTTCAAATCAATTGCATAGTTAGTCACATTTTCATACACCAGGTGACGATCAGTTCAAGATGAATTATTCATTTTAAGAGTTATTACCTCTAAGTACATCTGTACCATAACCACATACACTTTTAGTATCCATACAAGTATTTATTGCATAGAAAGCCCATATAATCTCCACCTTAACCAAACATTAGGATATTCTTCTATTATTAATCTCAAATTTTATAATATGTTTATGTTCTCTAGTCTATATTTTCCTAAACCTAATTCCCAAGTTTTCTACAAAATTTTCTCTAAAACCAACTCTAGTGATCACGATCCCATCATCATGGAGATAGTGTTGTACTTCATTACATTATAATAAGATCCAAGGAATCGCATCCTCAAGTACTATATATTTTTTTATTCTTGGTAAGTTAAATACATATATTATTCCCATATTTCATTTGAATTCATAAATTAAAACATAATTTTGTTCTAGAATAAAACTATTTCATCTAGAAAATCTTTCCTTATCAAACATAATGCCCTTCTTGGATTCCTAAGAAAGGAAAAAATTATTTGGGAGCTCAAATTCTCATTAAGGGTTAAGTACAATGGAATCTACCATGGGTAAATAAGTTTAATAAAAATGGAAAATTAAATAACTAAACACACATTCCATTTAAATAACATTAAAATGTTGTTAATATGGGGTATAATAGATGCGGAAAGGTGAATAACTGAATAGACATTCTATATAATTAATAATATGCTAATAAAATATATATAAAGATAATATGATTATAAAAATATCATGGATAATAATAATAACTGAAATGAAATAAATTCTTAATTTTTGGACATCATGTTTATTTGTAATGTGATACCTTTACTACCATGATCTTTCACGAATATGGTTTAGAACATACTGGGTGAAAATCCACTTAACTAAGGCTATGTATCTAACTCATACCGTGAGACTATTGATGCATCGTAGGGATTATATTAATCAGTTCCCAACCAATGTCTTACTTGGCCAATGTATTCTAAATATATTGAATAATCAATTTAATTAATAAACAAGGTTACTTATCATTAAATAATTATAGGGATTAAAGGATACATATTTATCAATATTTCCACAGTTACTAAATTACATTCAAAGTAAACACTACATATAAAAATGGTATATAGTTTATGAAATAAGAATATCCATGATAAATAATATTTATATTTAGGGGAAATTTATGTTCTATGGATCAAAGGAATGTCAATATTTCAAGGGTAAGTTAATGACTACAAAATAAAACACCGAAGTTATTGTCAATCCTATCCTTAGTAATAATCAAAAACCATCTAGAGTAATATAAAGGATAGAATTAACGTAGAACATAAATGCATCAGATTAAGAATAAAGGTTTGTTTTTCATAAATAACAGAAATAACATAAAAATATTTTAAAAAATATTCTTGAGGAAAATATACTTTTCTTTTTTAGAATAAATTTTAATATCCTTTTAATTGAAAATAAATTTTAAAATAATTTTATTTAAAAATAACCTCATAAAAATGAAGAGGAAATTTCAACGAAATATAATGAATGGTGGTAGGTAATTCCAAAAAATCAATAAAAATAAACAATAACATTACTTTTTCATTGTAAAAAGGTTAGGAAAGTTCCTTAATTAGAAAATTATAAGAATATTCCATTCACATTTTCTATTAAACCCAATTGATAGTTTTTTTGAAAAAAACATAACATTATATATAAAATATTATTTCAATAGATAAAATGGGTGAAAATTCCTTTTATAACTCATTTTTAAAAGGTTAAAAACATTTTTAAAATATTTTTAGAAAACATTTTTTTGGAAGAAAACATATTTTTTTATCAAAGAGAGAAATGAATTCGTACTTTCTTGAAAATATTTTATAATATATTTTAAGTTCCAAAGAGTGAGAAATGGTACTATTGCTTGAAAATATCATGAATAGACATAATAGAAGAAAATAAAATGGGTTTATTAGTAAATGTTTTTGTAATTTCCTTCAATTGATATTCAAGAATAAACCATCTCGATTAGAATGAGATTATGAAATGAACCCTTAAATGATCATAACGTGGAAGTGAGAATTAAAAACTCAATCAATTTTTTATATCAAATATTATTACACATATCAAATTTTGAAATATAATATATTATAATCAAAATTCTTTGCACACATAATCAATAAAGTGGAAGTTTAACCCAATAAGTTGAAATTGAGTTATAAAATCTCTTTCCTTGTGATTCCTTTCAGTTTAACATTATTTAACCTCCTATATAGTGGTTTTAAAAATGTTATTAAATTATTAAAGAACCATAATCAAATTTATAATATCATATATGATCCTTTTATAATATTTTTTTCACCTATTTGTTAATAATATATAATTATTTTCAATGTTTTAGGTCTTAATCACCTTATTTTCCCATTCTTGATTTGTTATTAAATTTCATTTTATTGGGTATATTATGAAGTTACATCGTATATAAAACAATAATAATGAAATAATTATCATATTTTTACATCAATTTTAATTTTACAACTAATCAGGAATGACTTTTATGAAAAAATACGTATATTACTCTCATGGAGACGATAAGTTGTACATACATATGAGTAACATTACCATTTTTCACTGATCATTATAGAAAGGTAGTAAGTAATATTTTACCTTAAAATTTATCATAATATAATATATATACCTTATTATATACTTATATATATCACCCATGTGGTGTGGTGATAAAAAGTGTGTCGCATCGCTTCGTGAAGGTGGTGGTCCACACGTACACAAACGATGTTATCATCTTTACATGGGTGGATAGAAAAAAATAAAATTATATATGTAATGCCCCAACCCCAGTTACCCAGAGTCGGTGCATTATTACATAACATTGTCATGATCACAAGGAAATCATGTCTCGAAATATTGATCAATTTAATATTATTGGAAACAAGATTCATACATAAGTTCAACTTTACAACTTGAAAAGAAATATAACACGAATTTATTCTATTGGAAACATCCAAACCTCCTAAATAATTCCTACAAGTCACTCATAACTAACCTCTTCATATCCTGGGAAAATGAAACATAAGAAATTAGTGACCCCAAACGCTCAGTATGGTTAGGCAATACAGTGGAAGATAACATAAATATTAAGCATAATGAATAATTGAAACCACTTTCCTTTACTAATAATAAACAATAATACTTTTATGGAAGGAATATGAGATGAGTAAATAATGACATATTAAAACATAATATTTGGTATTCTACTAGTTTAATGACCACATGAACCATCAATATTATTTTCATAATGAGGGAATGTATAATGCTGAACATTCTGAAAAAAAAATTAAGGACTCGGCCAAGACGTCTAAAAATGATTAAGGCCTCGGCCAAAACCATAAATCAAATTGGGAAAGGTCCTCAGACAATTCCATGTCTAGTTTTCTCATGAGAACTACCGATTCATCAAGGAGCTATAGCAGGCTCCACCCGTCACTTACTAAGTCCAATACATTCCTCATATGAGAAGGTTTAAACATAACATAAACATTCGTATTAAAACTAGCATACGAAATGTCAATACTTTACCCATAAACCATGAATGGTATAAAAATAACACATCCATATTCAAACATATCACAAAACCTTCAACACAATATGGAAGATTTGCATCATGAAAAATCAACTTCAAAACAAGTTTAAAATCTATTAAAGGGTTTTGACATAGATGAAAATGATATGTTAAAATCTTTGAGAGAAATACCCCTTTTTCATGAAAACATTTAAAAGTAACACAATTTAGAAAAGAATTAATTTAAATGCATTTTTTAGTCAAGGTTTCTCATACCACTTTGAAACTTTTAAAAGGAATTATAATTTTAAAAACATTCATGTCCATATAAATAAATCCTTAAAAACCATTTTGAAGACATGGAAATTAATGAAAAAGATTTAGAAGAATAAATATTTAAAACATTTGAAATGATGTTTTAGTAAAAAAATTACCTTAAAATAATCCCTTTGAAAACTCATTCATGATACATGGACATGGATAATAAATATTTCCCAGTACAAACTTACCTAGAAACAACCTCGGATAATAAAGAGATTGTGAAATTAACCCTTACCAATTTGGTAAATTACAAAACATACACCCCATGAAAGAATTGTCATACAATGAATATGTAAATTCACATAAATTAAAGTTTATTACAAAAATAATAAAATTATGGTTAGTACATACACCACACAAAAGTTAATAGTGGCAATATGGCATGAATCTCACGGGAATAAGAAGTGAGATGAAAACCCCTTACCTTGCACTTTCCTTTAGTCGAAGGAATGTTTAACCTCTTGTATGAAGACTATAGTATGTTATTAAATTATACCATAACCATATTAATATTTATTATATCATACATTATTCATTTATGAGTTTATACTATCCATTTAATAATAATTTCCATGTTATATTAACATTTCGGGTAATAATTTCTTTCTTTATCGTACGTGTTTTAACTTGTTACTATTGATTGTATCACATAGATAATGATTTAAATAATTTCAGATAATAAAAAATGATTTATATATCATATATATTTACAATATAAATATTTATAATAGACTTATATGTGAAATTGAAAACACCATTTAAGGAGACGGTAGTCCGTATGTACGAATAAACGTTGTTTCCGTTTTCACGTAGTATTGAACAGAAGTAAGTGAATAAGATATATGTAAGTACATAAATACTTATATATATAAATATATATGTCTCTAGTAGCATTATTATTTCATTTATTACTTACTTATTAGTAATATATATTTTTATAATCATCGATGAATGGTGAACATGGAAATGAATCTCATCGCCTCGTGGAGACAGTAATCTGTACGTACGCACGAGCGAAAATATCATTCTTTTGATATTAAAATAATATATAATTGGATGGTATATCATATATACATAATAATTATTATGTTATATTTATTATTTTACTCAAATACACATCATTATTATACCTATCCAAATAATAATGTATTGAATAACAATTACACCACGATGTGGAGACAGTAAGTCGTACGTACGCATGTATGGTGACATTTCATTCAAAGGGTGGATAGAATAATGAATTTGGTTGTACCATAATTATAATATCATATAAGTATATATAATATACTGGATTTATTATTTTAGAATTGAAACAACAAAGAAAAAAGAAGTGTAATAAGAAAAGAACTTGAAAAAGGGTGGTGAAATCATTACCTCTTCTTCGGGTACTTCCTTTTGATTTGATCAAAAGGGCCCCATAGGTTGGATTTCTGATCAAAATAAGGCCTCTAAGTTGAATTCAGTATAGTTTAGAGGGTATTTTTTTAGGTTTTGCCAAGCCAAATTGCTTATAAGATGTGAATTAGAGTAAAGGGGGAGTGCCCTTTTATAAGAGGGGTGGGGGGCACCTTAGGAAAAACATAAAATATTATTTTAAATAAATTCATATTCGGTTTCTAATGGAACAAAAGTGGATTATTCAAAGTATTAGGTGGGTATGGGTCTAAATCCTTACAACCAATAGATTTAAGATTGGTTTGGGTCACTATATTAACCTTATCTTTTAGTTTTAACTCTTAGTTAATTAGTTTGACATTTATCATGTCCCTTTGTATTTTTATATTATATAGTTAATAAACTTACTATATACATACAAGAAACCCCCAATTGGTCTATTAATGATACACCTACCATTATATAAGTCCTTTGGCTGAAACATATATTATTAGTAGTAGAATATCAATTAATAATATAATGTTTGTTTTAAAAACATATTTAAGTCAAATTTTACAATATTTAATAATTGATTTTTGTTAAAGACTTAAAAAATTTATTAATTTAAAAAAAATCATTTATGCAACCATAAAATTTTATATTAACCAATAAAATTCATTTATTTAATAAAAACATTCAAATTATTTTTATTTTAACATTTATAATACTAATTATTTTAACTCTTTCATTAATAAAGAAAATACTGCATCATTACTATGTCATAAATAAATTTAATTATTCAATGTCTAAAAATTATAAATAAAATACCATTCGGTAGGAAATCTTTTTATATTTCTAATGAATATTTATAGTTGAAAATACAACATATATAACCCTATATAAAAATTGTTTTTCTAAAAGATATATGCTATTGTCATTTTTGTATTTACTTTAACTTAATTAATATAAAGTGTCCTTATCACCTACAAGTGGCTCCATGGGGTCAGAAAATCTACCCAAAGATGCCCATGGTCAGAAATGTATCAACCAATATGGTTAGTACAAGTTTTAGGGTAATTTAATATTATTATAATATTATTTGGTTACCCTTAGTTACCGGATTTACCCTTTTACCATGTTAAATAAAATATTTACCGAAGTAATTATTCAAAATGTCTAAAAATAAAAGTTACCTATTTACACAATTTGGACATACTTATTCCAAATATGGAACCCATTTTTCAAAATTCAAAACACAGAGGTGTCAGAAATTAATTTAAAATTAATTCCTGCAGTCAAAACAAAAAGCGTGTTTTTATGAAATAATAACTATCAAAAGATTGAAACTTGTTTACGTCTGGTTTAAATGTAAAATTATGTCCAATGACCAAAATTGTATTAAATAGTAAAATTATATTCTAAATATACTTTAAAATAACTCAAATTCATAATTTATTACTATTAATTATTTCTATTTAAAAAGTTTCTTTTAATTAAAATTTAGTAATTTTCACTATTCATCAAAAATTGAAAGTTTTCAGAAAAATACCAAAATTTTACCCTAGGATAATTTCGATATTCTGAATCCAAAAATTAATTCCATTTTGAAATATAAAATTTATAAAATATAAAAAAGTGGATATTACTGTTCATAACGGCTATTTTGATTGGTCACGGTGTGTTAGAATCTCGAAGTTGCGTACAATGCAAGCTATTGCATTATTAAAAGGGAAACGTACCATGGAATCTTGTGATGTTACATTATCCCCTCCTTCATTAAATTTCATCCTCGCAATTTGAAAATGTTATTTGAAAATAAAAGGTCAAAAACAGAAAGTACCTTTGTGGAAAACCCATATCGAAAATAGGGTTAATAAAAATATCACTTCAAAAGAAAGAAAGAGAAGTACAAAGGTCACCCGAGATAGCCCATACTAGGATTCTATGAAAACATGGACATGAAAGAGAAAAGTACCATCAAGGTATGATGGAGAGTTGTAGAAAAACGGATTAGGAGAAGGTTAACTACAAGAAAATCACAAACTTGTGATTGGTTAAACGGTCTTTGATTCCCCAGTAGGAAAAGTTAACCGACAACGTTTTTGTTTTAAGTTACCTTTCATAAAGTTGAGGAATTTATTTAGGTGATTTACTAAGAACGTATTGAAGTATACTTACCTTTCATGTAGACTTTCATTCATTAATAAATTTTTACCACAAACCCATCTTTCACTCCAAAAGTACATAGAACTAAAAAATATTCTATTTATCCTAACCATATCGGGTTCCAAAAATAAATTTATAATTAGTCTATCAAAACTTTTAAAAAAACTATATTATACACTCCAGGGACTTCACGTAGTCTAGTGGTAGTCGATAAATCCCAATTGCACTATGTTTGTGGGTTCGATCCCCGCAGCTTTGTCCAACACGACGGGTTGTCACAAGGTCTGCATGTTATCCTTTTTATAAATATCCAAAAATAACATTAACAATAGTATCCAATGTAAAATATAATCCATTAAAACCTTTATACTTATCCAAAATACTTCTGTAAACTCTCAGTCCAAAATTTATATACAAGTAAAACATAATTTAGATCATTTTTCACTATAATATCATGTGAATACCTTCATCGTGTATTCTTTTAAAACACTGAAACATCCTGAATTACCATAAAACCTTATTTATTACATTCATGCTCCCTTATTCCTTATAGAATACTGGATATACTTTATCCATCCAAAAATGTTTTAAACATCAACAATGATGGAATCTACAAAACTTTAATCAGTTTCAAGGTAGTAAAAAATATCCAATATAATTTACCCAAATCAACCATATCTTATTCCAAAATTAGTACCTCAATATTAGGATCATATTAAGGTTTATCTTTCCTTTAACCATGTAATTTTAAAAAATTGTAACTCACTTTAGAGTCACTTTTCTTAGTACCATGAAATATCAAATTCTCAATGAAATAGTACTATAGTACAATCCTTATTTATTTCCAGTAAATCATTGAGACAACACTTCAATGAAATAATTCCAAAATAACAACATAAGAACACTAGTCATTCCTCTTCATCTGTGGTAGTATCATAACTTGATTATTATCCAATAGCATCATTTACGGCATAGTATGATGAATGGGACATTGGTTCGCGTAGTGTCTAAACTCCTTGCTAATGAAGCATTGCCCATTTGAAACCTTTTTCTTACCCTTGTAGTCATGTACTTGGTTTCCTTTTTATCCACACTTATAACATACTCACATTCCCTTCAAGCATTTTCGAAGGTTATTATTTCCATAGTTATCACATATGGGGAAATCCTTCTTTACCTTATTCCCTTTATCTGTCCTTCTCTCTACCATCCTTTCCTTCTCTGGCTTCACTTCAAAGTCACAAGACTCCTATAATTCTTTACTTATCTTATCAACACATGATACTATTTCTTCATATGATGATAATATGTGGGAGACTATTTCCCTTCTAAACTCTTTCTTAATTCCATGAAATATATGATCTTTCTTACTCTTTGGATCATGCGTATTGCTGGAGTTCTCATTACTTCTACTGGGCGTCATTTCTAAACAATGGCATACACTAGATTAGTTTACGAATATCAATACCTAATCCCAAACTTGTAAAACACTTAACAGAAATTAAACAGTTTATGGATATAATCCAAATTCATAAAAATGTATTCTTTGAGGAAGTATATACTCATAAACCCTTCATAATGTATTGTAATGAAAATGAAAATTATCCTAAGCATATCCCCCGGGAGGGTCATAACCAAGAGTGCAGCAAGTCCCGTTGTGGTGCACCAGTTTTCGTTCAAGTCTAGATCAAAGTGGTGTTTTCAGGTTTTACCCCTAGGTAAATCTATGCCAGAGCTGCCTCTTCCTACTCGTATCCAGACATGGATTTATTTCTCGAAAAAATCCCAAAATCTCTACAATACCAAAATTCTAGGAAGTTCTTCTATACTAATCCTCAAATTATATCCTAGGGATATGTGCTCTAATCATAATTTATCTAAATATAGTGTCTTATGTTTGTACTAAACTTCCTCTGATACCAACTGTAACGCCCCGACCCCAGTTACCCAGAATTGGTGCATTATTACATAACATTGGCATTATCACAAGGAAATCATTTCTCTAAAGACCGATCATTTTAGTATTATTGGAAATAATATTCATACATAAGTTCAACTTTACAACTTGAAAAGAAATAAAACACGAATTTATTACATTGGAAACATTCATGCCTCCTAAATAATGCTTGTATGTTACTCATAACTGACTTCTTCATATCCTAGGAAAATGAAACATAATAAATGGGTGAGCTCAAATGCTCAGTACGGTTAACCAATACAGTGGAAGATAACATAAATATTAATCATAGTGAATAATTGAAACCACATGCCTTTACCAATAATAAACATGTATAATTTTAATGTAGGAATATGAGCTGAGTAAATAATTCCATAATAAAACATAATCTTTGGTATTCTACTAGTTGAATGACCACAAGAACTATCAATATTATTTTCATAATGAGGGAATGTATAATGCTGGATATTCTGAAACATTTTTTCAAGGCCTCGGACAAGACTTCTAAAAATGATTATGGCCTCGGCCAAACCATAAATCAAATTGGGAAAGGGCCTCAGCCAATTCCACGTCTAGTTGTCTCATAAGACTTACCGATGTATCGAGGAGTTATAGCGGGCTCCACCCTTCACTTACTAAGACCAATACATTCCTCATATGAATATTTTTAAACATAACATAAACATTCGTATTAAAACCACCATTTGAAAAGTCAATACATTACCCATAAATCATTAATGATATAAAAATAACACATCCATAGTAAAACAAAACACAAAACCTTCCACACAATATGGAAGATTTGTATCATGATAAATCAACTTCAAAAAAAGTTTAAAATATATTAAAGGATTTTGACATGGATGAAAATTATTTGTAAAACTCTTTGAGAGAAATACTCATTTTTCATGAAAACATTTAAAAGTAACACAATTTAGAAAATAATTCATTTAAATACATTTTTGAATCAAATTGTCCCATAAAACTTTGAAACTTTTAAAAGGAATTAACATTTTAAAGACATTCATGTCCATATAAATAAATCCTTAAGAACCATTTTGAAGACATTGACATTAATGAAAAAGATTTGAGAAGAATAAATATTTAAGACATTTGAAATAATGTTTTAGTAAAAAAGTACCTTAAAATAATCCCTTTGAAAACTCATTCATGATACATGGGCATGGATAATAAATATGTCCCAGTAGATACTTATATAAAAAAACCACGGATAATAAAGAGATTGTGAAATTAACCCTACCAATTTGGTAACTTACAAAACATACACCCCATGAAAGAAGTATCATACAATGAATATGTAAATACACATAAATTAAAGTTTATTACACAAATAATACAATTATGGTCAGTAAATACACCACACAAAACGTAATAGTGGCAATATAGCATGAATCTCATGAGAATAAGGAGTGAGAAGAAAACCCATTACCTTGCACTTTCCTTTATTTGAGGGTAAGTTTAACATCTTGTATGAAGACTATAGTATGTTATTAAATAATACCAGACCCATATTAATATTTATGATATCATAAATCATTCATTTATGACTTTATACTATCCATTTAATAATAATTTCTATGTTATATTAATATTTTGGGTAATAATCGCTTTCTTTATCGTACGTGTTTTAACTTGTTACTCTTGATTGTATCTCATAGATCATGATTTAAATACTTCAAGAAAATAAAAAATTATTTATATATAATATATATTTATAATATAAATATGTATAATATACGTATATATGAAATGGAAAACACCGTTTATGGAGATGGTAGTCTGTATGTACGCATAAATGATGTTTCTATTTTCATATAGTATTGAACAAAAGTAAGTGAATAAGATATATTTAAGTATATAAATACTTATATATATATATATATATATTTATATATCTCTAGTAGAATTATTATGTCATATATTAAATACTTATTAGTAATATATATTTTTATAATCTTCAATGAATGGTGAACTTGGAAATGAATCTCATCGCCTCGTGGAGACGGTAATCCGTACGTACGCACAAGAAAAAATATCATTCTTTTAATATTAAAATAATATATAATTGGATGGTATATCATATATACAGAATACTTATTATGTTATATTTATTATTTACATCAAATACACATCATTATTATACCCATCCGAAAAAAAATGTATTGAATAACAATTACACCACGACGTGGAGACGGTAAGCCATACGTACGCACGTATGGTGAAATGTCATTCAAAGGGTGGATAGAATAATTAATTTAGTTGTACCATGATTATAATAACATAAAATTATATATAATATATAGGGTTTATTATTTTATAATGGAAACAACAAATAAAAAGGAAGTGGAAGAAGAAAGGAACTTGAAAAAGGGTGGTGAAATCTTTACCTCTTCTTCAGGTACTTCCTTTTGATTTGATCAAAAGGGATCCATAGGTTGGATTTATGATCACACTAAGGCCTCTAGGGTGAAGTTAGGATAGTTGATATGGTATTTGAGAAGGTTTTGGCCGAGCCAAATGGCTTAGAAGGTGTGAATTAGAGTGAAGGGGAAGTGCCCTTTTATAAGAGGGGTGAGGGGCACCTTAGAAAAAACATAAAATTTTATTTTATAATAAATTTATATTAGGTTTATAATTTCTTAAAATTAGATTATTCAAATTATAAGGTGGGTATGGGTCGAAATAATTTCAACCAATAGATTTTATATAGGTTTGGGTCACTGTATTAACCTTATCTTTTAGTTTTAACTCTTAGTTAATTAGTTTGAAATTTACCATGTCACTTTGTATTTTTATATTATATAGTTAATAAACTTACGATATACATCCAAGAGACCCCCAAGTGGTTCATTAATGATACACCTATCATGATATAAGTACTTTTTCTGAACCTTATATTTTTAGAAATAGAATATCAATTAATAATATAATATTTGTTTTAAAAACTCATTTTGTATATTTTGACAATATTTAATAATTGATTTTTGTTAAAGTCTTTACAACTTTATTAATTCGAAAAAAATTCATTTATGCAATATTAACATGTAATATTAACCAATAAAATTCGTTTATGGCATCAAAACATTTAAATTATATTTATTTTAACATTTATAATACTAATTGTTTTGATTCTTTCATTAATGAGGAAAATATTGCATCATTATTTTGTAATAAATAAATTTAATTATTCAATGTCTAAAAAATTATAAATAAAACACCATTATGTAGGAAATATTTTTATATTTCTAATTAATATTTATAGTTGAAAATATAACATATATAACCCTATGTAAAAAAAAGTTTCTAAAAAATATATATGCTTATGTCATTTTTTTATTTACTTTAACTTAATTAATATAAAGTGTCATTATCACCTACAAGTGGCTCCATGGGGTCCCAAAATCGGTCCAAAGATGTCCATGGTCAGACATGTATCATAAAATAGGGTTAGGACAAGTTTTAGGGTAATTAATATTATTATAATATTATTTTGTTACCCTTTGTTACCGGATTTACCCTTTAACCATGGTAAATAAAATATTTACCGAAGTAATTATTCAAAATGTCTAAAATTAAGAGTTACCTATTTACACAATTTGTACATCTTGATTCCAAATATGGAATCCATTTATCCAAATTCAAAATATGGAAGTGGAAGAAATTAATTTAAAATTAATTCCCGCTGTCAAAACAAAAAGTGTATTTTTAAGAAATAATAACTATCAAAAGATTGACACTTGTTTATGTCCGTTTTAAATGTGAAATTATGACCAATGACCAAAATTGTATTAAAAGGTAAAAATATATTATAAATATACTTTAAAACCACTCAAATTCATAATTTATTACTATTAATTATTTCGATTTAAAAAGTTGTTTTTAATTAAAATTTAGAAATTTTCACTATTCATCAAAAATTGAAAGTTTTTAGAAAAATACCAAAATTTTACCCTAGGATAATTTCGATATTCCGAATCCAAAAATGAAGTCCATTTTAAAAGATAAAATTAATAAAATTTCAAAAAGTGGGTATTAATATTCATAACGGCAATTTTGACTGGTCACGGTGTGTTAGAATCTCGAAGTTGCGTACAATGCAAGCTATTGCATTATTCAAAGGGATACATACCGTGGAAGCTTGGGGTGTTAAAATATATATTTATTTTTATAAATAATTCATGAATATAATAATTATTTCATTTAAATAATATATATTCATTAACATTATCTTTATCACCATCCATGTGAAGTGTTTGTGAATGAAGAATCACATCGCTTCGCAAGGCGGTAGTCTTCCGTTCACATGATCGACACTATTGTATCTACTAAGAAATAGAAGGTAACTTTTATTATATGATATAGTGACTCCATAGGAATAAATATTTTATTAAAATATTATATATAATTTATATCCATCATTATTCCCAACCCGGACAGGTAGAAATGTAAAAGTGACTGACATCCGTTCCTGAGGTGGTAGTCCTCCATACACATGAATGATGATTTTGAAACCCATTTGATGGAAGTTTAGATGGATTTAAATTATTAAATTATTATAAAAAAAATATCCTATTATATGTAATATACTGATTTTGTTATATAATTATGGTTTATTAATAATTGGATGATGAGAATGAAATAATATAATGACTCTTATTTAAGAACATTACCAATTATTCGGGTATCCACCTAAAGTTTTCACTAAAACTTTATAAGGATTTTATTTATACACAAACTATATCTTATAGGATGAGGGGAGGGATGTTTGGATTTAATTTGGGTAATACTTTTCCAAACCAAAATGGTTTTATGGTGTGAATATATAAGGGGTGTGACTACCTTCAATAGTTGAGGAGTGCCTATTTTATAAATACCCAAAAGTATTAACTACTGGGAGGTCAATATTACCTCAAGTTTCACAAAAATTTATATTTAAAGGTGTGTTGTTATGATATGGAAGATCCACATCTCCACCACACATTTAAACAAATGTTTTAAAAAATCCTTAGCTTTTAAGTTTCATTATTTTTACCATTTTGGTTCTTCACAAGAGTAACTTGTTTTCGAATCAAAGTAATTTATCCATTAAGAATAAATTTAATTGATAATTATTAGATAACTTTGAAACAATTATTTAACCAATGAAATATATTTATTAAATATAACTCCTATATGTGTTTGAAATTAACATCAACACAAGTGCATGTAGCATGCAAAAAACTCAACTTTAACCTTAACTATGCAGACAATGTTTTCACAATTCAGGGGTCAATATAGAATTTATAAAATAAAAATTGGACCATTAATGGAACATAGTTAGTATTTATTTTATTTTAAAAATCACTTGTCATAAAATATTATATTTAGTAATTTTAAATTATTTAATAAAATATAATTTATTGTAAAATACTTTAATGACAATTTTTTCTCTCTCATGTTTAGTTACTTCAATATGAATATGTACTCTATAATTTAGTATTATTTGTATGTATCACAATTTTCCCAATAAATATAGTGTATTAATATCTTTAAAATTAAAATTACTATAGATAACACCAATCCATGGGTCAGATAATTCATTTCATGAGGATTAAACTATTGAGATTCATGGGAAGTCATTTCTTCATATTGTATGAATACACGACCAAGTCCATTCAAGGATACATAACTATAAATGAAAATAATTCTTTATTATAGTTTAATTTTATCATCAGTTCATTAAAAAACCTATTATTAAACACTTTAAAACTTTCTTCACGCTCTTTTTTCATGGTAAACTTAACACCCTTTCGAGTTAGCTATGTTAGTGGATTATAAATCCATGAATTTTTTTAAAAAGCCTGTATATAGTTCCTAAATAAATTAAGGAAACTTTATATATCACTATTTTTGGATGATTCCATTCCTCTAATTCCTTATTCTTAGCTAGACCCAAAAATATTCCTTCTCAAGACACAATGTGTGCTAATAATTCTTTTTATCGTAACCAAAACTATCATTTATTGAATTTTGAAAAAAAAATAATATCTCTTTCCTTAGAGTTTTTAATATAATATTTAAGTGTTCTTTATGATCCTCAATAATTTTTTAATATATCAAAATATCATCAATAAAACCTATACAAATTTATCATGGTAGTTCCTAAATATTATATTCATAAAATCAATAAATCTCACAAGACCATTAGTCAAATCAAAGGGATTTAGAATATACTAAAAACATTAATAACATTCAAAAAAAGTTTTCTTTCAGATATATTCTTTCCTTACCCTCGTTCAATGATACACCCAGTAAGATATTAATCTTTTAAATTAATTGATCTCTGTCATGTTTATTGAAAATGTCATTAATTATCAAAATAGGGTATTTTTTCTTTATTATAATCCCATTAAATTCAATATAGTCGATTAATAAATTTATTGATTCATCCTTTCTATTTGAATATATAATATTTTCTCTCCAAATATACACACTCATATGGATAAAATCATTCCCCAAATGGTCATTTAGTTTCTTCTTCAATTCTTCTTACTCCGTAAATATTATTCAATATGGGGTCTTGGGTATTCATTTAGATCCTGTTATGAGTTCAATGGGTTATTTTTTCTCTGTTTCTTAGAGAGTTATAGATAATTATTTATTAAATGAATCAATTCATTACTAAACCATGGGTATAAACTCCAACATTTTACTTTTATTTTTTCCCTTATTCACCAATGATTTCTATAAATAAGATTGTATTATGTAGTTCTTCATGAAACTAGAGCTAATATATCAATTATTTAAAAATAATTTTAGCTCCCCACCCAAAGAAAATATAAATATCCCTTCTTTTATAATTTATCTGGGAATTATACTTTGAGAAACATTCCATCCTTAGTATTTTTTAAAATTACATGACTTTAATGACAACTATATTTGTGATGAGATTGTACTCACCAAAGTTAATAGGGAAACCACTATATACCATTATAGATTGAATAGACCCTATATAAGTTCTCAATAATAACACAAATTCTAAAAACGTAGGGTTTAATTTTTTTTCATGTAAACTTTAAAGAAATAAAGGAATCATTTAGACCAAAATCAATAATTATACTAGAAATATTTGATTTAACAACATGTGTACTTGTTACCATGTAATTTGGAGCTTCAAATTTAGCCTCTATGATAGAAAAGGCATGACCTTGATACCTTAAACTCTACTGGGGTTGATAGTGATTTCACTCCACCATTATTTTATTATGAAACTAGTTGGAAAAGTGTCCATTCTCTCCACAATTGAATCATATCATAGTAGGATGTTCTTTCACCATATTTACCTAGTCATTAACATTATGATGTTATGCTTTTTCATCTCCATGATAGTTTTTAGAAATTTTTCCTATCATTCCACACTTGAAACACTTCCCACTTCCTTAAAAAAAATCCATAGAGTTCCTTTTTTCACTTTTGTTTTACATGGGATATTTTACATTCTTCCCTTCCCTTTAATTGTTAGGATTCCTTCCAAAAAAATTCTTCATCATTACATTATTTACATTTTGATCGTGATACCATAGGGCATATCTAAACTCTATTTCAAATTTTATAGAATATCATACTATCACCTTATAAATCCCAGAGTCTCATATCTTCACATCTTTCTGTAGATGGTGTCTCAGTCCTCTAAATACTTGATCAATCTTCCAGTAATAATTGATGAAAAATCATAAATAATAATGCAGATACCTTTTCAAGTTCATCTCATAACTTCCCAAGGATTCACCTTCTTTTTTACCTCAGCTAAATGAATTCTCTTTCCATTTTCATTCATATTGTATGATGAAAATAATAATTGAAAATAATTTTTTGAAGTAATTCCACCCCATAGATATAATTGTGTCCTTATGGTTCATATTATTTATTAAATTCCACCATTGATCTAATTATCCCTTAATATGATATACTTATAAGTTGACCTTCTCTTTATCATAAAAAAAATATAGAAAATATATTACCTATAGAATATGTCTATTATTCTATGATCAGTGGGTTAGAGAAACACCAAAATTTCATTATGAAATATTTTATTTAAATATTTTTAATTCATTAATAGCTTGCATTTCATGAAATAATGAGTTTAAAATAACCATAAGACGCCATTAGTATAATATGACCACAATAAACTAGTCATTAGTTTATTAGGATTAAATATAACTAAATGATGAAAATCTATGGTGATTTTATTGGCTACCAATTATTTATGAAAAATATAAAAACAATTATATATTTTTAATTTTGGTATTAATAAATTAAGTGAATTAAAATTAGTAAATAAAATTCATTAAATAATTATGTTATATATTTAATAAAATATTTTTTATATTCATCAAATATATATTTTAGTCATAGTTTATGAATAATCCCTATTTAATGTATAAAAACCTATATTTTTCAAAATGGTAATTTTAACACCTTTTAATAGAGAACCCATTTTAAAAGAATTGACACATTAATAATTTTAATATGAAATCATAAAATTATTTTTTATAAGAGGGATATAAAAATTTTATTTTCATGATTTTTTTATATTTTTCAAATAACTTTCATGTTTTGATGAACATCTAAAATATACTAAATTTTAATTCAATACAACTTTTTCCATCAAAATGAATTATAAGGTCAAATTATATTATTTAAAGGTTCTAAGGTATAGCTAGATTATATTTTTGTAATATAATATAATTTAGGTCATTCCCAATAATTTTAAATTCAATTTAGATGTAAAAACAATTCAATGTTTTGCAATGTTTTTACTTTTAAAACTCGATTTCTCATTTCCAACAGTAAGATTATTTTTAAATTAATTACTATTACTTCTGTATTTTTATTTTTGAAAAATAGAATCCATATTTCTAATAAGTCCAAATAATTAAAATATCTTTATTTTATTTTTGGGCATTATGAATTATATATTTGGTAATTTTTATTAATACGGTAAAAGGGAAAATCAGGTAATTATGGGTTAAAAATATTATAAAATTAATCTAACACTTTTTTAATCTCATTGGATGATTTTTTTACCTAAATAATCATTGGGTATAAATTACATCCTTTGGAAGATACATGGATGAGATTAAGATATTCAATATATTTTATTTAAAAAAAAGTTAAATATGACTTACTCAAATTTTAATAACAGTATCATTTTTAATATAAGGTTACACAAAATATAAATTCAACTATAAATACTCATTTGAAATATAAATTTTTTTTTATCATGGTAATATATTTTTAATTTTTAGTAAATAAATAATTACATTAAATTCGTGTACATTGATGATGTAGAAATTTTGTATTTGATGAAAAATCAAAAAAAATAATTTTTATTAAGGTGATAATAACCATTAAAAGACACAAGAACTTGACCAACTATTATTTTTCGATTATATATCAATTATAATCTTCTAATGGTATATTTTTTGACCGTTTGGATCCATATAGAAAATATTATGACACTTATAATATTTTATTTAAAGTGATGTTAAAGTTTTCACATTCATATTTTAATAAATATATGATTTTTTAGGATGGATTTTCCAGACGATATAATTGAATTTAAGAATTATAATAAAATATTTATGATTCCTCTTATTCATAGTATTTTATTTTTTGTATTTTTCAATAAATAAGTGTATTAAATAATTACACAATACTAATGTAGTAATTATTTTATTAATCGAGATAAAAAAATTCATTAAAAATATTAAATTAAATATAATTTTGGATAATTAATATATAAAATGAATTTTTTAGATGAACTTGACCACATAGGAATGTAATAAAATATTTTCTTTTGAATTTAACTTTATATAATTATAATTGTTTAAAATCAATGAATTGAATAGTGTCAAAATTTACATTGTTGATTGTTTATCAAAATATGGTATTGTCTAATTATTTAAAACCATAAATCATTTTTTTAAATAAAAAATAATTATTATATGGTCTAAAATTTTCTAAAGTAATAATTTCTGGTCTAATTGACAACAAATAAGTAAATACATCACCCTTTAAATATTGAAATATTTGTTTCCTTAGTAAAAAATTAAATAGAATAACTAAGTGTTGATTAAAATGATATGGTTTAAATTGAAAAAACAAAACTTTTCTAAATTTAATTGGTTGATGATATTAAAAACATATATCATATAATTATATAAATTTGGGATTTTTTGAGGTTTTATTTTGTGTTTTGATTTTATTATAAATTAATATATTTGGAGATTCCATAAGTGCCCCTCGCCTCAATCATAAATGGTCACATCCTCCCTCACTTCTTTGATTCATTGTGAATCTTAAAACTAATCCATCACCAACCAATTTATCTTATCAACTTACCTATTCACATTCTTGTGGTTTTTGTCTTCTCCAAAGACCAACTCTAGTGATTTAAGAAGAGATTTAGAGGGAGCTCATCGAAGAACTTGTAATCTCTTCTATCGATTCATTCAAACATATTTCTTCTTCTACTTCCTATTTGTGAGTTGTTTACATTATAAAGTAATAAATAAATTATCACTTATATACATATATATTATTATTATTATGTAACAACCGTATTATACCTTCTACCCATCCTACAAAAAACAAAATTTGCACATGTACGTACGTACGGCTTACCGTCTCCACATCATGCTATTAATAGTTTTTACTTACCACATTACTTGGATGGGTATAATAATGTAAATAATAACTATATGTGATTATTATAACATTATATATATTCTAGAACAAAATATATACCATTCACATCCATACCATATCATAATTATGGGAATGATATCGCCGCTCATGTGTATGTATGACATATCATCTCCAAGATTTGATTCGATTCATTCTAAATGATATCCATTAAATCATGATTATATGAATTTATAGAATGAATAAATATGGTATATACTATGATAATATCATTTTTCAATGATATAACTATGATCTAATAATGAAAACTGTATCTTATTCGACAAAACATGCATAAGAAAATAAAGTCATCAATACCCAAATAACGAGTAATAAAGAAATGATATTAAAAAACGTATGATAATATGATCATATATGATATTATAAAAATTAATTTGATTCTGTAATAATTAAATTACATTATTTGAATAATTATATAGGAGGTTCGAATACATACAAAGGATATAAAACATATGGAAAGGGATAATTTTGAAATCTCATTGTTATCTGAGATTATTTATATGTAAGTATTTACTGGTGTATATTTTAGATCCATGTCTATGATTATTATATATTTATTCAAAAATATTATTTGTATTCTTCTAAAAATTTTAAATTCAATATAACTCAATTTAGTATTTTTATTAAATAGTATGAAAGGAATATTTTATCATTTTTGAAAAGTGGTAATTTTTGAATTATCTGAAAAAAGTAAAAGAAGAGTGTTTTCTTTTAACTTATACATAATGAATGTATTTTTTACATTTTCATAAATACTTATTCACATAAATAATCCTTTATAATATTTCAATTCTATTTTCAAATAAATTATTTTATTTTATAATTGGAAGGCATTTTGATAAAAGAAAATGTTTTTGAATAAGAACGGATATTTTCCCCAAGAATTAATTTCAAGTGTTCTATCAAAATTATTTTCCATCTAATATGGATTAATTTTTAATTATATTATGTTTAAAGTATAATATACCTATTTATACTATGGTTTTATTGTGTTTATTAGGGAATTATATTTATTAAATCTATTTTTTTTACATGGATTATTATATGGTGGAGTGATGTTTAAAGAAACCCATTTTATTCCATGGGTTATGATGAATAATTTATGTTTTTTTTTACACATAATAATGACTTAATTATTATTTTTATGGGACCTATATCTCCCTCCAATTAATTGTGTAATGATTTATATTTCATGTGATAGATAGGGATAGAACATGAATTTATCTTGGTTGAATGAAGTAGGGATGGAACGCGAATTGTACTTGGTTCAGTAATGGACTTTGTTTGTTATGATTGTCTAGGAAATGAGCCTTGACTAATATGAAATGATTTTATATGATTATGTGTACACCACAAAATTTCATGTCTTATGTTATGAATTTTGGGATTAAGTTCATTGACTCTTATGAACATTTATTATTTATCCCATCACATGATATTATGATATTTCCTATGTAAGATAAAATTTTAAAAAAAAAATCTTATGTCTTATGATTATGATATGATTAATATATCTCTTTTTTACCCTTAATGATCATTTGATCTCATCCTTTAATATGCTTCTTTTTCCCAGGTCAGGAATATGGCTAATAATTAAGATATGTCAAAATGTGGTCTAGTTATGAAAAAATAAGCGAGAGACAATGTAGATGTCTTATGAACTAGTTGTTTTTTGATTCCTAGTTTCTAAATACACTAACCTATAGGGTCCTGGCATGGTTTTGTTTTGTTTTACAATGAATATTCTTCAAATTTTGATGTAATATATATGTATGTAAAGTATGGTCTATTATAGTTGGTATCAAAGTGAAGGTATAGTTAACCTTTGGAAACTTTGATGGGAAAACTGTTGTGGAAGCCCTAAGGATTTGTCAAAGTATAGTTTGTAGTCCTAGTGTTTTAGAAATGATCAAGAATAACCAAAAATAAAACCAAAATTGTCTTAAATTGAAATTTTATTCTTTATTACGTGGTTTTCCCATTAGATTAGTGTTTCTCACACTGTGCTTCTTGGTTTTCGTCAATAGATAAAACCTAAAGGAACCACATTAATGTTGAATGGGAGGGGAAATTCAATAGTTGTCCTCCTGAGAAACCAAATGTTATGTGAGATGGAATTAAATATATTGTAGAGATGATCACACAACTTTCTCAAAATATAAAGCATATAAGACATACAAATGATCAAAGGAGGGAACAACATTCTATTGATCCCTTCATGAGGTAGTGTCCACCATCTTTCAGTGGGTTTTGTAATAAAATAGTGTCCAAACAAAGGATCGGTACCACTGATAATATATTTTCAGTTCTCTAATGTTCATAACATGATAAATTCATATTAACAATATATCATTTGGATGGTTAAGCTGATCAATGGTGGAACCTTATCAATAGTATGAGCTAAATATATGAAATTCAATCCATTGAAAGGGATGAGTTCAAGAAATTATTTTTCAATAAGTAATTTCCTTGTACTCTTTGAAAAAATATAGAGAATTAGTTCCATGATCTTAAGAAAAAGGATGATGAATCCTTTGTAACCTAAGAATAAAATTTTACAAGACAATCAAATTATGATTCTATAATTATTATCAAACATGAGAGTAAAATTGATCAATAATTTAATAGCTAAAAACCAAGTCTACAAAGGGAATTATCTATAATGGACATCAATAGCTATGAAGAAATCATTCCATGTGCTCTCAAGGTTTACATGGAGATTAGAGTAACCCATCAATCCTATAGGTTTGATAAGAATAAAAAAATGGAATTCAAGAGAAAATATAAAGACAACACTAAAAAGAATATGGCTTTTTCATTATGATCAAATTATGGAAAGAAACAATTATGAGATTGTCCTAAAGGGACTATAAATTTTTTTTATGTGTGGGATAGAAGGTCATTGGATAGTTCAATACCGAAGTGATGGGAAAAATATTTCTAATGGTTTGAATTGAGAAGAGGTTACACAGAATGATCCTCCTACACTTCAATGCTATAAGATAAGGGAAATGTGTCATTATGCCAACCAATTCCCTAATCCAAGGGTTATCGACGATTATCAACATTTGGAAACTCTTACAGGAAATGAAAAAGGCATGTCACATGAGATTACTATCAACGATGTGGAATATGATAACAAAGTGGGGAAAGGTACACTTACCATACACTCTAATGTATTAAATGTTTTATTTGATTCTAGATCTATCCATTCATTTATTTATGAGGAATTTTATAATGATGTCATCATATTGCCTCAATAATTTGATATTGAGTTGGTTATTACAGCACCTAATGGAACAACAGTCTCATTAAAACTTTATAATTCTTATCTAGTTGAAGTTTGTAGAAAATGTCTTCCAAAAATTATTGTGATCCTTCCTTTAATGGAGTTTTATCGGATTATTTCAATGTATTATATTTCTATATAAAGATATCATATCAATTTCCAAGTAAGGGATGTAACATTTCATATTTCAGATCAATCTATGATCATCTATCGATGCATGGGTGAGTATGACCTTCCAATGGAAATTTCATCAATCTTATGGGTTATTATTCTTATATATGATGATCATCTATATCAAAAGTCTGGGGAGAAAATCACCATTAAGAATAAACAAATTATATAGTAATTTTATGATGTATTTTTTAGAAGAGTTTCTAGGACTTCCACCGAATTGTGAGGTTGATTTTTCAATAGATCTTATACTGGGTATTATGTCTATTTCAATGAAACCTTATAGAATAGCCACAGATGAGTTATAGGAATTGATGAGGTGGCTCCAAGAGATTCTTTACAAGGGACTCATACACCCTAGTGCATCACCTTGGGGTACACAAGTTCTTCTTGTTAAGAATAAATATGGATCAATGAGACTCTATAATGATTATCAAGAATATAACAATATCAGTATCTATAATGAATTCCCTCTTCCCCACATTGATATAATATTTTACCAACTATGCAGAGCTCAATAATTTTCTATGATTGATATTTTTTCAGGATATCCTCAACTAAAGGTCAAGAAGGAGGATATATGTATAAGGTATGGACACTATAAATTTATAGTTACGCCTTTTGGTCTTACTAATTCCCTTGCTATCTTCATGGATCTAATGAATAGAGTCTTTTTAGATTGAAAAGTTTTTGGTCATCTTTATAGAAAATATTATTTTATATTATAAGATAAAGTAAGAACATGAATATCACTTGAGAATTTTACCAAAGACCCTAATAAAGGAGAAGTTGTATGAAATATTTTCCATGTGTGAATTTTAGCTTCATAATTTATCAATTTTTGGTCACATAATCTCTAGAGAGGGGATATATATAGATCCAGTAAAACTGAAGTTACTGAAATTTGGCCTAGAACTGATAATGGTAATTAAGATCTGACGTTTTCTTAGTTTGGTTTGATATTATTAATATTTTTTTAAATATTTTTCATTAATATCTAATCTACTCACCAATTTGACTCGGAAATGAGTTAAGTTCCTGTGGATAGAGGAATGTCAATATAATTTCATAGAGCTAAATAGAAGGTTAACTTATGTACCTATGCTCACACTACCTTTTAGTGGAGAAAGGTTTGTGATATACAATAATGAATCTAAGAAGGTGTTGGGATTTTTTCTCATGAAAAATTATATGGTGATAGATTATGCCTTGAGACAATTGAAAATTCATGAGAAAATTTACCCAACTCGTGATTTGGAGTTGGTTGTGGTAATTTTTTCTTTAAAGAAATGCATAAATTAACTTTATGGAGAATGGTGTGATATTTATACAGATCATAAAAGATTAAAGTATATTTTCACCGAAAAGGAGATGAATATGCACCAAGTAGATGGTTGGAGTTGATTAATGATTACAACTTATCGATATACTACCTCCCTGGGAAAGTGAACAAGGTGGAAGATGCTTTGAGTTGAAAGGACCATGCTAGCCTATCTGTGATTTGGACCACAAAAAATCCAATATTTATGTATTTACAAAGGATGGAACTTAAAATTTTAAAGAGGAGAAATCTTATCTTTCTCAAATGAATGTTCAACCACATATACAAGTGAAGATTATGGAGGCACATAAAGAGGATGTAGAGCTAAAAAAATGTGAGAAATGTTCATGAATTCAACCTTGATTATGATGGAAAACAATTTCAAGAACTTGGTTTGTATTCCTCCCATACCATAATTAAAGAACAATTTGTTGGATAAGTATCATAGTTCTTCATTATCTATTCATCCTGGAATAATAAATATGTACAGAGACCCGAAAGAGTATTTATAGTGGGATGGAATGAAAAGTGATATTGCAGAATATGTCTCCCAAATCTTGGTTTGTTAGAAATTCAAGGCTAAAAGATAGAACAATAAGGGGATTTTCAAATCATTGCCCATACTATAACAGAAATAGAAAAACATCACTATATACATTTTCAAAGGACTTCCAAAAACATCTAAAGTCCATAATACTATAGGGGTTATAGTTTATTTCCTAACGAAGTTAGAACACTTCATTTCTATTAGAGAGGATTTCTCTCTTGATGGTCATACTAGTATATATATAAAAACGTTGTTAGATTTAATGGTGTGGAACTTTCAATTATATCTAATCGGGGTCTGGGTTTAACTTGAAGTTATGGAGAATTCTTCAGCAGGCTCTGGATATAGAGTTATGTTTTATCACTTCTTATCATTAACAGATAGATGAAAATTATAAGAGGAAAATTCAAACTCTAGAATACATGTTGAGAGATTTCTCTATGGATTTCAAAGTTTGTTGGGATCAACAATAATAATAGGTAGAATTTTCTTATAGTAATAGCTTCTACTCCAGTATTCATGTGGCTCTTTATAAATACCTCTGTACAAATAAGTGAATATCTCCAACTTTCTAATATTAATTTGGGGAAATAAATCTATTGGGATCAAATCTTGTTGATGAAATGGAAGAAAAGGTCAGATCTATTCAACAACACATAAGAGCAGCTTAGTGTCCACAAATATTTTATGCTAGAAATCGAAAAAATAACTAGATTTTGTATTGGGTGAAAAGGTATTTCTACGAATATCTCTTTGGAAGAGAGTAATGAGATTTTTAAAGAAGTTCAAGTTGATCCCTAGGTATGTTAGTACTTTTGAAGTTATGAATCATGTTGGGAAGGTAGCATACCGATTGGAACTTCCATCAACTCTCTCTCAAGTTCATGATGTGTTCCATGTATCTCTACTAAAAAATTAGATACCTAATCCTTCACAAGTACTAAACTTAGAAGTCATACTTTTGGATCAAGATCTTTCTTATGAAGAACTGCCAATAGAGATTTTGTATCGTAGCAAAAAATTTATATAAAATAAGAACACTCACTTGGTTAATGTTTTATAGAGGAACCACAAAGGTTTGGAAGCTACATGGGGAACTTGAGGGTGTGATGAGGAAAAGGTATCATCATCTATATTTATCCAAGTAAAGAATTTTGAGGGTGAAATTTAGTTTAATGGGGTAGAATGTAACACCAGGATGTTTTTATGAAATATTTTCTTGAGATAATATTAATTATTCAATGTCTTGCATTGCATCCAATAATTAGTTTAAATGAACCATAAGACACCATTAGTATAAAATAACCATTATAACCTAGCTATTATGTTATCTAGAGTAAATATTACGAACTTATGAAAATGTATGGTGAATTTATTGGCTACCAATTATTTAGGAAAAATAAAAAACAATTATATATTTTTATTTTTATATTAACAAATAAATTTAGTTAGAATTAGTAAATTAAATTAATGAAATATATAATTTATATATATAATAAAGTATTTTTTATATTAATCCAATAGATACTTATGTCATAGGTTATTAATAAACACTATTTGATGTATAAAAACATATATTTTTCAAAAGGGTAATTTTTCTGCCTTTTAATGGAAATCCCATTTTAAATTAAATCTTGGAAAACTAATGGATTTTATATGAAAAAATAAACTTCTTCCTTGCAAGAGGGATATAAAAATTTATTTTGAATTAATTTTCGATATTTTTCTAAAAACATTCATGTTCTAATGAATAGTTATAATATATTAAATTTTAATTAAAAATAACTTTTTCCCATAGATATGATTTATATGGTTATATTATATTATTGAATGGTTTTAACGTGTAAATATATTATTCTTTTATTTATTTAATGTAATTTAGGTCAATGATAATTTATTTTACATTGAATTTAGATAAAAAAACGTTTCAATATTTTACAATGTTTTAACATTTAAAACATGATTTCTCATTTCCAACAAAAAGATTAATTTTAATTTAATTTCAAAAACTTTTGTGTTTGGAATTTGTAGAAATTAATTCCAAATTTGGAATCAATAGGTATACATTATTTAAATATCCAGATTTTATTTTATTCCATTATAAATAGTAACTTCGGTAATTTTTATTAATACGGTAGAAGGTTAAATCGGGTAATTAGGTGTAAAAATAATATTATAAAATTACATTAACCAACGCGTTTACTTTCGCTAAGTAACGCACCCGCGAAAACCCGTCAAAGTAACTGAAAAGTCAACCGACGCGTTTTCTTTAATTCTTAACAGACCATTTAATTGGGCGGTTTATTTCGTGAATTAAATGGGCTGTTTCTTTCGTGAATTAAATGGGTCGTTTCTTTCGAATTGATGGATCGTTTCTTAACCGGTTTCGTGTGTTGGCATATTAATAAAATAAGACCAACCTAAAAATCCTTTGAAAGGATTTGAGAGGATCTTTGTTTCTTCATCTCCCCGCGAAGAACGCGAAGAACGCGAAGAACACAAAGAACGCGAAGAACGCCAGAACCGGAATTCGAGGACGCACACCATGATCTGCGACGTCGACGAGCTCTACCCGCGACGTTCTTCGGCGACGCCTCTTCTTCTGCGGCCGACCCTCGTTCGGCAACTAAGGTGAGAATCGAATCGTTTAAATTCTCCCTTTTTAATTTCAATAACAACGGATTTAATTAATTAAATTCGTTTGTTCTTGATCCGGAGATTGGCGACGCGACGCCGGATACCGCGACGACGCGACGATCCCCTTCTTCCGCGACGATCAATTCCGCGACGATCCGTCGTCCGACGGCGACTTCGAGGTAGGGGTTTATTTTCTTGATGATTCATTCCCGTGTTCTTATTTCTTTTGGATAAAGAACCGGCATGAATGATTTCAATTAATTAAAATTGAAATGCCGTTTAAAAGAAAAAGGAGTGAACAATTTTTATCTTTGATTAAAAATTGTTGTATCCCTTTCTCCCGTTGATTATGACTAACGCGGAGGGTGCGGGTCTAACGAACAAGACCCGGCAACCCTCCGCCGATCATTTGTTGTGCGGATTTGGCAGACGACAACGAACCGTGCGGCAAGGGCGATCCGTTGATCCCGCAGTGAAGATCGCCCCCCGGGAGGAGCAATGGCACAGACGGTTGGCAAAACGGGCCACCGGAGCAACTCCGGCGGCCCGCGGAAGGCGGCGGCGGCGCGGGTCGCCGGCGCGGCGGCGGCGGCGAACCGCCGGACCGCATCCGCGGTCCGGCCACCCAGCACGCGGGCCGCGTTTCTCCAAAGCCGCGGGTCAAACCCGCGGCGGCTCATTCGGCCGCTCGGCCGAAGCCGAGCCGGCCGGTCCGGTCGGCCGGGCCGCGCCCAGGCCGGACCGGACCCGGCCTAGCCGGGTCGGGTCGACTCGGTTCGGGCCGACCCGGTTCGGCCGACCCAAGGGGGGGTTCGGACCGGGTTGCCCCGGGCCCAGAACCCCCGTTTCGGGCCCTCTTCGGTCTTTCGCCCATATCTTGGCCCTGGGACCTCCGATTGACGAACCGTCAGCGGCTACGTGATCCTTGGATCGAGACGGTCGTTCGGTATATTATACTCAAGGTTTCGGAAGACTTTGGGTTCGGCCGGGTTGGTTCGTACACGAAACCAGCCGGGCCCTCGGAGCGGAAACGCTCATAACTTGAGCTACGGACGTCCGATCGACGTACCGTCAGCTGTGGTAGTTTCCTCTAAGTGAGACGGAACTTTTGGCATACTCCGACCGAGGATCGGATACAGGCGGAGTACGGTCGGGTTGGTTTTGCCCTAAAAACCAACCGGGCCCCTGGGACGGAAATGCCAATAACTCTCAGACCGGGCGTCCGATTGGCGCGCCGTCTGTTGCGTTGAGATCCTGTTGACGATACGGAACTTTTGGATACATCAACTTCGAACTACGTGTCAGTTGATGTATCAGCCTCTCGGCTCGTGGAGCGGACCCTCCTAAACGAGCTCGCTATGTGCGGGAACCCTAGCGCTGGCTGTGACTTCGACGACAGAGCAGAGATCCTCAGTGGACTGCGACGACGGCAGAGCAGAGATCCTCCGTGGACTGCGACGACGGCAGAGCAGAGATCCTTCGTGGACTGCGGCGACGACTGTGCAGAGATCCCCAGTGGACTGCGTCGACTACTGCACTCAGCGATCCTACGTGGATCAGTGCCCGATCCTGTGTGGGTCCTTACTACCGGTTCTGTGTGAGCCACTGCCTACCGGTTCTGTGTGAGCCATTGCCTACAGGTTCTGTGTGAGCCCGATCCTGTGTGGGTCTTTTGCGGGGGTTAGTACCTATCGATCCTTCGTGGGTCCGACGACTTAGATGGATCAGTGATCATCTTTGACGTCATCTGAAAAAGTATACCTGGTTGAGCTGAATCTTATGTTACTCTCCTTTGTGGTTTGTGTTGAACTATCCTTTGTGGATTTACTGTTTACTCTCCTTGTGGATCTGAGTCTTGCCTTCCTTTGTGGATTGAGTTGTTCTTGATCTCGTGAGCAGAGTTAGAAGTGGGGACTTAGGTATATGTATGGGCATATACCTAAGTCGAGTCAGATGTTACTTCGTGATTGCATCTTTCTTTGTGCTATATCCTTTGTGGATTTCGGGAGACCTTCGGGGGTCTCGGGGTCCTTACTGAGTATCTTGTACTCACCCCTGCACGGGCTATGCCCGCACCTTGTTGTGTTGGTTGCAGACGACGGACAGCGCTGATCACGGTTGGGGCATGGAGCAGGACGGTACCTGGAGGTGGACCACTGGGCGGGACGTGCTCGGAGCGGACGTGGGACCCGAGGAGCCTGGAGGCTATCTGTACCCACCCTTCAGGTGGGATTGCCAGTGGACGACACGAGGCCGCCGTCTTTTCTTCAGTTGCTGTTCTTTACTTTCAGTTGTACTTTCAGTTGGGCTTGTATTCCGGCCCCCTTTACTTTTCTGCACTTTACTTTCCGCTTGCTGACTCTGTGGTGGTTGTTACTTATAAAGGCAATGCCTTCCCTGTTTACCGGGATTTTACGCCTTGGTGCTAGTCGCCAGCCCCTGGCCTATGGAAGGCGGGCTTGGGGTAGTCACGGCACGGGCCCCGAGGTCGGGTCGTGACAAATTGGTATCAGAGGTGGTCGGTTCTACCGCAGACTCTGATCGTCTTTTCCTTCTATATGAAGCAATAGTGTTTAGTGTATTGAGTGTGGTTATCAGTTCAGGGAGCCCAGTGTTGGTGCGGCGGCCGACGTATCTGTACACCAGGACCCTGACTCCTGATTTCCGACTTAATGCATGAAAACATTGATTGCGTGTGTGTTTCAAGTTTTCTTTGTGATTACTTATGTCAGCTCACCGGGTATACTGATCTGCTTTATGAAAGTCTCAATTTTTCCTTGTGATTACTTGTGCCAGCTCACCAGGTATACTGTTCTGACTGTGGTGCTCTTGTTCTCCTTTTCAGGATGGCCCCGCGACGACAGCCAGCAAGGGTTCCGAGTGTAGGGCGCGACGGAAGCCCACCGAGCGACGAGGCCTCGGTGCAGGGCCCTTTGCCAGCAGTGGCACCGGGGGTAGCTTTACTCGCCGAGCCACCGATGCTACCAGTACCAGAAGCTGACGATGCACGTCGCCTCAGGGCACTGCATGAGTTTCAGAGCCAGCGACCGCCCAGGTTTCGCGGTGAGGCGGACCCCCAGGCCGCCGAGGACTGGCTAGAGGCGGTGGTACGGATCTTTAGGCTAGTGAGGACACCAGCGGATCTCATGGTGATTCTCGCGGCGAGCCTCCTGCAGGCGGCGGCAGGACGATAGTGGAGCCTGATGCTCCAGGTTCACGATGAGGCATCCTTGCTCTGGGCGGACTTCGAGAGCCTCTTCCGCTCTGAGTTCGTCCCGGCCACCCTCCGAGCGGTGCGCATCCAGGAGCTTCTCCAGCTGCGCCAGGGCAGCATGACGGTCGCTCAGTACGCGGCGAGGTTCACTAACCTATCTCGCTACTCGACCGACATGGTACGGGACCCCTTCTTCCGGGCCCGGACCTTCGAGCAGGGCTTGCGGCAGGAGATTCGGGCGTCGCTGATCTCCCTCAGCATTCCGACCCAGGTGGAAGTGCTGGAGAGAGCCCTCCTGATCGAGAGCTTCCTGGCAGAGCCTTCTTCAGCGGCGAGACCTAGCGCAGGGCGGCAGGTAGCTGAGTCTTCGGCAGCGGGTAGCCGACGGATGACTCTCGGGTCCAGGCAGACCAGACCCCCACGCAGACGGCCTCAGGACACCGGCTCAGCAGTGCGGGGCACACAGCGGAGTGCCAGCCTTCCGAGAGGCAGGCTGTGCTACTCCTGCGGCGGGCAGGGTCACATGGCTCGTGACTGCCCGACTCGCCGATCAGAGGAGCAGCAGACGGTGGAGGGGCCACCCAGGCAGAGGCAGAGGGTCGACCGTGGCGGTCCTCAGGGAGGAGGCGGACGAGGCAGAGGAGCTGGCCGAGCAGCGGGTGGTGGGCGACGCTTCCAGGCTCTACCCCCACCACCACCAGGAGGGCCACCTCGACCACAGGGAGCTGGCGGGCAGGGACAGGCCCAGCTCTAGGCAGTGGAGGCCTACGACCCCGACATGCCAGAGATGATTCGAGGTACGATCTGTGTCTATTCCACCCTTGCTGCAGTACTTATAGACACAGGAGCGAGTCACTCTTTCATAGCCTCTGCCCTTGTTCGGAGCTCGGAGATTCCGACTGAGCCGTTGGCTCGATCCTTACGGCTAGAGACTCCTACGGGAGAAGACTCGACGATTACGCACTGGTGCCGGCAGTGTGAGCTTACTCTAGGAGGCGAGAGCTTCGGCTGGGATCTCCTTGTAGCGGCGTCGAGGCCTTACGACGTCATCTTGGGCATGGATTGGCTATCCACGGTTCGTGCCCAGATCGACTGTTTTAGGCGCAAGGTGCGATGTGTTCGCACCGACGGGAGCAGGTTTACCTTCACCGGCGAGAAGGGAACCTTTGCAGCACAGGATGGACTTCCGCGGAGGAGAGTGCAGCCCATCTCTCATCAGTTGGATAGCCTCATCCTAGGATCAGTGGACGTGCGGAGTCTAGCTTTTCCTGCAGTGGTGGACCAGTACGTGGACGTCTTTCCCGACGACGTTCCAGGGCTACCTCCTCGTAGAGAGGTAGACTTTTACATCGACTTGTACCCCGGGACAGCCCCGATATCTACTCCAGCATATCGGATGGCCCCCGCCGAGCTTCGAGAGCTGCGGGTACAGTTGGAGGACTTGCAGAGCAAGGGGTTTATCCGACCCAGTGTTTCACCCTGGGCTTCCCCGATTTTGTTCGCCAAGAAGGCGGACGGGAGCTTGCGACTGTGTGTCGACTATCGTCGCCTTAACCAGGTGACAGTGAGGAACAAGTATCCGCTGCCACGGATTGATGACCTCTTCGATCATCTCAAGGGAGCGCGGTGGTTCTCGAAGATAGACCTCCGGTCAGGCTATCATCAGCTCAGAGTTCGAGACGAGGACGTGAAGAAGACGGCCTTCAGGTGTCGTTATGGCCATTATGAGTTCTTGGTTATGCCGTTCGGCGTAACCAATGCTCCAGCAGTGTTCATGAGCCTCATGAACAGGATCTTCCAGCCATACCTCGACCGATTTGTCGCGGTCTTCATTGACGACATTTTGGTATACTCGACGACTGAGGAGGAGCATGCCTACCACCTGCGAGTTGTGCTAGACACACTCTGAGAGCACCAGCTTTATGGCAAGCTCTCAAAATGCCAGTTCTGGTTACGTGAGGTCCATTTATTGGGGCACGTCATTTCTGAGGTGGGAGTTGCAGTGGATCCCGCGAAGATCGAGGCAGTGCTAGCTTGGGAGCCACCCAGGAGAATGACAGAGGTGTGGAGCTTCTTGGGCCTAGCCGGATACTATCGGAGATTCGTTCCAGACTTCTCCAGAGTTGCGGCACCACTCTCAGCATTGACGAAGAAGGGGAAACCCTTCGTGTGGTCAGACAGATGTCAGCAGAGCTTCCAGGAGCTGACGCAGAGGTTGACCAGCGCACCTATCTTGAGGTTGCCTGAGGAGGGAGTTGGATACGTAGTTTACTGCGACGCATCAGGGACTGGACTCGGGTGCGTCCTGATGCAGGAGCGGGCCGTGATCGCCTACGGATCACGTCAGTTGAGGCCGCATGAGCAGAACTACGCCACTCATGACCTGGAGTTAGCAGTAGTGGTCTTCGCTCTGAAGACTTGGCGGCACTATCTGATGGGCGAGCGCTTCACAGTCTTTTCTGACCACCAGAGTCTCAGGTATATCTTCTCTCAGAAGGACCTGAACCTGAGATAGCGGAGATGGCTTGAGTTCCTCCAGGACTATGACTTTGAGATAGTCTATACTCCTGGGTAGGGGAACGTGGTAGCCGATGCCCTCAGCAGGAGGACGGGCATTCAGCTACTTGAGGAGGCGACGGAGCAGCTAGCCTCCTTACAGATATCATTCGTGGATAGAGACGGAGCAGCCTTTCTTCAGTCTCTCACAGTCTCTCCTCCACTTCTACAGCGGGTCAGAGAGGCTCAGCGTGGGGACGCTGACTATGAGACTCGGCGTGCACTGATATCCTCAGGTCAGGCGCCTGATGGATTCTCCCTTGGAGCAGAGCACGACATCCTTTTCAGAGGACATACCTTCGTACCAGTCGCTTTACGAGAGGAGGTGCTGAGAGAGTTTCACACTTCTCCCTTGGCGGTGCATCCCGGAGTGGCGAAGATGTACCAGGATCTCAGGCGACAGCACTGGTGGCCGGGCATGAAGAAAGCTGTGGCAGAGTTCGTTTCACGATGCCTCACCTGCCGGTAGGTGAAGGCAGAGCATCAGGTACCACCAGGCTTGGTACAGCCCTTGGAGGTCCCGGAGTGGAAGTGGGACGGCATATCTATGGACTTCGTGACTGGACTTCCACGCACTTCCAGAGGTCACGACTCCATTTGGGTGATTGTCGACCGACTCACCAAGTCGGCACACTTCTTACCCATCAGAGAGTAGGGCTCAGTGGAGAGCTTGGGACGTCTTTACGTCCAGGAGATCGTACGGCTTCACGGTGTGCCATCGTCTATCGTCTCCGATCGAGATGCTTGTTTCACTTCCCGGCTTTGGAAGGGGTTGCAGGAGGCGTTCGGGACGCGGCTCCATCTGAGCACAGCCTTCCACCCTCAGACGGATGGTCAGACTGAGAGGACCATACAGACACTCGAGGACATGCTCCGTGCATGTGTTCTCGACTTTGGTCGTAGCTGGGAGGACCACCTACCCTTGGTGGAGTTCGCGTACAACAACAGCTACCACTCCACCATCGGGATGGCACCATATGAGGCGTTGTACGGCAGACCCTGCAGATCACCGTTGTGCTGGACAGACCCTGGGGAGTCAGCACTCGTGGGACCAGAGATGGTCCGAGCCACGACAGAGAAGGTCCAGATCATCCAGGAGAGGATGAGGACAGCTCAGAGCCGGCAGAAGTCATATGCTGACAGGAGGCGGAGGCCACTAGAGTTCGAGGATGGCGACCACGTCTTTTTGCGTGTCTCACCTCGACGTGGTTTACGGAGATTTGGCCGAGGCGGCAAGTTGTCTCCATGCTTCATCGGGCCTTTCCAGGTCCTCAGTAGGATAGGAGAGGTGGCTTATTGCCTGGCTCTACCACCTCAGTTGCACTGGGTGCACGACGTCTTTCACGTGTCTCAGCTGAGGAGATACGTGCACGACCCGACGCACATCATCGACTTTGGGGAGCTGGACGTGGATGATGGGGTGACTTTTGCGGAGGTCCCAGTGGAGATCGAGGATCGACAGGAGCGGGTCCTACGTGGGCGGTCGATTCCTCTTGTGCGCGTCAGATGGCAGCACGTGAACCTCCAGGAGAGCACTTGGGAGCAAGAGGCTCAGATGCGTGCTCAGTACCCCCATTTGTTCCCCTAGTTTTTGATGTATCTTTACAGGGACGTAAAGCCCTGAGGTGGGAGTAATGTAAAGATCTGCAAATTTCAAGGAAATTTTTTTCTTAATTTTCTTTGGAATTTTACAAGAGCGCAGCTTCAGACGGCACCTGATTCCGAGGCCCGGTGTGCCCGGAATCAATTTCTGAAGTTTGGCTCGGGTACGTTCAGGGAACGGACGAGCGGGTTTTTCTATCTTTTGAACCGGTGCCCGGAATCGAATTCTGAGGGCACCGATGAAATCGCAGCGCCGGTATTTGCTTAGAAACGCCTCTTCCGGAGTTGCGTTTGCTCAGACGTGGTTTTTAAATTTTGGGGCTTTAAGTCAGAAATAAAATAAAGTTTGTGCGACAACTTTATTTTATTTCACTTAAGCTGCTTGGAAGTCACTTGGAAGCCACTTGAACTGAGTTAAAGCGGATAGGATGCTATCCAGAAATATCCTACCCCCTTGTTAGGATATTTGTGCGGTGGGGCCCGCACGAGCCCCGCCGTTTCTTTCGCTAAGTAACGCACCCGCGAAAACCAGTCAAAGTAACTGAAAAGTCAACTGACGCGTTTTCTTTAATTCTTAACAGACCATTTAATTGGGCGGTTTATTTCGTGAATTAAATGGGCTGTTTCTTTCGTGAATTAAATGGGTCGTTTCTTTCGAATTGATGGATCGTTTCTTAACCGGTTTCGTGTGTTGGCATATTAATAAAATAAGACCAACCTAAAAATCCTTTGAAAGGATTTGAGAGGATCTTTGTTTCTTCATCTCCCCGCGAAGAACGCGAAGAACGCGAAGAACGCGAAGAACGCGAAGAATGCTGGAACCGGAATTCGACGACGCACACCGTGATCTGCGACGTCGACGAGCTCTACCCGCGACGTTCTTCGGCGACGCCTCTTCTTCCGCGGCCGACCCTCGTTCGGCAACTAAGGTGAGAATCGAATCGTTTAAATTCTCCCTTTTTAATTTCAATAAAAACGGATTTAATTAATTAAATCCGTTTGTTCTTGATCCGGAGATTGGCGACGCGACGCCGGATACCGCGACGACGCGACGATCCCCTTCTTCCGCGACGAGCAATTCCGCGACGATCCCTCGTCCGACGGCGACTTCGAGGTAGGGGTTTATTTTCTTGATGATTCATTCCCGTGTTCTTATTTCTTTTGGATAAAGAACCGGCATGAATGATTTCAATTAATTAAAATTGAAATGCCGTTTAAAAGAAAAAGGAGTGAACAATTTTTATCTTTGATTAAAAATTGTTGTATCCCTTTCTCCCGTTGATTATGACTAACGCGGAGGGTGCGGGTCTAACGAACAAGACCCGGCAACCCTCCGCCGATCTTTTGTTGTGCGGATTTGGCGGACGACGACGAACCGTGCGGAAAGGGCGATCCGTTGATCCCGTAGTGAAGATCGGCCCCCGGGAGGAGCAATGGCGTAGACGGGAGGCAAAACGGGCCACCGGAGCAACTCCGGCGGCCCGCGGAAGGCGGCGGCGGCGCCCGGCGCGCCGCCGGAAACTCCGCCGCGGCCGAGCCGCGGCGGCGGCGAACCGCCGGACCGCGTCCGCGGTCCGGCCACCCAGCACGCGGCCCGCGCGGGCCGCTTTTCTCCAAAGCCGCGGGTCAAACCCACGGCGGCTCATTCGGCCGCTCGGCCGAAGCCGAGCCGGCCGGTCCGGTCGGCCGGGCCGCGCCCAGGCCGGACTGGACCCGGCCTAGCCGGGTCGGTCCGGGTCGGGTCGACCCGGTTCGGGCCAACCCGGTTCGGCCGACCCAAGGGGGGGTTCGGACCGGGTCGCCCCGGGCCCAGAACCCCCGTTTCGGGCCCTCTTTGGTCTTTCGCCCATATCTTGGGCCTGGGACCTCCGATTGACGAACCGTCAGCGGCTACGCAATCCTTGGATCGAGACGGTCGTTTCGGTATATTATACTCAAGGTTTCGGAAGACTTTGGGTTCGCCCGGGTTGGTTCGTACACGAAACCAGCCGGGCCCTCGGAGCGGAAACGCTCATAACTTGAGCTACGGACGTCCGATCGACGTACCGTCAGCTGTGGTAGTTTCCTCTAAGTGAGACGGAACTTTTGGCATACTCCGCCTGAGGATCGGATACAGGCAGAGTACGGTCGGGTTGGTTTTGCCCTAAAAACCAACCGGGCCCCTGGGACGGAAATGCCAATAACTCTCAGACCGGGTGTCTGATTGACGCGCCGTCTGTTGCGTTGAGATCCTGTTGACGATACGGAACTTTTGGATACATCAACTTCGGACTACGTGTCAGTTGATGTATCAGCCTCTCGGCTCGTGGAGCGGACCCTCCTAAACGAGCTCGCTATGTGCGGGAACCCTAGCGCTGGCTGTGACTTCGACGACAGAGCAGAGATCCTCAGTGGACTGCGACGACGGCAGAGCAGAGATCCTCCGTGGACTGCGACGACGGCAGAGCAGAGATCCTTCGTGGACTGCGGCGACGACTGTGCAGAGATCCCCAGTGGACTGCATCGACTACTGCACTCAGCGATCCTACGTGGATCAGTGCCCGATCCTGTGTGGGTCCTTACTACCGGTTATGTGTGAGCCACTGCCTACCGGTTCTGTGTGAGCCATTGCCTACAGGTTCTGTGTGAGCCCGATCCTGTGTGGGTCTTTTGCGGGGGTTAGTACCTATTGATCCTTCGTGGGTCCGATGACTTAGATGGATCAGTGATCATCTTTGACGTCATCTGAAAAAGTATACCTGGTTGAGCTGAATCTTATGTTACTATCCTATGTGGTTTGTGTTGAACTATCCTTTGTGGATTTACTGTTTACTCTCCTTGTGGATATGAGTCTTGCCTTCCTTTGTGGATTGAGTTGTTCTTGAGCTCGTGAGCAGAGCTAGAAGTGGGGACATAGGTATATGTATGGGCATATACCTAAGTCGAGTCAGATGTTACTTCGTGATTGCATCTTTCTTTGTGCTATATCCTTTGTGGATTTCGGGAGACCTTCGGGGGTCTCGGGGTCCTTACTGAGTAGCTTGTACTCACCCCTGCACGGGCTATGCCCGCACCTTGTTGTGTTGGTTGCAGACGACGGACAGCGCTGATCACGGTTGGGGCATGGAGCAGGACGGTACCTGGAGGTGGACCACTGGGCGGGACGTGCTCGGAGCGGACGTGGGACCCGAGGAGCCTGGAGGCTATCTGTACCCACCCTTCAGGTGGGATTGCCAGTGGACGACACGAGGCCGCCGTCTTTTCTTCAGTTGATGTTCTTTACTTTCAGTTGTACTTTCAGTTGGGCTTGTATTCCGGCCCCCTTTACTTTTCTGCACTTTACTTTCCGTTTGCTGACTCTGTGGTGGTTGTTACTTATAAAGGCAATGTCTTCCCTGTTTACCGGGATTTTACGCCTTGGTGCTAGTCGCCAGCCCCTGGCCTATGGAAGGCGGGCTTGGGGTAGTCACGGCACGGGCCCCGAGATCGGGTCGTGACAGATTTTTTTTGACTTAAATCATCCTTTGGTCAAAATGGTATCCTTTGGAAGTGAGTTGGATGAGATTAGGATATTTAGTTTATTTTATTTAAAGAAATGTTAAATGTATCTTACTCAAATTATAATAACTATATAATTTTTAATATACGGTTATATTGAATATAAAATTAAACTATAAATAATCATTTGAAATATAATTTTTTTTATTTAACATGGTAATTTATTTGTAATTTTTAATGAATAAATAATTATCTTGACGTTTTATACATTGATGATGGCGAAATTATTTAATTGATGGAAAATCAATAAATTAATTTTTATTAAAATGATAATAACCATTAAAAGACACAAAAACTTTACAAAATATTATTTTTTGATTATATCGCAACCATACTTATCTAAGGGTTGAGTAATTTACCATTTAGATCCATGTGGACAATATTTTGACACTTGTAATATTTTATTTAAAGCGATGTTAAAGTTGTCACAATCTAGTTATAATAAATATGACATTTTTTTATTGGATTTTCTAGAATATATATTGGAATATAAGTATTATTCATAAATATATTTGATTTATATTCTTCATAGTATTTTATTTTTAATTTTTATTCAATAAAAAGTGAATTAAATAATTACACAAAACTAATGTAGTAATTATTTTATTAATGGAGATAACAAATAAATGTCATTAATAATATTAAAATAAATATAATTTGGGATAATTAATATATCAAACTAGTTTTCTAGAAGACCTTAATGAAATATGAATATAATAAAATATTTTTCTCTACGTGGACTTGATATCTTCATAATTTTTAAAAATCAATCAATCGAATAGTGTCAAAATTGACACTATTGACTGTTTATCAAAATAATGTATTATTAAATTATTTGAACAAAATAAACCATTATTTAAAAATATATAATAAATATTATATGGTCTGAAATGTTATAAATTATTTATTTATGGTCTAATTGACATCAAATAAGTAAATATTTTACCCTTTTAATATTGTAATATTTGTTACCGTAGTTAAAAATCAAATAGATTAAATAAGTGTTAATTAAAAAGATAATGTTAAAATTGATATAAAAACTTGTCTAAAATTTATAAGATAGTGATATTACAAGATTATCTCATCACATCATAAAAATTAGGTCATTTTGTAGATTTTGGATGTGGTTTGATTTAATTATCAATTAATATTTTAATAGATTTCATAAGTACCCCTCACCTCAATTATAAAAGGGCACCTCCTCCCTCACTTTCCCACTTAATTTTGTACCTTAATGCTCAGTCATACCCTACCCATTTCACTTATAACCTTCCCTATTCACAATCTAGTGTTTTTAGACTTCTCTGAAGACCATCTCTAGTACTTTAAGAAGAGATATAGAGGGAGTTTTTAAAAGAAAAGTAAATCTCGTCTAATGATTCGTTCAAACTTCTTTCTTCTTCTACTTCCTCTTCAAGATTTGTTTCCACTATAACATAATAAATACAATATCAAATATATACTAAGATTTTATTATGATTATGGAACAACAATATTCATCCATCTACCCACCCTATAAAAAAATCACCATGCGTGCGTACGTACGACTTACCATCTCCATGCCATGGTGTAATCTATTTTTTTCACCACCACCATACATGGATGGGTATAATGATGGAAATAGTAAATATATTTTATTATTATAACATTATATGGATTATGGAATAAAATATATACCATCCACATCCATACCATTTCAAAATTATGGGAATGACATTATCGCCCGTTCATACATACGGTCTACCATCTCAACGATGTGATACGATTAATTATAAATGATATCTATTAAATAATGATTATATAAATGAATATAATGAATAAATATTTTATATATCAGGTTAATATCATTTTTTAATGGTATAACTATGACCTACTAAGGGGAACCAAAACTTATTCGAAAAAACATGCATAAGAAAATGATGTCATTAATACTCGAATAACAAGTAATAATGAAATATTATTAATAAAAAAAGATTATTATATTATCATATATAATATCATAAAAAAGGCCTATGATTCTTTAATTAGTCGATAAAGTTATTTAAATCATTATAAAAGGAGGTTCGGTTATATACAAAGGATATTGGACCTAGGGTAAGCGATAATTTCGAAATCTCATTATTATTTGAGATTATTTATATGTAAGTAATTATTAGGGTATATTTACAATCCATGTCTCTATTTCCAAAATATATATTCCAAAATATTATTTCTATTCCTCTAAAAAATTTAAATTCAATCTTACACATTGGTGACATTTTTTTAAGTGGTATGAGAGGAATCTTTTCTAGTTTTTGATATGAAGTAAGAATGTTTTCATTTAACATATACAGCATGAATGGATTTTTATATTTTCACAAGACCTTATTTCCATAAATATTCCATTATAATATTTCATGTTTATTTTCAAATAAATTATTTTATTTTAAAATTGTGTGGCATTTTTTGGAAAAAGAAACTTTTTTGAAAATGAATGGATATTTCCCCAAAGAATTAATTTCATGTGACATATCAAATTTATTTAACATCTAAGATGGAATTTTTTTAATAGGGCTATGATTCTAGTATATTGTCCCTATTTTTCTTATGTTTTCATTGTTTTTATGATGTAATGATATTTATTAAATCCATTTTTTACATGGATTATGTTATTGTGGAATGATTTTAGAGAAACCCATTTTATTACTTGGGTTATGATGAATGATTTATGTTTTTGTTCACATTTAATAATGATTTCATTATGAGAATGTTTTGAACTATATCTCTCTGAAATGAATTGGGTAAATATTTCACTACAAAATAATTATCTTTTTTCAATAGTGGTATATCTGTTGTTAAAAGTTCATTTTATGTTGGTAAAACGTTTTACCAATATAAATTGTTCTATCACTAAACTGTAGGTAAAACTTCTGTCACTAAATGTTATTGTGATAGATAAAATAATTTTGATACTATTAAAATAATACCAAAATATAATATATGTGTTGGTAAAAGTTTTTATCAACAGATTCATGTGAAAAATATATCTATGGGTAATAATATTACTAACATATATTGTATGTTTATAAATTAAATATAAATTATAAATTATAAATTTCTATTTCTATTAAAATTTCATATTATATTTATTAATTTATCATAAATAATATAGTTGTTTTAATTATTACGGCAATGATGATTTTCACACATGTTCAAAATTTGAAAAATGTTAATTATATTAATAATGTAATTTAATACAAAATGAATCAATACATAGTAGATGTTGATTGAAAAGACTATAAAAAACACAAGAACCCAAGATCTATCTCTTCAGTTGCCTCCACCACACCCCAACAACCCATGTCATCTCATGAATGTAATCCTCCTACACTGTCATCTCTTGACTGAAATCCTCTAACAATCATCATGGATGAAGAATAGTTACTTCCACCAAAGATCATTTATCACCCTCAAGTAAGTCACTAGAAAAAACAAACCATGTAAACTCTAGTACCATTCAGGAACCTCAAGTTGAAGTTATGCCCCATCCATTAGCCCCATGATCTACATCACACAATCAAAAATCATACCCACAAATTAGAGAAAAATATCTACATTAATTTAACCATGAAAATTTATAAAAAATTCAAGCCACATTGAAATAATTTACAGAACTCAAAAGAGAAAATACAAGAAGATTTAATCTCTTCCATGTTCAAAGAGAATAACACTTTTACAATGTAAAACAGAGATTTAAATCCATAGATTCAAGGCACATGAATAATTCTTGAGAACTTGTTAAAGGATGCCTATAATCCATCACATACGTTCATTTCCCTACCCATCCAAGATGGCTGCAATAATGTATGCTTTCCACCATCCACCAAAATAAAGTGGAAATTTTTTACAGATCATTGAATCAGAATATCATATCTGCCTTTATCACTATAATCCAATTCATAATTACTTGAAATTTTATTACAATGTGGTATCCTTGAGAACAAATGATGGAATTTATCCTTCCTCGTCTCCCAATCATAGGCCAATCCGTTGACATGTTGTGTCTACATGGAGATAAAACGTAGTATGATCAATTCCAATTGAAAATTAATACTTAAAGGTTATATTTTAATTATTCATTATCACATGTCTCATGTTCTTCAGCTGTAAGGATTGGTATTTGGGTACCCATTCCCTCATGATTATGTAAATTCTAGTCCACATATCTATAGTGGGCATGAATCTTTACAAACATAAAAAACCATGAAGCGTCAGTGGGGTTGAAGAAGAGAATGGTGGAGGGAAAGGGAAATGAAAAGTCTTCTCATGTTACAACACCAAGATGAATCTTAGATTGAGTTTTCATTAGGGGATCTGCATAGCCACTATACGATGATAATTTTTATTGGAAAAATTAGAAACTAAAATGTTAGTAATGAGCATGTTTAGTCAATGTTCTGTGTACTTTATATCATTGAAAATAGATATTGTAGTCCGAAATGGAACTATACCCCATCCCATATGTGGTATTTTGAACCCATGAAGTTGGATTTTATAATTCTGATAAAACTTTCATCCAAAAAAGCCTTAACTTCTTTGATATTCTGTGATATGGTGAACAAAATTGTAAGAAATTGAGCAGGAAAAAAGGGGTGCAGAAAAAACAAATTCCCTAAAAAGTGTATATTTGTCCTCCTGGTTGAGTGGGCATCAAATTTATCTCAATAGAACCCATAAAGATCAAATCCAAACATTGATAAATGAATCTAACGACAATATTGCATGTTATAATTACAGCTCATGAGTATATCCAACAAGCATGGATTCATCAAGCAAGAAATTCTCGTTACCATAAATATCATATTAAATCATCTTGTAAAAGTGCTCTAAAAGTATGCAGGAATGTATTTCAGCATCACTAATTTTGGAAAATGAATATTCAATATGATTTTCAACCAACAACCCTAGAAAAATTTATGTCAAAACAACACCATCATTCCATTAGACTCAACACCTAGCATGTTTTACAACAACCAAGATGTTTTGTAATAACCAAGTTATAAAGAATTAGTGCAGGGATTATTTGAATGTAAAAATTTGGCACTAACACACAACCATCATAACAAAGGCATTACAATAGGTGAAAAAAGGAAAGAGGAGTTCGATTCAAAATAAAACCAAATGTATAAAGTACTTACCTACAATAATATGGTGTTATCCTCTAGCAAATGATGAACCATCCATCCTCTTCTTAAATTTCACTCAACATGATTTTTAAACAAGTCACAATTCATCACCCTCCCATGTCACTTAGGTTACCTTAACTCAAATTAAATGATTAGTACATGTACACCTAGCCACTATAATGACAAAAAAGAACCTAAGAATCATCAAAATTCCAAGAATACTGACAATGGGTGGTCACATATCTGCTCATAGTGGATTCATCAAGCTCAACCGATGTTTCTCTATCACCATTTATATATATATCCCCTAACCACCTATTCCATTATGGTCGGTCACTTAGGGCCATCGACATGGAGTTTTAGTTTCCTTGTTTAGGAAAGTCCAAATCTTTACACAAGGTGAATAGATTCTTCTTGGCCGATGGGTTTGTCTCTCCCTTCCATCCTAGGAACTCTATTCAGATAATATTGGGGACTAGTTCTGATGAGCATTAAATACCTATCTAGATTTATGTTTTCCCATGATGTAATTTTACTTCATTTATGGTTCTAGTTATGGTGATGGTTTTGTTGTTCCAGGATCATGGTGTTGGGTCCAAACTGTATGTCACGAACTTAGGTAGTGCTCCAATGCTTATTGATTGAATAATGAGACTTGTTTGCTGTTGTTTAAAAACAATACCCACTCTACTACAGATCACTCTCTTAGTTGAATTCCCTATCAGCAATGATGATGAGAAGGTTGAAATAGATTCCAAATTCTAGAAATAATGAAATTAAAACACTGAAAAATTTTCCAGAATCCAAATTTCACACACATGCTAGGTATGAAATCTAGGAATATTCTAGTCCATGCATGAAAATTAAAACACTAAGAAACCAGGAAGAAAAATATTTGAGGGTATAAATTGCACAGATAACACTTCACAATGTATTTATACCAAATAATAATATGCATAGGTCTAAAAATATTCCTTATGCCTTACAATTGACGTATACATTCGAATCTTGTGCACATTTTAGTATTCTGGTGGTTCTCTAAAATATGGTAATTGATTAATTATGAGTAGGGTAAGTAAATGTACATTTTTTTCATGGATATATTTTCTCTATACTTGTATGTTGAAAAATTTATTTCAATATTGATTCAGCTATCAAATAAATTTTCCAGCTACCGGTTCAACATGACTCTCTATATGGCCAGGACATCCAACCACTATTTTGTGACCTCATACCCCCCTTACGAATATGTAACTATTTCCACACAATACCATAATAGTTGGCCAGACCTACGATGCTCATGCTCACCTTGCAATGAAAATTTCAGATTTCACATATTCCGGATTTCACAATTTTTTTTCTGGAGGGATAGTTTTGAAAATTATGGCATGTGTGCTTTACAATAATTGAGGACTATATTGACCATTTTGATGTATGTGTTTTCTCCCAAGCCATTTTTTTCTTGAATGGGAGTGATGCATCTTCCCACTTCTCTAAATCTGATAATGGATGGGTGAATGTAACCAAATTATTCACTGGAGCTTCATCCGTTGGTAGCCTATCATTGCAGCCATCCTAAAGCACATCAGATTGATCTTTTGGAAGGTGATGATAGACTAGGGTAGGGATGAATGGTGGGGTAGTTTGATTTGAGGCGAGGCACTGATATGTGAGACCAAACTCATGAAGGTGGAGGTGGTGGTGGTGGGGTGGAGGCAAAAATTAGGGTTTATTAGTTTTATAAAAATTATTTTAAATTTTTATTAAAAAAATATTAAAAAATATAAAAAATATTGATACTTATATAAATTTGAATCTTAAAATCATTTAATAGGTTATTTTTAAAAAATACTTAGTAGATATATACTGACTTATATCATCAAAATAAATATATAAATATAAATATGGTTTGTATTAATTTGTTATTTATAAAATATGTGTTTTTATTGAATGGTATATTGTAACATTTTTTATTGAAGGAAAAAATATTTGTTAGTATTATTTTTTATTAATAACATATTTATGTGTTTTTAAAAGAAATATTATATTAGTATCATAAAGTAATAGATTTAACTGTTGGTAAACAATTTTTTGGTGTTAAATGATCAATACCAATAGATATATCTGTTGGTAAAAACAATTGTTGGTATTTAAAACCAATACTGATAAAATCTAATATCTATTGGAATTGCTCATTTTTACCAATAGATATATTATCTGTCAATAAATTTATATTGGTAAAAGTCATTTTTGTATAGTTTTTTTATCTCATGAGATAGATATGTCTAAACGGGAAATGATTTCAGTTTAGTAAAACATTACTGGAATGAGGAGTGAACTCGGTTTAGCAATGGACTTCGTCTACTATGATGGTCTTGAAAATGAGTCTTGAAAAATATGAAATGATTTTCTATGCTTATGTGTATGCCACAAAATTTCATGTCTTATGCTATGGCTTTTGGGATTATGTTCATTGATTATTCTGAACTTTTATGATTTATAACATGAATTTTTTTCATGATCTTTCATATGCCTGATAATACTTTCAAATGTTATGTTATTATGTCTTTTGATTATGATATGATTGATATCTCAATTTTTTACCCTTACTGAGTATATAGTATTACCCTTTCATATTTTTATTTTTTCAAGGACATAAAGAAGGGTATTAATTAAGATGTGTAAAAAAGGGGTCAAGTTATGAATAAATAAGTGGGAGATAATATAGATGTCTTATGAACCAGTTGTTTATATTTCCCAGTTTCTAAAGAAACTAAACCTATACGGTCCTGGAATGGTTTTTTTATGTTTGGTAATGAATATTCTTCAAATTTTGATGTAATATCTATATATGTAAATTATGGTCTATCATTATTAGATGGTACAGTGAAAGTTAGTGGTTGATAGCACATGAAGGATTAAAGGGATAGTCAGTCCCTCCTAAGTGAAGTTGGATTCTCTATGTGGTTCATGTTATTATTCATAACATGGGATAACTGATTTTAAATCATTATAGAGTTTTCTACCCTATATTAAATCATATTAGGAACGCAATAATTTCATTTCCCATTATATATATTGTTCACATGGGCCCATCTATTTCGATACATTTTCTATGAGAAGAACACTTAAATAAAAAATGGAAACTATTCAGGATTAATTTTAAAGGTTATTTTCACCCAAATTTTTTCTAATATTTATCTTTTGGGATTTTATATTTTAACATATTTCAAATTATAAAATAAATAAATACTTCTCCTATATATACTTTCATTATGGTTCATAAAAATCATATGGTAACAACAGAATATACCTTGGGAGTGTCAAACTAGGTGTCCAGTAAGACCTCTTTGTTGTACACCACGTGACAATAGAGTTAATACCCATTCTAACATTTTGGGTTATTTCCCCTTGGGACATATATGTCAAGTCCACATTCACCTTTTGTATCTAAATAGTGATTTAGTTTCTTTGAAACCAATTGATTTATAATTCAAAAAAAATCTTAGAGAATCCCAATATTTTCACATTTCCATAGGGTTCCTAGTAGTTTTATCTAGTCGTAATTTAAACAATTAACTAAACATTTCATTTGATGACAACTATTGTAACCCTATTTTTTATACTTTTTTTTAATATAATTCCTTGAATAAATATCACTTAAATAAATTTGAAGGACTTTTGTGGTGTGATGTCTTAGAAAATAGGTAAATAACAAAATACCAACATAGTTCTCAAAAGAAAACATAAACTAATTATCAACAATCTTAAAATTCATATTTATAATCGCATCCTAGATCACCTCACTATAGAGGATTTCTTAAATAAATTTATCCAATGAAATTGTTGATAATAAATCTCAATAAGGGATAAGAAATTAAAAGGAATCAATAATGAACATCATAGTTGAATTAGGAGTCATAATATAAGAACATGAACATAATAACTTGAGGCATTACATAAGTATATGAATATAAGAACATGAATCATAACATGGAAATGTGGATACAATATAAACATGAGATATTCATAAGAATATCACCGTAGTTCATCCCTAAGGTGTTACAAAATATATTAGAATATTTATTACCCAAGGTACCATAATAATTTACCAAGGAATAATACCAATATATCATAAACAAGTCATCTCTAGAGAATAATTCTTTACCCAGTGCATTGGATAACTATCATGGAACACCCTTCATATGGCTATCATTATGTGAGGAACAACAAGCAAATATCACAAATACATATCATTTTAACCAATGAGTAGGGAATGTAGATTTATATCTTTTATTTCTCTCATTAATGATGTAATGTTATGTGTATGTTAAGACCCTTCAATTAAAATATGTTTGGGTATTCATTTAAGAAAAAATATCATGGAAAAGCTAGGAATGATTTCATTAGTACAACATGTATAAAAATGGATTTATTTAATGCGTTAAATTATATAGAAAGGTAATATAATTAATAAAAAATTATTTCTAAAGGGGTGTTTAAAAACATATAAAAATTAAAATAAATTAAAAATCAAATGCTTATCACAAAGGAAAATGCTTGAATTTTAAAAGAGGAGGTTGACAACCCTTAACTTGTAAGGTAGCTTTTTAAAGATGGTGAGAGACTACTTATAACTATAGAACCACCTTGGAGGGATTCCTAGGAGAGGTAATGAGAGTTTATTCATGCTCAAAGGATTTAGAGTGTGAGATGAGGGTAGAATGGGTGGGTACTTATAATTGGGGAGTTGTCGTTTTAAGGGTTAAAATATAAGTTATTTTATTATTTATGTCAAACACTTGTGGGTGTAATAAATTCTAACCAATTTTATGTAAAATTAATAATCCAAGTATTATGGGATGATATTTAAATAATTAAAAAAATATAGGAAAACTCCCGACTAAACCACTTAATTCATAGAGTCCAGACATATTTTCTATAAAGGAAAAAACAAATTAAGGTTACAAAATTTTAAATACAAATTTATAACTAAAAATTCATATTTTTCAAATAATTAATATACTCATTAAATTAATTTTCATTAAATGAAATGTTTCATAAATTTTTTCATCATGATCTTATTATAATTATTTCATAAATATTATAGTACACATAAAATGGTTATCTTTTATTTTTAACCTAAATACTATCTTTGATAAAAAAAAATCCAAAAAATTCACCCTAAGATAATTTTTATTTGATGAGTCCAAAATTAATATTCATTTTATCAAAATAATTTTCAAAACACTATAATTTTATCTTTTAAATAAAATTACTTATTTATTTAAAATGTATAGTTTTTATGACATGATCAACCTTTAGTCCACATTAAAAATTACTTAGTTATTAATAAAATTATATTAAATTTAATATTTAAATGAAAAAATATAATTCCCTTTCATGAAAATTAATTTATATTAATTTTCTAATTTTATCAAAAAAACATAATTTTAATCATATTTATAAAAAAATTCAATTTTATTTCTTTGCATTAAAAATATTTTTTTTATATTCATCTGATAATCTAGTTAAATTTTTCTTTTATAGAAAGAAGTTTAAAATAAAATAAGTAATAATAAATATTTTATCGAGTAACCACTATTTCATTTCTAATGAATTAAAACGTAATATTAATTATGGTCAAGATACATAACCCCTTATTACATGGGAATATTCACAAAGGGTATGATGTGCGATGATGGTAGTCGGTTGGTGGGTTCATCCAACATTTCATAGATTTTTGATCTATAATATCTTCAACATATCTTATAGACAATCCTGATCAGGTCTCATTTTATGAATTTCTTCTTGGGTTTGTTTAAGGGTAAATCCCACTAACGCCACCTCTCTCTTGATCTCTGACAATTGATAATCATATGGGATATTTATATTGGTAGAGGCCATATTTTCTTCATATATATGATTATAAAATTAAAGCAAATCACTTCATAATGGGAAAATAACAATGGCCATAATTTAGAATGGTTATATTGACAAACAAGCATAATGCCTAGTACCTATAATGACTAATGGTCACAATTCCCAATGACCATAATGGTCATAATTCCCAAAATACATATTAACATATATATATCAACTATTAATCACATACGTCATTCTTAATTAATTCACTTGCAAAGGTTATTTCACATCCCTTGATAATGTCTATTATATTTCTAATGATTATATTCTCTTTTACAGTCAGCATGGAATGAATGATCTTTGTGATTGAATTCAAGCCTTCAAAGTTCCCCTTATAGCTTGCACTATTATGTATTGATTATATCCCTATATAGTTTTTATTTTTAGTATTAAATATTATTACATGATGTTAAATAAAATTTAATAGTCTTACTGTGTTCGTGTAATGTAAAATATAATAAAATAGTTATTGAGAGAAAAGATTTCTTTTATTAATAGAAGGAATTTTTTTCCAATTAAATATAAAATTTTAAAATTTTAAACTAGTTATGAATAAAATATTTATTCCTTAAATACCTTATTTGAACCATATATGTGAGTAGGTTATGAAAAATAGAACACATCTCTCATTCTAGTGGTAGTTTTCATGTAACATGAGCGATATTTTCAAATTTTGAATGTTTTTGAAGTGGATAGATAATGGTTGTACCATTAATATCATAATATTTTAGTATATAATTTTCACTTATGTCACCATATTAATATGGTTATAATATTTTTTATGGAAAAATATAGAGAATAAAATTACAGGGATATTGTATTACTCAAGTTAAGGATATGACACTTCCCATGAAGGATTTATTCGAAATGGTGGGCTTAAGATTACTTCATTTGATCAGATTCTGTTTTATTTTGAAGAATGATATAAGAAAGGTAAAATTAGTTGTGTTTTGAGGTAATTAATAACTAGGAGTTTATCTTGATGTGGGTGGAAGTGTAATCCATTTATAGGTGAAAATGGGGGACTTTTAATTGGAAATGTCTGTTAAGTTAGGAGTAACAATGGAATGGAATGTAATTTAGGTAATTCATGTGAGGAAAGGTTTTTGTGAAATGTGAATAATAATTTGAATCCTAATAACGGTATAATAAAAGTCTTAAGTTTCATGTTAAGTAAGTAAAATTAGATCCTCTTGAAATTACCCAATTTATCCCTTATTAATCTAGGTTAAAAATTAACTGTGGTAATTATTTTTTTACTAAAGATGTCGATTAAACTTATTAAAAAATTTGGATATGATGATTTCAAATTTTGAATCCATTTATTCTATTTAAATTTATAAATATGAAAAAATTATCATTCAAAGTAAAACATATGAAATGTATATATATAAACTTTTTTATATAAAAAACTTCTTTTAAAATATCAATGATTATTATTGTTATTTTCCTATAAATTTATAATTAAACTTTTGTTAATATATTATTCATATAAAATATATGTGTTATATTCAATTAAAAATAATAAAAATAGTTTTCTTAAATTTAATGTGAATCATGAATAAAAATAAATTTTTTGAAAAATAAAATTTTCATGAATAAACATGTCTTATTTGATGTTTATATATACTAATTAAATTACATCAGTGAATTAGAATTAAAGGTGAAATATATTTCAAAATGTTGAAATATCAACATATACCATCCAATTCAATAACTACACTGAAATAGTTATATTTATCTTAAGAAAACGTTTCATGGTTTATTTTGGGTTAATGTTTCATGTGAAAAAATCTATTGAACACATTAGAAATACTTAAAGGAAATATATATATTAAAATATTAGAACATTAAATTATACCCCCTTAAATAAAGTTAATATTATTAATTTAGATTTCTCTTATTGATGTGAATAGATGATAGTATTTTTATTATATTCATGACTCAGTATTTAATTTCTAATGAAATATCAACCTCTATAACATGGGTAAGACAAAAAAACTCATCTCATGATTGATTATTTCGGCCCATATCATTATTGATGTCAAGAATGATTTCATAGTGAGACTTGTAGTTATGGATTATCATAGGTTGGTTTAGGACAATATTAATGACGTTTTTAATCTAACAATTGATGTGAGATTTATATAAAGATAGATATTCAATTAAAAAAATATCTTAAAATTTATATAATGGAAGAATTCATAATATTAAAATAAATAAAGTTCACGTAAAATTCATCTTGGGTTACAATAATCACACAACTAGAATTTTTCTTTCATAATCCATCATTAGAGTGGTGATTTTATCCTCTTTGAAAATTTTATAAATATCGTGTAATGGCTTGAACTAAAACTCAATAAGACATCCCAAAAACTGAAGTGGAGGATAAGTACGCCTTAATTATTATGATCCACTTCAGGGGTAGCCATTATATAAGTTATTATATGTTTCCATGGACGTTTCAAATAACTATTATCCACATCATCTATTCGGTTAGGGAATAAATTTGTGTAATTACCCAAATCCTTGTATTTTAAAAATTGAAGTGAAAATGATGTGTTATTTGAGACATTTATATATTCCATTGTATTATAAAACCACTGTATATTTTTTCAACAATCATGAGATTTTTTTATAATCCTTCAACACTAGAAAATTTTTCTTATACCTTTGAGAAAATCCCTTAGGTGTTTCTTACTATTTTATTGACACGTAGGAAGTCGAATATTCTTTATCCTTTTTCTTTATTAAAGGAACATCCATGAAATTCAATTATTATCTTATGTTGTACATTTTGAAATTAAACTTGGTTAAAATGTTTAATCATAAATCTATATAGTTTTGTGATAATAACTAGAATATCTCTCACATTAGCTCCTATATTGCTCAATTTTTTCATTAGAACGATCACCACATAGTCCATGGTACCCACTTTTAACTAGGTTCCTTTTGGATTCATTCAATAAATTTAAAAAATAATTTGGGGGTATGATAATACTAAATTAATACATTTTTAAAATTAAACTATAAACTTTAGAAGAAGTATCTCATAAATTACTTTCATAACCTAACATTTGAATCTCTAAGTTTCAATCTATTTTATCTATGGTCATAAACCTATTAGATATTCTAACCTAAATATATTCAATTATCTCATAATTGTTTATAAAGAGAATGTTGATAACTATATAATATCTTATGGGAGTGTCAAAGTAGGTGTAATGTTAGGAATCTTTGTCATTCACTAATTTAATATCGATTTAATTCCCAACAAGCCTTTATGGTTATTACCACTAGGTGTAGCTGTGTCAGAGCCTACATCCACTTATTTTTATCCCTATAGTGATTTCATTTCTTTGAAACCACAGGATATCTACTTTACCGAAATATCAGGATGTCATCCTATACATATAATTTTTTTGTGGTTTTCACTAAATTTATCTCATCTTATCCCTAAAATTACTAAACTAATCCCAAAAATTACTAAACTCTTTTATGATAACAAATAAGGAACCCCAAACCTGAACTCCTAGGTATAGTTCTAAATAAAATACTTTAGACATAGGTGTTTAGGCTAAGTGAGTTCATATAAGATAACAATATCTTTATTTTAAAACATTTTCATAAGATATAAATTATATCTCACAAATAATCACACATCCCATGAACTGAAGGTTCAGTTTATTTGAGGATCATCTTCATAAGAAACTTATTTTATGATATTTATGAATATTTCTATATAATAAAACTACATTATACCCCTTATAAACTTCTCATAGGTTATACTCATATCTATAACCTATAGAATGGAAACAAAATAAATGTGTGATCTTAAATACTTATAATGGAAAAACTGATTAATATGACATCAAGGGTAAGATAATAAGCTTGTGAGAATACATAAGAATAGAAAAAATATCTTATTAATGGAACATAAAAAAGTAAGAGTTTTCTATAAGAAAAAAAAATACATTTAATATGAAATTATCAAACATATACCATGGAATATGAATGTGAAATCATGATATAATAAACATGATCAAGGGAGAATAAAACATTCATATAACATAGAAATGTGGCATAAAAATAAGCATTGGAATAATAACATAATGAATCAAGAACCAATTAAAATTTCCTTTAGTATATCAGACACCACAACCTATTTTCAATAGTGATAATTAAATACTTCTTGTTTTTTATTTTCAATTAGGAAACACAACAAGTTTCTAATAGTGGATCATGAAACATAACTTCTTTTCTATATTGGGTCTAGAGTCATTATTAATATCCCATTATTATATCATGAGATGTCAAGTATTACCTAATACATTAGTGGGTTATATATAACGCACAGATCACTTAATAATAATCCATATATATGTTTCATAATTATTTATAAATTCGAATTTTAATCCCATTAGAGTTTTAGTTATGATTTTCGATCATTAAATTGGTGACGAACAAGTTTTTGTAAATTTTAATGAATAAATTGTGGTATCTTAATTAATTATTTAAATATTAAAATTAAATTTTTAGAAACATAAAACAAACATTATTTTTTGATTAATTTTATATATTACTAACAATTAATTTTCTATAGCCACCCATGACATAAATTTATAACATTGTTCATGTTGGTGGTTAAACTGACCTAAACAATAACATGTTATAATTAATGGATGGTTATAAAGTAATTTAGTTATAATATCATTATTCAAAAATTCTAATGAAATTATTTATATATTATTAAGGCAATTAATCATAAATTTAAAGAGTTATTAAAATAATATAACTAAAAATTAATCTATTACATGTAAATAATAAATCATTTTTCCTCTAATTATGGTTATTTTAGGATGTTAAATTTATAATGATCTCTTATAATTAATATTATTTATATAATTAATAACATATATTTCTAGGATATAAATAATTCCATAAATATAAAATCTATTGAATAGACTCATTTTTAGAACCATCGATGAAGAGTGGGGATGAAAAAGAAATATGTCGTCCTATAGAGGTTGTAGTCCACATGTACACATGGACTCCATTTTCATTTTCCTTAGAAAAGGATAAAGATAGAAAACAATTTTTATTTTCATAATCTTTATAATGTTATAAATAAAATATTTATTCATAAAATACCTCTTTTAAATCATCCACGTAATGTGGTTATGAAAATCAGAATGTGTCACTCATGGAGGTGGTAGTTCGCATGTAACACGAGTGACATTTTCAATTTTTGAATGTTTAAGAAGGAAATAGATAATGGTTTTACCATTAAAAACATTTATGTATATAGGTGTTAATAATTTTATCATATTAATATTTTTATAAGATGTTTAGAGGAGGAATATAAAGAATATAATACTAGGGATATGGTATTACTCAAATTGCGGACTTGACTCTTCTCTTAAATAATTTCTTAGAAATGGAGGACATGGGATAAATTCTTGTGAATAGAGTATTATGAACATGAAATAGAGAAAAGGGGAGTTAAAAGGGGAGTGGTTTAAGGGAATTTCTATCATGGAGTGTGGCATAAAGTGGGTGTAAGTGTCCTCCATTTATATGTGAAAAGGAGGGACATTACTTTTGAAAATAATGTTGGGTAAGTTATAGAAATAGAATAGAATATAAGTTAGAAAATTTATATGTGGAATATTTGGTGAGAAATGTGGTTAATACTTAAAAACCTAAAACTATTATTTAATAATTTCTAAGCATCATATTAAGTGATTAAAATTCATTCCTCATGAAATTGCCTATTTTTACCATTATTAACATTGGTTCAAAATTAACCATAGTAATTATATATTACTAAAAATATTAGATTATTCTTATTATAAAATATGGATGTGATGATTAAGAATTTGGACACCATTTAATCTAATTAAATTTATAAATATACTAAAATTAACTTTTACATACAAAATAATATATATATATATATTATTTATGAAAACAAAATATTTTAAAATATCAATTGTTCTTATTCTTATTTTACTATCAATTTATAATTAAATTTTCATTAATCCAATATTCATATATACAATTTTTGTATCTAAATTTAACCATAATATATTCTATTCTCTTAAAATTAATGGGCATAGGTCATAAATGGAAATTTTTATAAAATATATTTATATGCATAAAATGAACTTATTTGTTTTTTAATTATACTATTGAAATTATATAAGTGAATTAAAATTAAATAGTTCATATATTTCATAATGTATTTAGACTAAATTATACCTTCAAATTAAATGGCTACTTTGGAATGTTTATATTTATCTTAATAAAAAAATTCAGTTTGTTTTGGTTTGGTGTTACATGTGAAACAAGCTTTTGAACACATTATATTTATTTAAAGGTAAAGATATATAATAAAATATTAGGGACTTACACTCTAATAGTAGTATCCATCAGCTTAATAAAATAATTATAATACCCTTGAAAAATGAATATTTTCTCTCTTTATATAAATTCCTAAGATCTCCCTGCACACTTTAGAAACTTCATTCGTTATGTGAGTAGCATGGAACCTTTCTTCCTAGATTCATCCTCATGCCTTCAAAATCTTCATATTTTTTAATACCCATATCACATTCCATATATGTAAATCACATGTATATATTTAGGGTATAGATTCTTCAGATGGCTATCTCAAACACACTTTATTCATCTCAGCTTCGTGCTATTTTCCTTATCCTTCTATTAGATGGGTGTCATATGGAAGCTTGAGAAAATTATTTCCTGATTTGTGTAGACTAAAGAAAAAAATTTATTTTATGACAAAAAACATTTAAAATATGTAATTACAGGTTTTACTCCATTAGATTTAATATTTTAAAAAGTCTCAAAGCCATAAATTGTAGAGGAAGTCTTACATAGCTCCACTAAACCCTTATTATTCTTTGAAAATAATATAGTTCTTTGATAGTCTTAGAGCATGATAGAAAATTCATACATGGATTTAAAATTCATTAGGGTCTGAAAAAATGGATAACTCCAAAGTTTCACTCTTTCAGGAAATTCTAATGTGTAATGTATTACATAGGTAGGGAAGTGATGCATTCTTTAAAGGACATACATGAGTAATAAAAAATTCCTACACATTCTTCCAGAAGTCTTATGTGGAGACTACTTAAAATTCAAATTCATGACTACATAAGTCTTATAGGATGCATTCCTTTTCTAAATTTTGGTAACCCAAAGGTCATATGTGTTGTGATATGAACTGAACAATTCATACAGGATGGCTTGGAAAGTCTTATGATTTAGCCGTGAAAAAGTAAAACATAGGCTTAAAGTCTTACAAAATTTCTTCAGAAAGTCCTACTTGCTACCCCCATTGTTATTTTCTCAAACCTAAAACCTTGAAAACATTAAATTTAATGTATGATTTATATAGTTTATTTATAATCCATTTTAAAAAAATGAAGGATCATAAATAAATTCATATTAAAAAGGTAATTCTATAATTTAGAAGTCAATGAATGGTCTATTTAATTAGTTCAAAAAACGAACAAAATACTAAAAAATAGATTAAACCATTTTTAAATAAAATCTTGATCTACTAATGAAAAAATAGATATTTTTTCTAGGTATTCTATGAATTTTGAGAGTAATTGTCTTTGAATTAAAGAATGTAATTTTTAAAATGTTGTCTCTTACCACTATTGTGTGCGCCATTACTTTTGTGAGTACTTTGTCTAACAAGGATGATAGTGTAGAATTTTTGTATTCCCATCTTTAAATCCCCAATATTTTTTAATATATTTTTCTTAAATTAAATATTATTTTTAGTATCTTTCATCACACTCAACACTGAACTAAAACCTAACTGCTAAGAGATAATTATAAGTATAAAAAAGTTATCATTATAATATAGATTTTCAATTACTGTGTATTAATAGATTTATTTTTATTATGAAATATATATAGGAGTAAGATAATATTAAAATGTAATTATTAATTTAATAAATTTTATTTCAATAAAAATAGTTTATACATTTTATATTCCAATAAAATTTAATTAAAAGATTAAATTTAAATAAATAATAAATTTTTTATTTATCAAAAATGTATGGATGAAATTTAATTAAAACTTATTGTATAATAAATAAATTTTAAGGAATTATAAATAAAATAATTTAATATTTATTTTTTGAATAATTATATTTTTCAATATATATTATTTATTTCTCTCTTAATACACTAAATTGATCACTTTTAAAGGATTGTGTTAAATTTTACATTATAATATATATATATATATATAAACACTCATTTCACATTTTTAAGAAATATAAAATAAGATTAATTATTTTTAATTATTTTTAATGATCTCTTTTCAATTAAAATAGTTTCTTATCTATATAAATTATGTCTTGATTTAAAAGTTAAATTACATATATCTAGAAAATAGTTTTGATAAAATTTATGTTATTTTTTATTCATAATATGAAAATTAAATTTGAGAGAATATGTTATATTTTTCTAAAATTATTTATTTAAGTTGAATAGTAAAAAATTTTGTTTTTACGGACACCAAGGCATTTATGACATTATTTAGATATCAAAATGGCATAAAAATTTGTAAAACCTTTTTACTGATCAAAGATGTATTTATTTTATTGAATTATAAATTTAAAATATAGATTTTAACTTAGAAAACCTATAATTGAAATTTTGAAACATAAGTAATATTTTTTATGAAATCTATTTTTATGCATTATATATATATTATTTTAAAATTACATTTTATATATTTTATAAATTTAATATTAAAAAAAATTAATTTTTATAATAAGATTATTACAATTTTTTAATATGGTTAATTTCATTTTTTTGTCATAAAAATAAGTTATTGAAAATAAAAAATAGTTACTGTGGTAAAAGTAAACTATAGTAAAATGTCAAATTAAGGGGAAAATTCTTAATATTTTAAAACCTTACCCCTTATTTGTATATATGAGATGTGGATTGATGATGACTCATCCTATTTCCATTATTATTCACTTCAAGGGCCACATTCCTTTGAAAATAAAAATCTTCCAATATTAAGTTTTGAATATTTACAAAAATGACAATCTCTTCACTTATAAATGGAGCCTCTCACCAACTGTTCATAGCTACCCAAAAAATTAGAACCTTATCCTATGGAAGGATGTATTTTTTCACGACAAACCTATATATATGATTAAAATAATTTATAGAGTAAATTAAAATTATTTGTTATGACATTGCTATATTTTATTGAAATTTTATATTAATATTTCTCTCATTATTAATATGCCAACATTGGTCTGTAAAAATTTACTAAAAAAAGCTCGTTATTGGTTTTGTATTCATGATTCATGGATAAAATTCTCTAGGAATGAAATTATAAATTTATCAATCAATATAAAGAATATTTTTTGGAACTAAGAATAATCTAAGAATGATGAACTTTGTATCAAATAATGGGAATTAATATCAACAATTTAAAAGCGTGCTCAAAATAATCAAAATCGCTAACACTCGATGATGAAAATGAACTATAGAAAAGTAAGAAATGTATAATCAATTATTATAAATAAAGGATATATCGGATAATATATATTAATAGTTTTCTGAAATAGTATATTAAGATGGGTTTGATTATTATACATGAATTTAAAGTGATTTTGTGGAATTCTTAAGTAAAAGGTGAGGGTTTTACATCTCAAATTCCCTCCATTGAAACATGTTATAAATTAAGAAACTATTTCAATTTATTTGGTGTAGATAATTAACATATAACATAACATATAAATATTTACACTTTATTTATTTTATTTAAATTTATAATTCTATTTCTCTCTTAGGAGGTTTTGATTCAAATTTTATAAAAAACATAATTGGTTTTATTGATTCAACTTTTTTCTTGAGTCATAATTATTCATATTTTAATATGGATCTTAAAAATTGTTTTCATATTTAATGTTATTATATTATATTCTATTTCATTAATATTTTATATTAATATTTATTTTTTTATATCAAATACATCCTCTATGACGGATTTTATTCTTCATAAAATTTGATGTTGTGAAGAATTGTTCATATCCTCCACAAATGAGTTCTTTATCTTCCTTATCCATGTTTACTCTTACAAATAATATTCCCCATTAATAATTTAAAATCCAATATTTTTTTATTTTTTGGGATCTTAAAATTTCCCTTTAACATTTTTTAAAGGAAATATTTATCAAGGATTTTACAATGCGGGTTGAAATAAAGGTATTTTTCTAATATTTAAAAGGTTTTTCTTTCCCAGCACATTTTATCATCTACTCCAAGCTTCCTCTAGATAAAATTTATGTATTTTCAAGGATTAATTATTAGTATTAATTTCCAAATACTATTTTAAAAAATATTTATTTAAATAACTCAAAAGTTTTATTTTTTTAAAGTGAGTCATAACTTATTCTTTTTACACACTAGTAAAAATATTCTTTTTTAGGTTAGTTTTTTTCGCTTTTTAACGTCAGTTTTGTGGTGATGTTGTAGTGACTTTATTGCGACCGACGTAAAAATGTGTTTTTTAACATCATTTATTTAATAACCGACGTTAAAAATGTTCTTTTAAATGATTTTTCACATTGATTTTTTAAAAACCGACGTGAAATACCATATTTTATACAACAAAATCACGTTGAAATGCTATTTTTAACATTGGTTATTTAAAAACCGATGTTAAAAACCAACGTTAAAATTCATTTTTTACGTCATTTTTTAAAAAAACTTTTTTTAAAATTCAATTTTAACATCGGTTTTTAAATTACCGATGTTAAAAATGATTCTCATTTTTTAGATAATCTCCCGAGCTTCGATTTGATAGGTCATTGAGCTCAAATGGAGCTATGGATCAAAAGTTATGACCATTTGAATTTTGATGTATTTTTTTCCAAGGAAAGATCGAATGAGCCAACCAAAGCTTTGTATGGGAAGGAAATTTTTAATTAGAATGTGGATTTGTAGTTTTACCATGATACAAAGAAAAAATAGTGAATCCGAATCATTAAATCGTATATAAATTTAGAAAACTAATCATAAAAAACATAAATCATGGAAACATAATTAAGAATACCATGACAAGATCGTGGAAAGAAGAAATAGTGGATTCACATTGAAGATCAAATGGGTTGAGTTGGTGGAATGATTATGGTTGAATTAAAGGATCATTAGATTACGATTTTTGTATAATGAGACCATATAAATGATATGGAAAAAGAAAATGTGGTATTAAAAATTTAGGCAGCAACTGAAAATTTTGCACCCGAGCTATGAAAAAATTGAAATCCCACGTCAGCGGGATATTAAAATCATTTTTCAAGTTGCTTTTTATGATAACCGACGTGAAAAATATTAAAATTTTCCCTGATTGTTCACGTCGGTTATATAAAAACAGATTGGAAAATTCAATTTTCGTGACTTTTTTCACGTCTGTTATTTGATAACCGACGTAGAAATTAAAAATTTTAGTAAAAAATTGAAATCCCACATTGGCGGGATATTAAAATCATATTTCACGTCAGTTTTATGATAACCTATGTAACAAATATTGAAATTTTTTCAGATTTTTCACGTCGGTTATATAAAAACAGACGTGAAAATTCAATTTTCACCGATTTTTTTCATCTATACTTATAAGAACCGACATAAAAAATAAATGTTCCTGTATTTTTACGTTGGTTATTAAATAATAGAAATTAAAAATATTTACAAAAATGTATTTCATTTCTCAAGCTTCGATTTGATAGGTCACGGAGCTCAAACAGAGTTACGGATCAAAAGTTATGGTCCTCTGAAGTTGGCATTCTCAAAGAATTCGTTTAGGGATGATCATCTTCCAATGGCCATAACTTTTGATCTGTAAATCCATTTTAGCTCTATGACCTATAAAATAAAATCTTACAAAATTTACTACATTTTTTTAGAATTTTTAATGTCAGTTATTTTAAACCCAAAGTAAAAACGTCATGAAACCCAATTTTTTATGTCGGTTCTTATAATAACCGACATAAAAAAATTGGGTTTGATGACCTTTTTACATATTTTATTTACTAATAGACGTTAAAAATGCTTACAAAAATTTACCTCATATCCTAATCTTCGATTTGATAGTTCACGGAGCTCAAATGGAGTTACAAATCAAAGGTTATGGTCCTCTGATGTTGGCCTTCTCTAAGACTTCATTTAGAGATGATCATCTTCCAATGGCCATAACATTTGATCTCTAACTCCATTTGAGCTCCGTGACGTATCAAATCAAATATTACAAAATAAACTACATTTTTGTAAGCATTTTTAACATTGGTTATATAAAAAACGACATAAAATGTCATGAAACCCCATTTTTAACGTCGGGAGAACCGATGTAAACAATTGGATTTCATGACTTTTTAACAGCATTTTTTAAATAACCGACATTAAAATGCTTACAAAAATGTATTTCATTTTGTAAAATTTGATTTGATAGGTCACTGAACTCAAATGGAGTTACAGATCAAAAGTTATGATCCACTAAAGTTGGCCTTCTCTAAGACTTCATTTAGTGATGATCAACTTCCAATAGCCATAACTTTTGATCCGTAAATCCGTTTGAGCTCCACGACTAATCAAATCGATGCTCAGGTAATAAAATACATGATTTTAAACTTTTTTACATCGTTTATTTAATAACCAATGTAAAAAAGTCATTATAAATTATTTTTTATGTCAGTTCTTATAAGAACTGACGTGAAAAATCAGGGAAAATTTAATTTTTACATCGGTTATTAAATAACCGACATAAAAAAGTCAACATAAATGATTTTTCACATCATTTATTTAATAACCGATGTGAAAAATCAGTGAAAAGGATTTTCAGGTCGGTTATATAATAACTGATGTGAAAAATCAAATTTTGGATATTTTCACGTCGGATCTAAAAAACCGACGTAAAACAGGTGACGTTAAAAATACTTTTTGTAGTAGTGAAAATAATGTTAAGAAATATTTTCTAAATAATATTTTATATTTCACTTCCATTTTAATTATCAAATAAATATTTATATCTCCAATGAAGTTAGGTTTTTGGAATCACACTCTAAATTCCTTTTTGAAATACTCCAATTGGTTGATTAAATTTATGGTATCAACCAATTTAATTTTGATATCATGTTATACAGTACCATTTTTTAATGATATGAAACTAATTTTATTTCCAAGGGTCCATATTAAATAATGAACGATTGATATATTATGGATCACATATATATGGATGTTGATTTTTGGGGTCCTATATCAATCTACAATTAATTGGTTAAGGATTTATATCTCATGAGAAAATGATGTTATGTGTGAATTGTTTATTTGTTCCCAACATGATGCATAGACATCTTGTTTGTTCACAATAAGATATATGGACATTTTTTTGTTCAAAAATTAATGTGTAGAAATGGTTGAATTTTCACACAATGTTATGTTTTCCTAGTGATTATGTTTGTTCTATAATTTCTTTTTATTCTATTTTTTAATTATATTCTATAATTCTATATCATGTACCTAAGATTATGCTCCCAGTATCATGTTTATTGTCACATACTTGTATGTCATGGTATATGTATTTTCATTTAAAATTATATTTCCTTCTATTTTAACTTATGAAAAACTATTATTATACCATGTTCTTTTTAATAAGATTTGTATTCCATGTTCATGCTTTCTCAAATGCTTATCATTTAATCATTGATGACATATTGATTAATTTTTCCCTTATTAATTGTTTATGCTCAACTATTTCTTATATTTCTATTCCATAAGTTATAAAGATGAGTATAACTTATGATTAGTCTAGAAGGGTTTATATAGGGGTAATATTATTGGGGAATGTTCACAATTGTTTTAAAATAATATTCTTATGTATATAATCTTCAAGTAAAATAAACCTACATATTCTCAATATTGTGTATGATTATTATGAGATATAATATTAATTTTAAATATGTGAATTTTTACCTTGGGTTGTATCACTTTGTATGAAATATAGTGTGTAAATAATAATGTTATTTTAGCACTATACCTAGGTGTGTAGGTCTAGAAAACCTCAGTTGGTATCAAATCATGGTTTAATCATTTTTAGGGATTAGGTTGGTTATTTTTGGGTATTATGACTGGATAAATTTAGAGAAAATCCTAGAGATTAGACTAAATATAAGATAACATCCTGAAAATTATTCAATTTAAAGATTTTGTAGATTCTTAGTAATAAACCCCCCCCCCGGATACAAACAAGTGAATGAAATATCTAGCATAGATGAACTAAGGGGAAGTAAACTAGAAAATGTTAATTGGGTATTTACCCGATCTTCAGTTGGGGAATGAAAAAGAGGCATAGCTACACATCTGGATTGACACTCATATGGTATTCTTTGGTAATTCATTTTCCCTTTTATAACCCATTATGAAAATTTAAAATAAAATTTAAGGATCTGATATGTAAATACTATGTTAGAGAGTCTAATAGGTATATGATCATAGAAAACATAGGTTAAACTGAAGGAGTTATATTTCATTCTACTTATAACATAGTTTAATTGAAGGTATCATATGATGAAATGAAGGTTTTGTAGGATAAAACATCTTCAAATTTAGTTTTCTTAATCAGATAACCATTTAATCTGATTTTATTAGATATTATCAAAACTATTTATTTAATATTTTATTCATAATAGGTCCTTAAAAATGAATCTGTGAAATGTAGGTCCCTAGAAACTCTTATAACTAAAAACGGTGTATATTAGGTATAAATTGTTGAGAGAAATGAAAATCGAAAAACCTTCCTACTATGTGGGGAATGATGAGTCTCCTAGAATTTAAGATAGTGAGGTTGAAATCTTATTAAAAAATTATATCTTCATTTTCTTATGTGTACATTGGTTATTTTTCTTAGTGATTAGAAGTTAAAATTGTGATCACATTATTTATTTAAGAGGGAGAATATAATTCCATGAGATTTTAGTATATATTTTCCATTCATTAAATATTATTTTGAATAGATTTATCCACATGAAATGTCAAATTAAATGAAACCGTGATAATTTTTTATAATAAAAAAAATATTAGCATGAAATATGATTATTATAATGTAGTCGTTAAATTAGATTGTATAAATATAAATAATTTTATTCTGAAATATATATTTGATTTAATTGGATATAAACACTTAATTATTAATGTATCAACTTTGATATTGATAAATGTATTTTTTTCAATTAGTATTTCAGGGTCAATTTATGGATGATGAAAAGGCAGTGACATAGACATGGGTGAAGACCTAAGAATACACGAACATAGATAGTGATACAGTACATAATAGGGGTCCTTTGGGCTATGAATAATTGGCCTTTGGGCCATTAATGGTGTTCCTTTTGGATATAAAAATTATATTGGGTAGGAAAGGACTGGGTCAGCCCTTTAAGGGGGTGTGTCCTTTCCTTCTTAGACAACAGTTGTGTGAGTTGTTTCCTTTGATTATAATCTCCATGAAACTAAAAAAATTAATTAATTCTTATTAAAAACTTTACCAATATTAAATAATTATCATTTAATATCTATTTTTTAAAGAATTATATTTTTCTATATATTATGTTTTTTCATAATAAAATAAATTGAACATGTTAAAGTATTATTATAAAATTTCATTTGAAAATAAATTTTTAAACACGCAATTTAAATTATTTATTAATATTAAATAATATTAATATCACTTATGGATTTTCAAGGATCTTTTTTCTATAAAAAAATAATTTTTTCCCATATAAATTATTTTTTGGTTGAAAAGTGAAATTTATTTTATCTGTAATTTTTTATGATAAAATGGATGTAATTTTTGGATTCAGTATATCATAATTATCTTAGGGTGAATTTTTATGATTTTTTTGAAAAGATATATTTTAGGTGAACAGTTGAAAATACGATTTTTACAACCACCATGTCTTTTATGAAATTATTAGAATATAAGAATGACATAAAATTTTATGAAGACTTTTTCCAGATCAAAGATGTATTTAATAAATAAAATTATACATTTAATTTTTTTTAATTCATAAAATATATCACTTAAATTTTGGAACCTAAGTAATATATTTTCTAAAAAAATTTATTGATTTATACAAATATTATTATAAAATAAAATTTTATTACTTTCAAAAATTTAATAAAATAAAATGGTTTTTTATTTTAATTATAATATAAAAAATATGAAATTCATAAAAATAAGTTACTGTGATTAACAAATAGTTATCATGGTAAAGTAAAATATGTTTAAAATGTTAAATTAAGGGGAAAATGCCTAAATATTTCAAAATATTTCCCATTATTTGGGTTTATGAGAGTTTTTTTGGATAATACTCACACACATTACATTATCTTCCACTTTTGGAGCCACCATCCTATGAAAATTGCATGCCTTCAACATTAAGTTTTGAATATTCTCTATAATTCCATTCACTTCACTTATAAAAAGATATTCTCACCACCATTTAAAAGATACAACAAAAATTATAAATATACACTATAAAATTCCTAATTTACTTCTCAAAAAATCAAATCATATGTTATTTAGCATATTATCCTTGTAAAATACCAAAATCCCTTCTAAATCAATAATGTTTCCAAGAATAAATTAAAATCTTCTACATAATTATTTTCTCCTCTAAAATTATTTTTCCATTTATTCTTATTAGACCACTTATTAAATATAACCTAAAAATTATAATATAATAAATTAAAATTTATTATTATACTAAAAAACTTATATTTATATAATAACCATTTCTTATCTTTCCCTTTTACTTAAAAATTATAACCATTTATTATCTTTTACCTAAATTTTATAATATAGAAATTATTAACTTGCTATCAAATAAAGGGTATCGACATTGACACTTCAAAGCATGGGAGAAATAATAAAATTTACCGACATATTTTGATGAAAATGAAATATAAAGGTATAATAAATTTATAATAAATATCTATAATTTGAGAATATATATTTTAAATTATATTAATTATTTTTTTTAAATTAATTATTAATATATTAATGTTTATTATTAAAATGACTTAATGTGATTTCATAGAATTTAGAAGTAAATGTTGAGGGTTTTTCATCAAAAATTCCCTCCATTTATAAATGTTTTGAATTATGAACCTATTTAAATTCATATAATGTATATAATACCTATTTTATATAATTTATGAATATTAACTGTTTATTAATGCTATTAAAATATCAATTTCTTGTTTTGCCTTTAAATAGGTTTTAATTTAAATTTTAAAAAAATTATAAAGGGTTTTCTTGACTAAGCTTTTTTTCTTAAGTCATAATTATTCCTCTAGGATTATGGTTCTTCAAGATTGTTTTCTCCTATCCAATGATGATATTATATTTTATTAACTCCCTATTTTCTAGTTAAATTCCATTTTTTACAACAAATACATCTTCTTTGATATATTTCATTATTTATAAAATTTGATGATGTTAAGAATAATTTTCATCCTCTCCAGATAGGCCCTTAAACTTATATATCCATGTTCACTCTTCTCATTATGTTTTCCTTTATTATTTTTAAATAAAGAAAATAATTTCTAGTGATTTTTAAATTTCTTTCTACCTCATTTAAAAAGAAATATTTTTCACTCTTTTTAAGATTTGGGTTTCAATAAAGATATTTTTAAAATATTGAAAAAAATTTCCTTTCCCAATTTCACATTTTATCTTCAACTGCATTTTTCGTATGGATAAAATTTATGAAATTTTGAGTGTCCATTATTTATATTTATTTCCAAATAATTTAAAAAAAATCTGTATATAAATTTCTCAAAATTTATATTTTTAAAAGTGACACATAAATTATTAATTTTATGAAAATTTTAGAAAATGTTTTATAATGACCCTTCTACGTTTCACTTCTATTTTACTATATAAATATTAAAGATATATATCATATGGATTTATGTTTTATGAATTTTTTTATAATTTACATTAAAAAATACCACTTTTTGGTGATTGAATTTTTCTAATGAACTCGTCTAAGTTTTATATCATGTTAAGTGATACCATTTTGAAATGATATGAAACCTATTTTATTTCCCTAGGATCTCATGGAGTGATGAATTATTGACATATTAAGGTGATCATATGTATGTATATTGATGTTTTGGGTCTTATGTTCCCCTCTAATGAATTGGTTGATGATATATATTTCATGATATAATTGGTTTATATGTGGAATTATTTTTATAACATGGTGTATGGACATCTTGTTTGTTCACAACTTGATGCACATACATTTTTTGTTCACAAATTAATGTGTAGGAATGACTTAATTTTCTCAAAAGTTATGATTTATATATTCTTATATTTATTCGATAATTTCATTCATTCTATTTTTCAATGACATTCCATATTTTTATGTCACATGCCTATGATTATTCTTCATGGGTCATGTTTGTTGCCTCAAACTCTTATATCACAGTATATGTTATTTCATATAATATTGGATGTACTAACAACATGACTTATGGAAGAATTTTAATATACCATGTTATTTTTAATAATATATTTCTCACATACTTAGGTTTTCTCATATACATATTCTCTAATCCATGATGACATGGTGATGAGTTTTTCTCTTACTCAACATGTGAGTTTTCCTCTTTATTATGTTTCCACTCCCAAAGTTATGAATATGGTAATAAATTATGATAAGTCTAAAACAATTCTATAGGGTTATGATTATTTATGAATTTTCTCATGTTTTTTAAAATAACATGCTTATATCGTTATTCTTTAAATACATTAAACCTAATGATTCTCAAAATTTTGGGAGATTATTGTGAAATGTAATATTAATTTAAAATATATACAATATTATCTTGGGTCATATCACTTGTAATTAAATATAATGTGTGAATAATAATTTTTTTATCATCAGGTTTTGGTGTTTTGGTGTAACACCCAAAAATCTAAAGTATGAACATTTTATTCAACATCGTGTATGACACGAAACACCAAGCATAGAAGAGAATATAAAATCTTGATACGTTATGATATATTTAATATCTAAAATAAATTAAATATATTATATGTATTGAAATATAAAACACATAGTGTATCTTGTGTTATAAGAAACAACGAGTTTCCTCAAAATCATGTGTTATACAAAAGGTCGAGTTTTATCAAACAATAATATATTATTAATATTATTATTTAATAGAAAACTTATCACCTATATATTATAATGGAGGGTAATAATTGGATTAAATAACTTTTAAAAATATACATTTTACAAATTTTATTCATTTTTATATTTATTATTAATAAAATAATCATCATTTGAAAGAAAATGAAATATGTTTCGAAAAATGGTATTTTTTCTAAAATATGGTTTAATCGTGTTTTGTATACATAATTTAGAATTATGTTTTATTAATTTTGTAAAATATATATTAATAAATAAAATTAATTTTTTAAATTATAGTACCAAAATTATCTTAGGCTGTATTTTTAGGTTTTTTCTATAAAGGTTCATTTTTCGATGAATAGTGGTAATGGGGATTTTTAATTGAAACTTGTCTTCTGTTTAATTAATTTAAAAGGTTAAATTATATTTTTTATTGGATTTAGGGTAAAATTAGTATAAATTTATGTCTATTAATTTAATTTAGGTCATTGGAATAATTTTAATATTTATTTTTTATATAAGAACATTGTAAACTTTTGACTATTTTACTTTTAAAACGTTTTTTTCTTGTTACGTCTATGGGAATAATTTTAAATTAAATTATTCTACTTATGTGAGTAAATTTTGAAAATGTTGATTATATTTTCCATAAAAATATTTTCTTTTATTTAATAAGGTTAAAATAATTTTATGATCCGAATAATTAGTGAAAATAGTTAAAATTAATTATAGTGATTAAGCACATGAGCCTCAGCCCAGTTGGTGAGGACTCCTTAAATGCATTGTTTTTTTTTCTAGGGTTATGTGCTATTATGGGGCTGTAGATTCTGCAACTAAATTTTGTTTAGAATCAGCATATATTAGCGGTTTAAAATTCTACTAAATATTCAATATTATTTTTTATAGGTGGTTTAAACTGAATTATTATAATTTTTATTTTTATCAGAGGTTTTTTTCATTTTTTCAGTGATTTTCGATTCAAAAAATCTCTAGAATATAGAGGCTGTTTAAACCACTATTAAATCCTTGACATTTTTTGGGCTGGAAAACTGCCACTAAAATGAAATAAAATCATTGCTAAATATATGTTTTAAGACGGTTACTATAAACCAACAGTAAATGGAAGAAACCATCACGTGTTGGATACTGACACCAACTTTAGTGGTGTTTTTTAACTATCATAGAAACATTTGGTTATGGTTTAAACCTACACAAACAAGTGATTTTTTTGTTGTGGTGTATGATGCATTTTCATTTTCCATTATCGCCTTCCAGGATGGCCATAAAACCATTTTTATTATTAAAATATATTATAATATGTGTATTAAAATATATATAATTTTTTAACATATGTATAAATGTAATATTAAATAATATGATACTAATTCATGATAGTTGTAAAAACCGCCCAAATAAATTAAAACATTTTCATTAATGTTTTATCTAATTAATCATCCTCATAGTATATGAATAAATGATATATAAGATCATTTAAACTTTTTAAATATAATTAATAAAATATAATTTCAATTTTGGATAATTATTCTAATTTTACAAAAACTCCTATAGATTTATACAAGTGACCCAATCATGAAAAACCAAGCAAATGAACACTCCCAAAATGATGAAATTGAACTCTGAAACTCATCAAAATGGTGCCACAAAAACTTAATAAAACTATAATAAATCAAATAAATGTATAAGAAATACTGAATTTAGTAATTAATGATTCTAATTTGACTATCCAGGATGTTAAGTATAAGTGTAGAATGATTTTGGACATAAGGTAAAGGTTTTCTCATGTCACTTTTATTTCTTTGAGATATTCCTTATTCACCATTTATTCCTTGGTTGTGATGTATGTATGCTTCCCTTTGATATATAATATCATTAATATGTTTATATTTATCTTATTCAATGTTTCAGTTGATGATCATTGATTTTATGAGTCATGTGGTTCAACTGATTACAAAGTGGTATGGGACTTCGCCTCAATCTCCTTTCATTGAGGCATTATTTGAAATTATACACCCACCATCTTTTATGAGGTGTATGTATAGACCCTTTGAATTATCATGTCATTAATTTATCTATTATAATTTTATGTAATGTTTTGTTAACTTTTATTCTTTCATGGGGCATATGATTCAAATGTTCAGAGTGGTATGAGACAACTTGAATGTTTAAATATTTAATTGTCAAAAAAAATTCTCCATGTTAGTATTCTTGATATTGTTTATTGATATGAATATAAAAGGACTATAAATTAAATTCTATGTCAATTTTTAATTTCATTCTAATGTTTGAAAAGGTAATATTTTGATGTGTTTTATATGGAATGTTTTGAAAAATGACAATAGGAATGTTCTACTTTTAACATACATTGTGATAACAAATATCCCGCCTTCATGAATATTATTTAATATCTATATTCTATTGAAATATTGAATCTTTTATTAAATTAAAACCCTTATTCCATTATATTTTTTATATTTGGTATTGAAAATGGTTCTTTTTAGAAGAAAATTTTCATTTTTTACAGAAGTGTTTTTCATATGGTTTTAACCAGAGTTTTTCCTCAATAATTTTTCTATGATTTTATTAGTGTATTTTCATCTATATAAAAATATATTATTTAATATTATGCTTAATTTAGGTTGATTATAATATGATATCATTTACCATATTCCATTTAATGTTTTAGGATCAGTTTGACTATGGATGGCCTATTTAGATACCAATCTTGGTTTACGGTTAATGTATTCACATTTTTTATGATATTTTTTAATAAAAATGTTTATATTGTTTATGTTTCACCCCTTTCAATTGAGGAGTTCATTAGACTTAATATGTGTCGAGTGGGCACCTTTATACCTCTCAATGCATCGGTGGGTCTCATGAGACAAACTAGATTGGGTTTTCGTTGTGGCTTTACCCATTTATATAGATTCTTGTCATGAATCCTTGTAAATATATTTATGATTTCTCTCTTTATTAATTTATTTATTATGAGATTAGTTATTGATATTTCATATGATTATTCAACTAGTATAGTATCCATGGTTAAGTTTAATTCTCATGTGATTATTTATAAGAAACTATTTGTTTAGATTTTATTCCTACCACATTATGCCCAAGTTCAGGTTTAATGAAATGTGTTTCTATTAATTAACCTTTATTTATTTTTTATGTTTATTTATGATAGATTATGTCGTATAATTTTTCCTTAAGGAGCATCTAGGATCACCCCTTTCTTAGTTTTTATTTTTCCCCAAGATTCCAGCATGCATATTACGTTTTACATGCAGGGATATTCTAGGAGATTATAGATATTTATAAATCATTTTATATGTTTTATTTCATTTCAAGATGTAATTTAATACTCATGTATTTATCTAGTTTTACAAAAATACTAAACTATTTAGTCTTTTGGGATGTGATCCCTTATACTCATTACCCGTGTAATAAAGTAAAGAACATGCTCCAGGAAACTGGGGATGAGGTCTTTAGGTATCATGTATGTATCTGTTTTTTCAAAATTTCTAAACTTTTCTATCCTTTAGGGTTTTATTCCTTATATATATGCCAATGTAATAATGTAATCCACCAGCTCAAGGATATATGGGTAAGGGTTTCTACAATAGGTCTGGGTCATCTCACTATCAACCTCTATATTTAATATTTCAATGATGTTCATAAAATTATCTTTTTTAGGAGGGGTAAAACCTATATTGACAACATCACTAACCTCCAATAATTTTTAAAGAAATTGGGAAAAATATTATTATTAATACTAGTAAAGTTATTCTAACAAAAATTAAGAATTCATCTACTATTTACTAAGTTCAAAATATCAATGAATCACTATAGAAAAGGGGAGTATCATAGGGGTACCTACATTTCTATGATACCACTTTCAGAGCCCTGGGTCAGTTTAGATACCATGGAGAGGGGGTGAATAAGTTGAACCAATTTTTAGAAATTCATTCATTATTATTAAACCTATGTGACTATATAAATTAATGATCCCCTCTCTGTATCCTCTTCCTCATGGATATGTAAAAAGATCTAGTTTTTAAAGGGTTCAACCTCAGTGTGAGAGACTTCCCCTTATCATGTCTAACATTTTATTGAGCCATATAATTTATTATCATAATAATGTTTTAGGGACGATAGATACATTACAAGTTAGGTACAAGTTTTTAGCTGGTATCATCCACTTCTTGAAAGGGGTGGGTATCATCCACATACCACAATGATGAACGGGGTTAATTAGACTGGAACAACTAGTTATTTGAGATTCATTTTATTCCCCTGAATATGGATCCTATACTAAATCCACCATTATATTAATTAACATCTAAAATATATATTATTATATGAATAATTTAACATTCAAATTGATGTTAATATCACAACATGCACATCGGCTTCTCTCAACTGTTACTCAAGATAATGTTATCATTCCTGAGAACTTGCATGAATGAGAATGATATATTTCCTCTCCAAAATCCAGATCATTGATTAATAAAAATAGATACATCTTTACTCAACCTCTTTATAAATCATAAATGGAGAACAAGTTGATCTTATTCGGGTTTTCTATCTCAATACTTGATACAGATGATCTCCAATATAGTAGTGTATCAAATTATTAAGTTCACAAATATTTAACACCACTCATATTATTAATTTATCCTTTAATATACTCTATAAATTTCATGAATAGTATTTAAATTTTTATTTTAGAAATTCCAAATATGTCTAGATACAGAAAATTTCCTAGTCAACGGCCCTGAATTGTCTTTCTATATAATCGACAATCAATTATTTCAAATATTAAAATTCAAAATATCTATGAATATCATGTAATAGTATAATTTAATCCTAGTAAATATTTCATTTTAAATCTTCAATAATGTTTGGATACTTATTTATTTAAATATATCATGAATTTTAATTTCTTCCGCACTGGAATGATTTTTTGAATTGTAATGTAGCACTTTCCTTTGCTATGTGAGGATTCTCAATTCATCTCCTTTCATCTAATCTTGAATCATGATATTTTTATTAATCATGATGTGTAATCATTGAAGTATAGAACAATTATAATTTTCTGAATTAATTTTGGTCAATATATTATAACTTTTATGACATTATCAATGTTATGAAATTTTTGATAATTATATTCCTTTATCACATTTTTAGTCTTATGTGCTTAACTTTCTCATGTGTTTCAAATATTACATGAAACTCATTGTATGTGATATAAATTTTATGATATTCAAATATTATTTTAACCAAGTATCTTATTAGACACACGTCTTATGTGACTTATTATCTTATTAAAAAACTTTATATATATTATGAATATCTTCGTATCTTACAAAATCCATATTTTATGGTTCTTGTAAAGTTAGATAAACCTTATGAAGACAAATGAACCTTACGAATTTTGAAAGCTCACCCTTACAATTTTTTATTCACTATTTGTCTCAACCTTAGGATGATAGTCTAACCTTACATTGTTGGAACCATATGAAGTGCATAGTGTTCATGACTTTATCAAAATTTTATACATCTTTTCAGTTTTAATGATTATGAACAACATCAGTGAACCTTAAAATGATTCCATACCTATATAATTTTCCCAAAATTCATAACAGGATCAACTCGATATTTCTCAAGGAAAACCTTATTATGTTATTTGTACTTGTTCATTCTCTATATTCTATAAAAATTGTCTATAACTTCTCCAAATAAAATCAAAGAATCAAAAATACACATTCAACCATCCTTAATAATTGTAAAACTCTCCAGTAATATTTAAAATCAAATATCATATCTTGTATCTCATAGTTGATGATAAATACAAATTTGAAAATTCCATAGGGTTCTTAAAAGCACCATAGGAGTACAAAACTACTTAATACCTTCCTTTTCCTAAATATACAAATACAAAAGTATATAGTGTTAAATTGAAATTTGAATTGACAAAAACATATACTGAAACTAATAAATCTACATATATCAATAAACAAAAAAGTTCAATAAATAATTTTATAATATACTCAAAATTCCAAGAAAGAATCCAACAAAAGTTTTTGGTTGGATCAATTCAATTGAGAACTGATAATAGAGCTTTATAGTATCCCATTAAATAGTATAAATTGTATCAGAAGATATTATTTTAGGATTATTGTGGGTTTTATAGTAAATTTTTTCATAAATCTTTCAATGTTTTGTATAAAATGTCTCTACTAGGATAGATAAGGGAGAAAGAATCAATGGGGATATAGAAACCACAAATGATAACTTTCCTAAATCTTCAATAGACAGAGAATAAATTTTCATTATGGAAGAGTTTTAGGGGTTTTAAAGATGTTTATGAGAGATGTATCATGAATGAAACACCTTAGATAAATTTTATAAATTTATTATATATTATTTAAATCATTGTCAAAATTTTATAAATGTTTTAAATCAAATCCAAAACAAGAAATAGGAAGGTGTGGTTAAATTTTCATTTAAAGTATGTAAATCTTAGAGGTTGTGGAACATGGATAATAATTCTTCTTCTATCATGTAAGTTGATATGAATAATCTAGAAATATTGAAATATTTGAAGGATTATTTTTCACCTTCAGTAATGATAAAGATAAAAGGGGTTGAAATATCCAATATTGGGAAAAACATATTAGTACTGAAGAATTTACACAACAGATTAATGTTTGGTGACATGAAAATCAATGACCAGAAAAGATCTATTTGAACAAAAATATATTTCTGCGACCTAGATTTCGAATCATCTTAACCCTATTGTTGTCCCATGTCTTTGTTTGATCTATAATTTCAGCTTGTATTAGTGATTGTGAGGGAGGTCAAGGAAAAGGTATCCATATAAGTGGAGTATGATCACTATTCTCATGCTAAAGGAGATTAATTTATAGATGCACTATGTGGTCAATCCCATAGTGTGAATCAAGATCTAGAACCTCTAATCATCGCAAATAGGTTTGAGGAGGGTGTTCTCTTAGTTTTAGCCTATCCAGAATCACATAAGTAGATATTAGATCATGGATAGTTCATGGTTCTTTGTCATATTACTTTGTTTAAGGAAATAAATTATGGAGAAAAAATAATCTTAAGACCATTCTTTTTTAGAACTGGGATTTAAAAAACTGATAGATAGTCCAAATTGAGAGAAAGTATGTTCACAATATCTTAAATGGAAAGGTATATCTTTACAAATCTTGGAACACTGGGAAAATTCTTCTTGAACCATGAGTTTTTATAATTTCATAAGGGGATATGAACTTTAATTTGTTTAATTAGACACAAACATCTACACAAGTTTGGATCACATTTCATAGACTCGAATGGGTCTTCTAGAATCCTAATATTCTCATTAATTTAGCCTCTTATGTGGGAGAACCACTAAAGATGGATTATCACACCATTGAGGGTGATCTTATCTTCTATGATAGTATTATTATGGAATTAAACATGGAATCCAAGTTTCTTGGGTGGTTAATCTTATTTTCAATGATTGGAATCTTGATATAAAGGTGGAATATGAGTACTTGAATCTATATTTTGAGGTGTACAATATTTTATGGAACACTGTGGAATATTTCAAAGTTATACAAAGCTAAGTTAAAACCCTAATGTGGAAAAATCGTGAGCCTAGAAAGAGGTTGGGAAGAATAAAAAAAGGAAGGAAAATAGAATTGAAAAGGGTGAACACTCATGTAAAGATTTCATAGATATGGGTTTAACTCAGCCTGCTAACACCCCTATTATTGGTTAGAAGATGGTAAAGGCTTCCAAAAATAAGAGGTTGTTCAGATTGTAGAGGGTGAACCTTTGATTGTAGCAATTATGGATGACTCGGTGAATACAAATACTGATAAGAATTGGTTGGTGGACCTCTAGATACTTGTAGGGGGATACTAAATTAAGTAGTGGGTCATGTGGACATAATTCCTACTAACACCCTCCCTTGGAATATCATATTTACAAGTCATAGGATGTGCACTCACCCCATTTGAAAGATACAAATATTTTGGGGCTAGGGATATTCAAAAATATTGCAACTGAGGCTCATCCCTCAATTAATGATAAGGGGGCCTCTCAAGCTTCCACAAATGAAGAAATATCTTATCCCATAAGAAAGTCTTTTTTACCTCTGAGAAAGAAATCTTAGAGTGGAATAGTAGAAAAAGAGAAGGAAATTGACTAGCTTTTAAGATCCTCCCTAGGTTCTCAAAGTTCTCCACCAATAGTTATTGAATCTAGGGATGGTGCATTTAATGGAAATGACAACAACTTTAATACCAACATGTATTAATGTGAACAGCTTCATATTGGTTTTATGAACAAAATTCATACTAGGATTCCATGTAGGTAGGCTGGTGGTGCTAAGAATCCCACATGAAAAAAAATCGAAGAGGTAGATAAGGGAGGGAAACTTTATCTACACATCAGCTTCAAAAAGAATACACTTCTTTAAAATTTTCAATTATTATAAAACTCTAGAATAGCCAATTATTTTCATAGAAATATTCAAATTCCTAAACCCAAACTTTTGGGAATTTCTAAACTAAAATACTATTTCTCCCTTGGTTTTACTGTTCTTAATAAAGTTGTTCATCAATTTTTGTGTGTTAATAGTTGTTCAACGTTTGCAGAAACTCTTTTGGTTTTACACAATCATCAATTTTTAAGGTATACATCCATAGTGAGGCTGAGAATATGGTTACTTTCAGGTTTTAGAATAATAATTTGGAAAAATAATTCACTTTTATTTATTCCAATAATAGATACTAGTATATAAGGTACATTTTAAAAATCAATTGAAGTATCAATGATTGTAATTTTGACACTTGGATTCTCCTTGGATATTTTAACATCATTCTCTATCCCTGTGATAAAATTTGCATTTTCAACTATTCTATTTCTATCAGTGATTTCAATTCTTGTATGAATGGGAAATATCTTATGGAGATAAATTTTTTTGGTTAAAAGTACACTTGGTATATAATATATCTCTGCAAAATGGTGGCTAGCAAGCTTGACTTTGATTTTACTAATGATGTGGATCTTGATAAATGGGATTAAATTTCCATAATCATCCTTCCAAAACATAATTTAGATCATCATATATTTTTTCTTAGTTTCAAAAATAGGTAGATGAAATTTCCATTCCTTTTTGAATTTTACAATGCATGGGATTCCCTCACAAAATGTGACGGGATCTTCCAGGAGTTTTGGGGTTCTAGTTATTATATAAATGAAGTTTTTTCTTATATTATAAATATGAAACATTTGAAAAAAATTAAGATATAGGGAAAGATCACCTTCAGTGGAATGAACACCAAAATTCCGGCTGTATAGGCCTCTCTTTAGTAGGAGAGGGAGGATTCCACCAAGGTGGACTTCAATTTTGATAACTCACATGAGGTGGACATTTCCTCCAAGTTGAACTCTCTTCTATCTACGAAAGAAAGCTTCAAAAAGGAATATTTTAAAATTAAATGGCACAAAGAGGGGGATATAAACACTAAATCTTATAACTCCCTTCATAGTGTTAAGAATGGTAGAATTCCACTTTCTTTATTTAAAGTGGAGGAGAAATCCTTCATAATAAGGATATCATTTCAGATCAAAATTTTTACTAACTTCACTAACATATTCAATGGTTCTATAATGGAGGGGTTGTTAATGGAGGTTATCATTCCCAATTTTTTCTACACTGAGGATAATAATTTGATCACCAATATCCCTCTTGAATGTGAAAAAAAAATATTTATTTCATCCTTAACATAAATAGTGCACCTTGACTACATGGATTCTCCAATGTCTTTATCCAATAATTTTGGGATGTTATACATGTGTATCTTTTTAATTTTGTCTCCTCTTTTTTATTAGTGGAAACATTCCTAAAGTAATAAATGATTAGTTTCTCTCTTTTATTCCAAAACTGTAAAATTATTGTGAGATTTATCTTTTCATGCATGTTTTTCTGGTTAACGTGATTTATAAGGTGATTTGAAAATTTATTAACAATGGACTTTCTAATATTATAATAAAATAATATATTTTAAATTAATTTGTTTTTTCAAGGAAATATGACTTCAATATTTCATTTTAATGGATTCAGACTGTTTCAACTTACTATGGAATGAAATATGGAATAGTTTTATTTTTATTAAACATGATATTAAGAAATAATTTCACACCACGGATTGGAAGTTCATAAATAATTTTTTTCACAATTTTTATCTCTGGTGGTAACTTTATTAGGTGGGTGATGTAACCTTTTTGGATTATTCTATATCTCAATGCTCATTAACGGTTCTCCCAAGGTTTATTTATAATTCTCTATAAGTGTGAGACAAAGTGACCCCTTCTCAACTATTCGTTTTGGTATTGCATAATAATATCTTATTAGACTTATCTCTAATATTTTTGAATAAGGACGGATCAAGCCTATACAATCTTATAGGTCCCTTGTATTCCCAACTCATATTCTTTATGATGATGAAATTATTATTTTTCTTCAAGGTAAAAAGAGGAATATCCAGTTTCTAAAACACATTTTTCAACAATATGAAAGTTTTTCAGAGAAATCAATCAGTTGGGATAAGTCATTCATGTACATTGGGAAAATATTCCCACTTTCCAAAAAGACTATTATCCTATCATTAATGGGTATTACAGAGGGATGTATGAATTTCAATTATCTTGGTGTTCCATTATTCTAGGGGAGACCAAATGCCTATTATTTCACTAGTATTATTGATTAGATGGAAATAAAATTTCAACTAGGAAAGGTAATAACCTTTCAATGGATGTAAGATTATGCTTGGTTAAATTCATAATTATTTCCAAAATGGTTTATTCCTTTATGATATATAAATGGCCCCTGAGATTGGTTAATCACCTAAATACAAGTATTAAAAAAATATTTGTAGTGAAAACATCCTGGAAAGGAGACTGGCTATAGTCCCTTCGAAAAAATGTTGTCAACCTCTATCTAATGGGGTCTTGGGTATCAATAATATATAATGTTTTAATGAATCTCTTTTTTTTATTTTCTTGAAATCCCATAAATTAAAATTTATATCCTCTAGACTTTTTTAGAGCTATATTTATGGGAATACTAAGAAAAATAAATGATTATTACATGGACTCTTCTATTTAGTCGGCTGATAAAGCCTCTTATCACAACATTATGAATTACTCTATATAGATTTTGAATAAGAAATACTCTCTCAAATTATAAATATATGGTTTTATTGTACATCATCTCTATGATTATTATCAAAATGAGATATTCTTTATTAGATTATAAGATATCTATCAGAGGGGTTTTTGAGACCCCTCAACCCCAAATATAGAATGAGATTAAAAACCTCTTTAGTGGTTAAGCTCTTGAAAATTGTTTTGATTTCCTGGTTTGGGAGCCTTCCAAGAATGGAATGATAACCAGTCAGATCTTCTACCAGAACCATACCAGTGCATCAAATTATGATATGAATTGGATCAAATTCTTCAATAAATTCTAGATCATGACTACTCATTTTAAATTTATATGTACACTAAAACACAATAGAGTACCCACTAATATTTTCTTACAATCCTTTGGTGTATCTCTTAATTTTAAGGGAACTATTTCTAATAAACATAGGGAGGATGTGGGGCAGTTTTTTCTGAGTTGTGCAATTACTATGACACTGTGGAATGAAATTTTAGATATGTTTGATTTAAAGAGAGAATTTATGGACCTTTGTTAGCATTATTCCTGATTTTCAATGGTAAAGACCCCAACACCAGTATCTCGGGGCCGGTTCCTTACTTTATTACATTAGTACTGAGTATAATTGATTGCATCCAAAGGGATTAAATATTTTAGTAGCTTTGGAAACTAATATACAAACATGTGTTTTACATTACAACATGAAATGAAATACAACATAGAAACTCCTTTGGAAACATCCATAATCTCCTAGAATATCTCTACATTTAAAACATAATATTCAACCTAGAATCCTAGTGAAAAATATAAAAAAAATTAAGTGGTGAACTTAGATGCTTAGTAAGGGTAAATAAACAGTAGACACTATCATAAATAAACATAAACAATAAAGTAAAGTGAACAATTAGAAACACATGACATTATACATAAACTATATCATAATATAGAATGAATAAAAGTTGATCAAATAGAGACATATAAATAATAAAATGATAATGAAACTTAACCATGAGTATTCAACTGTTAAAATAATCACATCGAATATCAATAAATAATCTCATAATGATGGAATTCAAAATGCGAGACATTATAAACATACCTTCATGGATTCATGTGAAAATCTACATAAATGGGTAAGGCCTCAGCCAAAACCTACTCTCATTTGTATCATGATACCTATTGATGCATCAGTGGGATATAGTGGGTCCCTCCCAACACATACTATGTTCAATTCATTCCTCATATGAAAGGGGTGAAACATTGTCAATATATATAGTTATATTGAAACTATCTTATAAAATGTAAATAATTTCCCAAATCAGTAAACATAATAATAAACAATCCAGAGTAATATGGATAATGGTATCAAGATACTAAATCCCCAGTCAAAATTATCATAAATAATTCAATAAAATATGGTATATGGTATCATAATAGATCAACCTCAATTAATCATAATAAATTAACATAATGGTTACCCATGGAAATAAATGGGTACCGTAATCATTTTATAAGGCATAATAAATCAGTATATCATAATAATGTACATGAAAGAATAGATTAAAATAATAAATTGATTTAAATAATGGGAAATGGTAATATATATAATAATAATTTATTTCAAACTAAATTGATAACATGTAAAAAGATTGTTTATGAAAATTTAAAAATGAGCCACTTAAGTGTGGTTTACGGGAAAATATAAAATAGTCTATAAAGTAGAAAAAGCAATGATTGTTTGTATAAAACTAATTATGAACTAACATAGTTTTTCATGAAAAATATTTATTTTATAAAAATATTGGTGGATTAAAAATGATATGGAGTGTACTTGAAAATGGGTAAGAAATTGAGAAGTTCCCTTTAAACGGGCTTGCTTGTTGGGGGATCTGAAAAAAGGAACCATATGAAACATATATTTCCCCATTAAATAAAGAATAATTGATCTAGTTACATATTTTTGGAACATAAAAAATTAATTTAGGAGTATTTCGTAAGAATAATTATGAATTACATTGGGTTAAAGAGGGAGAAAGCGTAACATGAAGGAAAAATGGAGGTTCGGGGAGAATCCCTTACCACTTTGTAATCAGTCAGACCGCATACCCAATATAAGTAATAATTATCAATTAAAACATTTAATGAAATTAATATAAGGATATATATTATATTATATATAAAATTTATGTATACATACACTACAAATAAGGAATAAGTGTTGAATAAGTCATATTTCATAGAAATAAAAGTAAGATGAGAAAACCCTTTCCATATGTTATAAAGCATTCTATACATGTAATTAACATATTAGATAATTAAATTAGATTCATTAATTACTAAATTAATATACTCTTTTACTTGTATATGATTTATTATAATTTTATTAAGTTCTTTTATATCCATTTCGTTGAGTTTTAGAGTTCAATTTCATCATTCTGGTAGTGTTTGTTTTATTGGTTTTCCATGATCGTTTACTTTTATACATATATGGGTGTTTATGTAAAATGAGAATAATAATCCAGAATATAAATTATATGTTATTAATTAACTTAAAAATGTTTAAAGTATCTCATATATAACTTGTTTATGTGGTATGAGGATGATTCATTAGATAAATCATTAATGAAAATGAGTCAATTTATTTTGGTGGTTTTTTTGACCATCATGAATTAGCATCATTTTATATAATAATATGTCTATATATTGGTTATAGAACATTAAATATGTTTAAATAAAAATATTATAATCTTTTTTAACCATCAAAATGGTTTTATAACCAGCCTTGAAGGTGGTAATGGAAACTAATAATTCATCATCCACAATGGTGGTAAATCGACACATGACGGACAATATTTTCATTTTTGGAATAAAAGGGATAGGAAAAGAGAATTGATTATGCATATTCCATTAACGTAATAACATTACAGAATATATATATGACACTATATTTATCATTAATGTTTGGATATAGTATGTATGGATAGTATAAGAAAATAAAAATAACATAAAATGAAATAAAAGAGAATGAAATAAGATTTTACCTCTTCAATTTCTTCTCATTGAGAACCTCCTTAAGGAACTTTGGTTTTGTAATTTTAATATAATATCAGGTATTGAAAGTGGGTAAGAGGATTGGGAAATTATTTTTATAGAATATAAGCTAAAATTATTATAATGTGTGAGGAGATGGGGTGGTGAGGGGTCATATTTATAGTGGAGGAGCGGGGTAATTTTTGATTATTTTATTCATTTGATTATTATTTTGGATCAAGACTATAAATATTATTTATTATCATGAATAAGTAAAGTAAATAGAGATATTTATTTCAATCTAATGTCTAATTAAATCATCCATGACTCAAATATGAATAAAAAATTAATTTATTTTCTTATAATGTTAAATTTTATAAATTATTTTATTTCACTATGCACCAAAAATTCATACTAACCACTTATAAATATTTTGATTCCAAAAATTGGATCAATTTTAGCAAAATAATTTTCTAAATATGATAAATTTAATTTTTATTTAAAAGCGTCATTTATTCAAAAAATACTGATCTTAAAACTATAACTTATTTTATGAAACATTGAAAAATTAATTAAAGTACCCTTAAATTATATTATAATCATAAGACAATAAAATATTAATTTATGAATATATTTTATGAAAATAAATTTTTATTTAAGTCATTAATTGATTATAAAATGGTAAATAAACATTTATGTTTCATAAAAATCCCAACATATAATTTATCATTTTTAAAACATTAATTTAATTATTCCATGTTATAAATATATCACATTATAATTTGTGAGATACCAAAAAAAAATTATAATTTCATAGGTTATATCAAATTCAAATCATAAATATAATTTTAATATAATGAAATTGATAGTTTTATAGAAATGGTTAATTTTCACAATTCACTGGAAAATAAATATTTTCAGAAAAAATACCAAAATTTCACCCAATGATACTATTGAAATTTACTCATTTAAAAATAAAGTGTATTTTGGTCAATATAATTTATAAAAGTGTCAAAATTTATTTTTAATAAAATTACAGCATTAAATTTCTATAAAACTACCTTTGGAGAAAGTTGGTGTTATATGCATAAAATTGGGTTTATTCTTATCTTATGACTATTAAAAAATGGATGAATTTAAAAATATTCGATTGAATATATAATAAATAAATTTCATAATATTTTTAATACTTTTCATTCCTAAAAATTTAATAACTAGGTTATAATGGAGACATTTTAAATAGTATATCTTGGTTTCAAACTTAATTTTGCATGAAACATAAGATATCGAAGATGTTAAATTTAAAAGAGACATATAATAAAATATTAGGGTGGAAAATTCTCCCCTCCTTCAATAAATTTCATCCTTGAAATTCAATATTATGATGGGTAATCATGGAGTTTTTATTTTAAAATACCATTAAACCCACATCATAAAAAGGATTAGTAAAACTGTCTTCTAAAGAGTGGGAAAGGGAAATGTGAAGGTCACCAAAAAAATTAGGCATTTGAATATGATGACATTCATGAAAATATTTACATGGAATAGAAATGTAACTATAAATTTCTGATGGATATTTATTGTGAACATGGTTGTCAGAAAGTTAACCAACACATAACTATAAATTTGTGATCAATTAAAAGACCATTGATTACGTACTAATAAAAATAAATAAATAACATTTTTAATCCAAAATCATTTTCTCAGAGTTAATGAATTATTTTACTATTTTTAGAATCTCTTGAAAAAATAAACTTACTTGATTTATTCCAATGTAATATGAATAATCTCATTATTTGGTTGTGCTTTGATCCATCTCCATTTCATTTATTAAAAAATATATGGATATTCAAGAGGGATTTTTATGCCTGAATCACTTTATCAAACAATCCATAATTCATTCCTTCGGCCTGTAAATATTTACCATAGAAATAGTTCTCACATGTTATCTAATAAGTAAAATCATATTGTAACCTCAAATAATAATATACAAAGTTCAACTTAATCCATTCCATAAGTATTTACCTTAAGACTCATTCAAAATACCTTTTTACCAAATTTAAATTCCAAAACTTTATAAGGTCACTAATTTCCAAAATCAACATGACATAATATTTTCCTAATTAATTTTTCTATCATTGTCACATATAAAATATATTAATACCTTAATCACAATAAAATATTAACTAAAACATGCATGATTCCAAAAATAAAATCTCAGGTTGTGGAATATATTCCTTAAATCCAAACATCTAATAATTCCATCATAACATAAACCATAAAATCACTAACCAACATCATGTAACCAATATATCCCTTAAAAATCTATTAATTATTATCTCAGTATCAAGCACATATTTAGTGTTATCATTCCCAAGAAATCAACTTCCAACAAAATCACTTCTCTTGATTACTTGGGTTATTCATCACATGTTTCAAATTCATTAAGGAATAAGTACTATGGTACAATCCATATATATATAATGATTCTTATAACTAGATAATAATTGATAAAATACTCAAATTACATATTTCTTAAATCCAAAAATATGTATATTAATCATTCCTCTTCATATGAGGTGTTATCAAAATCTTCACAATAAATCAATATACTCTTTTGAGTTATATTCCTTTCACGCTTCAGACATTGATTTTCATAATGTCCCATCTTTTTATAGTTGAATCATTACACATTTCAAACATTTTTATTACACTTTAAATTTTAAGCATAGTGTAATTTCTCTCCACACTTGTATCAAACCCTCATTCCTTTTAAGAAATTACCAGGGTGTTTCTTTTCATAATTATAACATATGAAAAAATACTTCTTTTTGTTCTTTCATTTATCCATCCTTTTCCATGTTGTACTCTTGTTCTCTTGTTTTCCTCCTAATCAATAATACTTAGAGAATTATTTCTTTGTCTCATTAGTATATGATATTATGTTCTCGTAAGAGGAGAATCTTTGGGTGACTTTACCCTTTAAAACTATTGGTATAAGACTGTAAAAAATACAATCCTCTTTACTCATTGGATAATTTTCATTGATGAAGTTCTCATTCCTTCTTCTTTTTTATATTTTGAAATAATTATGTACAATATATTAGGTCATGTCACTATGTATAATCTCAAAACTAGTCAAATACATAACATAAATTGAAACATTTATGTGTATCTAATCCCATAAACATTGTTTGTTTTGGGAATTATTCTATAGTTATCCTGAAAGTATACCATAGAGTTATGTTCCCTAATATAGGATTTTCTCATTCTAGTTTCCAAATATTCCACTAAACATTTCCAAATATCAAATGTAAGAACCCTGACCACAGTTTCCCAGATCTAGCACCTTACTTTATTACATTTGTACTGAGTATAAGTGATCTCATCCCAAAGGACCAAATAGTATATTAGCTTTGGAAAATCAGATAAAAACATGAGTTTTACATTACAACTTTAAATAAAATACAATTTAAAAACTCCTTTGGAAAAATCAATAATCTCTTATAATATCACTATATGTTAAACATAATATACATCCTAACATCCTTATAAAAAATAAAACATAAGAAATGGTTGAGCTCAAATTCACTGTAAGTATAAGAATACATTATAATCTATTATAAATAAACATAAACAGTAAATCAAGGTGAATAACTATAAATACATTCCATTAAACATAAACTTGAGCATAATATAATATTAATAAAAGCTAAAAAATAGTTCCATATAAATAATCATAGGAGAATGAAACTTAACTATAGATATTATACTTATTTAATAATAACATGTAAAATCAATAACTAATCTCATAATGAGTGAATTCATAATTACTGGCATCAGAAACATATTTTTATGTCTTCATGCCATGAATATATGTAAAACGGTAAGGCCTCAGACAAAATCTAGACCAGTTTGTCTCGTGAGACGTACGGATGCATCGAGGGGATATAGCGGGCCCACCCGACAATTTCTATGTCCATTTAATTCCTCGTATGAAAGGGGTGAAACATAATCAACATATACATTTATATTAAAATTAACATATGAAATGTAAATAATTTCCAAATATTAGTAAACATAATTATAAACTATCCAGAGTAATACAGAGAATGGTATCAAGATAGTAAATCCCCATAAAAAATTATCATAATACATTCAATAAAATATGGTAGTTGGTATAATAAGAGATCAACCTTAGTTAATAAAAATAAATTAATATAAGGGTTACTGATTGAAAGAAATATTTTTCGTAATCATATCATAAGGCATAAACAATCAACGTATCACAATGGCGTCCATGAAAGAATGGATTCATATCATACATGGACAATAATGATGGAAACTAGGCATATATCATGATAATTTATGTCCAACTGATGTGATCACTGGTAAAAACTGTGTTTAAGAATGAAGAGACCCGTAGCTTGACGTACATGGACATTACATTACATTTTCGGAATACTTAGTACATTACAAAAACACACACACAAGGACCGTAATAGTTTAGTGTCTTTGGAAACTCGGAATATAATCTTCTAATCGTGGTGAAAGATCTTAAACATCTCCCATAAAGATCTTAATTTTTTTCTTTTTTTACCTAAAACCTTTCTTTATATCCTGGGGAAAAGAAAACATAAAAGCATGGGCTCAAATTCTCGATAATGGTAAACAAAAGAAATATCAATCACATCATATTCATAAGAACATAACTTTTGGAAATCTTAACCTGAAAAAGAGATCATAATATCATAAAATGGGATAAATCATAGTAGTGAAATATAATCCCAATAATCATAACATAAAACATTAAACTTTGTGGCATACACACAAAATCATAGAGAATCATTTCTTATTAGTCAAGACTCATTGCCAAGATTATCTTAGTGGACAAAGTCCCTTTCTGAACCGAGTTCACTCCTCGTTTCAGTCCTGTTTCACTGAACCGGTATAACCTACCGTTCCAGCCATGTCAATCTCATGAGATATAAAATATTTACCCAATTCATTAGAGGGAGATATAGGTCCCACCCATCTCATAATTATACCATTCTTATGTGTGCCACAAAATCATAAACCATACATCATAGCATAACCCATGTAATAAAAATGGGAATCTTAAACATCGTGACATCATAAAACAATTCATATAAGATAAAGGAATTCATAAAAATAATTCCATTACAACATAATCAAATCAATGTAATAACAGGGATAAAAACAGAACCCTTTATTATCTTAGATGGAAAATAATTTTGATAAAACACTTGAACTCCATTCTTGAGGAAAATATCCTTTCTACTTTAAAAACACTTTTCCTTTCTTAACATGTTATAAAATTCTAAACTAAAATAAGATGATTAAAAATAAACATGAAAACTTGTAAAGGAAGATTCTTGGAAATAATGTTTTAAAAATCCATTCATGTCGTATAAGTAAAAAAAACATTATTCCCGTACTTTTGTCGAAAAAGTCAAAAATTACCTCGTATGAAAAACGACAAAAGATTCCTTTCATATCTTTTACTAAAAACTCACCAAAGGGTAAAATTGGATTTAAACAATTGTAGGTGGATGGAAACAATATTACATATTGAGGAAACATGGATGTGGATGATAAAATACACCCCAGTAAATACCAAAGTATAAACAATCTCGGATAAAAAGAAGATTGTGATATTTCCCTTACCTTAGGTCCAATTTGATTTGTAAGTGTCCGAAACTCCTGTATAATGATTTAAATAATGTCATTGACTTATTCCAGAATCATACTCATTGTTATGATATCATATATGGTTCACTTATGACTTTATTTTACCCGTTCTTTTGTAAATTCCATGTTAAAGAGTGTTTTGGTAAAATTGTTTCATTTGTCATCCTTGTTTTGACTTATAATTATTCATATGATTACTTAGATCATGATTACTTAATTCCAAAATATAAGACATGATTTATATACAATATATATTCGGAATATACATATATATAATATATCAGTAAATGGAAAGAAATACACCATTCATGGAGACAGTAGGTCGTACGTACGCATGAACGTTGTTTTCATTTCCTTATTGAGTTGAATGGAATTAAGTAGATGACATACATATATATACACATAAATCCAGTATCATTATTATTTCATATATTTCATGATTACTTATTATATATATTTTATAATCATTCATGAATGGTTAACGTGGAGAATGATTATCATCACGTCGTGGAGACGGTAGTCCGTACGTACGCACGAGCGATGATATCGTTCTTATGATCGTGGAATTGTATTGGAGTGTATGTATACTATTTCAGAATCAATATCATTTTAAAATAATCATATATAGTTATTATTTACACCATTATACCCATCCAAGTAAGGTGGTGGTGGAAAATAGATTACACCACGGCGTGGAGACGGTATTTCGTACGTACGCACGCGCAGTGATTTCGTTTTCCGTAGGATGGATATATGGAGAAATAGGGTTGTTTAATACTTATAAAAACATATCAGTATATGAGTGATAGTGATGTTATTACTTCATAATGAAACAACCTAAGAGGAAGAAGTGGAAGAAGAAATAAAGTTGAAAGAATCGGTAACGGACATTACCTCTTCTTTGAAGCGCCTCTTTGAGATCTCCTTTTAGGGCACTAAAATTGATCTTTGAGGAAGACCAGAACCTCTAGGATGTTTCTAGGGAAGTTGAGAAGAGAATTTGGCAGGGGTTGTCCGAGCTTGAAGGCACGAAATGGTGTGAGGAAGAGAGGTAGGGGTGCCCTTTTATAAGGGGGAGAGGGGCACCTTTGGAATAACTAAAAATATTATTTTATTATAAAGTCATTTTCGGTTTTAAATAGCTCCAAATTGATTTATTTAGAAGATAAGGTGGGTATGGGTCAAAATCATCTCATCCAATATAATTTAGACAAGTTTAGGTTCCTATTATAACCTTATCATTTAGATTTAACTTTAAGTTAAATAATAGTACTTTTACCGTGTCTTTTTGTGTTCTTACACTATAAGGTTAATAAACTTACTATAACAAGCCAAACGAACACAAATTTGTTTATTATTAATATATATAACCTTATCTAAGTAATTGGGCCGAACCTTAGATTTTTAGGAATAAAATAACAATTAATAATATAATATTAGTTTTAAAAACTATTTTATGTCAATTTTGACACTATTTAGTAATTGATTTTTTTGAAAATCATAACAGAATGATTAGTTATAAAAAAGTTTATTAAATAAATAATAACATGTCATATTAACCTATAATATTAGTGGAATTCATAAAAAGTCTCAAATTACGTTTATTTGGGTATTTATAACATCAATTATGTCAATATTTCATTAATAAGATAATTATTGCATCATCTTTGTGTCATAAATAAATTAAATTATTTAATGTCTAAAAATTACAAATAAAATACTATTATGTAGGAAATAATTTTATCTTTATAATTATTATTTATAGTCGAATTTATCTTATGTATAACCCTATATTAAAAATGATTTACTTATTAAACTTTGATTTTAACTATTTTAACCCTTCTTTAAATAAATTAATAATAAATGTCCTAATCTAATCCAAGTGGGCCTAAATGATCATATTTTATTCCTAAGGTTGTTTTTGGTCGAATTATACTTATACAATAGAATTAGGACATGTGTTAGGATAATAATAATAACATGTCTACCCTTAATTACCCTATTTACTTTTAACCGTGGTAAAAAAAGGTAAAAAGTTATTATTCACCAAAAATTATTTTCATCTCATTGAACCACATTTTACTTACTAACATCAACCGTGTCTCTCTGATTTTTTAAATTCCACTCAAAGAAGCGGTAAAATTATTTTTTATGAAAAATTCATTTTTTTAACTACCACTTAGTGGTTTCACTATTCATCAAAAAATGAAAGTTTCCAGAAAAATACCAAAAATTAGGCCTAAGCTATATTTTATATTATGAACTCAAAAATGATGTCTATTTTAACAAATTAAAAACATATTAGTTGAATTAATTAATTTAAAAATTAATTCTTGTCGTCAAAACGAATAGTGTGTTCTTAAGAGATAATAACTATCAAAAGATTGACACTTGTTTATGTCTGGTTTAAATGTAGAATTACATCCAATGACCAACATTGTATTAAATTGTAAAAATATATTCTAAATATACTTTAAAACCACTCAAATTAATAATTTATCACTATTAATTATTTCTATTAAAAAGGTTGTTTTTAATTAAAATTTAGTAAATTTCACTATTCATCAGAAAATGAAAGTTATCCGAAATGTACCAAAATTTCACCCTAAGCTAATTTCGATATTCCGAATCCAAAAATGATGTCCATTTTGAAAAATAAAATTTACAAAATTTCAAAGTGGTTATTACTATTCATAACGGCTAGTTTTAATAATATTTTAATAGCATATCGTTGTTTAGTGAAACTCGGTATTGCGTACTACACACGCTATCGAGGAAGGTCGCGATTGCATTTAATGCAAGGAAAGTCAAGGATGCGTGTTGTGCAATCTCCTTTTGGTGTAGCGTTTAACACAATACATTAATGAAATTAAAAAGAATATTTTTCATAAAATCTTGGGGTGTTATAAAGAAACTTTAGAAAGGAGCCACTTGAGTGCGGTTTAATGGAAAATATGAAACAGTATTTAAATAATATGAAGGCACAATTGTTTGAAAAAAACCATAAATGAACAAAGATATTTTTTCATGATAAAAAGATTGATTTTATAAAAAATGGTTTCTTAATACAGATTATGGAGTGTACTTGAAAATTGGTAAGAAATTAGGAACTTCCCTTCAATCAGGATTTCTTATCGAGAGGAATTGAAAAGGGGACCTTATAAAATAGGTATTTCCCCATAAAATAAAAATTTATTGAGTTAGGTACATATTTTTTAAACATAAACATAGAATTTATAAGGATTACATAATATTAATTAAAAATTACATTGGGGTAAAGAGATAGAAAGCATAACCCGGAGGAAAAAATGGATGTTTGGGGAGAATCTATTACCACTTAGTAATCAGTCAGACCATATACCCCATATAAGTAATAATTATCAAGTGAAACATTGAATAACATTAATATAAGGAAATTAATGATATGATATATCAATGGTCAATATACATACACCCCACATAAGGAATAATTGGTGAATAAGTCACATCTTACAGAAATAAAGGTGACATGAGAAAACCCTTACCTTATGTATGAAAGTGTTCTTGACTTGTACTTAACATCTTAGATAACCGAATAATATTAGTTAATTAATTAATTATGAAAATATTAAACATTTATTTTATTTATTATAATTTTATTAATTTCATTTATGGCTACTTTTATGAGTTTTAGTGTTTAATTTCACTATTTTAAGTGTGTTCGTTTTCTTGGTTTTTCATTATCGGTTCACTTGTATACATGTAAGGGAGTTAGTGTAAAATGAGAATAATTATCCAAAATTGAATTTATATATTATTAATGAACTAAAATAATTTTAAGTGATCTTATATATCATTTGTTTATATAGTATGAGGATGGTTTATTAGATAAAATGTTAATGAAAATTATTTAATTTATTTTGGCGGTTTTTATGACCATTACTAATTAGTATCATTTTATTTAATAATATATTTATATACTTGTTATAGAACATTAAATAATTTTTAATACACTTATTATAATCTTTTTTTAACCATAAAAATATATTTATGACTTTCCTTGAAGTAGATAATGGAAAATTAAAATGCATCATCCATGATGTCGGTAAATTGACACATCAGAGATGATGATTTCATTTTTAGAATAAAAGGGAGATAAAAAGAAAATGGATGATGGATATTCCATTAAAAAAATTATTTAATATATAATATAATTAATTTATCATTCATGTTTTAATATATGAGGTAATTATAGGATAATAAAATAAAAATAAATTGGAGAAAATAAAATAGAACAAAAGAGGATTTTACCTCTGGAATTTATTCTCCTTGAGAACCTCCTTAATGAACATAGGTTTGGTATTTTGGAAATAAAATAAAGTATTTTACATGGGAAAGAGGATTTTTATATTAATTTAGAATAATATAGGCAAGAACCATATCTTATAAGGTGTGAGGATAATGGTTGGTGAATGGTGGTATTTATAGAGGAGGTTATTAGTATTTTATTATTATTTTATTCTTTTGTTTATTATTTTGCCTCAAGACTATAAATAGTGTTGATTATTATGAATAATTACATTAAATAGAGAATTTTAGTTCAATGTAATGGCCACTTACATCATCTATGACTTGATAAAAACTGAAAAATTATTTCATTTTCTTATAAAGTTAAATACCGTAAATTACTGTATTGCACTATTCACCAAAAATACAACTATTTTAGAAAAATATCAAAAATTAAATATAAATATTTTATGATATTTCTATTTAAAAAATACACTATATTTTATTAAAATAATTTTTTAACTTGACAATTTATTTTTAAATTAAAATTTTCATTTATTTAAAAAATAAAGATTTTAAAATTATAACTGATTTTAAGACCCATTGAAAATTTAATTAAGGTCTCATTGAATTGTATAATAATAATTGTAAAAAATTTATTAATTTATGAATCTATTTTATGACAATAAATTTCCATTTAAATCATTATATTTATTATAAAATGTTAAATAAACATTTAAGTTTCACAAAAATACCAACACTTAATTTATTATTTTTAAAACATTTATTCACTTATTCCATATTATAAATATATCATATTTTTATTTTTGATACAGATAAATTTTATTTATACTTTAATAGATTAGATAAAATTAAAATCATAAATATTCTTTTAATATAATGAAATTGATAGTTTTATAAAAATGAGTATTTTTCACTATTCACTAGAAAAAAATATTTTCAGAAAAATACCAAAATTTAAGACTAAGATAGTTTTTAAATTACTCTTTTCAAAATTAATTTTATTTTTTTCAATATACTTTATAAATTTATCAAAAATTAGTTTAAAACTATTCCACTATTAAGAGGCGGTAAAATTGCCTTTAGAAAAATATAGTCTTTTAAGATTAAAATTAGATTTATTATTATCTTATTCCTATAAAAATAATTTGTATGAATTTCAAATTATTTTATTGAATATATAAAATATATAAATTTCACAATGTGGTTAATAATATTAATTACCATCAATTTAACAGCTAAGTTATAATAGTCACATTTTAAATAGTATATTTCGGTTTTAGACGTGGTATTGTATGCAACATAAGGTATAGAAGATGTTAAATTTAAAAGATACATAACCTAAAATCTTTTGTTATAAAAATGGATTCAAACTAATTCCTCAACTTTGTATCCTTTTTCTGGTGGTAGTGGTCAATCTCCTTCATCTAGTCTATTTTAGACGCAATGATATCGTTCATAGGGGCATAGGTTTTTTCATTCATGATGCACTAATGAAAATTGTGATGGTAGATAAGGAGTAAAATTCCATAAAATTGAAATAATTCAACAACAATGTGAGTGATTTCATGGTTCTCAGATGTTTGGGTATTTTTGGGAAGTACATCCCACTAGTTTGGACTTTTAAAGTTTTTCGGTAGCCTCTATTGCACAATTGGATAAAAATCATCTTGAATATAGCTTCGAAATGTAATCCATGTCCCTTAGGGTGTGGTGTGGTATTACATGATCATGATGAAGGTATTCTTATATGTTTATATTGTTCATGTGGATTATCATCATCTCTTGAAGTTGAGATACTAGGAGTTGTTAGTGCAATTAGCTTTCAAAGACCGAAAGGCTCGAACAATTTATGGTTGGAAATCGACTCTGCTATTATTTTGAAATCCATAAGGAGTGCTACATTAAGCATATCATAGAGACTCACTACTCGATGGATGGAATATATGTATTACCTTTTATGTCTCAATTTCATTTTTACACATGTTTATCCGGAAGTGAATCTGGTGGCAGATGTCCTTTCCAACAATGGTGTAGGAATGGATCTCAATTGGTTGTGTGAGCTCCTAATTGAATTGGTTTCACCTCATTAAATACATTGTAATAAAATCATATTATTTATAATTATATAACATCTCTTTTTATCAATAAATTCCTTTTCTATTTTGGTCAAGGAACCATAAAAAATAATTCTGAAAATGTATTATTTTTTCATATACTAAGGCATAATATATTGAGTATTTTATAGATTTTTGTTGTTTTAGATGAAGTTATATTCACAAAATATAGTTTTTTAGTAAAGATATTAAAATATAATGAAATTTTAATAAAATGGTTCATAATCCCAGGTAATTTGGTTCAAGTTGGTGAATCTTTAATAGATTTTCACTTGATCTAGTTTGAAAAACATGTTTTGTGGCCTAGATTACTAGACCACCTTGGACAAAAGAATATGAAGAAAATTATCCAATAAGAGTATATGAGAAATATCTTACTTTTTAAAAAAAGAATATATAACTATTTGTAAAAAAATATCACAAAGGAAAATGGTTAATCAAAAGTCACAAGGGAGGTGATATTCAATATACGAAACCTTTAAAGATGGTCCGTTGTAATGTCTAGGGACGTGTGATAAAAAATTCAACAATTAGAGAAATATACTAAATCACTTTCATTGTTAAATTCAAAAGGATGAAATGAATCATGTTCATGTCTTGAAAATATTAATCCTTGAATGGGATCAAATGTTTTAGAATACTTTCTGCAAAAATAGTTATATCATTGAACATATTGAGGTATAACAATGGTAAAAAGTGTGACAACAAATAGTTCTTTGAATATCTTGATAAACATAGAATTATGCAAGAGTTTAGTTCTCCTTATTCTCCTAAAAATAATTTAGTTGGTTAAAGGAAGAATACAATTATAGTGGATAAGGATAGAGTAATTATAGCATCGTATGACACCCTAAGATATTTCCTTCTATAGGAAATTAAAATTTTTATAATCATTTATAACATATGTATTTTATTTCAAAACTCATACATGACTCTTTGTGAAATTTGATTCAAAAAGAAACCAAATTTTTAACACTTAATTCAATGTGTTTGAAAGAACATATTTGATTAAAATAAAACATATAAATGGTGGTATGTTAGATAAAAAAGATGAAGAAGGAATATTTCATGGTTATAATCCAAATTAAAGCTCATAAAGATGATACAATAATAGGTCAAAGAGGACTTTTGATAGTAATGATGTGATAGTTCATGAAAATTAATAATGGATCAAAATCACAATATGTATAGTATGAGGATGATGTTTTTAGTTTTGATCCTATAAAAGAAACTATAAAAAACAAACAAATTTAGATTGAAGATACATATTCTTTGAATATAAGGCATTAAAATAGGGTAGTAGCAGGTAATCTGGATATATATTATACTAGTTATGAAGCCCATGATAAATGGGATATTATCTCCAGCATTTCCCTTCCTAGATTAAATTCGTACCATCATTTGATTTTAGTCTGCCTTTATACCAGAAGTTCTAGACCTATCCTGCCTTTTATATTTAATAATGTATAGGCTTCAGTTATTGAATATGGTAATTTTGTTAAAGATATTTGGAATTCTATGAAAATTTTAAATGATTCTTTCCCCTATATCCTTAAATTAAAATTATTAAACTAAAAACCTCAATTATAGTGAAAATAAAAATAAAACCAAATTGATAATGAAATTATTTCTTTGGAATCCAATATCAATCAAATTGAGGTTTCCTATACTAATTCGGATTTTTCTATTAATCCTAAAAAAGAAATTTATCTTTGTACTAAACATAAATCTTCTATTTCTATAAATAATAATCTTCAAAATAAAATGGCTTAGATATGGAGATAGGAACCCAAAGTTCTATAATTATTTTAAATGATCAAGGAATTTTTGTATGACTCTTACCTTTATAAAGGATGGAGATAATATAATTAATAATGAGGAAGTTCTAACTAACCATATTTTCTCTTAATTTAGAAATATTTTTAATGGTCCTAACATAAACAAAGACTTATTGAATGATGTCGTTTATTTCAGGGTTAGAAATAATGAAAACACCTTCCTAAACATTGTTCCCCATAACCATGAGATTAAATTTGTTGTCTTTAGCCTCAATATTGATAGTGCTATGGGCCCTGATGCATTTACTAACTCATTTTTTTAGAATAACTGGGATATAATTCAAATTGATGTTTGTAATTAAGTTAAATAATTCTTTTCCAATGAAATTATTTCCTATTGTCTTAATTCCCAACTACTCTCTCTCATTCCCAAAGTGGAAAATGTCTTTGAAATCCTCCTCTTTCAACCCATTTCTCTTATTTAAAATCCTGAAAAATTCATCTTTAAAATCCTAGAAAATAGATTTTCTCCTTTTGCTAACAAAATTTCCTCTTGGAACTAGTTTGGTTTCCTTAAAGTTAGAACCATCTATGATTACATTTATCTAACCTCTGAATATGCGAATATTTTAAATAAATCTAATAGGGGAGGAATAATTTATATTAAAATTTACAATAGAAAATAGTTTAACATTATGGATTGGAGTTTTATATATAAGGTTCTCAGCAATTTTGGATTCAATGACTTTTTTTAACAAAATAAAAACCCTCTTTTTCCCTGATCACATTTCAGTTCTTATAAATGGTTCACTAACGGGTTAGATCAATTTCACTAAAGGATTAAAATAGGGTTACCCCCTCTCTGAAATTTTTTTTACTAGTTCAGAGATTACTTAAGTAGACTCATCAATTTTTTTCTAAATCAGGTTAAAATAAATCCCATTATTGCCTCCAAAAAATATGGCTATTCTTTCTCATCTCTTGTATACTGATGAAATCATATTATTATTAAAAGGGGAAAAAATAAATATTCAAAATAATAAATCTTCCCTCTCACACTATGAATTTGTTTCTATTCAATCCATAACCTATAATAAATATTTTATCTTATTTGGAAAAATAATTCCAATAGATAGAAAAAGAAACATCATTAATGATCTTGGTATCAATGTGGTAGCCTTCCCTTTCACCTATCACGGGGTCCCTATCATTTTTGGAAAACCTATAAGTAACTACTTTTCGAAAAAAAAATAGACCAAATAAACAATAATATCTTCTTTTAGAATGGAAAATCTTTATCTACGGCTGGAAGAATTCGTCTTATCAAATTCACTATTGTTTCTAAAATGGATTATTCTCTGATGGTTTATAAATGGCCCATTGGTCTACTTAAAAATCTTAATGTTTGTATAAAAAAGCATCTTTTTGAGTAGAATAACTCTAAAAAAAATATTTCCACTATTCCATGTATTAATTTTTGTAATCCTCTTGTTAATGGTAGGCTTCATATCAAGAACCATAATTTATTCAATGATTTCCTTTGGGATAGGTTTATTTGGAAACTTTTAAATAACAACTCTATGGATTTAAATTTTCATAGAGGTAGGTTTATTAATAAACTGAAGAAAGAAAATCTTATTTTTAAGGAATCCTTTATCTGTCCATCCATCAAAGACTATTTCACTAAAATTATGTCTCACTCTAGGTGGATGGTTAATAGATAATATTATTTGAATTTTTGGATGCATAACCGGAATGGGTCCTCTATTATCTCTATGGTTGACCCTATGCACCTACTTACTGATACAAGTATTTCAATAAATGATCTCTTGAACTCTCTAGATTTGGATTTACCCAGTGATATTAACATTATAATCAACAATTATCTTTTTGTTAACTTGGATGGTTTTTTAGTTAGGGAACTTGTAAAAAATGGAATTTTGGAATCCAAAATTTTCATTAATCATAATTTCACTAGTGGAAATCGTGATTTTTATTGGTTAAAAACTTTGACAAGGCTTGGATTTGACCCTCCATATTCACTATTTTCTGGAAAATAGACTACAATCGAATACCCACTGAAAACTGTCTTCAATTATTCAGTATTTAAATTTTCTCCAAATTTCATCTATGAAACCAACAAAGAGAATATGCTGACCATTTGTTTCTATCTTGTGCTACTACATCTGCTTTATGGAAGTAAATATAAAAAATTTCAAACGTAGATATTCATATTTGGATTCCATCTAGTCTCAACTCCAAAGATGCACTACTATAAACACTTCTCAAAATATTGGTCACCTTTTCAAAGAGACTATTGAAGAACTATTACATGTTATCTGGTATGACATAAATTATATTATTCACCATAATAAGTCCTTCAATATTTATGCAAGTCAAGTGAGGATTTTATCTATTATCTAATTGTCTAACATGATTCAAAATATTTCCTTAAACAACATCATATTATAATTTACTCTTCTTCATCTATTAGGAATATATGGAAGTTCTAGAGATCATAGGGGCATGTTTGAAGTTTTAGGAAAGCCCCTTTCCCCAACTGGATCAAAATAAATGTCGACGGTTCCTCAAAAGGAAACATGACTCCCTTGGGTTGTGGATCAGTGTACAGAGATCATAATGAGAAAATTATTATATGATTCTATAGTACATAAGGCATTGCCACCTCAATGGAAGCTGAGAGGTATAATGTTATTGTAGGAATTAATCTTGTCACGTAAAAAAGGATGGAACAACATATGGAAAGAAAGTGACTCTACCACCATTTTTCAAGCCCACTAGAATGGTGTGGTTCACATTTCTTATCCATCATAGTTAGATAGACGAACTTAATTTAATAACTTTCTAGGATCAATAATATATTCCCCCAAGCTTATCAAGAGGTGAACTTAGTGGTGGATGGTCTTTTTAATAAAGTATTCAAAAAAGACATCATGTGGCTGGATAACCTTCCTACAGATCTGATACCTTTGCATGAAAAATATTGTAATAAAATTCCATATTTCTGATTTTTGTAACTTTTTTACTTTATTATATAATTATTATTTGGTATTTTTTACCAAGGAATCATGTAGCAGTCTGGAATTATTTCCAATGAACTATAATTGATACCTATCAGGGCACTCCATGGGCAGCTACGCCCCCTAGGTGGGACACACCACCATCCCTAGTGCCAGCCATTTCCTCATGAAGCCCTTGGGCGGAGAGCCATGCTTCGTCCAACGCTCACATGTGAGAGTTCCCAAGGATCGGATACATTCCTACCTCCTTTGCATCAAATACCAACTATAGAGACCCGAAACTTGACGTACATGGACATTACATTACTTTTGAGGAATACTTAGTACATAACAAATACAGACACACAAGGACCGTAATAGTTTAGTGTCTTTGGAAACTCAGAATAAAATCTTCTAATCATGGGGAAAGATATTAAACATCTCCCAATAAAGATCTTCCCCTTTTTTTTCTTACCTAAAACCTTTCTTTATATCCTGGGGAAAAGAAAACATAAAAGGGGTTAGCTCAAATTCCCAGTAAGGGTAAACATAGATAACATAAAACAATCCATAAACATTTGAATGCAAAAACTTGAACATAAAATCAAAACCTAAAAATCTTGAGCAAAGACATGAATCTTGGATGTACGTAAGGCATATATCATAATGGAACATCAATAATGATAAAATATAATGGGAATAAACCATGTAATTGTGGCAACCATTAAGCACATGTTATGATTTCCATATTAGCCAAGGCATTGATGCCAAGACCATCTTAGTGGACAAAGTCCCTTTCTGAATCGAGTTCACTCCTCGTTTCAGTCCTGTAACACTGAACCAGATTAACTTACCCTTCCAGCCCTGTCTATCTCATGAGATATAAATCTTTACCCATGCATTGGAGGGAGATATAGGTCCCACCCATCTCATAATGAAATCATTCTTACATGTGCCACAAATAAACATACATCATTCATAATAACCCAACGAATAAAATGGGTGTCATAAACATCATCCCATCATCACATAATCCATATAAAATAAATGGATATCATTTCATAATAATAAAAGTGAAACCATGTAAATCACAGAGACATTATACTTGAAACCTACACATATGAAATAAGTTCATTTTAGATGGAAAATGGTTTTGATAAAACACTTGAAATGAATTCTTGAGGAAAATATCCTTTCTTCTTTAAAATCATTTTATTTTCACAAAATGTCATGCATTTTTAGAATAAAAGTATTTTTTTGAAAATATTTATGAAATATTTTGGTGTAATCTTTATGAAAATAAGGCTTTATAAAATCGTAAAAATCTGTTCATGCCGTATATGTTAAAAATAACATTCTTCTTGTACTTTTGTTGGAAAAGTCAAAAAGTACCTCGTATGGTAAACAAAAAAAATCCCTACATACCATGTAGTAAAAGTAAAAATGGGTAAAAAGGACTTTAAACATACATGAATACACTTTTATAAAACATGGACATGGATGGTATCAATAACCCCAGTAAATACTTACAAATAAGCAATCTCGGATAAAAATGATATTTGCAAAATTATCCCTTACCTTAGGTCCGATATACTTCTTACATTTCCGAACCTCCTGTATAATTATTAAATAATGTCATTGACTTATTACAGAATCATATTAATTGTTATGATATCATATATGGTTCACATATGACTTTATATTACCCATTCTTTTGTAAGTTCCATGTTAAAGTAGCATTTTGAGTTAAATCGTTTTATTTATCGTACGTGTTTGGACTTGTTGTTCTTGATATTATTACTTATATCCTGATTTACTTAATTTCGGAATGTAAAACATGATTTATATATAATATATATTCATTATATACATATATATATGATAGATCTATTAAATGGAATGAAATACACCGTTCATGGAGACGGTAGGCCGTATGTACGCATGAACAATGATTTTGTTTCCTTATTGAATTGAATGAAATTAAGTAGATGACATACATATATATACACATAAATCCAGTATCATTCTTATGTCATATATTTCATGATTTTTTATTATATATACTTTATAATCATTCATGAATGGTTAACATGGAGAATGAATCTCATCGCGTCGTGGAGACGGTAGTCCGTACGTACGCACGAGCGATGATATCATTCACATGATCGTGGAATTGCATTTAAGTGTATGTATAATATTTCAGAATCAATATCACTTTACAATAATCATATATAGTTATTATTTACACAATTATACCCATCCAAGTAATGTGGTGGTGGAAAATAGATTACACCACGGCATGGAGATGGTATTCCGTACATACGCACGCGTGGTGATTTCATTTTCCGCAGGATGGATAGATGGTGAAATAGGGTTGTTTCATACTTATAATAACATATCAGTATATTAGTGATACTGATGTTATTAATTCATAATGAAACAACTAAAGAAGAAGATGCAGAAGAAGAAATAAAGTTGAAATAATCGGTAACGGACATTACCTCTTCTTTGAAGCGCCTCTTTGAGACCTCCTCTTAGGGCAATAAAATTGGTCTTTGAAGAAGACCAGGACCTCTATTATGTTTCTAGGGAAGTGTAGAAGAGAATTTGGCCGGGTTTTTCCAAGCATGAAGGCTCAAAGTGGTGTGAGGAAGTGAGGGAGGAGGTTCCCTTTTATAAGGGAGGAGAGGGGCACCTTTGGAAAAACTAAAAAGATTATTTTATTACAAAGTCATATTCGGTTTTTAATAGCTCCAAATTGAGTTATTCAGAAGCTAATGTGGGGATGGGTCTAAATAATCTCATCCAATATAATTTAGATAAGTTTAGGTTTCTATTTTAACCTTATCATTTAGATTTAACCTTATGTTAAATAATTTTACTTTTACCTTGTCTTCTTGTTTTCTTACACTATAAGGTTAATAAACATACTATAACAAGCCCAAATAACCCCAAGTTGTTTATTATTAATATATATAACCTTATCTAAGTCATTTGGCCGATCCTTAGATTTTTAGGAATAATATAAATAATAATAATATAATATTTGTTTTAAAAACTATTTTATGTCAATTTTGACACTATTTGGTAATTGATTTTTTTGAAACTCATAACAGAATGATTAGTTCGAAAACAGTTAATTAAATAAATAATAACATGTCATATTAACCTATAAAATTAGTGGAGCTCATAAAAAGTCTCAAATTACATTTATTTGGGTATTTATAACATCAATTATGTCAATATTTCATTAATAAGATACACTACTGGAAATCGGATCTTTCCCAACACTTCTATACCATTGGTATAGGCACCCTTTCCCAACGGTTCTCCCAAACCGTTTGGAAAGGGAGCTCAAAACACCCCTTTCCCAACGGTTTGGGGGAACCGTTGGGAAAGGGGTGGGTCTTTCCCAACGGTTCCCCCAAACCGTTGGGAAAGGGAGCTCAAAACACCCCTTTCCCAACAGTTTGGGAGAACCGTTGGGAAAGGGGTGGGTCTTTCCCAACGGTTCTCCCAAACCGTTGGGAAAGGGAGCTCAAAACACCCCTTTCCCAATGGTTTGGGAGAACCGTTGGGAAAGGGGTGGGTCTTTCCCAACGGTTCCCCCAAACCGTTGGGAAAGGGAGCTCAAAACACCCCTTTCCCAACGGTTTTGGAGAACCGTTGGGAAAGACCCACCCCTTTCCCAACGGTTCTCCCAAACCATTGGGAAAGGGTGCCCCAAAATCTAGCATACACCCCGAAAGAAAATATTCACCTATCCCAACGGTTTTGCGAACCGTTGGGATAGGTTCTTCAGTTTTTTTTCCAGGTCTACTGCCCGAGAACATTATATAAATCTAAATTTTAAATAATTATTATAATACATATATATATTTATGAAATTATGTTTAAAAAAGTCATATTAGGTTAGTGGTTAATTTGTTCTATTATAAACGAGGGGTTCAGGGATCAAATCACACCGAATGTATTTTTTTTGAAATACATATACCAACGGTTTTATAACCGTTGGAATAGATTTTCATATTACCTATGCCAACGGTTTTCAAAACTGTTGGGATAGGTCTATACCAACGGTTTTCCCAAAACCGTTGGTATAGACCTATCCAAACGGCTTACTTCGCCACGTTTCTCCAAACCGTTGGTATAGGCTATACCAACGGTTTGGAGGCCTATACCAACGGTTCCAAACCGTTGGTATAGGTTAGTTTTCCAGTAGTGATAATTACTGAATCATCTTTGTGTCATAAATAAATTAAATTATTTAATGACTAAAAATTATAAAACAATTTCCATTATGTAGGAAATTGTTTTTATCTTTATAATGAATATTTATAGTCTAATTTATCTTTTGTATAACTCTATATTAAAGATGATTTACTTATTAAACTTTGATTTTGACTATTTTAACCCTTCTTTAAATAAATTAATATTAAATGTTCTAATCTAATCCAAGTGGACCTAAATGGTCATATTTTATTCCTAAGGTTGTTTTTGGTCGAATTACACATTTCCAATAGAATTAGGACATGTGTTAGTGTAATAATAATATCATTTTTACCCTTAATTACCCTATTTACTTTTAACCGTGGTAAAAAAAAGTAAAAAGTTACTATTCACCAAAAATTATTTTCATCTCATTGAACCACATTTTAGACCTTGATATTAACCGTGTCTCTCGGATTTTCTAAATTCAATTCACAGAAGTGTTAAAATTTAATTTAAATTAAAAAAAGTCAGTTTTTTAACTACCACTAAGTGGTTTCACCATTCATCGAAAATTGAAGTTTTTCTGAAAAATACAAGAAATTCAGCCTAAGAATTATTTGATATTCCGAATTAAAAATTGATGTCTATTTTTTCAAATTCAAAACATATAAGTGGCATTAATTAATTTTAAAATTAATTCCCGTTATCAAAACAAATAGAGTGTTTTTAAGAAACAAAAACAATCAAAAGATTGATACTTGTTTATATCCAATTTCAAAGTGAAATTAATTCCAATGAACAACATTGGATTAAATGGTAAAAATATATTCTAATTACACATTAAAACCAATTAAAAATATAATCTTACCATATAAATTATTGCGATGAAAAAAAGTTTTTCTTAATTAAAATAGAGCGTGTTTTTACTATTTATTAAAATATGAAAGTTATTAGAATAATATGAAAAATTTATCCAAGGTAAATTTTTATATCTTGATTCCAAAGAAGAATTTTATTTTGTCAAATTGAACTTATATAAATGTCAAAAACAAGATTTAAAGTGGGTGTGCCATCAAAAGGTAGCAAAACTACATTTTTTGAAAAATACTTATTTTACTCGGAAAATTGATTTTTTTCTCATACCATGTTCTAGAAAATGTGTAAGATGAATAATAATGTTATAAAATTCATAATGTATTTGATAATATTCATAAAGGGCAGTTCATATAACATATTGTTGTTTAGCGAAACTCAGTATTGCGTACAACACATGCTATCACGGAAGGTCGTGATTGCGTGTAATGCAAGCCAAGTCAAGGATGTGTGTTGTGCAAGCTCCTTTTGGTGTAGCGTACAACACAAGAAATTAATTAAATTAAGAATATTTTTCATAAAATCTCGGGGTGTTACATTCTACCCCCCTTAAAATGAATTTCACCCTCGAAATTCGTTGGGGTTATATATGGTTTACTACTCGAAAGTTTCTTTAATAGAAACCCACATCGTAAAAAGGAATACCAAAACCAATCATTAAAAACTAATGTATGAAATGTAACTGTTACCCAAATTAACTAATCACTGGGTTTCCACATAGGTGAACATATGGATTTGGAAGAGAAATCTAACCATCATGTTCTGATGGAGAGTGGTAGAGAACATGGCTATGGAAAAGCCAGCAATCACAAAGCCATAGATTTGTGATGATCTAGGGTACCATCTGATTCATCGGATATAAGGGTACTAGGACAACATTTTTGTTTTTCGAGATCATTTCCCTAAAGTTGAAGAATTTGAATTAGAATAAATACTTACTTTATTTTGGTACAATCTCACTGTTGTTCGTGCCTTGAAAAATTTCCACTTCATCTCTTAAAGAAATGAAGTTGAATTTGTTATTCGTGAAGTGTTGGAAGATCATGTGATAGAATGGCGGGTCATTCCATCTGTCTCAAAAAAAAGGTTACCAAAAGTTATTAAATATACATAAGTCGATCTATAGTGAGATTAATCATATATGGTTCCTAAAATGTACTTATACTTTATATATCATAATACTTAATATAATAAAACTAGTTTCTACTAAACAGGGACTTCCTGTAGGCCAGTGGTAGGCGATAAAGGCCAGTCGCACTTCAGTTGTGGGTTCGATTCCCACAGCCTTGTCCGATGCGATGGGTTGTCTCCCATCCTTCAGGTTTTCCTTTTTCTAAAACTACATTACCATAACATCGCATCAATATTATCGAAAAAAGTTCTATCCTTAAACAATACTAACTTTTGTCCAACATAATCCATTGCAATCTTTATCTAAAATACTTCGGTCCAAGCTCATAGTATAAAGAAAACGATTACTTGAAATGTCATCAACCAAGAATGTGAATAGCATCATTTATCCCCCATATATCTTGTTGGTCACATTCCAATCATGTGAATACCTTAATCATGTATTCTCTTGAAAAATGAATACCCATTAAACGATAGTGAAAACATGAATGCTGTCAAAAGTTAACTCTTTCCATATACCAAAATCCAAAAATTCTATATACTCAAACCATGATATAACCTTCTCCTTATATCAGTCATGGGCTCATGAATACTATCAAACATTTAATTTTCTCCTTATCCCTTCATTATGCGCATATCATCTACTTTCCAAAAATATCTGAATAACCTTTCATGGTTACTGGTACCATTCATCATACACTTTCAAAACGTAAGTAAAGACAACAGTGTAACAATCCTTAGATGTCTCTTTATTCCATAGTACCATGAGATTACTTATAAAACATTACACTTGATAAACATGTAATCATTCCACTACCTTCTTAAACCATTGACCGAGCTTCAACAATTCTTTCATCTCACATATCATTTGTACTCTCTTCATCATCATCCACATAAATACTACCCATACGACCATACTGATTCTCTTCATGAGACTTTACCTTAGGGCATTGGTTTTCATAATGCACGTACATTCCACATTTAAAACATTTAACCATTGTTGATGTCGTATCAATACCATTATTCTCATCAATGGTGTTAACTGAACCTTTTCCTTTTCACTTACTGGATTTGTGTCCATCTTTTCCACATCCAAAGAATCTTCTAGTTCCTTTGCAACATTCTCTTTGATGCCTCTTCCCACATGATTTACATAAGGGAAATTGAACAATCTTTCCTCTACGATCATCATGAAACTCCATCTTTCTCTTATTAGCCGAGTCAGGAAACTTACCAAATTTGAGTTTATTGATCATATTATCATATTTCTGATTCGGCATAATAATGATGTTTGGACTTTCAAATACCATTTCATTTGGTTTCTCATGAATAATATCATTCCATTGTCTATCATATCCTCCATTATCATGAATCATCTTGTTTCTAGCCATTTTCTAAAACCCAAAAAGAATAGTGTGAGAGGAAAAAATCATAATAAAGGGGGAGTAACTTCAATATCTAACATCTTAGGTTTAATCTAATATTGTTACCATAATTCTAGTACTATAACCTATACTTATAATTAAACTTAGGGACATCCCTAGACATACCTTAGAAATATCTCTAGGTATCTCACTAAAGTTTTCGCATCCTAGTTTCCAAAGGTTGACTAAACCATTCCTCTGATACCAATTATAGCAGTCTGGAATTATTTCCAATGAACTATAATTGATAACTATCAAGGCACTCCATGGGCGGCTACTCCCTCTAGGCAGGACACACCACCATCCCCAGCGGCAGCCATTTCCTCATGAAGCCCTTGGGCGAAGAGCCATGCTTCGTCCAACACTCACATGTGAGAGTTCCCAAGGATCGGATACATTTCTACCTCCTTTGCATCTGATACCAACTGTAGAGACCCGAAACTTGACGTACATGGAAATTGCATTACTTTTGGGGAATACATAGTACATAACAAAAATAGACACACAAGGACCGTAACAGTTTAGTGTCTTTGGAAACTCGGAATAAAATCTTCTAATCGTGGTGAAAGAACTCCAACATATCCCAATAAAGATCTTCCCCTTTTTTTCTTACCTAAATCCTTTATTTATATCCTGGGGAAAATAAAACATAAAAGGGGTGAGTTAAAATTCCCAGTAAGGGTAAACATAGAGAACATAAAACAATCCATAAACATTTGAATGCAAAAACTTGAACATAAAATCTAAACATCAAAATCTTGAGAGAAGACATTAATCTTGGAAGTACGTAAGGAATATATCATAATGGAACATAAATCATGATAAAATATAATGGAAATAAAACATGTAATTGTGGCAACCATTAAGCACATGTTATGATTTCCATAATAGCCAAGGCATTCCTGCCAACACCATCTTAGTGGACAAAGTCCCTTTCTGAATCGAGTTCACTCCTTGTTTCAGTCCTGTAACGCTGAACCGGATTAACTTACCATTCCATCCATGTCTATCTCATGAGATATAAATCTTTACCCAATGCATTGGAGGGAGATATAGTTCCCACCCATCTCATAATGAAATCATTCTTACATGTGCCACAAATAAACATACATCATTCATAATAACCCAACGAATAAAATGGGTGTCATAAACATCATCCCATCATCACATAATCCATATAAAAGAAATGGATACCATTTAATAATAAGAAAATTGAAACCATGAAAATAATAGAGACATTATACTTGAAACATACACATATGAAATAATTTCATTTTAGATGGAAAATTTATTTGATAAAACACTTGAAATGAATTCTTGAGGAAAATATCCTTGCTTCTTTAAAATCATTTTCTTTTCACAAAATTTTAGGCATTTTTAGAAGAAAATGATTTTTTTGAAAATAGTCATTAAATATTTTGGAGGAAGCATCATGAAAATATGTCTTTATAAAACTGTAAAAATTTGTTCATGTCGTATAAGTTAAAAATAACATTCTTCTCGTACTTTTGTCGGAAAAGTCAAAAAGTACCTCGTATGGTAAACAAAAAAAATTCCTTACATACCATGTGGTAAAAGTAAAAATGGGTAAAAAGGACTTTAAACATACATGAATACACTTTTATAAAATATGGACATGGATGGTATCAATAACCCCAATAAATACTTACAAATAAGAAATCTTGGAGAAAAATGAAATTTGCAAAATTATCCCTTACCTTAGGTCCGATATGCTTCGTATGTTTCCGAACCTCCTGTATAATGATTTAAATAATGTCATTGACTTATTATAGAATAATATTAATTGTTATTATATCATATATGGTTCACTTATGAATTTATATTACCCGTTCTTTTGTAAGTTCCATGTTAAAGCAGCATTTTGGGTTAAATCGTTTTATTTATCGTACGTGTTTGGACTTGTTGTTCTTGATATTATTACTTATATCCTGATTTAATAAATTCCATAATGTAAAACATGATCTATATATAATATATATTCATTATTTACATATATATATATATATGATATATCAATTAAATGGAATGAAATACACCGTTCATGGAGACGGTAGGTCATACATACGCATGAATGCGGTTTTCGATTCCTTATTGAATTGAATGAAATTAAGTAGATGACATACATATATATATACATAAATCCAGTATAATTATTATTTCATATATTTCATGATTACTTATTATATATACTTTATAATCATTCATGAATGGTTAACATGGAGAGTGAATCTCATCGCGTCGTGGAGACGGTAGTCCGTACGTACGCACGAGCGATGATATCATTCCCATGATCGTGGAATTGCATTGAAGTGTATGTATAATATTTCAGAATCAAGATCACTTTACAAAAATCATATATAGTTATTATTTACACCATTATACCCATCCAAGTATGGTGGTGGTGGAAAATAGATTACACCACGGCGTGGAGACGGTATTCCGTACGTACGCACGCGCGGTGATTTCGTTTTCCGCGGGATGGATAAGATGGTGAAATAGGGTTGTTTCATACATATAATAACATATCAGTATATGAGTGATACTTATGTTATTACTTAATAATGAAACAACTAAAGAAGAAGATGTAGAAGAAGAAATAAATTTGAAATAATCGGTAACGGACATTACCTCTTCTTTGAAGCGCCTCTTTGAGACCTTCTATTAGGGCACTAAAATTGGTCTTTGAAGAAGACCAGGACATCTAGAATGTTTCTAGGGAAGTGGATAATAGAAGTTTTCAGGGTTTTTCCGAGCTTGAAGGCTCAATTTGGTGTGAGGAAGTGAGGGAGGAGGTGCCCTTTTATAAGGGAGGAGAGGGGCACCTTTGGAAAAACTAAAAATATTATTTTATTATAAAGTCATATTCGGTTTTTAATAGCTCCAAATTGAGTTATTTCAAATATAAGGTGGGTATGGGTCTAAATCTTTAAATACAATAGAATTTATACAAGTTTATGTTTCTATTTTAACCTTATCATTTCGATTTAACCTTAAGTTAAATAATTTTACTTTTACCGTGTATTCTTGTTTTCTTACACTATAAGGTTAATAAACTTACTATAACAAGACAAAAGAACCCCAAGTTGTTTATTATTAATATATATAACCTTATATAAGTCATTTGGACTAACCTTATATTTTTAGGAATAAAATAACAATTAATAATATAATATTTGTTTTAAAAACTATTTTATGTCAATTTTGACACTATTTGGTAATTAATTTTTTTGAAACTCATAACAGAATTATTAGTTAAAAAATAGTTAATTAAATCAATAATAACATGTCGTATTAACCTTAAAAATTATTTTAACTCATAAAAAGTCTCAAATTACATTTATTTGGGTAATTATAACATCAATTATGTCAATATTTCATTAATAAGATAATTACTGAATCATTTTTGTGTCATAAATATATTAAATTATTTAATGTCTAAAAATTATAAATAATATACTATTATGTAGGAAATCTTTTTATCTTTCTAATGAATATTTATAGTCCAATTTATCTTATGTATAACCCTATATTAAAAATTATTTACTTATTAAACTTTGATTTTGACTATTTTAACCCTTCTTTAAATAAATTAATATTAAATGTCCTAATCTAATCCAAGTGGACCTAAATGGTCATATTTTATTCATAAGGTTGTTTTTGGTCAAATTAAACTTATCCAATAGAATTAGGACATGTGTTAGGGTAATAATAATATCATTTTTACCCTTAACTATCCTATTTACTTTAAACTGTGGTAAAAAAAGTAAAAAGTTACTATTCACCAAAAATTATTTTTATCTCATTGGACCACATTTTAGTCCTTGATATTAAATGTGTCTCTCATATTTTAGAAATTCAATTAACAGAAGTGGTAAAATTTAATTTAAATTAAAAAAAGTCAATTTTTTAACTACCACTAAGTGGTTTCACTATTCATCAAAAATTGATGTTTTTCAGAAAAATACCAAAAATTCAGCCTAAGAATTATATGATATTCCGAATTCAAAATTGATGTCTATTTTTCCAAATTCAAAACATAGAAGTGGCATTAATTAATTTTAAAATTAATTCCCGTTATCAAAACAAATAGCTTGTTTTTTAAAAAAAACAATCAAAAGATTGATACTTGTTTATATCCAAGTTCAAAGTGAAATTAATTCCAATGAACAACATTGGATTAAATTCTAAAATTATATTCTAATTACACTTTAAAACCAATTAAAAAGATAATATAACCATATAAATTATTACGATGAAAAAAAGTTGTTCTTAATTAAAATAGAGCATGTTTTTACTATTTATTAAAATATGAAAGTTATCAGAATAATATGGAAATTTTATCCAAGGTAAATTTTTATATCATGATTCCAAAGAAGAATTTTATTTTGTAAAATTGAACTTATAGAAATGTCAAAAACAAGATTTAATGTGGGTGCGCCATCAAAAGGTGGCAAAACTACATTTTTTGAAAAATACTTATTTTACTCGGAAAATTGATTTTTTTCTCATACCATGTTCTAGAAAATGTGTAAGATGAATAATAATGTTGTAAAATTCATAATGTAGTTGATAATATTCATAACGGGTAGTTTATATAACATATCGTTGTTTAGCGAAACTTAGTATTGCGTACAACACACGCTATCGTGGAAGGTCGTGATTGCATGTAATGCAAGCCAAGTCAGGGATGCGTGTTGTGCAAGCTCCTTTTGGTGTAGTGTACAACACAAGAAATTAATGAAATTAATAATATTTTTCATAAAATCTCGGGGTGTTACACATCACCATTTAATAAAATGAATCATATAAGAATAAAAAGTGTATTCGAGATATGAATGAAGAGTGGGATCAATTTGAAAATAATGTAACATGGGAGATTATTCCAATACCTAAGGTAAAAACATTAATTAGGGGAAATAGTTTCTCAAAAACAATACGGATGAAAAAAGATAAATTACTAGAAACAAAGTAAGGATTTTATTAAAAAGGTATTTACCTATTGAAGTCATTGACTTTGATAAAACATTTACTTTAATTTAAATACTTAAAATTATCAGTCTTTTTCTTTCCATTGAAACCTAGAGATATTAAAAATTGTTCTAAATAGATGCAAAATCATATTTCCTGAATGGTGAGATATATAAAGAAGTTTACATGGAGAAACCTGGGGATTTTATACTATAGTTAGATGTAATCAAAGAGTTTAAATTCAATAATGTCCTTTGTGTATTGAAATAAGCTTTAAAATCTTGATACATCAATCATGATGAAAATATATTGATCTTGGAATTTAGAAAAAGGGAAGGTTGATAGCATTTTATTTTTGAATTATACCAATGCCAAATTACACTTTTTGATAGTGTATGTTGATGATATTATTTTTTCCAATTATCAAAATTATTTTTCTGAATTATATTTAAAAAAATAAAGAAGAAATGGGGGAATGTTTCTTAGGATGAAATGGGGAATGGTACCCCTATTCCAGCATTGAATAGTAGTGGGTGTGCATCTTTCTAGTAGGTGATCTTGAGTGGAAAGGAAAATATGATAGATGGTGAGGGTTTCACCTCTGTTCCCTCAAAGCGAAGACCACACAAGGATTATTCTAACCTTACTAATAAATGGGGGACATTTTATGAGGATGAAAGGGGGAATGGTACCCCTATTCAGGATTTGAACAGTGGTGGGAATGAATTTTTCTAGGAGGTGATCTTGAGTGGAAAGGAAAAGATGACTGATGGTGATGGTTTCACATCTGTTCCCTCAAAATGGATACCACGCAAGAATTATACTAACATTCCTAAGTATGTTTCTACCAGATCATCTTCAAAGATTACTAGGAAGGTGGACACAAAAAATCTTAAGATTTTTAATTAGGATAAATCTCAACTTAAGTGGGAGGATAATAGTGACTCTAATTATGGATATTATATGTCGTATTATTATATCTAGGCTTGTTGTTAGTTGGATGTGGATATTTTTTTGTTTGATCCCATCCACTTCTTATATGTACTTTTTATTTCTTCTTAATAAATGGTCATAAGAGTTTCTTTGGACTAAGACTTGGGGTATATTAATCAAATCCCAAATAATTTCATCTTATGGTATAAGAGGGAGTTCTAATAAAAAAATTAAATAAATATAATTATTTAGTTAAGTATAAGAAGAATGGTGAGATGGATTTTAATGGTTTTATTGATAATGATTGGGCATGTGGAGTTGATTATAGGAATTCCTCATCTAATAGATAATTTTTCATTATTTAGAGGTGAGTATCATGGAACTCAGGGAAACAATCATTGGTTACCTTGAGATCCACTAAATTAGAGTATGTGGATACATTATTGGAAGATACTTAGATGGTCTATTTGAGAATATATCTACAAGATATGAATTTTATATTTCAATATCCACTATTTATAGGTTCTGATAACTAGAGTCTTATATATATGTCTAAAAATCCTATACAACATTCCTGATCCAAACACATCTATATTAAGTATTTTTTTCTAAAGTAAAAGGTGGAAGTAGGAATCCTAAAGTTGGAATTTGTAACACCTGAGACTTTTATGAGAAATATTTTGTTTTTATGTTATATAAATCATCAAAGAAATCTTTCACTACACACAACACTATCTTGGTTTGCTTTACATGCAACTGTGGTTTTCCTCGATAACTTGCATCGTACGCAATACTGAACTTCACTAAACAACGATATGCTATTAAAATATTTTTAAAACTTGCCGTTATGAATAGTAATAACCACTTTTTGAAATTTTGTAAATTTTATTTTTCAAAATGGACTTCATTTTTGGATTCGGAATATCGAAATTAGATTAGGGTGAAATTTTGGTATTTTTCGGATAACATTCATATTCTGATGAATAGTGAAAATTATTAAATTTTAATTAAAAAAATTTTTAATCAAAATAATTAATAGTGATAAATTACTAATTTGAGTGGTTTTAAAGTATATTTATAATATATTCTTACAATTTAATACAATGTTGTTCATTGGATGTATTTTTACATTTAAACCATACATAAACAAGTGTCAATCTTTTAATAGTTATTATCACTTAAAAACACGCTATTTGTCTTGACGACGGGAATTAATTTTTAAATTACTTAATGTAACTGATATGTTTTGAATTTGGTAAAATGAACATCATTTTTGAATTCATAATATCAAATATACCTTAGGCCTAATTTTTGGTATTTTTCTGGAAACTTTCATTTTTTTGATGAATAGTGAAACCACTAAGTGGTAGTTAAAAAACTGAATTTTTTCAGAAAACTTAATTTTACCGCTTCTGTGAGTGGAATTTCGAAACTCCGAGAGAAACGGTTAATATCAAGGACAAAAATTTGGTTCAATGAGATTAAAATAATTTTTGGGGAATAGTAACTTTTTACTTTTTTTTACCACGGTTAAAAGTAAATAGGGTAGTTAAGGGTAAAAATGATATTATTATTTCTCTAAAACATGTATTAATTATATTGGATAAGTATAATTCAACCAAAAACAAGCTTAGAAATAAAATATGACCATTTAGGCCCACTTGGATTAGATTAGGACATTTATTATCTATTTATTTAAAGAAGGGTTAAAATAGTTAAAATCAAAGTTTAATAACTAAACAAAATTTTAATATAAGGTTATACCTAAGATAAATTCGACTATAAATATTCATTAGAAAGCTATTACAATTTCCTACATAATGGTATTTTATTTGAAATTTTTATACTTAAAATAATTTAATTTATTTATGATACAATGATGATGGAGTAATTATCTTATTAATGAAATATTGACATAATTGATGTTGTAAATACCTAAATAAATGTAATTTGAGACTTTTTAGGAATTAAAATAATTTTATATGTTAAAATGACATGTTAGTATTTATTTAATTTAATGTTTTCGAACTAATAAATCTGTTATTATTTTTACAAAAATCAATTACCAAATAGTGTCAAAATTGACATAAAATAGTTTTTAAAACAAATAATATATTATTAATTGATATTTTATTCGTAAAAATCTAATTTTCAGCCTCATGATTTATATAAGGTTATATATATTAATAATAAACAACTTGGGGTTCGTTTGTCCTGATATAGAAAGTTTATTAACCTTATAGTGTAAGAAAACAAAAAGTCACGGTAAAAGTTAAATTATCTAACTTAAAGTTAAATATAAATGATATGGTTAAAATTGATACTTAAACTTGTCTAAATTATATTTTATGAGATTATTTCGACCCATCCCCACCTTAGCTTCTAAATATATCAATTTGGAGCAATTAAAAACCGAATGTGACTTTATAATAAAATAATATTTTTAGTTATTCCAAAGGTGCCCCTCTCCTCCCTTATAAAAGGGAACCTCCTCCCTCTCTTCCTCACACCACTTTGAGCCTTCAAGCTCGGCCAACCCCTGCCAATATATCCTCTCCACTTCCATATAAACATCCTAGAGGTCCTGGTCTTCTTAAAAGACTAATTTTAGTGCCCTAAGAGGAGGTCTCAAAGAGGCGCTTCAAAGAAGAGGTAATGCCCGTTACCGATTCTTTCATCTTTATTTCTTCTTCCACTTATTATTCTTTAGTTGTTTCATTATGAAGTAATAAAATTAGTATCAATAATATACGGATATGTTATTATAAGTATGAAACAACCCTATTTCACCATCTATCCATCCTACGGAAAATGAAATCACCACGCGTGCGTACGTACGGAATACCGTCTCCACGTCGTGGTGTAATCTATTTTCCACCACCACCTTACTCGGATGGGTATAATGGTGTAAATAATAACTATATATGATTATTTTAAAGTGATATTGATTCTGAAATAGTATACATACACTCCAATACAATTCAACGATCATGGGAACGATATCATCGCTCGTGTGTACGTACGGAATACCGTCTCCACGATGTGATGCGACTTGTTATACATGATCTTCATTGAATAATGATTATATAAATGAATTGAGTGAATGAATATGATATATATTACACTAATACTATTCTGGAAATGAGTTATCTATAACCTAAAAAGAAAAATAAGAATTTATTTGACAAAACACGCATAAGAACAAAAAGTAATAAACACCCGAGTAAAAAGTAGTAATGAAATATTACTAATAAGAAGCTAATAATATGACCATATATGATATCATAAAAATAAGTATGATTCTAGAATAAGTCAATAACATTATTTAAATCATTATACAGGAGGTTCGGACGCTTACGAAGCAAATCGGACCTAAGGTAAGGGAAAAAATATCACAATCTCATTTTTATCTGAGATTGTTTGGACTTTGGTATTTACTGGGGTGTATTTTATCATCCACATCCATGTTCCCTTAATATGTAATATTGTTTCCATCCACATACAATTGTTTAAATCCAATTTTACCTTCGGTGAGTTTTTATTAAAAGATATGAAAGAAATATTTTGTCGTTTTTCGTACGAGTTACTTTTTGACTTTTCCAACAAAAGTTAGAGAAGAATGTTTTTTTTAACTTATACAGCATGAATGGATTTTTAAAACAGTATTTCCAAGAATCTTACTTTAAAAGTTTTCATGTTTATTTTTAATCAACTTCTTTTAGTTTAAAATTGTATGACATGTTAAGAAAGGAAAATGTTTTTGAAGTAGAAAGGATATTTTCCTAAAGAATGGAGTTCATTTTTTTTTATCAAAATTATTTTACATATAAGATAATATAGGGTTCTGTTTATATCCCTATTATTACATTGATTTGAATATGTTGTGGTGTAATTATTTTTATGAATTCCGTTATCTTATATGAATTGTCTTATGATGTCATGTTGTTTAAGAATCCCATTTTTATTGCATGGGTTATGCAATAATGTATGATTTATGATTTTGTGGCACACATATGAATGGTATCATTATGAGATGGGTGGGAACTATATCTCCCTCCAATTCATTGGGTAAAGATTTTATATCTCATGATATAGACATGGCTGGAACAGCAGGTTAAACCGGTTCAGTGAAACAGGACTGAAACGAGGAGTGAACTCGGTTCCGAAATGGACTTTGTCCACTAAGATAGTCTTGGCAATGAGTCTTGACTAATAAGAAATGATTCTCTATGATTATGTGTGAATGCCAAAAAGTTTAATGTTTTAAGTTATGATTATTGGGATTTCATTTCACTACTATGATTTATCCCATGTTATGAAATTGTGCTCTCTTTTGCAGGTTAAGATTTCCAAAATGTTATGTTCTCATGAATATGATGTGATTGATATTTCTTTTATTTAACCTTACTGGGCATTTGAGCTCACCCTTTTGTATGTTTTATTTCCCCAGGTCAGGAAGAAGGTTATTAAGTAGGATATTCCAAAAGGGGCTCTAGATATGATGAAATAAATGGGAGACAGTGTAGATGATTTATGAACCAGTTGATTATGCTTCCCAGTTTCTTAAGACACTATACCTATACGGTCCTTTCATGGTTTTGTTATATGTTGTAATAAGTGTGCTTCAATTTTGAATTAATAACAATGTATGTAAAGTATGGGTCGTTATAGTTGGTATCAGAGGAAAGGTATAGTCAACCTTTGGAAACTAGGATGTGAAAGCCTTAGTAAGAACCCTAAGGATAATTCTAAGCATAGAACACAATCTTAGTGTTTTAGAAATGACCATGAATAACCTATTATAAGACCTTAAGTGTGAAATTTTATTCTTTATTATGTGGTTTTCCTATTATAATTAGTGTTTCTCACACTATTCGTCTTGGTTTTAGTCAATGGCTGGAACCCGAAGAAACCGTGTTAATGTAGAATGCGATGAGAAATGCAATGATTGCCCCCCTGAGCAACCAAACGTTATGGGAGTTGGAATGCAAAATCTTGTAGCCATGCTCACACAACTTTCTCAAGCTATGAATCATGAAGGATTCCTAAACGAGAAAATGAAGGAGAAACATTCTGTTGAATCCTTCATGAGGCAGCATCCACCTTCTTTCAGCGGGTCTACTGATCCATTAGTTGCTGAACAATGGATTAGTACTACTGAAAAGATATTTTCAGTTCATCAATGTTATGAAGATGATAAAGTTATCCTAGCAGTGTATCGTTTGGAAGGAGATGTTGATCAATGGTGGAATCTTATTAAGAATACAAGGAAAAGGGATGAAATTGAGTCCATGGAATGGGACGAGTACAAGAAAATATTTTTCAATAAGTACATCCCTAGTATTCTCCGAATAAAGATGGAGAAAGAGTTTCTTGAACTGAAGCAGAAGGATGATGAATCTGTTGGTACCTATGAAGAAAATTTTACAGGACTTGCAAGGTATGCTTCTCATATTATTATCCAACCTGAGCGTAAGATCGATCGATTCTTTAGTGGCTTAAAACCAAGTCTTTGAAGGGCCTTATCCATAAGGTACTTCCATAGCTACGAGGAAATCGTTCGATGTGCTCTCAAAGTTGAGATGGAGATTGGAGTAACCCAGCAGTCATATGGGTTTGATAAGAAGAGGAAAATGGAATTCAAAGGAAAATATAAAGAGCACACTAAAAAGAAGATGAGATTTCCCTTATGCTCAAACTGTGGAAAGAAACATGGAGGGATTTGTCTTAAAGGGACAAGTAAATGTTTCAAATGTGGAAAGGAAGGTCATCGGGCATCTGAATGCTGCAATGATGGGAAGAAGATGTCTAATGATGCAAACAAAAGAAGGGACACACAGAATGAACCTACTACACTTCAATGTTTCAAGTGCAAGGAGATGGGTCATTATGCCAATAAATTCTCTAATCCAAGGGTTGTTGATGATGATCAACATCAACAAAATCTTAAGGCTAAAGACAAAGGAAAGTCACATGCAATTTCTATCAGCGATGTGGAGTACGATAATGATGTGGTGAAAGGTACACTTACCATCCACTCTAAAGTAGAAAATGTTATATTTGATTCTGGATCCACCCACTCTTTTATTTCTGAAGATTTTTCTATGGGTATCACTGTATTACCTAAACAATTAGATGTTGAGTTAGCTGTGACAACACCTAATGGAACAAAAGTCGCATCAAAAGTTTATAATTCTTCCCCGATTGAAGTTTGTGGGAAAGTGCTTCCTGAAAATATTGTGATCCTTCCTATAGTGGAATTTGATGTGATTCTTGGAATGGATTGGCTTTCTTTATATGGAGATCATATCAATTTCCAAAGAAGGGAAGTCACATTTCATATTCCAGATCAATCTATGATCGTCTATCGATGCAAGGATGAACATAACCTTCCAGTGGAAATTTTTTCCATCTTATGGGTCTTGATTCCACTGAATGAAGGTTATTTATCTCAAATGGTTGGTGAGAAACTCACAATTAAGAATATTCCCATTGTACGGGAGTTTCATGATGTCTTTCCAGAGGAATTGCTGAGTCTTCCACCAAATTGTGAAGTGGAGTTTTCAATAGAACTTGTACCGAGTGCTTTGCCCATTTTGAAGACACCTTATAGAATGGATCCAATTGAGTTGCAGGAATTGAAGAAGCGGCTCCAAGAGAATCATGATAAGGGATTCATATGCCCTAGTGCATCACCTTGGGGAGCACCTGTTCTATTTGTTAAGAAGAAAGATGGATCAATGAGACTCTGCATTGATTATCGAGAACTTAACAAGATCACTATCAAGAAAAAATATCCTCTCCCACGCATTGATGACTTATTTTACCAACTACGAGGAGCTCAATACTTTTCCAAGATTGATCTTCGTTCAGGGTATCATAAATTAAGGTTCAAAATGGAGGATATACCAAAGACGGCTTTCCGTACAAGGTATGCACACTATGAATTTATAGTGATGCCATTTGTTCTTTCTAATGCCCCTGCTATCTTCATGGATCTAATGAATAGAGTCTTCAGAGACTATCTTGATCAATTTTTGGTAGTCTTTATAGACGATATTCTTGTCTATTAAAAGAGAAAGGAAGAACAGGAAGATCACTTGAGAATTATATTGATGACCCTGAGAAAGGAGAAGATTTATGCCAAATTTACCAAGTGTGAATTTTGGCTTCAAAAAGTTGCATTTTTAGGTCACATAATCTCAAAAGAGGGGATATCTGTGGATCTAGCAAAAACAGAGTTTATCAAAAGATAGTCGAGACCAACAACAGTAACTGAGATCTGAAGTTTTCTTGGTTTGGCTGGATATTATCGACGTATTGTGAAATATTTTTCACGATTACCTAATCCACTCACTAGGGTGACTCGGAAAGGAGTTAAGTTTGTTTGGACGGAGGAATGTGAAGATAATTTCAAAGAGTTGAAAAGAAGGTTATCCAGTGCACATGTGCTCACACTGCTTTGTAGTGGAGAAAGGTTTGTGATCTACAGTGATGCATCCAAGAAGGGGATGGGTTGTGTTCTTATGCAAAATGATATTGTCATATCTTATGCCTCAAGACATTTGAAAATCCATGAGCAAAATTACCCAACACATGATTTGGAGTTAGCTTTGGTAATCTTTGCATTAAAGATTTGGAGGCATTATCTTTATGGAGAAAGGTGTGACATTTATACTGATCATAAAAGTTTAAAGTGTATTTTCACACAAAAGGAGCTGAATATGCCCCAAAAAAGATGGTTGGAACTGATTAAGGATTACAACTGCTCAATTCGTTACCACCCTGGGAAAGAAAACAAGGTGGCAGATGCATTAATTCAACAAGACCGTTCTAGCTTATCCACGATGAGGATCATAAAAGATCCAATATTTATGTATTTACAAAGGATGGATCTTGTAATTTTAATGGAAGGGCGAAAATCATATCTTTCTCAAATGAATGTTCAACCATCTATACATGTGAAGATTAAAGAGGCACAGAAAGTAGATGTAGAGTTACAAAATAAGGTGAGAAATATTCCTGAATTCAACCTTGATTGTGATGGGATAATAAAGTTCAGGAATCGGGTTTGTGTTCCTCCCATCCCAGAATTAAAGAAGGAGCTGCTGCATGAGGCTCATAGTTCTTCATTCTCTTTTAATTCCTGGAAGCACGAAGATGTATAGGGACCTGAAAGAGTACTTCTGGTGGGATGGAATGAAAAGAGATGTTGCTGAATATGTCGCTCGATGCTTGGTTTGTCATCAAGTTAAAGCTGAGAGACAGAAGTCTAACGGGATGTTACAACCATTACCCATACCCGAATGGAAATGGGAAAACATCACTATAGACTTTGTCACAGGACTTCCTAAAACATCCAAAGGAAATAATGCTATCTGGGTCATATTTTATTGTCTTACAAAGTCTACACACTTCATCGCTATTAGAGAGGATTTCTCTCTGGATCAGCTTGCCAAGATATATGTAAAGGAAGTGGTAAGATTGCATGGAGTACCAATTTCTATTATATCTGATCGGGATCCGAGATTTACCTCGAATTTCTGGCGAAGTCTTTAGCATACTCTAGATACAGAGTTGAGTTTCAGCACTACTTATCATCCTCAGACAGACGGTCAGTCTGAGAGAACAATTCAAACTCTAGAAGATATGTTGAGAGCTTGCTCTATGGATTTCAAAGGTGGTTGGGATCAACACCTACCTTTGGTAGAATTTTCTTATAATAATAGCTTTCACTCCAGTATTCAGATGGCTCCTTATGAAGCTCTCTATGGAAAGAAATGAAGGACTCCAACTTGCTGGGATGAAGTTGGGGAAAGAAAGCTATTAGGACCTGATCTTGTTGATGAGATGGCAGAAAAGGTCTGATCTATTCAACAACACATAAGAGCAGCTTAGAGTCGACAGAAAAGTTATGCTGACAATCGAAGAAAAGGCCTAGAGTTTGAAATGGGTGATAAAGTGTTCTTACGAATATCTCCCTGGAAGAGGGTCATGAGATTTGGAAAGAAGGGGAAGTTGAGCCCTAGATATATCAGTCCTTTCGAAATACTGGATCGTGTTGGAAAGGTAGCTTACCGATTGTCGCTTCCACCGAATCTCTCTCAAGTACACGATGTGTTCCATATATCTCTCCTGATAAAGTACATACTTGATCCTTCACATGTACTCAGCTCAGAAGTTGTACCGCTGGAGCAAAATCTTTCTTATGAAGAACATCCGATAGAGATTCTAGATCTTAGTGAAAAAATCCTACGGAAAAAGACCACTCGCTTGGTGAAAGTTTTATGGAGGAACCACCAATTATAAGAATCTACATGGGAGGTTGAGGATATGATGAGGGAGAGGTATCCTCATCATTTTGTTACAAAGTGATGAATTTCGTGGGCGAAATTCATTTTAAGGGGGGTAGAATGTAACACCCGATACTTTTATGAGAAATATTTCGTTTTTATGTTATATAAATCATCAAATGAACCTTTCACTACACACAACACTATCTTGACTTGCTTTACACGCAATTGCGGCCTTCCTCGATAGCTTGCGTCGTACGCAATACTGAGTTTCACTAAACAACGATATGCTATTAAAATATTCTTAAAACTAGCCGTTATGAATATTAATAACCACTTTTTGAAATATTATAAATTTTATTTTTCATAATGGAATTCATTTTTGGATTCGGAATATCAAAATTATCTTCGGGTGAAATTTTGGTATTTTTCGGATAACTTTCATATTCTGATGAATAGTGAAAATTATTAAATTTTAATTAAAAACATATTTTTTAATCGAAATAATTAGTAGTGATAAATTATTAATTTTAGTGGTTTTAAAGTATATTTAGAATATATTTTTACAATTTAATACAATTATGTTCATTGGATGTATTTTCACATTTAAACCAGACATAAACAAGTGTCAATCTTTTGATAGTTATTATCTCTTAAAAACACGCTATTTGTCTTGACGACGGGAATTAATTTTTAAATTAGTTAATGAAACTGATATGTTTTTAATTTGGTAAAATAAACATAATTTTTGAATTCATAATATCAAATATATCTTAGGCCAAATTGTTGGTATTTTTCTGGAAACTTTCATTTTTTTATGAATAGTGAAACCACTAAGTGGTAGTAAAAAACTGAATTTTTTCATAAAACTTAATTTTACCGCTTTTGTGAGTGGAATTTAGAAAATCCGAGAGACACGGTTAATATCAAGGACTAAAATTTGGTTCAATGAGATGAAAATAATTTTTGGTGAATAGTAACTTTTTACTTTTTAGTACCACGGTTAAAAGTAAATAGGGTAGTTAAGGGTAAAATGATAATATTATTACCCTAAAACATGTCCTAATTCTATTGGATAAGTTTAATTCTACCAAAAACAACCTTAGGAATAATATATGACCATTTAGGCCCACTTGTATTAGATTAGGACATTTATTATCAATTTATTTAAAGAAGGGTTAAAATAGTTAAAATCAAAGTTTAATAACTAAATAATTTTTAATATAGGGTTATACATAAGATAAATTCTACTATAAATATTCATTAGAAAGATAAAACGATTTCCTACATAATGGTACTTTATTTGTAATTTTTATACTTAAAATAATTTAATTTATTTATGATACAATGATGATGTAGTAATTATCTTATTAATGAAATATTGACATAATTGATGTTATAAATACCCAAATAAATGTAATTTGATACTTTTTATGAATTCCAATAATTTTATATGTTAATATGACATGTTAGTATTGATTTAATTAAATATTTTAGAACTAATAATTCTGTTATGATTTTTACAAAAATCAATTACCAAATAGTGTCAAAATTAGCATAAAATAGTTTTTAAAACAAATACTATATTATTAATTGTTATTTTATTCCTAAAAATCTATGGTTTGGAAAAATGACATAGATAAGGTTATATATATTAATAATAAACAACTTGGGGTTCTTTTGGCTTGATATAGTAAGTTTATTAACCTTATAGTGTAAGAAAACCAAAAGACACGGTAAAAGTTAAATTATCTAAATTAAAGTTAAATCTAAATGATAAGGTTAAAATTGATACCTAAACTTGTCTAAATTATATTGGATTAGAGGATTTTGACCCATCCCTACCTTATCTTTAAAATATATTAATTTTGAGCTATTAAAAACCGAATTTGACTTTATAATAAAATAATATTTTTACTTATTCCAAAGGTGCCCCTCTCCTCCCTTATAAAAGGGAACCTCCTCCCTCTATTCCTCACACCACTTTGAGCCTTCAATCTCGGCCAAACCCTGAAAATATCTCCTCTCCACTTCCCTAAAAACATTCTAGAGGTCTTGGTATTCTTCAAAGACCAATTTTAGTTCCCTAAGAGGAGGTATCAAAGAGGCGCTTCAAAGAAGAGGTAATGCCCGTTACCGATTATTTCATCTTTATTTCTCCTTCCACTTTTTCTTCTTTAGTTGTTTCATTATGAAGTAATAACATCAGTATCACTCATATACTGATATGTTATTATATGTATGAAACAACCCTATTTCACCATCTATCCATCCTACGGAAAATAAAATCACCACGCGTGCGTACGTCCGGAATACCATCTCCACGCCGTGGTGTAATCTATTTTCCACCACCACCTTACTCAGATGGGTATAATGGTATAAATAATAACTATATATGATTATTGTAAATTGATATTGATTCTGAAATAGTATACATACACTCCAATACAATTCCACGATCATGGGAACGATATCATCGCTCGTGCGTACGTACGGAATACTGTCTCCACGATGTGATGTGACTTGTTATACATGATCTTCATTTCATAATGATTATATAAATGAATTGAATGAATTAATATGATATATATTACACTAATACCATTCTGTAAATGTGGTATCTATATCCTAAAAAGAAAAATAACAATTTATTCGACAAAACACGCATAAGAACAAAAAGTAATAAACACCCGAATAACAAGTAGTAATGAAATATTACTAATAAGAAGCTAAGAATATGACCATATATGATATCATGAAAATAAGTATGATTCTGGAATAAGTCAATAACATTATTTAAATCATTATACAGGAGGTTCAGACACTTAAGAAGCAAATCGGACCTAAGGTAAGGGAAAATATCACAATCTCATTTTTATCTGAGATTGTTTGTACTTTGGTATTTACTGGGGTGTATTTTATCATCCACATCCATGTTTCCTTAATATGTAATATTGTTTCCATCCACCTACAATTTTTTAAATCCAATTTTACCTTCGGTGAGTTTTTAGTAAAAATATATGAAAGGAATCTTTTGTCGTTTTTCGTACGAGGTACTTTTTGACTTTTCTGACAAAAGTACGAGAAGAATGTTTTTTTTAACTTATACGCCATGAATAGATTTTTAAAGCATTATTTCCAAGAGTCTTACTTTACAAGTTTTAAAGTTTTTTTTAATCAACTTATTTTAGTTTAAAATTGTATGACATGTTAAGAAAGGAAAAAAAATTGAAGTAGAAAGGATATTTTCCTCAAGAATGGAGTTCAAGTTTTTTTATCAAAATTATTTTCCATATAAGATAATATAGGGTTCTATTTCTATCCCTATTATTAAATTGATTTGATTATGTTGTGATGGAATTATTTTTATGAATTCCTTTATCTTATATGAATTGTTTTATGATGTCTTGTTGTTTAAGAATCCCATTTTTATTACATGCGTTATGCAATGATGTATGATTTAAGATTTCATGGCACACATATGAATGGTATCATTATGAGATGGGTGGGACCTATATCTCCCTCCAATTCATTGGGTAAAGATTTTATATCTCATTAGATAGACATGGCTGGAATGGCAGGTTAAACTGGTTCAGGGAAACAGGACTGAAAGGAGGAGTGAACTCTGTTTAGAAATGGACTTTGTCAACTAAGATAGTCTTGGCAATGAGTCTTGACTAATAAGAAATGATTCTCTATGATTATTTGTGTATTCCATAATGTTTCATGTTTTAAGTTATGATTATTGGGATTTCATTTCACTACTATGATTTATCTCATGTTATGAAATTATTCTCTCTTTTGCAGGTTAAGATTTCCAAAATTTTATGTTCTTATGAATATGATGTGATTGATATTTCTTTTGTTTACCCTTAAAGAGAATTTGAGCTCACCCTCTTGTATGTTTTCTTTCCCCAGGTCAGGAATAAGGTTATTAAGTAGGATATTCCAAAAGGTACTTTAGATATGATGAAATAAATGGGAGACAGTGTAGATGCTTTATGAACCGGTTGTTTATGTTTCCCAGTTTCTTAAGACACTATACCTATACGGTCCATTCATGGTTTTGTTATAGGTTGTAATAAGTGTCCTTCAATTTTGAAGTAATAACAATGTATGTAAAGTATGGGTCGTTATAGTTGGTATCAGAGGAAAGGTATATCATCCTTTGGAAACTAGGATGTGAAAGACTTATTAAGAACCCTAAGGATAATTCTAAGCATAGAACACAATTTTAGTGTTTTAGAAATGACCATGAATAACCTATGATAAGACCTTAAGTGTGAAATTTTATTCTTGATTCTGTGGTTTTCCTATTATAATTAGTGTTGTTCATACTATTCTTCTTGGTTTTAGTCAATGGATGGAACCCGAAGGAACCGTGTTAATGCGGAATGTGACGAGAAATGCAATGATTGTCCCACTGAGCAACCAAACATTATGGGAGCTAGAATGAAAAATCTTTTAGTCATGCTCACACAACTTTCTCATGCTATGAATCATGCAGGACTTCCAAACGAGCAAAGGAAGGAGCAACATTCTGTTGAATCCTTCATGAGGCAGTGTCCACCTTCTTTCAGCGGGTCTACTGATCCATTAGTTGTTGAACAATGGATTAGTACTACTAAAAATATATTTTCAGTTCTTCAATGTTATGAACATGATAAATTCATCCTAGAAGTGTGTCGTTTGGAAGGAGATGTTGATCAATGGTGGAATCTTATTAAGAATACAAGGCAAAGGGATGAAATTGAGTCCATGGAATGGGATGAGTTAAAGAACTTATTTTTCAATAAGTACTTCCCTCGTATTCTCCGAACAAATATGGAGAAAGAGTTTCTTGAACTGAAGCAAAAGGATGATGAATCTTTTGGTACCTATGAAGCAAATTTTACAAGACTTGCAAGGTATGCTTCTCGTATTATTATCCAACCTGAGCATAAGATCGATCGATTCTTTAGTGGCTTAAAACCAAGTCTTCTAAGGGCCTTAGCCATATGGGACTTCAATAGCTACGAGGAAATCGTTCGATGTGATCTCAAAGTTGAGTTGGAGATTGGAGTAACCCATCAGTCATATGGGTTTGATAAGAAGAGGAAAATGGAATTCAAAGGAAAATCTAAAGAGCACACTGAAAAGAAGATGAGCTTTCCCTTATGCTCAAAGTGTGGAAAGAAACATGGAGGTAGTTGTCTTAAAGGGACAAGTAAATGTTTCAAATGTGGAAAGGAAGGTCATCGGGCATTTGAATGTCACAGTAATGGGAAGAAGATGTCTAATGATGAAAACAAAGGAAGGGACACATTGAATGAACCTACTACACTTCAATGTTTCAAGTGAAAGGAGATGGGTAATTGTGCCAACAAATGACCTAATCCAAGGGTTGTTGATGATGATTCACATCAACAAAATCATAAGGCTAAAGACAAAGGAAAGTCACATGCAATTTCTATCAGCGATGTGGAGTACGATAACGATGTGGTGAAAGGTACACTTACCATCCACTCTAAAGTAGCAAATGTTTTATTTGATTCTAGATCCACCCACTCTTTTATTTCTGAATATTTTTCTAAGGGTATCACCATATTACCTCAACAATTAGATATTGAGTTAGCTGTGACAACACCTAATGGCACAACAGTCACATAAAAAGTTTATAATTCTTCCCCGATTGAAGTTTGTGGGAAAGTGCTTCCTAAAAATCTTGTGATCCTTCATATAGTGGAATTTGATGTGATTCTTGGAATGGATTGGCTTTCATTATATGGAGCTCATATCAATTTCCAAATAAGGTAAGTCACATTTCATATTCCAGATCAATCTATGATCGTCTATCAATGCAAGGATGAACATAACCTTCCAGTGGAAATTTCTTCCATCTTATGGGTCTTGATTCCACTGAATGAAGGTTATTTATCTCAAATGGTTGGTGAGAAACTCATAATTAATAATATTCCCATTGTACGGGAGTTTGATGATGTCTTTCCGGAGGAATTGCAGGGTCTTCCACCAAATCGTGAAGTGGAGTTTTCAATAGAACTCGTACCGGGTGCTTTGCCTATTTCAAAGACACCTTATAGAATTTACCCAATTGAGTTGTAGGAATTGAAGAAGCGACTCCAAGAGAATCTTGATAAGGGATTCATATGCCCTAGTGCGTCACCTTGGGGAGCACCTATTCTATTTGATAAGAATAAAGATGGATCAATGAGACTCTGCATTGATTATCGAGAACTTAACAAGATCACCATCAAGAACAAATATCCTCTCCCACACATTGATGACTTATTTGACCTACTACACGGAGCTCAATACTTTTCCAAGATTGATCTTCGTTCAGGGTATCATCAATTAAGGGTCAAAAGGGAGGATATACCAAAGACGGCTTTCCGTACAAGGTATGGACACTATGAATTTATAGTGATGCCATTTGGTCTTACTAATTCCCCTGTTATCTTCAGGGATCTAATAAATAGAGTCTTTAGAGACTATCTTGATCAATTTGTGGTAGTCTTTATAGACGGTATTCTTGTCTATTCAAAGAGCAAGGAAGAACATGAAGATCACTTGATAATTATATTGAAGACCCTGAGAAAGGATAATCTTTATGCCAAATTTACCAAGTGTGAATTTTGGCTTCAAAAAGTTGAATTTTTGGGTCACATAATCTCAAAAGAGGGGATATCTGTAGATCCAGAAAAAACAAAGGTTATAGAAAGATGGTCGAGACCAACAACAGTAACTAAGTTCTGAAGTTTTCTTGGTTTGGCTGGATATTATCGACGTGTTGTGAAAGATTTTTCACGATTAACTAATCCACTCACCAGGTTGACTAGGAAAGGAGTTAAGTTTGTTTGGACGGAGGAATGTGAAGAGAATTTCAAGGAGTTGAAAAGAAGGTTATCCAGTGCACCTGTGCTCACACTGCCTTGTAGTGGAGAAAGGTTTGTGATCTACAGTGATGCATCCAAGAAGGGGCTGGGGTGTGTTCTTATACAAAATGATATGGTGATAGCTTATGCCTCAAGACAGTTGAAAATACATTAGCTAAATTACCCAACACATGATTTGGAGTTAGCTATGGTAATATTTGCATTAAAGATTTAGAGGCATTATCTTTATGGAGAAAGGTGTGACATTTATACTGATCATAAAAGTTTAAAGTATATTTTCACACAAAAGGAGATGAATATGCGCCAAAGAATTGTTGAGTCAATAAGGTTTTCCTTATGAATTTTCCATTCCTTCTTGTTTTGAAAATCACAAACACCTTATCTTTAGGAAAATTGCTTTTATAAGGAAAATTGCTTTTATAAGAAAAATTGATTTTATAAGGAAAATCGCTTTTGTAAGAAAAATTATTCTTATCATATTTTCATCCAGATTTTTCTTAAGTATGAGATTCGGATTCAATTTTATTTTCTCGGAATTACTTAAAACTTTGATATGAAGTATTCAATTTTAGGATCCGAATTCAGGACAAGAACTGTAATAAAGTTTCACTCCGAAATCTAGAATGAGAACTGTGATAAAGTTTCACTCTGAATTCCGGATATGAACTCTGATTAGGTTTTAATCCAGATTCAGGATAACGAATTCTTATGAAGTTCGATGACGAATTCTCATAATGAATTCTAATGATGAATTCTCATTACGAATTCTGATGACGAATTCTCATTACGAATTATAATGATGAATTCTCATTCCGAACTCTCATTCTAAATTCTCCTATCAAACAGAATCTGATCATCTTTGTTTTATACACACTGAATTAATTCAGACTCTGAAAAATATTTTGGTTAGACTCCGAACTTTAATTTTTCTTACACTTCTATAATTTGTCTACTCTATTATTTTCATTAAACTTCGAACCTTCACTCTGAAGCTTTCATTCCGAACTTTTATGTTAGATTTTGAAACGATGTCGTACATTTTTTTACACTTGTTTTTTTATAAAACGATGTCTTCTATTTTGTTATAAACTAACCGTTGTCTAAGTGACACGTGTATAGGTCCCTCCGATCTTTTAAGAAAATATTACCGTTGGAGAAGGGGCCGACCTTACCTATAAATAGGAGCTGATTTGAAAGAGCTCGGTGCTGAAAGGCTGACAGATCTTCGACTCATGTGATTACATGATTGAAGTGATTTCTAGAGAGAGAGGCTCTTATTAACTCTCAAAGCTTCGTGCGACTCCGAATGTTGGTGATCACATTTGAAGGCTTCCGGGGATAGGAAGACAGAGGTTTCCAACACCTTGAAGTTGAGGTCTTCCTTGCTGAGGAAGACAGAGGTTGCCAACTACCTTGAAGTTGAGGGCTTGTGAGGATAGCAAGACAGAGACTCTGATCTTCGTATTCGAGGGCTTACCCTGGTGTGGGTAAGACAGACTTGCTTGAAAGTATAAATCAAGGGACCTTTATCCAAGGTTGTTGGATACCCTTCTCTTTGGGTTAAAAGACTATTATCTTGTTACTTGTAGTTTAACTACTTGTTTAATTTCCGCTGTATTTTGTAATATAAGGAAAGTATAACTTTCTTATACTTCCTTACTTATACTCTGTTTCATTTAGATTCTATACGCTTTAAGGTAGAATCTCATATTGTAACTTTTGTTAAGTTTCAATTTTGGGAACCGTATTTCCAGAACCTACTTTCGGAATCTCTTTCCAAATTTAGATTCGGTGTTAGAGGTGTTGTGAATTTGCTTATTTTAACTTTGTTAAACTTAGAACTTTCCTTTACTTAAGGAAAAAATAGTTATTTGTAACTAAATTTAAAGGTTCCAAAGGAATTTTTAAAGTATACAATTCACCCCCCCCCCCTCTTGTAAATTGAGCATCTAAATCATTATTTCGATCCTACAATTGGTATCAGAGCAGGTCTCTAAAATAATTATAGTTACGAATAAGTTTTTCTTGCTCACTTTTCCATTCCGAACTTTTCTATTCCGAAAATTTCCATTCCGAACTTTGTTATTATGAATCTTTTGCTACTAACAAGTTTGTGTGTCAAAGGTTATTTTAAGTATGGCAGGAATTAATGTTGGTTCGATTGATAATCTAAATCCTACAAGACCACCAATCTTTGATGGTAATGATTATGAGTACTGGAGAGATCGAATGAAGACTTTTGTTATCAACACTAGAGTAGAAAATTTTGTTATGCTTACTGGTGATTATAAAATTCCTGACAAGGAAGTTAGAACATTCACTAACTAGGAAAAGAAAGAATATCAACTAAACTATAAGGTACACAATAATCTACTATGTTCAATGACTACAAATATTATAGCCAAATTTCTTCTTGTGAAGCAGCTAACTGTATCTGGAAGAAGTTAGAGGTTACACACTTTGGAACTTCTAAAGTGATTGAGACTAGAAGAGTTATGCTTAGAGCTGAATATCATGGCTTCAACTTTCCTTATGCAGAACCAATCTGTAAAGTTCAATAGAGATTCATGACTATAGTCAACATCCTACAGTCTATGGGATATAAAGGTTTAGATGATGAAGCTCTTGTGGATAAAATAATCGATATTATGACCAACGAGTGGGAATCCAAAAGAACAGCTATTGATGAAAACAGGAAGGTCACTCAGATCTCTCTTGATGAGATTTTTGGAACTCTTCTACAACATGAAACCAGAATGAAGAGAGATGCAGACAACATCAAGAATAAGAATGGAAATGGTAATGTTGCTTTTACTACAACTTCAAATCAGATGAAAGCTAAGACTCTCGAGAGAGTAACCAGGTCCAAGTCTAGGAAAGTTATTTTCTAGTCCGAATCTAGTGAGAGTGAAGTCTCAGAAAATGAACTAGCAAATATTGCTCGAAGGATGAACAAGATAGATGGCCAGAGAAATTTCCAATCAAAGTATAAGAAAAAGGACAGGAAAGATAGGAAAGATGGAGAAGTTACTTGTTATGAATATAAGAGAGCTGGACATATTAGACCAGATTTCCCTATGCTCAAAAAGAGAGAAAGAAAAGAAAGGCATTTAGACAGGAACAGAAAGAAATATTATAAATCCAAAGAGAAGAAAGTTTTGAAAGCCAATGACACCTGGAGTGCCAGTGGTGGTGACTCTTCAGATTAATCTTCTGATTATGAATCTTCATAACAGAAGAATCTTGGTCTCATAGCCAGATTACCTATTGATAATTATTGTCTTATGGCTAAGGTATGAAATGCTGAATCATTGACCAATGTTTCATTAAATTCTAATGATAATAAGTATTATAACTCTTCTGATGAAGAATCTTTTTCTGATGAAGAAAATACTTTACCTACTTATGAAGAAGTCTCTAGGTTTGCTAAACTTCTTGAGATTGAGAATTCGAAACTTAATAAGATACTTGATATGGAAAACTCAAGGAATTCTATTCTTACAAAAGAGATATCAGATCTTTCTAAAGATCTTGATAAGAAAAATGCTGATTTTGGAAGTATTTCAAAAAATATTGAGGAAGTAAGTTCTGAGAAGAACAATCTTTATAAAGAATTAGAAAAGGTAATTTCTAATAAAAATGTTTTTGAGCCTAACTCTAGTTTTAAAACTAATGATTTTGAGGATAAAAACATGGTTGTAAAACTCAAGTCTGAAATTTTTTCCTTAAAGAAGTGTTTATCAAACTTTACCCATGGTAAGGAAAATTTTGATAAAATGTATTCTCAAATATGACCTTTAAGAAATAAATCCGGATTTGGTTATACCCATGCAAAACCTATTTTCAGTAACAATTATTTTGTTCCTCAAAGTGCCCCATTTTGTACCAAGTGTCAATGTGGTGGTCACTGGGCAAAGAATTGTTCCTTAAACAAAACCCAATCTTTAGGATTTCACAAAGCTTACTTCTCTAAGAAGATGTGGGTTCCTAAAATTTTATTATCTGGAAATATCGGATCCAAACAAGTTTGGATTCCGAAAGTCTAATTTTCTTCTTGATTTCAGGAAAATAAAGAAAGTACCAGCAATAATACATGGTACATGGATAGTGGATGTTCCCGACACATGACTGGTAACAAAAGCTATTTTGAAAAGATTATCAAAACGAAAGGAGGAAAGGTAACTTTCGGAGATAATGCTAAGGGAGAGATTGTTGGTATTGGTAATATTGTTCTTCTTGGTAAAACCTTGATTTCAAATGTTCTTTTTGTTAAAGGTCTTAAGCACAACCTCATTAGCATAAGTCAGTTATGTGATGAAGGTTACCTTGTGAATTTTAGAAATGATAAGTGTTTAGTTCACAATTCCAAGGAAGAATTTATTCTCTCAGCCAATAGGCAAAAGAATGTTTACACCTTAAACTTAGAAGACCTTAGAAGCCAAGATTTACCTTGCCTAAGTGCAATGGAAGATCACTCCTGGTTATGGCATAGAAGACTAGGTCACTGTAACCTTAGGAACCTATGTAAACTCGCTAAGAAGAAACTAGTTAAGGATCTACCGGAGCTTAGATTTGATTCTTCTAAAGTTTGTGATCCTTGTCAATATGGCAAGAAACATAAATCTAGTTTTAAATCAATTGGTGAAGTCTCAACAACCGATGCATTACAGTTAGTGCACATGGATCTTTTTGGTCCAACAAAAACTGGAAGTATTGGAGGAAAATACTATGTGTTTGTTCTAGTTGATGATTACACTAGGTTTACTTGGGTCTATTTTCTAGCAAAGAAATCCGAAGCTTTTTCTTATTTCAAAATTTTTGGAGCTCAAGTTAAAAATGAGAAAAACCTTCCTTTGAAAAATATTTATAGTGATCATGGAGGAGAATTTCAAAATTCAGATTTTGAAACTTTTTGTAGTAAGAAAGGTATTACTCACAATTTTTCAGCACCTAGAACTCCTCAACAGAATGGTGTAGTTGAAAGAAGAAATAGAATTCTTCAAGAGATAACTAGAACCATGTTGAGTGAATATTCTATTGCTAGACATTTCTGGGATGAAGCTCTAAGTAATGCTTGCTATACTATAAATCAAGTTTTGATTAGACCTTTTCTTAATGAAACTCCTTATGAGTTATGGAATGGTAGAAAACCAAGACTTTCCTACTTCAAAGTTTTTGGTTGCAAAGTATTCATTTTGAATACTAAAGATAACTTACATAAATTCGCACCAAAATCTGATGAAGGGATTTTCTTAGGATATTCCACAACTTCTAAGGCTTATAGAGTTTTTAATAAAAATACTTGTATTGTTGAAGAAACAGTACATGTAAAATTTGATGAGTCAGATCCTTTTGTTTTTAAACCATCCCTACCTTCTTCCTCGGATGTGTTTTCAAAAACTGATTGTCAACCTTTGATAAAAGAACCTTCTGATAAGGTAATTATTCAAGAAGATACTTCCGAAACATTTACCCCAGAAGACTTTCTACCCTATGTTGATGAACAGGTTTTACAAAACCCAAATCAGGTGTTTCTCAAGAATCATCCCAGTGATAGTATCATTGGTGATTTAAATCAACCTGTAAGGACTAGAAGTTCCTTAAGAAATGAAGTAGAACATCTATCATTTCTTTCCCAATTAGAACCTAAAAGCACTGTTGAAGCTTTAGGTGATGATGATTGGATTAAAGCCATGCAAGATGAACTAAATGAATTTGAAAGGAACAAAGTCTGGACCATGGTTGAAAGACCTAAGGAAACATCTGTTATTGGAGTAAAATGGGTTTTCAGAAATAAATGTGATGAAAATGGAGTCATAGTAATAAATAAGGTTAGACTTGTTGCTAAAGACTATAATCAACAAGAGGTAATAGACTATGAAGAAACATATGCTCCAGTAGCTAGACTTGAATCTATCCGTATTCTACTTGCCTTTGCAGCATTCTTTAATTTCAAACTTTTTCAAATGGATGTGAAATGTGATTTTCTTAATGGTTATGTTCAAGAGGAAGTTTTTGTTGAGCAACCTCCTGGAATTGATTATACAAAACATCCGGATCATGTTTTTAGACTTACCAAAGCTTTGTATGGTCTTAAACAAGCCCCACGAGCATGGTATGATAGACTCACTGGATTTTTTCTTCAAAATAACTATGTTAAGGGAAATGTAGATCCAACTCTTTTTATAAAGAAAGATAACAAAAATGTTTTGATTGTTCAAATTTATGTTTATGACATCATATTTGGTTCAACTCAGCAATCTTTGACCGACTCTTTTTCAAGTCTAATGAAATCTGAGTTTGAAATGAGTATGATGGGTGAGTTAACATTTTTCCTTGGTTTTCAAATTTCTCAAAAACCAGAAGGAACCTACATATCTAAACATAAGTATATTAATGATCTTCTTAAAAAATATGGTTATGACAATACTAAGAGTATAAGTACTCCTATTGGTACCTCAAACTCTTTAGATATTGAGGAAGCTGGGAAACCAGTAGATCAAACATATTTTAGAGGTATGATAGGAAGTTTACTTTACTTAACAGCTAGTCAACCAGACTTAATGTTTTCAGTATGCTTATGTGCAAGATATCAATCCAATCCTAAGGAATCTCACTTAAAGTCAGTAAAAAGAATTTTTCGCTACCTTAAGGGAATCCTGGATCTAGGATTATTTTATACTTATGGAAATTACTTTGTTCTTAAAAGCTTTTCTGATGCTGACTTTGGTGGATGTAGAATGGATAGAAAAAGTACATCCGGAACTTGTCATTTCTTAGGGGATTCATTAGTTTCTTGGTCCTGCAAGAAGAAACATTCTATAGCACTATCCACTGCTGAAGCTGAATATGTAGCAGCTGGAAGTTGTTGTGCTCAAGTGTTGTGGATGCAACACACACTCACAGACTATGGCTTGAGTTTTACTAAAACTCAATTTTTGTGTGATAACACAAGTGCCATTGCCCTTAGTAAGAACCCTGCACATCACTCCCGTGCAAAACACATAGATATTAGGCATCACTTTCTTAGGGATCACACACTTAAAGGAGATATTATTCTTCAGTTTATCGGAATGCAAGATCAACTTGCTGATATTTTCACAAAATCTTTTCCTTCTGATAGATTTGAATACATTAAACAGAAGTTCGGAATGATAACCATAAGGTAATCCTCCTAAATTAACTTTCTGTTGAAAAAAAAATCTCCTTACAGTAATACACTCCTTTTCATAGGGGGGGTACATTTACATGTTAGTTTAACAAAGTTTTTCAATGTTTGTTTTCAAACTTTTCGGAACGAAGATTTCCGGAAGGAAACTTCCAGAACTACAATTTTTCAGAATGGACATTTTCGTACAAAATACTTCTGGATTGGAAGTGTTTGTATTGAAAACATCCGGAATGAAAATTTTGTACTGGTATTTTCATAATGGAACTTTCGTACTGAATCTCTCATAATAAGTTTTTTTTTGGAATTTGTTTTTCGTTCTCAGTTTTCCGTAATGAGGTTTTCTGTACTGTGTTTTTCTGTACTAAGTTTATTTTCCATAGTAAAGCTTTTGCGAACTCTGTCTTCTCATAATAAAGTTTTTTTTAGTCATTTTTATATTACCCATTACAAATAATCCTCCTAAGACAATCCGAAAGGTATGGTTTTCTTACTCAAGTTTTCGTAGTTATATTTTACTTGATGGAATTTTCTTGTATTATGTTTTTGGGTTATACTTTTCTTAATTCTCTGTTTTAATAAAAAAACCTCAAAAAGATCGGATTCGAGTTTTCTAGAGAATTGGTTTTCAACCGTCAGATCTGATCTCAACTTATCCCAATTGTTAGATCAACTGAGGAAGTTAAACCATCGTTCCATTGCCTATATAAAGGGGACCCAAATACTCTTCCCACATCGATTTCAAGCTCTCGCATCCCGAATCTCTGCCTCTCTGTTTTTAAAGCCGTTCGGAACTTCAGTTGTCTCCGTTCCAAACTTTTCAGAGGACTTCAAATCCGAATGTCTGCGTAGTTAGCTTCTCAAGATATGTCATCCACTAAGAAAATTTCTCAATGGTTAGTCTATAGAGAAAGGCGAGTTCATCCAGTTTTTTTCAACAAGTATGATTCTCTTATTTCTAAGAATATCAAGCTTAATGGTTGGGAAGATGTTTCGGTGTCAAAACCCGGGAACCAAGATGAAGTGTATTCAGACTTACTTGTTGAATTCTATGAGATAGTTTCTTTTCTTCAGGAAGATGGAAAGGACAAATTGTCTTTTAAGTCTTATGGGAAGACTTATAAACTTTCATATGCCAAGGCAGCCATCTTGGTAGGCCTAAAGAATGAAGGTGAAGCTGAGTTTGTTTCTCATGTATTGTCGGATTCTAAAGGTACCTTTGACAAGGAAAAAGCTTCAGAAACTCTCGGACTGGCTAATGACAAGGCTCTGAAGATTGCAAGTCTATCCACAAATTTCCGGATTCTAGAGTTGTGGGTACAAGGGCTTATCATACCGAGGAAAGGTGATAAATACGGCTTGAAGAAGAGTGAGATCTACATCCTAGATTTTCTGATAAATCTGAGGAAGTTTAACTTGATGGAGAACATTCTTATCACTCTTGAAAATTTGAAGAAAGAAAATCTGAGAGCTCAGATTATCATGTATCCAGCAATCCTCTCGAAGTTGATAGTTCGGTGCCTAGAGTCTTTCAAGGAGGCTTGCAAATCTAAGCCAAGAGTTTGCAAGATTATGCTGGTGAGCGATGGTACTCTTAAGATAATGGTTGTAGCTTTTGACAAAGAGTCTGGATAGTTTATTGATCTACCTGCTCAAGGAGAAGCAGTTCCGAAAGTTGCTGATCCGGAATCCTCTAAGCCAGTAAGGAAGATAAAGCTGAAAGAAGTGGAAGTAGAAGCAGAAAATCCCAAGTCTAAGGAAGTCCATTCTGCACCTCCAAAACCAAAGAAGAAGAAAGACTATCCTGATGATGTTGTTGCAAAGTGGAGAGAAGATAAAGAGAAAAGGAAAGAAGGGGATCCACAGTTCGGATTGGACCTTGCGGAGGCTAAGGCCTTGAAGGAAAGAACTACTGATGAGCTTGAAAAACAAGTAAAGGAAAAGAAGCTCAAGAAGAAGATGTCTGAGGCTGAGGTAGCTCAGACTTTTTTGAAATTCAATGAGATGGTTTCAGCAACTATTCCTGTTCCGATATCTTTCTCCTTGGAATCTCTACCAGAGACTCCAGGAAGAAATTCCGTTGCTCAGGAAGAAGCTGTTGTTAAGACTACTAAGGAAGTAGAGAAATTTGAGCAACCGGAACAAGAAGAAGATGTTGCTGAAGGAAGTGGTGAAACCGGAGATGTGTTGAAACAAGTAGATGATTACAAGGGGACGCCTTCGGAACACTTATCACTCCAAACTTCAGAAGCTGAATCTTTGAAGCTAGTTACTCCAGCAATGGAAGAAGAGAAAGGAGAAGAAGAAGTTACTTATCATGGAGAAGAAGAACATCTTTTACTTGATGTTGCTCAGAAGGAAAACGTAGGGGTTCGTGTTCAGGAAGTTGATGATGAGGAAGATAATGTTGTTCAAGTTTCTAATAGTGAGAAGAGAACTCCGGAACAGGATTCAATTATGGAAAAAGACAAGGGAAAGCAAATTCTTGCTGATACTCCGAGCTCAGAAGTGAGGAAGAGGAAGGAAGTTGGTAGTTTTCAAAAAGAAAGCTTGACCTTATTGAAGAAGAAAATTCTCCAAGCAGAGTTTCAGATTCTAAGTCATCTTCAGTGGGGCATGACTTTGTTGTTCAGTCTTTGAAGAAGTTGGTTGGAACCATTCCGACCTTCTCAAGTATTGATTCAAGATGCCAGATGCTCCAGCATGCATTGAATGAGAAAACTGACTCCATGTCTATGGTTATGGACAAGTGCGTTGAGATTGAGGCTCAGTTCAAAACCTTTTTTGTTGGCTACGAAGCTCATAGAAAATCTTGCAAGAAGATGATAAACTGGTCGAAGAAGACTGTTGAAGAGATGAGGTAATTTGATGAGTTTCAAGACAATGTCAAGGATGCCTTTGAGACTGAGGAAAAGAAGATAAATGACCTGACTTCATCCTTTGAAGAGAAGCTGACAGATGAAAATAACTTCCGAATTCAACAAGTCAGAGATCTGAATGGGAAGTTGAATTTTGTTTCTCAGAACTGGAAATTTGAAAGAGATCATCGGATTGAGTTTGAAGAGAATATGAAGGCTCAGGAAGAAAAGATCAAATCTCAGGAAGAAAATCTTCAAGCTCAAGAAAAAAGAATTGAAGCTCAAAGTGCAAGAATAGTGGTCTTAGAGAAGCAAGCTGAAGAAGATCATAAAGACCTGAAGAAGATCAAGACTATTCTTAAGGGGATCATGTCGAAGGAAAAAGATCCGAAATAACTAAATCCGATCTTTTTGTTGTATCTAATTTTCTTTGTTGTCGAGATTTTAAACCTAATGAAAATTGTACTTCTCGGTTCCTTTGTTGTTATTACTAATTTTTTTTCAGGTACTTTGTTTTTTTTCATTCCCTTGATTTCTTTTTGAAAATCACAAAGGGGGAGAAGGAAAAGATCCTTAAGAAAAAGAAGAACTCCAATGAGAGTTTATCTGAAGGGGAGAAGGAAAAGATCCTTAAAGGAAAAAGAACTCTAATAAGAGTCTATCTAAGGGGGAGTTTTTCATTAAAGAACAGTTTCTTTTTTGTAATAAAATGTCACTCCGGAAATCTAGAATACGATCCTTAGAGTTTCAATGCTTAAGGGGGAGTTAGTCGTATTCATCAATATCCTTAAAGCAAAGGGAGATAAGCTTAAATATTTTCTTTCTTCATAAAATTTCTTTTTCATAAGGATGTTTGTGCTTTCCAAAAATGGGGAGATTGTTGAGTCAATAAGGTTTTCCTTATGACTTTTCCATTCCTTCTTGTTTTGAAAATCACAAACACCTTATCTTTAGGAAAATTGATTTTATAAGGAAAATTGCTTTTATAAGAAAAATTGATTTTATAAGAAAAATTGCTTTTTTAAGAAAAATTATTCTTATCATATTTTCATCCAGATTTTTCTTAAGTATGAGATTCGGATTCACTTTTATTTTCTCGGGATTACTTAAAACTTTTATATGAAGTATTCTGTTTTAGGATCCGAATTCTGGACAAGAACTATAATAAAGTTTCACTCCGAAATCCAGAATGAGAACTGTGATAAAGTTTCATTCCGAATTCCAGATACGAACTTAGATTAAGTTTTACTCTAGATTCAGGATAACGAATTCTTATGAAGTTCGATGACGAATTCTCATAACGAATTCTAATGATGAATTCTCATTACGAATTCTGATGAGGAATTATCATTACGAATTATAATGATGAATTCTCATTCCGAACTCTCATTCTGAATTCTCCTATCAAACAGAATCTGATCATCTCTGTTTTATACACACTGAATTAATTCAGACTCTGAAAAATATTTTGGTTAGACTCCGAACTTTTATTTTGCTTACACTTCTATAATTTGTCTACTCTATTATTTTCATTACACTCCGAACATTCACTCTGAAGCTTTCATTCCGAACTTTTATGTTATATTTTAAAACGATGTCGTACATTCTGTTACACTTGTTTTGTTATAAAACGATGTCGTCTATTTTGTTATAAACTAAACATTTTCTAAGTGACACGTGTACAGGTCCCTCCGATCTTTAAGGAAAATATGACCGTTGGAGAAGGAGCCGACCTTACCTATAAATAGGAGCCCATTTGAAAGAGCTCGGTGCTGAAAGGCTGACAGATCTTCGACTCATGTGATTACATGCTTGAAGTGATTTCTAGAGAGAGAGGCTCTTATTAACTCTCAAAGCTTCGTGCGACTCCGAATGTTGGTGAGGAAGACAAAGGTTGCCAACTACCTTGGAGTTGAGGGCTTGCGAGGATAGCAAGACAGAGACTCCAATCTTCATATGGAGGGCTTACCCTAGTGTGGGTAAGACAGACTTGCTTGAAAGTATAAATCAAGGGACCTTTATCCAAGGTTGTTGGATACCCTTCTCTTTGGGTTAAAAGACTATTATCTTGTTACTTGTAGTTTAACTACTTGTTTAATTTCCGCTGCATTTTTTAATATAAGGAAAGTATAACTTTCTTATACTTCCTTACTTATACTCTGTTTCATTTAGATTCTATACGCTTTAAGGTAGAATCTCATATTGTAACTTTTGTTAAGTTCCAATTTCCGGAACCGTATTTCCGGAACCTACTTTCGTAATCTCTTTCCAAGTTTGGATTCGGTGTTAGAGGTGTTGTGAATTTTCCTAGTTTAACTTTGTTAAACTTAGCCCTTTCCTTTACTTAAGGAAAACATAGTTATTTGTAACTAAATTTAAAGGTTCCAAAGGAATTTTTAAAGTATACAATTCACCCCCCCCCCTCTTGTAAATTGAGCATCTACATCATTATTTCGATCCTACAAGAAGATGGTTGCAACTGATTAAGGATTACGATTGCTCAATTCATTACCACCCTGGGAAAGTAAACAAGGTGGCAGATGCATTATGTCGACAAGACCATGCTAGCTTATCCATGATGAGGATCACAAAAGATCCAATATTTATGGATTTACAAAGGATGGATCTTGGAATTTTAATGGAAGGGAGAAAATTGTATCTTTATCAAATGAATGTTCAACCATCTATACATGTGAAGATTAAAGAGGCACAGAAAGAAGATGTAGAGTTACTAATTAAGGTGAGAAATATTCCTGAATTCAACATTGATTGTGATGGGATAATAAAGTTCAGGAATCGGGTTTGTGTTTCTCCCATCCCAGAATTAAAGAAGGAGCTGCTGGATGAGGCTCATAGTTCTTCATTCTCTATTCATCCTGGAAGCATGAAGATGTAGAGGGACCTGAAAGAGTACTTCTGATGGGATGGAATGAAAAGAGATATTGCTGAATATGTCTCTCGATGCTTGGTTTTTCAGCAAGTTAAATCTGAGAGACAGAAGTCTAAGGGGATGTTACAACCATTACCCATACCTGAATAGAAATGGGAAAACATCACTATGGACTTTGTCACAGGACTTTCTAAAACATCCAAAGGAAATAATGCTATCTGGGTCATAGTTGATCATCTTATAAATTCTGCACACTTCATTGCTATTAGAGAGGATTTCTCTCTGGATCAGCTTTCTAGGATATATGTAAAGGATGTGGTAAGATTGCATGGAGTACCACTTTCTATTATATCTGATCGGGATTCGAGATTTACCTCGAAGTTCTGTCGAAGTCTTCAGCATACTCTGGATACAGAGTTGAGTTTCATCACTGCTTATCATCCTCAAACAGATGGTCAGTCTGAGAGAACAATTCAAACTCTAGAAGATATGTTAAGAGCTTTCTCTATGGATTTCAAAGGTGGTTGGGATCAACACCTACCTTTGGTGGAATTTTCTTATAATAATAGCTTTCACTCCAGTATTCAGATGGCTCCTTATGAAGCTCTCTATGGAAAGAAATGCAGGACTCCAACTTGCTGGGATGAAGTTGGGGAAAGAAAGCTATTAGGACCTGATCTAGTTGATGAGATGGCAGAAAAGGTTCGATCTATTCAACAACACATAAGAGCATCTCAGAGTCGACAGACAAGTTATGCCGACAACCAAAGAAAAGACCTAGAGTTTGAAGTGGGTGATAAAGTGTTCTTACGAATATCTCCCTGGAAGAGGGTCATGAGATTTTGAAAGAAGGGGAAGTTGAGCCCTAGATATATCGGTCCTTTCGAAATCCTGGATCATGTTGGAAAGGTAGCATACCAATTGGCGCTTCCACCGAATCTCTCTCAAGTTCACGATGTGTTCCATATATCTCTCCTGAGAAAGTACATACATGATCCTTCACATGTACTCAACTCAGAAGTTGTACCGCTGGAGTAAGATCTTTCTTATGAAGAACATCCGATAGAGATTCTAGATCATAGTGAAAAAGTCCTACGGAAAAAGACCACTCGCTTGGTGAAAGTTTTATAGAGGAACCACCAATTATAAGAAGCTACATGGGAGCTTGAGGATATGATGAGGGAGAGGTATCCTCATCTTTTTGTTACAAAGTGACGAATTTCGAGGGCGAAATTCATTTTAATGGGGGTAGAATGTAACACCCGAGAATTTTATGAGAAATATTTCATTTTTATGTTATATAAATCATCAAAGGAACCTTTCACTACACACAACACTAGCTTGGATTGCTTTACACGCAACAGCGGCCTTCCTTGATAGCTTGCGTCGTACGCAATACCGAGTTTCACTAAACAACGATATGCTATTAAAATATTATGAAAACTAGCCATTATTAATAGTAATAACCACTTTTTGAAATATTAAAAATTTTATTTTTCAAAATGGACTTCATTTTTGGATTCAGAATATCGAAATTATCTTAGGGTGAAATTTTGGTATTTTTCGGATAACTTTCATATTCTGATGAATAGTGAAAATTATTAAATTTTAATTAAAAACAACTTTTTTAATCGAAATAATTAATAGTGATAAATTATTAGTTTGAGTGGTTTTAAAGTATATTTAGAATATATTTTTACACTTTAATACAATTTTGTTCATTGGATGTATTTTCACATTTAAACCAGACATAAACAAGTGTCAATCTTTTGATAGTTATTATCTCTTAAAAACACGTTATTTGTCTTGACGAAGGGAATTAATTTTTAAATTAGTTAATGTAACTGATATGTTTTGAATTTGGTAAAATAAACATCATTTTTGAATTCATAATATAAAATATATCTTAGGCCAAATTTTTGGTATTTTTCTGGAAACTTCCATTTTTTGATGAATAGTGAAACCACTAAGTGGTAGTTAAAAAACTGAATTTTTTCATAAAACATAATTTTACCACTTCTGTGAGTGGAATTCAGAAAATCCAAGAGACATGGTTAATATCAAGGACTAAAATGTGGTTCAATGAGATGGAAATAATTTTTGGTGAATAGTAACTTTTTACTTTTTTTTACCACGGTTAAAAGTAAATAGTGTAGTTAAGGGTAAAAATGATATTATTATTACCCTAACACATGTCCTAATTCTATTGGATAAGTTTAATTCTACCAAAAACAACCTTAGGAATAAAATATGACCATTTAGGCCCACTTGAATTATATTAGGACATTTATTATCAATTTATTTAAAGAAGGGTTTAAATAGTTAAAATCAAAGTTTAATAACTAAATAATTTTTAATATAGGGTTATACATAAGATAAATTGGTCTATAAATATTAATTAGAAAGCTAACAATATTTCCTACATAATGGTATTTTATTTGTTATTTTTAGACTTAAAATAATTTAATTTATTTATGATAAAATGATGATGTAGTAATTATATTATTAATGAAATATTGACATAATAGATGTTATAAATACCCAAATAAATGTAATTTGAGACTTTTTATGAATTATAATAATTTTATATGTTAATATGACATATTAGTATTGATTTAATTTAATGTTTTTGAACTAATAATTCTGTTATGATTTTCACAAAAATAAATTACCAAATAGTGTCAAAATTGACATAGAATAGTTTTTAAAACAAATACTATATTATTAATTGTTATTTTATTCTTAAAAATATATGGTTCGGCCAAATGAATTATATAAGGTTATATATATTAATAATAAAAAACTTGGGGTTCTTTTGGCTTGATATAGTAAGTTTATTAACCTTATAGTGTAAGAAAACAAAAAGACACGGTAAAAGTTAAATTATCTAACTTAAAGTTAAATCTAAATGATAAGGTTAAAATTGATACCTAAACTTGTATAAATTCTATTGGATGAAAGGATCCCGACCCATACCCACCTTATAATCAAAATATATTAATTTGGAGCTATTAAAAACCGAATTTGTCTTTATAATAAAATAATATTTTTACTTATTCCAAAGGTGCCCCTCTCCTCCCTTATAAAAGGGAACCTCCTCCCTCTCTTCCTCACACCACATTGAGCCGTCAAACTCGTCCAAACCCTGACAATATCTCCTCTCCACTTCCCTAGAAACATCCTAGAGGTCCTGGTATTCTTCAAAGACCAATTTTATTGCCCTAAGAGGAGGTCTCAAAGAGGCGCTTCAAAGAAGAGGTAATGCCCGTTACCGATTCTTTCATCTTTATTTATTCTTCCACCTCTTCTTATTTAGTTTATTCATTATTAAGTAATAGCATCAGTATCACTCATATACTGATATGTTATTATATGTATGAAACAACCCTATTTCACCATCTATCCATCCTACGGAAAAAGAAATCACCACGCGTGCGTACGTACGGAATACCGTCTCCATGCCGTGATGTAATCTATTTTCCACCACCACCTTACTCAGATGGGTATAATGGTGTAAATAATAACTATATATGATTATTTTAAAGTTATATTGATTCTTAAATAGTATGCATACACTCCAATACAATTCCACGATCATGGGAACGATATCATCGCTCGTGTGTACGTACGGAATACTGTCTCCACGATGTGATGCGACTTGTTATACATGATCTTCAATGCATAATGATTATATAAATGAATTTAGTGAATGAATATGATATATATTACACTAATACCATTCTGGAAATGAGGTATCTATAACCTAAAAAAAATTATTATTTATTCGACAAAACACGCATAAGAACAAAAAGTAATAAACACCCAAATAACAAGTAGTAATGAAATATTACTAATAAGAAGCTAAGAATATGACCATATATGATATCATAAAAATAATTATGATTCTGGAATAAGTCAATAACATTATTTAAATCATTATACAGGAGGTTCAGACACTTACGAAGCAAATCGGACCTAAGGTAAGGGAAAATATCACAATCTCATTTTTATCTGAGATTGTTTGTACTTTGGTATTTACTGGGGTGTATTTTATCATCCACATCCATGTTTCCTCAACATGTAATATTGTTTCCATCCACCTACAATTGTTTAAATCCAATTTTACCTTTAGTGAGTTTTTAGTAAAAGATATGAAAGGAATCTTTTGTCGTTTCTCATACGAGGTACTTTTGACTTTTCCGACAAAAGTACGAGAAGAATGTTTTTTAACTTATACGGCATGAATGGATTTTTAAAAAATTATTTCCAAGAAGATTACTTTACATGTTTTCAAGTTTATTTTTAATCAACTTCTTTTAGTTTAAAATTTTATGACATGTTAAAAAAGGAAAATGTTTTTGAAGTAGAAAGGATATTTTCCTCAAGATTGGAGTTCAAGTTTTTTTTATCAAAATTATTTTCCATCTAAGATAATATAGGGTTCTGTTTCTATCCCTATTATTAAATTGATTTTATTATGTTGTGATGGAATTATTTTTATGAATTCCTTTATCTTATATGAATTGTTTTATGATGTCATGTTGTTTAAGAATCCCATTTTTATTACATGGGTTATGCAATGATGTATGATTTATGATTTTGTGGCACACATATGAATGGTATCATTATGAGATGGGTGGGACCTATATATCCCTCCAATGCATTGGGTAAAGATTTTATATCTCATTAGATAGACATGGCTTGAACGGCAGGTTAAACTGTTTTAGTGAAACAGGACTGAAGCGAGGAGTGAACTCGGTTCAGAAATGGACTTTGTCCGCTAAGATAGTCTTAGAAATGAGTCTTGACTAATAAGAAATGATTCTCTATGATTATGTGTGTATTCCACAAAGTTTCATGTTTTAAGTTATGATTATTGGGATTTCATTTCACTACTATGATTTATCCCATGTTATGAAATTATGCTCTCATTTGCAGGTTATGATTTCCAAAATGTTATGTTCTTATGAATATGATGTGATTGATATTTCTTTTGTTTACCCTTACTAAGAATTTGAGCTCACCCTTTTGTATGTTTTCTTTCCCCAGGTCAGGAAGAAGGTTATTAAGTAGGATATTCCAAAAGGGACTCTATATATGATGAAATAAATGGGAGACAGTGTAGATGCTTTATGAAACAGTTGTTTATGTTTCCCAGTTTCTTAAGAAACTATACCTATACGGTCCTTTCATGGTTTTGTTATATGTTGTAATAAGTGTGATTCAATTTTGAAGTAATAACAATGTATGTAAAGTATGGGTCGTTATAGTTGGTATCAGAGGAAAGGTATAGTCAACCATTGGAATCTAGGATGTGAAAGCCTTAGTAAGAACCCTAAGGATAATTCTAAGCATAGAAAAATCTTAGTGTTTTAGAAATGACCATGAATATGCTATGATAAGACCTTAAGTGTGAAATTTTACTCTTGATTATGTGGTTTTCCTGTTATAATTAGTGTTTCTCACACTATTATTCTTGGTTTTAGTCAATGGATGGAACCCAAAGGAACCGTGTTAATGCGGAATGCGATGAGCAATGCAATGATTGTCCCCCTGAGCAACCAAACATTATGGGAGCTGGAATGAAAAATCTTGTAGCCATGCTCACACAACTTTCTCAAGGTATGAATCATGCAGGACTTCCAAACGAGCAAAGGAAGGATCAACATTATGTTGAATCCTTCATGAGACAGCATCCACCTTCTTTCAGTGGGTCTACTGATCCATTAGTTGATGAACAATGGATTAGTACTACTGAAAAGATATTTTCAGTTCTTCAATGTTATGAACATGATAAAGTCATCCTAGCAGTGTGTCTTTTGGAAGGAGATTCTGATCAATCGTGGAATCTTATTAAGAATACGAGGCAAAGGGATGAAATTGATTCCATGGAATGGGACGAGTTCAAGAACTTATTTTTCAATAAGTACTTCCCTCGTATTCTCTGAACAATGATGGAGAAAGAGTTTCTTGAACTAAAGAAAAAGGATGATGAATCTATTGGTACTTATGAAACAAATTTTACAAGACTTGCAAGGTACGCTTCTCGTATTATTATCCAACCTGAGCGTAAGATCGATCAATTCTTTAGTGGCTTAAAACCAAGTCTTAGAAGGGCCTTATCCATAAGGGACTTCAATAGCTATGAGGAAATTGTTCGATGTGCTCTCGAAGTTGAGATGGATATTGGAGTAACCCATCAGTCATATGGGTTTGATAAGAAGTGGAAAATGGAATTCAAAGGAAAATCAAAAGAGCACACTGAAAAGAAGATGAGCTTTACCTTATGCTCAATGTGTGGAAAGAAACATGGAGGAAGTTGTCTTAAAGGGACAAGTAAATGTTTCAAATGCGGAAAGGAAGGTCATCGGGCATTTGAATGCCACAATGATGGGAAGAAGATGTATAATAATGCAAACAAAGGAAGGGACACACAGAATGAACATACTACACATCAATGTTTCAAGTGCAAGGAGATGGGGAATTATGCCAATAAATGCCCTAATCCAAGGGTTGTTGATGTTGATCGACATCAACAAAATCTTAAGGCTGAAGACAAAGGAAATTCACATGCAATTTCTATCAGCGATGTGGAGTACGATAATGATGTGGTGAGAGGTACACTTACCATCCACTCTAAATTAGAAAATGTTTTATTTAATTCTAGATCCACCCACTCTTTTATTTTTGAAGATTTTTCTAAGGGTATCACCGTATTACCTCAAAAATTAGATGTCGAGTTAGTTGTGACAACACCTAATGGCACAACAGTCGCATCAAAACTTTATAATTCTTCCCCGATTGAAGTTTGTGGGAAAGCACTTCCTGCAAATCTTGTGATCCTTCCTATAGTGGAATTTGATGTGATTCATGGCATGGATTGGATTTCTTTATATGGAGCTCATATCAATTTCCAAATAAGGGAAGTCACATTTCATATTCCAGCTCAATATATGATCGTCTATCTATGCAAGGATGAACATAACCTTCCAGTGGAAATTTCTTCCATCTTATGGGTCTTCATTCCACTGAATGAAGGTTATTTATCTCAAATGGTTGGTGAGAAACTCACAATTAAGAATATTCCCATTGTACGGGAGTATGATGATGTCTTTCCGGAGGAATTGTCGGGTCTTCCACCAAATCGTGAAGTGGAGTTTTCAATAGAACTCGTACCAGGTGCTTTGCCTATTTCGAAGACACCATATAGAATGGCCCCAATTGAGTTGCAGGAATTGAATAAGCAACTCCAATAGAATCTTGATAAGGGACTCATACGCCCTAGTACGTCACCTTGGGGAGCATCTGTTCTATTTGTTATAAAGAAAGATGGATCAATGAGACTCTGCATTGATTATCGAGAACTTAACAAGATCACTATCAAGAAAAAATATCATCTCCCATGCATTTATGACTTATTTGACCAACTACACGGAGCTCAATACTTTTCCAAGATTGATATTCATTCAGGGTATCATCAATTAAGGGTCAAAATGGAGGATATACCAAAGATGGCTTTCCGTACAAGGTATGGACACTATGAATTTATAGTAATGCCATTTGGTCTTACTAATTCCCCTGCTATCTTCATGGATCTAATGAATAGAGTCATCAGAGACTATCTTGATCAATTTGTGGTAGTCTTTATAGACGATATTCTTGTATATTCAAAGATCAAGGAAGAACATGAAGATCACTTGAGAATTATATTGAAGACCCTGAGAAAGGAGAATCTTTATGGCAAATTTACCAAGTGTGAATTTTGGATTCAAAAAGTTGCATTTTTGGGTCACATAATCTCAAAAGAGGTGATATATATGGATCCAGCAAAAAGAGAGGTTATCGAAAGATGGTTGAGACCAACAATAGTAACTGTGATCCGAAGTTTTCTTGGTTTGGCTGGATATTATCGATGTTTTGTGAATGATTTTTCACGATTATCTAATCCACTCACCAGGTTGACACGGAAAGGAGTTAAGTTTGTTTGGATGGAGGAATGTGAAGATAATTTCAAGGATTTGAAAAGAAGGTTATCCAGTGCACCAGTGCTCACACTGCCTTGTAGTGGAGAAAGTTTTGTGATCTACAGTGATGCATCCAAGAAGGGGTTGGGGTGTGTTCTTATGAAAAATGATATGGTGATAGCTTATGCCTCAAGATAGTTGAAAATCCATGATAAAAATTACCCAACACATGATTTGGAGTTAGCTGCGGTAATCTTTGCATTAAAGATTTGGAGGCATTATCTTTATGGAGAAAGGTGTGACCTTTATACTGATCATAAAAGTTTAAAGTATATTTTCACACAAAAGGAGATGAGTATGCGCCAAAGAAGATGGTTAGAACTGATTAAGGATTACGACTGCTCAATTCATTACCACCCTGGGAAAGCAAACAAGGTGGCAGATGCATTAAGTCGACAAGACCATGCTAGCTAATCCATGATGAGGATCACAAAAGATCCAATATTTATGGATTTACAAAGGATGGATCTTGGAATTTTAATGGAAGGGGGAAAATCGTATCTTTCTCAAATGAATGTTCAACCATCTATACATGTGAATATTAAAGAGGCACAAAAAGAAGATGTAGAGTTACAAAAGAAGGTAAGAAATATTCCTGAATTCAACATTGATTGTGATGGGATAATAAAGTTCAAGAATCGGGTTTGTGTTCCTCCCATCCTAGAATTAAAGAAGGAGCTGCTGGATGAGGCTCATAGTTCTTCATTCTCTATTCATCCTGGAAGCACGAAGATTTATAGGGACCTGAAAAAGTACATCTGGTGGGATGGAATGAAAAGAGATGTTGCTGAATATGTCTCTCGATGCTTGATTTGACAGCAAGTTAAAGCTGAGAGACAGAATTCTAAGGGGATGTTACAACCATTACCCATACCCGAATGGAAATGGGAAAACATCACTATGGACTTTGTCACAGAACTTCCTAAAACATCCAAAGGCAATAAAGCTATATGGGTCATAGTTGATCGTCTTACAAATTCTTCACACTTCATTTCTATTAGAGAGGATTTCTCTCTGGATCAGCTTTCCAGGATATATGTAAAGGAAGTGGTAAGATTGCATGGAGTACCACTTTCTATTATATCTGATCGGGATCCGAGATTTACCTCGATGTTCTGGAAAATTCTTCAGCATACTCTGGATATAGAGTTGAGTTTCAGCACTGCTTATCATCCTCAGACAGACGGTCAGTCTGAGAGAACAATTCAAACTCTAGATAATATGTTGAGAGCTTGCTCTATGGATTTCAAAGGTCGTTGGGATCAACACCTACCTTTGGTGGAATTTTCTTATAATAATAGCTTTCACTCCAGTATTCAGATGGCTCCTTAAGAAGCTCTCTATGGAAAGAAATGCAGGACTCCAACTTGCTGGGATGAAGTTGGGGAAAGAAAGCAATTAGGACCCGATCTTGTTTATGATATGGTAGAAAAGGTACGATCTGTTCAACAAAACATAAGATCAGCTCAGAGTCTACATAAAAGTTATGCCAACAACCGAAGAAAATACGTAGAGTTTGAAGTGGGTGATAAAGTGTTCTTATGAATATCTCCCTAGAAGACGGTCATGAGATTTGGAAAGAAGGGGATGTTGAGCCCTAGATATATTGGTCCTTTCGAAATACTGGATCGTGGTGGAAAGGTAGCTTACCGATTGGCGCTTCCACCGAATATCTCTCAAGTTCACGATGTGTTCCATCTATCTCTCCTGATAAAGTACATACCTGATCCTTCACATGTACTCAGCTCAGAAGTTGTACCGCTGGAGCAAGATCTTTCTTATGAAGAACAGCCGATAGAGATTCTAGATCATAGTGAAACATTCCTACAGAACAAGACCACTCTCTTGGTGAAAGTTTTATGGAGTAACCACTAATTATAAGAAGCTACATGGGAGCTTGAGGATATGATGAGGGAGAGGTATCCTCATCTTTTTGTTACAAAGTGATGAATTTCGAGGGCGAAATTCATTTTAAGGAGGTTAGAATGTAACACCCGAAACTTTTATGAGAAATATTTTGTTTTTATGTTATATAAATCATCAAAGTAATCTTTCACTACACACAACACTATCTTGACTTGCTTTACACGCAACCACGGCCTTCCTCGATAGCTTGTGTCGTACGCAATACCGAGTTTCACTAAACAATGATATGCTATTAAAATATTATTAAAACTAGCCGTTATGAATAGTAATAACCACTTTTTGAAATATTGTAAATTTTATTTTTCAAAATGGACTTCATTTTTGGATTTTTAATATCGAAATTATATTAGGGTGAAATTTTGGTATTTTTCGGATAACATTCATATTCTGATGAATAGTGAAAATTATTAAATTTTAATTAAAAACAAATTTTTTAATCGAAATAATTAATAGTGATAAATTATTAATTTGAGTGTATTTAAAGTATATTTATAATATATTTTTACAATTTAATAAAATGTTGTTCATTGGATGTATTTTCACATTTAAACGAGACATAAACAAGTGTCAATCTTTTGATAGTTATTATCTCTTAAAAACACGTTATTTGTCTTGACGATGGGAATTAATTATTATATTAGTTAATGTAACTGATATGTTTTGAATTTGGTAAAATAAACATCATTTTTGAATTCATAATATCAAATATATCTTAGGCCAAAATTTTTGTATTTTTCTGGAAACTTTCATTTTTTTTATGAATAGTGAAACCACTAAGTGGTAGTTAAAAAACTGAATTTTTTCATAAAACTTAATTTTACCACTTCTGTGAGTGGAATTTAGAAAATCCAAGAGACACGGTTAATATCAAGGACTAAAATGTGGTTCAATGAGATGAAAATAATTTTTGGTGAATAGTAACTTGTTACTTTTTTTACCACGGTTAAAAGTAAATAGGGTAGTTAAGGGTAAAAATGATATTATTATTATCCTAAAACATGTCCTAATTCTATTGGATAAGTTTAATTCGACCAAAACAACCCGTAGTAATAAAATATGACCATTTAGGCTCACATGGATTAGATTAGGACATTTATTATCAATTTATTTAAAGAAGGGTTAAAATAGTTAAAATCAAATTTTAATATCTAAATAATTTTTAATATAGGGTTATACATAAGATAAATTCAACAATAAATATTCATTAGAAATATAAAACGACTTCCTACATAATTGTATTTTATTTGTAATTTTTAGACTTAAAATAATTTAATTTATTTATGATACAATGATGATGTAGTAATTATCTTATTAATGAATTATTGACATAATGGATGTTATAAATACCCAAATAAATGTAATTTGAGACTTTTTATGAATTAAAATAATTTTATATGTTAATATGACATTTTATTATTTATTTAATTAAATTTTTTCTAACTAATCATTCTGTTATGATTTCCACAAAAATCAATTACCAAATAGTGTCAAAATTGACATAAAATAGTTTTTAAAAAATATACTATATTATTAATTGTTATTTTATTCCTAAAAATCTAAGGTTTGGCAAAATTACTTAGATAAGGTTATATATATTAATAATAAACAACTTTGGGTTCCTTTGGCTTGATATAGTATGTTTATTAATCTTATAGTGTAAGAAAACAAAAAGACACGGTAAAAGTTAAATTATCTAACTTAAAGTTAAATCTAAATGATAAGGTTAAAATTGATACCTAAACTTGTCTAAATTCTATTAGATGAGAGGATGTCGACCCATCCCCACCATAGCTTCGAAATATATCAATTTGGAGCTATTAAAAACCGAATTTGACTTTATAATAAAATAATATTTTTAGTTATTTCAAAGGTGCCCCTCTCCTCCCTTATAAAAGGGAACCTCCTCCCTCTCTTCCTCACACCACTTTGAGCCTTCAAGCTCGGACAACCCTGGAAAATATCTTTTCTACACTTCCCTATAAATATCCTAGAGGTACTGGTATTCTTCAAAGACCAATTTTAGTGCCCTAGGAGGAGTTCTCAAAGAGGCGCTTCAAAGAAGAGGTAATGCCCGTTACCGATTCTTTCATCTTTAATTCTTCTTCCACTTCTTCTTATTTAGTTTTTTCATTATGAAGTAATAACATCAGTATCACTCATATACTTATATGTTATTATAAGTATGAAACAACTCTATTTCACCATCTATCCATCCTACGGAAAATTAAATCACCACGCGTGCGTACGTACGGAATACTGTCTCCATGCCGTGGTGTATTCTATTTTCCACCACCACCTTACTCGGATGGGTATAATGGTGTAAATAATAACTATATATGATTATTGTAAAGTTATATTGATTCTTAAATAGTATACATACACTCCAATGCAATTCCACAATCATGGGAACGATATCATCGCTCGTGCGTACGTACGGAATACCATCTCCACGATGTGATGCAACTCGTTATACATGATCTTCATTGAATAACGATTATATAAATGAATTGAGTGGATGAATATTATATATATTACACTAATACCATTATGTAAATTAGGTATCTATAACCTAAAAAGTAAAATAAGAATTTATTCAACAAAACATGCATAAGAACAAAAAGTAATAAACACCCGAATAACAAGTAGTAATGAAATATTACTAATAAGAAGCTATGAATATGACCATATATGATATCATAAAAATATGTATGATTCTGGAATCAGTCAATAACATTATTTAAATCATTATACAGGAGGTTCGGAAACTTACGAAGCAAATCGGACCTAAGGTAAGGGAAAATATCACAATCTTATTTTTATCCGAGATTGTTTGTACTTTGGTATTTACTTGGGTGTATTTTATCATCCACATCCATGTTTCCTCAATATGTAATATTGTTTCCATCCACCTACAATTGTTTAAATCCAATTTTACCATCGGTTAGTTTCTAGTAAAAGATATGAAAGGAATCTTTTGTCGTTTTTCGTACGAGGTACTTTTTTACTTTTCCGATAAAAGTACGAGAAGAATGTTTTTTTATCTTATAATAATTTTATATGTTAATATGACATATTAGTATTGATTTAATTTAATGTTTTTGAACTAATAATTCTGTTATGATTTTCACAAAAATAAATTACCAAATAGTGTCAAAATTGACATAGAATAGTTTTTAAAACAAATACTATATTATTAATTGTTATTTTATTCTTAAAAATATATGGTTCGGCCAAATGAATTATATAAGGTTATATATATTAATAATAAAAAACTTGGGGTTCGTTTGGCTTGATATAGTAAGTTTATTAACCTTATAGTGTAAGAAAACAAAAAGACACGGTAAAAGTTAAATTATCTAACTTAAAGTTAAATCTAAATGATAAGGTTAAAATTGATACCTAAACTTGTCTAAATTCTATTGGATGAAAGGATTCCGACCCATACCCACCTTATAATCAAAATATATTAATTTGGAGCTATTAAAAACCGAATTTGTCTTTATAATAAAATAATATTTTTACTTATTCCAAAGGTTCCCCTCTCCTCCCTTATAAAAGGGCACCTCCTCCCTCTCTTCCTCACACCACTTTGAGCCGTCAAACTCGTCCAAACCCTGACAATATCTCCTCTCCACTTCCCTAGAAACATCCTAGAGGTCCTGGTATTCTTCAAAGACCAATTTTATTGCCCTAAGAGGAGGTCTCAAAGAGGCGCTTCAAAGAAGAGGTAATGCCCGTTACCGATTCTTTCATCTTTATTTATTCTTCCACCTCTTCTTATTTAGTTTATTCATTATGAAGTAGTAGCATCAGTATCACTCATATAATGATAAGTTATTATATGTATGAAACAACCCTATTTCACCATCTATCCATCCTACGGAAAAAGAAATCACCACGCGTGCGTACGTACGGAATACCGTCTCCATGCCGTGATGTAATCTATTTTCCACCACCACCTTACTCAGATGGGTATAATGGTGTAAATAATAACTATATATGATTATTTTAAAGTTATATTGATTCTTAAATAGTATGCATACACTCCAATACAATTCCACGATCATGGGAACGATATCATCGCTCGTGTGTACGTACGGAATACTGTCTCCACGATGTGATGTGACTTGTTATACATGATCTTCAATGCATGATGATTATATAAATGAATTTAGTGAATGAATATGATATATATTACACTAATACCATTCTGGAAATGAGGTATCTATAACCTAAAAAAAATTATTATTTATTCGACAAAACACGCATAAGAACAAAAAGTAATAAACACCCAAATAACAAGTAGTAATGAAATATTACTAATAAGAAGCTAAGAATATGACCATATATGATATCATAAAAATAATTATGATTCTGAAATAAGTCAATAACATTATTTAAATCATTATACAGGAGGTTCAGACACTTACGAAGCAAATCGGACCTAAGGTAAGGGAAAATATCACAATCTCATTTTTATCTGAGATTGTTTGTACTTTGGTATTTACTGGGGTGTATTTTATCATCCACATCCATGTTTCCTCAACATGTAATATTGTTTCCATCCACCTACAATTTTTTAAATCCAATTTTACCTTTAGTGAGTTTTTAGTAAAAGATATGAAAGGAATCTTTTGTCGTTTCTCATACGAGGTACTTTTGACTTTTCCGACAAAAGTACGAGAAGAATGTTTTTTAACTTATACGGCATGAATGGATTTTTAAAAAATTATTTCCAAGAAGATTACTTTACATGTTTTCAAGTTTATTTTTAATCAACTTCTTTTAGTTTAAAATTGTATGACATGTTAAAAAAGGAAAATGTTTTTGAAGTAGAAAGGATATTTTCCTCAAGATTGGAGTTCAAGTTTTTTTTATCAAAATTATTTTCCATCTAAGATAATATAGGGTTCTGTTTCTATCCCTATTATTAAATTGATTTGATTATGTTGTGATGGAATTATTTTTATGAATTCCTTTATCTTATATGAATTGTTTTATGTTGTCATGTTGTTTAAGAATCCCATTTTTATTACATGGGTTATGCAATGATGTATGATTTATGATTTTGTGGCACACATATGAATGGTATCATTATGAGATGGGTGGGACCTATATCTCCCTCTAATGCATTGGGTAAAGATTTTATATCTCATTAGATAGACATGGCTTGAACGGCAGGTTAAACTGGTTTAGTGAAACAGGACTGAAGCGAGGAGTGAACTCGGTTCAGAAATGGACTTTGTCCGCTAAGATAGTCTTAGCAATGAGTCTTGACTAATAAGAAATGATTCTCTATGATTATGTGTGTATTCCACAAAGTTTCATGTTTTAAGTTATGATTATTGGGATTTCATTTCACTACTATGATTTATCCCATGTTATGAAATTATGCTCTCTTTTGCAGGTTATGATTTCCAAAATGTTATGTTCTTATGAATATGATGTGATTGATATTTCTTTTGTTTACCCTTACTAAGAATTTGAGCTCACCCTTTTGTATGTTTTCTTTCCCCAGGTCAGGAAGAAGGTTATTAAGTAGGATATGCCAAAAGGGACTCTATATATGATGAAATAAATGGGAGACAGTGTAGATGCTTTATGAAACAGTTGTTTATGTTTCCCAGTTTCTTAAGACACTATACCTATACGGTCCTTTCATGGTTTTGTTATATGTTGTAATAAGTGTGATTCAATTTTGAAGTAATAACAATGTATGTAAAGTATGGGTCGTTATAGTTGGTATCAGAGGAAAGGTATAGTCAACCATTGGAATCTAGGATGTGAAAGCCTTAGTAAGAACCCTAAGGATAATTCTAAGCATAGAAAAATCTTAGTGTTTTAGAAATGACCATGAATATGCTATGATAAGACCTTAAGTGTGAAATTTTATTCTTGATTATGTGGTTTTTTTGTTATAATTAGTGTTTCTCACACTATTATTCTTGGTTTTAGTCAATGGATGGAACCCAAAGGAACCGTGTTAATGCGGAATGCGACGAGCAATGCAATGATTGTCCCCCTGAGCAACCAAACATTATGGGAGCTGGAATGAAAAATCTTGTAGCCATGCTCACACAACTTTCTCAAGGTATGAATCATGGAGGACTTCCAAACGAGCAAAGGAAGGATCAACATTCTGTTGAATCCTTCATGAGACAGCATCCACCTTCTTTCAGCGGGTCTAATGATCCATTAGTTGCTGAATAATGGATTAGTACTACTGAAAAGATATTTTCAGTTCTTCAATGTTATGAACATGATAAAGTCATCCTAGCAGTGTGTCTTTTGGAAGGAGATTCTGATCAATCGTGGAATCTTATTAAGAATACGAGGCAAAGGGATGAAATTGAGTCCATGGAATGGGACGAGTTCAAGAACTTATTTTTCAATAAGTACTTCCCTCGTATTCTCCGAACAATGATGGAGAAAGAGTTTCTTGAACTAAAGAAAAAGGATGATGAATCTATTGGTACTTATGAAACAAATTTTACAAGACTTGCAAGGTACGCTTCTCGTATTATTATCCAACCTGAGCGTAAGATCGATCAATTCTTTAGTGGCTTAAAACCAAGTCTTAGAAGGGCCTTATCCATAAGGGACTTCAATAGCTACGAGGAAATTGTTCGATGTGCTCTCGAAGTTGAGATGGATATTGGAGTAACCCATCAGTCATATGGGTTTGATAAGAAGAGGAAAATGGAATTCAAAGGAAAATCTAAAGAGCACACTGAAAAGAAGATGAGCTTTACCTTATGCTCAATGTGTGGAAAGAAACATGGAGGAAGTTGTCTTAAAGGGACAAGTAAATGTTTTAAATGTGGAAAGGAAGGTCATCGGGCATTTGAATGCCACAATGATGGGAAGAAGATGTATAATAATGCAAACAAAGGAAGGGACACACAGAATGAACATACTACACATCAATGTTTCAAGTGCAAGGAGATGGGGAATTATGCCAATAAATGCCCTAATCCAAGGGTTGTTGATGTTGATCGACATCAACAAAATCTTAAGGCTGAAGACAAAGGAAATTCACATGCAATTTCTATCAGCGATGTGGAGTACGATAATGATGTGGTGAAAGGTACACTTACCATCCACTCTAAATTAGAAAATGTTTTATTTGATTCTAGATCCACCCACTCTTTTATTTTTGAAGATTTTTCTAAGGGTATCACCGTATTACCTCAAAAATTAGATGTCGAGTTAACTGTGAGAACACCTAATGGCACAACAGTCGCATCAAAACTTTATAATTCTTCCCCGATTGAAGTTTGTGGGAAAGCACTTCCTGCAAATCTTGTGATCCTTCCTATAGTGGAATTTGATGTGATTCTTGGCATGGATTGGATTTCTTTATATGGAGCTCATATCAATTTCCAAATAAGGGAAGTCACATTTCATATTCCAGCTCAATATATGATCGTCTATCTATGCAAGGATGAACATAACCTTCCAGTGGAAATTTCTTCCATCTTATGGGTCTTGATTCCACTGAATGAAGGTTATTTATCTCAAATCGTTGGTGAGAAACTCACAATTAAGAATATTCCCATTGTACGGGAGTATGATGATGTCTTTCCGGAGGAATTGTCGGGTCTTCCACCAAATCGTGAAGTGGAGTTTTCAATAGAACTCGTACCAGGTGCTTTGCCTATTTCGAAGACACCATATAGAATGGCCCCAATTGAGTTGCAGGAATTGAATAAGCAACTCCAATAGAATCTTGATAAGGGATTCATACGCCCTAGTACGTCACCTTGGGGAGCATCTGTTCTACTTGTTATGAAGAAAGATGGATCAATGAGACTCTGCATTGATTATCGAGAACTTAACAAGATCACTATCAAGAAAAAATATCCTCTCCCATGCATTTATGACTTATTTGACCAACTACACGGAGCTCAATACTTTTCCAAGATTGATATTCATTCAGGGTATCATCAATTAAGGGTTAAAATGGAGGATATACCAAAGATGGCTTTCCGTACAAGGTATGGACACTATGAATTTATAGTAATGCCATTTGGCCTTACTAATTCCCCTGCTATCTTCATGGATCTAATGAATAGAGTCATCAGAGACTATCTTGATCAATTTGTGGTAGTCTTTATAGACGATATTCTTGTATATTCAAAGATCAAGGAAGAACATGAAGATCACTTGAGAATTATATTGAAGACCCTGAGAAAGGAGAATCTTTATGGAAAATTTACCAAGTGTGAATTTTGGATTCAAAAAGTTGCATTTTTGGGTCACATAATCTCAAAAGAGGTGATATATATGGATCCAGCAAAAAGAGAGGTTATCGAAAGATGGTTGAGACCAACAATAGTAACTGTGATCCGAAGTTTTCTTGGTTTGGCTGGATATTATCGATGTTTTGTGAATGATTTTTCACGATTATCTAATCCACTCACCAGGTTGACACGGAAAGGAGTTAAGTTTGTTTGGATGGAGGAATGTGAAGATAATTTCAAGGAGTTGAAAAGAAGGTTATCCAGTGCACCAGTGCTCACACTGCCTTGTAGTGGAGAAAGGTTTGTGATCTACAGTGATGCATCCAAGAAGGGGTTGGGGTGTGTTCTTATGAAAAATGATATGGTGATAGCTTATGCCTCAAGATAGTTGAAAATCCATGAGCAAAATTACCCAACACATGATTTGGAGTTAGCTGCGGTAATCTTTGCATTAAAGATTTTGAGGCATTATCTTTATGGAGAAAGGTGTGACCTTTATACTGATCATAAAAGTTTAAAGTATATTTTCACACAAAAGGAGATGAGTATGCGCCAAAGAAGATTGTTAGAACTGATTAAGGATTACAACTGCTCAATTCATTACCACCCTGGGAAAGCAAACAAGGTGGCAGATGCATTAAGTCGACAAGACCATGCTAGCTAATCCATGATGAGGATCACAAAAGATCCAATATTTATGGATTTACAAAGGATGGATCTTGGAATTTTAATGGAAGGGGGAAAATCGTATCTTTCTCAAATGAATGTTCAACCATCTATACATGTGAATATTAAAGAGGCACAAAAAGAAGATGTAGAGTTACAAAAGAAGGTAAGAAATATTCCTGAATTCAACATTGATTGTGATGGGATAATAAAGTTCAAGAATCGGGTTTGTGTTCCTCCCATCCTAGAATTAAAGAAGGAGCTGCTGGATGAGGCTCATAGTTCTTCATTCTCTATTCATCCTGGAAGCACGAAGATTTATAGGGACCTGAAAAAGTACATCTGGTGGGATGGAATGAAAAGAGATGTTGCTGAATATGTCTCTCGATGCTTGATTTGACAGCAAGTTAAAGCTGAGAGACAGAATTCTAAGGGGATGTTACAACCATTACCCATACCCGAATGGAAATGGGAAAACATCACTATGGACTTTGTCACAGAACTTCCTAAAACATCCAAAGGCAATAAAGCTATATGGGTCATAGTTGATCGTCTTACAAATTCTTCACACTTCATTGCTATTAGAGAGGATTTCTCTCTGGACCAGCTTTCCAGGATATATGTAAAGGAAGTGGTAAGATTGCATGGAGTACCACTTTCTATTATATCTGATCGGGATCCGAGATTTACCTCGATGTTCTGGCGAATTCTTCAGCATACTCTGGATATAGAGTTGAGTTTCAGCACTGCTTATCATCCTCAGACAGACGGTCAGTCTGAGAGAACAATTCAAACTCTAGATAATATGTTGAGAGCTTGCTCTATGGATTTCAAAGGTCGTTGGGATCAACACCTACCTTTGGTGGAATTTTCTTATAATAATAGCTTTCACTCCAGTATTCAGATGGCTCCTTAAGAAGCTCTCTATGGAAAGAAATGCAGGACTCCAACTTGTTGGGATGAAGTTGGGGAAAGAAAGCAATTAGGACCCGATCTTGTTTATGATATGGTAGAAAAGGTACGATCTGTTCAACAAAACATAAGATCAGCTCAGAGTCTACATAAAAGTTATGCCAACAACTGAAGAAAATACGTAGAGTTTTAAGTGGGTGATAAAGTGTTCTTACGAATATCTCCCTAGAAGACGGTCATGAGATTTGGAAAGAAGGGGATGTTGAGCCCTAGATATATTGGTCCTTTCGAAATACTGGATCGTGGTGGAAAGGTAGCTTACCGATTGGCGCTTCCACCGAATATCTCTCAAGTTCACGATGTGTTCCATCTATCTCTCCTGATAAAGTACATACCTGATCCTTCACATGTACTCAGCTCAGAAGTTGTACCGCTGGAGCAAGATCTTTCTTATGAAGAACAGCCGATAGAGATTCTAGATCATAGTGAAACATTCCTACGGAACAAGACCACTCTCTTGGTGAAAGTTTTATGGAGTAACCACTAATTATAAGAAGCTACATGGGAGCTTGAGGATATGATGAGGGAGAGGTATCCTCATCTTTTTGTTACAAAGTGATGAATTTCGAGGGCGAAATTCATTTTAAGGAGGTTAGAATGTAACACCCGAAACTTTTATGAGAAATATTTTGTTTTTATGTTATATAAATCATCAAAGTAATCTTTCACTACACACAACACTATCTTGACTTGCTTTACACGCAGCCACGGCCTTCCTCGATAGCTTGTGTCGTACGCAATACCGAGTTTCACTAAACAATGATATGCTATTAAAATATTATTAAAACTAGCCGTTTTGAATAGTAATAACCAATTTTTGAAATATTGTAAATTTTATTTTTCAAAATGGACTTCATTTTTGGATTTGGAATATCGAAATTATATTAGGGTGAAATTTTGGTATTTTTCGGATAACATTCATATTCTGATGAATAGTGAAAATTATTAAATTTTAATTAAAAACAAATTTTTTAATCGAAATAATTAATAGTGATAAATTATTAATTTGAGTGTATTTAAAGTATATTTATAATATATTTTTACAATTTAATAAAATGTTGTTCATTGGATGTATTTTCACATTTAAACGAGACATAAACAAGTGTCAATCTTTTGATAGTTATTATCTCTTAAAAACACGCTATTTGTCTTGACGACGGGAATTAATTATTATATTAGTTAATGTAACTGATATGTTTTGAATTTGGTAAAATAAACATCATTTTTGAATTCATAATATCAAATATATCTTAGGCCAAATTTTTTGTATTTTTCTGGAAACTTTCATTTTTTTATGAATAGTGAAACCACTAAGTGGTAGTTAAAAAACTGAATTTTTTCATAAAACTTAATTTTACCACTTCTGTGAGTGGAATTTAGAAAATCCAAGAGACACGGTTAATATCAAGGACTAAAATGTGGTTCAATGAGATGAAAATAATTTTTGGTGAATAGTAACTTTTTACTTTTTTTTACCACGGTTAAAAGTAAATAGGGTAGTTAAGGGTAAAAATGATATTATTATTATCCTAAAACATGTCCTAATTCTATTGGATAAGTTTAATTCGACCAAAACAACCCGTAGTAATAAAATATGACCATTTAGGCTCACATGGATTAGATTAGGACATTTATTATCAATTTATTTAAAGAAGGGTTAAAATAGTTAAAATCAAATTTTAATAACTAAATAATTTTTAATATAGGGTTATACATAAGATAAATTCGACCATTAATATTCATTAGAAAGATAAAACGACTTCCTACATAATGGTATTTTATTTGTAATTTTTATACTTAAAATAATTTAATTTATTTATGATACAATGATGATGTAGTAATTATCTTATTAATGAATTATTGACATAATGGATGTTATAAATACCCAAATAAATTTAATTTGAGACTTTTTATGAATTAAAATAATTTTATATGTTAATATGACATTTTATTATTTATTTAATTAAATTTTTTCTAACTAATCATTCTGTTATGATTTCCACAAAAATCAATTACCAAATAGTGTCAAAATTGACATAAAATAGTTTTTAAAAAATATACTATATTATTAATTGTTATTTTATTCCTAAAAATCTAAGGTTTGGCAAAATTACTTAGATAAGGTTATATATATTAATAATAAACAACTTTGGGTTCCTTTGGCTTGATATAGTATGTTTATTAATCTTATAGTGTAAGAAAACAAAAAGACACGGTAAAAGTTAAATTATCTAACTTAAAGTTAAATCTAAATGATAAGGTTAAAATTGATACCTAAACTTGTCTAAATTCTATTAGATGAGAGGATGTCGACCCATCCCCACCATAGCTTCTAAATATATCAATTTGGAGCTATTAAAAACCGAATTTGACTTTATAATAAAATAATATTTTTAGTTATTTCAAAGGTGCCCCTCTCCTCCCTTATAAAAGGGCACCTCCTCCCTCTCTTCCTCACACCACTTTGAGCCTTAAAGCTCGGAAAACCCCGGACAATATCTTTTCTACACTTCCCTATAAATATCCTAGAGGTACTGGTATTCTTCAAAGACAAATTTTAGTGCCCTAGGAGGAGTTCTCAAAGAGGCGCTTCAAAGAAGAGGTAATGCCCGTTACCAATTCTTTCATCTTTACTTCTTCTTCCACTTCTTCTTATTTAGTTGTTTCATTATGAAGTAATAACATCAGTATCACTCATATACTTATATGTTATTATAAGTATGAAACAACTCTATTTCACCATCTATCCATCCTACGGAAAATTAAATCACCACGCGTGCGTACGTACGGAATACTGTCTCCATGCCGTGGTGTATTCTATTTTCCACCACCACCTTACTCGGATGGGTATAATGGTGTAAATAATAACTATATATGATTATTTTAAAGTGATATTGATTCTTAAATAGTATACATACACTCCAATGCAATTCCACAATCATGGGAACGATATCATCGCTCGTGTGTACGTACGGAATACCATCTCCACGAGGTGATGCAACTCGTTATACATGATCTTCATTGAATAATGATTATATAAATGAATTGAGTGGATGAATATTATATATATTACACTAATACCATTATGTAAATGAGGTATTTATAACCTAAAAAGTAATATAAGAATTTATTCAACAAAACATGCATAAGAACAAAAAGTAATAAACACCCGAATAACAAGTAGTAATGAAATATTACTAATAAGAAGCTATGAATATGACCATATATGATATCATAAAAATATGTATGATTCTGGAATCAGTCAATAACATTATTTAAATCATTATACAGGAGGTTCGGAAACTTACGAAGCAAATCGGACCTAAGGTAAGGGAAAATATCACAATCTTATTTTTATCTGAGATTGTTTGTACTTTGGTATTTACTTGGGTGTATTTTATCATCCACATCCATGTTTCCTCAATATGTAATATTGTTTCCATCCACCTAAAATTGTTTAAATCCAATTTTACCATCGGTTAGTTTTTAGTAAAAGATATGAAAGGAATCTTTTGTCGTTTTTCGTACGAGGTACTTTTTTACTTTTCCGATAAAAGTATGAGAAGAATGTTTTTTTAACTTATACTGCATGAATGGATTTTTAAAACATTATTTCCAAGAATATTACTTTACAAGTTTTCAAGTTTATTTTTAATCAACTTCTTTTAGTTTAAAATTGTATGACATGTTAAGAAAGGAAAATGTTTTTGAAGTAGAAAGGATATTTTCCTCAAGAATGGAGTTCAAGTTTTTTTTTATCAAAATTATTTTCCATCTAAGATAATATAGGGTCATGTTTCTATCCCTATTATTACATTTATTTGATTATGTTGTGATGGAATTATTTTTATTAATTCCTATATCTTATATGAATTGTTTTATGATGTCATTTTGTTTAAGAATCCCATTTTTATTACATGGGTTATGCAATGTTGTATGATTTATGATTTTGTGGCACACATATGAATGGTATCATTATGAGATGGGTGGGACCTATATCTCCCTCCAATTCATTGGGTAAAGATTTTATATCTCATGAGATAGACATGGCTGGAACGGAAGGTTAAATTGGTTCAGTGAAACAGGACTGAAACGAGGAGTGAACTCGGTTCAGAAATGAACTTTGTCCACTAAGATAGTCTTGGAAATGAGTCTTGACTAATAAGAAATGATTCTATATGATTATGTGTGTATGCCACAAAGTTTCATGTTTTAATTTCTGGTTATTGGGATTTCATTTCACTACTATGATTTATCCCATGTTATGAAATTATGCTCTCTTTTGCAGGTTAAGATTTCCAAAATGTTATGTTCTTATGAATACGATGTGATTGATATTTCTTTTGTTTACAATTACTAAGCATTTGAGCTCACCCTTTTGTATGTTTTCTTTCCCCAGGTTAGGAAGAAGGTTATTAAGTAGGATATGCCAAAATGGACTCTAGATATGATGAAATAAATGGGAGATAGTTTAGATGCTTTATGAACCAGTTGTTTATGTTTCCCTGTTTCTAAAGACATTATACCTATACGGTCCTTTCATGATTTTGTTATATGTTTTAATAATTGTGCTTAAATTTTGAAGTAATAACAATGTGTTTAAAGTATGGGTCATTATACAATTCATTCCATCCAAGTAATATATTGTTGATATCCTAATTGAACCACTCACAACTTGGTCTTTTGAGAATCTAAGGCTTCAAATCGTAGTGTTTGGTTCATAGATTGATTCTTTAAAATATTTAATACCACCTCTTTCAGATTCTATTTTACTTTATTTCCAATAATATAGATAAATAATGTTTCACATTTTAGTTTTTCTAATTTAGGGGGGGTAAGTTTCACGATATTGATTTGAAACTAAAATTTATGCTTTTTTGTATTAAAAAAAATGAAGATATTGTTGAAACCATTTTAAAATGATTTTTTTTAATACATGTTGATCAGGTGTTTTGAAATTTTTTAGAATATTTTTTTGTAATTGGGAATTCTCTGAAGATGGTTTAAGAGTTTCGGATTTTCTTTGAAAAGGTTCTGAAATTCGATATTAAGGATGAAATTTGGCTATGTAATATATTAGTAAGAGTAATACATAGTACAAAAGATGAATTTATAAATGAGTTTGATGTACATAATAGTTATTTTGATTTTTTTAAGATTCAAATGAATTTCATAATGGTCACCAAACATAGGAAAAGTAATAAAAACATAATACTAACACAAATTTATATAAGTGTCATTTTTAATTATATATGATTCATTTTTCATTTTATATGAGTCATTTAGAATTATATAAGTGTCATTTTATATCTTATGAGATGAATATAAAAAAATGTAAGAGTAACTCATATGTTCATAATAGTCGGAATCTAATTAGTAAGATTCGAACTATGTTTCATAAGATACATTTTACTCTTATGAAATATCATTTATAGTGAAAAAATATAAAATAATGGTAAGTATATGGAATATTTTAAGAGTCATTTTACTCTAACAAAAAATTATTTATGAAATATGAAAAATTCTAAAAGATATAAGGAATAATGGAAGATAAAATTCGATGATGTAAGAAATTGTTCATTAATGAATAAAAATAACAATTACACAATGATAATTGTGATTTAAGTTGATCTTTATATCTAAATAATGAAGATAAATTTTTTATGTATTTTAAATAAGAAATCCATGTTGAAAATCTGTTTGAATAGAAATACCTTCTGGGTCTTATTTTTCTGATTACATGATAGATGATCCATTAATAGATAACCATGTTAGAGTGTGTGGTGAATTTATAAAAAATTTAGTGCTTCATACCACATTATATGAATTTTCACCACAACTATTATAATTAGAAGTGAAGTAAAGATTCACTTTCACTACAGACTAAGGGGTTAAACTATGGGTTTCCATACAAGTAAAAAATTCATTTCATCATGGAAGAAATTTAAAAGGTTATATATTTTTGGGAGATGATGAAGACCTTGATAATTAAGAAATCATGTAAAGAGTTTAAATATCAAGTCTCATGGAATTTTAAATAAATATATTGAAAATGGATGAATGAGAATTAAAGAGGATATTTCGCTACTACTTTTCACATTGGACTTTCATATTCAAATATGGAAAGAAAATATTATCATTGAATATATATAAAGTTTAAAATTAAAAATTAAATGATATATGTTTTTGAAATTTCTACAACTTGGTGAGGATAATTTTATTATTCTTTTGATAATATATGAGAACATTGTTATATCAAGGTAGGAATAAAATAAAAAAATTAGCCCATTTCATAGGATCATAAAAATTCTAGTGATTGTTCCTCAATGTAAATATTAATTTTTTCTTAGTTCTCATTTTAATATTTGGATATAGTTATCCTTTGTAATAGGTTTAAGTTCATAACCATTCCCATATATACTTCTTGATAATAATTTTATATTTGTGTGTATGAGTGATAAAAACCAAAACATGCTAGGGAATAACTCATACTTTTAAGATATGAACCTCATTAAGAAACATGTTGTGTCACTTTATATTTCATCATCATTGAGTTTTAGAGAGATTTTTTTACTAATAATAACAGAGGTTGTGTTTGAAAATTTGAAAATATTCAAGCACTAAGTCTCCATCACCCCACCATTTTTTTCACCCTGTGAGTGATTTTAACATAATAATCTTCCATTTCTTGAATAAAATCACTTTCAACATTCCACCATGGAGTAGTACTAAGTATAAAACACATATAATTTATGTTGTTCATTTGTGATTATTTACTTTTTTTGGAATTTCAGAAGTTTTTATCTAAATTATTCATGTGTGTTTTATTAAAGTTAATTAGTTGTGGTTTTTCTTCAATACTCTGTTACATCAAGTATGTGGTTTCATTCTATTTTGGTCTTTCCAATTCTTTTTTATACTATATATGTTCCAGATGTTTACATCCAGTCGGTAGGTTCATCAAACCCAATAAAAATCTCACCTCGAATATATAAAATGTTTCCAAATATTCACCTTTATATTTATGGGTAATTTAATATATTTAATATATAAATATTTAACCCAATCACAATTTTCATTTGTAATCTACGATAAAAATACAAAATACTCATGTTTTGATAAACATAAAAGATACTAATATCAATTATTGGGTAATCAAACATCTGTGATTGATGACATAGTCAAAGAAGCATGTTAATAAGATTAAACAAAAAAATCATATAACTGAACATAAATTATTTATATGGTTTTTTCAATGTATCCTTTATCCATGATCATTATATAGTATAACTAATATGATCATAGAACATTAGTATAATATTTTTCAATAACATGGGATTTCTCCCTCATTGCATGGAAAATCCTTAATGAGAAACATATCCCTTTATTGGATAACATATATTCCTATAGAATATTTTTAAAATTTATATTTATTAACATATTATATTATATAAATAGGATAATAACAAATTTCAATTCAAAATCAGTATTTCAAGAAAAATAAATGAGAACACGTGATAGAGTTAATGAGGAAACAATTCTTTGAAACATTTTTTTGTGCGCTTCTCATATAAAAATGATTAAAATACCACTTCATGTGTGTTTTATTATCCTCAAGTGATTAATTTGGGTTTATTTTTTAAATATGTAGGCCACTATAGAATATTACATGATTTTTAGTTATATGAGTGTAAAACTTTCCATTTTGAAGAAAAGAATGGTTCTGTAAACCATGTCAATTCACTTAGGTGTCTTTCATTTTATTTCTACTGATAAAGTATGTAATAAAATTCTTTTTAACTCCTAAGAAAACATATATCAATACATTTATTTCCATATTTCTCCAAAAAAAATAAATTTATGATTAAAATAACACTTAAAAAATTATGCTTTTAAAAATTCAAGGTTACCCATTAGGAGGATTATTATCATGAGAAAGTGTGTCTCATCTGATAAAAATTCTAGATCAAGGAATAATTTTTGATTATAAATGAATAAGAATATAGATATTTAAAAACAAACATTATGAATATGAAATAAAAACTATTTGGTACGCAATCTCCTAAAATAATCATATTTAGAAACATGGTAACTAAATTAAAACATTCATATAAGAATTTTATTAACCCTTCAATAAATATTGAAGGAATATAGTATATGGTTTTGGGATACAATATGATATAATTTTTGGATGGTTTTTGGGTAATCTGAAAGTTATAAGAGTAATGAAATCATTATAAATATAGTCATTAAAATATTATAATTAAAATTTAAATAATAATATAATCATTTTTTAACCATTAACTAACCTAATATATAAATTAAAATAATTATTAATCATTTATAAAGTAGATTTAATATTAATTAATAAATATTATAAATATACATCATAATGGAATTTCTTGAATATTTCTTAGAATAATTAATATTACCTAATATAATATAATATAATATATTACATAAATGAATTTTTTAATTTTTGAAATTTATTTTATATGTTTTCTTTATTTGATCATTATTAGTTGAAAAAATAACAGCTTCTAGTGTTATTCAATCTTTTTTTGTCAAAAAGGTTGATTTTAGGCATTAGGTTAATAAATAGTTATCAAATTATGCTTCTATTCATTAAAATCACACTTAAAAAATATGATTTTAAACATTAAAGGTTTCATGTTGGGAGGATTATTACCATGATAAAGTTTGCCTCATATAATAAACATTCTATATCAAGGAATAATTTTTTATTATCCATGTATAATAATTGAGATATTTAAAAATAAACATTGTGAATGTGAAATAAAAATTATTAGGTTCATACTCTCCCAAAATAATCATATTTATAAACATCATAACTTGATTAAAACATTCAGATATGAGTTTTATTAACCCTTATGTAAATATTAAAGGAATTTAATATATAGTTTTGGGATACAATATGATATAATTTATAGGATGTTTGATGGGTAATTTTATAGTTATAAGAGTAATTAAATCATTATAAATATAATCCTAAAAATAGTATACCTAAATTTTAAATAATAATATAATCATTTGATAACCATTAACTAACCCAATGTATAAATTAAAATAATTATTAATCATTGGTAAATTATATTTAATATTAATTAATAATGTTTGTAAAGTTATATATCATAATAGAATTTCGTGTATATTTATTAAAATAATTATTATTTAATAAAAATATTTAATATAATCTCTAACATAAATGCATTTTTTAAATTTTTGAAATTTTTTTTATATGTTTTCTTTGTTTGATCATTCTTAGTAGAAAAATAACAACTTCTATTTTTACTCTAACTTTTTGATTTTTTTATCACCTTTTCTTTCAAAAATGGATAAGATAATGTATTCATTCTAACCCATGGAAACTTGAACATAAACATGATTGAAATATTCATGTTATCATTCCCTAACTCTCTCCCTGCTTATTTTTTTAATCTCACAAAGTGTTCCTTGCACCTTTTTTATAACCCAATGATTTGGTTCCAATAAGAGCCTTTAAATTGAATCAAGAAGATATAAACTAATAAGCAATCAAAATAAGGAAAATTATTGAAATTATTTATTTTAAAAGGTTTTTAATCATTGAGTCTAAGATATATACGGGTTAAAACATTAGTAAATTTTCATAAAAAAATTATGAAAAAAAATAATAAATGATGTTATTGTTATTTATACAAAGTGTGTGAATTGAAAGATAAAAATTATCTATTTTGAAAAAAATAGATTTTATTCCCCATTTCTTGAACCATATCATCCTTGGACTGAAATTTCTATGGATTTTTTTGTTGGCATTTAATTTATCACCATCAAGGAAATACAGTACCTCCATTTTTATGGAATAATTTATTAAAATTTAACTTTTCATTATATTCTTATAAATGAATGATGTTACTAATATTACTAACTTATTTGTATTCCCTAGTGGAATACACATTATAGAGTGTTACAATGACATATCATTTCCATATTTCAAGTAATTATAACCCCTCATTTTTATCACTCTTTGATTATGTCTTGTTTTGGTTTGTTTATAGGGTCTTATTGAAAATTTTGGAAGTTTCTGAGTCTATTCATGGTTGACACCTATTTAGGGAAAAATATATCGTCATCCCAGAAAACCATGTTCCTTATCTTGGGGAACTTGAGGGATGTTCATGGTTAGTTAAAACCATATAGCCTCCTTCTCAAATCGTGCAACTGGGGACTTTATGGGAATTCTTGGTTAGCATATGGTTTTCAAACCATGTGAAAAAAATCTAAACCCTTCTCCAATATACCAGAAGAGAGAACATGGTTAGGGCATAGTTTTTATAACTATTTATCAAAACATCATAGGTATTTCATAATCCCAGTTAGGGCACATGGTTTGGTGTGAAATTTATTTTAATCATTTAGGATAACCCAAAAAACCACATGAACGGGTTTTTAGTCCTAGGAAAATTGTAATTAAAATTCTAAACCCCCCATTTTAAATTCTAATATCCACTCACTTAACCATAATTAGAACCTTTGGTTCTGGGAGGCTCTCTAGAGAGGATTTGTCTTCTTTAACCCATCCCCTGAAGTGTCGGCGTATGTGATTGACCCCTTCTTGGTAAGTGAAATCTCTTTGATTTGAAATAGTACTATATTATCTTGTCTTATTCTTTTATAGTGTTGTAACCTTATGTCATTTTTGGATCTAAACTGTGATTTAATAGAATTTTATTATAGATATTCTACTTTTATCTTCCATACATTCAACTCTCCATTAAAGGTTCCCATTTTAGGTGATTCCTTAGTTTTGGGAAAATTTTAGGTGGTTCAATACGGATTTTCCCTAAACATGAAACCTCAATTTTCCTTATTAATTTCAAATGAAAAATCAATTGATTTCGTTGAATTGAGAATATTTTATATTCAAATTAAAAAGTTATGAATTTTTTAAATAAATCACTTTTTAAAAGGCTTTAATAGTATTGAGTGTATTTTGAAAAAATATGGATTGAAATGTGAGATGATTTGATGAAATGAGTTGATGGTTATTTATAAGAAAATTTTATTTAAATAAAATATTATTTTGAAATGCATGAACAAGATGAACACCTATGATTTGGTTTTGAAATTTAAATGGCATGTTAAAACATGATTTTAGTCATTTGAATTGTGAATTGAATTATAGTGTATGAATTACCCATGAATTATTGATTCATTAGATTAAAGCATGTGTGATCTTGGGTAGTGAATGGTTTAATAGAAAAAAATACTCTAGGACTCTTACTCTATAGAAATAGATTGACGATGACAACTCTAACTGAACCAAATTCGATATGATTTTCCCTAATGGGTGTTGATTGATTATATCATGGTGATATGATCCATAGGGATGTTTTCACACATTGAGTCAAGATTAATGTACTGATTAGTGTGAGGATACTATAGCTAGTAACTAATGAAACTCATGGCATGTGACCATGGTTCTTATTCTCTTTAATTATTTCATGCCATTGTTTGTTGAATTGTTTTATTTATTCCATTTATATTTTATGAAAATGTTCATTTAAGCATTTTTTTTATATACTCTCAATCTACCTATTTTAAAATCTTATTTTAAGGATGATTTAAAAATTATATTTCATTTCAGTTATTTAATTAAATTGAGGAATAAATGGTTTAATTGTTATGAAATTTCTTATAGGACATTTGGTAAAATCATACTAGGCGATTTTATCTCAAACCCTACCTTTTATTTGAGGTTTTTTTAATTTATGTTATGCCAATACTAGGAAAATAGAAATCACTACATGGAGGTGGTGGGTGTACTTAATTCATGTGAATTTGGTGATGGTGGTGACCGGTGAAATTTTGATTCACTCGTTGCATGGAGATTGTGAGATCTTATCTCCATAGTTGTTATGTTATATTTTAGATGATGTGTTACATGGTTTTCTTTATTTATTTACTTGGGGTAATTTCTCCTTGATATTTTTTTGGAATATCTACTATTTACTATTTTATCTTCAACTATTCAATATTGATTCTTTTTTCTTAGGTTGAAATCATTACCTCTGACCATTTTTTGATAGCCTAGTGCAAGTCACCCACCCATGGGGATTGGGAATTCCCTTCAAGTCATGTCAGTACTATCTCTAGTAACGATATACTAGGGTATTCATTATGGTTCATGAAAAAATAGTATCAAAGGATATTTAGTGTTTTCTTTGATTTAGGTATATAGTATGGAATGTATTGATAGACAAGAGGTAGGATTGTATGAACAGAAGGGGTAGTTTATAAGTGAGTCCCTGGTTATCTCTCATCACAGTGAGCCTTAAGTCACCATGGGTGTTTAGGATATGTATCTTTGATGAATGAATTGATCTGATTATAGTATCTTCCCAAACTTGATATGATTGTTTTTAAATACCATCAAACTAAATTGTATTTGATAGAATCTATATTCCTATATCTCTTAATTAATTTGATTATTTGAGTATCCTTAATGATGTCCATGTTGAGGATTTGTAGTAGCATTCCCTCAAGAAGATGTTTAAACAGACCTCATGAGGGAACTATTTATGAACCATGGAAATGGAACCCTCCAATTGATCAAAACCTCATTGAAATAGTGTTTCATTTGGTCTAGTATTTGGGACTGATATTTGTACCCATTCCTATTTAATATCAAATAGTGTAACCTCAAATTGATCGAACTATAGATCATGATCAGAAGTATCTTTAGTAGAACCTCCCACCTTCTAAAGATCGAGTGATCCTCAAGAGGATGAGGATTGGTTAAATATTATTAGTAATTTTTGAGTTATTGGAAAATATAGATATGATAATGGTGAAGTGTGTGAATATAAATCTTGAATGGCCTAGCGGGAGGTGGTGGGATTCAATGGGTACAGTGAAGAAACACAAAGTCTTAGAGTGAAAGTATTTCAAATATATTTTAAAATAATATTTATAGTCATATTTTATTGTTTTGGAAAATTATATAGAATTTCTTAACCTTTAACAAGGTGATTGAACTATGACTCGGTATGCAAACCACATTGTTAAACTTGTTCAGTTTTCTCTTACAGTGGTTCTAATGAGAAGTTGAAGGCCAAAATATTCAATATAGGTCATCAATATAATATTTGATCTCAGGATTTCATGGTAAATATAACATTCTATATTGTTGTGATGGAAAGGGCCTTGATGGTTGAGCATGAATTGGATCATAACATAGGGTTGAAGAGAGTTCCTCTTACTCCAAGTGGAAGTTTTGTTGGTTCCATTAAAGAAAATAGGAAGTGGGATGAGTCTCATGGAGGATAATGTTAGAAAGCCTTATCCAGACCTCATGAAGTGTTTGGAAGGGGTCCATTTACTTGATTTCAATGTGTAAATATTAGTTATTCAATGTATGTTTGTACTAAGGCATCAAATATTTATGGTTTTTGTTGTTACTCAAACCACTTATAGAAGTTCTTTTTTGTCTTTTTTTCAATACAATGGAATAGGCTTGTCATATCCTAAAGGTATTGTAGTTCAATTAGATTTTTCAATATCAAAGAGGTTTTATCCATAACCATCGAAAATAAATCTTCATTTAAAATTGGGTGACTCTCTAGAGGATGTTGATGCAGGTATAGTGACAGTGAGAGGTAACATCACGATAGCTTCATCTTTGGTTACTAATTTATTTAATACCATTGAATCTCATACATTCATATCGAATAATATTTTGAATATGATAAGTCCTTATATGGATCTCATGTCTTATGTGATGGATATTTTTATGCCCTTCAGAATGAAGAGAGAGTATGGTCTTTGATTCCCTTCTTATGTCTTCTCTTTATCATAGATCGATCTCACCTATGATTTTTTTTATTCACAATATAAAACCTTTAGATTCCATTATTAGAATGGATTTGTGGATTTACCATAAATCCCAAATTGACTATTATCTTCAATGGGTCTATTTTAATGGATCTTATGGGGTGTGCTATTTTTTCAGGGATAATGGAATGCAAGGTCAAGAAGAGTTGTGATATCTGTGTTTTCTATTGCTCTTGAGAAAAAATAATTGGGTGGTGATCTATCTCCAGTGATTGTAAAGTTTCTTAATATTTTTCCATATGAATTCTATATCTTTATATGGGTAAGGGTGGTAAATTTATTGACTGAATTGGTACTGGGTACAAATCCCATTTATATTACTTCTTACTATATTTCACTAGTTGAATTTAAGTAGTTAAAGTTATAGATTTTTGATTTTTTGGATAAATGCCTTATTCACCCAAGTGTGTCACCTTTGGTGGAACCTATTCTTCTTTCAAATAAATTTGATGGAAAAATTCACCATTGTGTTGATTATCAAAAAATAAGTTGATTCATGGTGAAGAAAAAGTATATTTTTTCATTTATTGGTGATTTTTTGACTTGTTAAAGGGGTTTAATTGGTTCTCAATGATTGATCTTCAATCTGGTTATCACAATCTTAGAATCCAAGAATTTATCATTCTGAAGAATTCTATATAGATTAGGTACGTCCATTATGAGTACATTGTTGTTCCTTTTTGTCTAACAAAGTCTCCTAAATTTTTTATGCCACTCATGAACAGAATATTAAATGAGTATCTCAATTTATTTATGGTAGTATTTTTGGTTCACATCTTGTTTTACTATAAAACTGAGGATGATCACATGAGTCATCAAAGAGTAGCTCTAAAAAATGAGAGATCACTAACATTTCTATAAGATATCGAAATGTAATTTCTAGATTCAATTAGTGAAGTTATTAGGATATGTGGTCTTGGAATTGATATTTTAGTCAATCCTAATAAGGTGAAGGTTGTTTTAACATGGGAACATCCATGTAATATTTTCGAGATTCAAAGCTTCTTAGGCTTAGTAAGGTATTATTGTTGATTCATTAATGATTTATCAAAAAAAATTATCTCTAATGACTTCTCTCACTCAAAACTACAAAAATCCCTTATGGGATTCAAAATGATAAAATGATTTTGATAATTTGACGAATATTATAAATTCTACACCATTGTTGGCTCTATAAGTGGCTAGACTGGGATATGTGGTCTTCTATGATGAGTCGGGTTTAGTTTTGGGTTGTTTTCTCATGAAGGGTGATCACATGGTTGCTTATGCTCCTAATAACTGAGAATACATGAGAATAATTATCATACTCATGATCTCAAACCCTCAATATTGATGTATTGTCTTAAGAGGTGGCAGAATTACATTTTTAGAGAAAGGTTTATTATCTTTTCATTCATAAAATCTTGAGTTATATCTTATCTCAAAAATACTTGAATCTACATTAGAGGTGATGAGTGGAGTACCTGCAATCTTTTGATTTCATACTATCCTACACTCATGATAAAGGGAATTTCATCATTGATTATTTGAGTAGGAAACTTATAACCCATTCCATGAAAAAATCATTAGAATAGTCGAATTTTATGGCTCTCCTTTATCATATTCATTTTAGAGTTCAGTAGTATGATATTGAGATTTCTTTGAAAAGTGTTTAGTTTACCTCTTATCTTCTCCAAATGATTCATTAGGAGAATCACCTTGATGATTAGTTCTATAGAATTAGGGACTCTCTTTATGGTAGAGAAATCATTGCTGAATTGTTATGATATCAAAATGAGGGATTATAAGTTCCTGAAAGTTGGTAACAATATGTCACAACCTCCCCACCATAAACTCTTTCTTTATATATAAATCAGGTCAAGAAGTTTCCTTTTCAAACAGATATGATCACCACGCTATCACTAATTTCCCATGCCCTGAAGTCTCATGTGAATCATACCAATGCTACCAAAGTATATAAACCAAAGGTATAGACTTTCCAAAAAGATCCTTCTTCTCATAATAAAAAATATGAACTGTCTACTTAGTCTTGGATAAAGAAGTTTCAAAATTGAGTTCCTCCCTGTTCAAAACATGTGACGTGTTACAGAGATTCTTTCCATGTTTTGAAACAAGATTCAAATTATGAATCAATGTTAAATGAGGTGGAAAAGACAAATGGTATGCCACCTTTCCAATTTTTTCAACAACCTAAAATAGTCCCTCGTGTCTTGGTGCATGTTTTCACTTTTTCCAAGACATTAGTGACCCAACCAAGGTGATCCTCTCAAAAAAACTAGTAACTAACTAAAAATTGAAAGGATATAGATGATGATATACATAATATTTATACTAGTATTTATTTTTGACCAATATTGAATGAATCAACTGAATCTTTTTCATCATCTCTTAGACCAAACTAGGTCTAAAAAGGGAAGCTTCAAAAATCTCCTACCAACAAAAAGGATACTTAAACGGTTAGCTATAAAAGGCCTAAAAGGGTTTAATTCTGATGGATAACTACTAAAACCCATTATTAGTGAACTAAACCAGTCCAAAATGGTTATCCCTAGCTCTACAAAAGTCAAAAACAAAGGCACAAATCATTTATTCAATAATCTATATATTTATTTCTATCTGGACATCTATCTATGGATGATATGATAATATAAAACTAACATAAGATCACATCACCTTATGGAGGCCTCTCAAAAATTGATAAGTGAATCGAGGATCTCCATCATAAACTTTAACATATGGAACACCATGCAACCTGATGATCTCCAGCACATAAGTCCTCAGATTTTGTTATATCCTGAATGGGGATAAAGTGAGAAGATTTAGTTACTCATTAGATCCATACACATATCACATTATTCTCTTGATGTGTAAAAATAATCCATGTCATGAATTCCATCAAAATTTATTTCCATTTCCTCGTCATTATGGGAAGGGGATGAATCAAACTCGAAGGTTTTTTGTGCTCATGTTTTTTATATTGAAGGTTATAACAATGAAAAAAAATCAGTTATATCTCATCTCATATCTAGCCACTAGAATCATTTTTTCATATCATAGAACATATTTTTAGTGCTAGTGTGTACCTCCCACATGAACAATTGTAGTCCCCCATCACATATTTTATCATAGATAATGGTGCACTGAACCAACATGGGATAGTAAAGGAATACATGGTTAGCTCATGGTTTTAAAACTATGTGTACAAACCATGAACCCTTCTACAATATCCCAAGAGGGAGTATATGTTTTGGTCATGGATTGTATAAACATGCTACTAAACTAAACACCTCTTTCCGAAGTACAATGATGGTGCATGGTTAGGTTTACAGTTTTTTCTAACCAAACATCCAAACCTATGAAACCATATGAATGGTTTTTAATCCACTAAAAATTTTATTTAAAATCTCACCCCCCCCATTTTAAATTATAATATTCTTCCACACAAATTAATTTGAACAGTTGACTTTGAGAGGCCCTCTTGAGAGGATTTTGTATTATCTAACCCCTTTCCTCTTGGATTAAAGTTTCGGTGGATGAGATCAATCCCTCTTTGGTAAGTGAAACCTTGTTGATTTGGAATCCTTATTCCTTATATTCTCTCCTTATTTAAGATTGATATATAATCCTTTTATTGGTGGATCTAAACCTTGAATTAATGGATTTTATTTTTAGATATTTTTATTTGATCTTCCTCTACTTTTACTCTATTATAGATTACAATTTTAGGTGATTCCATGTTCTTTTGAAAAAACATAGGTGGTATTGTAAGTCATTTACCTGCACATTTAACCTTTATTTTCTTTCATTATTTGAAAATTAATTTCAAATGATTTAATTGAATTGATAGGACTTTATGTTTGAATTTAAAAGGCATTAATTTCTTAAATAAAACCCCTTTTCAAAGGTTTCGAATATATTAGGTGAATTTTGAGAAAAGATGGAATGAAATGAGAAATGATCTGATGAAATTAATTGATGTTTATTATTGAAAAAAAATGTATTGTATAAAATATTATTTTGAAAGGATGAAATTGATGAAAACATATGAATTGGTTTTCATATTGAAATGTAATGTTTAAACTTTATTTAAGGAATTTGAACTATGGATTGAATTAAAATGAATGAATTTACCATGACTAATTGATTGATTATTGAAAGAACATGTGAGCCTAAGTAGTTAGTGAGTGAAAGGATAAGTATACTTGGAATTTGAATCCATATAAATGGATTGGTGATGAAAAATCTAAATATACCAAATTCAACTTGATTTTTCTTGCGGGGTTGACTATTTATACTAGCTATATATCCTAATCCTTAGGGATGTGTTTAAACATTGATTCATGACTGATTGACTTGTTATTTAAAGGATCACATAGCTATAAAATAATGAACCTAATAAAATATGACCACTGTTCTTGTTTGAATAAATTATTTCATTCCAATTTTTATTAAACTATTTTGTTTATATCCTTTCAATTTAAAAAATGTTCATTTAATCCTATTTTTGAAATATTTTCCAGCTACCTATTTTGAAATATTATTTGACTGATGATATAAAAATGAGTTTCTATGCCTTTTTTTAATTTAAATTTAAACATAAATAGTTTAATTGGTATAGAACTACTTATGGACCATTTGGGGGATTTTATTAGTCTATTTTTTATCACACCTAAACTTTTTCTTTGGTTTTTTGTATATTATGTTACACCAAGTCCAGGAAAAGTTAAAGTGTCATTTAGAGGTGGAGAGTGTGCTCGATTCATGGGATATGTCTGATGGCAGTGACCGGTGGAGTTGGGATCCAATCACTACATGGATATTGTGAGATCTTGTATTAATAGATGTTGTGTGATATTTAGGATGATATATTACTTTAGTATCTATATCTGTCTACTTGTGGTACTTTCTCCTTTAGGATTGTTTAGCATACTGAATATTTACTATTTTATCTTCCATTATTCTATATTGATTATTTTTTCATGTGGTTAAATTGTTCCCTCTAGAAATTTATTAAGACCCTGGCACTAGTCACCGGCCTGTGAGGATCAAATACACCCTTTGAGTCATGTTAGTGTTTTCTCATGTACTAGTCTATCAGGGTATATCTGTTATATCATGAAAAATAAAAAAAGAATTTTTTTAACGAAGTATAGTGGTTGGAAAGGTTTGTCTCACTTAAGAAGATATTTTAGTCAAAAACTAACCACCCCTAATCACTTATTATTTTTTTTATGTTTTTATATTTATAAAAACTAAATAAAATAAGTGGGGGTTGAGAATTGGATTTAAATATAAGTAAATTAAATATTAAATGTAGACAAAATGATTGGTTAGTAGGAAACAAATTTTTCCTAAGGTTAGCTACTCGGGTTCCTTCATTATTTATAACTATTTTACAAATTCTATTTGATATTCTATCTCATCATATATGGACGATTACTCACTACTATAAATTTTAGCATTGGATCCCCATAGAACGGGAGACTGCCAATGGTGGTCTCTAAGTTTATAAACAATTCACGTAATATCCCCCCACTCATCCCTCACACACTGCCCACATCAGAAAACCCTACCTCCGCCTTTGCCACAGCTCATCCTCTCCCTCGTTGAACCTGCCTCTGCCTTCGGCTTCAGCTCCCTCTTTCTTTAGCTCCCTCTCCCTCCCTGGATCCCCTCCCCACCTCTCCCTTCACCTCCCTCACCCTCATATCCCTCGCCTCACAGATCGTTTGTCAATGTGCCCACACCTGGAGCCCCACGCCTCCCATCTGCCCTCACCGCTGCCCCTCATTCACATCTCACCCGACCCCCAACTCCATGTATTCACTTGGTTTTGTATTTTTTATGCCATCTGTTAATCCAAATTTGGTTTTAGGGTTTTGATTTTGGTCACTTATATCACTCAGATTTCATAATGCATTGGATTTGTGATTTATTTGTTGTTGATTGTTTATTATTTGTAAAATGAAATTATTTCTCATTTATTCCCCATATGTATTGCAAATTAGGTGTGACCACAAAGGTGTGTGGTTTTAAGTTAATGAATGATGAGTTGATTAACCTTATTCATTATAATAATAAGATCTTCCCCACAAGCATTAATTCCACTAATTATCCACTTTTGATGCTACTGTTTTAACAATTTTATGATTCACAATAATTTTTTAATATAATTTCTACGGTGGAAACTACAATGACTGAAAAAACCAATTTCATTGGGATATATATCTGGAACACTTCAAATATTCTGTAAATATAGAAGGCAGAATTGAAAGTACCCTTAAAGTTATAGCCTGAATGGCCCGAAGGCCTTATTTTTATTTTATTATAGAAAATCCCCCTTTTAAGGGATGAAGGGGAACCGAAAAATGACCCGTAGGCCCAAGGAAAAAGGCCTGACATGACCCACAATACATGACCCGAAGTCCCAGAGGCATACCATGCCCATTACTTGACCAGTAGGCCCAGCCCACTAGAACTGCCCCTCCCCAGCATCTTGAATCATTGATCTCCTTAGCTCCCCACCTTGCATTACTGACTGGCTAGCATTTCCCAGTACAAAGCTGCACGGTGCCTGGTCCCGATGGCGGCTGCCATACCCTCTCATTATTCCAATCTAGTTAGCTCTGCATCTTGTGGCTGCTACTCCTATTTCTCTGATCCTCTTACGGGGCATAATCTGTGTGAATTGGGCTACTCTATGGTCTACGTGACCCGAAGGCCCTATGGACCAAATGCCTTTGATGACCCGAAATCCCTAGAGACCCGTAGGCCCAAACCAGTGTCCAAAAGCCCAAATCAGGTGAATAGTTCCGGTTGTTATAGTACTGAACAACAACTTCTACAGTGACTACAACAGTACTGCTACAGTAACCCCGGAAATTCACCTCCACCCGGTTTTGAACCCGGGTCTCTTGGATGCCAAGAAGGAGATGCATTTTCCCTCATTGTTATAGACAACTGCATAATCATGATGAAAAACATCAGTCTGGAGAAGGTCATTCTTATGTTGATTTTCCCTTGCAAAGCTAAAAAGTTTAAATAAAGTTATCCAAGATGATGTAGATTCCTATAATCTACTGCATCTCGATGTAATTAATATGAATTGGGTTTTTTTCCCTCATTGTTTGTGGATTTATTTGGTACATGATTTTATGGGATTGGGTTGGAAGGTTCTTTCTCATATTTTGGGCTATCTTAGTGGAAGGAGCATGGATGAAGCTTTCTTATGGTGGTTTACAAGGAAATGAATACTCATGTGTTAAACTCTCATTTTCAAAGTTGCAATAATGGAGATTTTTTATAGTAGAGAGAAGTTTTAAATTCACTAATTCACTTGCCTATTATTTTTTTATAAATTTGTTTTTGATGCATTGTTGAATGGAGAGAATAAAATTATAAGGTCATGTATTAGATAATGTCTTTACTTTGTGAAAAAAAATCATTTTAGTGTATAAACAATGTTTTAATTTTTTAGTTGGTTGTATAGTTTAGATCATTAGTGAGGGGTGGTTTGAAATTTAGAGTATAAACAATGATAACTACTTGTGACTCCAAGAACTCTTCATTTTGATGTATCTATAGCAATTGTTTATAAATATAAATAAAATCATTAAAATTCAACACCCCTTTATATTTTATTAAATATGTATGCATTAAATAAAAAGTACATGAGTCCTCTATAGTTCACATTATATGGAAATATAATAGGAATCATATCAATTTATTATTAATTCTTTCAAGTTAAAGTTTTTTCTTGTAGATGTAATTCCGACTAATTAAAATTTTAGTCATTATTTTTCAAATTCAATTTTTTTATTTCAGTAATTTTATTTTTATTAGTATTAAAGTATTGATTATAAATCTCTTATTCTTTATTAATATCACATATCATCTTATTAAATATATTCTCAATATAAAGTAACTTATATTGAGTCTCTAATTGATCATTTACCTTAGTAGAAACCTCAACATCAAGCTCTTATTTATCAAAACTATATCTGAACATGATAAGGATATCTGGGTTAGATTTCATGACTAAAATGGATATATTATAATGACTACAGATGAGAAGACTAGTGAGTATAGCCTGATCCATCTATGATTTTCTTCTAAAGATAAAGGCATAATATCTTTTTCTTTCACATGATCATGACTTCATTCAAGAAATATGAAGCACTTACATAAACATTACATGTATTCATGCATGTCCTTCTATGAAAATCCATTTGGTGATCATCCAATAATCATCTATCTTGGATTTCAGTAGCTCTCATGAAAACATTACTATATTTTTTGATGAATAATTGTCTTTTCATTTTCGTTTATCGGAAAATATTTTGAACATAGCTTTATTGCTTCAGCATGAGTTGTGATTAAAATGGCTTCCAATCGCACCTTCTTCCAATCATCTATATCAATAAGATATTTTCCATTATCATACTTCAGGAGGACTGAATTCTCTATCCTTACTTTAACATAGGTATCTTCCGGTCATGGGTGAATTAATTTTGTTCATCTTAGGTGAGTTCTAAATTATAGTTGTCTTCCACTTAATCCACACACACATCCACACTGAACCTTTTTCATATGAAATTGTTTGTTGTAGGTTTTTTTGCCTTCTTCGACTGCTGTCAAATTTTAGTATTTTTTTAAAAAAATCACAGGTCAGACACAACCTTAGGTGGTTGCTAATGTTTTCATTTTTCATAGCATTAGCAACAGCCAAAAGTGGTTGCTACTAATCATTCCAGTGACTGCCATCACGGTTGGCCAGGGACCCCCTATAGCAACCGCCATTGGTCATTGATTTGTGGTATCTAATGGTCAATTTTTTAGTAGTGACTCCCTAATTTGAGTGTGAAATTTATCATTCCTAAGATATCAATTCAGCACACTAAACCTCACCTCCTCTAATGGTCAATAAAGGTAAACATGCCCCAATAGAGAGTGTGACACCTTCCAAGACCCGACTCCCTCATATGATATAATATCCATTAAACACACTCATCTATATTTTGAGAAGATTATGCCAAATAGAAGGGTGAGAATAGTAATTTAGTAAAGAATATGATGAGTTTGAGAGTCATTACAAGGAGTGGTGGATAATTTCCACACCAAATCTTAACACTCCTCTCTCCCTCACCATAAATAAAATTAAAAATTATGAATGAATACTAAATATATTCCCTTTAACAATGCATAAAAAGGGTTTTATCAGTGCTAAAAAATCATTGATATTTTAAGAATATTTAAAAGTTGGTCTCCTTTATCAGTTTTAGAAAAATCACTGATAAAGTCACCATGTATCACTCCTAAAATAGAATTGATAAAGGGGGGATTTATCAATTCTACTTTTATTATCAATTGCTTAGCAACGACAAATTCCCCCTTATCAACACTCAAAAAGTGCTGATAAAAGTAGTTTTTATTAGTACTAATAATTTTTAAATTGTCACATCACTCACTAAACCACCTTTATCAGTGTTCACTAGCACCACTATATCAGCACTCCCTTTACATCATATTCCTTTATTAGTGGTTATCAGACCCCTTTATCATCACTCACCCTCTATCATGCCATCCCAGGACTTTAACAATGCTCGCCAACCCTACCACCTACATGCACCTAGATGGATTTAAACATGATATCTCCACCTCTGCGCCCCTATTCCCTTACCACTAAACCATATTATTTTGTTTTATATTTTATGATATGTCTATTTATTTGTATATTGTTATATATATATTTTTAATCCATATATTTAATAATATATTTATATATAATTTTTAAAAAATCATTTATAAAATGTGGTTGTGTGTGTGGGTTCATTTATGTGTATATATTTATATTTATTTATGGGTGTCCATAATTATATTTATATATAATTAGATAAATTTATATAATTATTTTAAAATACATTTATAAAATTTGTTTGTGTGTGTGTGTTTATTTATGTGTGTCTGTGTTTGTGTGTCTGTGTCTGTGTGTTTATATTTATATAAAAATTTATGTATGCCTATATATATATAAATATTAATATAAATATTTATTTACATATATTATATGTTAATATTTATTTACATGTATTAGAATATATAAATGAATATATATTTGTTTTTGAATGTGTACAAGCACACAAAAATAATATTTATAAATATAATTACATATACATTTGTATAGGTATATACATATTCAAACATTTTTAAATCATAAATAAAATAGATAAATTTTTAATATAAATAAAATAAATAATTATTTTTTATTGACATATGTTCTCTATATTTAAGAATACATTTCATATTTAAATATATATAAAAATTTATTTTTACAAATAATTGTTTTATATTTAAATATAAGAAAATATGTATATACTTATTTATAAATAACACTACAATATGAAAAAAAAAATTGACACCATAATATCTATATAAGTGTAATCCATAGAAATAAATTATTCCACCGTAGAAAAAAATACAAGAAGAGAATCTTAAATGAAGCTGAAATCTCAAAGAATTTTTTAAAAATTAGGGTATCGTGACTAAAAACTCAGTTTTAAAGGCCTTATGAAATTTTTTTACCCTGAAAAAACAATAATCAGGTCCCCCTTGAGATAACATGGTGTAGATCTCTTCGTGGGATTCAATTTGATATTCAGTAGATCCTAAACAAATACTTAGATAAAAATTTATGGTCATTTCATATCCAAATCCAATAATAAAATTATCTTAATATATTAATTAATTTTAAAAAAAATCAGACCAAAAAAATGTTATCAATTGTCTATTACTCAATAATAATTAGAAAATAATTATTTAATATTAATTTTTAATTATTTATAAAACATTTTCACCTAATTTATTATATTTTAATTATAAATTCATATTTAGTATTATGTAAATCATATTTATGAATATATATATATTAAAATATGATTTTTAGTAATATTTATTTTGAATGGAACCATTTATCAGTATTGATAAATCCTCCCTTTATATGTGCTAAAAAATATGATACAGGAATACATTATTAGTACTAAGAAAAATCACTGATAAGGAAAGTTATTTGATCAGTGCTTCTTTTAGCCTTTATAAAAGAGGCATTCATCAGCATTTTTAACTAGCACTGATGCAACCAATCCCCTTTATTGTCATGTTTTATTAGAACTGATAACGGGTATCACTAAATAAGTGTAAATACCCAGAATCTAGTATCCTAGTGTACGTGCCTTGCTTTATTACATTGGAATTATATACAAGATATTGAATCCCAAATGGCTGAATAGTTTAGTAGTCTTGGTAAACTAGATACATATTTTAAATTCAAATAACATCATAAAATAAAAAAAGTATTTTCTTCGAGAACATAACCTTGCATATCAATCAAAATATACTTCTTGGAATCCTAGGGAGAGTTGAAACATAAGAAAGGTGTGAGATCAGATGCTCATTAAGGGTACATATACTGTGGAAGAAATTATAAACAAGAACCACTACAGCAAAAAACGCCTTTAACAGCGTGAGAATCAGACTTTATCAGCATTATAAAAGTGACGACTACCTTAGTGTGGTTAAAAGTCTATAGATTTTATCAGCACAAATAAAATCACTGATAAAAGTATGATTTATCATCACATTTAAAAATTATAATAAATATATACTTATCACAACCTTTATAAGTTCTGATAAAGGGTATATTTATGAGCGCCTTTAAAAGCACTGATAAATCATACTATTATTAGTGCATTTAGTAGCATTGATAAAGGTCAAAACTGTAGTGTGATGTTGCAGTACACTACATTACTAGAAACAGGTATAGTGTGTTGAAACAACACACTACTTTATTATAAACCACCAAAAAATTACCAAAGTAAGTTAAAAATACTAAATTTAAATGAAATAAAATTTCTAACACAAATACAAGAAAATGACAACTTTATTCTATAGTATGTCTGTTGTTTTTTTACTAAAATTAATTCAATTTTGGAACAAAAAAGGCACACTTTAAGTCATACTATTCACACTATGAGTATAATTGAGGTTTAACTGATTCCTACACATCACAAATGACTTATGGATCATTTCTTGAAAGTACCAAAACAATCAGAATGTGATTTCTCAGTTTTGAGTTTGTCAATTATTTTTTTGATTAAAATTAATGTCAGTTTTGAATAAAAAGTTGCACTTGGATTTATATCAGTCACACCATGCTTTGGATTGAGGTTTGGTTGATTACTACATGTCACAAGTTATGTATGGATCATTTTCCAAAAGTACTAAAACAATCTGAATGTTTTTTCTCGGTTTTGAGTATGTTAGTTGTTTATTCACTAAAATTAATGACAGTTTTGAATAAAAAGATGCAATGAAAGACATAATGATCACAATATTAATCATATTGAGGTTTGGATGAATGATACACATCCAAAATGACTCATATATTGTTTCCTTGAAGTATCAAAACAATCGTAATGTGTTTCCTTAGTTTGGATTATGCCACATGTGTTTTTTACTAAATGTAATTTTAAACTAGAAACATGCACTTTGAGACATACAGGTGGCATCATGTGTGGGTTTGAAATGATATTGATTCACATACATCAAATGTGAATTAGAAATCATTTTTATAAATTATCAAGATAATTGGAGTGAATTTTCTTAGTTTTCAGCTACTGGCACTTTTTTATTAAAATATCAATTTTAAACTGATAACAAACACTTGGAGTTATTTTTTTCACGCCGTACATAGGATTGAGATTTCGTTGACCCATATACATCAAAAATGATGTATGGATCATTTTCCTAATGTACCAAAATAATCTGAATGTCTTTTCTAAGTTTTGAGTATGTCAGTTTTTTCTCCAGTAAAATTAAGGTCAATTTTGAATAAAAAGACGCACTTTGAGTCATACTGGTCACAATGTGCATTTGAAAGAGGTTTGACTAAATGATACACGTCCCAAATGACTCATGGACTATTTTATTAAAATATAAAAATAATTAGAATATATTTACTTGGTTTTGAGTACACCATATGTCTTTTTTTACTAAAATGTCATTTTAAACGGGAAACACGCACTTTTATCCATACAGGTGGAATTGTGTGTGGGTTTGACTTGAGAAAAATTTGTACACATAAAAATTTAATTATGAATTGTTTTACCAAATTATCAAGACCATATGAGTCTGTTTTATTATTTTTTTGTGAGTGACACATTTTTTTTGAAATGTAAATTTTAAATTGATAATAGAATTTTGGAGTCATACCAGTCACACCATACATAAATTTGAGTTGAGGCTGATCCCTACACATCACAAATTATGTATGGATATTTTTAATAAGGTACCAAAATAATCCAAATGTGTTTTCTTAGTTTTGAGTATGCCAGTTGTTTTTTTCACTAAAATTAATGTAAATTTTGAGTAAAAAGATGTAATTGGAGTCATACCAGTCACTCCATATGTTGTATTAAGGAGTAGTTGAATGCTACATGACCCAAATTACTGAGGGACCATTTTCCTAAAGTATAAAAACAAATGGAATGTGTTACCTTGATTTTTATTTTTCCATGTGTTTTTTTTACTAAAATTTCTTTCTAAACTAGAAACACATACTTTGAGCCATACAGGTGGCATTGTGTCTAGGTTTGACATGAGACTTATTCACACATTTCACAAATGAATTATGAATCATTTTCCCAAATTATCAAGAAATTTTAAGTTTGTCTACTCATTTTTTATTCAGTGGAACTTTGTTTTATTAAAATGTCAATTTTAAACTGGAAACGGACACATGGAGTTATACTAGTCACACCATGCATCGTATTAAGGTGTGTTTTATCCTTATACATCCCAAATGATGTGTGGATAGTATTCCTAAAGTACCAAAATAGTACAAATTTTCTTGAATAGTTTTGAGTACGCCACGTCTATTTTTTTCTAAAATTTCATTTTAAACTAGAAAGATGCAAAATGACTCTTATATTAAGTGAAAAGTGTTGTGTGCACTTTTAAAAAAATATCAAACACAATAACGATATGATCCTTCTTCTAATTCATTTCCCAACAATTTAATTGTTTGCAAGCTAGTGCTTCTTATCCTCCGCCACCTAGGTCTCCACCTTGGTCTTCGCCTCTACTTCCTCCTCCACATTGGTCTTTGACTCCCACTCTGACTCTGCGTCTTACTATACCTTCACCTCTTCTACCACTTCACCTCCATGATTTCCCAAGAAAATCATTGTTTGTAGTTCAGTTCTTTAAACAAATTGATTTCCTCCATTATTCCTCTTCTTGACAAATAGATCAAAAAAATATTTAAGAATTATAACACTAATTATTCATACCCCAAATATATTTCAAAGTTCATAACTCATACTAGATCACAAATATAGAAGGTAATCAACTAAATTTTTTGTTAGCATACATTCTAACTAAAAGTATATTGCCCACTCATCTCTAAACAAATTTATTTTTTATTTTTAGTAACTCTGTTGTCAGAAATCTTAATAGTACTGAGAAAACATATACAAACAAATTATTATGGAATATATTTAATGAAATGTTAACGAAATTTGAAAATTACATGTTGGGGGTGATGTTATTTTCATGATTTATGATTTATCTCATAACTTTTCAAACATAATATCCACAACTGATTAAATTATCTTATTTCGAAAACTGTAGAAACATTGACCAAAATAAGTAAATTGTTTTTCAATGTTTTGATAGTTAAATATTTATATATATACCTTAATTATTTCATTTGTAGTTATCCATAGGCATTATATTTTCAAACACCAATTTCATTCCATGATCTAGACTATATTTAGTGATCGGTCCATCATAATAAAATTATCATTAAAATGCAGAAAAAAATATTATTTTAATTTTTTCTATAAAATGATGATTGTAGTGTATTAAATATTCACAATACACATCATGTGTGGTATATTGGTTGGACATCCACAAATTTAATCCAAAAAATAAATATTTTGGGTGTCAATGTTGACTGCTATCAGCATCCAGTGCTTCCTAAAAACCAATAACAGTTAGGTAGTGAAAAAAATAAAAAAAATATTTTATGTGATTAGATCATAGAGTTTTACCCTTACAATGTAGGCATCAAAAAGAGTCTTTATTAAGATGATTTTTATTAAATTATATTAGTAACTCATCTTTTTATTCACTATTTCTTCCTTATTCAAAGTAAAGTCTGACATAGAAATGATACAGGGATTAATGAATCTAGATCTTGCTTCTCATGATATTCCCTTTATATAGTTTTAATAAAAATTCCTATACAAAATATGAATAGTTATTAACTTTAATAACATATTCATCTCACTATTTTGACATATGTTTTATTAAAATGTACCTTGTGTATGTATTCACAACTGATATTTCCATCCATTCATGATTGAGAATTTCATTCAGAGTCTAGAGAACAATTCCATCTGTCAAGGAATCTACATATATTTCTTCTTAATATTCAATGTAATATATAGTTTTATCTTAAAATTTTTTATCTAAATGAATTTATAATTATAAAAAATGCTTCTCTAGAACTAGAGGGGAGAAGGTACTCTCGAAAGGTCATTTTTTTCTTGGTCGATTCAATATATTTTCTTGATTCGACCTTTCGTTTCTCTTCCGCTTTATCCATATGTAATATCATACTTCAATTCGGAACTTTTATCATCAACTGTTACATTTTTTCATATGAAAAAATTTGTTAAATACATACAACATGTATCTTTATAAGATTATACAACCATGCTATAAAACCTCTAATAGCAGCTTGAACCGTTGTAATATTTGGACCATCAAGTGGAACATGCAACTTGGAAGTCGGCTCATAAGCTGCCTCAATTCCCACTCTCATGTAATTTTTTGGGAGGGGTTGATTGATTATTTGGTCTCCTATTTTATTATAAATTTTACCCATCACAACATGGCGGTACATGGGTATTGACGGATAAAAAACACATACAATAATATCGTGCAGAATTTTAATAATATAAAGTTATTAGATGTTATTTCATTCACATTTAAGAGAAATCACTACTGGAAAAGTAGGCTATACCAATGGTTTATAACCATTGGTATAGGCTGGAAAACCGTTGGTATAGGGTATACCAATGGTTTTCCAAACCGTTGGCCAGTTAGCCGTGAGGAAAGCCCTATACCAATGGTTTCATTTAAACTGTTGGTATAGGTGTTTGAGAATTCTGGGAAACTCTTTACCAATGGTTCTGAACCGTTGGTATATCTTTTTCCAGAATTATGGAAAAAGATTTACCAACGGTTCAGAACCGTTGGTATAAGATTTTCCAGAATTCTGGAAAAAGCTTTACCAACGGTTCAGAACCGTTGGTATAAGTTTTTCCAGATTTTAGGAAAAGGCTTTACCAACGGTTCAGAACCATTGGTAAAGCTTTTCCCAGAGCTACTGCACAGCAGCCCCCAGAAGCCCTCCAGAAGCCCTACCATACACCTATATAAAAAAACAGTGCACAACAGCCCTCCAGTATACCCTCCACTATACAACTGCATAAAAAATATCACAAAAGCCACTTACAGACTTCAAACAGTATAAAAACACCTAAAATAGCCCAAAAAACACATATTAAAACAATCATCTGGTGGTAATTCACCTCACCCATCAAATTCTGAAAGGCAGAATAGTTTGATAAATATCTATTAGAGTTGAATAAGACATTCAAATTGACTCAAATCCCATTTTTTGTGATACTAGGTTTGGGTATGTAATGATTTGTGATGAATTTTACGTTGAACTTGTATTGTTTATAATATATGGTGAAAAGATATTTTCTTAGGAGTCTCGTCACTTATGACCCCATGAGTGAAACTACCCAACTCATGAAAAAGAGTTTGCGACTATCATTGATGAGTGTAAATTTCAGTTGTATTCACTTAAAATGATTTCCTTTTGAAATAAAATAGATAAATTGAGTGGTGTCGTCCACATCCTGCCTCGGATTAAGGTGGATTTGACTCATACACGTCACAAATGACCCATGGATACATGTCCTAAAGTATCAGTAGTATCTGAATGCCTTTGGTCTATTTTCCGTATGTCAGTTGTTGTTTTAACTTAAACTGTTGTCCATTTCAAAGAAAAGTGACACACTTTGAGTGGTGCCGGACACACCACACCTCAGATTGAGGCGGGGTTGACTCGTACATGTCACAAATGACCCATAGATCATTTTCATAAAGTTTCAATAGAATCCGAAAGTGTTTTGTCGGTTTTCCGTATGTCGTTTTTTTACTTAAAATCACATCCATTTTAAACAAAATAATGACACATTGAGTGGTTCTGGCCACACCGGCCCTCGGAATGAGGAAAGGTTAACTCGTACACGTCACATATGACCCATGGATCGTTGTCCTAAAGTTTCAACAGAATCCGAATGCGTTGGGTCGGTTTTCCATTTTCCAGTTGTTGTTTTCACTTAAAATCATGTTCATTTCAAATAAAAGTTAGACACTTTGAGTGGTGTCAGCCACACCGTGCCCCGGATTGAGGCGGGGTTGACTCGTACATGTCACAAATGACCAATGGATACATTTCCTAAAGTATCAACAGTATCCGACTGTGTTTGGTCAGTTTTCCGTATGTGGTTTTTTTACATAAAAGTGCATCCATTTTAAACAAAAGAAAGACACTTTGAGTGGTCCCGGCCACACCGGCCCTCGGATTGAGGTAGGGTTGACTCGTACACATCACATATGACCCATGGATACATGTCCTAAAGTATCAATAGTATCTGAATACCTTTGTTCCCTTTTCCGTATGTCAGTTGTTTTAACTTAAACCGTTGTCCAATTCAAATAAAAGTGACAAACATTGAGTGGTCCCGGCCACAGCGGCCCTCGGATTTAGGCAGGGTTGACTCGTACACGTCACATATGACCCATGGATCGTTGTCCTAAAGTTTCAACAGAATCCGAATGCATTTGGTCTATTTTCCGTATGCTAGTTGTAGTTTTCACTTAAAATAATGTCCATTTCAAATAAAAGTTAGACACTTTGAGTGGTGTCGGCCACACCGCGCCTCATATTGAGGTGGGGTTTTCTCGTACATGTCACAAATGACCCATAAATCATTTTCCTAAAGTTTTAACAGAATCCGAAAGTGTTTGGTCGATTTTCCGTATATCATTTTTTTTACTTAAAAGCGCATCCATTTTAAACAAAAGAAAGACACTTTGAGTGGTACCGGCCACACAGGACCTCGGATTGAGGAGGGGTTGACTCGTACACATCACATATGACCCATGGATCTTTGTCCTACAGTTTCAACAAAATCCGAATGCGTTTGGTTGGTTTTCTGTATGTCAGTTTTTAAACTTAAACTGTTGTCCATTTCAAAGAAAAGATAGACACTTTGAGTGGTACCGGCCACACTGCGCCTTGGATTAAGGCGGGGTTGACTCGTACACATCACATATGACCCATGGATCGTTGTCCTACAGTTTCAACAGAATCCGAATGCGTTTGGTTAGTTTTCTGTATGTCAGTTGTTATTTTAACTTAAATTGTTGTCCATTTCAAAGAAAAGTTAGAAACTTTGAGTGGTGTCGGCCACACCGTGCCTCGGATTGAGGCGGGGTTGACTTTTACACGTCACAAATGACCAATGGATCGTTTTCCTAAAGTATCAATAGTATCCGAGTGCGTTTGGTCAGTTTTCCATATGTGGTTTTTTTTACTTAAAAGCGCATCCATTTTAAACAAAAGAAAGACAATTTGTGTGGTACCAGCCACACCAGCCCTCGGATTGAGGCGGGGTTGACTCGTACACGTCACATATGACCCATGGATCATTTTCCTATAGTTTCAACAGAATCCGAATGCGTTTGGTTGGTTTTCCGTATCTCAGTTATTGTTTTAACTTAAACTGTTGTCCATTTGAAAGAAAAGTTAGACACTTTGAGTTGTGTTGGCCACACCGTGCCTCGGATTGAGGCGGGGTTGACTTGTACATGTCACAAATGACCCATGGATACATGTCCTAAAGTATAAACAGTATCTGAATGTGTTTGGTCCATTTTCTGTATGTGGTTTTTTTACTTAAAAGCACATCCATTTAAAACAAAAGAAAGACACTTTGAGTGGTACTGGCCACACCGGCCCTCGGATTGAGGCGGAGTTGACTCGTACACGTCACATATGACTCATGGATCATTGTCCTATAGGTTAAACAGAATCCAAATGTGTTTGGTCTGTTTTCCGTATGCTAGTTGTTGTTTTCACTTAAAATCATGTCCATTTCAAATAAACGTTAGACACTTTGAGTGGTGCCGGCCACACCGCGCCTCGGATTGAGGAGGGGTTGAATCCTACACGTCACAAATGACCCATGGATACATGTCCTAAAGTATCAACAATATCTGAATGCGTTTGGTCCATTTTCCGTATGTGGTTTTTTTTACTTAAAAGCGCATCCATTTTAAACAAAAGAAAGACACTTTGAGTGGTACCGGTAACACCGGCCCTCGGATTGTGGCGGGGTTGACTCGTACACGTCACATATGACCCATGGATTGTTTTCCTATAGTTTAAATAGAATCCGAATGCGTTTGGTCTATTTTCTGTATGCCAGTTGTTGTTTTCACTTAAAATCCTGTCCATTTCAAATAAAAGTTAGACACTTTGAGTGGTGCCGGCCACACCGCGCCTCGGATTGAGGCGAGGTTGACTCCTACACGCCAAAAATGACCCATGGATACATGTCCTAAAGTATCAATAGTATCTAAATGTGTTTGGTCCGTTTTGCGTATGTGGTTTTTTTACTTAAAAGCGAATCCATTTAAAAAAAGACACTTTGAGTGGTATCGGCCACACCCGCCCTTGGATTGAGGCGGGGTTGACTCGTACACATCACATATGACCCATGGATCTTTGTCCTATAGTTTCAACAGAATCCGAATGCGTTTGTTCTTTTTTCTGTATGCCAGTTGTTGTTTTCACTTAAAATCTTGTCCATTTCAAATAAAAGTTAGACACTTTGAGTGGTGCCAGCCACGCCACGCCTCGGATTGAGGTAGGGTTAACTCATAAACATCACATATGACCCATGGATACATGTCCTAAAGTATCAACAGTATCCGAATGCATTTGGTCCATTTTCCGTATGTGGTTTTTTTACTTAAAAGCGCATCCATTTTAAACAAAAGAAAGACACTTTGAGTGGTACCGGCCACACCGGCCCTAGGATTGAGGCGGGGTTGACTCGTACACGTCACATATGACCCATGGATCATTGTCCTATAGTTTAAACAGAATCCGAATGTGTTTGGTCTGTTTTCCGTATGCCAGTTGTTGTTTTCACTTAAAATCCTGTCCATTTCAAATAAAAGTTAGACACTTTGAGTGGTGCCGGCCACACCGCACCTCAGATTGAGGCGGGGTTGACTCGTACACGTCACATATGACCCATGGATACATTTCCTAAAGTATCAACAGTATCTGAATGCATTTGTTCCTTTTCCGTATGTGGTTTTTTTTACTTAAAAGCGCATCCATTTTAAACAAAAGAAAGACACTTTGAGTGGTAACGGCCACACCGGCCCTCGTATTGAGGCGGGGTTCACTCGTACACATCACATATGACCCATAGATCGTTTTAATACAGTTTAAACAGAATCCGAATGCGTTTGGTCTGTTTTCCATATGCCAGTTGTTGTTTTCACTTAAATCTTGTCCATTTCAAATAAAAGTTAGACACTTTGAGTGGTGTCGGCCACTACTTCAAAGCACATTTTCCATATCAATTTTCACATGAATAAACATGAAATACATGGATAAATAAGAAATCTACGTAAAAAAATAGAAAATTGAGTATCACATTACCAAGGAATACTAAAGGTCTAGGTAGTAGACTAATCATACAATAAGAATCAAGTGCAAAAAACAGAATCCGAATGCAACGTCCCTATGAAGCAGAGGAAAACCCCAAAGTGTAAAACCATGTTCAAAAATAAAGATTAATACAGAATTCAAAAATGTAATGGATCAATATGCCTCTGATCACCATCACCATCACCACTATCATCATCAGCCTCATCCTCACCGCTATCTCTGTCCTCGTCGTCATCCTCGTCATCGTCCCCATGCTCATCGTCGGCCTCATCCTCATCCTCGGCATCATCCTCGACCTCGTCCCCATCCTCACCCTCGACCCCATCCTCGCCCTCGTCCACATCCTCATCCTCGCCCTCTTCCTCTTCAGCATCCTCGTCATCACCAGGAACGTCATCATCTCGATCGCCACTAGAGCTGCCGCCTGGTGCATTGGATGATACACCCATCAGCGACATAAATGTCTGACAAGCCGCACTAGCCTCTGGTGGAAGTGATGAAGATAATGCTTTCATCAGTTTCATAAATTCTCTGTCTCTTGTTTGAACTTGTGCTTCCAACTCTGTGAACCTTTTTTCGGACTGTCTTGCATGATCCTTGACCTGTTCCAACTCGGTGGTACTAGAATGGATACCTGGAGACGACCAATACCTCGTCGGGACTATATTCTTACCAGGTCGGCAGCGTACTCGACCAGAGTGCTCATCTCCCAAAACCTGATATAAATGATCGTGTGGCCCAAAATTGTCAGGCTCCTGGGCATCCAGAGCCTCTAAAGCAGCTTGTAAAAAATATTAATAGATTATTAAATTTCAAATTAGATATTAAACTTTGAAATAAACAAATTAAAACATACAATCTTCTCTTGGGTCGGTTCATTTACCGCAGTTCCATCTTTTTTTCTTCTACTCGAGCAAAACAATTTTTCTCGAGGGATACGTCCTTCAATATTCATTTTGTGCTTCTTTAATGACATTGAAACAATATAAAGTGAAAGTATAATCATATATTCATTATTCAATAAATCACATAATTTAATTAGGATCCACTAAAAAGGGAAAGTCCTAAAGAAAAATTATAAACAACTATATCGTACCTGCTGCCTCTCATGATCTGCCATAGTTGTGCGCCCCAAAGTGTGGAGGTATTGCTTTGAATCAATGTTTTTTTGTTTTTTTTCAGAAGATTCCTAAATAATGATTAATAATTAATAATATTATATTAATGAAAAATATGAAAACTCTCATTTAAATAACTCAAATGAGATTAATACCTTAAATTTGGAAGTCGCCCAATGGGTAATCATTTGGCGATATTTCTCTATCGGGCAGTCATCCACGATAGGTAATGTATCTAACTCCGTGCCCACTCTATCACACCAGCCAACATATAGCTCATGCTTATAAGCTCTCCAAAGCTCTCCTAGCTCTTTTAAATATGCTGGTCGTTCACCTTCACCATCAGGGAAGTTAAACCAAAGCTGAAACCAAATTGATTAGTTCATTTAAATACAAAAATATACTACATTAAATACAATAGATTTTTTACCCATATTTGTGCCCACGTTTTATCCTTGACTTCGGGTGGCAGATGTCTCCAAGAGAGAGGGCTGACCGGAATGATATCAGAGTATTTGGCTAGCGTCACCAAAAAAAACCCTGACATTGCTGCCCAGATTTCTCAATCATTTGTCCATCAACATTGTATTCAACCATCAACTGTGTCTAGCGGTTCCATACCGCACGCAAGTGAGTAAGCCCCCTCCCCCGCCTCCTATCTGTAGATGAATCTATTATTAAAGAAAAACAATATCAATACAAGTTATAATAAAAATAAATTTTGGTATAAAAATTTGATATAGTTATATAAATATACCTGTGGTAGTTGGATCAATGGGTGCAGAAGCTGAAGGAGTATCCTGTACAGGTGGAGTGTCACTCAGTGTATGCTCCTCAGCCACATACTGTGTCGCAGCAGGAGTCAAAGAAGGTGGAATATAATAGCCCATAGATAATGAACCAGAAGCAAAAGATGATGGCATAGACTTCTGGACAGCTGGTAGTGTAAACATCGGAGGTCTAAATATCTCATATGTCCCTGAAGACACTCCAGGATCAAAATAGGGCGTAGAAACGTCTGTGGTAGTGGGTCGTCTAACTCTCACCCCATGAGCCCTCGTACCACCGGCCTCAGTACCGGGACCACTAGATGATCGTCCATCTCTGACACCACCCTCCCTCCTACCACCAACCTCTCTACTGGGAGAACTATCAGGCTCCTCGTCAGATATCTGTCGTCTAGGGGGTGGATCCTGAAAAAAAGTTTGACAGAAAAGTAAACACATGATATTATAAGTTATTGAAATATTTATATTTGGAATAAAATACTCACAACAGGGATGAGTGGAGGAACACCCATCTGTACCATGCGACGATTATTATCTGTCATCTTTTTCTGTCACCTCTCTTTAATGGGTGTCATTTCCTACAATGAAAACAAATATGGAATTAATTAGAAACAGATAACTAATGTGTAATCCAAAAAAAAATATAGAAAAACCATTATGATAAAAAGAACATAATGAAACAGAAGATTTATGGTGTTATGAAGGTAATTACTAGGATACACACTCTAAATGATGTATGTGAAACATGTAGGTGAGAACACGACTGTATTATTCTATATATTTCCCACCACAACTTCGGGTTCACAATCAACTCTGAAAATTGAGCTGTTGGGGTCATCATAAGTAATAAACGGATTGCTTCCAATTGCGGTAGGGATAGTGTCAACTTCATCATCACCATCATCAAAAACATGTCTGGGATTTACTTCAATAATTACACCGAATTTAAGATGACGATGATCTTTGACATAAAAAACTTGTTTCACCATTGATGCCAATACATATGGTTCATCTGTGGCAAGAGTGCGAGTCATGTCAATAACTCGAAATCCACAATAATCAATAAAGGTTCCTTGCATCGTCATTGAATCAAACCATTGACATTTCATCATCGTGACTCGACCATGCGAGTAATAATCCAAAATTATTATTTTCTCCACGACACCATAATAAGAAACATTTTCAGAACAAGGTCTAGTGTCCGATGAACTGGCATAACAGTCTGTTGTGGCAGTTAGCATAACACCATTATGATGTGTTCTCATGTTTCTTGCTCGTTCAGTGATAATAAATTTGTATCCATTGATCACAAGTGATTTACAAGCACGAACCATGGTATTATGACCAAAAGCCAAAGCTCTTATTTCCTCAGAAACAGAGTCTGTAGGCAAACTCGATACCTGAAATATAAACAAATAGTAAACGTAATTAAATATTATTTTTATTTAGTTATTACAGAAATATTTTTACCTTCAATTTCAACTAAGCAGAAAACCCTTTGCTATGCAAAGTATCCTTATTTCTCAAAGATAAAGAATGATGCTTTCTATATATCAATTCTTTATGTTCCCTGTAGATAAAAATAATAATAGTTTAAAAAATATTTAAAATTACAAGAGATAAGATAACAGATACATGTACAATTAACTTACTTGATATACTCGTCGAACAAATCACAATTGAACAACATTGTGCGATGTACCATCTCTCCCTCTTCAAGGCTTAATGTTGTCAATGTATATGATCCCAGAATTCCTCCTGTCTGAGGAAGTGATGGAAAACTGGGTTCAATTTTCCCATACTGTTCTTCTTCATTTCTCATTGGTATGTTTATTCTCGTAGTATGATCAGACAAATACATTGAGCAGAAATCCATACATTCTTGAGCCAAGTAACCGTTCACAATAGAACCTTCGGGATAATTCCTGTTCCGAACATATGATTTCAATGTGCACATGTTTCTTTCAGTTGGATACATCCAACAGAAAGCAACGGGTCCTCCAAGAAGTATTTCGGTCGGAAGATGGACAGTCAGATGCAACATGCATGTAAAAAATGATGGAGGGAATATTTTCTCTAACTCACACAAAATTAATGGTGTCTGCCAACAGTTTTTCCATGAGGGATTTGGACAACCTCTTAGCACAAAGATCTCTAAACAAATAGCACAATCGAATAACTGAGACTCTAACATTATTGGACAAGAGATGACGGATTGCTATTAGAATCAACTCATGCAAAAGGACGTGATAATCATGAGTCTTCAAAGATTTCAACTTCAACTCTTTTCTGTTGACCCGTTTTGATATATTGCTTGAATAGCCATTAGGAACTTTAATAGTCTCTATCACTTCCAGAAATTGATTTTTTTCAGCAGGAGTCATCATATAAGAAGCACATGGAACATGCCATTTATTTTCACTGATACAGACAAGATGCAATTCTGGTCTGATCCCCCAATCTACCAAGTCGCGCCGAGATTGTAAATCATCTTTTGTCTTCCCCTTGACATTTAGAAGAATCGAAAGCAACATTTCACATATATTCTTTTCAATGTGAATTACGTCTAAGCAATGACGTAACAAGTTGGTTGACCAATATGACAACTCAAAGAATATACTCTTCTTCTTCCAATTGTAACAGGTATCATTGGAAACATTTTTCCTCTTTCTAGATTTTATTGCACTCTTCCCAAATGAATAACTGAAATCTTTCAATTCATTAAGCACATCAGTTCCAGACATACGCTAAGGTGGATCGTCATTCTCCATGGTATTGTCAAATCTTCGACGATTGTTTCTATATGGATGGTTCAATGGCAAGAATCGTCGATGTCCCATAAAACTAAAACTACGATGATATTTCAGTCTTCTCGATCAAGTATTCTTCATACAAACAGGACATGACAATTTTCCTTTTGTGCTCTATCCAGACATCATTGCATAAGCAGGAAAATCATTGATAGTACACATAAGTGCAGCACACATCTAAAATATGTCTTTCGAACATGCATCGTATGTGGGCACACCCACATCCCAAAGAAGTTTCAACTCTTTTATTAAAGGTTGCATGTATACATCTATATCATTGTCGGGATCAGAAGGGCCAGATATTAGTATACTCAAGAAAGTTTAAGGCTTTTTCATACACAACCAAGGGGGAAGGTTATAAATGTGTATGAAAACTGGCCATGTGTTGTGCGAAGTAAGCATCTTCCCAAATGGATTAAAACCGTCACATGAAAGACCCAGTCTCACATTACGCACATCGGCTGCAAATTCAGGATATCGAGCATCAAATCTCTGCCATGAAAATCCATCTGCAGGGTGAACCAACTCTTCATTATTCTTTTTTCTCTCGGTGTCATGCCATCGCATTTTTATGGATATTTCATCAGACATGAAAAGGTTCTATAATCTGTGGATCAATGTAAAGTGCCACATTACTTTTTGTGGCACACGAGATGGTGGTCCATCATCTTTTTTCTTCCATCGGGAGGTTCCGCATTTTATACAATCATTTCTTTCAGCAGTTTCCTTCCAAAATAAGCTGCAATCATTCGGGCAAGCATGAATTTGTTTTTTTTCAGAATCCAAGTTCATCAACCAACATCCATGCCATATAGTGGTTTGAGGGAATATCTGCATCATCTGGAAGTAAGTCCTTCAAGAAGGTAAGAATGTAATCAATTGCAGTATTTGAAATCTCATACATAGTTTTCCCATGAAACAATCGGATTAAAAATTCCAACTTTTTCATTTTATCACATTGCCAATATACTGGAGTCGTCGCAGCATCATTCAATTGTTTCACCCTATCAACATCATCATTTTCATTGGACGCATCATGTGTACTTGTATCGAAATCTTGTTGGCTGGACATCCTTTCCTTCTCATGATGTCGAATAAATGGAAACCGATCATATATCAAACTCTCCAATTCAATCCTATCATTTGGATCATCAACATTTTGAGATTCCATTTTCACTCCATTGTGATACCACACATAATAGTTTGTTTGGAAACCATATTTGGTTATATGATAGCTAACTGCTTCATGGCCCAACCAAGGTCTTCCAACACAATTAAAACATGTGCAGTGTATGCGACCACTATCTGAAGCCTTGTCAAATGCAAAATCTAGAAAGCTTTTCAAATTATTTTGAAAATCGGTTGAAATCCGATTAGTTTCGTACATCCAACTTCTATCCATTCTGTAAAAAAAATCGCAATAAGTCATTTCAAAGTAATTCAATAATATTAAAATTTAATCAAAAAAATATTTACGTAAATGACAATTGTTTACTCTATATAAAAGCATAACTGACACATTACTCTATATGAGAATCATATTAAGAAATACAACAAAATACAGTTTATATAAGAAAACAAGATACAAAATTTCTAATTCTTATATTCAAGGATTGACCAGTAAGATATAGGAAGTGGATCAAGGAATACATAATCCTTAAGGGTCATGTTGGGAGTATATGAGTTTTATACTTTAACTTCTTCAAGTAGATCAGGATGAGGAGTAGGATGAGGATCATGGGAGTGGTGGGACTGTCCAAGGGGGGTGTGGCGTGTCCAGGGGTGCGGGGTGTGTAGGGGGTGGTGGGGCCGTCCGGGGGGTCGGAGGTGTCCAAGGGGTGGGGGCTGTCTAGGGGGTCGGGGTGTCTAGGTGGGCGGGCTGTCCGTGGGGGTGGTCAGGTTGTCCAAGGGGGTCGGGGTGTATAGGTATATTTATATGAAAAGAATACCCCCACAATAATCATGCAGCCCTGTCATTAGTCTAAACCCCTAGAACACATAAAAGAAGCTAGTATGTACATTTACTAAAATATTTAACACCATACGAATGAAAATACACTCTAAATATAGTTTGAGAGGATATAATGGTGTGTGTGAAAAAAATGATATTAAATCAATTTAAATGAATATGGAACAAATGAGGGTTTATAATACACTAAGAGTACCTCAAACAATCCAAAACCACTATAGCACCACATATTCAACTTCATGAAATAGGACTTGGAAATCTTACCTACGTCTTTACCGTTGACCACCTAATTTGAACACTCTATTTATGGTTCTTGAACACAAGGAACAAACAATGTTTGGTCTCTACCAACTCAATCACCCCCTTGTAGATCATAATCTCGTTTCCCCTTATACTAAAATGGTCTCACTAGAAGATACTATTAATACCGGACCTAAACCATTCATTCTCCATAAAACAATGATCAAAGAACCATCGAAGGTATCTCTCATATAACCACAACCATTTTATCTATGATGTTACGAAATTCACAAGAATAACTTTTATTCAATAACCTTTTGGTATATAATGTGCATCAACAATGGTTCAATTATATGGTTCATCACATTCCAATTTATTAATCACCCATACATGATAAAAATTGAACATTGAATTTCATTTAATTACAACCATCATATTTCATTTAATTCCTAACAAGCATAGAAGCATGGAAATTGGAATCTAATAACTTTAATTAGTCCCCAAAACTTTTTAATAAATTTAACATGAAAAATAAAACACATTGAAATCTAAATAATCACTATGAAGTAAAATGAGCTTGGAATTCTATTGCACAAGTAAAAACACTCAATGATAGAATATATGAAAAGAATATTAATATAAATTATTAAAACAAGATAATAAAGTAACAATGAATGTTAAAACTAAACATGTGATTGAATTTTATAACATATAATAAAAATTTCTTGGTAATGAAACATGAAAGGCACATCAAAAAATTAGACAACTGTCTAATGCAATCTATATGGGATGGAATAAGCATGGAATGTAAATAAAGAATGGAAACATAAATTGGTCTAGAACAGAAATTCGGCTGCAATATGAGAATAGAAATTGGTCTCATCCCACATCAAAATCGAAACTAAAAACTAAGAAAATACCTCACTCTTGGATGGGATGGAGGAAGAGAACCTGAAACACCTCCAAAATCGCCTCCAAAATCGCCCAAGCTCTCCTGTTTAGGGCTCTGGATCGCGAATGGGGGCGAGGATCGGCTACTGCCAATTTGGGGGAAAGTTTTCCCAACGGTTTTTAAAAACTGTTGGTTTATAACTCCATCCCAAACCTATACCAACGGTTCCATTGAAACTGTTGGTAAATCTCTACTCCAACGGTTCTAAAACAATTTGAACATGCACTTTTAGGGTGTACCAGCGGTTTACAACCGTTGGTATAGTGTTTTTTACCAACGGTTCAAGAGAACCGTTGGTATATATTGAAGATGGAATACTATACCAACGGTTTCAAATCGTTGGTATTGTGTATTTCCAGAACCATTGCACAGCACCCCCACCATTGCACCAGCACCCCCACCTGCATAAAAAGCACCAAAACTATTGCACAGTATTAAAACAGCATAAAAACACCGGTAATAACACACACAAAAACACATAAAACCATCAAACTCTTCCAACCATGTGGTGTACTACAATTCCCTATTTCAATCTCCATATGAAAAGAATAATCCAGTGGAGTTGAATAACAGTTTCAATAACTCAAAATGGGGTATGGAAACATACCCATGGTTCCATGGTGGTTGTAAAACTAAATTTGAAAATGGGGTTGGGAAACTTACCCATGGTTCCTTGGTGCTTACAAAAGGAGTAAAGTATAGAACTCATTATTTGATTTAAAATTCTGGCAGAACTGAAATGATCACAAGTTCAACTTTTGATGGTCTAGAAGAATGGAATTGTAAGTTTTTTGAACTTAGTTAGAATAATATTAATGTTTTTAAGTATATGAACACTAAATGGTACAATTATGGTGCGATCTATTGGTCAAAGTAGGATTCCACCACATCGTACCTCGGATTGAGGTGGGGTTGACTCATACACATAAAAAATGACCAATGTATCATTTTCCTAAAGTATCATCACAATCCAAATACCTTTGATCATTTTTTCATATGTCAGTTGTTGGTTTCACTTAAAATGTTGTTCATTTCCAAAAAAAAAGTGACACACTTAGAGTGATACTGATCACACCGTGCCTCAGATGGAGGCAAGGTTGACTCATACACATCACAACTTACACATGTATCGTTGTCCTAAAGTATCAATAAAATCTGAAAGTGTTTTGTCAGTTTTCTATATGCAAGTTGTTTTAACTTAAAATCTTGTCCATTTCAAATAAAAGAGAGACACATAGAGTGATACCGGTCACACCTTGCCTCAGATGGAGGTGTGGTTGACTCGTACATGTCACAAATGACACATTTATAATTGTCCTAAAGTATCAATACAACTTGAAAGAGTTTGGTCCATTTTCTGTATGTAAGTTGTTGTTTTATCTTAAAATTATGTCCTTTTCAAATAAAAGTGAGACACTTTGAGTGGTACCGGCCACACCATGTCTTGGATTAAGACGGAGTTGACTCCTACATGTCACAAATGGTCCATGTATCGTTTTTCTAAAGTATCAACACAATCCGAATGCGTTTGATCGATTTTCTGTATGTCAATTGTTGTTTTCACTTTAAATCAAGTCCATTTCAAAAAAAAGTGAGACACATTGAGTGGTACCAGCCACACCGTGCCTCATATTGAGGCAGAATTGACTCTTACACATCAAAAATGACTCATGGATCATTTTTATAAAGTTTCAACAGATTTCGAATGCGTTTGGTTGATTTTCCGTATGCCAGTTGTTGTTTTCACTTATAATTAAGTCCATTTTAAACAAAAGGGACACTTTGAGTGGTATCGGCCACACCGCACCTTGGATTGAGGCCATACTAACTCGTGCATGTCACATATGACCCATGTATCCTTTTTCTAAAGTATAAACACAATCCGAATGCATTTGATCGATTTTCCGTATGTCAGTTGTTGTTTTAATTTAAAATTAAGTCCATTTTAAACAAAAGAGGGACACTTTGAGTGGTACCGGCCACACCATGCCTCGGATTGAGGCGGGGTCAACTTGTACACGTCACATATGAGACATGGATCATTCTGATAAATTATCAACACAATCAGAATCTGTTTGGTTGGTTTTCCGTAAGTACATAAGATGTTGTCCATTTTAAACATAAGATAGACACTTTGGGTGGTTCCTGCCACACCGTGACTCAGATTGAGACGCGGTTGAGTTTTACACGTCACATATGACCCATGGATCTTTTTCCTAAAGTTTCAACAAAATATGAATGTGTTTTTTCGGTTTTCCGTATGTCATTTATTTTTTTTTACTTAAAATTAAGTCTATTTTAAAAAAAAGAGACACTTTGAGTGGTGCCGGCCACACTGTGAATCAGATTGAGGCAGGGTTGACTCGTACACATCATATATGACCCATATATCATTGTGCTAAATTTTCAATAGAATCTGAATGCATTTGGTCAGTTGTTGTTTTCACTTAAAATTAAGTCCATTTTAAACAAAAGATAGACACTTTGAGTGGTACCAGCCATACTGCGCCTCGGATTGAGGTGGGGTAAAATCTTACACATCACATATTAGCCATGGATCCTTGTGATAAAGTATCAACACAATAAGAATCTGTTTGGTTGGTTTCCCGTATATACTTAAAATGTTGTTCATTTTAAACATAAGAGAGACACTTTGGGTGGTTCCGGCCACACCATAACTCAGATTGAGACGCAGTTGACCTGTACACATCACATATGACCCATGTATCCTTGTCCTAAAGTTTCAACAGATTCTGAATTCGTTTGGTAGGTTTTCTGTATGCCAGTTGTTATTTTCACTTAAAATTAAGTCTATTTTAAACAAAAGAGAGACACTTTGAGTGGTGTCGGCCACACCATGCCTTGGAATGAGGCGGGGTTGACTCTTACACATCACAAATGACCCATGGATTGTTTTCTTAAATTATCAACACAGTCCAAATGCGTTTGTTCTGTTTTCCGTATGCCAGTAGTTGTTTTCACTTAAAATGTTGAGGCGAGATTAACTCGTACAACCACCAGGACAGCCCCCCCCCCCCCCCATATTGTGGCGGTATTGACTCATACACATTACATATTACCCATTTATCCTTTTTCTAAAGTATCAACACAATCCGAATGCGTTTGATCGGTTTTCCTTATGTCAGTTGTTGTTTTCACTTAAAATTAAGTCCATTTTAAACAAAAGGGAGACACTTTGAGAGGTACCGGCCACACCATGCCTCGGATTGAGGTGGGGTCAACTTGTACACATCACATATGACCCATGGATCCTTTTCCTAAAGTTTCAACAAATTATGAATGCGTTTGGTTGGTTTTCCGTAAGTCAGTTGTTGTTTTCACTTAAAATTAATTCTATTTTAAACAAAAGAGAGACACTTTGAGTGATGATGGCCACACCGTAACTTAGATTGAGGTGGGGTTGACTCGTACATGTTATATATGACCCATGGATCGTTGTTCTAAATTTTCAACAGAATCCGAATGCATTTGGTCAGTTTTCCGTATGTCAGTTGTTGTTTTTACTTAAAATTAAATCCATTTTAAACAAAAGAGAGACACCTTGAGTGGTACCAGCCACACTGCGCCTCATATTGAGGCAGGGTCAACTCTTACAAATCACATACGAGCCATGGATCATTGTGATAAAGTATCAACACAATCAGAATCCATTTGGTCAGTTTTCCGTAAGTACTTAAAATGTTGTCCATTTTAAACATAAGAGATACACTTTGGGTGGTTTCGTCCACACAGTGACTCGGATTGAGGCGCGGTTGACTTTTACACATCACATATGACCCATGGATCCTTTTCCTAAAGTTTGAACAAATTATGAATGCGTTTGGTCAGCTTTCCGTATGTTAGATGTTGTTTTCACTTAAAATTAAATCTATTTTAAACAAAAGAGAGACACTATGAGTGGTGACGGCCACACCATGACTCAGATTGAGGCGGGGTTGACTCGTACATGTCATATATGACCCATGGATGGTTGTGCTAAATTTTAAACAGAATCCGAATGCATTTGGTTAGTTTTCCATATGTCAGTTGTTGTTTTTACTTAAAATTAATCCATTTTAAACAAAAGAGAGACACTTTGAGTGGTACCAGCCACACCGCGCCTCAGATTGAGGCGGGGTCAAATCGTACATGTCACATATGAGCCATGGATCCTTGTGATAATGTATCAACACAATAAGAATCTATTTGGTTGGTTTTCCATATGTACTTAAAATGTTGTCCGTTTTAAACATAAGAGAGACACTTTGGGTGGTTTTGGCCACACCGTGACTTGGATTGAGGCGCGGTTGAGTTTTAAACGTCACATATGACCCATGTATCCTTTTCCTAAAGTTTCAATAGATTATGAATGCGTTTGGTCGGTATTCCGTATGTCAGTTATTGTTTTCACTTAAAATTAAGTCAATTTTAAACAAAAGTGAGACACTTTGAGTGGTGTCAGCCACACCGCGACTCAGATTGAGGAAAGGTTGACTCGTACACATCATATATGACCCATAGATCATTTTTCTAATGTTTCAATAGAATCTGAATGCATTTGGTCAGTTTTCTATATGTTAGTTGTTGTTTTCACTTAAAATTTAGTCCATTTTAAACAAAAGAGAGACACTTTGAGTGGTACCAGCCACACCACAACTCGGATTGATACTAGGCTAACTCATACATGTCACATATGACCCATGGATCATTTTTCTACAGTTTCAATAGAATCCAAATGCATTTGGTCAGTTTTCTGTATGTCAGTTTTTGTTTTCACTTAAAATTAAGTCCATTTTAAACAAAAGTGAGACACTTTGAGTGGTATCGGCCACACTGCTCCTCGGATTGATGTTTTTTTGACTCTTACACATAAAAAATGACACATTTATCATTTTCCTAATGTATCAACACAATCCCAATGCGTTTGGTCAGTTTTTTGTATGCCCGTAGTTGCTTTCACTTAAAATGTTGTTCATTTCAAATAAAAATTAGACACTTTGAGTGGTTCCAGCCACACCGCGCCTTGAATTGATGTGGGTTTGACTCCTACATGTCACAAATGTCCCATGAATCGTTTTTATAAAGTATCAACACAATCCAAATAAGTTTGGTCGGTTTTTTGTATGTCAGTTATTTTTACTAAAAATAGTTTCCATTTTAAACAAAAGAGAGACTCTTTGAGTGATTTAGGCCACACCGTGCCTCGGATTGAGGTGGGGTTGACTCATACAAGTCAAAAATTTACCATGGATCATTTTCCTAATGTATCAACACAATTATAATGTGTTTGGTCGGTTTTCCATATGCCAGTAGTTGTTTTCACTTAAAATGTTGTGCATTTCAAATAAAAGTTACACGGTTTGAGTGGTTTCGGCCACACCACAGCTCAAATTGATGCGGGGTTGACTCTTGCACGTCAAAAATGTCTCATGGATCGTTGTGTTAAAGTATCAACACAATCTGAATATGTTTGGTCAGTTTTCTATATGTCAGTTATTTTTACTTAAAACAGTGTTCATTTTAAACAAAAGTGAGACACTTAGAGTGCTATCGGCCACACAGTGCCTCAGAATGAGGCGGGGTTGACTCGTACACATCAAAAATGACCCATGGATCATTTTACTAAATTATAAACACAATCAAAATGTGTTTGGTCTATTTTCCGTATGCCAATAGTTGTTTTCACTTAAAATGTTGAGGCGAGATTAACTTGTACAACCACCTGGACAACCCACCACCCCTCGGATAGCTCCCCACTCACCCCGGACAGCCCCCCATCCCTCGGACAGCCCCCACTCACCCCGGACAGCTCCCACCCCTCGGACAACCACCTGGACACCCCCCCCCACCTGGACACCCCATCCCCCAACACCTGGACATCCCCATGTAGTCATTATTATAACCATTAATAAAAAATTATTAAACAACATCATTTGTCAAAGATAATCATACTGAAAATAAATCAATAATATTATTGGATATATCAAGGAAAATGAAGGCATACTATCTTACATCCTATATTACCACCCACAGCCATGATTAATTTCCACAGACCTCTCATTTCTACCAAATCAAAAGAGAAAAACAAAAAACATAGTTTCACATCAATAAAACGAAATCTAAAATTGTTATGGATGACTACACATGCCTACATGGCTAGTGAAAAGAACCCCACCATCATAAAAGTGAGTATTTTCCAAGAAAGAGACATAATATACAATGTACATTGAGAACCATATTTAATTGACCCTAAATGCTTTATTAGTACAATCATCTTAGGAAGCCAATTATCACTCATGACTAACCATGCCACTATAAACAACCAAGAGTGTATGAGTTTTCTCTCTAATCTCAACAACATCATCACGCATTCTTACCATGATGTGAATCATGTGTAATATGAATGATATTAACACAAAATTCCCTGAAATACCAAGCCTTCTAAAAACTGAAAATTTATGGATGATATTAACACACAATTCATTTTGAATCAAATTTGATTCACTTTACTACTTATCCCAATAGACCAAACTCATACTATAATCACTATATGTGTGCCACTATCAAAGCTCAACACACGCACCCAAATCCAACAGAAAACAAAATTCATAAACACCCAAATATAAAGAGAAAACCAAAATAGTATATGTAGATAATTAAAATAAATGTATCACTTACAGGAAATGTAGAACTAAGAAATTTTGAAGATGGGTCGGAATGAAGGATTTTCACAGTAGGGTAAACAGAATCCCAATTCACCTCTTCACCCAATTGAAAACATAAAATCAAAATAGAAGATACATAATATTAAAATGAAAGTATAACTTTCAGATTACAAATGATAATCTAAGAAATTTTGAAGATGGAATGATTTGGACAGTAGGTTAAAGAGAATCCCACTTCTCTACTTTGGTATAGGGATCTAGTCGCTTGGAATGGGGGAGCCCAGGTTCTGTCTATTTCTGGGAAACCGTTGGGAATGAAAACTTTTACCAACGGTTTTAAAAAATCGTTTGTAAAGCCCTTCAAAAACTCACTTTTACCAACAGTTTTACAAAAACCATTGGTATATCTTCATCAAAAAAAACTTTTACCAACGGTATTCAAAAACGTTTGGTATATCTTCCTCACAAACACACTTTTACCAACGGTTTTGCAAGAACCGTTGGTATAACTTCCCCTCTACATTCCATTACCAACGGTTTTTGAAAAACCGTTGGTATATTCTTGGTATACTCATATACACCAACAGTTTAAGAAAACCGTTGGTATATATCCGTTGGGAAAACCTATATTTCCAATAGTGAATATTAATGAAAAAATTGATTAGATTAGGTAAGGTATGTGGTTTGGGGTAATTAATATCCTCAAATATAGTGGGATCATTTGGTTCATCTTCAGATCATTGCTCCACTGTCGGTTCACTTTGATCCTTTCTTATACATTAGTCTGCCAGACCAGACCACAAAATAATATCTTGTAGTGAGTATATTTGTGTATGAATTCATCTCATAATATTATATTTATCTTCCTATGGTTTTATCTTCTCAAAATACGTTCTAGGAGAAACTCTAAAACCTAATCCTCTAACATGGCCATATTTTTCAGGTCACTTCAAAGCTACTAAAAGTCACTTTTCTTCTGGTATATCTATTGTCTATTCTTGTGTCTAACCTGTATAAAAAATATGAAAATATTTATTTTTTATTTAATATTATTATAAATCAAAAAGAATTAAAATTATTACATACTTACACATGCATCCCATACTGGATTTTTGTTTTCATCAACTAATATACTATTCTTATTTACACGAGCCTCCTTCCATAGCACATGATGTGGGATAAAAGGGGATTCAAATTTTGATTCATCAATCCTCATATAGACAATAGAACATATGTTATTTAATATCATATAATTAAACTTTTATTATTGATTTAAAATATATACCAATTTATTCTCTAATTAATTGTACTCCATCCTTTACAATAAGGGTATGTTGGTTTTGATGCACGTTCTTAATTTTAAGCACTCTTTTAATGTTTCAGTAATTAACAATTTTGAATCATGTTAGATAAAATAAATAGTCTCAAATATTATATTGTCACCTTCAATTTACTTAAAATTGTTTTTAATTATGATTATTGCTAATATCATTTCATGTTTCCTACTTTATAATGTATTCATAACTATGTGGTTGGTGGGGATTTATTTTCTGCTTAGCATCAATAAGATGTAACTTTGTCATAAGAGTCTGGAAGCTTCTATGGGATTTTCTAGTAGACATTAAGAAAATTTTCTTATGGAAATTTTCTAAAATAAAAAAAGTTTTCAATTAATAATAAAAAATAAATCAACTCTTTATTATATAATTTTTCAGTAAAATAGAGAAAGTATATTGTAACATTACCATTATATATTTCCAAAGGATTTCTTTTGGTACAGGTTGTACATGGAACCATGAGTCAATATCAGTCAGAACATTCATACTCATTAGAAACCCAAGATAACTAATGGACATTGACTTGTTGGGATTAATAGGTTGGCCACATTGATTCCAACCAACCTCAAATTTTATACCCTAACTTCTTTCCTTGATAATTTTATTCAAAACTGTGATGTTGCATCATTGTTGTTTTTTCCGTCATCATGTTGTTGATCCATTAATAATTCCACAGTTTCATTATCAACTGTCTATTCTTCCTCGGGATTGGTAACATAATAATATTTAGAATACATTGTCTGCATTAGTAGTCAAACATTTAATTTTTCTTGAATAACAACAATAAAATACACTCCATGAATAAAATTGTACAATTGCATGCATCTTTCATGAAAATTGTTACTGTCTTGGACAGAGATATAATACTTTAATACTATAGTACAACTAATATTCACTACCTTTAATTAATCCATCCTCAGATTCTTTATTTCCTTCCATATCTTGATGATGGATTTGAGGCTACTCATTCCCTCTTTAAAACTATCCTTCCTCCCATCACTGTTCGGGAGGTATGTCATCAATGAACTTTGGAACCACAATGATTGGAGGAAGGATAGTTTTAAAGAGGTTGTCCAATCCATCTTCAAGAGATGGAATAAAAAAGTGTCTAAGGATTAAAGTGTCCTAGGAACATACACTAATAGAATCACTCAAAATTTCTCCTTACTTGGAGAGGAATTGGAAAACCTTCACTCTAATGGTATTAAAGAAATGAATCCCACCCCACCTACATTGGACATCACTTATGTCTACTCAAGGATTCCTCACCTTCCAATTTTGGATATTTTTTTAATCCACTACAAGATCACTCCAATAACATACATCCCCTTAAAGGGTGAATTTTTTAACTTATTCTCAGTATTGATCTAGAATTTTTTTACTCTTAAAAATGAAATGAATCTATCCAATGTAATCATAAATGTATTATTATGATATATTACCATAAAATATTAGATGAACCATAGATACTTCCCATTTAAAATTATACCACATAGCTTGAAGTAGATCTAAAATTACCTCTAGGGTGTCCCACTTTATTGTAGATAATGATATTATCGATTGTAAAATATAGTATTAGAGAGAGGTATCCCTATAACTCAATCATATCATGATAAAACATTAATCATACACCATGACTGTTCTCACCAAATATTATAGGAGATATCATATTTCTTATATCATATTTAACAACTGAGGTGATATTGTATTTGTTCTTTGATCCTCAATTTTCATATAAACCATATATTGAGTCATATTTTATGATATCATAAATTGTATGGTAAAATAGTTCAAATCCTAAGATTTTCTATATGTCATACCATATGATATATAATAGCCATATGTTATGGATGAACGAATAAATCCTATGTATCATAATATATGATATTGAAATAATACAATATAACATTTATTTATTCAAAAAAATAGATTAATATATAGTGTCCTTGAAGAAAAAGTTTGCGATACCACTTATGAGTTTTAGGGTATCATCCTATGATCATTAGAGGGATAAAAACCTAAATAAGGGATGATTTATCTCAGGGATAAATATGAATGGAAGAAAATAAAAAAAACCCATGTGGAATACTTATAATATATTATCATTAGAATTCATATTTAAGCTTCAATGGAATAAGTTTTAATTATAACACTCTATTAGTAAACAAAGTATTCTATCGTTACACTAGCCTTCAATCACAGAAATATTCTTAAGGAACCTCGATCACTGAAGGAGTTCTAGCTCCTTATCCTAGTGATAAATAGTGATCAATGAAGAAGAGAGGTTTGTATATATAATGAAAAATATGGTTAATTAAAATAATGGAATCGTATCCCTTTATAGGTACTCTATATTTAAGAAATAGTTCCATGATAATTGACCTCCATCTCATGGAAACTGATAATTTCATCACATTGAAGTACTTATTTCAATGAGTGTTTCAATAAATGTTTCAATCCATCAACTATGATACTTATGATTTATAATTGATGATAACCCATTTGGGAGAAGTATCCAAATTCATTCATAAAATATCATATATTTAATAACCACCGAAATCTATGTTGGTAATATGTTATAGCATTTGATAAAAGTATATATAAGCTTAAATTTCCATTTATGATTCAAGGATATCGGCAAATATGATATCTCTGTTTTGTTCATTTTGGGAATGGATAAAAAATTACATGACTTATAGGACATAAATATCCAAACCATCAAAAGTATATTTTAATAAAAAAACTCTCCATGGTTAGTCACTATGTTAGATGACTTTTCAAATTATTTTTTATCCTATGAATTAATTATCTCTCTATTTTGATTACTAAATCTAATAATAAATCACATCTCATAGTTTTCTTGAAAAACTATCCAACCATGGATAACTCACTTACTTTTGGGAAATAAATTCTTTATATGTTGTCGTGTATTTCTAAGTCTATTTACCAAATGATTTATCAAATCTATCCAATCTAGAAAATTTAAAAGAAATGAATATACTTTTATCACCAAATATATTCCCCAACACTCTTTTTAACCCATGGTTAGTGTATAATAATAATCATAAATTAATTAAAATAAATAAACTCTCACAACATATATCCCTAAAATAATTTTTTGAATGTGACTAATTAATTCAATATTTTTTTTAATTCAATAAAAAATTATTCATCAAAATCATAAATCTAAATGACCCATTTCATGGTTTAACAATTTACATGAATAGATAATATCTAAAAAACATGTTTTAATGATTTTTACACTTGCCTTGGTCCCTATATGTTCATCACCCATAAATTAGATCCACAACATGGTATTCCCTTATCCTTAAAAAACCTCATAATTAAACCTTTAGAATCTATAATCTAATATATAAGGTGAATTAAATTTGATAAACCACCTAGATTTTAGAACCCTATATTATTTAAATGAAGATAAAACTAAGGGGGTGAAAGGTCTCCTTATTAATGGTGAGAGGAGAGTAAACCATCTATATGTGTCTCTAAGAACAAATGGTCTTGACACTCAAATACATATGAATGGAGAAGAAGAATAATACATAAAGGAGAGGATAGTGTGTGGGAGAGAGGATGTGTAGAGATGGTAGATCCAAAATCTATTTTATTTATCCATATAGTACAATACCCATATGTTGACTAAGCTTACCATATTAAAATATCCTTCCCTTTCTTCGAAACCATTGTCTATGGAGAAAAATAATGAAATATAACCACACTCATTATATTTCAGTAGCAACAAGAAGAGATATATAGTTATTCATGTTTAAGAATAGCACAAAAATGAAAAACACAAAACCCAAAACATCAAACAATGATATAGGAGGAGTAGAAAATAACATACATTAGATTTCATCCTTAATTAATCTTTGGGAACGTAGTGGAGTCATGTCGGTAGCAGAGGAGTTCTGCCAAAGTTTGACAATCGTGGGTAACTGATTCATGGTTATGGTTTTTTTAAATAGATCAGGGACACTTTTAACAGCACTTTCAAAAAAGCGCTGATAAAGATCTCTTTTATGAGAGATAAATTTATAAGCGCTGATAAAATTAATATTTATCAGAGCTAAAAAAGTTCTGTTAAAATTTTTAAAATTATAATTATTTAAAATAAATTATTATGATTTTAAAATTATTTAAATAAATTTATTATAATTTTATAATTATTTAAATATATATAATTATTAGATTATAATTATATAAATCCTTAACTAAATATAATAATTATTTATTTTTAAAAATATAAATATAGTAAATATAAATTTATAAAAATATATATTTATAAATATTTATTTACAAATATATTTTTAACAATATTAATGGATATATAATATTAAATACATATATTTTAAAAATGAGTGAAATTGAATAATTCAAAATGAGTACACTTTAAAGAAAATTGAAAAAATGGATAAGTTTTATTAAATTATTATAAGTTATTAAAAAAATATGGATATATATATATATATATTGAATTGGATGAATACATATTGAAAATACTGAAACATAGTAAATAAATATATATAAATAAATAGTAGAAAATGATCAAATTCAAAAATAAAACAAAAAATTAAAACCTTTAAAATGGATACCGTAATTGTAGTATTAAGAAAATAAAATTGAATGATTAAAAACACAACATATATAAAATTTATCATGTTGTAATAAAATTATAAAATATACTAAAATTTGAATAAATTACATAAATATTAGGTGTATGTGTTTCTATATATTGTGTACATATATTTTTGTGTGAGTTTGTGTATTAAAATGAATTAACATATATATATATATATATACATATATGTACTTGAAATAAATTCAATACACGATGCTTGATATAGGTTAAATTGAAAAATAAAACAACATTAAAAATAAATAAGATAGTAATATGTTTTTAATTAACATTATATATATATTATTCTTATTCATTTTATATATCTATATTTAATATATACTATTAATTAATATTTATAATATATATATATATGTATATTAAATTTATTTATTTAATTTTATAAATAATTATTTATTTAATAAAATGTTTCATGTTTTTCTTAATTTAGTCATTTTATTTTTATTTGTTTAATTTTTTATTTTATTCTCGACCTTTATCAGTGCTAAAAAGCATTGATAAAGGGTGCCTTTTATTAGTATTAAAAATAAAGTGTTGATAAATGTTTCCTTTATGAGTGCTAAAAAGCAATGATAAAGGGTGTCATGTATCAGCGCTTTTTTAGCGCTGATAAAGGGTTGCTTTTATCAGTGCTTGTTTTAGGGCTAATAAAGATGGACTTTATCAGCAAATTTTTCTAGCACTGATAAATGCTAGTGTTGTAAAAGGTGTTTTTTTTAGTAGTGAACAAACGACTATGGTAACGTCATTGATTGAAACACATGCCATTTAATCAATAACCTCAACATAATATGGAAAGAATAAAAAATAATCAAATAATTCCATATAAATAATCACATGAGAATGAAACTTAACCATGGATATTCTAATATTATAATAATCAAATGGAATATAATTAAATAATCTCAAAATTTGGGAATTCATAATGTCATTGATTATAAACATATCATCAAGGCTTCGACCAAGACACCATACATAAAAAGGAAAGTCATCGGCCAATACCCAAACTAGTTTGTTTCATGAGACCTACCGACGCATCGAGGGGTTATATCATTCCATTCCCACCACTTATTAATTTCAATGTGTTCCTCATATGAATGGGTTGAAACATAAACAATGTATACATATGAAATGAAAATAACTTTCCCCGATTAATAAACATAATCACAAACCATTCTGAGTAATATGGTGAATGGTATCAAAATAACACATCCAAATTCAAACTGATCATACACCATTTAATAAAATATGGTAGATGATATAATAATAGATCAATCTCAATGAATCATAAGATTAAAAAAATGGTGTTTACATAGACGAAAATACTCTAATAAAATCATTGAAAACTATTTGTTAGAAATACCAACTTTTTTACTTTGAAAACATTTATTTAAAAAACCATGCATTTGTAAAATAAAACATTTTATTTGAATATAACCTTTTAAAATTGTAAAATAATCTTCAAAACATTGTGTTATCATGACAGTATAAAAATATTCTCAATCCACATATGTTAAAAAAACCTTACTTCTGTATTTTTTGTCGAAAAATTGCTAAAGTACCTTATTTAGAAAATGAAAAAAAAAGGATTCCTTTCAAACAATTTTATTAAAATTAGAAAATGTGAAAAAATACATTAAAATTTTTTACGATAATAGTAAAATTATTTTTGAAAACATGTTTATAAAACATGGACCTGGAAAAAAATATTCCCCAATGGAGTCATAAACATAAACAATCCTGAATAGTAATAAGATTTTGAAATAACCTTTACAAAGATCGTATCATTAATCAAATTAATCAATTATATGTGTCCACTATAAATCCACATAAAAAAGTGTAAATAAAAAATAAGGTAATTTAAATTCATTTCACACATAACCTAATCAACAAAATATAAGTGTGACTCAATGAATGAAAATTGAGTTATGAAATCCCTTACAACTTTTTAATTAGCCAAATTTTATGCCATATAGAAGAATAAAATTTAAAAAATATATAAATATCATCAGAATAAATAAATTCATAATATAAAATTTCAAATGGTATTATATACACCACACAAAATGAATAGTTATTGAATCCCATAAAAATAAAAGTGAGATAAAAACACTTACCTTACGCTTCCTTTTGTCAACTGTGTTTTAACCTCATGTATAATAGTTTTAAGCATGTTATTAATTTAAATCATAAACTTATTCATATTTATTATATCATATATGATCTTATTATATTATTTTATCACCTTTTTTTATAATATTACTTTATTACCCTTTTTGGGTGTTAACAACTTCATTTTCCTATGCATTTCTTTTCATGAATTTATCGATTATTTTGTATAGGATATAGATAAGACATCTCCAGAATTATTTTAATGTTTTAAATATCATATTTAATTATTAAATTAATTTTTGGGACAACTCTTGAATGTTGAACATATATAATGAATCACATCGGTTTTTGGAGACAGTAAGTTGTACATACGCATGAGCAACGATATCATTCCCTTAATGGTAAAATGGTAAGAAATTGTATGGTATATTATTTACAAAAAATCACTATCATGTTATATTTATTATATATATCCATTATTTTTATCATTATAAACATCAAAGTATAGTGATTATGGGAAAACATATTACAACACGGTGTAGAGATAGTAAGTCACACGTACGTATGAACGCGCGGTGCTTTATTTTTTTATAAGATGGATAAATCATGTAATATAGTTTTCTTGTAATCGTAATAAAATATAACCATATATATTATATTGGAGTTATTAATTTATCATGGAAACAACTCATTAAGAGGAAGTAAAGGAAGAAATGGACTTGGATGAGTTGGTAAAAACAATTACTTCTTCGTTGGCGGGCTCCCTTTAGATAACTTCTTAAGGGATCTTGGGTTGGTATTTTTGTAATACCAGGATCTCCAATACTTGGATAACGATGTTTTTTAAGATAAATTTTTATGGTTTAGTCAATATAAGAGTATAAATTTACTGTTAATAAGTGAGGAAGGAGGATCCCTTTTATAATTGAGATTAGAGGCATTTTAGAAAACTCTCAAAATATTAAATTAATATAAATTAATTTTCCATTAAAAATGAACCCAAAGTGAGTTATTTATAATATAAGATGATAACGGGTAAAAATAATCAACAAAAATAATTTTTATAAAATTTTATGTCACATTATGACCCTTACCTTTTGGATTTATCCCTTATTTAACAGTTTTAGCTTTTACCATGAAAACATGTGTTTTCCTATTTAAAGGTTAATATAGTAACTATAAAATCACAAAATGAACATAAATGAATCATGTACTAATATTTTAACATCGTAACAATAATTTTTTTAAGATCCCTATATTTTTTGGAGTCATCTCGGGCACGTTTTTAGGTACTTTTTTATGCTTTTAAGTACAATTAACTTGGATTAGTGGCTTGGGGTGCATTTGGGTGAACATTTAAGGAAAACTAAATGACAGTGGGTTGTACACAGTTTTTGAATGGTTTAACAAACCGTGTGACCAAACCATGACAATCGTGTGAAACAGGATAAAGTATTCCATATGGTTTGCACATGGTTTGTCAAATTGTATGACCAAACTGTGCCAACTGTGAAAAACTAGGCAGTGGAGTCTACACGGTTAGTGAATTGTTTTCCTAATTGTGCACCTCTACCTAGGAAACCATGCGTGAAGTTTTTAATATCCAAAAATCTCTTTTATCACTACCTGAACCCCCCAGTACTCTCATATTTTGACCTTGGATCGACCTTGACAAATGTTAGGTGTTCCCAATGCCTTCTGAAGGGATTCCAAGGCAATCTAAACATTGTTCTTCAAGATTGAAATCCTGGATTGAAGATTATCTCTCCTCCTGGTAAGTGGATTTCTTCTCGACACTTCTCCCATTCATTCCTCCATATTTCTTAAATATTTTCATGGAATATCTCTAACATTTTCTTGGATCAAAACCTATGGATTCATATCTAGATCTAGGATTTCAAATCTAGATCTAGTTTTTCAAGATCTTGATGCCTTCGATCTTAATTTTGGTTCTAGGGACATAGATCTGGAGTTTGATCGATGGCGTTGTGCTGCACAGATTTTGGGGATTTCCATTGGGCTAACTTCCTTCAATAAACAGAGGTAGGTGGTCTAAATCGAACTCCCATAGTAATGATTTATGATATGTGTATGAGTTTATGAATTTTCTAGATTCCCTTGATAATTGAATTTCCTAATTTGGAGTAATTAGGAATATGGAATTGAATTGAGTTGCCTTGGTGAATTAATTGATGATTGAATCACAGAACAAACGATGGGGGTTTCCCAAATAGATCTTTTGGAGATTGGATAGTGTAATTGAGATATTTAGTTGATTGTGGAAATATAATTAATTGTGAGGATTAATTATGTGCTATGATGTTGAAAAAATATAATTAATTGTTAGAATTAGTTATATGTCATGATGTTGATCAAAGATAATTAATTGTGAGAATTAATTATGGCATGTTGTGTTTTGAAATGGATAATTAATTGTGAATAATTAATTATGGAATGAGAATGGTATTTATTGATTAATTAATTGGTGAATTAATTAATGGGTTGTGTTCTTAGTTAATTGTTGAATTAGCTAATGGCCTTTCAAATGATTAACTAATAATTGGATTAGTAAATGAATAATGATGAAAATTCTTATTATTTAAATAATGATTAAATGGATGAGATTTTGTGGTGCAAGGCATGGTGTCCTAAACAGATTAGAAGATGGGACTTGGACATGGCGTTCCTCCCCAATAGTTATCCAAGCTTGAGATTTGGGGTGTTATGCATGACGACCTACACCGAATGAGAATTGGAGTGCTAGGCATGACAACCTACAATCACGAGATTTGTGGTGCTAGGTATGACATCCAAAAATAAATTATTAATGATAATAAAGGATGATGATTCAAATGAGATTTGGGGTGCAAGGCATGACTACCCACACCAAATGATAAATGGTGATGAATGATGATTTAAATGGGAAACAAGAATTGAACTTAGCCTAATGTGACGATTAAAGATTAAATGACAATGTGGTAACTATTTAAATTATTCATTTTATTTATTGTTTTATTAAATTGAATGCCCTATATTTTTATTAGAATGATTTTGGACACCGTTGGTGGTGGCCTACTGAGTTGTACTCACACCCTATTCGGGTCGCCAGATTGGCACTCGAGCAGACATTGTTATTGTAGGACTAGAAAAGGGAAAGGCACTGGGATAGAATTTTGTTTGGGTTTGGAGCATGGGAGAGGGAATTGGATGTGGTTTGGAACCCATTTTTGTAACACCCCAAGATTTCATAGAACGTTATTTCTTCAAAATAATTTAATAACTTGCATTATACGCAACACCGAGTTCAAGCGCACCATAACTAACCAAACTAGCCGTTCAAAAGCATTTATGAATAGTATTAACTGAATTTTGAACTATATATAATCCTTATAATTTTAGAATCCATATTATGAGTTTCTTATACATAATGTAACAACTAATTCATTTTTAGCAGATAAAAGAATTATTTTTCAAAAAATGCACTTTTTCCGCCTTTTAATGGAAAACCATTTTTAAATCTAATATTTGAAACTTTTATATATTAAATTCGACAAAATAAACTTCTTTTTTAGAATCGGGATATAATAATTTAGTTTCAATAAATTTTTGGTGTTTTTCTGATAACTTTCATATTTGGGTGAATAGTGAAAAATACTATATTTTAACTGAAAAAAACTTTTTTAATCAAAATAATTTATAGTGTTAAATTGTACATTTTAATGGTTTGTAAGTACAAGTAGATTATATTTTTACCATTTAATCCAATGATGGTCATTGTAAGTAATTTCACTTTGAGATTAGACATAAACAAGTGTCGGTCTTTTGATAGATATTGTTTCTTCAAAATATGCCTTTTGGTTTTGACAACGGGAATTAATTTTAAATTAATTAATGAAACTTATATGTTTTGAATTTGGTAAAATAGACATAATTTTTGAATTCATACTATCAAATATATCTTAGGATGATGTTTCGGTATTTTTCTGAGAAACTTCAATTTTTGATGAATAGTGAAAACACAGAGTTATTGGTTAAAACTGACTTTTTATTTAAATAATTATTTATTTTATTTAAATTTATTTTTAGTCAAAAAATATTAAAAATACCTATATAAGTTCAATGTAATTCATTGGAGTCAGTTTAAAATAGTTTTAGATATATAAAAATTTTATCAAACTTTTTACCGTCTTTTACCCACCTCCTAGGAGCATTTGAAAATTTACATAAAACATAATTTTACCGCTTCTATGAGTTAAATTTATAAAACCCAAGATACATGCTTAATATAAAGGAGTAAAATGGGGTTCAATAAGATAAAAAAATTTGGTGAATAGTAACTTTTTACTTTTATTTACCACGGTTAAAAGTAAATAGAGTAATTAAGGGTAAAAATGATATTATTATTACCTTAAAGAATGTCCTAATTCTATTGGATAGCCGTAATTAGACCAAAAACAACCTTAAGAATAAATTATGACCCTTTATGTCCACTTGGACTAGATTAAGACATTTATTATTATTTTATTTAAAGAAGAGTTAAAATAGTTAAAATCAAATTTTAATAAATAAAACATTTTTAATATACAGCTATACATAAGATAAATTAGATTATAAATATTCATTATAAAGATAAAGAATATTTTCTACATAATGGTATTTTATCTATAATTTTTAGAGATTAATTAATTAAATTTATTAATGACACAATGATGATGCAGCAATTACCTTATTAATGAAAGAATCAAATAAATGGATTTATAAATATTAAAATAAATATAATTTAAAATATTTTATGACATCCACGAATTTTCTAGGTGAATATGAAATGTCAGGATTATTTCAATTTGGTTTTTTTGAAGTAATCATGATGTTATTATTTTTTAAAACAAAAAATACAAAATAGTGTCAAAATTGACATAAAATAGTTTTTAAAACAAATAATATATTATTAATTGATATAATGGTCCTAAAAATCTATGTTTCAGAAAAAGACTTATATAATAATATATATGACATTAATGAACCAATTAGAGTTCTATTTGAAGTTTATAGTACGTTTATTAACCATATAGTGTAAGAATACAAGAAGACATGGTAAAAGTGAAATTATTTAACTTAGAGTTAAATCTAAATGATAAAGTTAAAATGGTAGCCTAAACTTGTCTAAAACCTATTGGTTGAGATTATTTAGACCCATAACCACCCTATCCTAGAAATAAGTCACTTTAGAGCCATTATAAACCGAATATTAATTTATTATAAAATAATATTTTAAGTTTTTCCTATGGTGCCCCTCACCCATCTTATAAAAGGGCACTCCCCCTTCTCTCTAATTCACACCTTCAAAGCCTCTTGGATTGGCCAAACTCTGCCCAAATACTCCCTCAACTATCCTATTTTCATCCTATAGTCCCTCCTTTAGTCATAAAGCCATCTTAAGGATCCCTTTTGATCAAATCAAAAGGAAGAACTCGAAGAAGAGGTAATAATTTCACCACACTCTTTCAAGTTCTTCTCTTCTTCCACTTATTCTTTCTTTGTTATTTCCATTCTAAAATAATAACTCCCATATCTTCTATATACTGTGATGTTATTATAAATATTACACAACTTTATTCATTATTCTATCCGTCTTATGAATGATAATGTCACCATGCGTGCGTACGTACAGCTTATCGTCTCCACATCGTGGTGAAATTTGTTATTCAACACTATGTTATTTGGATGGATATAATTATGAGTAATAAGTATATAAATAATCAAAATAACATGATAATTTCTCTGTAAAATTAGTATACCAACCAATTCTACAACTTTAAATAAATGATATTGTCGCTCGCGCGTACGTACGGATTACCGTCTCCACGACGCGATTAGATTCATTTCCATGTGCACCATTCACCGAAAATTATAAAAATATATATATTACTAATAAGTATGTAATATATGAAATAATAATTATACTATAGATATATATATATTTATATATATATATACTTACATATATCTTATTCACTTAGTTCTGTTCAACACGATATGAAAAAGGAAACAGCGTTTATGCATACGTACGGACTACCGTCTCCATAAACGGTGTTTTTCATTTCATATATATGTATAAGGACCCGGCCTTAAACATTACTTATTATTTAATTAAATAAGTAATTCACATTGAGGATCTTTTCAGGTTTAGAGTTTCAGAGAATTAGGACATAACTATTACATCTCACAGATTACAAAGTAGACACATCTACTCAGCTTCCATTTTTTTCACAAAATAAAAACTCTTGAACACAAGAGTTATGTCAAGTTCCTTGTTTTAGATAGCATGTCTTTCCTTGATCCCATCTTTGACCCTATTACTCTTTAAGACCTGTGTAAAACATTTCAAAAACTAGGGATGAGCATAAAAATATCAGTAAGGGATATAAAAATATGGAAATAAAAATATGGAAAGGAAACATGAGTACATGTATACATAAGAATCAATGAAATCATACTTTACTCATAAAACATAAGAACTTTAACATACCTCATCAAATCATGAATAAAACATAAAAATCATAATATATAACGGTAACTTGAGGCATTCATAACATTCTTACATAGGTAGTAACCCTCTTGGTTACGTTTGGAATACCCATCACAGTATATTCCCTAAATCTCTTCGGAGAAACCTTAACGTTTTACTAATTCGCATTACCCAATGAATTGGAGAGCTATATCGGGCTCACCCGCCCTTAGTTTATCACAGAACCACCCGTCTTCATAATAATGCCCAATAACCATAACATAATCGTATCACATACTACATGCATAAAGGAAACATAACATTTCCACTTTTTAATCACAATATATCAATACAAAACATTGATATAAAAACATTATTAAAACCATTTTCAATACCAAAATAAAATAAAATTAAAACATGGTATTTATTTTTCAATTAAAAAAAGGTATGGCTTGTAGAGGAAGCCAAAACTCAAATAATGGTCATGGCGGCAGAGAAGTCGTTGTCGCAACATACGTACGACAAAAAAATTCCCTTTTGTCGTTTAGTAAAACGCTTCGTATAAAAATATTACTTTTGGATAAATGTAAAAGTCAAAGGGGTTTATACACCATATAAAATAAATTTGTGTATAAAACATAATATGCCTCAATGAAAGGAGATTGAGACGAAGTCCCATACAAAGACGGTATCCTTGGATTAAGGATAAATCAATTACATAATTATGTGTGACAAATGAATACACCAAATATAAGTGGATATTAAGTGTAAAACAATAATAGGTTATTCACACATATTCATAGAACGACATATTCAAGGAGTACAAGTTTATCCCAAAGAATCAAAATTGGGTTAAGAAGTTCCCCTGCAAAAATTCGACAGCCTAACGGCATCACTTCAAAATTCAGAAAATGAGATGATGGGAGATAAAAAGGGTATCTCATCACTTGGACATAAAATTTACATCAATAAGGATATATAATAACATATCCCAACATAATATTATGTGAATTAAAAGACATAACAAAAGAAGTCTTTTAAAAAGAGGAGGGTGAAAGGTTCCCTTACCGACTTGGGTAACTTTGAAACATACACCCCATTGAAGAAGGGTCATACAATGAATATGTAAATACCCATAAATGAAATTATATTACACAAAGAGTATAATAATGGTCAGTACATACACCACTCAAAGTAACTGGTGGCAAATGTAGCATAAATCTCATGGGAATAAAAGTGAGATGAAAAATCCCTTATGAAAACTCGGCAGCCTAACGGCACCACTTAAAACTTTCAAAAATGGATTGATGAGATAAAATAGGGTCTCTCATCATATTAAAATAAAATTTAAATAAATAGAAATATAAACTAACATCCCCCAACATAACAAAGAGGAGCTTAAAAGAAGTTACATAAAGGAGAGTACTAAAAAAGGAAGGGAGAGGTCAGATCTCTTACGAAAATTCGGCAGCCTAACGGCGCCACTCAAAACTTCCAAAATGGATTGATGAGAGAAAATATGGTATCTCATCATATGAACATAATAAGTACAGTATTAGTAATATAAAATAACATCCCAATCATAAGAAAGATGAGCTTAAAAGGAATGACATATAAGAGTGTACTTAAAAAGAAAGAGAGGGGTATGATCCCTTACCTCGTGTCCGACATGACTCGATCATTCTTTAATCTCCTGAATAATAAAATTTGGTCAATTTATAATTTCATAAGGACCTCCATTAAAGATTATTATTCAGTTAATATCACATATTATAATGTTATAATAATTGGTTAATAAAGTGAGTTCACATCAGACGTTTTTGTCGATGTTCGGTACATGAGTAAAAATTGAACTTCTTGGAGAAGAATTTTCCATGTAGTTATATGTACATCATATCCAGAATAGTATCTATGTTTTAAATATCATATATATCCAGTATATATTCATTTTATACTATTCCATAACATTTGGAGATAAAAAATTAAAATCACCGTTCATGGAGACGGTAGGCCGTACGTACGCATGAACGCTACTTTCATTTTTTGTCATATTAATGGAATTAAAAATAATCGAGAGATATATATATATTATAATTCAAGAATGATATCCATAATTTGGTTGTAATATATTACATATATATCCATTATATATATGTACTTATAATAGTACATAACATTTGAAGATAAGAAATGAAATTTACCGTTCATGGAGACGGTAAGCCGTACATACGCATGAACGCTACTTTCATTTATTTATTTTTTGTATTAAATGGAATTAAATAATAATGATATAAAGGTATATTATAATTCCAGTATTATATCATATGTAATACCATTAATTCCATCCTTTATAGGTCCCACATATGGCATTAACGAATCAAATCACGTTGAGGGGGTGGTAGTCCTCACTTCCTAAAATGAAGATATCGCGTTTTACCCATAATGGAAACCATAAAGGTATGACATAAATGAAAAATATAGAAGATTAAGGAAAAAATAAACATATTATATATCATATATAAATATAGTGACATCTTAATGGCCACCTTTGAAGGTGTTAAAAGAATATTGAACAATCATCGTTTCGTGAGGCAGTAATTCCCCATCCACAGAAACAGTGTGTTCTTTAACCATTAGACGAAGGTGTGTGAAAGTGTAGATCTATTACTTCTTATAAAAACATCATAGTATATTTAAGATACTGGTTTTGTTACAAAAAAAATTAATAAAAAGAGTTTATGGGTTTGGAGAAGCAAAATAAAACAAAAGAACACAAGGGAAGACATTACCTTTAAATCGGGTAACTCTCTTTGATTTGAGCTCAAAGGGTTCCTTGGAAAGGATTATGCCCAAAGTGTGGCATCAATGATGAAGATATGTCTGTGTAGAGATGAAATGGTCAGGGTTTGGCCGAGCCAAAGGCTTGAGAGGTGTGTGTAAGGTGGTAGAGGTGGGGGCCTTTTATAAGAGAAGAGGAGCGGCACTCTTGGAAAGTTATAAAATATTACTTTATTATAAAATGATTTTCGGATTTTTAAGGTCCAAAAAGGATATATTTTTAGTATAAGGTGATAAGGTTTTAAAATAAACCCATCCAATAGGTTTTTGACAAGTGTAAGACTTAGATTAAACCCTATCTTCTCATTTTATTTAAATCTTTCATTTATGAGGTAATCACTACATCATCACGGTGTCATAATTAAATTATTTTATTTAATGACTAAAAATTATAAAAAAATATCATGATGTAGTAAATCTTTTTATATTTATAATTAATATTTATAATCAGAAATATGACTTACATAACCCCAGGAAAAAAAATTTAGTAAAACAACACATGTTTGTGACATTTTAATTTTAACATTAAATAAAAAATAATTAATGTCATTTTCCAACCAAAGTGGCTCCATGGGGTCCCCAAGTTGACCCATGGATTTTTTTTGGTCGGTCATGACTCATAAAAAAAGGGTATAACATGTGTCAAGGTCATTTCATATTATTATAACATTATCTTTACCTTAAATTACACTAATTACCTCTAATCGTGATTAAAAACTTAAAAGTTATTATTCACCAAAAAAATATTTCAATCCCATTGAACCAAATTTTACGTCCTAATGACAACCATGTATGTCGGATTTTTGAAATTCAAATCACAGAAGTGGTAAAGTTTCATTTAAATGAAAAATCAGTTTTTAAACTACCACTTAGTGGTTTCACTATTCATCAAAAATTGAAGTTTTTCATAAAAATACCAAAAATTCACCCTAATCTATATTTGATATTCCGAATTCATAAATGATTTCTATTTTACAAAATTCAAAACATATAATTTGAATTAATTAATTTAATAATTAATTCCCCCTGTCAAAACAAATAGCGTGTTTTTAAGAAACAATATCTATTTAAAGATTGACACTAGTTTAAGTCCAATTTCAAAGTGAAATTAATTCCAATGACCACTATTGTATTAAATGATAAAAATATATTCTAATTTCACTTTAAAACCGACTCAAAAGATAATATAATCATATAAATAAATTAGATTAAAAAGAGGTTTTGAATGAAAATACAACATTTTCACTATTCATTAAAAAATGAACTTTATCAAAAAATACCAAAAAATTACACAAAGTAAATTTTGATGTCCCAATTCTAAAAAAGAATTATATTTTGTCAAATATATCACATAAAATTGTCAAAAAGTGGATTTAAAATAGGTTCGCCATCAAAAGGCGGTTAATAGACCTTTTAAAGAATATTAGAATGTTTATGCTTAAAATTGGATTCATTCGCATTTTTAATCCTCTAACATTTATTGTAAAAAGTAAAAATATTTGGAAAACATTTATAATAATTTTTTAGTTAGTTCCCGTTATTACAATGTCTAGTTGGTAGCTACCATTTAAAATAAAATTATTTTATTATTAGAGTGCAACATAAGATTCCCAAAAAACGTGTTGTTGCGTATTGGGGACGACATCGAGCATAGCGTTCCCTTTAAATTAATATTAATATTTTATTCAAAAATATGGACAAATAAGAAAATGTCATATTCTTTATTTACCTGAGGTGTTACATCCTTCCCCCCTTTTGGGAATTGCATCCTCACAATTTTAAAATTGGGCTTGGAAACTTCATTGCAAATCCTACATCGGAACAAGAGTCAGTAAAAGTATCACTTTAAAATAAATAAAGAGAAGTACAAAGGCCACCCGATTTAACCCATACTAGGATTATATGTAGGAAAACATGGATATGGAGGAAAAAACAAAGGGTCATGTTCTGAGGGAGAGTGATAGTAAACATGACTATGAGAAAGTGAACCATAAGAAAATCACAAACTTGTGATGGGTTAAATGATATTCGATTCCCCGGTAGGAAAAGTTAACAGAAAACATTTTTGTTTTAAGTTACTCTTCATTGAGGAATTTATTTTTGAGCTTAACTAAATCATAATGAAACATACTTACTTGTCACATAGACTTTCTACTTTTACTAGATTCCTTAATCAAACTCATATTTTCTCCAAAAGACGAGTATTTAGGAAGACTTGTTCGCATTAAGAGTACTGTAATCATCTTCTTGAGAATAACCTAATCCACAAAAGAGATCTATATACTTCCCATGTATTTAGACTTTAATCCAAACCAAAACCAAAAAGTTTAGTACAAGATCAGATAATCCAGAAAAGGATAACCCTTTATAAAAAGAAAATCTATTCTTAATCTCCAAAATTTGTCCAACAAAACCCAAAGTTCAACGAAGACCATTCGATAAACAATTTGTCCATAAAATTCTTAAAGTAAATCAAACTAAGATTGAAACCCAAATATTTGATGGATTTAATCACATAGTCTTCCAAGGTACAAATTAACACTTATCTCCAAATAACATCAGTTTCTCTTAAAGTCTCATATTGAAAAGTAATTAACCTAATCACATATCCTCCATAATAGGTTAATAATTTCCATATAGAACCCAAAATCAACTTATTCTAGATTCATAAGATCATATATCTAAAATAATTAGTCAAACTAACCAGGGACTTCACGTAGTCCAGTGGTAGGCGACAAATACCAGTCGCACTTTGGTTGTGGGTTCGATTCCTGCAGCTTTGTCCGACGCGATGGGTTGTCACACAGTCTGTGGGTTGTCCTTTTTCCAAAACTATATAATACTTAAAACATTCCCCAAAACGAGATAAAATCTTCAAAAATAATCATAACATATTTTAAACTCAATTTTATCTCATGCCTTTCATTTTCCATCATAACATATAATTAACCATAATTACCTCAAAAGTAAGGATCATATAAACTCTAATGGTTACCTTTATAATTATTACCTGAACTTCCACATCGATTGGTCATCTCGTACATGAGGCATTACAGAACATACCAAGGTTCAAGTGGTTTATCATGACTCCTTGATAGTTGGTTTAGAACAACCATGAGTTTCCTCATTGAATCCCCCATTTCATCCAGTCTCTTAATCAGAGAACCACCACAGTTTCCTTCAAACCTATTGTCACTTTGGTGCCTGCTAGATCCATCCACTCACTAAAAACAGAAATGTCAGTGTGATTATATCAACAAAACCATAATGTACTAATGAGGAAGATAAACACTAAGATATACTTACTCATTCACTTTATCTAAAACTAGCACTCTTTCTGAAATCCAAACCATTATGGTAATGTCACTTATGCTTAGAGAATACCCTAACCTCTAAAGTTATCTAAACCGACCTATGATACCAACTATAAGTCCCCGGCCCTAAACATTACTTATCATTGAATTAAATTAATAATTCACATTGAGGATATTTTCAGGTTTAGAGTTTTAGAGAATTAGGACATAACTATTACATCTCACAGATTACAAAGTAGGCACATCTACTCAGCTTCCATTTTTTCAAAAAATATAAACTCTTGAACACAAGAGTTATGTATAGTTCCTTGTTTTAGATATCATGTCTTTCCTTGATCCCATATTTGACCCTATTCCTCTTTAAGTCCTGTGTAAAACATTTCAAAAACTAGGGATGAGCATAAAAAGCTCAGTAAGGGATATAAAAATATGGAAAGGAAACATGAGTACATGTACACATAAGAATTAATGAAATCATACTTTACTCATAAAACATAAGCACTTTAACATAACTCATCAAATCATGAATAAAACATAGAAATCATAAGACATAACGGTAACTTGAGGCATTCATAACATTCTTACATAGGGAGTAACCCTCTTGGTTACGTTTGGAATACCCATCACAGTATATTCCCTAAATCTCTTCGGAGAAACCTTAACGTTTAACCCATTCACGTTACCTAATGCATTGGAGAGCTATATCGGGCTCACCTTCCCTTAGTTTATCACGGAACCACCCATCTTCATAATAATCCCCAAGAACCATAACATAATCGTATCACATAAAACATGCATAAAGGAAACATAACATTTCCACTTTTAAATCACAAGATATCAATACAACACATTGATATAAAAACATTATGAAAATGATTTTCAATACCAAAATAAAATAAAAGTAAAACATGGTATTTATTTTTCATTTAAAAAAAAGGTATGGCTTGTAGAGGAAGCCGAAACTCAAATAATGGTCACGGCGGCGGAGAAGTCGTTGTCGCCGCATACGTACGACAAAAACATTCCCTTTTGTCGATTACTAAAACACTTCGTATAAAAAGATTCCTTTTGGATAAAGGTAAAATTCAAAGGGTTTTATACACCATATAAAAGAAAGTTGTGTATAAAACATAATATGCCTCAATGAAAAGAGATTGAGATGAAGTCCCATACAAAGACGGTATCCTTGGATTAAGGATAAATCAATTACATAATTATGTGTGACAAATAAATACACCAAATATAAGTGGATATTAAGTGTAAAACAATCAGAGGTTATTCACACATATTCATAGAACAACATATTCGAGGAGTATAAGTTTATCCCAAAGAATCAAAATTGGGTTAAGAAGTTCCCTTGCAAAAATTCGACAGCCTAACGGCATCACTTCAAAATTCAGAAAATGAGTTGATAAGAGATAAAAAGGGTATCTCATAACTTGGACATAAAATTTACATCAATAAGGATATAGAAGAACATATCCCAACATAATATTATGTGAATTAAAAGACATAACAAAAGAAGTCTTTTAAAAAGAGGAGGGTGAAAGGTTCCTTTACCGACTTGGGTAACTTTCAAAATATACACCCCATTGAAGAAGGGTCATACAATGAATATGTAAATACTCATAAATGAAATTATATTACACAAAGAGTATATTAATGGGCAGTACATACACCACTCAAAGGAACTGGTGGAAAATGTAGCATAAATCTCATGGGAATAAAAGTGAGATGAAAAATCCCTTACGAAAACTCGGCAGCCTAACGGCGCCACTTAAAACTTCCCAAAATGGATTGATGAGATCAAATTGGGTCTCTCATCATATTAAAATAAAATGTAAAGCAAGATTAATATAAACTAACATCCCCCAACATAAAAAAGAGGAGCTTAAAATAAGTGACATAAAAGAGAGTACTAAAAAAGGAAGGGAGAGTTCAGATCTCTTATGAAAATTCGGCAGCCTAACAACGCAACTCAAAACTTCCAAAATGGATTGATGTGAGAAAATAGGGTCTCTAATAATATGAAAATAATAATTACAGTAGTATTAATATAAAATAACATCACAATCATAAGAAATATGAGCATAAAAGGAATGACATATAAGAGTGTACTTAAAAAGAAAGAGAGGGGTAGGATCCCTTACCTCGTGTCCGACATGACTCGATCGTTCTTTAGTCTCCTGAATAATAAAATTCGGTCAATTTATAATTTCATAAGGACCTCCATTAAATATTAGTATTCAGTTCATATCACATATTATAATGTAATAATAATTGGTTAATAAAGTGAGTTTAGATCAGATGTTTTTGTCGATGTTCGGTACATGAGTAAAAATTGAACTTGTTGGAGAATAATTTTCCATGTAGTTATATGTACATCATATCCAGAATAGTATTTATGTTTTAAATATCATATATATCCAGTATATATTCATTTTATACTATTCCATAACATTTGGAGATAAAAATTTAAAAGCAACGTTCATGGAGACGGTAGGCCATACGTACGCATGAACGTTACTTTCATTTTTTGTCATATTAATGGAATTAAAAATAATCGAGAGATATATATATTATAATTCCAAAATTATATCCATAATTTAGTTGTAATATCTTATATATATATATCCATTATATATATGTACTTATAATAGTACATAACATTTGGAGATAAGAAATGAAATTTACCGTTCATGGAGACGGTAAGTCGTACGTACGCATGAACGCTACTTTCATTTATTTATTTTTTGTATTAAATGGAATGAAATAATAATGATATAAAGGTATATTATAATTCCAGTAGTATATCATATGTAATACCATTAATTACATCCTTTATACATCCCACATATGGCATTAACGAATCAAATCGCTTTGAGGGGGCAGTAGTCCGCACTTCCTAAAATAAAGATATCGCGTTTACCCATAATGGAAACCATAAAGGTATGCCATCAATGAAAAAAATAGAAGCTAAAGGAAAACATAAACATATTATATATCGTATATAAATATAGTGACATCTTAATGTCCACCTTTGAAGGTGTTAAAAGAATATTGAACAATCATCGTTTCGTGAGGCAGTAATTCTCCATCCACAGAAATAGTATGTTCTTTAACCATTATATGGAGGTGTGTGAAAGTGTAGCTCAATTACTTCTTATAAAAACATCCTAGTATATTTAAGATACTTGTTTTGTTACAAAAAAAGTAATAAAAAGAGTTTAGGGGTTTGGAGAAGCAAAATAAAACAAAAGAACACAAGGGAAGACATTACCTTTAAATCGGGTAACTCTCTTTGATTTGAGCTCAAAGGCTTCATTGAAAAGGATGCTGCCCAAAGTGTGGCTTCAATGATAAAGAGAGTTATGTGGAGAGATGAAATGGGCAGGTTTTTTCCGAGAAAAAGGCTTGAGAGGTGTGTGTAAGGTGGTAGAGGTGGGGGACTTTTATAAGAGGAGAGGAGGGGCACTCTTGGAAAGTTATAAAATATTACTTTATTATAAAATGATTTTCGGGTTTTAAAGGACCCAAAAGGATATATTTCGAGGATAAGGTGATAAGGTTTTTAAATCCACCCATCCAATAGGTTTTTGACAAGTTTAAGACTTATATTTCACCCTATCATCTCATTTTATTTAAATCTTTCATTTATGAGGTAATCACTGCATCATCACGGTGTCAAAATTAAATTATTTTATTTAATGTCTAAAAATTATAAAAAAAATATCATGATGTAGGAAATATTTTTTTCTTTCTAATTAATATTTATAGTCAAAAATATGACATACATAACCCCATGTAAAAATTGTTTTAGTAAAACAACACATGTTTGTGACATTTTAATTTTAACTTTAAATAAAAAGGAATTAATGTCATTTTCCAACCAAAGTGGCTCCATGGGGTCCCCAAGTTGACCCATGGATTTTTTTGGTCGGCCATGACTCATCCAAAAAGTTTATAACATGTTTCAAGGTCATTTTATATTAATATAACATTATCTTTACCTTAAATTACACTAATTACCTCTAATCGCGATTAAAAACTTAAAAGTTACTATTCACCAAAAAATTATTTTAATCCCATTGAACCAAATTTTACATCCTAATGACAACCATTTATGTTGGATTTTTTAAATTCAAATCATAGAAGTGGTAAAGTTTTATTTAAATGAAAAAACAGTTTTTAAACTACCACTTAGTGGTTTCACTATTCATCAAAAATTGAAGTTTTTCAGAAAAATACCAAAAATTCACCCTAAGCTATATTTGATATTCTGAATTCAAAAATGATGTCTATTTTACAAAATTCAAAACATATAATTTGCATTAATTAATTTAATAATTAATTCCCGCTGTCAAAACAAATAGCGTGTTTTTAAGAACCAATATCTATTAAAACATTGACACTAGTTTAAGTCCAATTTCAAAGCGAAATTAATTCCAATGACCACTATTGGATTAAATGGTAAAAATATATTCTAATTTCACTTTAAAATCGATTCAAAATATAATCTAATAATATAAATAAATTAGATTAAAAAGAGGTTTTGAATTAAAATACAACATTTTCACTATTCATTAAAAAATGAACTTTATCGGAAAAATACCAAAAAATTACACAAAGTAAATTTTGATGTCCCGATTCTAAAAAAGAATTTTATTTTGTCAAATATATCACATAAATTTGTCAAAAAGTGGATTTAAAATAGGTTCGCCATCAAAAGGTGGTTAATCGACCTTTTAAAGAATATTAGAATGTTTACGCTTAAAATTGGATTCATTCGCATTTTTAATCCTCTAACATTTATTGTAAAAAGTAAAAATATTTGGCAAACATATATAATCATTTTGTAGTTTGTTCCCGTTATTACAACGGCTAGTTGTTAACTACCATTTAAAAAAATATTTTATTATTAGAGTGCAACGTAAGATTCCCAAAAAACTCGTTTTTGCGTATTGGGTACGCCATCGAGCATAGCGTTCCCTTTAAATTAATATTAATATTTTATTCACAAATATGGATAAATAAGAAAATTTCATATTCTTCATTTACCTGGGGTGTTACAATATGTCTATTATACATATTTATATTCTAAAAATATATGATATATAAATCATGTTTTATATTCTCGAAGTATGTAAATCTTGATCTAAGTGATACAATCAAGAGTAACAAGTTAAAACACGTACGATAAAGAAAACGATTATTACCCAAAATGTTTATTTAACATGTAAATTATTATTAAATGGGTGGTATAAAGTCATAAATGAATCATGTATGATATCATAAATATTAATATGGTTATGTTATAATTAAATAACATATTATGGTCTTCATACAGGCGGTTAAATGTACCCTCGACTAAAGGAAAGTGCAAGGTAAGGGTTAATTTCACAATCTTTTTATTATCTAAGGTTGTTTTTACATAAGTATCTACTGGGATATATTTATTATCCATTTCTATGTTTCATGAAAGATTTTTCAAATGGATTGTTTTAAGGAAAATTTTTAAGAAAACATCATTTCAAGTGTTTTAAATATTTATTCTTTTAAATCATTCTCATTAATGTCCATGTCTTCAAAATGGTTTTTAAGGATTTATTTATATGGGAATGAATATTTCTAAAATTTTAATTCCCATAAAACGTTTCAAAGTGGTATGAGACACTTTGATACAAAAATGTTTTTAAATTTATTCCTTTCTAATTTATGTTACTTTTTAAATGTTTTCATGAAAAAGGGATATTTCTGTCAAAGAGTTACAAATAATTTTCATCTATGTCAACATCCTTGATGGATTTCCAAATTCTTTGAAGTTGATTTATTATGATACAATACTTCCATATTGTATTGAAGGTTTTTTTATATATTTGACTGTGGATGAGTTATTCTTATACCATTCATGGTTTATGGAGAAAGTATTGACATTTTGTATGCTAGATTTAATACGAATGTTTATGTTATGTTTAAACCTATTCATATGAGGAATGCATTGGACTTATTAAGTGATGAGTGGAGCCCGCTATAGCTCCTCGATGAATCGGTAGGTCTCATGAGACAATCTAGTGTCTTGGAATAAGGCCTTTACAAAATCTTATTTGTAGTCTTGGCACAAGGCCTTGACTATGTGGTTATGATAGTCTAACATTATGCATTCCATCATTATGAAAGTGGTTATTGATATTTCATGTGATTATTCAACTAGTAGAATATCTATGTGAATAAGGAAATGGAATTATTTCATTTTGGTTTTTCCATGTTATGCTGAAGTTCAAGTTTAAAAGGCTTTTGTTTTAGTTATACATTTCCTTAAATGTTTATGCATATTTATGAAAGTTTCTGCTATATTGTTATCCTTACTGAGAATCTAAGCTCACCCCTTTCTATGTTTTAATTTTCATAAGATTACAAGAAGTGTATTATGATTGATAAGCAGGGTTAAGCTAGGGGATTAATGGAATTCTCAAATGATCATTTATGTTGTGTTTTATTTTCTAAATTGTAATGTAACATTCATGTATGTAATCTATTTTTCAAGACTGCTAAACTGATCGGTATTTCGGGACTTGATTCCTTATAATCATTACAATGTATTAAAATAATGCACCAACTCTGGTTAAATGGGGTTGGGGCATTATAGTTGGTATCAGAAGAATTTTAGCAATAACCTTGGAAAATATATTTAGATAAACTCTGATTAGAGCACATTACCCTAAGATAGACTTTGAGAATTATTATAGAAGAACACCCTATAATTTTTCTAATGTAGAGATTTTGTGAGTTTTCCCGGAAAATACATCCATGTCTGCATACGAGCAAGTTGAGGTAGCTATGGCATAGATGTACCTAGGGGTAAAACCCGAAAACACCACTTTGAGCTAGACTTGAACAGGAATTGGTGCACGACAACGGGCCTTACTGCACTCTTGGTTATGACACTCTTGGGGATATGCTTAGCATAATTCTTGTTTTCTTGACAAACCAATATGAAGGGTTTATGAGTATATATCTCCTCAAAGAAAACATTTTTGTGATTATGGATTATATCCATAAACTTTACAATTTACGTTAGGTATTTTACATGTTTGGAATTATGAATTGTGATTCATAAATTGACCTAGTGAATGACATTGTTTAGAAATGGTGCCTAGTAGAAGGGATGAGAACTCCAACAATACCTATGATCCAAAGAGTAAGAAGGGTCATATCATTCATGGTATTAAGAAAACATTTAGAATTGAAATAGTCTCCCATGTATTCTCAATATATGAAGCAATAATATCATGTGTTAGTAAGATAAGTAAAGAATTCTCTGACTCCAATGGATTTTAAGGGAAGCAAGTGAAGAAAAATATGGTAGAGAGAAATATGGATAAAGGGAATGTAGGAAAGAAATAGTTTACCATATGTAATAAATGTGAAAATAATCACCTTGGTAAATTCTTGAAGGAAATGGGAGTTTGTTATATGTGTGGAGAAAAAGGACACCAAGTACGCGATTGCAAGGGTAAGAAAAAGTTTTCCAATGTAAAATGATTCATCTGCAAGGTGTTGAGACACTACGCAAACCAATGTTCAAATCATCAGAGTATGCCCCAAATTATGTTGTTGGATAATAATCAAGTTATGATACTACCACATTTGTGGAGGAATGATTAGAGTTCTTATGTTGTTATTAAAGAATTATGTCATTTGAGTGTTGTATCAACGATGTACTAGTTATAATAATTATGGAGTATATAAGGATTTTATTGCAGTACTATTTCATTAAGGACATGAGATTTTGTGGAACCAAGAAAAGTGACTCAATAGCAGGTTAAATTTTTGGAAAATATATGGTTGAGAGGAAGATAAACCATAATATGGTTCTGATACTGAGGTAGTAATTTTGGAATAATACATTATTGATTTGGATAAATAATATTGGATATTCTTGACTACCATGAAAGTGATTAATGATTTTTACATTCCATAATTGTTTGAGTTTACAACATTTTTGATAGAAGGAGTATATTCAGTATTCTATAATGAATAAGGGAGCATGAATGTAATCAATAAGGTTTTACGGTAATTCAGGATGTTGCAGTGTTTTAAAAAAAATACATGATGAAGGTGTTAACATGTTATTACGTGGAAAAAAGGAACTTCATTGTGTTTAACTTCCCTATAAATTTTGGATTGTGAGTTTGGATAGAAGTATTTGGGATAAGTCTAGTTTGAGATTATTTTTGGATTTCCATAAAAAGGATAACCTAGAGGTCGAGCGACAACCTGTCATGTCCGGCAAGGCCATGAGACTTGAACCCACAACCGAAGGGTGGCAAGGGTGTATCACCTATAACTGACCCACGTGATGTCCTGGATTGAATAATGTAGTTTTTTGAAGGGTCTAATATGTGAATTATAAATTCATTATTTTTGTAACCCTATATAATTAGGATAAATAGAATTTTTTTTTGAAATATTTTAGATTGAAAGATGAGTTTGTGGTAGGAATTAGTTGAAGGATGAAACTCTACCTATCAAGTATATATATACATACATATATATATATCCCTCTTATTTAATGGATAAATTAATTATTAAACTTTAGGGAAGGGATCTTAAAACCAAAATGTGTTATCCTAATACCTTAAATTTTGTTGAACCCATGGTATTTTGAATCATCATAGATTGGTGGCTTTGAGGCCCACAATTCTACAATTGGTTGGGATTGATGACCTCAATCACTCCCTATAAATATTTACATTTTTCCTCCAATTATTTGTCTCTTATTGCCACAAATTTTCTCCTAATCGAGATCATAATTTGGTGGTGACTTTTTCATTCCCCTTTTCCTCTTATTAAGACTAAATTTTATTAACCCAATTTCCGATGTGGGTTTTCCCACAAAGGTATTTTCTATTTTCAAACTTTTATTTTCGAAAAAAAATTTCAAATTGTGAGGATGTAATTTATTGGAGGGAATAATGTAACACCCCAAGATTTTATAGAATGTTATTTCTTCAAAGTAATTTAATAACTTGCACTATACGCAACACTGAGTTCAAGTGCACCATAACTTACCAAACTAGCCGTTAAAAAGCAGTTATGAATAGTATTAACAGAATTTTGAACTATATATAATCCTTATAATTTTAGAATCCATATTATGAGCTTCCTAGACATAATGTAAGAACTAATTCATTTTTAGTAGATAAAAGAAGTATTTTTCAAAAAATGCACTTCTACCGCCTTTTAATGGTGAACCCTTTTTAAATCCAATATTTGAAACTATTATATATTCAATTTTACAAAATAAACTTCTTTTTTAGAATCGGGACATATGAATTTAGTTTCAATAATATTTTGGTGTTTTTCTGATAACTTTCATATTTTGGTGAACAGTGAAAAATACTATATTTTAACTGAAAACAACTTTTTTAATCAAAATAATTTATAGTGTTAAATTGTACATTTTAATGGTTTGGAATTAAAAATAGATTATATTTTTACAATTTAATCCAATGCTGGCCATTGTAAGTAATTTCACTTTGAGATTGGATATAAACAAGTGTCGATATTTTGATAGATATTGTTTCTTAAAAATACACCTTTTGGTTTTGACAACTAGAATTAATTTTAAATTAATTAATACAACATATATGTTTTTAATTTGGTAAAATAGACATCATTTTTGAATTCGGACTATCAAATATATCTTAGGCTGAAGTTTTGGTATTTTTCTGAGAAACTTCAATTTTTTATGAATAGTGAAAACACTAAGTTAATGGTTAAAACTGACTTTTTATTTAAATAATTATTTATTTAATTTAAATTTATTTTAGGTCAAAAAATATACATAATACCTATATAAGTTCAATGTAATTCATTGGAGTCAGTTTAAAATAATTTTAGATATATAAAAATTTTATCGAACTTTTTACCGTCTTTTACCCACCTCCTAAAAGCATTTACAAATTTACATAAAACATAATTTTATTGCTTCTGTGAGTTGAATTTCGAAAATCCGAGAGACATGGTTAATATCAAGGAGTAAAATGTTGTTCAACAAGATAAAAATAATTTTTGGTGAATAGTGACTTTTCACTTTTATTTACCAAGGTTAAAAGTAAATAGGGTAATTAAGGGTAAAAATGATATTATTATTACCCTAAAACATGTCCTAATTCTAATGGATAAGTGAAATACGACCAAAAACAACCTTAGGAATAAAATATGACCCTTTAGGTCCACTTGGATTAGATTAAGACATTTATTATTATTTTATTTAAAGAAGAGTTAAAAGTGTTAAAATCCATGTTTAATAACTAAAACATTTTTAATATAGGGTAATAAATAATATAAATGCGATTATAAATATTTATTAGAAAGATAAAACTATTTCCTACATAATGGTATTTTATTTATAATTTTTCGATATTAAATAATTAAATTTATTAATGACACAATGATGATGTAGTAATTACCTTATTAATGAAAGAATCAAATAAATGGAATTATAAATAGTAAAATAAATATAATTTAAAATATGTTATGACATACACAAATTTTATAGGTGGATATGACATGTTAGGATTGAGTCAATGTATTTTGTTTGAAGTAATCATGCTGTTATTATTTTATCAAAAAACAAATACCAAAGAGTTTCAAAATTGACATAAAATAGTTTTTAAAACAAATATTATATTATTAATTGATATAATGGTCCTAAAAATCTATGTTTAGGAAAAAAGACTTATATAATAATATATATTACATTAATGAACCAATTGGGGTTCTATTGTAAGTTTATAGTATGTTTATTAACCATAGAGTGTAAGAATACAATAAGACACGGTAAAAGTTAAATTATTTAACTTAAAGTTAAATCTAAATGATAAGGTTAAAATGGTGACCTAAACTTTTCTAAAACCTATTTGTTGAGTGGATTTCGACCCATACACACCCTATAATAGAAATAAGTCACTTTTTAGCCATTATAAGCCTAATATTAATTTATTATAAACTATTATTTTATGTTTTTCCTAAGGTGCCCCTCACCCCTCTTATAAAAGGGCACTCCCCCTTCTCTCTAATTCACACCTTCAAAGCCTTTTGGCTCACCCAAACTCTACAAAAATACTCCATAAACTATCCTCCATTAATCCTAGAGGCCCTCCTTTAGTCATAAAGCCAACTTAAGGATACCTTTTGATCAAATCAAAAGGAAGAACTCAAAGAAGAGGTAATAATTTCACCACCCTCTTTCAAGTTCTTCTCTTCTTCCACTTGTTAATTCTTTGTTATTTCCATTATAAAATAATAACTCCATTATCTTCTATATATTGTGATGTTATTATAAATATTACACAACTTTATTCATTATTTTATCTGTCTTATGAATGTTAATGTCACCATGCATGCGTACGTACGGCTTACCGTCTCCACGTCGTGGTGAAATTTGTTATTCAACACTATGTTATTTGGATGGATATAATGATGAGTGATATGTATATAAATAATAAAAATAACATGATAATTTCTCTGTAAAATTAGTATACCAACCAATTCTACACCTTTAAATAAATGATATTGTCACTCGCGCGTACGTACGGATTACCGTCTCCACGACGCGATAAGATTCATTTCCATGTGCACCATTCACCAAAAATTATAAAAATATATATATTACTAATAAGTATGTAATATATAAAATAATAATGCTACTGTGGATATATATATATTTATATATATATATATACTTAAATATATCTTATTCACTTAGTTCTGTTCAACACGATATGAAAACGGAAACAGTGTTTATGCGTAAGTACGGACTACCATCTCCATAAACGGTGTTTTTCATTTCATATATATGTCTATTATACATATTTATATTCAAAAAATATATTATATATAAATAATGTTTTATATTCTGGAAGTATTTAAATCTTTATCTAAGTGATACAATCAAGAGTAACAAGTTAAAACATGTACGATAAAGAAAACTATTATTACCCGAAATGTTAATTTAACCTGGACATTATTATTAAATGGATAGTATAAAGTCATAAATGAATCATGTAAGATATAATAAATATTAATATGGTTCTGGTATAACTTAATAACATACTAATATCTTCATACAGGAGGTTAAACATACCCTCGAATAAAGGAAAGTGCAAGGTAAGGGTTAATTTCACAATCTCTTTATTATCCGAGGTTGTTTTTACGTAAGTATCTACTGGGATATATTTATTATCCATGTCCAAGTTTCATGAAATATTTATCAAAGGGATTATTGTAAGGTATGTTTTTAGTAAAACATCATTTCAAATGTTTTAAATATTTATTCTTCAAATCATTCTCATTAATGTCCATATCTTCAAAATGGTTTTTAAGGATTTATTTATATAGACATGAATTTTTTTAAAATGTTAATTCCTTTAAAAAGTTTCAAAGTGGTATGATACACTTTGATCCAAAAATTTCTTTAAATTTCTTCCTTTCTAAATTATGTTATTTTTTAAATGTTTTCATGAAATAGGGATATTTCTGTCAAAGAGTTTTACAAATCATTTTCATCTATGTCAACATCCTTTGATGGATTTAAAAATTCATTGAAGTTGGTTTATTATGATAAAAAACTTCCATATTGTATTGAAGGTTTTGTGATATGTTTGATTGTGGATATGTTATTCTTATACCATTCATGGTTTATGGAGAAAGTATTCACATTTCGTATGCTAGTTTTAATATGAATGTTTTTGTTATGTTTAAACATGTTCATATAAGGAATGAATTGGACTTCGTAAGTGATGGGTGGATCCAGCTATAGCTCCTCGATGCATCGGTAGGCCTCATTAGAAAAATTAGTTTCTTGGAACAAGGCCTTGACAAAATCTTATTTGTAGTCTTGGCACAAGGCCTTGACTATGTGGTTATGATAGTCTGGCATTATGAATTCCATCATTATGAAAGTGATTATTGATATTGCATGTGATTATTTGACTAGTAGAATATCCATGTTAATAAGGAAATGGAATTATTTCATTTTGGTTTTTCCATGTTATGCTGAAATTAAAGTTTGAAAGGCTTTTGTTTTAGTTATACATTTCCTTAAATGTTTATTCTTAATTATGAAATTTTCCCCTATATTATTATCCTTATTGAGCATCTGAGCTGACCCCTTTCTATGTTTTAATTTTCTCAGGATTCCAAGAAGTGTATTATGATTGATAAGTAGGGTTAAGGGGATTAATGGCATTCTCAAATGATCATTTATGTTGTGTTTTATTTTCTAAAGTGTAATGTAACATCCATGTATGTAATCTATTTTTCAAGACTACTAAACTGATCAGTATTTCGGGACTTGATTCCTTATAATCATTCCAATGTATTAAAATAATGCACCGACTCTGGGTAACTGGGGTCGAGGCGTTACAATTTTGGAGTCGGTGTGTCTTTACTTTCAGTTACATTGTAGACCCTTGGTACATTCATTGTCATAGCATGCTTTACCTTTCAGTTGAATATTGTATTTTCTCATTTTGACTATCATATGTCAAGGATCTGTTCTAGTTATTTATATATTCTTATGCACTTGGTTAATTTTTATTTTCTTCTGCTGGTGTTTTATTCTGATAATAGAAGGTATGGTCTCTCTAAGACTAACTTACCATACCCTCACTACTAATCAGCACCCTCTGCCATACGGGGAGGTGCGCTTGAGGCATGTGGACAACCAACTCGGGGCACCGTTAAGTGGCTTCCAGGTTGGGACATCACAATTTGGCCTAGTTTTATATTTTTAGTAATTTTATATCATTCAATAAAATACTATTTATTTTAAAATATCATTAAGGTCAATTTTGACTCTTTTCATTTCTTGGCATTTTAAAAATATCATAAAAATTATAAATTTGAACTAATTATTCTAAGACATCACTAACATGTAAAAGTCATATATCAATATCGTGGATGAAATTAATTATTTTAAATTATATTTATTTTAATATCTTAATTACCACTTATTTGATATTCCCATTAATTAAACAATTACTCCATCACCATTTTGTAAGGCTTTAAGATAATAATTTATTTATTAAAAATTAATTACAAATTTTCATTAAGAAGATAAAAAAATTATATTTCAAATAATATTTATATTGGAAGATATATTTTGAATAACCACATATTAAAAATGAAATACTTATTAAAAACATGAGTATAACATATTTGACTTTTCTTAAAATAAAATACTATAAAAGGATTAAAGTAATACAAATGGCTCCAAGAGGACATAAAAAAGGCCAAAGAATTATTTTTTCCCACAATCACTCATCCAAAAATTTATTACAGGATTTAGGGTAATTTTTAATATTTATAATATTATTTTTACCCTTAATTACCTGATTTACCCTTAATCGTGGTAATAAAAATTACTAAAGTTACTATTCATAATGTCCAAACATAAAAGGGAACTATTTACTAAATTTGGAAATTATGATTCCAAATATAGAATCCTATTTTCAAAATTCAAATCACATAATTGGAAAAAGTTAATTTAAAATTAATCCCATTGACGGGGTAAAAAACATGTTATTAAAGTGAAAACGTTCAAAAGATTAGAATGTTTTTATATCCAAATTTAATGTTAAATTGATTCCAATTACCTAAATTGGATTTAATTATATAAAATTCATATAATTATACTTTAAAACCATTCAAAAATATATTTTAATGCTATAAATTATTTAGATGAAAATTTTGTTTTCAATTAAAATCCAATATTGTTCATCATTCATCAAAACATGAAACTTTTCATAAAAATACCAAAAATGAAACCAAAGTAATTTTTGATATTATGATTTCAAAGAAGATTTTTATTTTTTCAAATTTAAATTTATAAAAATTTAAAAAACTAGATTTAAAATAAGGGTTCCATCAAAAGGAGGTAAAACTATCTTTAATAAAAATAAATCTTTTATGTGTAATATTATATTTGTTCTTATATCATATCTAGAAAATACATAGGATAAATTTTAAACATTATTTTTAATATATTATATATATTTAAATAATATAACTTGAAATTTTTGATTTTTTATTTTATTGGTATAAAATTAACTTTTGCACATTTAAATAGTGTTTCAGAAAAAGATTTACTTTTATTTTAAAAAGGGTTTTTTTTTCATTTATAAATAATTTTTACCAAATAATTCATTATATTTAAATATTTAAACCATATTTTTATAATTTTGTTAATTATTTTCATTAGTATCATTCTAATGACTGGGTTATAATGGTAACAATTAAATCATAATATTTAGTTGTTTGTTTAAGCGCATGTGGTGTGTAATGTATGCTATCTGACATAGTGTTTCCTTTTAAAAACTAAGGATGTTACATCCTCCCCCAGACTTTAATAAATTTCATCCTGAAAATTTGAAGTTGGGATTGAAAACTAGGGGTTTGACTTTTCAAAATATCTTTGTTGAAATCCCACATTAGAAAAATGACTAATGAAACTTCCACTTTAAAATAAAGGGAAGTATAAAGGTTTCTTGGGATGACACATAATAAGGTTCCATATATGAAAACATGGACATGGAAGAGAAAACTAACTATCATGTTCGGAGGGAGCGTGATAGAGAACATGGTCATGGAAATGTTAACAATCACAAGACTGTAAATCTGTAGTGAGTTAAAAGGTTATTGATTTATTTGTAATAAAAGTAAATAGATAACATTTTTATTTCAAAAAACTTTTCTTAAAGATGAGGAATTCATTCACTTACTATACTAAGAACATAAGGAAGTGTACATACTTTACAAGTATAGTTTCATCCTTTAATAAAATTCCACAACAAACTCATATTTTTCTCCAAAGGATGATTATTCAAGATAAATTTTTCATGACTGAAAAATTCAAATCAACTTATAAGAATCCCAAAATCCAAAAAATTATAACTGTTTATTCCTCCTTTATTTTTAATTTAACCCAAACCAAAATGGTTAGGATAATATATGATAATCCCCCAAAAATAATAAAACTTTATGTGATGAAAAACAACTATAATCTCCAGAATTCAATAGTAATACTCAAAGTTCAACATAGATCATTCATAAAATAACTATCCTTCCTCAAAAATATTATATAATAAGATTGAAACCCAAAAATCAAAAGTATTTGTTCATATAGTCTACTAAATGACATCAATAACTCTTAACATCTTATAACAAAAATTTAATTCCCAAAATCACATAAAATCCAAGATATTTTAACCATTTCCATAAATAAACTAAATCACCATAAGCCCATAATAAAATCATATTTGACTCCAAAATACTATTCAACCTTTATTCCTCATAATATTATTTTTTCCTTAATCTTATAGGATTCTAAAAATAGATAACATCTTTTGAAATAACATTAGTCACTTAATCAGGGGTTGTTTTGGTGACGTGGAGTTAAAGGGGAATTAATGGGATTAATTTAATTAAACCCAATTTACTCCCCTCCACCCTCATACATTCATGAAACAATCAAGGATACTTGAATCTCTCCACCCCTCTCTTATCCTACCTTTGGTGATAATGAAACCAATGCTGATTGAAAGCAAAGAAGTGTTGTCAGTCCCTGTTTTCATCATAGATCATCATCATATCAGGAACTAGAATTATCCAGACGCCATTTTTCAATAGAAGCTTTTTAATTTCTCTATTGAGGTTGGAGGATTTTATTTTTGGCTCTGGTCCATTTCATTTTTCATTATTTTAAGGTTCTAGAGACCTAGTGCAATTATTTTTCATCCATGCTAGTTAGATCTATAGGTTTTGGGTTGAATCCGGGTGAATTGGGTGATTTTGAGGGTGATTCTCGACTGGAATCACAATATAAACGGCATGTAGCTTAGTGAAACACACCGTGTATATCTTTCTGTTTAGGGAAGATGAAAATTTGGGACTACATGCCATGTATAGGGGTTACACACCATGTGGTTTCCTAAACCATGTGACCATGGTATAGGGCATGGGGTAGCCATGTGAAAACACATGGTTGTATACTAACACATAGACAAGATACACAAACATGAGGTCTGGTACACAGACATAGGAAAACTACTTGGGTAGGTGTTCGTTTATCCGAACACACCATTTACTATGGGGTACACGGCATATGAGAGACACAGTTATCTAGTCTGTGTAGAAGATTAACATGGGCAGTGGCTTAGGTATGGGGACAAGGGGTGTACCTACTCTACTCGCCAAGTACCATTACATGGGTTAGAACCTATGTGGATCGGATACATGGGTAGGTTCTCAAGCAGGCTCACACTTCATGCGTGCCCCGCTGCACACCATCTACTACTAAGAGATCCTGCGGGGATCTTTTTTTTTCCACATCTTCTTCTATAGGACTCAAATTTGAGCTTGTGATTAGTCCATCCCGATTGGTTTTCCACATAAAATGTGATGGTGACCTCCATTAAGGCTTATGAGATACAATGTGTCATGATTCAAGAAAGAATCTTTAGGAGCGATACTGAGCAGATGTTGGAGATTGGTTTGGTTCGTATACGGAGACGCTAGGACTGTTACTCCCCTTATGAGCTAGGGAACAAGTTTTCCTTACCTATATTCTTAGGTAGATATGGGACTCCCCACACATGGGTATGGGATTTTTACCTTTTGGTAGTTTCCTCTAGGGGTTTTACTCCCCTAATAGAGTAGGGTACGGGTTTCCCCATGATGTTTGTGAAGATGGACAGCACTCCCCTATCATTCTAGGGAACAGGTCCTTCATATAAGATGTATAGGTAGGTTCGGTACACCACATTCATCTCAGGTATTGGTTCATATATACTAGGAGTCAGTACTCCCTATTAGATCAGGTCATGGATCCTCCATACATGTTGTTTCAAAAAAGTCAGCACTCCCCTGCCTTATCAGAGAGTGGGTCCTCTATCCTAGGGTCAGTACTCCCCTTACGTGTCAGGGTGCAGGTCCCCCATAGTGAACGAGATAGAAGAGTTGGTACTCCCATTTCCTACCAGGGTACAGTTCCTCTATCCACTTAGTGGTACTCCCCTACCAATTTACGGTGTGGGTCCTCGATCTACGAAGTGGTACTCCCCTATCATATCAAGGGAACATGTCCTTTATAAATAATACTCACCTATAGATCAGGGTGTAGGTCATCGCATATAGAGTATTACCCTTTCGTATTCAAGTAGTAGTGGGGAGTGTTCCTCCATTAGATTTGGAGATCCCTCGACTTTGGGACGCAGTTTCGAGGAGTGGGACCCTCCACTTAATGTGATCGATACCAAGATAGTAGTCAGTGCTCCCTCAATGGACTAAGGTGTGGGACCCTCCTTATAGGAGCGATAGAGTTTTTTTGTGTTAGTTAGGAGTAGTACTCCCTTGACTGTAGGGTAGTGGCGAGGCATGATTCCCTCTATTCTCTATTGTTAGAGATCATGCACCTGGTACATAGTCTAGAGCAATGTTCCCTCAACTGTGTATAGTGGTGAGGTGTGGGCCTCTTCACTTAGGTTTCCTTAGTTTGTTTTGGAAGCAAGGTAACGATGAAAGGACCTCTGGTTTTGAGCACTAGAGCTGGATCTAGTAAGATGTTCCCAATGGAGCACATTCTGTTAGATGTACCATTAAAAATGGTAGAGTTATACCTGATGTATTGAATCTCTCATATAGGTACTATCTGGGATGGCTGAGCTCATGGAGTGTGTTCTCCTGGTTTTATGTTACGACTAGATCCTATAAAGAGAATCTTGTTTCTAGCTATGAGGTTAGGAGCTCATGAGACTTAGAGTCTGAGATGAGTACATCTAGATATTATAGTTATATTTTCTATAGACATATATTGTGTAGAGATTAATTTACTTTCCTCTGAGTTTTTCTTTATGGTTTTTGGGGTATCCTAATGATTATTGTCATACTCACCCATGTATGGTCTTTTCTGACATGTGTCATGTCATGTGCAAAGAAGTGACCATTTGACGAAGTCCTAGGAATACCAGGACTAGACAGTGCTGTGTAAGATCAGGTGGGCCAAGGTGTTCCTATGAATATAGACAGTAGTCCCAGTACCTCTCCTTTCATGTAAGACTTTTGGTTATAGAATTTCTTTTGGTGGGATTTTATTCTATCACGGTTTACTTTACTACACTTTACTTTCCTACAGCACTCTGGTTGGGATATAGTGGTATGCATGCTTTTGGTTCTTAGTGGTTTTTACATTTCAACATTTTGTGATCTTGGAGATATGTGTATGCGTATAGGTTTATAGTAAATGTCTCTCATGTTAGTGATATGGCTTCTCGATGCTAGTTGACATCACCTAGCCTATTGGTGATGGGATTGGGGAGTTGTGGCTCGGGCCCCATCAGGTCGAGTCATGACAGAGTGGTATCAGAGGCGTCTATGATTCAGTTGTGCATTCCCACCTATGTTGGAGTTCTAGAGTGATCTATGGTGGTGGAAATTTTCTTGGTTGAGTAATTGTTGAATGTGACCTATAGTAGTAGTCACGAGGATGAGGAATCTACAGGAGCTGGAAAACGGAATGTAACAGGGTCATGGTACAGGAGGAATACCCATTCCCAGACCCAGACGTGTGGGCCTGTAGTGTAGGATTAGTGTCAAGGATTAGATCAGCTACAAGAGAGGCAGTGTTACACTTACGACGGTCGGGGACAACTATAAAAATATTTTCCACCCCACTATACTATTGAGAGGGATTCATATGATGATCTTCCTTAGTATAGACAGCACCTAGAGCAAGGAGCTCTACAAGTTATTGGATAAGGAGGAGGAGCTAGAAGGGTGGATGGAGGTGACAGGCAGTTCAGGGTATTTCCACCACCACCCCCAGGTGGTCTACACCAAGATCAAGGAGCTGGAGGACGTTTGCAAAGATAGCTACAGGCTGTGGAAACCTTTAATCTAGAAGATAAGGGGATGAATAGAGGAATGCCTTATGTCCTTTTTACTTTCTATTGTAGCAATTATTATACAGTGTTGTGGGTACTCTTTTCTTTACAGTCTTGCCTGAGGTTTAACCAGGGTGACGTGGGGCGTCAGTATAACCCCACGTTGGTGGTTATGATAGATATCCCGATAAGACCCAGCGCATATTCGGTCTACCCTTTGTTTTTCATCAGTACCTTCATGTGTTTTCCATTAACTTTGTACATGACACGCTTGAGGAGGATATGGTGTAGTTTGATATAGATTTGAACTCAAGAGGAAGGGGGATGCTTTCCCCACCAAGATGAATTTTTTAGACATTATTATAACCATGTGGGAGAGTCAGTGCCACCTGAAGTGGACAGTATTCAAGTGTAGTGGAAGAGTTTCATAGACTTTTGTGTTCAGGGAGAGGTTATGTGATGAAGTGTCAAAGCAGGTCTTAGCCATGCCAGTAGAGTTTCTCTAGTCAACCCATTTTTTCTTGGTGGCCCTCGGATAAGGATAATCTTTCTTAGAATTGTTCCTTAGTGGCAGAGTTAGACCATGTGATGTGTCTGTAGTGTGGATTGGTTGTCTATGATCCATACTCAACTAGAATGGTACTAGTGGGTATGGAAGTGTTACTCTTTTAGTGATATGTGTTACAGTAGTGGTTTGTAGATGAAGGGACTGGTAAGACCCCATTTTTAATCTTAGGCAGCCTTGTTTTGTTCATGAATAACCTCACATATTTAATGTCAAACTTGAATAAAAAATGCTTGAGGAGGATGTTGTGCAGTCCATCTAGGGGTAGCTGTGAACTGTGGGGTTCTATTAGTATCTTCATTAGGTTTTCGATGTGGTGTACTGCTAAACCCAATGACTACAGATGGACTATGGTGCTCAGTACATTCCCACTTTTTGTAGCTAAGGAGACATGTTCCCATTTTTTTAATGATATTTTCCTAGTATAATATGCATATAAGACTGGTTTCATCATGGTGGTACCTCTATGTGCGTGATTATAAAAACCACATGAACCATTGGTGAGCTTGTTGGTGTGGGATTTTGGTGGGAAGCCCAATTTCTTCCCCTATGCTTTGGATTTCTCTTTTTGGGGATGAAAATACCTAAGCTGGGGATAATTTAATGACCTGTGTTTTCACATGAAGGACTTTGGAATATTTCAAAAAATATTTCTTGAACCGAGAGCCGAGTCAGTGTAGGAAGCTGGTGGCGTGAGGAGCCTCGGCACATCAATATTGAAAATGTTAAATATATTTTTTCATGTGCATGCAGTTATTATACAAATTTAAATAACTCATGCTCAGATTCTTAGATCATATTCTTGATATTGTAGTTGAGTCAGGAACGTCATGTTTATCCTAGGCACAACCTAAGGTCGTCTGTGCTGGAAGTTTTAATTAGGGGTTATTTTGGTGACATGGCGTTAAAGGGAAATTAATAGGTTTAATTTTAATTAATCCCAATTTCATCCACCCTCCCCACCCAAGCCTCATACATTCATGAAAGAACCAAGTAGATCCACGCCTCTCCTCCCTCATCCTCTCTTCCCATTGGTGTCAATGAAACCAATGTTGATTTGAAGCAAAGAAGTGATTTCGGTCACCGTTTTTGCCACATATCATCATCAGATTGAGAATCATAATGATCTAGGCTACATTCTTCAACTGAATATTTTTCATTTATCCATCAAGGTAGCTAGATTTTATTTTTGATTCTGATCCCTTTTATTGTGTGTTGTTCTAAGGTTCTAGATCCCTATAGCAATTGTTGATGATCTCTACTTGGAATATCTAAGGGGTTTGGGTTGAATTGGGGTGTATCAAGTGATTTTACAGATGATTATTAACTAGAATCTCCATCTACATGGATTTTAGTTCAGTGAAACATGCCATGTAGATCTTCCTATTCAGGGAAGATGAACATTTGTGATTGCATGTCGTGTATTGGGTTTACACGTCATGTAGTGCACTAAACTGTGTGACCATGGAACTTGGATTGGGTTATCCATGTGAAAATACATGTCCATGCACTAATAAATTTCAAATATACATGGACACAGGGCCTAGTACATGTACATGGGAAAACTACATGAGCAGGTGTCCATTTATCCAAACATGTTGTGTGGTATGGGATACATGGTGTGTGAGGGACACAGTCGGCCAGTCCGTGTAAAAGAGGAACACAACCAGGGGATGAGGGATAAGGGACATGACATGTACCTCCTCTACAAGTTAGAGACACATACATGGGTTGGAACCCATGTTGACCAAATTCATGGGAAGGTTCTCAGGCTGTATCATGCTTCGTGTGTACCCCGGTGCATGCCATGTACTACTAGAAGATCCTCCGGGGATCTTCCACCTTCCATATCTTCTTCTCAAGGACTAAGATTTAGGATTGTGAGTAGTCCATCCGAAGCGGTTTTCTGTATAGAATGTGATAGAGAACTCCTTTATGGATTATGAGATATTATGTGGCATGATTCTAGCAAGAATCTTGTGGAGTGGTACTAGTTTGATGTTGGATCGGTGTCGTTCGTATAGAGAGATGCTAGGACTATTACTCCCCTGATGGACTAGGGCATGGGTTTTCCTTACATCTATCATTATGTATATATGGAACTCCCCATGTTTTGATAATGGTTTCATTACCTTTGGTTAGTTTCCTCTTGGGGTGTTACTCCCCTAATGAACTAGGGTGGTGGATACCCCGTGATGTTTGTGAAGACGGGCAATACACCCATGTCATTCTAGGGTGTGTGTCCTCTATATAATATGTATAGTTCGGGTCAGTACTCCCCTTTCATGTTAGGTAATGGTACCTATATCCTAGGAGTTGGTACACTCCTATTGGATCAGAGTGTGGGTCCTCAATGCGTGTTGTTCTGAAAGATTTGGTACTCCCCTGTAATGTCAGGGAGCGGGTACTCTAGCCTAGGGTCGGTAATCCCCTATCGTGTTAGGGCACGAGCCCCCCATAGTGAATGAGATGGCAAAGTTTGTACTCCCCAGTCCTACTAGGGTACAGGTCCTCTAGCCAGTGAGTGGTACTCCCCTACCGGGTTAGGGTGTGTGTACTCGATCTACAAAGTGGTACTCCCCTATCGTATCAGGGAGTGATTCCTTCATGAGTATTACTCTCTTATTGGATCAAGGTGTGGGTCCTAACGGAGTAGTACTCCCCCATCTCAGAGTAGCAGTGGGGAGTGGGTCGTCCATTCGATTTAGAGCTCCCTCAACTGTGGGATATAGTTATGAGGATTGGACCCTCCACATGATGTGAATGATACCTAGATAGGATTTAGTTCTCCCTTGATGTACTGAGGTGCAGACCACTCCATACAGGAGTTTAAGTGGTTTCGCAGGTTAGTTAAAAGCAGTACTCCTTTGACTATGGGGCAGTGGTGAGGTGTGAGTTCCTAGACACTCTCTTATTTGATATTATGCATGTGGTGTATAGTTTTGAGAAGTGATCCATCAACTATGTGTAGTGTGAGGGGCAGTCCTATTCACTTTGGTTTCCTTAGTTTGTGTTGGTTTCAAGGTAACGATGTTAGGACCTCTAGTACTGAGCACTAGAATTGGACCTAGTAAGATGTTCTTGATAGATAACGTTCTCTCAGATGTACCATTAAGAATGGTAAAGTTGTACTGATGGATTTCATCTCTTTTATGGGTTCCATCTAGGTTGGTTGAGCTCGTGGAGTGTTTTTTCCTAGTTTTATGTTATGGTTAGAGCCTACGAAGAGAATCTTGTTTCTTGATATTAGGTTGGAACGTCATGAGACTTAGAGCTTGAGATGAGTATATCTGGATATTATTGTTATATGTGTTTTATAAGTATACTGTTTAGATATGACTGTACTTTCCTATGTGTATTACTTTTTGGTTTTGAGGTATCCTACTTAGAATTTTTATACTCACTCCTACACACGCTTTTCCCGCACATGTCGTGTCTTGTGTACATAAGAGACCTTTTGATGGATTCCTAGGAGGGCCAGGACTAGATGGTTCCTTATGAGATTGGGTAGGCTGAGGTGTTCCTATGGCTATAGACAGAAGTCCCAGTACCTCTTCTTACAGGTTGTACTTGTGGTTACATACTTTCTTTTGGGGGGCTTATATTCTGGCCCAGTTTACATTATTGCACTTTACTTTCCTATCATACTCTGATTTGGGATAGAGTGGTATGCATGCTTTTGGTTCTTAGTGGTTTTTATATTTCCACATTTTGTGAGATTGTATTTGTTTCTGTTCATATAGTTACATAGACAATGCCTCCCATGTTAGTGATATGTCTTCTCGGTGCTAGTCACCAACCCCTGGCCTATTGGGGGCAAGCATGGGGAGTTATGGCCCAGGCCCCATCAGGTCGGGTCATGACAGTGTTGATATAAAATGCTCAGTAAGGGAATAAATATATTAAAACATATCATAAAAAATCATAAAGGATTATGGAAAGGTTATTAACTGAAATACATTCCATTTAATCAATAACCTAAGTAGAATATGGAAGAAATAAAGATGATCAAACAATGTCATATAAATATTCACATGATAATTAAACTTAACCATGAATATTATACTAATCGAAAAATCACATGGAATACTAACAACTAATATCATAATGAGGGAATCTATATTGTTTTACATCATAAACATACCACCAAGGCTTCGTCCAAGACACCATACATAAATAGGCAAGGCCTCAGCCAATACCCAAACTAGTTTTCTCATGAGAACTACTGACACATCGATGGGCTATAGAAGGCCCCACACATCACCTTCTAAGTCCAATTCATTCCTCATGTGAATGGGGTGAAACATAAACAACATATATATATGAAATGTAAATAAAATTCCCCAATCAGTAAACATAATCATAAACCATTCTGAGTAATATGGTAAATAGTATCAAAATAGCACATCCATAATCAAACTGATCATAAACCATTTAATACAATATAGTATGTGATATCATAATAGATCAATATTAAGTAATCACAAGATCCAACAAAGGGTTTTGATATAGATGAAAATACGCTAATAAAATAATTGATAACTCTTAAGAGAAATGCCCCTTTTTACTTTGAAATCATTTCTTTAAAAAGCCATGAATTTATCAAAAAAATTGAAAAGAAACTTTTAAAATTGTAATGGAATATTTAAAATATTATGGTTTCATGATGGTGAAAAAATCCTCTCATTCCACATAATTCAAAAAAAACATTCCTTCCATATTTTTTTCAAAAAATTCATGAAGTAACTTATTTGGAAAATAAAAAAATATTAATTTAAAACCATTTTATAAAAAGTATAACATAGGTAAAAAGATATTAAAAATTCATAGTATAATAGTAAAAAACCTTTTGAAATTTTTTTTGGAAAACATGGATTTGGAAGAAAATATTCCCCAGTGGAGACTTAAACAAAAACAATCCCGAATAATGATGAGATGGTGAAATAACCCTTACAAAGATCATATCATTAATCAAATTAATAAATTATGTTTTTCCACTATAAATCCACATAAAACAAGTGTAAATAAAACATAATATCACTTAAATTCATTTCACACATAATCTAATTAATGAAATATAAGTTTAACCTAGTGAATGAAAATTGAGTTAATAAATCCCTTACCACTTTGTATATAGTCGAATCATATGCCCCATAAAAGAATAAAATTTTAAAAAAAATTAAATATTATGATAATAAATAGATTTATGATATAAAATGACAAAATAAATTATATACACCAAACAAAAGGAATAAGTAGTGAATAAAACATATGTACTATAGAAATAAAAGTGAGATGAAAAACCATTACCTTACGCTTCCTTTAGTAGAACGTGATTTAACATCTTTTATAATGGTTTTAAGAATATTATTAACTTATATTATAACCTTATTTATATTTATTATATCATATATGACCTTATTATGTTATTTTATTTCCCGTTTGTTTATAATATTTCATTATTACCCTTGTTTCAAGTGTTAACTGCTTCATTTTCCAATGCATGTTTTGTCATGAATGTGTCGGTTCATTTGTATAGGATATAGATCCAACATATCTATAATTATTTTAAATTTATAAATATAATATTTAATCATTAAATAAATTTTTGGTACCACTATTTATTGTTGAACAAAGATAATGAATCACACCGTTTCCTGGAGATGGTAAGTTGTATGTACGCATGGGCGACAGTATCATTCTCTTAATGGTAAAAGGATAAGGAATTGGATGGTATATTAATTATACAAAATAAATATCATGTAATAATTATTATATGTATCTATTATTTCTATCATTATACCAGTCCAAGTAAAGTGGTGATGAGAAAACTGATTACATCATAGCGTAAAGATGGTAAATTGTACCTATGCACGCACATTGATTTCATTTTTCAAAGGATGGATAAATCATGGAATATAGTTGTCAAAAAATCATAATAACATAAAAAATATATATTCTAATTTATTTATTAATTTATAATGTAAAAAACTAATGAATAGTAAGTATAATAAGAAATGAACTTGGATGATTTTTTAAAAATGGTTACCTCTTCTCTAATAGACTTCCTTTAAGTCACTTTGTAAGGGATCTAGGGTTGGGATTTTTGGAATTTTGAGATCTAAAAAACATGGATATAGATGTTGGGAAGAGAAATGGTTAGTATTTGGTTGATATATAATGCTTAAAGTGGTGTGAAGATGTGAGGGAGGAGGTACCCTTTTATAATTGAGTTGAGGGAAACTTTAGGAATCTCACAAAATATTAAATTAATATAAATAAGTTTTAAATTAAAAATAGATATAAAGTTATTTATTTAGAATATAATATGATAATTTATCTAAATATTCTCAACCAAAAATTTTGGAGAAGTTTAGGTCAAATTCTTACCCTTATCTGTTCGATTAAATCCTTATTTAACCTTATTAACTCTTACTGTGAAAACATGTGTTTTTACTTAATGAAGGACAATATAGTTACTATAAAATGAAAATATAATCATAAATGAATCATGGATGATTATTTAAACCTTATAAAAACATTTTCTCATATTTTTTTAATTTTATTCATTTTATATCATTTAATAAAATATTATTTATTTTAAAATATCATTAATATCAATTTTGACAATATTCATTACTTGAATTTTTAAAAATATAATAATAAGAAGATAAATTTGAACCAATTATTATAACACATCACTAACCTATAAAATAAATCTATAAAAAAAATTTATGAAATTTTTTATTTCAAATTATATTTATTTTTAATTTTTTTAATAAATATTTATTTGATATTTTCATTAATTGTACAATTATTAAATTATCATTATGTAAGTCTTTAAGTTAATTATTTATTTATTAAAAATAAAAAATAAATTATCATGATGAATATAAACCTTTTATATTTAACATTAACACTTATAGTTGAAGATATATTCTAAATGATCACATATTAAAAATGTAATACTTCTTAAAAACCTGAGTATGACATATTTGACTCTCCTTGAAATAAATAACTATAAAAGGATTTAAGTCATTAAAGTGTATACAAGATACCATAAAATAATACCAATGATTATTTTGGTTGAAAAAAACTCATCTAATAAAATTATAACAAGTTTTATGGAAATTTTATAAAATTCATAATATTATTTTTACCCTTAATTACTTGATTTATCTTTAATCGTGGTAATAAAAATTACTAAAGTTATTATTCATATTGTCCAAATATAAAAGATACTTATTTAGTAAATTTATAAATTATGATTCCAATTATTGAATTCATTTTTAAAAATTCAAAACACATAATTGGAAAAACATGATTTAAAATTAATCTCGTTAGCGGGGTGAGAAACGGGTTATTAAAGTGAAAATGTTCATAAGATTGAAATATTTTTATATCCAAATTCAACCTTAAATTGATTAGAATTACATAAATTGGACTAAATGATATAAAATTGATCTAATTATAATTTAAATATATTAAAAAATATATTTTAACACTATAATTTGTTTAGATGAAACATTTTTTCAATTAAAATCCTGTATTTTTCCATATTCATCAAAACATGAAACTTATCAGAAAAATACAAAAACTGCAATCAAAATAAATTTTCATATTACGATTTCAAATAATAAGTTTATTTTTTCGAATACAATTTATAAAAAATATAAAAAAAATATTTTAAACAAGTGCATCATCAAAAGGCGGTAAAACTACCTTTTTATAAAAATACATATTTTATGTGTAAAATTAGATTTGTTCTTATATCATTTATATAAAACAAATAGGATGAATGTTAAATATTATATTTATTATATTATATATATATATATATCATTAATATAGTTCAAAAATTTTGATTTGATTATTTTATTGGTATAAAATAGACTCTGGCGCAATTAAATAGTTTTTTAGAAAACAATTTCCTTTTATTTTAAAAACGGTTTTATTTTCATTTATAAATATTTTTTCACCAACTAATTCATTATATTTAAACATGTAAACCATATTTTCATAATTCAGTTAATCCTGTTCATTTTCTTCATTCAAACAGTTTGGTTATAATGGTAACATTTAAATAATAATGCTTAGTTGTTCGTTTATGCATGATGTGGTGTATCTTGTATGCTATCGAACATAGTGTTTCCTTTTAAAAACATGGTATGTTACAATAAGCATGATTTTTTAGTAGTGAATAAATGACCAAAAATTTAAAAACTCCAAAAAACATTTTCCAAGACAAAGCCTCAAGTCAGTCACTCACCATCATGAGTATAAGAAATCACTGTAAAGTGAAGGGCAGTAAAAAGGGAGAGAGAGAAAAACACTTTATTAAAACATTTTAGGTACTAATATAGCATAAAAGAAACTAAAATGAAGAAGAAAACTAATCTAAAATACAATGAAACAACCTCCAGCCTAACACTTTCATTTCCACCAATGAGCTTATATCCAAGTACTAGAGGTTCCTGCTTGGCATCCAAAAGAACTTGGATCAAATCCATGTGGGGTGAATTTTCATGTACTATAGTAGTTAATGTAGTAGGTACTATGTGGTATTGTATTATCTGGAATAATTCATCCAATTTGGACCTTCGAGCCCCCAGTTTAGGCCAACTGTATTAGGGATTTTGGACCACCAAAGGCCTTCGGACCCCAAGGTATGAAAATTTCAATTGGGAACAGGCAACAAGAAACTCTTCATGGAGAAATGCTAACCAAACTTCTATATGATGTGGGGATCTAGGTTCCCTCAAAGATGAAGATGTTGGGAGGGGTAGTTCCAAAGTGTAGTTAGGTCTTGGGCCTTCAAATGTCAGGTATTGGGCCTTATACCTTTAGGCCTTTGGATCATATTTGGGCCTTTTTTTTGGTCCTACAGGTTATGTAAGGGTTCTCCCTCTACCATTAAAAGGGTTTTATCTATAAATAAATAAAAATATAAGGCCTTGAGGATTTTGTAGTAACTCTCGCTTTACAAATCTTATTTCATACAACATTACTTGTGTTATTTATAGGAAATATATCTTTAATTATAAATCCCCCCTTACTTTGGGTGAGGATTTTGGTGATCAAACCCACACAATTACTCTCATATAATATTTCAAGATCATATTTTTAATTTTTCACTTTAACTAAACCATCACAGAATTCCTTTCATGGGATTTTGAGATCTTTTTATGACCACATGGTGTATCTATTTTGAAATTACTTTATTTATTTTATATTCATAAGATCAAAATTTTCCCCAACAAAAATATGTTTCATCATGACCTATAAAATTTTGAACCTCTCCTTGTATTCCTCAAAATAGCATGTCAAACTTCACTTTCAGTGGGGCATTGGGTATTACATGTAGCATCTCTTCACATAACTTGTGCATAAAACCACAGCTTATCCTAATTTAGAAAATTATTTAATGTTTTCATGCAACCTAGATTTCATAGACAACTTATACAATGACTCTACCTTTACAAAACACTGGTTTACCTTTACACAATGCCTAGATAATCTTCATATAGTCTACTTATTTCATGTAAAGGTAATCAGAATCATATCACACCTCACCATGGAATATCATCATTTATATTCCTCTTTATTTGGGTGATTTCATTCATTCATGTAGTTAGCTCAGCCAAGGAATCCTTCATAGCATAGAATCCATAGTTTTATCTTCTAGCGATCCTTATGCCACATGATCTCATATGGTATTTCATCCATTACAGTGGAAGATATTTCATCTTGAAAAATATGTTGCATCATCTTTTTGGTTATCCCTGATCTATCGTCTTCATAATGGGAATTATTCATCATCACAAAGGATCATTATACCAATTTCATGCTTCCATGATCATTCATGGAGGATTGTGGTTGGCATAGATACTGGAAAGTTGGATTTAATTTTCTAATCAGCATCTATAGTGGATCCCATGTATTTTAGTGTAATAAATCCATATCCTCACAATAATTAATGGAATATCACAATGTTATTTAGCTTTCACATTGGTTTTGTGATGATTCGTATGTTTCATAGTGGGGGATTTGATCTTCACTCACCCTCCACGATGATCTCAGAGGATTAAAATTAAGGTCCACGGCTTCCCAATAGTGAGACGATGAAAACTATATGCTTCTATATTGTAATTCATAGTATTTTATGGCATTGAGGTTATCATTGCAGCATTGAATGAGTATTATGAGTATTAGGTTGGAGAAGAACAACTTGGTAACCCTGTTTTGAAATATTCGACCACATGCGTAAAAATTTGAACATTTCCCTATATCATGCATCCCATATAGATTTTCCAAGGGGGAGGGGTATCATTTATCATACTCGACACAACATCGATGTATTGGTAAAATCTATTGGTGTTTACATATGCTAGTGGTCCATCAAGACTAACCCCTTCAGTGGTTTTTTGTTCTCTTTACATAGGGTCAACTTGTGTTGTCTGCACACTTAGGTCAGGGCCAACCCGCCTTGACCTTATCTATAATAATTCCTTATAGTTCCCTTGGTGATGATTATATGGTTTCATCTTGGTGTATGACCTCAATATCCTATTGTGCTTGGCTTAGGTTGATCCCTCTTTTACCAAACACATGAAATACACTCTTTCTAAAAAATAATAATAACTCAAATGAATGAATATGGAAATAGATAATTCTCATAGTATCAAAGATTTATAAAAAAGTTGAAATTAATATTTATTCCATTTTTTTAACTCACTCCAAATCATTCCTCTAGTCCAAATATATAACAATTTACCATTAAATGAAAATTTAGTGGGATGTAAATCATTTGAATTCAAAGTAAATTAAATAATCATATGAGCTCTATCAATTTTCTAATACATAACATTACACTCTTATGAAATTCAATGAATTTTTGAAACAATAATGAATCATCCTACCTAGGTATAAATACACAAACTAGAAAAGAATAGAAACAATTTTTTATTCATTACTAAAGATATCATGCCTCCTTAATAAGTCTTATCTACTATCCCACTTCAATTTAATCAATATTTCATGTTCCAGATTTGTGAATAAATTATTATTTAGTGGAATTAAAATTTTAATAAGTGTAATTATCATAAATTCCACTTTCAAAGTTTCTTATACCAAATACCCATTTCTCACTTTCTTGATGCAACCTAAAATAAATTCTTATAATTCAATTTCTACCTTCTTCATCTGGTGTTCAATATTCCCCTCACCTGAATCTATTCCCTTTAGGAAATTAAGAACTTGGATGTTTTCATTATTTTTTATTAGTGTTGAAATGTAGTAGAACTTCATGTGGGATCCCAATTTCTTAGTTTACTCCAGTTTCAAAGGACTTATATGAATTCCTTTTTTTGTCTCCTTGAGGTGTTATTTTCCAAAATAGAAAATTTAATCTAGTTAGAGTTTAAAATTTAAGTTTCCTTATATTACAATTTTGGTTATACATATTTATTTTTAATTTAAAATTATTTTCAAAGTTCCAAAACAAAAAATCCCATTGAATTAGTAGAAAAACTTGTTTAGAAATCATATAAATTCAACTTTTTAAAAATTAGTGAAACCCTTAAGACTAGAATGGAATTATACACCAGTCATGATAGAATTTTTGGCTCAAATTTATAACCTAAATACACATTAAAATTAAAAATAAGAAAAAAAATGAAAAGATAAAGGTTTTAGAACCACCCCTCCCACCATACATAGACGGCCCCCCATACATAGATACTTACTAAGAAATATAACTTTTAAGACAAAAAATCATAACCTAAAAAATGTTCCCAAAAAAACAAAAACTATAAACATAAATAGTTTTACACCCCCCCCCCCCCCACACACACACACTTATACCATTACTACCATATTTTTTATCAAAAATTATTTTATCATCCTTTTATACAAAATTAAACTGGTTGGTAAAAAAAATAATGAAAAATATGGATGTAACCTGACTTATTGGTTGTGGAAACTTCAGTTAGTCTCCTATGTTCCACCAACTTGAATCCTATATGAAATAATAATAAAACATAAGAGAACTTTTTTAAATAAAAATTAATTAAAACAAATAGAAATAGAAAAAATTAAGGATAATTCTTGGTTTAAGTCCCAAGTGGAATCTAGATTCTGGATTCTCTAGAAAATAAGTCTCAATTGTTATATATAGTATAATGGTGGGTGGAGTTTATTTAAGATGAAATACCACATATCTTTCCTTCTATCCTTCATTCCATCACCACATAAGTAGATGATACCATATATATACTATACCAAATCTACCCACTTTTCTTTAAGGTACAAATTAGATGGTAGGGATAGGAGAAAGAATTAGTCCTCCTCTTTTGCTTCAGCCGATACTTATTTGGACTCTTCTTCATTCCCCAGGGCTTGTTCATAATGTGTTGTATCAAAATAATTGTCAAAATAAATTATGAATAATTTTACTTTAATGAAAATAGAATAAAAAAAATTGATATCAAAATATCTTAATTTATAGTATCCATCTTGTTACTTGATTTATTTAGGAAAATCCACAAGTAATTTTTTGTTTACTCCCTCTGGTATATGATCAATTGATTTTTGGAGCTTTATATATTCCTCATTAGGTGAATATTCATCTTCTTCTTCAATCACAAGAGAAAACCAAGTGTTGGATGAATCTGAAAAGTTTAAAATATGGGAGTTAATAGACAATATGGTTTCTTTAAAATCAAATGAAAATGAGTTCAATAAATGATTTACCCCTTGATTTGGTTTTTCCTCTAATATTTCTTCATTGTTCAATGCCTCTTAGAGTCGGGTTGGAATGGATGGAAGAATGTAGTCAATATCCTCTAATATCTCTTCAAATTACACCACTTGGGTAGTGTATTCTTAAAAATATAAAGAAATATAGATCGGTGTTGTTTCTTAATCTTCAAAGGTGGAGAATAATATTGCATGTTACCTTCAAAAAATTTATTCAAATTTTTATCCAATTTTTTATTCTCTTAGTGTGAATCTAATAGAATGTATTTTTTAGGAATATCCTCAATAAATGGATAATAATGGTCTAGTTTTAGTTTTTAAGTAATTTATTATTGGTCTCCATAGGTTCTTTAATAAAATGTATGTATAGGGTAGTCTTGTAACATCCCGATTCCGGAAGCCACCCAGAGGTGCCCCGTACCCGATTGGTCACATGGCCTCAAGCGCATTTCCCTGAACACCAGAGGATACTGACTAGCAGTGAGGACCTTGGGTGATATAGTGGGGAAACTATTCCCTATTTGAAAGAGTAACATAGCAGAAGAAAGAAATGGAAAAAGCAGATGCAGGAACAATCCATACAAAAGTAAACTGCATAAGACTAGAAAATAATAAACGGGAGCACACATATATATATGAATGATGCATGATACATAGGCCTATTAAAGCAACCAAAAAAATCACAATTCTGGAATACAACAGTACAAAACCCAAGTACAAATGAAATTAAAGTAAAAAACTCCTCAGCATCGCAAGACATAGCTCAGTCCCATGCTCTCCAACTCCACAACAAATCAAGTACCTGAAGTAGAAGGGTGCTTGCCCTTATCTATACCTAAAACAATATAATCTGTTTGGGCCCAAAATCCTGGCCCAAATAGGGTGTAAGACTAAATCACAATAGGAAACCACCACGAGATATGTGCCTAACAGTCAGGGAATATATGGGAGGCATCAAGCATATAAATTCAGTAAACAAGGAAGTACCCAAGGTAAACAATTAACAGTTTCAATGCATTTAGTATCATATATCAAGTAACAGCTAAAAAAGTAGGTAAACACAAACAGGTAACCCTCTAGGAAGTACTCATAGCCTATCCCCTCTGGTTCTACCTAGAAACACAAGAAACCCTCTAGGTATTACACTCAGCCTAACCCCAGTTCAGATTAAGCATAGACTCTTTGAGGAAGCACTCACCGTCAATTCCTCCTATAGTCTCGTATTGGTAACTAAAGGCACTCTGGGGAAGCACTGAACGTCTATTCCTTATGTGCCTTATGTTGATGATCTACACACACTCTGAGGAAGCACTTACGTCAATACTGTTGGGTCGGAAGAATCCTGAGGGAAAGATGGCAAGAGGGGGGGTGAATTGCCTTTTAAAAAAATGATTAACAATTTAAAAATCAAAGTTGAATGCAGCGGAAATAAATAAGGCAAGACAGATGAAATTGATAACGGAGTTCGGCCAAAACCCGGCCTACGTCTCCGCTCCCAACTCAACCGTTGAGAGATTCTACCGCTTGCTTTTCAATGGTTTTAGCAAGAAACCCACTAGGCTTTGAGGTAGCACTAGGACCTATTACATCTTGCTTTTTGTGGTTTAGCAAGAACCCACTTGCTTTTGATGGAATAGCAAGAACCCACTAGCCTTTTTAACGGGTGAAGGCTAGCTCACCGAAACACAAGCCTTTTAAAAGGAAAGGCTTGAAGAAACCTCTTCACACCTTAATGGTGGTGTGAGAACCCAAAGAAAGGTAGGATGAGAAAGAGGTTTTGGGGTTTGTAGGCACAAACCCAAATTGAAAGCTCAAAAAGATAAAACAATAAAACCCGTAATTGGGAGAAGCCTTGGGCGCCTTGTTTGATTGGAGATGTTGAAGGACGCTTCCAAGCTTCTTTGATGGTGCTCTTGGATGTGGAATTGGATTGGAGCACGTTGGGTTCCTTGATGAAATCCGCCGGAGGTTCGCCAAAACGATCAACAATGTGTCCGGTGGCTTGGTTGTAGTTCCGGTTAGTGTCCGGGGCTTCCTTGGCCTTTATTTATAGGCATGGAACCCATTGGGGACCTTCGGAGCCGTTGGAGAAGTCCTCGGAGCCGTTGGAGGCCAAAAGAAGGTTGACTGGTCAAACCCAACGGCTAGTTTGACTGGGCTACCGGCTGGCCGGTGCAGGGCCACCGGCTGGCCGGTGCCTTGGCAGAGGAGAAGAATTCTTTTCCAGGCTCTACCGGTCGACCGGTGGAGGAGCCACCGGCTGGCCGGTGGCAAGACAGTAGCAAACACTATTTGATCAGGTTGCCACCGGCTGGCCGGTGCTATCACACCGGTTGGCCGGTGGACTGAATTGCAGTCCACTTGAGATGCTTTCTTGGGCCATTCCTTTGGCAATCTCTTGCCTATCATCCACAACACTTAAAAACAATGTTAGACAAAAAATAAGGTGATTGTGATCATGAAAATCAAACACCGAGGGGATACGAGAGGTACAACAATCTCCCCCTATTTTGATGATCACAATCACCAAAACAATTAATGTAAAATACTGAAATTGAAAGGAAATGCTAAGCACGATGAAAAGGATTCTCCCCCAATCAATCAAGAAATTTCTCCCCCTTTGTGATTATCAAAATAGAATGGGGCATAAAACTTGATTGAGGGAAAATTTGAAAAAACAAGAGATGGGATTTGAAAATCAATTGAAATTTTGAAAAATTGAATTGAAAAATTTTAATAACAGTTTGAATTGAAAGTTTTGAATCAAAAACCATTTGAAATTTGAAATTTGAATTGAATATTTTGAAATGAAAATTTTGATACCAAGTATTGGAATCGAAAATTTTGGAATTGAAATCAAAAGGGCATATTTTGAAAGTTTGAATTGAAACAAAAAGCTTAAACAAACCTAACTCCCCCTAAATAAAAAAAAGTCACCGGGGAGAGGGATTTTGAAAAGAGATGATTTTAGGCCCGGAGAGACTCGCAAGAAGGGATTTTTCAATCCAAACTTGTCTCATAGCGGGTCTTCTCCTATAAAATTCATCGGAATAGAAAATAGATTTGGGTTGGCCGTACCGGGCATTTTTGCAATTACACTCATAAATTAGGTGCCCGGGTTTCTTACAATAGTTTCAAAATTTAAAACTAGAGCTCCCCCTTACAAAAACAGTTGGAGCATGGGAGGAGGAAGCTACATTGGTATATCCTATCCCTTGGTTGGTTCTAGATATACGTTGGGAACCAAGCAAATTGTTCAAATTTTGTTCCCCTTGGGTGAACTTAGCTAGGGTCTCCCTTAGGTCTTTGATGGTTGATTCCATAAAATCAACATTTGGAAAATTTTGGATTTTAAGGGTCAACTCTTCCTTCTCTTTAAGAAGTTGTTCTTTTTCGGAAGAGAGTTTTTTGAAATTCTTTTTCAAAGAAACAAATTTTGATGATAAGGCATGAAAACCATTTTCTAATTGATCTCTAGCGTGTGAGAGTTCTTCATAAGATAAATGATTTAAAGAATTGGAATTTGAAGAACAAGAAGACGAGGAAGAAGAGTCGGAAGATGATACCTCATGATTTTCCATTAGGCATTTTTTACCTTGGTTGCTCGAGGAGGAGGAGAATGAAGAGGTGGAGCTATCACTCCATGTTGCCTTTGAAGCCTTCTTCTTCCCCTTTTTCTTGGCCCTTTTCTTGTGACGTGGGCAAGCGGGTACGGATTTTGCCTCGGGTTCTGGCTTTTGAGCGGGTTCTTGCTTTTGAGCCATGCTAGTACCTTCATGGGTTAGCTCTAAACATTTCCAAATATCATGTGAAGTAGAGCAAGTAGAAATGCAATTAAAAACATTACGGTCAAGACCACAATGAAGAGCGTTCATGGCTTTGCCATCAAGCTCAAAAAAGGCAATGTCATTGGGGGTCCATTTAGACTCATCGGGAGAAGAGAGCGTAAAACCATGCATAACAATTCTAAAAATTGGATAGCTAATTCTTTTAAGAAAATTTGACATGCGGGTTTTCCAAAAAGAATAGTCGGTTCCATCAAAAAATGGAGCACGATCCAAAGAATGTCCTTCGAGGGTTGGAGAAGAAGAAGCGGTAGAAGCCATCAAAAAGGATCTTTAATTTGAAACCGGTTTAGGGAATTATTCAAACTATCCCTCTGATACCAATTGTTGGGTCGGAAGAATCCCGAGGGAAAGATGGCAAGAGGGGGGGTGAATTGCCTTTTAAAAAAATGATTAACAATTTAAAAATCAAAGTTGAATGCAGCGGAAATAAACAAGGCAAGACACATGAAATTGATAACGGAGTTCGGCCAAAACCCGGCCTACGTCTCCGCTCCCAACTCAACCGTTGAGAGATTCTACCGCTTTCTTTTCAATGGTTTTAGCAAGAAACCCACTAGGCTTTGAGGTAGCACTAGGACCTATTACAGCTTGCTTTTTGTGGTTTAGCAAGAACTCACTTGCTTTTGATGGAATAGCAAGAACCCACTAGCCTTTTTAACGGGTGAAGGCTAGCTCACCGAAACACAAGCCTTTTAAAAGGAAAGGCTTGAAGAAACCTCTTCACACCTTAATGGTGGTGTGAGAACCCAAAGAAAGGGAGGATGAGAAAGAGGTTTTGGGGTTTGTAGGCACAAACCCAAATTGAAAGCTCAAAAAGATAAAACAATAAAACCCGTAATTGGGAGAAGCCTTGGGCGCCTTGTTTGATTGGAGATGTTGAAGGCCGCTTCCAAGCTTCTTTGATGGTGCTCTTGGATGTGGAATTGGATTGGAGCACGTTGGGTTCCTTGATGAAATCCGCCGGAGGTTCGCCAAAACGATCAACAATGTGTCTGGTGGCTTGGTTGTAGTTCCGGTTAGTGTCCGGGGCTTCCTTGGCCTTTATTTATAGGCATGGAACCCATTGGGGGCCTTCGGAGCCGTTGGAGAAGTCCTCGGAGCCGTTGGAGGCCAAAAGAAGGTTGACTGGTCAAACCCAACGGCTAGTTTGACTGGGCTACCGGCTGGCCGGTGCAGGGCCACCGGCTGGCCGGTGCCTTGGCAGAGGAGAAGAATTCTTTTCCAGTCTCTACTGGTCGACCGGTGGAGGAGCCACCGGCTGGCCGGTGGCAAGACAGTAGCAAACACTATTTGATCAGGTTGCCACCGGCTGGCCGGTGACAGAGCCACCGGCTGACCGGTGGGACCTGGCAGTGGGAAATGCCTCTGCCAGGTCCACCGGCTGGCCGGTGCTATCACACCGGTTGGCCGGTGGACTGAATTGCAGTCCACTTGAGATGCTTTCTTGGGCCATTCCTTTGGCAATCTCTTGCCTATCATCCACAACACTTAAAAACAATGTTAGACAAAAAATAAGGTGATTGTGATCATGAAAATCAAACACCGAGGGGATACGAGAGGTACAACAAATACCCCCAATGGTCTCACATCGTAAGTAAAACAGACACTCTCAAAAAGCCCTTATGTCCATTCTACCTATAGTCTAATACACCAGGTTCTCATGGCCCAGTGTAAGTCAAGTAGGTATAGCAATGCGTATAAGCCAAAGTAAACCTCAGGAACTCTTGGCTAGCAGTCTACAACATATCATCATATCAGAACAATCACACCATCCTACAACTAGGCATGGGAAAGTAAACAGATGCCTAACAGGAAATCTAGACCCAACAGTCAAAAAAGGAAATCATTCATAGGAAAAAACTTCCAAAGAATAGTAATTTACCCTATTCACATTCAATCAACCTCTACTCAATCATACAAGCATAGTAGGAAAACAATAGAGCTAAAATGGTAAACGCAGAATACCCATTCATGGGTATTGGAAAAAATGGCACATATAACTCAAATACTTTTAACGAAAAGGCACAAACCACCTACCTCAGTGTTGGTAGATCAATATACTTGAGTCTCGGGGCATGAATCACCTTAGAACGTTGAAGATCTACAAAAACGTCTAAATCATTCAATAGAGGATAACTTGATAAAGAAGAGGAATCATGAAATGATGATCTAGAAGAAGGAAGAGCATACTGAGGTGATACGAACACAATCGATGGTGGTCGAATCATAGATCGGACGGAGACTCAGGGGCCTAGAGAAGGACTGTGGCCATACGGGTTCTCTCAAATGAACGAGACCTAGAAGAAAGGTGTTATGCCTGTCCAACGCAACACCAGTGCATTTAATGAAAAAAAAAGAAATTACATAGCGTGTACTTTTAAAGTACACGGTGTGTACTCACCATTTTTGTACTCCTCTATAGGTGGCCTCTAGGTCACCCCCACATGGTCGTGTTTGTGGACATCACACGGTCAGCACACAGCTACCTGCGGTAACTGAGTACACAGCGTGCACTCAGAAAGTACATGGTGTGTACTTTAGAAATTTCCAGAAATTTTCCTTTCTCTCAAAAATGACCAGAAGAAAGAAAAAATACCTGAAAATAAGGTTCGGGTTCTTAAGAACTTCCCCCTTTAAATAAATTTTTCCCCGAATTTCCCTAGCAAGGCAGCGTAGAAGAGGAAACCCCAAACAGCTCTAGCCACTGTGATTGTACATCTGCCTCCCTCTCCCAAGTCCCGTCCTATAATCGCTTGTTCTTACAAAGCACTCGTACCAGAGGAACAAACCGGCCATGTAGAACCTTCATACATCGATCAAAAATCTAGATAGGATGCTCCTCAAAAATGCATCCACTTCCAACTCAACCTCCTCGGGTTGGAAGACTTGAGATGGGTCTGAGAAGTAATGTTGAAGCTGAGAAATGTGGAAGAATTTGTGCATATCCCAGTACCTATTAGGTAACTAAAACTAATAGGAAACAGGACCAACTCTCTCCAACATCTCAAAAGTCCAGACGTACCTCGGTGAAAGATTACCATGTCTTCTAATCCTCTTGTGTCCCAACATCGGTGTGACACGCAGGAAAACCTGATCCCCAATCTCAAACTCTAGATGTCATCTCTGTTGATCATCATAAGACTTCTGTTGAGACTGATCAGTAGCCATCCTCTTCGGAATCAACTCTATCTACTCTTTGGTCTCCTGAAAAAGATGAGGTCCCAGCATAGCTACCTCTCCTACCTCCAGCCAACATAAGGGTGATTGGCATGGCCTATTGTACAAAGCCTCATAAGGTGCCATCTGAATAGTTTCTTGAAAACTATTGTTGTAGGAAAACTCCACAAGAGGTATGTGCTTCTCCCAAGAACCTCCAAAATCTAGGATACATGCTCAAAGCATATCCTCAAGCACCTGAATCATACGCTCGGACTGGCCATCTGTCCGGGGGTGGTAAGTTGTACTCAAAAGTACATGTGTACCTAAAGCCTTCTAAAGCCTCTGCCAGACCCGAGAAGTAAAACGTGCATCTCTGTCTAAAAAAGTGGATTGTGGAACTCCATGTAAGTGCACAATATCATAGATGTACAACTGTCCCATCTCATCGACACTGAAGGTCTCTTTGATCGGTAAGAAGTGAGAAACCTTCATGAGTCTGTCAATGAAAATCAAAACTACATCATTACCTCGATACGGCCTCAATAAACTCATCACAAAATCCATCGTAACATCATTAAACTTCCACTCAAGAATGGGTAACTGCTGTAAAATCCCTGCTGGTTGCTGATGCTCCGTCTTCACCTACTGGAAGGTGGAACACCTCATGAAAAAACTAGCAACTTCTCTCTTCATACCGGTCCACCAATACTGATGGTGTAGATCACGATACATCTTGGTGAAACCTGGATGAACTGCCCAAAGTGAGGAATGAAAGTCTCGCATTAGTTCCTCGCGTGTGTCTGCTGAAACCTATATGCGCCCTTGGAAACGCAAGATCTCATCCTTGCCTATGGTCCATCCTGGAATAGGGACCTCTCCTAACACACTTTCCCATAGGACTAGGCCTTCAGAATCTAATAGTTTCCTCATTAACACTTGATCAATAAGAGTAGAGGTAACATTTATGAAAGAAAGAAACATTTTCCCCTGTCTGTCGTGCACCTCTAAGTGCATCTCAGAGAATAGAGCCATAATCTTCCACTCACTACTGGGCTCCTGAGCTGCCTATATCTGAGTCCTTCTGCTCAGCGCATCAGCCACTGCGTTTCCTTTTCTAGACATGTAGGCAAGCTCAATGTCAAAAGACTGAAGGTACTCAACCCACCTTCACTATCTCAAATTTAGATCACACTGAGTGAATATATACCTTAGACTTCTTTGGTTAGTTAAAACCAAAAAATGATCTCCCGGAATATAATGTCTCCAAAAATGTAAGGAATGAACAACTATAGCTATCTCGAGATCGTGCGTCGGGTAATTCCTCTCATGTGGTCTCAACTGCTGAGACTTGTACGTAACAACTCCTTCTCCCTACATAAGTACAGCCCCCATCCCAATACTTGAAGCATAACAGTGCACAGTATAGCTCTTGCCTGGATCTAGAAATACTAGTATCGGTGCTGAAGTCAGCCTCCCTTTCAGCTCCTAAAAGGTTGACTCACAAGAATCTGACAACAAGAACATCGCACCCTTCTTAGTTAGGCCCGTCAGTGGTGCTTCTAAGCGTGAAAAGTCCTTAATGAATCATTTATAGTATCCAACTGGCCCTAGAAAACTCTTTACCTCAAAGAAGTTCTTCAGCTGCTCCCAAGAAACTACTACTCTCACTTTCTTTGGGTCCACTGATATTTTTGTCTCTGAGATAAATGACCCAAGAAGTGAATCTGATACATCCAAAAGCAGAATTTTGAGAGCTTAGCATATAACTGATGCTCTCTTAGTGTACTCAAAATGATCTCAAGATGGGTGGCATGGTCGTGTCAAGTGTGAGAGTACACCAATATATCTTCCACGAAAACCACCACGAAGGAATCCAAGTACGGATGGAATACTCGTTTCATCAGTACCATGAAAACTACAGGCGTGTTCCTGAGACCGAATGGATAACCATATACTCATATAGACCATACCTTCTCCAAAAGGATGTAATAGGTATATTTCATGGTCTAACACGCAACTGATGGTAACCGTACCTCAATTCAATATTTTAGAACACCCAGGCTCCTTGAAGCTAATCAAAGATATCATCAATCCTCGGTAATGGATATCGGTTCTTGACCGTCAACTGGTTCAACTTTCGATAATCCACACAAAGCCTGAGGGTATTGTCCACCTTCTTCGCAAAAAGGACAGGCAAACCCCAAGGAGAAGTACTAGGTTGGATGAAACCCTTTACCTATAACTCCTCCAACTACTTCGTGAGCTCATGTAACTCTGGTGTAGCCATCCCATAAGGAGGGATAGACACCGGTGTCACTCCTGGTACAAGCTCAATAGAAAATTCTACCTCACACTCTGGAGGAAAACCAGAAAAGTCCTCTAGAAAGACATCTCTAAAACGATCCACCACTGGGGAAAACTTCCACTGTGAAATCCCCAGGTCATCAAGATATAGACTACAAATCTGGGCTGTAACTCCTCCTAACTCATGATGCTTGGGTCCCGCTATGCTTTCTTGTACATCCCATTAGCCCTTATGAATAAAAGATCCACCCTCTGGTGATATGAAACTCACCCTGCGATGATAATAGTCAACGACTGCCTGGAAGGGAACTAGCCAATCTATTTCGAGAATTACATCATAGCCTTTCATCTCTAGGACATAGAGGTCCCATAAAAACTGACATTTACCAACCTCTAGAGGGAAATCCTTACACTGTCGCACAATAGCCGTTCTAGTTCCTAAAGAAGTGTCTAGCATCAAGATATCATCATAAGAAAAGATGAAGAGCCCAAGGCTCTCCACAACAGCAATAGATATAAAGCTATGGGATTCCCCTGTATCGAGAAGAGCAGAAGCTAAAACCGAGGGAACTAAGATCGTACCTTGAACTGTAGAAGGCTCGAGATCTTACTCCTGTTGGGTCTGCTCCACTGCAAAATTTTGACCTATATCGCAGCCCTGTGACCCTGCCTGACCACTCTGAGTTGATCCACCCTTTTTTGCTGAAAGCCTGGCGACTGGCTGCCACGACCATGACCACCACCTCTGCCTGAAAAGCTATAAAAACTCTAGTTCCCAGACTGGTGAGAAACTGGTGGTGCTTCTCCTGAACAAGGAGTCATAAAATAACCCCTGTCACCAGCTACTGGTGACAATATCTGATAGAAGCACTGAATATGATCCATCTTTTCATAATATCGGAAATCCACTGGGTCTCTTGGGAAATGTGGCCTCATATGCCTACTCTTCCCGCAATGGGATCACACCACCTGACTACCAGAAGAAGTATCTCACCTCCTTGGATCTCCATGCCAAGACTCCCTGTGGAACTTATTACTATCAGTAGAAGGGATACTAACTCCAGATGCCGAGCTGCCCTGGCTCACAACTCCAAAATCCCTCATATTACGCCCAGTAATCAGCACATTCTTGATGATAGAAGTGATAGAAGTCAACCGGAATATGTTCACCTGTGATCAGATGTTGTGCCTCAGACCATCCTCGAACATCCTTTCCAGGAATAACTGATCGCATCCTTAAATAGGTGCAAAGTGCTGAAGCTAGGTAAAGTGATAGGAGTACTCCATAACTGAAAGAGTACCCTGATCTAGAATCATAAACTCTTGGGCTCGATTGGCCCTCAATGTCTCCGGGTAAAAGTAATCATAGAAGATACGCTGGAACTCCTCCCAAGTTATAAACTACTGGTGTCCTGCCTGCGAGATCACATCCCCCCACCTCTTGGAAGAGTCTCGAAGCATATATGTAGCAAGCATGACTCAGCTCTCTGGAGGCATCTCTATATTGTCATAGATCGTCAGCATGACTTCCAGCCATGACTCTGTAGCCTGGGGTCCTGCATCCCCCAAGAAAGTGGGAGGATGCTGCTGCTGAAAGACCCAAGTCAATTCCGCCATCGATGGGGTAGGTGGTGGTGCTCCCTGAAAGTTATGCATCATCCTCATAATGCCTTCCCTGAACTGCGCATCAGCACATGCGTCCGGTATAATGGCTAGTGCCAATACTGGCACAATGGGAGGATCTACAGGTAGTCCCTGATCAACCATATCCAGTGTCTTATCACTACCCTACAACTGGCGTACAATCGGAGGATGTCCTGGTGGCATGACTTTGCAAGTTCAAATGCACACCTTAGATCAAGATTAAGAAGGACCCAAACTGAAAACATAAAAATGGAAGAGGAGAGGGAAAGTATTCAAGTTTTTCAAAAAATAAATACACGGTGTGTATAACCCCTACACGGCGTGTTTCCTTCATCCATTCACATGGGTGTGTACTCCTTCCAAAATTGGTCGTGTAACACCCCATACACTCGGTGTGTTCACCTAACACATGGCGTGTACTTGAATCTTATTCCCCTGCTCGAGTCCTTCTACATATCTAATCCACACGGTTCTCCTTATAACGAAACTACATGGCATATTAGTTCCAAACACAGTGTGTACTAGAAAAACCTCACTGACCCGTGTTTTTAGATACACGGCCTGTGACACGGCTCACACTACACAGTGTGTTCCAGGAAAACATAGTGTGTACAAGAAAGGATAACACTAACCTATGTTGTTAGTTACATGGACGACTACATGGCCTCCACCATACGGAAAGTTCCAGATGGACACAGCTTGTTCTAGGAAGATAGCACCAACCTGTTTTGTTAGTCACACGGGCAGACACGAGATCAACACAACACAATATGTATGTATGGTACATGGCTTGTTCACCCCAGGATTTCCTTATCCCATGTCTCTACCAACATGGCCTATGACACGGTTAGAGACTACACGGAGGGTACATATGGTACACGGCATGTACTTAAGAGAAACAGTTTCTTCCCAAACAGACTAACACATGGCTTGGAGTCAAAACTACAAGGTGTGTATTCTGGGGTTTTCTAGACAGTAAGCCTCAGAAACTACTCCAGAACCCATAAAAACACTAAAAAAACATTAAAGTGCCAAATTACGATTTGTGAGGGCCCATACTCACCACAAATCAAATCTTAGTATCTTACACATGTTGTAAAAAATGTAAACAAGTCAATGATCCACCAAATTATAGTCAATGAGGGCTCATAGCACCTCAAGAACCAAAGTTTGGAGTTTATTAAAAAAAATCCTTATAGGAAGAAATACCCTATCAAACAGCAGGTACTCTATCAAAGCATCTATTACAATAGAATGCATATCTAGCACAACATCTATCACAAGAACATTTAATTGCTAATAAACCCTAAATGGCATGTCAAGAATGATTGACATGTGATTCCTAACAAGTGCCTATATGATGCATGAGATGGAATACCCTCATCTCATTAGGTTGAAATAGAAATAGAACATCAATAACATCAACAGTAATAGCACAAAACATGTGAATCACCCAAGGTGAAATCAAATCAACTGTAATAATTGAAAAACCAGAAAAAAAATTGCAATAAATGAGGTATATTGGCTTTTACCTATAAACGGGTTAACTAATCCTGGGCACAGCTTATTACCAAGTACTTATTCCTTCATATCCCTGTCTATAGGCTCTAAATAGTAATTCAAGATTAAATAATTCCTCTGATACCACTTTGTAACATCCTGGTTCCAGAAGCCACCGAGAGGCACCTCGTACCCGGTTGGTCACATAGCCTCAAGCGCATTTCGCCAAATGCCAGAGGCTGCTGACTAGCAGCAAGGGCTTTGGGTGATATAGTGGGGAAACTATTCCCTCATTGAAAGAGTAACAGATCAGAAGAAACCAATGGAAAAAGTAGAAGCAGGAATGATCCATACCAAAGTAAATAGCAGAATACTGGAAAATAATAAACTGGAGCACATATATATATATATATGAATGATGAATGATACATAAGCCTAGGAAATCATCCAAATAAATCACAATACTGGAATACAATAGTATTAAACCCAAGTACAAAAGAAATAAAAGTAAAAAACTCCTCGGCATCGTAAGCCATAGCTTGGTCCCATGCTCTCCATCTCAACAGCAAATCAAGTACCTGAAGTAGAAGGGTGCTTTCCCTTATATATACCTGCAATAATATTATCTATTTAGGACCAAAAGCATGTCCCAAATAGTTTGTGAGAGAAATTCCTAGCAGGCAACCACCACGAGAAATATGCCTAACAGTCAATGAATATATGGAAAGCAGCAAGAAAATAAATGCAGTAAACAATGAAGTACCCAAGGTAAACAATTCATAGTTTCAATGCATTCGGTATCATATATCAAGCAATAGCTAACAAAGAAGGTAAACACAAATAGGTAACCCTCTGGGAATTACTCAGATCCTATCCCCTCTGGTCTTACCTAGAAACACAAGTAATCCTCTAGGCAGTACACTCTGTCTAACCCCTCTAGTTCATCTTAAGCATAGACTCTCGGAGGAATCACTCACCGTCAATTCCTCCTATAGTCTTGTATCTATAACTAAAGGCACTCTACGGAGGCACTCAATGTCAATTCCCCTTGTGGCCCACATCGAGGATCTACAGACACTCTGAAGAAGCACTTACGTCAATTCCCCCTATGGTCTCGCATCGTAAGTAAAACAGACACTCTAGAGAAGCCCTTATGTCCATTCTCTCTATGGTCTACTACACCAGGTTCTCACAGCCCTGTGTAAGTCAAGTAGGTATAGCAACACATATCGACCAAATTAAACCTCAAGAACTACTTGGCTAGCAGTCTACAACATATCAACATATCAGAACAATCACACCATCCTACAAGTAGGCATGGGAAAGTAAAGAGCATCCTAACAGTAAAACTAGACCCAACGGTCAAAATAGGAAATCATTCATGGGAAAAAACTTCCAAATCATAGCAATTAACCCTCTTCACATTCAATCAACCTCTACTCAAGCATAAAAGCATAGAAGGTAAATAATAGGGCTAAAACGGTAAACGCGCAATACCCCGTTCATGGGTATTGGGAAAAATGGCACATATAACTCAAAGAATTTTAACAAAAAGGCACAAACCACCTACCTCGGCATTGGGAGATCAATATACTTGAGTATCAGGGCTTGAAGAACCTTAGAAAATCAAAGATCTACAAAAACGTCTAAACGTTCAACAGAGGATAACTTGAGAAAGAAGAGGAATAATGAAATGATGCTCTAGAAGAAGAAAGAGCTTACCGAGGTGATCCCAATGCAATCGACAGAGGTCGAATCAGAGATCAGACGTAGGCTCAGGGGCTTGGAGAAGGATCACGGTCGTATGGGTTCTCTCAGATGAATGAGACCTTGAAGAAAGGCATTTTGTCGGTCAGATGCAACCCTGGTGCATTTAATGAAAAAAAGTACATGGTGTGTACTTTTGAAGTACATGGAATTTAATTTTCATTTTCATACTCCACTTTAGGTTTCCTCCAGGTCACCCCCACATGGTCGTGTGTGTGGCCATCACACAACTATCACATGGTTAACTGCGGTAACTGAGTACACTGCATATACTTAAAAAGTACACTTCGTGTACTTCAAAAATTTCTAGAAATTCCCCTTTCTCTAAAAAAAGACCAGAAGAAAGAAAACATACCTAAAAAAGAATGTCTGGGTTCATACAAGTCTCTTCCTCCACTGGTTTTAGTTCCTATTTTTCTAGTTGTTACTCCTAAGATAAAAGGATATATTTATTTAAACATTATATTTAATTAATTACATCAGGAAGATATCCTATGATTTATTATAACTAATATTTTATTTCATCATGAACTTATTACATTTGTGGTGGAACTAGAGAGTAGTTATTATATGTATTAAAATTGAAATTTTAATACATCAAAGGCAAAAAAATTGTTTTTTATTAAAATAATGAAAACTATCTATAAAATGAAAAATAAATGGTAAGTGAAAGACTTCTTGGCTCCATAAAAGCAGAACCATGTTTTAAAAAAATTATCGAAGGGTGGTAAAAATTTATTGTTTTTTCTTAATGTAACATAGTGTTTGAATCTCAATTGAGAAGTTATTTCAGTTAAACAAAAACTACTCTTAATCACTTATTGTATTTTTTTTTGTTCTTTCTATTTATGAAAACTAAGTAAAATAATTGTAGTAAGGAATTGATTATTGGTAATGAAAATATGATTTTTATATAGAATGACTGGTTATGATGAAATAACTTGGTCGGTGGGTCAACTACTTAAGTTCCTTCATTATTAATAATTATTTTACAAATTCTATTTTATGGTCCATATCGTCATATATGGACTACTAATCTATACTTTGAGTATGAAATTTATCATTCCAAAGATATATATTTGGTACACCAAACCTTAACTCCTTCAATTTTCAATAATGGTTAACACATATCAGTTGAGAGTGTGGAACCTTGAGAGACTCAACTCCATTGTATGTCATTTCATCACTCAAACACACTCACCTCCATTTTATTTCATTTAATCACTCAAAAACACTCAACACAATCATGTGAAGTGTATTTACAAAAGAAGGGAGGTAATGGTGATTTGGTAGAGAATAGGATGAGTTAGAGATTCATGTTAGGGAGTGGTGGACAATCACTCCACCAAATCTTAAATCTCCTCTCTCCCTCACCAAAAAAATAATAAAAACATTAATAATAAAATTAAAAAAATAGTAAACACCATGAAACCCCTCCTAAGGACAAGAATTATATTATTAATTCACCACCGTGAGTGTAATAGATCAAAGTAAAGAGAAGGTAGAGATAGTGAGAATAAATAAAATTTTGTTAAAACATTTCAGTTATGAAAACATCATGAAAGAAATTAAATTACAAAAGGGAAATACTCTATAATTCAGTGATATAACTTCTATCATGACTCCCATGTTCTAAAACTTCTTTAATGTATCACTTCCTCTATTATTTATAGGCAATATGTATTTCTAAATATGATCGTACTTTATGTGAGACAATGGTCAAACCCACACAATTCATCTCCTATAATCTCACAATATCATATTTTAAATTTTTTACTTTGACCAAACCCTATTATCATGCTTTGCATGTGATTCTAAGATCATTGTATATCCACAAAATGTATCTATATTGAAATTATTTTCATTTTGTTTATGAATAAACTAGACACTTATCATGCCAAAAATATCCTTCGCTGCATTATAGAAAATTCCAAACCTATCCACATACTCCTCAAAATGACATGCTCAACTTCACTATGGTCATAGCTCCAGGCACTTCATATAACATCTATTTACTTTCTTTATTCATGAAACCATGAATTCTTTAAATTTTTGAAAAACATTCTATGTTTACACAAATTCACATGACATTTACATATATTCTAAAGATACCTATAGGAAGACTCCCTAAACCCTTATGCATCTTTCACATCACCCTTACATAGTTCTTCTACCTTCACTCGGTATTATATGACCTTTATGCAATTCCTTGTTGACCATTATGCCTCTTACTCATTTTTAATAAGTTTATTAAAACATTGATCACACCTCACCATGGAATAGGATCATTTATCTTCTCATTTAATTGGGTTTGTTCATTCATATAAATATGAAGCATAGCCAAGGAATCCCCCATTGTATCGCATCCACCATTTTATCTTCTAGTGATCCTTATAAAACACAATCTCTCATAGAATTTCACCCATCGTGGTGGAAATATTTTATATTGAAACATGACGTACATCCTTATTGAGGCTACACATGATCTCTCATCTTTGTACAGGGCTTAATTTATCATTATATTGGATCATATTGTGAGTATTTAGCTTCCCTATTCACCCATGGGGGATTGTGGTTAGAATAGAGGTATGAATAGTCATATTTTAGTTCCTTATTAGCATTCATGGTGGTTCATAGGTTTTTTACTATTGTAGCATGAGTCAACCCAATATATTCATATATAAATATTACTTCTTATTAGATGAATATTCATTACATATTATTATGATCCATACTATTACTGTAAAGTTTTTATTCCTTTGGAAACTTGAATACATAAACAAAGTGTGCATAAAAATTCAACAATATCTCCCACTATATTATTCACAACTAGCACCCTTATTAGATATATCATACTTAAAACCTTTATTTGTATCCTTGGGGAAAGGAAATATAATAAAGGGCCATCATATATGCTCAGTAAGGGTAAATAATGGAGATATAAATTTATTATCATCGTTAAGCATAACATGGGTATAAGTGTATGATAACATGAACTTAACATTTTAAAATCTTCCCTAGTAATTCATATATTATAATCATGACTTATAGAATAAATCTTAGTATTTCATAACACATGAGTCATAAGGGAATCAAAAGAACATGAGTTATTAGTTTATAACATTGGTATAATATCATGTCATAAAAGAGTTGAATAAATTGTGGAATAATCATATTCATATAAATATTATTTCAAGGCTACCAATAAATATATTAATCACATGTTAGGATTGGTCTAACCACCAATTTACATTATTCTATATTAAGATAAGCTCTTATGTACACTCTTTTGGACTTGGTATAATCTCTTATATACCCTCTTTGGGGAATGGGATAACCTCCCATTTAACCTTAAAGATCATAAAACATTAATCCTTGACCAATAAATTGGAGTTATATAGTAGACCTTCCTATCAAATAATCATAATCCATTTATATGTATTCTAAAAGATTATGAAAATATTTATCATTACATCATAGCTTAAACCATAAAAAAGAAAATGACTTTCGTCAATATTTCATCCACATAACCATAGACCATACAAATAAATAATAATGAAAATCTCGTATAATTATATCCATAGTGAAGCAGAAGTAATATTTTTAAATGTTATCATTGATGTAAAATATCTTTTTAAAGATCACTATAAAATTTCTTGGGGAAATTACCCTTTTCATCATTAAATCTCTTATTTAAAATCTAAAAATTTCTAAAATATTAAAGAAATCATTTTCATTGAAAATAAACATGGAAAACTATAAATTAATATTCAAATAAAAGAGTATGAATGATGGTGGAAAAATTTAGTCATGCAGTATAATTTAAAACAAATATTATGTTCACACCGTTGGTAAAATGTACCTCATCCATAAAATGAAAAGAAGATTAATTTAATCCTTTTTATAAAAATTATAACATTGGTAAAAATTAATTTAACAAAACATTGGATAATATTAAAAAATTATTGAAAACTTTTTATAGAAAATATGGATATGGAAGAGAAATATTACCGTTCGGATATAAAAACAAAGTCGGTTTTCCTTAAAAATGTTATTTCAGGATTTTGGGTATTTAGAGGTGGAATAAAAGGAAAGCATGTAATATAAAGAAATTCCTATATAATAATAAAATTAAAAATATTTTCTATTAATAAATCATATAATTTCATCATCATAAATTTAATGATAAATAATCTTGAGAAAAATGTGATTGTAACTTAAAACCCTTATCGCTTTGGAAACTTTTGAATAATATCCCCATGAATGAAATTAATTAAATTGAAGATTTAAATAACATGAATAAAAATAGATTCATGATATAACATATAAAATGGGGTATTAAATACACAAAATGAAAAAAAATTGGTGCATATGGAATATGTCTAACAAAAACAAAAGTGTGATGAGAAATCCTGACCTCAAGTCAATCTTGCTTCGTAATCCCTCTAACATCATCTTATTAGAGTGACCTCTATTGTATTAAGCCTTAATCATTGAAATATTGGTATTAATATAATAATAGTATATCTATAACAAAGTTAGTGAATTTAAGAAGGTATTAGGGTTTGTCTTGGCTGAGCTAAAAGGCTCAAAATTCTTGAATAAGATAGGAGAGAAGGTTCACTTTTATAAGTGAATGAGATGACACACATGGAATTAATTAAGAGATTTCAATATAACCAATGTATTTATAAAGTATAATTCTTAAAATATTTCAATAATAATTAGAAAATTTTAAGTGTAAATCTTATCTGCATCTCTTAATTTAACCTCCCAGTCCTAGTAAACCGGTTTTGACCTTAACTGTGGTAATAAATTTTTTCTATTTTTATTATTCATTATCACCAAAAATAAAAGTGAACTCATTAAAAAATTTGGAAATGATTATTAAAAATATGTAATCCATTTTATAAAATTAAATTTCTATAAGTTTCATAAATTAATTTTAAAATAAGCATGAAAAAATCAATGAAACCCAATTTTTAGAAAAAATACATTTTTAAGAATAAAATTATATTTTTATTCATTAATTTTCTAGTAAAAACTATCAAATGGATGAAAATATGTTTTATTTAATTTATAATATATACATTTCATTAAAAACATTAATCAATAATGATTTATTTAATTTATAATGATAAAAATATATAGCACATATAATAACAATTTTATGAAAAAATAATTGTTTTTCCTTTATATGATTTTATCTTCATTCCTAACATTTAGACAACTAATGTATGGATGTTTATTCATAAATTACCTTTAAATTTCATTAAAATTTATTTTTAAAATTGGTAAATATACTTTTTTTAGATAATAATATATAACATCTAGAAAAATAAATTTCTTTGAAAAATTGGTATTTTAATCATTATATGATTTTAATAAATTTTTAATGATTATTTATTAGGAATTAATCAATATAGATGAATTTAGGAAAACATTTATATATATATATATCCTAATGTGGTTAATCATATTCATAGTAGCAAATCCAACAGTTGGGTTATAAAGGTATATTATATCACAGGTTCATTTAGACTCAGGGTAGCGTGTAAGGAAAGTTATCGAACACTTTAAGTTTATATCAATGGAAATACATTAAAAATCTTAATGAGTTACATAGATTGAGCTCCATGTAAAAATTAATATCAAATTGTAGTATTATTCAGCCTTAATAATTCTTCCATGATGATTTCATGTTTTTATAGTGGTGGCTACGATCTTTACTCACCCTCCATGGTGGTCTCGCGGGATTGTAGTGGTGATTCATGTCTTCCCAATGGTGTGAGGATGATGAATTCATTTTTTTATATGGAATTTGAGGAAGTTTTTATTATGTAAGTGATTGGTGAAATATAGCATAAGGGTTATGAGGAACAACATGAAGGAGAGGAATATAATGAAAATATTTTGAAATGTCCTAGTGTACAATTTAAAATGTGAACAACACGCTACATCACAGATCCCACATCATAGTTATAAGGGGGAGGGTATCATTTATCATACTTGGTGCAACATTAGTGTCCCAGTGAAACATAATGCTGCTAACCCATGCCATTGGACCACAGAACCTCACCCCCTCAGTGGTTTTCAGTTCTCTTCACGCAGTGTTGACCAATGATGTGTGAACTCTTAGGATAGGGATAGCCTACCTCATCCTTCTCAATGATCACCCCTTCTGGGAACCTTAGTGATGATTTCTTGGACACATCTTGGTGGATAAAATTGATCTCATAAGGTTCTTGTCTCAATTTGATCCCATTGTTTACCAAACACATGAAAAATACTCTTCCTAAAAAATAACAAACACCCAATGAAAGAATATGGATATGGATAAATCTCTTAGTATCGAATATCAATAAAAACACTTAGAAATAAAATTTGATAACATTTTTACAATTTAATCCAAACAATTCTTCAAATAAAATTATATAAAAATTACCCATTAAATTATAATTTTTTGGGATGTAAATCATTCTAATACCAAGTAAATTAAATTAAAAATTGAGGTATATCATCTAGTCTTGAATTTATGAGATGGGGCCCAACATTTATACATGTGAGGATAAATGTAACAAAAATTACACTTATTAATTCCCATAATTAAACTACACTAGCCCACTAAAGTGATACTACAAATTCCAATACACTTTTATAAATTAATCTATAAAAGTAAAAATGGTGGGATACTTGTCTCCTTGTGGTTTTCAAATCATAGTGGAAATCATAAAATTCGTTATCAGGTGGAATATGTTCAAAAAAATTATTATTTATACATTTGAGGGAAATTTTTTTGACACATGTATCAAGAATTTGGTAATAAATACGCACATTTATCGTACATTATTTAATTGACTATGAATTTGAGAGTTTTCTAGAATTATTATGATTGTTTTTCTTATGTTATTAGGTGGATTCAAGAAATTATTAGGAGAGTGACCAACCAATGTGAGGTTTTTTGTAATTATGGATTTAATGGGAAAGCCTCATTAGGTTCCTTATTTGATCATTATCCACCTTCCTAATATTTCATTCCCCCCCTTCTTATTTACATTCCATTATCTATGTTTCTCTCACTTGTGTTTCAAGATCACACCAAGAATACCACACCACATATGATATTGTATAATTTGGTATGAGATTAAAACATCAATGTAAAATCTAGGTGGTTTGTGGAGACTTCATGGTTTATGAGGATAATAATGGATTTTAAGAGATTGTTTCATAGGGATATTTCAACCCTCCATCTGGAAGACTAAATTTTGGGTAAAGTTAGAGTTCTAACCCCTAACTCTATCAGATGGTATTCACAACGGTGGTCTTCGATGTTAGGTGATAATGTCATAGAGAAGGTTCAACCCTCCATTTAGAATCTTTTATTTTGGGGAGGAGTTAGAGATCCTTCCCTTCACTGCATCAGTTACTAATAGAGATAGCCTCTATTCATCGGTCTCCCTTCAGGTTCATCTAAACACCAAATGAGGCAATTAGATCTTAAGGGAGTGGATGATGTGTTAAATATCATTTTCAAAGGAAATCTTAGATTGGATGATGAGGGAAGGTTCAAAACTAGGATTATAACCCTTAAATACATCATTTCAACCATATGAAGAGGTTTATTCTCAATTAAAGGATTGATATAATGGTGTTGTTCTATTTCTAAAAATTTAAAAATAAAATCATAGAGTCATTTCATATTTATCAGTTACAACCATGTTTTATCAAGTGAATTATTTTTTAAAAGAGAATAAAAATATATTTAATCTCTGGAAAATTCTTTTAATTTGTCAAATGCATTATAGAATTTTCATTTAAAAATATTTAATTTGATTATTATAGGCAATAACATGTTTTATTTTTTATCATATTAACTCAATTGGTTTTTGTTTGATGTTTTTACCATAGAGGATGCTTCACGATTTTATATTATTTTAATCATTAATGTTTTAATGTTATACCATTATGTTTTTAATGGATTTATCCTCTTCTATAATGGTGAGTTTTTGTAACACCCCAAAATTTTAAAATATGGATATCGTATTCGATAGTGTGAATGAAACGCAACACCAAACGTATAAAGGAATATGCAATCCTAAGACTTTATGAAATATTTAATATTTTAAATAAATTCAATATATTTTATAGCATTCAATTCACGTGACATTGATTTTATCTTTCATTACATGCAATAATAATTTTCTTCGATAACTTTCACTACACGCAAGACCAAGTTTTAATGAACCACAATATACTATTAATATTATTATTTAATATGATCGTTATTTCCTAGCCGTAAAAATGGTGGTTATGAATATAAATATTTAACTTATGAAAATATTTATTTTACACGCATATATTGATTATAAATAATCATCATCATCATTTAAAATAAAAGAAATGTTTTTGGAAAAAGTGTATTTTCCTAAAGGACGGTTTAGTTTCACTTAACACACATAATTTAAAATTAATTTTTTAAAATTTTTAAAATTTTATATGATAAAATAAAATTCATTTTTGAAATCATAATACCAAAATTATCTTTGTGTTGATTTTTGGTATTTTTCTTAGAATTTTCATTTTTTGATGAATACTAAAAAAATATTGAATTTTAATTGAAAATTACCTTTTAATTTAAATAATTTATTTTATTAAATTATATTTTGGATTGTTTTTAATGTAAATTTTGGTCAAATTTATATCAATTAATACAATTTAGTTCATTGGAATCAATTTCATATGAATTTAGATCTAAAAACATTGTAAACTTTTGAACTTTTTTACCTTAAAAACATGATTTCTCGTCACGTATGCAGGATTAATTTTAAATTAAAATTTTTAGATTATGTGAATTGAATTTTTAATAATGAATTATATATTTTGAAAAATAATAATTTGTAATTTATAATAATCCTAACTTAATTTTTAATAAAAGTGATTACTGAAATCATTTAAAATTAATTACAGTGATTAAGGTAAAAACAAGATTACTGAGAGATTATACATTAATCATAAGGGGAAATGAACTAGACACTTTTAAAACATCCATTTTATAGAAAACTATTAACCATAACCCTACTAGGATAGAAAATGGACCATTATTGGGGCTTGGTGACATGAAAATAACATGGGTAGAATTCGATCTTTCAAAAAATTACAGGTGTTCCACTCACCCTACTTATAAAAGGCCACCCACTCTCCTCCTCTCATCACACCTTAAAACCAATTTGGATAGTAAAATACCTTCATAAAAAATACCCAAATTACCTATAATTATCCTATTATCCTTATATTGGGAATAAATCCAACCTAAAAATGGTTTAGTACAAATCAAAGGAAGATACCTGAAGGAGAGGTAATGTTCTTCAACAAGCGTCTTCATTTTATTTTCTTCTCCACCTACTTAAATTATTTGAAACCATGATGATATAATAAAATGATAATATTACATATAATAATATTTTTTAATTATAATTATATGACCTAAAACCACACACACTTTTATAAAATGGGTTACAAAATCATCATTCGTGTGTGTGGTGGACTACCGCCTCACGAACCGATGTCATTCATTTTTTCATTTACACCTCTCAAGGTTGGGTATTATGAGGGATATAAAGAATAAATATTATATTTATAACATATTTATACCTTTTTAGTCACTATATAAAATATATATTATTACCTTTCACTCTATAGGAGACACGATAACGTCGCTCGTGTGTAAGAAGGACTACCCCCTCACGAAGCGTTGTGATTCATCTTTCACTAACGCTTCACATGGAAGGTGATGAAGATAAATTTAATTATTATATGTGATATAAGTGATATAAAATTAATGTAATATTTTATCATTATGGAATGAAAATGTACATCATTTTCTTTCTTTCCTTTTCACTTATCTAAAGATGATAACATCATTCGTGTACATATAGATTATCGCATTCACGAAGCGATGTGGCTCTATTTTAATCACCACACCTCATGGATGACACATATAAGTATATTAAATGGTATATATGATATAATTATCATTTTTTAAAGTTAAAATATTACTTATATCCTTTCTATAACGATCATTGAAAAATGGAAAATGTTACTCATGCGTGTGTATGGCATACTGGTCCACATGATTGTAACATACTTCATTTTTCATAACCATAATTAATTATGGGTTTTAAAAAGTAAAATTACTGTTAAAATATTATTATTAATCTATATATGATATAAAAATATAATATATGCCAGAACCGGATCTCTCATGAGGAAACAAGTATGAGAAAACAAGGTAATCAACAGACAAAACAATAAAAATAACAAAATATTATTAATGAATGGGTAATAAGATATTATAAAAGGATAATATATGATATCATAAATATTTATATTATTATAGAATAATTTAATAACTTTATTAAAAACACTATACAAGAGTTTAAATGATGTTCAACCAAAAGTAAGCAAAGGTAAGGGTTTTTATCTCAGTTTCATTTCATTGAGGCATGTTGTATTTTTATGCACCTAATTTATTTTATATGGTGTATATACTAACCCTTTTCCATTTAATATGATTAATAATTAATTATTAATATTATTTTTTAAGTTCAAATTTAAATTATTTCACTTAAGGGATCCCTTAATTCAATTTCTACTCATTGGGTTAAACACCTACATCATTGATTATGTCATGATAAGATTATTTGTGTCATGAATTCTTATTATATTTTATTTTATTTCATTTTTTTTGAGAATTTACTATTTATAAATATAATCTATTCATTTATTAATTCTCACTTCAAAATTATGATCAATTTAAGGGTTTATTTCATAATCTCATTCTGATCTAGATTATTTATTCTATAATTTCAATTAAAAAAATTATTTGATAATTGTTTAATAAAATATTTCAATTTATTATCCTCTGGTCATTCAGGATCTTTTTCATGTACCATTTTTTCACTCTTTGGTATTTCAAATTATTGAGAAAATGTTTTAATAAAATCCGACTTTATTTCTCTCTTTAGTCAGATATCGTTTTCTTCCCAAACCATTTTTTATAAAAAAATCAAAAATATTATTAAAATTTTCAAATTGATTAATTAAATACATTTTTACCCATTTTTACTTTTTACAAAAAAAATTAGAAAGGAATACTATTTTATTTTTATGAACAGGGCACTTTTCTAGCCATTTTACAAGGCAAAAGAAATGTACTTTTTAACTTTTACAGCATGTATAGAATTACCTATTGACATGAACTTCATTTATTTGATGCTAAATTTGAAAGTTTATGAGGTTATTATTTATGAAAATATTTTTAAAAATGATTTTCATATAAATGGATCTTCAAAATGACAACGAGCATGTACCCTAGTGGTATAGGCTCCTGCTTGTCATCCAAAAGATCCAGGATCAAATCCGGGCAGGGGAGAATTTTTGGGTACTGTAGCGGTGGCGGTACTGTAGCAGCGCGGGTACTATAGTAGTACTGTTCACTGTGGGGTCCTTTGGGCCATAAAAATGGGCTTGCAATCCTTGTATTTAGGCCACTTGTCCTTGGGCCTTCGGGCTATGTAATGGGTCACCCTCAACCCTGTCTAAATAAGACTTTTCTTAAAATAATAAATTGAGGCTTCGGCCCCGACCTTTGAAAAAATTGGATCTTCAAAATTTTTTACACACTAAAAATGGTATTTACTCAAGAATGTTTTTAAAGATATTTTTATGGTATTCCTATTAATTTATGACAATAACCATTCATTCTTACTCTATAGGGTAAACATTGTATTGATACCATCCTTATTTTCTCTCTATATGGTTTGTAATCATTTTGGCCAAAGATATTTTTGATATTAAATTCATTATTTCCTTTTTTAGTTCATTAAATTTTCCCTAAATATCTATATTATTTATCATGGATATGATTATTGACTATATCATGTACCATTTATATATACAGAGTTTACTTTGAATGTTATTTGATTAACTATTAAAATATTGATAAATCTATATTATTTACTCGATAAGGATACTTGATGATAAGGTACATTGTTTATTAATTGAATCAATTATTTGATATATGAGGAATGCTTTGGATTGGTATGACACAAGTGGGGCCTATTTATAAATAGATCCTCGATGCATCAGTAGTCTCATGGGATGAATCAGTTAGCTTGCCTAAGTTAAGTGGGTTTTTACCCATTATTTTTTAAATCGTCTTGTGAAAGGTCATGATGGTAAATGTATCATTTCCCTGGGAAACATGGCTTCCAATAATTAATAATCACCTTTAATAAGTATTCAGTTATTACTATCTAGGATATTTTCAATATAAAATTATCTCTAGATGAACTTAATAATTAGTTATTGATTAAATGGAATGTGTCTTCAGTTATTTGTCTTTCCATATTGATTATTCCTTATCTATTCTTACAGTCAAGTTATTTAAATGGAATGTGTGTTCAGTTTTTTACACTGCTATATTGATTATTCTTGATCTATTCATGCTATCAAGTTATTTAAATGGCATCTGTGTTTAGTTTTTTACCTTTACATATTGATTATTCTTCTAGATTCATTATTTATTTTGTTTTACTTAACCCTTACTAAGAATTTTATCTCACCCTTATTTTTTTTCTTTTCCCCAAGATTCCATGAAGTTTACTATAACTAATATGCAGGTATATGAAAGATGGTAAATAGTTACTCTCAAAAAACAATTACGTTGTAATTTTCATATTCAAATGTAATGTAAGACTCAAGTATGTATCTAGTTTACCAAGACTAATAAACTATTTTGTCCTTTGGGATTTGATTCCTTCAATCTTATTCTAATGTAATGTAGTACGACATTGGTTCTATGATGATGGAGTCAGGGTCTCTACAGTTGGTATCAATTAATGTTTAGTAGAAACCATGGGAACCAGATTTAGGAAACCATAGATCAATGAACATAACCCTATGATATATTTTTGAGGATAATTATAAAATAGCATCCTAATGTTTTGGTAATATAGAGATTATGTGGTTTTTTCTTGCAATACATACTTATCTGGATATTAAAAGTAGATGAATGTCTTGCATAAATGTGCATAGGGGTTATATCTCCAAAACTTTTGTGTCAGACTTGACTCGGGCATTACCTAGTACACAACAATGGGCCTTATTACGCATCGGTTTTGATACTCCTAGGGTATATTCTTAGGATAATTCACAATTTTTTTAAATCCCATTATGAAGGACTTGAATAGATAATGATAATTAATGACCTAAGTTCAACAAAAGGGGTTATAAATTGAAATTCATGTTTTATGATTTAGACATATTATAAATGAATATATGGTTTTCCCACTATGATTGTTGTTACTTACACTATGATTTTAGTTTTATTAAATTGTTAGAACATAAATAAATCGTGATAACATTGAATATGAAGGACAATGTGGTTCCCATGACTAACCAAATGGGATTATGATAGGAGAAAAATATATCATGTTATTGCAAATCAGTTTTCCCAAAATATGATTAACATATACCTTAACTAACTCCTAGACTCAACAAAGAAGATAATGATGGTGCTTTCAAATATCTTTAATGGTGGATACCATGGATAAAGGAAGGCTTGATTTTAATCATTTAATAAATGTGGAAGGATATTCTCAATAAAGTGTCTCAATGGAATAGGTAAATGTTTTATGTTTGGAAAAGAAGGTTATAAAGCAATGAATTTCCAAATAAAAATTAAGATCGTGATGGAAGTAAATAAATATCATCCTAAGGATCCATTTATAGTTCCTTGTCTTAACTGTGGTGAACCTGGTCATTACCCTAGTCAAATACCGCTTCTAAAGGGTAACCCCTAGATCATGAAAGGACCTAAGTGGAAATAAAATAAATAAAGTATTTATGTATTTGGATTCAAGAATTAAATTTTTTGAATCATTTTACCAATTTTATTTTGGTTATAAGAATCATGAAACATCCAAGTATACTGTTAAATTTTAAGAGGAAATTGTGTATTCATTTACTTAAGAGTTATGGATACTATCGTGGGTTAATGATTTTAAAATTTATCATAAGTTCAAATTCATAAAAACCACTTTTTAGGTCTTCTATGGTAGTAAGGCCATAAGATTGAGGATATTTTGGAGAAATTTTTGGCAAGAATATATTTTAATGTAAAATTTATTTCAGGAATAATTCCGTTAGATATTATAGACATAGCTTTAAAGTTAGTAATAACCATTAGGATTTATATGATCATTAATGGAATTGTAATAATAGTAAAATAAGATTATTAGACTTCATAAATAAATAAATAAATAAATTGTGTTGAAAATATTACTAAAAAGGTTATTTAATGATTTATTTTATTTCAAGGATGTCCATTATATTTTAGGTAACTTTATAAGAATTATATTAATATATTTTTAGAAAGCACAAATCGCATGTAGTATGATAACTCATCACATCTGGAAAGGTTGTGGGGCTTGAACCCATGGTTAAAAGAAGATAAGGGTTTCATGACTACCATTGACCAATGTAATTTCCTCATTAATATTTCATTTTTTTTGTTAAAAAATTTGATTAATAAAAATTAATGATGAACCATTAATATTAATTTTGAGGTTTTGAGATTAATGTATTAACCATATTGGTTTTGTAAAATAGTTAGAGATAGACACAAATAATTTTCACTCTTTTATGTATCTTATGATCTATTAAAAGTAAATTTTAGTGCTTTAGGCATAAAAATCATTTATGGATATTCATTTCTTAGAGTAAAAGATAGAATAACAACCAAAGGATGAAATTATTCTTATAAAATATAAACATATTAAGTAATTATATTTCCTTATATTATTCGATAGTAAAATAATTCCTTATATTTAGAAAAATGATCTTGATATAAAATAATATATTATTACCATCATTTTTTATGATATCATGGACATTTTCACACCTATTAGATTTATGGATTTGAGGCCATAAAACTTATATTAATCATTCACTTGATTATGATCAATGGCCATATTCACTCTCCAAAATTATTTTTTTTATTCCTCCATGTCCTTATCTTTACTTTCCACTAATTTTCTTCTAATTGGGAACCTGGTTATGTGATTATTTCAGATAACCATTAAACTTCCCTTTTTCTCTTATTAAAATGATATTTTGTTAACCCTTTTATGATGTGGGTTTTTCTAAAAAATAATTTTAACATATAAAACCCATGATTACCAATATCAAGTTTAAATTTATATGATGAAATTTATTTAAGGTGGGGAGGATGTAAAACCCTATAATTTTAAAATAATAACACCATATTCGATAGTGAGTACAATACGCAACACCATACATAGAAAGGAATATAAAATCCTAATAATTTATGATATATTTAGTATTTTAGATAAATTCAATAAATTAAATATATTGAAATACATGTTACACTGAGTTTATCATGCATTGCACACAAAATCAATTTTCTTCTATAGCTTGTGTTACACACAAGACCTTGTTTTAACAAGCAATAATATACTTTTAAGGTTATTATTTAATATGATACTTATCACCATGTCATTAAAATAGAAGGTATGAATAGTATTAACTAACTTATTAAAATATATATTTTACACATATTTATTGATTATAAATAACAATACTAATCATTTAAAAGAAAAATAAATGTTTTCAAAAAAATTGTATTTTTTAAAAACATGATTTAGTCGCGCTTGGTGCACATAATTTAAAATTAATTTTTAATGCTTTTAGAAAATTTATATGAAAAAATAAACTTCATTTTTGAAAATATAATACGAAAATTATCTTAGGGTTAATTTTTTTTATTTTTCTAAGAAGTTTGAGTTTTTGAGGAATTGTAAAAAATACTAAATTTTATTTGAAAACATCTTTTTATTAAATAATTTGTAATGTTAAATTATATTTTTTATTTTTTAAAAGAATAATTATGAAATTTTTATATCAATTAATCTAATTTATGTCATTTTAATCATTTTAATATTTAATATTGATGTAAAAACCTTGTAAACTTTTGAAATTTTTACATTAAAAAAACATATGCTCTCGTCATGTCTGCAGGATTAATTTTAAATTACAATTTTCCAATCATGTGAATTGAATTTGGAAAAATGGATACAATATTTGGAATTATCATAATTTATAATTTCTAATGAGTCCAACTTAATTCTTTTTTCAAGGTGATTAGTGAAAGAAGTTAAAATTAATTAAAGAGATTAAGGTAAAATGAGATTACTGAGGGATTAAACTTTAAACATGAGGGTGAAAATGAACTATAAAATTTTCTAATAAAACTTTATAGAAATATATAGAACTTATAACATCAATTATCTATAATTTACCATTATTGTGGCCCTTTTATAGGAGAAAACATAGGTGGAATTCACTCATTCACAAAATTACAAGTGTGCCACTCACCCCACTTATAAAAGGCCACCCCCTATCCTCATCTATTCACACCTTAAAACCACTTTGGATCATAAAAAAACCCACCCAAATCACTCAAAAATTTACATATTAGCATTTTATAAGTCTTATCTTGGGCATAAATCCAACCTAGTTAGGGTTTAGTGAAAACCAAAGGAAAATACTTGAAAGAGAAGTAATGTTCTTCAACAATCATCTTCATTTTATTTCTTTCTCCTCCTCCTTCAATTATTTTAAAACCGTAGGTATATAAGAGAATAAGTATATTCCATATATGGATATGTTTTTATGTTATTTTTATGACCTACATCTACACACACTTCCATCAAATGAGTTACAAAATCATCCTTTGTGTGTACGGCGGAGTACCGCCTCGTGAATCAATGACGTTCTTTTTCTATTTCCACCTTTCATGGTTGGTTTTATTGATGGATATGAAGTATATATATGATATTTATAAAATATTTATACCTCAATATTCACTATATAAAATATATATTTTTATGTTCCATTCTATAGGAGACACGACAACATTGCTCATGTGTATGGCTGACTATCGCCTCACAACGTGATGTGATTCGTCTTTCACTAACACTTCACATGGAAGGTGATAAAGATAAAGTTAACAATTATATTTGATATATGAACATAATATTCATGAAATATTTATCATTATAGAAATATAATATAAATAATATTCTTTCTTTCCTTTTCACTCACATAAAGATGATAACATCGTTCGTGTACGTGTGGACTACCGCCTTTACGAAGTAATGTGATTCTCTTTTCATCACCAAGCCACATGGATAAAATATATAAGTATAAAAAATGGTATATATGATATCATGATAATTATATAAAGGTAACATATTACTCATACCATTTCCATATTGACCATTGAAAAATGGAATACATTACTCATGTATGCGTACGACTTACAGCCGAAATCATAAATTATTTTATTTTGAGAGAAAAAGAAGGGTACCAAGATGAAGAAAAAAGGGATAAAAGGGTAAAGGAGCTATGAGGTATGAAATTAATGGATCCCTTGGGTATCCCATTTAACAAAATCAATACCTTCTGGGGGAAATTATCCAATGTTGAGAAAAATAACCACCCCACCATGAGCTGCATTAGATGAAAAAGAAGCTAGGAAGTTAGCATTTTTGTTCCCTTCTCTCCATATATAAAGGATATCAATTTGGTTTGAAATGAGATTTGTAAATATTTTTATAAGGAAAATAATCGACCATAGGGTGGTTACATGACTGTTAAGAGCATTTGGGATTGTGGTGGGGTTTCTTTCAACCACCGCAAGAAAAATGAATCTCTAGTTACAAATGCGCAGACCTGTATATATTTCATGTTCTTCAACCTACAGTGATTAACCAACACCAAATTATATTGTGAATTTGAGGACCACATAGACTTTAGGATCCCACATGAGATCGTCTCCCTACATAACACCCATAATATAGGACCCTTCTGTATTAATCTTGAGCCCAGTGCTATGGGGGGGACAACGAACCCAATGACTATGATGTATAATATGAACTAAGGGTTAGAGATCACTGCACAACTTTTGTGATCTAACAGATAGAACATCCGGCCAATTTTTTATCAAGCGGGTTAGGTCTATAATTAGGATTCTGGTTTTGAATATGATTCCAGAGTTGGAGGAGATCATCCCTTCATATCTAACTTCATTATAATCTTTCCATAAACACCAAAATTCATCCATGATAATGATAGTTTTGTCTTTCCTTTAAATATAGTAGTCATTGAAACCCTAGAACCAAAGTGTGAGTAAGGGGAGGTGGTGAAATCTTAAGAAGTAATTCCTATAAAAGTCCAAAGTAACTCCACTGTAACATCCCAAGTAATTAATGAATAATATATATTTTTATCTATGACTATTTATGAATTAGATAGTGTTTTATAGGCTTAAAATGATAAGAAATCCAATCTTAAGCATGGAATACACTAATATTTTTAAAAGATTGTTTTACAGCCTTTTGATGGAAAACCATTTTAAATCAAAATTTTGACAATTTTATAAGCTATATTTGTCAAAATAAACATATTCTTTATGATTGGGACATTGAAATTTATATTGGTTAAAGTTTTGGTATTTTTCTGACAATCTTCCATTTTTAATGAATAGTGAAAAATTACTGCATTTTACATCAAAACTGCTTTTTCATCTTATTTAATTATATTTTTATGTTATCTTTTTAATTGGTCTTAAAGTGTAATTTGAATATATTTTTACCATTTAATCCAATTTTGGTCATTAGTATTAATTTAACTTTGGAATTGGGCATAAACTAATGCCAAACTTTTCATAGATATTGTTTCAAAAAAACCCGCTATTTGTTTTGACAACGGGAATTATTTTTTAATTAATTATTGAAATTTCTGTGATTGGAATTTGGTAAAATGAATTACATATTTGGAATCATAAGGTCCAAATTATGTAATCATGACTCTTTTGTTTTTGGACATTATGAATAGTAACGACGATAATTATCTTTAATTATCTTGATTAATGAGTAATCAGGTAGTTAAGGATAATAAAATAATATAATAATAATAAAAAATGACACCAACATGTGTCCTAATGCTACTATTTGTCTCATGGCCGACCATGGTATGCCTTGTGCCAAACTTGGGGACCCCATGGAATCACTTTTGTGGGAAATTGACTTTTTATCTTTTTATTTTTAAAGAAAGTAAATATAACAAAGAACGTATCACCTGAGTAAAACATTTTAAATTTTGTCTACATAGATGATATTATGGACTATAAATATTCATTGGAAATATAAAATTATTTCCTACATCATATTAGTTTTTTCATAATTTTTTGACATTAAATAAATTAAATTATTTATGACATCATGATGATGCAGCGATTACCTCATTATTTAAAGATTTAAATAAAATAAAGAGATAATGTAAAATCTAAGACCTAAACTTGTCAAAGACCTATTGGATGAGTATATCTAGAACCCTTATCACCTTATCCTCTAAATACATCAATTCTAAACTTTTAAAATCTGAAACTCATTTGAAAATAAAGTAACATTTTGTAACTTTCCAAGAGTGCCCCTCCTCTCCTCTTATAAAAGGCCCCCACCTCTACCACCTTACCCACACTTCCAAAGCCTTTGGCTCTGCCAACCCTGGCCCATTTTGTCTCTCCACATCCCTCTCTTACTCCTAGAAGCCTCGCTTTGGGCAGAAGTCTTCCCAAGGAAGCCTTTGATCTCAAATAAAAAAGAGTTACCTGATTTAAAGGTAGTGTCTTCTCTTGTGTTCTTATGTTTTATTTTGCTTCTCCAACCCCCTAAACTCTTTTTATTCTTTTCTTTTGTAACAACACCAGTATCTTAAATATATTATGATGTTTTTATAAAAAGTATTCGATCCACAATTACACACACCTACATCTAATGGTTAAAGAACGTACTGTTTCTGTGGATGGAGAATTTCTGCCTCACGAAACGATGATTGTTCTACACTCATATAACACCTTCAAAGGTGGCCATTAAGATGTCATTATATTTATATATGATATATAATATTTTTATGTTTTACTTAAGCTTCTGTATTTTTCATTTATGGCATACCTATATGGTTTCCATTATGGGTAAACGCGATATCTTCATTTTAGGAAGTGCGGACTACCGCCCCCTCAAAGTGATTTGATTCGTTAATACCATATGAGGTACGTATAAAGGATAGATTTAATGATATTATATATGATACAATAATTTAATGATAATACTATTATGTATCATTATGTTTTAATTCCATTAAAGTATGAGGTAGAAATTAAAGTAGCGTTCATGCGTACGTACGGCTTACCGTCTCTATGAACGGTGCATTTCATTTCTTATCCCCAAATGTAATGTACTATTATAAGTACATATATATAATGGATATATATGATTTATGTTAAATCCAAATGATAAATATAATTCTGGAATTAAAATATACACATCTCTCATTTAGTTTTAATTCCATTAATATTACATAGAAATGAAAGTAGCGTTCATGCGTATGTACGGCTTACCGTCTCCATGAACGGTGAATTTAATTTCTTACCTCTAAATGTTATTTAATATTGTAAATTCATATATATAATGTATATATATGATATATATGATATATACATCATGATTATAACTCTTGATATAATGGATACATAAACAACTTGTAATTATAAAGAGCATATTTTTGACTCAAGTACCAATGATCGTTAAAACGACCGTTATTAACTTAAATAATTACATAGTAATAAGTGATATAAAAGGAATAATGAACTTGAAAAAGGTTCTTAAGCAAGTAGAAATTAACTCAAGTTTATTATTCAGGACTTTAAAGAATGATCAAGTCAAGTCGGACCTGAGGTATGGGACTTCGTCTCAATATCCTTTCATTAAGACATATTTTGTTTTATACACAACCTTCTTTTATATGGTGTATAAACCCCTTTTACTTTTACATTTATCCAAATGTAATCTTTTTTTATACGAAGCATTTTACTAAACGTCAAAAGGGAATGTTTTTGTGATACGTATGCGGCGACAACGACTTCTTCGCCGCCGTGACCATTATTTGAGTTTCGGCTTCCTCTACAAGCCATACCTTTTTTTTAAATGAAAAATAAATACCATGTTTTACTTTAATTTTATTTTTGTATTGAAAATGGTTTTCATAATGTTTTTATATCAATGTGTTGTATTGATATCTTGTGATTGGAAAGTGGAAATTTTATGTTTCCTTTATGCATGTTTTATGTGATACGATTATGTTATGGTTCTTGGGCATTATTATGAAGACGGGTGGTTCCGTGATAAACTAAGGGCGGGTGAGCCCGATATAGCTCTCCAATGCATTGGGTAATGCGAAGGGGTTAAACGTTAAAGTTTCTCCATAGAGATTTAGGGAATATACTGTGATGGGTATTCCAAACGTAACCAAGAGGGTTAGTCCCTACGTAAGAATGTTATGAATGCCTCAAGTTACCTTTATGTCTTATTATTTCTATGATTTATTCATGATTTTTTTGAGGTATGTTAAAGTGATTATGTTTTATGAGTAGAGTATGATTTTATTGATTCTTATGTATATATGTACTCATGTTTCCTTTCCATATTTTTATATCCCTTACTGAGCTTTTTATGCTCATCCCAAGTTTTTGAAATGTTTTTCACAGGTCAAGGGAGAGTTACATGATGTGATGATAGTGTCAATGAAGTGTTAATAAAGAATCCATGTTTTATTTTAAATAGGTTTCCATTGATGGGAAAAATGAATACTATCTTTTATGTAACCACTTTGTTTAAATGTGGAATGTAATGCATGTTTTATGATCTAATTCTCTAAAACTCTAAACCTGAAAAGATCCTCAATGTGTAATCTTGTAATAACTGAAGATTAAGTAAGGTTTAAGGCTGGGGCCTTATAGTTGGTATCAGAGGTCGGTTTAGATAACTTTAGGAGTTATAATTCTATTAAATGATTATGCAAAAATACTTTTTTTATGGTCAAATTGAAATGATATAGAATTTTAAGATTACCATGTTGCTTAATCTAAGACATGTTTGTTCAGAATGGTTTTCCGCAGAGGAAACAGGGAAGCAGTGCTAGGAAGGCATACAGAAGGAAATAACCTTCCGAATCAGCATCTTGAGATGGTCGGAATTGGAACTGAATAGTTTGTTGCAGTAATGGCGTAGTTGACTCAAGCGATAAATGGTGGTGGTATCCATGCACGAGATTATCCAGATCAACCACAGAGGAACATGTCAGTGGTCGAACATTTCATGAGGCAACATCCCCCATCATTCAGAGGATCATCTGACCCTATGCTAGCTGAAGGGTGGATTAAAGAACTGGAGAAGATTTTCGATTTCATGTGGTGTTCAGGCAATCAAAAGGTTAGTCTTTTTATTTACCATTTGGAGGTTGAAGCAGATCAGTGGTGGTCGATGGTTAAAAATATCATGGATGGCGATGAGATTAATGCTCTCAACTGGGATGAATTCAAAGGTGTGTTTCGTGAGAAGTATTTTCCTAAGGCTGTTCGACTTAGGATGGAAAAACAATTCTTGGAATTCAAGCAAGAGGAAGACTCAGTGGCTGCCTATGAAGTGAGGTTCACTCGATTCGAAAGGAATGCTCCAAATTTTATCCGAGACCTTGATAGTAAAATCAATCGTTTTTACTCAGGATTAAAGCCAAAATATCGAAGGGCATTAGCTTCTCGTGAGTTCAAAAGTTATGAAAATCTTGTTTGATGTGCTTAGAAGGTGGAAATGGAGTTTTTCAATGATCAAGTGTTCTATAACAACAAGCAGAAGAAGAGACAGAGGTTGCAGGAGAAATGAAAGAATTCTTCAAAAAGGTCTGACGGTAAGAAAACTAAGTTTCCAGTTTGTGATAAATGTGGTAAAAGGCATGCTGGGGAATGTCTTCTGAATTCTGTAAAGTGGTACCGATGTGGTAAGATGGGACATAAGGCTCGTGATTTTACTGAAAAAGTTCAAGGTGATGGTAAGTCCAAATTCTATTTACAGTTAGTGAAATGTTTTAAGTGCAATGAGATCGATCACTATGCAAACGAGTGTCCGACAAAGAGCTTGAGTGATGGGAAGCAGTTAGACTACAAGCAGAAAGGGGTGGTGAAATCCTTTGCAACTACTTCAGCAGATGTCGGGCCATCAAATGAAGTGGTATCAGGTACTTTTTTTTGTTTTTTCAGATTATATCAGTGTGTTGTTTGATTCGGGGTCTACACATTCTTTCATCTCTGAAAACATTTCTAGTAAAATGGGAATACCCTCTCAATAAATGACTCCTGAACTTGTGGTAAGAACACCTGGGGGAAATGTTGAGGCAGAAAGAATTTATAAGAATCTTCCTATCTTTATCCGTGGAAAGAAACTGCTTGAAAACCTTATTGTTTTACCTCTAGTAGAGTTTGATGTTATCCTGGGTATGTATTGGCTCTTTATTTACCATGATAAGATTGACTGTAGAGCTAAAGAATTTTCTTTTCAGAATGACTTTCAGTTTGTGTACAAGAATGAACCCTTACTGTTGATAACTTATCAAGAGGCCGAGAAACATGTAAAAGATGGAAATAAATGTTACCTTGCACACATTGTTGAAAACAAGGGAACTGTTCAGATTAATGATGTGCCAGTGGTAAATGAGTATCTTGATGTTTTCCCTGATGAGTTGTCTGGAATAATACCAGATCGAGAAGTTGAGTTTACTGTTGACTTAGTTCCTGATGCTAAGCCAATTTCAAAACCCCCTTATCGAATCTATCAAATAGAACTTTTAGAGTTGAAGGAGAAATTGGAAGATTTATTAGAGAAAGGTTTCATTTGACCTAGCAAATCACCATGGGGTGCTCCTGTTTTATTTGTTAAAAAGAAAGGTGGTTCTATGAGACTTTGAATTGATTATAGAGCCTTGAATAACATCACTGTTAAGAACAAATATCATTTGCCTCATATCGATGATGTGTTTGATCAGATCCAGGGAGCTCAGTATTTTTCAAAGATTGACCTGAGATCGGGGTACCATCAGTTGAAGGTAAAGGAAGAAGATATTCCGAAGACTGCATTTCGTACAAGATATGGCCATTATGAATTTTTATTATTTCCTTTTGGGCTAATGAATGCACCTGATGTATTCATGGACTTAATGAATAGAATTTTCCATCAGTTCTTGGATAAGTTTGTGGTGGTTTTCATTGATGATATTTTGGTGTTTTTTAAAAGTAAAGAGGAGCATTAAAGACATTTGAGGGTTATTTTTCAAACCTTAAAAGAAAATAAATTGTATGGAAAATTCATCAAGTGTGAGTTTTGGTTGCAACAAATTTCTTTCCTTGGTCACATTGTTTCTAAAGATGGGATAACCATTGATCCTGAAAAAACAAAGGTTGTTGAAGAATGGTCAAGACCCACAAATGTAACAGATATTCGTAGTTTCATTGGTTTGGCAGGCTATTATCGAAGTTTTGTTAGAAATTTTTCACAGTTATCTAGTCCAATGACTAAGATGACTCGGAAGGGTGTTAAGTTTATTTGGACAAAATAATGTGATGATTGTTTTCAGGAACTGAAAATAAGATTGGCGAATGCTCCAGTTTTGGAATTACCTTCCAGGAATGGTGAGTTTGTTATCTATAGTGATGATTTATTAAAAGGACTTGGTTGTTTTCTAATGCAGAATTATCAGGTAATTGCTTATGCTTCATGATAGTTGAAAACTCATGAGGTAAATTACCATACACATGATTTGGAATTAGCTGTTTTTGTTTTCGCTTTAAAAATTTAGAGGCATCATTTGTATGGAGTAAAGTGTGAAATATATACCGATCATAAAAGTTTAAAGTATATATTCACTCAGAAATAATTTAACATGAGACAGAGGATATGGCTAGAATTAATCAAGGATTATGATTGTACAATTCATTACCATCCGGAAAAAGAAAATAAAGTGGTTGATGCTTTGAGTCGAAAAAGTAATGCTTCATTAACAATGTCGTGTTTGGAATGTGATCCTTTGGTTAAGGATTTGATGAACTTTGGCATAGAAGTTTTTGGTGCAGGATGTTATTCTGTTTTGTTTCAGGTATCAGTGAAATCTTCTCTATCAAATAGAATCAAGCAAGCACAGAAGCAAGACAGTGAGTTGCAGAAAAAGGTAGAGCTAGTTCAGAAGGGTAAGTTGCCTGAATTCAACATTGATAATGATTTTGTTTTGAGATTTGAGAAGAGATTGTGTGTGCCCTGTGATTCACAGTTGAATATAGATTTGTTATGTGAAGCTCATAGTTCTCCGTTTTCAGTTCATCCTGGTAGTACTAAGATGTATAGATATCTTCGGGAGTATTACTAGTGGGACGGAATGAAAAGGGATATTGCTGATTTTACTGTGAAGTGTTTGATATGTCAACAAGTTAAAGCAGAGTGGTAGTTACCGAAAGGGATGCTTCAGACTTTATCAGTACTAGAATGGAAATGGGAAAATATATCCATGGACTTCGTTTTAGGATTGCTGAAGACACCTTGAGGTAATAATTCAATCTGGGTTACTGTTGATCACTTGACTAAATCTGCTCATTTACTTTCCATATGAGTTACTTTTTCCCTAGATCAAATTTCCCATTTTTATCTTAAAGAGATAGTCAGGTTACATGGATTTCCCCTCTCCATTGTATCTGACCGTGATCCTAGGTTCACTTCTAACTTTTGGAAAGGCCTTCAGAAGTCGTTGGGTACTGAATTAAATTTTAGTACATCTTTTCATTCTCAATTAGATGGGCAGTCAGAACAAACAATTCAGACTTTGGAGGATATGATACGTGCTTGTTCGATGGATTATCAGGGAATTTGGGAGCAACATCTTTCTTTGGTTGAGTTTTCTTATAATAACAGTTTTCATTCCAGTATATAGATGGCTCCATTTGAGGCATTATATGGTAAACAGTGTCGAACTCCAGCTTTATGGGATGAAGTTTGTGAAAGGAAGCTGATGGGACCAGAATTGGTAGAAGAGTTGGCAGAAAAACTTCAGCTGAGACAGAAACACATGAGAACAGCTCAGAGCAGGCAGAAGAGTTATGCAGACAACAGGAGTAAGGATCTCTCTTTTGATGTAGGTGATCATGTTTTTCTCAAAGTCTCACCATGGAAAAGTGTGATGTGATTTGGTAAGAAAGGAAAGTTGAGTCCAAGGTTCATTGGACCATATGAAATTCTAGAGAGAGTTGGATCTGCTGCTTACTGAGTGGCTTTACCTCCGAGTGTATCTCAGGTACACAATGTTTTTCATGTTTCAATTTTTAGGAAGTACATGCCAGATCCATCTCATGTTTTCAGTCCAGAGGTAGTTCAGCTGGAAGAGAACCTATCTTATGAGGAACAACCGGTCCAGATTCTTGACCACAAGGAGCAAGTGTTATGGAATAAGGTGATTCATCCGGTAAAGGTTTTGTGGAAAAACCACATGATTGAAGAGGCGATATGGGAATCTCAAAATGCAATGAGGGATAAATACCCCCACTTAATTCGATAAGTAAATAAATTGCGGGGACACAATTTTCTAAAGGGGGGAAGGATGTAACATCCCAAGTAAGTAATGAATAATATATATTTTTATCTATTTCTATTTATGAATTAGATATTGTTTTAGAGGCTTAAAATGAGAAGAAATCAAATCTTAAGCATGGAATACACTAATATTTTTAAAAGATTATTTTACTACCTTTTGATGGAAAACCATTTTTAAATCAAACTTTTGACAATTTTATAAGCTCTATTTGTCAAAATAAACATATTATTTATGATTGGGACATTGAAATTTACATTGGATAAAGTTTTGGTATTTTTCTAACAATGTTCATTTTTTAATGAATAGTGAAAAAATACTGCATTTTACATCAAAACTGCTTTTTCATATAATTTAATTATATGTTTAGATTATCTTTTTAATTGGTATTAAAGTGTAATTTGAATATATTTTTACCATTTAATCCAATGGTGGTCATTAGGACTAATTTCACTTTGGAATTGGGCATAAACTAATGCCAAACTTTTCATAGATATTGTTTCAAAAAAACCCGCTATTTGTTTTGACAACGGGAATTATTTTTAAATTAATTATTGCAATTTATATGTTTTTAATTTGATAAAATGGATTAAATATTTTGAATCATAAGGTCCAAATTATGTAATCAAGACTCTTTTGTTTTTGGACATTATGAATAGTAACGACGGTAATTATCTTTAATTATCTTGATTAATGAGTAATCGGGTAGTTAAGGATAATAAAATAATATCATAATAATAAAAAATGACACCAAAATGTGTCCTAATGATACTAGTTGTCTCATGGATGACCATGGAATGCCTTGTTCCAAACTTGGGGACCCCATGGAATCACTTTTGTGGGAAAGTGACTTTTTATCTTTTTATTTTTAAAGAAAGTAAATATAACAAAGAATGTATCACCTGAGTAAAACATTTTTAATTTTGTCTATATAGATGATATTATGGACTATAAATATTAATTGGAAATCTAAAAATCTTTCCTACATCATATTAGTTTTTTCAAAAAAATTAGACATTAAATAAATTAAATTATTTATGACATCATGATGATGCAGCGATTACCTCATTATTTAAAGATTTAAATAAAATAAAAAGATAATGTAAAATCTAAGACCTACACGTGTCAAAGACCTATTGGATGAGTATATATCTAACCCTTATCACCTTATCCTCGAAATAAATCAACGTGGGACCTTTAAAATCTGAAACTCATTTGAAAATAAAGTAACATTTTGTAACTTTCCAAGAGTACCCCTCCTCTCCTCTTATAAAAGGCCCCCACCTCTACCACCTTACCCACACTTCCAAAGCCTTTGGATCGGACAAACCCTGCCCATTTTGTCTCTACAAATACCTATATTACTCCTAGAAGCCTCACTTTGGGCATAAGTCTTCCCAAGGAAGCCTTTGATCTCAAATCAAAAAGAGTTACCTGATTTAAAGGTAGTGTCTTCTCTTGTGTTCTTATGTATTATTTTGATTCTCCAACCCCCTAAACCCTTTTTATTCTTTTATTTTGTAACAACACCAGTATTTTCAATATACTAGTATGTTTTTATAAGAAGGATTCGAGCTACACTAACACACACCTACATCTAATGGTTAAAGAACATACTGTTTCTGTGGATGGCGAATTTCTGCCTCACGAAATGATGATTGTTCTACACTCATATAACACCTTCAAAGGTGGCCATTAAGATGTAAATATATTTATATATGATATATAATATGTTTATTTTTTACTTAATCTTCTGTATTTTTCATTTATGGCATACCTTTATGGTTTCAATAATGGGTAAACGCGATATCTTCATTTTAGGAAGTGCAGACTACCGCCCCCTCAAAGTGATTTGATTCGTTAATACCATATGTGGTACGTATAAAGGATAGATTTAATGATATTATATATGATACCATACTGGAATTATAATACTATTATGTATCATTATGTTTTAATTCCATTAAAGTATGAGGTAGAAATGAAAGTAGCGTTCATGCGTACGTACGGCTTACCGTCTCCATGAACGGTGCATTTCATTTCTTATCCCCAAATGTAATGTACTATTATAAGTACATATATGTAATGGATATATATGATTTATGTTACATCTAAATGATTAATATAATTCTGGAATTAAAATATACACATCTCTCATTTAGTCTTAATTCCATTAATATGACATAGAAATGAAAGTAGCGTTCATGCGTACGTACGGCTTACCATCTCCATGAACGGTGCATTTCATTTCTTACCTCTAAATGTTATGTAATATTGTAAATGCATATATATACTGGATATATATGATATATATGATATATACATCATGAGTATAACTCTGGATATAAGGGATACATAAATAACTTGTAATTATAAAGAGCATATTTTTGACTCAAGTACCAATGATTGTTAAAACGACCGTTATTAACTTAAATAATTAAATAGTAATAAGTGATATAAAAGGAATAATGAACATGAAAAAGGTTCTTAAGCAAGTAGAAATTAACTCAAGTTTATTATTCACGACTTTAAAGAATGATCGAGTCAAGTCGGACCCAAGGTATGGGACTTCATCTCAATATCCTTTCATTGAGGCATATTTTGTTTTATACACAACCTTCTTTTATACGGTGTATAAACCCCTTTGACTTTTATGTTTATCCAAATGGAATATTTTTTTTATACGAAGAGTTTTACTAAATGAAAAAAGGGAATGTTTTTGTCGTACGTATGCGGAGACAACGACTTCTCCGCCGCCGTGACCATTATTTGAGTTTCGGCTTCCTCTACAAGCCATACCTTTTTTTTAAATGAAAAATAAATACCATGTTTTACTTTTATTTTATTTTGGTATTGAAAATGGTTTTCATAATGTTTTTATATCAATTTGTTGTATCGATGTCTTGTGATTGAAAAGTGGAAATGTTATATTTCCTTTATGCATGTTTTATGTGATACGATTATGTTATGGTTCTTGGGTATTATTATGAAGACGGGTGGTTCCGTGATAAACTAAGGGAGGGTGATCCCGATATAGCTCTCCAATGCATTGGGTAACGCGAAGGGGTTAAACGTTAAGGTTTCTCCGAAGAGATTTATGGAATATACTGTGATGGGTATTCCAAACGTAACCAAGAGGGTTACTCCCTACGTAAGAATGTTATGAATGCCTCAAGTTACCTTTATGTCTTATGATTTATATGATTTATTCATGATTTGATTAGGTATGTTAAAGTGATTATGTTTTATGAGTAGAGTATGATTTCATTGATTCTTATGTATATATGTACTCATGTTTCCTTTCCATATTTTTATATCCCTTACAGATCTTTTTATGCTCATCCCAAGTTTTTGAAATGTTTTTCACAGGTCAAGTGAAAGGTACATGATGTGATGATAGTGTCAATGAAATGTCAATAAAGAATCCATGTTTTATTTTAAATAGGTTTCCATTGATGGGAAAAATTAATACTATCTTTTATGTAACCACTTTGTTTAAATGTGGAATGTAATGCATGTTTTATGATCTAATTCTCTAAAACTCTAAACTTGAAAAGATCATCAATGTGTAATCTTGTAATAACTCAAGATTAAGTAAGGTTTAAGGTTGGGACCTTATATCCACACATTGATATCTCTTGTAAATCTGGCTAATATGGTCAAATACCTCATGATGGTTGTCTTTGAGGAATGTATGGATGAAATGAGGGTGTATGCATTCCTATTAGAAGGATTTGTGTGGTGTAGGACAACTCGGGAGGCCCAACACCATACCAACCCAATTATAAAACTGTAAACTAATATCACCATGGATAATGATCCATTGAGAGCAGCATTGGAGACGTGAAATGTGTGGGTGTAAATATCACCATAGATATTATACTTTCCCTTTTATATACATGTAATCATTCCTGTACTTCCTTGTAATAAAGTTACCCCAGAGTGTTTTACCCTCAACCACTTCCCATAATAACCTTATTCTCAACCTCTATGTAACTCTAGAAACACTAATAAAATTAATAATATGTTTAAAACCACTATATAGGAAGACAATGCACGTTCAACCCAATATAAGTGTAAGGTAAGGTTTTTCATCTAAATTTCATTTCATCGAGGAATATTGTATTGTTATGCACCTAATTTATTTAATATAGTGTATATTCTTCCCATTTGACATGAAATATCAGGAATAATTTATTATTCATGGTATTTGAAGTTTCATTTTAAATAATTTCATCTAATGGTGTTTTAATTAAAAGTTAATAAGTGGTAAGGTATTCCTTAATTCAATTTCCAATCATTGGTTTAAACTTCTTCTTCATTGGTTATGTCATGATAAGATTATGTGTATAATGAACATTTATTATCTTATGCTGTATTAATAATTATTTTATAGGGATTTATAGTTGATACACATAATAGATTCATTTATTAATTATCAATTCAATGTTATGATCAATTTAAGTGTTTATTGTATAATGTCTGTAACAGCCCGAGATTTTATGAAAAAAAAATATTCTTTTTAATTTTATTAATGTCTTGTGTTGTACGCTACTCCAAAAAGAAGCTTGAACAACACACATCATTGACTTGCCTTGCATTACACGCAATCGCGACCTTCCTCGATAGCGTGTGTAGTACGCAATACCGAGTTTCACTAAACAACGATATGCTATTAAAATATTATTATAACTAGCAGTTATGAATAGTAATAACCACCTTTTAAAATTTTAGAAATTTTAGCTCTCAAAATGGACTTTATTTTTGGATTCGGAGTATCAAATTTAGCCTAAGGTGAAATTTTGGTGATTTTCGGATAACTTTCATATTTTGATGAATAGTGAAAATTACTAAATTTTAGTTAAAAACAACTTTTTCAATCGAAATAATTAATATTGATAAATTATTAATTTGAGTGGTTTTAAAGTATATTTAGAATATATTTTTACAATTTAATACAATGTTGGTCATTGGTTGTAATTTCACATTTAAACCAGACATAATCAAGTGTCAATCTTTTGATAGATTTTGTTTCTTAAAAAACACGCTATTTGTTTTAACAGCGGGATTTAGTTATAAAATTAATTAATGCAGCTTCTATGTTATGAATTTGGTAAAATAGACTTCATTTTTGAATTCGGAATATGAAATATAGCTTAGGATGAAATTTTGGCATTTTTCTGAAAACTTTCAATTTTTGATGAATAGTGAAACCACTAAGTGGTAGGTTAAAAACGGAATTTTGTATAAAACTTAATTTTACCGCTTCTGTGAATGGAATTCTGAAAATCCGATAGACACAGTTAATATCAAGGACTAAAATGTGGTTCAATGAGATGAAAATAATTTTTTGGTGAATAGTAACTTTTTACTTTTTTACTGCGGTTAATAGTAAATAGGGTAACTAAGGGTAAATATGATATTACTATTACCCTAACACATGTCCTAATTCTATTGGACAAGTGTAATTCGACCAAAAAACAAACTTAGGAATAAAATATGACCATTTAGGCCCACTTGGATTAGATTAGGACATTTATTATTAATTTATTTAAAGAAGGGTTAAAATAGTTAAAATCAAAGTTTAAAAAGTAAATCATTTTTAATATGGGGTTATACATAAGATAAATTCGATTGTAAATATTCATTAGAAAGCTAGAAATATTTCCTACATGATGGTATTTTATTTGTAATTTTTAGACATCAAATAATTTAATTTATTTATGACACAACGATAATGCAGTAATTATCTTTTTAATGAAATATTGACATAATTGATGTTATAAGCACCAAAATAAATGTAATTTGAGATTTTTTATGAATTCCACTAATTTTCTAGGTTACTATGATATATTAAGGTTGATTTAATCAACTTGGTTCGAACATTTAATTCTTTTATGACTTTCACAAAAATCATATATCAAATAGTGTCAAAATTGACACAAAATAGTTTTTAAATCAAATATTATATTATTAATTGTTATTTTATTCCTAAAAATCTAAGGTTCGGCCAAATGACTTAGATAAGGATATATATATTAATAATAAACAATTTGGGGTTCGTTTGGCATGTTATAGTAAGTGTATTAACCATATAGTGAAAGAAAACAAAAAGACACGGTAAAAGTTAAATTAATTAACTTAGAGTTAAATCTAATTGATAAGGTTAAAATAATACCCTAAACATGTCTAAATCTTATTGGTTGATAGGAGTTCGACCCCTCCCCACTTTAGCTTCGAAATAAGACCCTTTGGAACCATTATAAACCGATTTTGACTTTAATATAAAATAATATTTTGAGATATTCCTAAGGTGCCCCTCTCCTCCCCTATAAAAGGACACCTCCTCCCCCTCCTCCTCACACCAATTTGAGCTCTCAAGATCGGCCAACCCCTGCCAAAATCTCTTCTCCACTTCCCTAGAAACATCCTAGAGGTTCTGGTCTTCCTCAAAGACCAATTTTAGTGCCCTAAGAGGAGGTCTCAAAGAGGCACTTCAAAGAAGAGGTAATTACCGTTACCAATTCTTTCATCTTTATTTCTTCTTCCACTTCTTCTTCTTAGGTTGTTTCATTATGAAGTAATAACATCAGTATCACTCATATACTGATATGTTATTATAATTATGAAAAAACCCTATTTCACCATCTATCCATCCTACGGAAAAAGAAATCACCGCGCGTGCGTACGTACGGAATACCGTCTCCACGCCGTGGTGTAATCTATTTTCCACCACCACCTTACATGGATGGGTATAATGGTGTAAAGAATAACTATACATAGTTATTACAACATCATATTGATTCTGATATATTGTATAATCCACTCCAATTCAATTCAATATTTATAGAAATGATATCATCGCTCGTGCGTACGTACGGACTACCGTCTCCACGACGCGATGAGATTCATTCTCCATGTTAACCATTTAAGAATGATTATAAAGTATATATAAGAAATAATAATGAAATATATGACATTATAAAGATACTGGATTTATGTATATATATATATATGTATGTCATCTACTTACTTCCATTTCAAGACAATAAGGAAAGGAAAACAGCGTTCATGCGTACGTACGGACTACCGTCTCCATGAACGGTGTTTTTCATTTTATTTATCTACCTATTATATGTATATATATACTGAATATATATGATATATAAATCATATTTTATATTCTGGAAGTAAGTAAATCATGATATAAGTAATAATGATGTCAAGAACAACAAGTCAAAACACCTACGATAAATGAAACGATTTTACCCAAAACGCTTCTTTAACATGGAATTTACAAAAGAACGGGTAATATAATGTCATAAGTGAACCATATATGATATCATAACAATGAATATGATTCTGTAATAAGTCAATAACATGATTTAAATCATTATACAGGAGGTTCGGACACTTACAAAGAAAGTCGGACCTAAGGTAAGGGAAATATCACAATCTCATTTTTATCCGAGATTGTTTATTCGTAAGTATTTACTGGGGTGTATTTTATCATCCACATCCATGTTTCATCAATATGTAATATTATTTCCATCCACCCACAATTGTTTAAATCCATTTTTACCCTTCGGTGAGTTTTTAGTAATATGTATGAAAGGAATCTTTTGTCGTTTTTCGTACGAGGTACTTTTTGACTTTTCCGAAAAAAGTACGAAGAATGTTTTTTTTAACTTATACGGCATGAATGGATTTTTAAAACATTATTTACAAGAAGCTTCCTTTACAAGTTTTCAAGTTTATTTTTAATCAAATTCTTTTATTTTAAAGTTGTATGACATGTTATGAAAGGAAAAATGTTTTTGAAGAAGAAAGGATATTTTCCTCAAGAATGGAGTTCAAGTGTTTTATCAAAATTATTTTCCATCTAAGATAATAAAGGGTTCTGTTTTTATCCCTATTATTAAATTTATTTGATCATGTTGTGATGGAATTATTTTTATGAATTCCTTTAACTTATATGAATTGATTTATGATCCCATTTTGTTACATGTGTTATGCGATGATGTATGTTTTATGATTATGTGGCACACATAAGAAAGGATTCATTATAAGATGGGTGGGACCTATATCTCCCTCCAATGCATTGGGTAAAGATTTTATATCTCATGAGATAGACATGGCTGGAATGGTAGGTTATACCGGTTCAGTGAAACAGGACTGAAACGAGGGTTACTCGATTCAGAAAGGGACTTTTTCCACTAAGATAGTCTTGGCAATGAGTCATGACTAACAAGAAATGATTTTCAATGATTATGTGTGCATGCCACAAAGTTTCAAGTTTCATGTTATGATTATGGTGATCTCATTTTCACTTCTATGATTTGTTCCATGTTAAGATATTATGATCTCTTTTGCAGGTTATGATTTTCAAAAAGATATGATATTATTTTTATTTCTTTTGTATCCCTTACTGAGCATTTGAGCTCACCCTTTTATGTTTTCTTTTCCCCAGGATATAAAGAAAGGTTTTAGGTAAAAAAAAGGGGGTAAGATTTTTATGGGAGATATTGAAGATCTTTCACCAGGATTAGAAGATTATGTTCTGAGTTTCCAAAGACACTAAACTATTACGATCCTTGTGTGTGTGTTTTTTGTTATGTACTAAGTATTCCGCAAATGTAATGTAAAGTCTATGTACGTCAGGCTTCAGGTCTCTACAGTTGGTATCAGAGGAAAGGTTTAGTCAACCTTTGGAAACTAGGATATGAAAACGTTAGTGAGATCCCTAGAGATATTTTTAAGGTATGTCTAGGGATGTATCTATGGTTAAGTATACGTATAGGTTATAGTCCTAGAATTGTGCTAACGATCTTAGAATTAAACCTAAGATGTTAGATATTGAAGGTACTCCCCCTTTATTATGTTGTTTTCCCTAGCATGATTTTTGCCTCTCACACTATTCTTTTTGGGTTTTAGACAATGGCTGGAACCCGAAGGAACCGTGTTGATCAATGCCATGGACAATGCAATGATTGTCCTCCTGAACAAACAAATGTTATGGGAGATGGAGTGAAAAATCTTATTGCTATACTTACACAAGCTATGAATCATTCTGGACTTCCAAATGAGCAGAGAAGGGAACAATATTCTATTGAGTCCTTCATGAGGCAACGTCCACCTTCTTCCAGTGGGTCTTCTGATCCACTTGTGGCTGAACAATGGATCAGTACTACTGAAAAGATATTTTCAGTTCTTCAATGTTCTGAACATGATAATGTCATCTTAGCAGTATATCGTTTGGAAGGTGAAGCTGATCAATGGTGGAATCTTATCAAGAATACGAGGTCAAGAGATGAAATTGAGTCCATGGAATGGGACGAGTTCAAGAACTTGTTTTTCAGTAAGTACTTCCCTCGTATTCTTCGAACAAAGATGGAGAAAGAGTTTCTTGAACTGAAGCAAAGGGACGATGAATCTGTTGGTACCTATGAAGCAAATTTTACAAGACTTGCAAGGTACGCTTCTGGTATTATCATCCAACTTGAAAGTAAAGTTGATCGATTTTTCAGTGGCTTAAAACCAAGTCTTCGAAGGGCATTAGCTATAAGAGACTTCAGTAGCTATGAAGAAATTGTGCGTTGTGCTATCAAGGTAGAAATGGAAGTTGGTGTTACATATCAATCTCTTGGTTTTGAAAAGAAACGAAAGATGGAGGTCAAGGAGAAATCTCAGAATAATGGTGAAAATAAGATGAATGTTTCCTTATGCACAAAGTGTGGAAAGAATCATGGTAGAGATTGTCTTAAAGGGACTAGAAAATGTTTTAAGTGTGGAAAAGAAGGTCATCGAGCAGCTGAGTGTCGAAGTAATGGAAAAAGGGTTTCTAATGATGTGAATAAAGCAAACACTGCAGAGAACGCACCACCAACACTTCAATGCTTCAAGTGCAATGAAATGGGGCATTATGCTAATAAATTCCCTAATCCAAGGGTTAGTGATGATCGACATGAGCAACCGCTTAAGGCAAAGGACAAAGGGAAGTCACATGCGATCACCATTGGCGATGTTGAATATGATAACGATGTGGTGGAATGATTAAGTGTTTATGTAATGGGATTCCAAAATAATGTTGTATCATGGATTATTGGAATATTTATGTATTGGTCTAATGTGGTATTCAAAGTGATTGAGATATTACGCGCATAATGAAGGGAAAACGAGAAAACGAAATGTTTAACAGTATTCATGAGCTCATGATTGATATAAGGACTAAGTGATATCATGGTTTGAGTATATAGAATTTTGAGGATTTTGGTATGTGGAAAGAGTTAACTTTTAATAGAATTCATGTTTTCAATAAGGTTCAATGGGTATTCAAGAGAGTACAAGATTAAGGCCTTTGAATGTTTGGAATGTGACCAACAAGATATATCTTATGATATATGGGGATCAACGATGGTATTAAATCTCTGGTAATCGTTTTCACTATGTTATGAGAGTGGACTGCAGTATTATGGATAAGCCTAAAGATTGGAATGGATTATGTTGGACATAAGTTAGTATTGTTTAAGGATAGAAGTTTTTTCGATATTATTGATGGGATGTAATAGTAATATAGTTTTAGAAAAAGGACAACCTGCAGGACGGGCGATAGCCCATCGCGTCGGACAAGGCTGTAGGAATCGAACCCACAACCGAAGTGCGACTGGCCTTTATCGCCTACCACTGACCTACAGGAAGTCCCTGTTTATTAGAAAACTAGTTTTATTATATTAAGCAGTATGATATGTGAAGTATAAGTTCATTTTAGGAACCATATATGATTAATCTCACTATAGATCGACTTATGTATATAAGTTTTGCTAACCTTTTGTTTGAGACAGATGGAATGACCTGTCATTCTGTCACATGATCTACTAATACTTCACGAATAACAAATTCAACATCATTTATTTAAGAGATGAAGTGGAAATTGTTCAAGACACGAACAACAGTGAGATTGTACCAAAATAAATTAAGTATTTATTCTAATTCAAATTTTCAACTTTAGGGAAATGATCTTGAAAACCAAAAATGTTGTCCTAGTGATCTTATACCTGATGAATCAGATGGTACCTTATATCATCACAAATCTATGGATTTGTGATTACTGGCTTTTCCATAGCCATGTTCTCTACCACTCTCCATCAGAACATGATGGTTAGATTTCTCTTCCATATCCATATTTTTACCTATGTGGAAACCCAGCGATTAGTTTATTTGGGTAATCGTTACATTTCATACTTTAGTTTTTAAAAGCCAAGTTTTGGTATTCCTTTTTACGATGTGGGATTCTATTAAAGAAACTTGAGAATAGTAAACCATTTATAACCCCGACGAATTTCGAGGGCGAAATTCATTTTAAGGGGGGTAGAATGTAACAGCCCGAGATTTTATGAAAAAAAATATTCTTTTTAATTTTATTAATGTCTTGTGTTGTACGCTACTCCAAAAAGAAGCTTGAACAACACACATCATTGACTTGCCTTGCATTACACGCAATCGCGACCTTCCTCGATAGCGTGTGTAGTACGCAATACCGAGTTTCACTAAACAACGATATGCTATTAAAATATTATTATAACTAGCAGTTATGAATAGTAATAACCACCTTTTAAAATTTTAGAAATTTTAGCTCTCAAAATGGACTTTATTTTTGGATTCGGAGTATCAAATTTAGCCTAAGGTGAAATTTTGGTGATTTTCGGATAACTTTCATATTTTGATGAATAGTGAAAATTACTAAATTTTAGTTAAAAACAACTTTTTCAATCGAAATAATTAATATTGATAAATTATTAATTTGAGTGGTTTTAAATTATATTTAGAATATATTTTTACAATTTAATACAATGTTGGTCATTGGTTGTAATTTCACATTTAAACCAGACATAATCAAGTGTCAATCTTTTGATAGATTTTGTTTCTTAAAAAACACGCTATTTGTTTTAACAGCGGGATTTAATTATAAAATTAATTAATGCAGCTTCTATGTTATGAATTTGGTAAAATAGACTTCATTTTTGATTTCGGAATATGAAATATAGCTTAGGATGAAATTTTGGCATTTTTCTGAAAACTTTCAATTTTTGATGAATAGTGAAACCACTAAGTGGTAGGTTAAAAACGGAATTTTGTATAAAACTTAATTTTACCGCTTCTGTGAATGGAATTTCGAAAATCCGATAGACACTGTTAATATCAAGGACTAAAATGTGGTTCAATGAGATGAAAATAATTTTTTGGTGAATAGTAACTTTTTAATTTTTTTACCGCAGTTAATAGTAAATAGGGTAACTAAGGGTAAATATGATATTACTATTACCCTAACACATGTCCTAATTCTATTGTACAAGTGTAATTCGACCAAAAAACAAACTTAGGAATAAAATATGACCATTTAGGCCCACTTGGATTAGATGAGGACATTTATTATTAATTTATTTAAAGAAGGGTTAAAATAGTTAAAATCAAAGTTTAAAAAGTAAATAATTTTTAATATGGGGTTATACATAAGATAAATTCGATTGTAAATATTCATTAGAAAGCTAAAAATATTTCCTACATGATGGTATTTTATTTGTAATTTTTAGACATCAAATAATTTAATTTATTTATGACACAACGATGATGCAGTAATTATCTTTTTAATGAAATATTGACATAATTGATGTTATAAGCACCAAAATAAATGTAATTTGAGATTTTTTATGAATTCCACTAATTTTCTAGGTTACTATGATATATTAATGTTGATTTAATCAACTTTGTTCGAACATTTAATTCTTTTATGACTTTCACAAAAATCATATATCAAATAGTGTCAAAATTGACACAAAATAGTTTTTAAATCAAATATTATATTATTAATTGTTATTTTATTCCTAAAAATCTAAGGTTCGGCCAAATGACTTAGATAAGGATATATATATTAATAATAAACAATTTGGGGTTCGTTTGGCATGTTATAGTAAGTGTATTAACCATATAGTGAAAGAAAACAAAAAGACACGGTAAAAGTTAAATTAATTAACTTAGAGTTAAATCTAATTGATAAGGTTAAAATAATACCCTAAACATGTCTAAATCTTATTGGTTGATAGGATTTCGACCCATCCCCACTTTAGCTTCGAAATAAGACCCTTTGGAACCATTATAAACCGATTTTGACTTTAATATAAAATAATATTTTGAGATATTCCTAAGGTGCCCCTCTCCTCCCCTATAAAAGGACACCTCCTCCCCCTCCTCCTCACACCAATTTGAGCTCTCAAGCTCGGCCAACCCCTGCCAAAATCTCTTCTCCACTTCCCTAGAAACATCCTAGAGGTTCTGGTCTTCCTCAAAGACCAATTTTAGTGCCCTAAGAGGAGGTCTCAAAGAGGCACTTCAAAGAAGAGGTAATTACCGTTACCAATTCTTTCATCTTTATTTCTTCTTCCACTTCTTCTTCTTAGGTTGTTTCATTATGAAGTAATAACATCAGTATCACTCATATACTGATATGTTATTATAAGTATGAAACAACCCTATTTCACCATCTATCCATCCTACGGAAAAAGAAATCACCGCGCGTGCGTACGTACGGAATACCGTCTCCACGCCGTGGTCTAATCTATTTTCCACCACCACCTTACATGGATGGGTATAATGGTGTAAAGAATAACTATACATAGTTATTACAACATCATATTGATTCTAATATATTGTATAATCCACTCCAATTCAATTCAATATTTATAGAAATGATATCATCGCTCGTGCGTACGTACGGACTACCGTCTCCACGACGCGATGAGATTCATTCTCCATGTTAACCATTTAAGAATGATTATAAAGTATATATAAGAAATAATAATGAAATATATGACATTATAAAGCTACTGGATTTATGTATATATATATATATGTATGTCATCTACTTACTTCCATTTCAAGAAAATAAGGAAAGGAAAACAGCGTTCATGCGTACGTACGGACTACCGTCTCCATGAACGGTGTTTTTCATTTTATTTATCTACCTATTATATATATATATATACTGAATATATATGATATATAAATCATATTTTATATTCTGGAAGTAAGTAAATCATTATATAAGTAATAATGATGTCAAGAACAACAAGTCAAAACACCTACGATAAATGAAACGATTTTACCCAAAACGCTTCTTTAACATGGAATTTACAAAAGAACGGGTAATATAATGTCATAAGTGAACCATATATGATATCATAACAATGAATATGATTCTGTAATAAGTCAATAACATGATTTAAATCATTATACAGGAGGTTCGGACACTTACAAAGCAAGTCGGACCTAAGGTAAGGGAAATATCACAATCTCATTTTTATCCGAGATTGTTTATTCGTAAGTATTTTCTGGGGTGTATTTTATCATACACATCCATGTTTCATCAATATGTAATATTATTTCCATCCACCCACAATTGTTTAAATCCATTTTTACCCTTCGGTGAGTTTTTAGTAATATGTATGAAAGGAATCTTTTGTCGTTTTTCGTACGAGGTACTTTTTGACTTTTCCGACAAAAGTACGAAGAATGTTTTTTTAACTTATACGTCATGAATGGATTTTTAAAACATTATTTCCAAGAAGCTTCCTTTACAAGTTTTCAAGTTTATTTTTAATCAACTTCTTTTATTTTAAAGTTGTATGACATGTTATGAAAGGAAAAATGTTTTTGAAGAAGAAAGGATATTTTCCTCAAGAATGGAGTTCAAGTGTTTTATCAAAATTATTTTCCTTCTAAGATAATAAAGGGTTCTGTTTTTATCCCTATTATTAAATTGATTTGATCATGTTGTGATGGAATTATTTTTATGAATTCCTTTAACTTATATGAATTGATTTATGATCCCATTTTGTTACATGTGTTATGCGATGATGTATGTTTTATGATTATGTGGCACACATAAGAAAGGATTCATTATAAGATGGGTGGGACCTATATCTCCCTCCAATGCATTGGGTAAAGATTTTATATCTCATGAGATAGACATGGCTGGAATGGTAGGTTATACCAGTTCAGTGAAACAGGACTGAAACGAGGGTTACTCGATTCAGAAAGGGACTTTGTCCACTAAGATAGTCTTGGCAATGAGTCATGACTAACAAGAAATGATTTTCCATGATTATGTGTGCATGCCACAAAGTTTCAAGTTTCATGTTATTATTATGGTGATCTCATTTTCACTTCTATGATTTGTTCCATGTTAAGATATTATGATCTCTTTTGCAGGTTATGATTTTCAAAAAGATATGATATGATTTTTATTTCTTTTGTATACCCTTACTGAGCATTTGAGCTCACCCTTTTATGTTTTCTTTTCCCCAGGATATAAAGAAAGGTTTTAGGTAAAAAAAAGGGGGGAAGATTTTTATGGGAGATATTGAAGATCTTTCACCAGGATTAGAAGATTATGTTCCGAGTTTCCAAAGACACTAAACTATTACGATCCTTGTGTGTGTGTTTTTTGTTATGTACTAAGTATTCCGCAAATGTAATGTAAAGTCTATGTACGTCAGGCTTCGGGTCTCTACAATGTCATTCTAATCGATATTTTTTATTCTTGAATTTACATTAAAGTACATTATTTTTTCATTGTTTAATAAATCCTTTCAATTTATTCTCCTATATTTATTAGTGGTATTTTTCAAGTGATAGTACCATTTTTTCCACTCTTTGGTACATAAAATTATTGATAAAATGCTATAATAAAATCCACCTTCATTTATATCTTCAATTGGAAATAGGTTTTCTTCCAAAAAAATGTTTTCTAAAAATGTATTTGAAATTTTAAAAATTATTTATCAAAAAAAAATTTACGCAATTTTACTTTTAAAAAATTTGAAATGAATTTTTTTATCATTTTAGGAACAAGACATGTTTCTAGCCTTTTGCAATGAAAAAGAAATTTTCTTTTTACCTTTTACATCACGTACAAAATTACTGACCATGATGATCATCATTTATTTGAAAATTATTTTTCAAGTTTACAAGGTTATTTTTAAAGAATTTTTTTAAAAAAAGTGATTTTCAAAGAAAAGTATTTTGAAAATGTTTTTCAAAATTAAAAGTATATTTTCCTCAAGAACATTTTTAAATATCATTTTATGGTATTTATGTTCATCAATGACAACAACTCTTAATTCATACTCTAGTGAGTAAAATTTATGTTAATACCACCCTTATTCTTTATCTGGATGGTTTATGATCATTTTGACCAAGGATAGTATCGATATTCACTCCCTTGTTTCATTTTTGTGGTCAAAAAATTTCCCCTAAATATCTACATTATTTATCATGGATAGGATTATTTCCAAAACCGTATAATATTTATACAAATGAAATTTAATTTGAATATTATTTGATTAACTAAAGAAATATTGATAAATCTATATTATTTACTCAATATGAATACTTGATGATAAGGCACATTGTTTATGAAATATATCGATTATTCGATATATGTTGAATGAATTGAATTGGTTTGACATCGGTGGATCTTGGTTATAGATAGCCCCTAGATGTATCAATAGTCTCATGGGATGAAATAGTTTACTATCCTTAGTTAAGAAGGTTTTTACCTAGTTTGTTTTAAAATTTCTTGTGAAAGGAATTGATGGTAAAGGTAGCATATACATGGGAAACATGGCATCCAATAATTAAGCATTTACTTTATTCCATATTTTGTTATTACTATCCAGGATACTTTCACTATGAGATTATCTCTGTATACATTTCATTATAATTTATTGATTAAATGGAATGTCTTTCAGTAATATACCTTTCCATATTGATTATTCCTTCTATATTCATACAGTCAGGTTGTTTAAATGGCATTTATTTTTAGTTATTTACCTTTCCATATTGATTATGCCATATCTTTTCAAGCTCTCAAGTTATTTAAATGGCATGTGGGTTCAGTTTTATATTTTCATATTGATTATGCCCATTGATTCATTGTTTCTTGAACTATAGTTAACCCTTACTGAGAATTTGATCTCACCCTTATTTTTTTTCTTTTTTTCAAAATTATATAAAGTTTACTATGACTGATATACAAGGATATCCAAGGATATAACATATGGAATAGAGATACTTTCAAAAAAAATGTTGCAACTGTCAAATTCACATTTATTATAAGACTTAAGTTTGTATATAGTTTATCGAGACTAATAAACTATTCAGCCCTTTGGTATGTGATTCCTTGAATATTATTCTAATTTAATGTAGTGTGGCAACGTCCTTAAGATTCTAGTATCAGGTTTTCTACATTTTTTATAAAAAAATCCTTATCCATCACAAAAATGCATGCTTTTTAAATAAATAATTTATTTTATTTAATAGTTATAATTCTAATAGTTATTGAATGATTTCATAAAATGTATTTAAAATTTGGATTTAATATTTTAAAATTATGTAACTGTTAATTTTTTATGTTTTTCATAAATGGTTAAATACATAGGTGAATAGTGAAATACAAAAAATACATTGTATAGTATTGTATGACAAGTAAATGTTCAAAAACATCATGTATGATATAATAAAATTTATATATCAATTCACATTACTTTTTAACTAATCATAGTTACATAAATAGTATTTATTGTGAGTCTTGGTTATAAATTATATTTTATTTGATTTTTTAATCAATTTTATTTAATTTTTTTTCAAAATTCCTACCCTCCATCACCTATAAATACTCATCTATGCACCCTATTCTCCAACCTTCAAGTATGGTTTTTTCCTTGAGTTATAATCTCTCTCTGTAATTTCTCACTCCAATTTGAAAATTTTCAATGTTCTAAAGGCTTGATTCCAAGGAAAGAAAGTGAAGTGGTTTAAGGGGTCATTTCCCCTATTCTTCTTTATTATTTGAAATTATTTTGAATTAATCCTTTCAATTATAATCTTCCTATTTAGTTATTGTTATATATAAATTTTAGTGTTTTATATTTGATTTACTACTCATATGATTAACCCATACCATCTTCATATACTCCAGTCATAAAAAACTAAAATAATTGTGCTTTATTTTATTAAAATTCATTCAGGTATTATTAACCCAAACCAAAATCAAGTGATATATTTATTATATCATTTAAATGTACTTCCTTAAAGGGTAACTCTTTTTACAATAAGTTAAGATATGTCTAGTTAAACTTTTATAAGGAACCAAATTAAGCAAAAAAAATTATTATTATTGGTGAATTATTGGTACCGATATCACTAACACTTAGAGTTATTTATTGAAAGGTTTTATATACTCTATGGGAATTAACCATATGGGTTACATAATCAAAATTATTATAGGATATTTTTTCATCACTATATTTTTATTCTACACTTAAACATTTTTATAATAATTATATTTCATGGTGTTGTAAGTTACTACAATTGAAAAAGCATTATCAAGATCCTTTGAAACATTATTTATTAGTGGAGTTTATGATTATCATATAACCTACACTATAAGTACCCTATTATCTATTATATTCAAGATTATTCATATATATTTCATTATATTTCTAAAACTAGGATATTTACTTTCTTGACACCCATATCCCATACCCATGTGTCAACCCTGTATAAATATAAGTTTTTAGTGATGATTATGATTCTATAATATATATATTTAAATTTTTTCATTAAATATTGGACATGTTATAACAATGGTAGTATCAAAATTCTATAGTCCCTTTATGCATCACATAATGTTTTATCTTCGAAGATACTATGTATATGTTTTGATTATGATACTGTGAAATTCATGGTATGGATACCCAAGAATTTCTTACATATTATTACAAGATTCTTAAACATATTAATTCAATGAATACAATATAAGGATCATAAAGGACTAGTTTCATTAGAAGACTAGGTTCTTAATACATAAAACATGTAATCCTTATTTTATTTTTCATAGTGAGATCCTAAAATCCATTCAAGCTCCAAAATATAAATTGGATAGCCTTGTGAATACATAAATAAAGGGGTGACATAAAAAATATTATTAATGGAATAAACATGATAAGTAATCATAACATGTGAGTCAAAAATATAACAAGATGTCATAAAATATAAGGCTCGTGACTAATTTCATGGAAGCATATCATAAAGAGCATGGTATCATAATATCACGACATCCTAGTAAATGTGGAAATAATATAAAACATGAAATAACCATTACATAAGTTAAGGATAACTACTAAGACAACATTACATGGTGGAAATATCCCTATGATGGATTGGGTTCACTCCCTAGTCACATAGATGATGTCTCGTAAGACTGAAACATTACACAATTCGTTAGAGTTCCATATAATTCTAGGCCCACCTTTTAAATTCATTTTATAAACATGCATATTTGTGCCACATAAGGATATCAGTCATAAGTCATAAACATAAGAATTACCCATGGAAATAAATGGGTTTTATAATCTATCTCATAACGTAATCACAATAGGTTACTTAAAGAATGAATTTGAGAAATTATCAAAAGGCGTGTATTTCTTCATAAAAGGAAGGTTTAATAGTCTAGGTATATATTTGATAGGAATATATACATAATTTAGAAATAATACATAACATCAAAGGTTTTTTTCATTGATGAAAATACTTTTAAAAATATTAAAAACATTCCTGAGAAAAATAACCTTTTCACTTTGAGTAACATCAAAGGATGCCATCTTAGATGAAAAAATGATTTTGAAATAACACTTTGAACATTTATTGAGGAATATACCCTTTCCATTTTGAAAACACATTCATTATATCTAAAAAATATCAAAAATTAAGGGAAAAATTTATGAAAATAACCTTTAAAACTTAAAACAGAACCTTTAAAAAATTGAGTGATCATGATGGCAGAAGAGTTTTGTTCATGACGAATACATTAAAAAAACAAATATTCATTTCACATATTTATAAGAAAGGTCAAAATGTATATTGTTTTGAAAATTAAAGGATTATTCCTTTAAAAACATTTTTTAAAAATCCAATTAAGTGTAAAATTTACTTCAAACAATCACAGTAAAGAATTTTTGAAAGAATTTTTAGAAAACATATATTTCGAAGTAGAAGTATTTCTAACCGAAGAGAGAAATGAAGTCGTATTTCCCAAAAATATTTTCTTAATAATTTCAAGTGCCAAAGAGAGTAAACTGGAACTATTACTTAAAAAATTCGTGAAAAACAATAATGTAAGAAAATTAAAGGGGATTGTTAGACAATGATCAAATAATTTCCTTCAATAAAAATTCTATAATAATAAATACCAATTAAAATGTGATTCAAACCTAAACCCATATCGCTTTGTTTAATTTTAAATCATATATTCCAATGAATTAAGTAGATGAATTGAAACTTAAAATCACATGATGTAGGAAGGATTCATTATATAGTACGTAAAGGGGTAGTATATACACCATTTAAAAGAAGGGTGAGCTCAAATTCTCCGTAAGGGAAAACATAAGCATTAATAAATGAATGTCATCAATGAGAATAATAATAGCATAATGGTATGATGAAATAATAAAATTGCATTACTATAACACAAGAATATTCATACCCATTGATACCAGGATCATCAAACATGGAAACATGGAATAATTCTTCAACAAAGGAAAGATTCATGATAATCAATAATCATGAGCCATGTGATATCAATATTGATCAAATGAAACATAATAAACCTATATAAATAATTGAAAAAACTTTTTGGTATCTTAGGACAAAATATTCATAGAAAATTTATAGAACGCTTATAGAATACATACAATTGGAATAACCATACGACTGACTTCCAATATAATTCTCTAGAAAATATAATCATTACCCAATAAATTGGAGCAATATCTAGTTGCACCAATCGTATAAGCTATAATAAGGTAACCTAGTTATATTTGGTTCATCCCATTATATAATCTGTAATGGGATCACTCGACACTTTTTGGGACACCCCATCATATAAACTGTAACGGGATCACCTAGAACTATCTAGGATACCCAATCGTATATGTAATTCCCAAGAACCACAAAATGAATAAATTACAATGATCTTTAATATCAACATAAAAATAATAAAATCCTTGATTCCTTTTATAACTTGGTTAACCCATAGTAATGAATTGAGTTCCAAGACAATCTCTTTGAAACATGATTAAATCATGGAAGAGAAACAGGTTTCATGAAAATCTCATTAAAAAAATTAGATTCCATCCAGATAAAGAATGGGGATGGTATCAATACCAAATATAAAAAGTGTAGGAAAATTAACAAAAAAATTTGTGGATGTTGATGAATGGAAATACAGTTAAAAATATCATTAAAAATATTCTTTTGTAAAATATCCTTTTCATTATGAAAATTTATTTTTAAAACATAAAACATTTTGAAAATCCTTTTCTTTTAAAATAATTTTTAAAAACCAATAACGTTCATAATATTAAGAAAAACATTATTTAAAAATAACCTTTTAAACATAAAAATTAATATTCAAATAAATGAATTTCATTTCGATGGGTAATTCTGTACATGTCGTACCAGAATATTCTTTTTGCGCAGTAAAAAGGATAGAAAAGTTCCTTGTTCTGAAAGTGACAAGAATATTCCTTTAAAAAATATTAATTTTCTTAAGAAAAAATTGTTAAAATTTTCTTTAGTAAATCATTTTTAAAAGGTTAAAAACAATTCGAAAAACAATTTTAAAAAACATGGTTTTATAAGAAAATAGATTTCTGACCGAAGAGATAAATGAAGTCAGATATTATTAAAAACATTTTCTCAATTATTTTAAGTACAAAATAGTGGTAAAATGGTACTATTACTTGAAAATATCATGAATAAACAAATTAGAATAAAATTTTGGAGTTTCTTGAGATATGGATCATAAGACTTTATCATCAGAGGAAAAATTATAAACAATTCCAATAAACAATGAGATTGTAGCATAAAATCTTTACCACTTTGGTAACTTTAAATCATAATCCCCATGAAAGAATAAAAATAAATTAAATATATAATATCACTAGAATATTTATATTCATGATAAATCTTGTAAAAGGGGAAATATATACACCTCTTCAAATAATATAGATGTATATCATAACATGCGTCTCAAAGATGGAAAATTGAGACAAAAATCTTTTACCGCTTCGGTAACTTTGAAACCGTGAACCCCATGAAATATATATTTTAAAATAGGTATGTAAATCCCAATAAATTTAAGTATAATAATAATAAAATATATTCATGGTAAATATATACACCATATAACAAAAATAAGTGGTCAATATGTCATGTGTCTCACAGATATAAAAGTGAGATGAGAAAAAACTCATACCTTGCACTTCCTTTTAGATGAACATCATTTAACCTTCTATATAGTGGTTTTAAACATGTTATTAAATTATAACAGAAAAATATGAATATTTATAATTTCATATATGATTATTTTATTACATTTTATCACCTACTAGATAATAATAATTTATTATTTTCTTTTATTTTTTTGAGTGTAAATTGTCTTGTTTTATTATGCATGATTCATTAAGAAAGATCTATTTATTACTAATATTTTATAGTTTCATCATATCTATAATAATAATCATGAAATAATTTTCATATTTGTACATCAATTTTACTTTTAAAACCAATCATGAATGATGTTTATAAAAAATGAACTAATGTTACAATCATAGAGATGGTAAGTCATACGTACGCATGAGTAATGTTTCCATTTTTCAATGATCATTATGGAAGAAGGTAAGTAATATTTTATCTTTACATGATTATTATTATATAATAAATACCAAAATATTAAACTAAATATATTTATATATATCATTCTTTTTATTTGGTGATGAAAAAAAGAATCACATCACTTCGAGGAGGCAGTAGTTCACACATCCATGAACCACGTTATCAATTTTTCAAGGAGCGAAAAGGTAAGAAATAAAATGATATATTTTATTTAAATAATGATAAATATTTCATTAAAATAATAATTATTTCATTTATATTACATATATTCATTATAATTACACTTATTACCTTCCATGTAACGCATTAATGAAAAATGAATCACATCGCTTCGTGAGGCGGCAGTCCACCGTACACACAAGCGACGTTATGGTAGCCCATAAATAATAGAATTTATAAATTTATAAATGATATAATGACTCAATATGGTATAATTATTATATATATATATCATTTATATACTTTATATCCTTCATCATACCCAACCATGATAGGTGGTAATGGAAAAACAAACGACATTGGTTCTTCAGGTGGTAGTCTTCTGTACACATGAACGATGATTCTATAACTCATTTGATGGAAGTGGAGATGTTTGTAAGTAATTACATTATTATAAAAAATATGATTATTTTCAATATGCTTGGGTTATTATATCATCATGGTTTAATAATAATTTAAGGAGGTGAAGAAATAAATAAAATAAAGACGCTCGTTGAAGAGCATTACCTTTTCTTCAGGTATCCCCTTTAGGTTTTCACTAAATCCTTCCAAGGTTGGATTCCTAACCTAAATAACACTTATAAGATTATTTTATGGAAATTTTAAATTTATTTTTTCAGTTATTTTTTGATCCAAATGTATTTATAGGTTTATATAAGTGAGGGGAGTGAGTTCCCTTTCATAGTTGAGGGGGAGTCACATTTTTGTAAATACCAAAAAATATTCACCATTGGAAAAAACAATATTACCTAAAGTAGATCCAATATTGATATTTAATGTGGTTAAGGTAAGATATGTTCTATCCATACCTCCAAAACACAATAAAACATATTTTTAAATGTGTTGTTCCTTAACTTCTAAGTTTTCTTAGTTTTTACTATTTTGTTTTTTCACCATGCTAACTAGTTTTCTAACCTAGGTAATTTATCCTTTAAGACTAAATTAAATAAATACTTATTTGGTAATTTAAAAAAACTTATTATAAATATTAAAACCAATTTCTCAAATAAAAATACCTTGTGTGTTGAAAATTAATTTTAATACAAGCACATGTAATGTGCAAAAACATTATTTTAATCATAACAATGTTAAGTGATATTTTAATATTTAAGTGTCAATATAATCACTATAATATAAAATGTGGTATGTGGATGGAATATAGTTGATATTTATTAACACTTAAAAACATTTGGAAGAAGATGGTATTTCTATTAATTTTAAATCATTTATTAAAATAAAATGTATCATAAAATAAAATTAATGTCAATTTTAAAATTATTCATTAAAATGGAATTGAAAAAAATCTCAAGAAAATTATGGAATTATAATATATTATATTCAAACCTTTGTAACAAGAATTACTAATCTAAAAAAATATTTAACACAATAATTCATTCAATTTACTTAACTTAACTTCTAATATTTTTAGTATTATTTATTTAATTTATTTACTAACAAAATAATTATTGTGTTGGTGGTTCTTAAACAATTAAAGAAATTATTTCATCTCTAAAAAATAAAAATAAATTATCATAATAAAACTCATTTATATTTAAAAATAATATTTATAACTAAACCAATGTTGTTTTTTCCTATCCCAAATCATTATTGGATTTAAAAGTAAGAAAGTTATCTTTTGTCTTTTTCTTTACTTAACTTATTATATAGGTCCCCTTCATGGAAAATTGTCCTAAAAACTCATAAAATAGATCCTAATGTAATAAGGTTCTAAATATGGTCATCCAATGAATTTTGGAAAAATTGGTATGTTATTTTAACCTTTATATTTTTAGTTTAACCCCTTGGTAAACCCATTTTTACTTTAATTCAGGTAAATAATTTTTATTATTTTCACTATTCATTTTGTTAAAAAAATATGTTTGCCTTATTAGACATTATAAATTATGTTGATTACAAATATTTAATCCAATTTTTAAAATTCAATTAACCAAATTAAAGACATTTAATTTAAAATAAATCTCACATATTGTATATAAAATTGAACAAATATTATATTAAAACTAATTAAAAATATAATTTAACATTATAAATTATTTAAATGAAAAGTCAGTTTTCAATTAAAGTTTAGTATTTTTTACTATTCATCAAAAATTAAAAAAAAATCGGAAAAATACCAAAAATTATACCTAAGATAATTTTGGAATTAAAATTTAAAAAATAAAGTTTTTTTTCAGTTAAATTTTATAAAAAAAATCAAAAATTAGTTTTAAAATAAGTATGCCATAAAAAGGTGACAAAACTGTTTTTTCAAAAAACTACAATTTTGAGCATAAAATTGGGTGTATTTGTATCTATTATCTAGAAAACACATTTCATGAATGTTAAAAATTAGATTGAATATATTATATATAAATTTAATTAATATAATCAAACAATAGTTATTTTTTAATTTATTGGTATAAAACACACTTGTGTGCATTAGATTTGTTTTTCAGAAAAAGGTTTCCTTTTTTAAAAGGGTTTTATTTTCATTTATAACTAATTTATAACCAAATAATTCATTATATATACATGTGTAAACCATATTTTTATAATTTATTTAATCCTGTTTATACCTGTACTTCCAATGGCTAGGTGATAACTATCATATTAAATTATAATGATAACAATGATAATAATAATAATGTGTTTTGTTTAAACACTTTATTTCATGTAATGAAAGATCAACTCAATATTATGTATAAAACAAGATAGACTCAGTGTTGTGTGTTTTTTACACTATCAAACATGATTTCATTCATTTAGAAACTTAGGGTGTTACATCCTCCCCCCTTTAATAAATTTCATCCACACAATTTTAACCTTATCTCAGTAATAAATGGTTAGATACTTGAAAATTCCTTTGTTAGAAACCCACATCATAAAAAGGGTTAATAAAACATCCAATTAATAAGATAGAAAGGTATGTACAGAGGTTATATGGAAAAAAAATAATTAGGTTTCCAAATAAAATAACATATGATGAAATGGAAGAAAATCGTAAATAATTATAGAGACTGATTGAGGTCATTCATCACAAGTAAGTGAATGATAAATATAAATTTAAGTTCCTCAAAACCAAAAATTTTTTATGATCTAAAATACCATAGTTTCAAAAAAAAAATAGGATAAAATTTTTGTTTCAAGATCCTTTTCCTAGAGTTGATGAATTCTATTACAATATAGACTAAGAGAATATGGAAATATACTTACATGATTAGTATAATTTCATCCTTTAATCAATTTCCACCACAATCTCATATTTTTCATCAAATAATGTGTACTTGTGATGAAATTTTCATTCCTAAATCACTAAAATGAACATTTAAATCACAAAATAATCCTGAAAAGCATAACAAGATAGTCCTCCTATATTATGACATTAACCAAAACTAAAATGTTGTCACATGGTAAGATAATTACGAAAAATATTAAACCATCATATGATATATTAATCTTCAAAATTAAATATTAATACCCAAGGTTCAAACTAAATAATTCTATAAATTACTATACTTAAAATTCTTTAAACATTTCCTAACTAAGTTCAAAACCCAAATATTAAAAGGATTCGATCATACATTCTTCAAAGATAAATTAATAGTATTCTCAAATAAAATATCATATTTTTCTAAAATAAAATTAATCTTTATCTATAAAAATTTCATACTAATCAGAACATTTTTTATGCGAGTGTTAGGCGATACACCCATGTATCCCTTCGGTTGTGGTTTCAAGCCCCACATCCTTTTCAAATGCAAGAGGTTTCAAAACGTCCTTCAGGTTGTCATTTTTTCATTAATGAGGAAAAAATAATTCTTTTATAAATAACACTTAATGTTGATCCTAAGGGATACAAATACCCCATCCTAATAAAATATCTCCCAAAATGTCATTAATAACTTCAAAAAATTTACTACATAACACCCTTAAATGGGGAATCTATGTCTTTGAACTTATGATCAACCTTAATATTATAAACCTATAATGGTATCCTAACTATTAATATAACCTCACATGAAATCCTACTAATATACAAATTCATCTAAACTGACCTTTGATACCAACTATAATATCCCTAATCCCACACTCCCAAATCCACTGCTAAAATCATAAACTTTATATTTACTACTTTGATGCTGATAATTGTGACCGAATTTTTTCCATCCAAACCTTACTACATCAAAAGGAAAATGTGGATCAATGACATTATTTAGTACTTTTAGGTTTTTATTTTTATATAATTAGGAAACACTCCTACATAAACAATACCCATGTCTCCACATGATAATTTCTCCCACTTAACTTAGCTTTTCTTATTTTACATCAAGTTATCGTCATCTTCGATATTAAATAACTTCTATACATAATTTCTTCAACCTCATTCTTTATAACCTGGGGAAAAGGAAACATAATAAGGGTGGTCTCAAATTCTTAATAAGTGAAAATGTAAGGATTAAAAAATGAATTTCCTCAGTGAGCATAATAAGAGAATAAAGGTATTATGACATAATCAAAGTGTATGATAATAACATAAGAATATTCATACCCATTAATACTTATATAAGAAAACATGAAAACATGGAACAAGTCTTTACAGAGGAAATAGTCATAATAATTTATAATCATGGGCCATTTGATATCAATTTTGAAAAAATTAAACATCATAAACCCATATAAAGAATAGAGAAAATGTGTTGGAATCTTGGGACATCATATTTATATAACCATTATAGAACTCTTATAGAAACCTTACAGTTGTAATAAACAATACTCTGACTTATAAGATAATTATATATATATATAATCATCATTTTCCAATGCATTGGAGTACAATATGGGAGCACCCATTGTATAAGCTATAACAGACTCACTCTGTGTTATCTAGTATTCCCCATCATATAATATGTAATGGTAACACCTGGTTCTATCTGGGCCACCCCATCGTATAAGCTGTAATGGGCTCAACCAGTGCTATTTGGGTCGCCCCATCATATATATAATTTCTAAGCACTAAAACATGAATAAAGTACACGTATCTATTATATCATCATAAAACTCATAAAATCATTATTCCTTTCATAACTTTGTTAACCCATGGTAATGAAATGGGTTCCATGATAGTCTCTTGGAAACATGATTAACCCATTGAAGAGAAATGGGTTTCATAATAATATATTTGAAACAATGTTATTCCATATAGAGAAATAATGAGGATGGTATCAATACCAAATATCCTAAGTGAAGGATAATTAAAAACAAGGTTTTTTTATTTTGATTAATGTAAATAACTTTAAAAATATCATTAAAATATTCTTCAGGAAAATACTCTTTTCATTTTGAAAATCACTTTTCAAAATAAAAAACATTTTTAAAATCCTTTTCTTTGAAAGTTATTTGTAAAAACCAAGAATTTGAAGTATCTTAAGAAAAAATTTCTTTAAAAATAACCTTGTAAATTATAAAAGGATATTCAACGAAATGTTGTCCATGTCAATGGGTAATTTTCTACATGTTGTACCAAAAAAATCCATTTGCATGGTAAAAAGGTTAGAAAAATGCCTTATTTAAAAAATGATAAGAATATTCCTTTTAAAAAACTTTTTTAAATAAAAAATGTTTAAAATTTTCTTTAATAAATAATTTTTAAAAGGATAAAACCTTTTGTGAAAAAATTTTAAGAAAACATGGTTTTGGAAGAAAAAAGATTTCTGACCAGAGAGAGAAATAAAGTCGAATTTTCTTAAAAACAATTCTCAATTATTTTAAATACCAAAGAGTGTAAAATTGGTAATATTAGTTGAAAATATAATTAACACCTATATTAGAATAAAATTTCTGATTTTATTGAGATATGGTCATAATACTTTATCATCAGAGACAAAATCATAAACAATCCCAATAAATTATTAGATTGTAACGTAAAATCTTTACCACTTTCATAGCATTAAATCATAAGCCCCATAAAATAATAAAATTAATGAAACTTATAATATCATTTCAATAAGTGTATTTATGATATAACATGTCAAATGGTTATCATATACACCTCATAAAATAATATAGGTGTATAACATAACATGTGTCTCAAATAAGGAAAATTGAGACAAAAATCCTTTGCTACATTGGTAGCTTTGAAACCATAAACCCCATGAAATATATATCCTAAAATAGATATTTAAAAACAAAGAAATTTAATTTTAATATTAATAAAATTTATTCATTGTAATTATATAGACCACACAATAAAAATAAGTGGTGAATATGGAATATATCTCACATAAATAAAAGTGAGACAAGAAAAACCCTTACCTTGTACTTCCTTTTAGGTGAACATCATTTAACCTCATTTATAGTGTTTTTAAACATGTTATTAACTTATACCATAACCATATTAATATTTATAATATAATATATAGTCTTTTTATAATATCTTATCACCTGTTGGTTAATAATCATTTATTATTATCATTGTTTCGGGGGTTAATTGACGGGTTTTCTTATGTGTGTTTCATCATTGAAGATCTATTTATTATTCATATTATAAATTTTGATAATATATAGAATAATAATTATGAAATAATTAACATTTTTTTATATAAATTTTAATTTTAAAATCAATAATGAATTATGATTATGAAAAATGAACTAGCTTTACAATCATGGAGACAGTAGGCCGTATATACGCATGAGTAATGTTTCTATTTTTCAATGATTATTATGGAAAGAAGGTAAGTAATATTTTATTTTTCCATAATGATAATTATATCATAAATAAAATAATATTTAATTAAATATACTTATATATACCATTATATTGATGTTTTTATGAAAAAAAAATTGCATCGCTTCGAGAAGGATGTAGTCCACACTTCCACGAATGACATTATCACATTTTCAATGAGTGAAAAGATAATAAATAAAATGATATATTATATTTAAATAATGATAAATATGTCATTAATATAATAATTATTTGATTTATATCATATATATTCATTATAATTACCCTTATTACCTTATATGTAAAGCATTAGTGAAAAATGAGTCACATCGCTTCGTGAGACGGTAGTCTGCCGTACAAATGAGTGAGGTTATCGTATCCCATAAAGAAAGTAATTTAAAAAGGTATATATAATATAAGACACTATATGTATAATTATGTTATAAATATAATTAAAATACCTTATATCCATCATCATACCTAACTATGAGATATGGTAATGGAAAAAATAAAGACATCGGTTTGCGATGTGGTAGTCTGTCGTACACACTAACAATGATTTTGTAACCCATTTGATGGAAGTGGGGATGGTTTTAGGTCATTACCTTATTATAAATAAATACCAGTGCATATAATATAATTAGGTTATTATATCATCATATTTTAATAATAATTTAATGAGGTGGATAAATAAAAAATAAGGATTCTCGTTGAAGAGCATTACCTTTTCTTCGGGTATCCTCCTTAGGATTGCACTAAATACTTCATAAGTTGGATTAAATACTATGATAATGATTCTTGGATGATAATACTAAATTTTAGAATTAATTTTCTTAGATATTTTCTGATCCAAATGGCTTGAGATGTGTGGATAAGTGGGGAGAGTGAGTGACCTTTTATAGTTGAGTAGGAGTTTCATTTTTGTAAATACCAAACATTTTTCACTATTGGGAGATCAATATTACCTAAAGTTTCTCCAATATTGATAATTAAGGTGGTTGAGATATGATATGATATGATCTATCCTCACCTCCAATACATAATAAAATAGGTGTTTTAAACATGTTGTTCCTTAATTTCTATGTTTCCATATTTTTACCATTTTGGTTTTTTACTATAGTAGCTAGTTTTATAACCTAGGTAATTTATTCTATAAGACTAAATTCATGTGGTAATTTTTGAATAATTTATAATATTTAATTATAAATATTATATCCAATTTATCAAATAAAAATACATTCTATGTTGAAAATTTATTTTAACACAAGCGCATGTAATGTGTAAAAACATCGTTATAACCTAAATAATGCTAACAAAGTTTTTACTCTTTTAGGGTAAATATAATCACTATAAAAGAAAAATTGGTCTTTTAATAGACCATAGTTTATATTAATTAAAAATTATCAGAATAATATAGGATTTTTTATTAATTTTAAATCCTTTATTAAAATATAATTTATCATAGAATAAAATTAATGTCAATTATGACAATATTCATTTAAATTGAATTTTAAAAAAAAACAAGACAATGATTGAATTATAATATATTATATTAAAACCTATTTATCATGATATATTCATATACAAAATAATATATAACACAATAATTCATTCAATTTACTTTACTTTTAATATTTTTAGAATCATTTATTTTATTTAATTATTAACTAAATAATTACGGTGTTGGAGTTTCTTAAGCATTTAAAGTAATTAATTCATATCTAAAAATTAAAAATAAATTTTCATAATAAAAAAACTCATTTATATTTAAAAAATTTATTTAAAACTGAACCAATATTTTTTTCCCTTATCCCAAATATTTATATATTTTAAAAGTAACAAAGTTACCTTTTGTCTTTTTCTTTACTCAACTTATTTTATAGGTCCCTTTCATAGAAAAGTGTCCAAAAATCTCATAACAATAATTCCTAAGGTCATAAGGTTATAAATATATCCATACAATGGGATTTGGAAAAAAAAATTAGGTCATTTTAACCCTTATATTATTAGTTTAACCCCCTAGTAAACACATTTTTACATTAACCACAGTAAATAATTTTTACTATTTTCACTATTCATTTTGGTCAAAAATTAAATTTACCTTATTATAAATTATAAATTATTCTTATCTAAAATGTGGAATCCATTTTTTCAAATTCAATTCACATAAGTGGAAATTTTTAATTTAAAATAAATTTTGTAGTCGTGATGAGAAAGCGGGTTTTAAAAAAGAAAAAGTTCAAAAGATTACATGTTTTTTATATCATAATTCAATATCATAATGAATAAAATCACAAAAATTGGATTAATTGATATAAATTTTAACTAATATTACATTAAAACCAATTCAAAATAAAATTTAACTTTACAAATTATTTAAATGAGAAGTCGGGTTTCAATTAAAATTTAGTATTATCACTATTCATCAAAGATTGAAAATTTTAAGAAAAATTCAAAAAAATCACCCTAAAATAATTTTGGAATTGAAATTTAAAAAAATATGTTTATTTTTTCAATTAAATTTTATGAAATTTTCAAAAATATATTTTAAAATAAGTGCGCCATAAAAAAGGCGACAAAACTATTTTTTCAAAAAATTCATTTTTAAGCATAAAATTGGATTTATTATTATCTATTGTCTATAAAAAACATGGGATGAATGTTAAATAATATATTTAATACATAATATATAAATTTCATCAATATAATCCAACAAGATTGTTTTTTTAATTTATTAGTCAAAAACACACTTGTGCGCATTAAATTAGTTTTTTTTTAGAAAAAAGATTTCTTTTTATTTTAAAAAGGGTTTTATTTTAATTTATAATAAATTGTCCATAAAATAATTCATTATATATACATTCATAAAAAATATTTTTATAATTTAGTTAATCCTATTCATACCCTCCATTTCAATGTTTGGGTGATCACTATCATATTAAATAATAATAAAAACAATAATAATGTGTTTTGTTTAAACTCATTGTTGGATGTAACAAAATATAAACTCAATATTGAATATAACATAATACAAACTCAGTTTTACATTCCATTTATGTTATCGAACATAATTTTCTTATTTTAAAAACTTAGTTTGTTACATCTACCCCTTCTACAATCTTATTTGTTTTTGGTATGTGATTCTAAGACATGAGAATCAATCTCAAGGCCTCCATTGTTCACCTTGTGTTCCTTTCTCATTTGTGGATCCTATTATAGGAATGTGAGACCTAAGATTTAGGTGGGTGGTTCCATATCTAGCCTATGTTGGATGAACTTTATTTCTTTGATTTTGATAAAAAAAATTATAAAATGAACTGGCAATATTTGTTGATTGATTTTGTATGTGTGGAATGGTTTTTTGATAAAATATTGTTTCCCCATGTTTTGGTAAAAGAAAAGGTATTTTCAAACAATTGTGAAATTAATTTATGAAATGGTTTTCAAATAATGCTTTTTATGTAATGGTTTAGAAAATAGATAACATTGGGGACTTAGGTGGATGGTTTGGTAATAGGCCTCATCCATTAACATTATCAGGGGGTTCACTCATGGGGTGTTCCTCTGCTCCCTATGACTATTGTTCTAGGGACTTGTTAGACCTACTAGGGTTTTCACTTTTATTTTGTTTATATACTCTCTATATTAGATTCATATATATAGAGACTTGATGAGAGTGATTGTCTATGTTTGGGGTATGAGTGTCCTATCTATCTTGACCTGTAGTGATCCTTATCGTGATGTTACCTCAACTTTTGGCTTATACTATTTTATCTTTTACTGCCATGGATTTGATATGGTTTGTGATACATAATTTTATTTAATCTGATTGTGTGATTTATATGATATACTTTTAACTATTTTACCTAGATTATTTTGGAAATATGGAAAATGAGGAAATTAAATTATTTTCTATGCATTTGATATAAACACTATTTAACTGTATATCATGCCTTGTTTTGTTTAATTTTGAGAAATTTTCAGATTTTTTTATAGAGGCTTGATATGAAACACATGGGTGGGACCCTACTAAACATGTTATCCCACACCCTACACACCCCTTCAATGGTGCATAAATCATTGTATGTCCTCCATAGGGAAAGACAAGTAATGGAAGTGAGGCGTTGAGGATTCAATCAGTTGTGTCTAGGTAGCTGGTGATGAGATGGTGGGAGTTTTCCCACACTATCAAATGGAGTACCTATTTTGGATTATGTTGTTTTTTATATGATGAATTTAATCTTGGAGATTGTTTAGCTAATTTTGATTTGTATTTCTTCTATTGTTTCCTTTTTTATGACATATATATTGTTTCTTCTTCCTCTATTTCTTCTCATCATGTGTATATATATTTTATTTTTTTGACTCGGGTTGGTTGAAATATTTTCCTATTATTATTTTTGATTCCCTGGTGCTAGTCACTATCCTGTGGGGATCAGTAATTATATTTGAGTATGCATAAATTTGGGACGGGTACTAGTTTGAGAGGGTATTTGGGTCAAGTTCATTTTAGTTTTGTAACAGAGGTGGTCTATCCTTAAGAGTCATTTTCTTGGGAAATTTGGTAGACTATAGATAGTATTGTGGGTACTTTAGAGGTAGATTACAATGAGTTATTGGGAAGCTCTTTCCATGAATGGACTCAAGTACCTATAGAATGTTGGGATGTGTGCCTCGTATTTTGAGTTATTGATATTAATCTCAGTTTTTTCTTATGGTTTTTTGGTTTAAACTATGATTATCTTGTCAAATTATCATTTATTCAGTTTTAGTGTGTAGCGGTATGCCTCCAAGACATCTTCCATGGGTTTCTTAAGATGGCGTAGTAGATAATCCTTAATGGAATCTGCCTATAGAGTAGAATCTTATTGATGTTGTCATACAGGCAGTTTATGTTGATGATAAAAATGTACCAAAAGTCTATAACATAGTTTTTGAGGTATATCCAAGAGTTATAGGGGAAAGGGATCGATCATGGGAGTTTTTTCATGAGAATCCACATTCCTTTAAAAGTACGAATGAAACTCAAGTGGTGGAGGACTATATTTATAAGATCAATTAGACCATTTAATTCCTGGATATACCTAATAACATCAAGGTGAGTTTTACGGTGTTCAGACTTAAGTTCCCAACAATCAATTGTTGGATTCTATAGTATATGCAGATAGGAATGTGGTCTTGGATTGGAATGGATTCAAGAATCGATCCTTCTAATAGTTTTTTCTCTAGTCACTAATGATGGAAACTTATCTGGAGTTCGTATGTTTTTAGTAGCGATAACATTTAGTGTTGGTATACACAAAACAGTTTACTGAGTTGGTTTATTTTTCTCCAGGGGTAGTAAAGAATGACAAGTTGAAGGCTCAAAATTACTTGCAGGGTTTGCGATTAGATATTAGATCATATGTATTTTTTCTCAAAATTTAAACCTACATAGATACAGTAGATAGGAAAATGATACAATATATAGATATGGTAGGAAATATTGGTTATTTATCCCCTTCTCTTCCACCCATGGACAACTTCAGTGGCTTGAAAGGTAAAAGTGGAAGTATAAATATCATTTCAGAAGTGGTTGGGGTGGTTATTAGAAGAAGTCCTCCTTTGTACCTTCATTTGTAGACATTAGTGTACCATTAACTTTATACCAATTTGGAAAGTTTAGGAACACATGGAATTATTGATCTTCACCTATGAAGATGTGTAATGATTGCAGACATTATGGTCATCTTTAGTGTTTCTGTTATTCTATGGCTATTTCTCGATATGATTAAGGGTCGTCAGCTCCAAAGTATATTATGGCGCATTAAAATTCTTCAAATTCTATAGGGCTCTAGATAGGCCTTAGGAGTGATGGACCTTAATTAAATAGATGAGTTTTCAATGGGGGTAGATATGGGTCCAACAATGGTGCGAGGTACCATCTTTATTTAATCCTTAGTAGTGACTGCTTTATTTGATACTGGTACTTCCCACTCATTTATATATGGTTTTTTTGTTGATATGATTAAACTTATAATAGATATCATGTCCTTTGTTATGTAATTTAAAACCAATCTTGGGAAGAGGAAAGATCAGGGGTTTTGGTTTCCTTCTTACTCACTATCTATAGATGGTGTGAAGTTAGTTTGATATTTCCTCATTATTGATCTAGTTCTATTTGACATAATCATTAGAATGGATTTCATTATTGATCATCATGTTTAGGTTGATTTTTATTGTTGAACTGCCTTGATTATTATGGCCAATGGGATATATCAAGTGTTTCAGGGAGAGTGGGATCTGAGGTCTTTTCATACAAGACCTTCTCTCCCATAGCTTAGAAGTTTGTTGTCTGTTATAACAGTTGATCTTGATGATGTTTCTTCTATTGTTGAGCTTCTCACAATTTTTCAGGGTTTTCATGACATTTTACCAAATTATTTCTTCATGATTCTTCTAGAGTGGTAGGTAGAGTTTATGATTGACCTAGTTCCAGGTACACTGCTGATTTTGATACCCAAATATTGTATAGAAGTTGTGAAGCTAAAATATCACAAGATTCAGTTGGATGATATGATCATGAACGATTTTGTTTGTCCTGGTGTTTTACCTTATGTTATTAGTTAAAGGGGGAAATGTGGTTTTCAAAGATTGATCTTCATTCGATTTATCATCATCTCAATTTTCGGGTGTATGATATACCGAATACATCTTTCAAGAGTAGGTATGACCATTACGATTATCTATTAATGTCATTTGATCTGACTAAAGCTCCTACAATTTTCATTAATTTGATGAATCAGATATTCCATGAGTATCTAAACACTTTTTTGGTAGTTTTTATGGATGATATTTTGGTTTATTCAAGATCCAAGCATGAGCATGATCACTATTTGAGTTTGGTTCTAGAAATATTGAAAAGTCTCCATTTTTTTGGAAATATTTCAAAATGTAATTTATGGATCCAAGAAGTGAAGTTCTTAGGCCATGTTATTTCTAATCATGGCTTATCAATTGTCCCTAATAAGGGGAGGGTTGTTTTATCTTTCAAAGAACCACAAAACATCTTTGAGATTTAGAGCTTCCTTGGTCTTGTTGTATATTATCGATGGTTTGTCAAGGGTTTCTAAAATTTAGTGTCACCTTTGAATAATCTTACTAAGAAAGTGGTGAAATTCATAAGTTATGAAAAGTTTTGGTCTTCTTTCAATGAACTAAAATGACTTCTAACATTGGCTTCCACTCTTATCTTAACTAATCCTGGTAAGGGGTATGTGGTTTTTTGTAATTATATTGGTGATGGTTTGGGTTTATTACTTATTCATGATGATCATGTGGTGGATTAAGGATCTCATCATCTTATACCATATGAGAATAAATTCCCTACTCATGATTTACATCTTTTCATGGTTATGTGTGTGCTTTAATTTTGGTGTAAATATCATTTTGGGGAGAGGTTCAAAGTTTTTTCTGACCATAATAGTTTGAGATATATATATAATAAGAAAAGAGTGAATATCATAGAGATGTGGTGAGTGGAATACCTTCAGATGCTTGATTTCAACATTTCTTACACCCCAATGAAGGGGAATGTCATTTTAGGCACTCTTAGTAGAAAAATACCATCATATTCTATTTTATAATCATAGGAAGAGTGGAACCATAAGGGGATCTTCGTTCAGTTGCACCAGGAGCATCAGGATGATTTTTTGGGTATGATTCTGGCAAATGTTCATTTATAGTCATGTCTTCCTAAGTTTTTTATGCAATTTCAATATAAGGATAATGATTTTAGAGTAATTTGAGAAACCCTATATGGTGGGGGACCATTTCTGGTCAGTATCTATCTTCATGTGGTATTCTCCATTTTGGGGTTCAATTTTTCATCCCAATATATGTAAACATAACATTTTTGTTTGACTATCATGGTTTATCATGGTCATTCATCTAGGAACTACAATGATGTATTATGACATGAGACGAAAGTTCATATGGATAGGTATGATGTGTGATATTGTAGATTATGTGTACCATTGTTACACCTACCAATAGATATATATAGGGCATCTAAAACCTACTAGTTTTATCGAAAAACTTCTAATTACAATTTGAAAATGGGATAAGGTATCCGTGGATTTTTTATTGTATTACCACAGACACCCTGAGGGATGAATGTTATATTGGTGGTGATTTATTAGTTAAAAAATTCATGTCACTTAATTACAATCAGGACACCACTAAAGATAAAGATATTTGAAATATGTATGCACTGAATATCATGAGTTTACATAGGTTTTTTCTACCATTATTTAAAACAGGGACCAGAGGTTTACTTTTAGATTTTTTATGAGTCTCCAAGAGGTGATGGGGACTCAGTTCCAGATGAGTACAACTTACCATCTATAAACAGACAACTAGATAGAGCATCATAGAGGATATTCTATGTTTCTATGTCTTTGAGTTTGGGGGATAATAGGATAGCCATATAGGATAGATTGAAATTTTTTATAACAATGGTTATCACTCATTTATTAGAATATCTCCTTTTGAGGCTTTGTATGCTCACCCAAGAAAATCACATATTTTTTGGATAGTGGTGGGTGGAGAATCTTTTGTGGGACTGAGTTTCATTATTTATATGTTAGAATATATTTAGGATATTAATTGGTATCTGATTATAGCTCAGATATGATATAAATATTATATGGATTAGCATTAATGTCCTTTTTAGTTTTCAGTTGGTGAACAAGTTAACATGAAGTTGTCTCCTCAGTTGGTTCATTGTCATCTTAGAAAATATGGAAAGTTGGCTCTCATATATGTTGGACCATTTTAGGCCACTGAGTGGCTTGGGTGGGTTACTTATCATTTGTCATTCTTGGTTTAGTTGACAAGTATTCATGATGTTTTCCACTTATTGTATCCTAAGAAATACCATCATGATCTCTCTCAAGTACAGAGTTTGGAATAGATTGAGTTAGATCTAGATGTTTATATTGTGAAGTATGTAGTATATATTTTTGAATCTCAAGTGAAATTATTTCATGGTAAGTCAATTCCCTTGGTCGGAGTGTTATAGTTACATGGATTATATTCTCACAGGACTTGGGAGCACGAGTTGTTAATTAAGGAGTATTAAACTCACCTCTTTTACATAAATCATTCTTCCACATGAATTCCTGAGGATGAAAATTCTTATGGTGGGGAGTTTGTAACTCAATTTTACTCACTTTTAGGTATTTATCTTCTCTATTTTCATTTACCTCTTTATTGGGGTACAATTTGGGAACCTCCACTCCTTTTGGATCACTTGGTCCAGTGATTGATCTCCATTGTGGTTGTGGTGTGTTTTTCCAGGTGAGTAATCCTTATAATTTTTTGTTAACATTGATCATGGTAGAATTGTGGTGTTGTGTTACTAGGTACATTGATCTATGATTAAAATCTTATTAATTATTTCTATATATGTTATGCGATCTTTTTCGGGGGACTATTCTTTTGTTAGTTGTGGTGAAGTGGTTGAATGTTCATTAAGATTTGTTATTATCAACAATTTCAACCATATTCATTGTTTTTGGAATGTGATTCTAATAAATGGGAATCAATATCAGGTACTCCTTTATTGACTTTGTGTTCCTTTATAGTTATTGGATCTTATTATGGGCGTGTGTGACCCAATGTTGGGGTAGGTGGTTTTGCCTCTAGCCTATGTTCGATGAACTATATTTATTTGTTTTTTATAAATAGTTTTATAAAATTAAATGGAATGATTGATATATTGATTTTTTTGTGTGGAATGAGTTTTTAATAAGAGATATTAATCCCCTTATTTCGGTAAAAGAAATGGTATTTTGAAATCATTGTGAAATTTATTTATGAAGTGGTTCTCAAATAAAGTTTTTGATGAAATTTTCTCAAAAATAGAGTACATGGGAAGCCTTGGGTACTAAGGTGGATGGTGTAGTAATAGCCCTCATTAATTTAAAATGTCGGGGGTTTACTCGGGGGTGTTTCTAGGCTCCATATTCTTATTTTTCTAGGGAATTTTTAGACCTATTAGGGTTTTACTTTCTGGGGTGTTCATGTAATCTCTAAATTTGAGGCATATATCTAGAGACTTGATTCATGAAATTTTCTATTTTTGTGGTTTGAGTGTCCTAGCTAGAATGACCTATAGTGATTTGTGGTGTGATGTTATTTGTGGTTTTGGATTTCACTATTTTAGCTTCTACTTACATGGATTTGATATGATATATAATACATGATTTTCTTTGATTTGACTATGTGATGTAGAAGATATTATTTTAACTTTTTTACCTAGATTATTTTGGAAATGCGGGAAAATTGGAAATTAATTTTTTTCGATGATTTTGATATAAAAACTATTTAACTATATATCATCCCTTCTTTTCTTTAAATTTGAGTATTGTTCAGATTTTTGTATAGACACTTGATATGGAACACCTAGGTGGGATCCTACTAAGCTTATCAGATCACACCCTGTGCACACATTCAGTAGTTCATAGTCCTTTTTAAGTCATTGAGTGCATGGAATAAAAAGGTACCATAGTGAGGCGGTGGGGTTTTTGTCAGCTATTTCTGGATGGATGGTGGTGAGATGGTGGTAGTTTTCCCACACTATCACATTGAGTATCTTTTTTGGTTTTTATTATCCTTTGGCATTGGACTTGAATCTTGTATATTTGTTAGACACTTTTGAGTCGTATCTCTTTTATTGTTTCCTTTTTGTTATGACATATATATTATCTCATCTTCGGTTGTTTCTTCTCATCGTGTATATATGTATATTTCATGTTTTCTACCTTAGCTTGGGAGAAATTATTCCCTCTCATTATGTTGATTCTTGGGGGTTAGTCGCCAGCCTGTGGGGATTGGGAATTCCCTTTAGGTATGTTGAAATTTGGGTTTGGTACCAGTTTGAGAGGGTATCTTGGTCAGGTTCGTCACAATGGGTTCAATCCCCACAACCTTACTAGATAAGATGGGTTATATCCCAGAATTCATGTTATCCTTTCTCTAAAACTAAGGAAAAACTTATGAAATAATCATATTGATAGTTATCCATGATCTTATAACAATATCAAGAATTTTGTGAACATATCCTAAAATAAATTAGTCCCCAAATAACTATTTTTAACCATGACGGTTTTCTATATATCTCATTTTTTCTACAAAATCAACTGATTTTAATTAACTATAATTACCTCAATAAAAAGAATATATCCAAGATTATATATTCCTAAATTATGTGTTTTCATATAGAGTATCACCTTAACATTAAATTAGACTTAAAGGTCATTATTACCATTCAACATATTCTTGAAAATCCCTAAATAAAAACTATTGCAGAACAATCCTTAGAAATTTCATGACTCTTATAACCAGAATACCATTGATAAAAAAAATAATCCCAAAACATGAATCTCTAGTTCCAACACTAAAATACTTTAATCATTACACTTCAAATATTTTCATAAAATATGTCCTTATGAATTAATCCTTGGATTAGGGAATTTACTTGGATAATGACCAAGTTCCCCACATTTATAAAATTAAAATTTTAGTGGTGCCTTAGGTTGAACTTTATTTCCCTACATCTTGTTAACCGGACTCTTACTTTTTATTTAGAAATTAGCTACTGTATTCCCTCCTTTCCCAAACATAAATAATCATCTATTTCCTTTCATTCACTTTCCATGGAACCTCTTCCCACATTTTTGACAAGTAGGAAATGTAATCTTCTTTTCTTTTATATCTTTATCACTTGACTTCCATGATTCGCTATCCTTCTCTTCTTTTATATGTTTGTAAATTCAGCTATGTTTTAGTTGTTTATCATAATTCTAGAAAGCTCATTTTTTATGAGCATAATATATATAACTTTCATTCCCATTATCATAGGAATATCATTATGGATATCATTATATTTCCTATCACATTGGTTTTATATATTCATTCTCTTATTTCCAATCATTAACTAAAAAGATTAAAAAAAGATGAGAAAATATTAACATACCAAAGGGAAACATAGAAACCTATAAGGTATAACTTATAAATGATAAGTTTATCCAAACTTATGGGTCAGAGGGTTTCAATCAACATTATCCACAGTAATGATACCTATTGGGTTTTCTAACCTAAAAATTTGTTCAATTACTTTATTATTGTTCTTGAAATGTTTGTGATTTTCCAAAGCATATCCCTCGGGAGTGTCAAACTAGGTGCACAACAATGCCCATTTTAATGTACCAAGTAATGATAAAGTCAATCCTGACATGATTTTTTATAATTATCACTAGTAGTTACATCTATGGAAAAACCATGTCCACATATATATTCCGAATAGGGATGTAATTTCTCATCAACCACTCACTCTATACTTGAACAAGATTACAGAATATTTTTATATACATAGTCTTATCCTTATACTTATCCCTTAGGTTCTCACTAAATTTTTCTCATCCTCGTTTCAAAGGTTATCTAAACCTTTCATATGATATCAAATATAGTGATACAATCCTTTTTCACTTATTATTACATGATTCGTAAATATAAATATCCAATAATTACGACACAAGGATCATAAAGGCCTAGTTTCTTTTGGAGACTAGGTTCTTAATACATAATTCATGGAATCCTTATTTTATTTTCCATAGTGATATGCTAAAATAAATTCAAGATCCTAAATCTACATGGGATAACCTAGGTAATACATAGAGAAAGGGGTGAGATAAAATCCTAATTAATGGAATAAACTCGATAATTAAGCATAACATCTGAGTCGAAGGTATACCATGATATCATAAAAGAGAAGGATTATGAAAAATTACCCGGAAATATATCATAAAGAACATGGTATCATAATATCATGTCATTATAGTAAATGTGGAGACAAAATAAGCATGCCATAAGTATAAGTCAAGGATAACTACAAATACTACATCACATGGTTGAACGAGTCCCATAATGGATTAGGTTCACTCCTTAATCCCATAAATGATGTCTCCTGAGACAAAAAACAGTACCCAGTACATTGTAGGGATATATAATTCTTTCTCCACCCTTCATATTCATTTTATGTACATGATAATTCATGTAATATAAGGATATCAATCATAAGGTAAAAACAAAATAATTACCCATGGAAATAAATTAGTTTCATAATCTTGTCTCATAGCATAATCACAAGTGGTTCCTTAAATAAGGCATTTGATAAATGATCATAAGGAAAGTATTAACCCTCAAAATAATGCAGAATAAACTAGGTGTATATAAGTGATACATATATACATAATTTATAAGAAATCCATAACATCAAATGTTGTTATAGTTGATCAAAATAATTTAAAAAAATATTAAAAACGTTCTTGAGGAAAAAAACCTTTTCACTTTGAGTAACATAAAAGGATGTATTCTTATATAGAAAAGGATTTTGAAAGATAAATTTGAATATTTCTTATAGAAAATATAAATTCCATTTTGAAAAACACATATTTAAAATATAAAACCTTATCAAAAAATAATGAAATTTTTTAATAACCTTTGAAACTTAAAAATTAATATCTAAAAAATTGAGTAGTCATGATTGTGTAAGAGTTACATTCATTCCAAATGCATTAAAAAACAAATATTTCTTTCACATTTTTATAAGAAAAGTAAAAAAGTATCTTTTTTGGAAAATAACAGGAAGATGACATTCAAAACATTTTGTAAAAATAAAATCAAGGGTAAAAAAGTCTTTAAAAGTCATAGTAAAACATTTTTTGAAACATTTTTAGGAAACATAGATTTGGAAGAATAACTATTTTCAATTGAAGAGAGAAATAGAGTCTTATTTTCTTGAAATCATTTCCTTAGTCATATTAAGTACCAAAAATAGGAAAATGATACTTTTAATTGAAAAATTAATGGATAAAAAGTGGATAACAAAATGATATGGTTTTATAATACAATTATCAAATAATTTCCTTCAGTTTAAATTCAACCATAAGAAATCCCAATTAAAATTTTAATGAAACATAAACACTTACCACTTTGGTATCTTTTGAATCATAAATTCCCATGAATTAAGTAGATTAATTGTAACATAAAATCACATGATGTAGAAACTATTAATGATATAGTATTTAAATGGACAGTATATAAACCATTCAAAATAAATTAGGTGCATCAAATAACATGTGTCTCAAAGAACGAAGTTTAAGATAAAACCCCTAAAAAGATCATATCATTATAGTGGGAGTTAATAAATAGCGTGATTATGGTTAAAAAATATATATACACACAAATAAAATATTAAATTCAACATAAATCAATTAAAACTCATTTTAAACATAATTTTGTTATATTATAAAAAATTAAGTATTCGTATAACCCAATGATTAGAAATTTAGTTAAGAAATACCTTACCTCAAGATTATCTTTAGTTGAGTGATATTTAAATTCATGTATAGTGGTTTTAAACAAGTTATTAAATTATAAAAAACCATATTAATATTCATAATATAATATATGATCCTTTTATAACATCTTACTACATTTTCATTGATAATATTTCATTATCACTATTATTTTGGGTGTTAATTTCCTTTTTTGATCATGCATGTTTTATCAAAAAAGTTACAAGTTTTGAACATAGGATATAGTTACATAATATACATATTTATTTTAATGTTATAAATATCATTTTTTTCATTATGTTCATCATTATAATCTTTGTTGAATTTTGAACATGAAGAATGAATCACATCGCTTTGTGAAGATAGTAGGTCGTACGTATGTACGAGTGACATTATCATTTCCTCAGCGGGTAAAAGGTTAAGGAAGTGGATTATATAATAATTTTATAGAATCAATGTCATTTCATATATATCACATAGATTCATTAAATTAATCCTTTATTACCTTCTATTTAAATTTTTAGTGAAAAATGAATCACATCACTTCATGAGCCGGTAGTCCACCGTACACATGAGCGATGTTATTGTATTCTATACATAATGGAGATTAAGAGGGTATATATGATGTCATAATTATATAAGTACAATTATATCATAAATATTATATATAAAATTATATACATAGTTATATTAAGTTTTGATAAGTGGTGATGGAAAATGAATTATGTTGGTTCACGATTAAATAGTCCATCGTACACATGATCGTTTATTTTGTTCCCCATTTGTGGGAGGAGAAGATGGTGTTAGGTAATTTCCATAACATATAAAAAATAATTATATTTAAGATATATATTTTATTATATGATAAAGTTTTAATAAAATTTTAAGTAGGTAGATGAATAAATAAAATAAAATGATCAGTTAAGGTCATTACTTCTTATTCAGACAACTTTTTTTTCTTTGAACCAAAAGCTTCCAAGGTTGGATTTATGACCAAAAAAGATATTATTCAATGGTGGTAGGGAATTATGGAAGTTATTTTATAGTTATTTTCTTAACCAATGGGTTTTGGAAGTTTGTAACTAGGAGGAGAGGGGTGTCCTTTTATGAGTGGGGAGAGGACATAATTGGTATTTTTGAAAAGAAAGAATTACACCCACATTTTTTTCATGTCACAAGGATCCAAAATGAAATATATTTAAATATTATAATATATAAGTTAAAAATTTTACCATAATATAGTAATTATATAGGTTTTGTTTCATTTTTAACCCTTATATTTTTAGTTTAACCCCCGATAAACCCTTTCTTACCTTAATCACAATAAAAAATTCTTACTTTTTCACTATTAATCGTGGTTAAAAATTAAGCTAAATTATTAAATAATATAAATTATGATAATTTTAAAAAATTAATCCATTTTTTCAAATTCAACTCACATAATTTGAATAATTTCATTTAAAATTAAACCAGCATACGTATTGAAAAACTGGTTTTTCAAGAAATGTATTTTTTATGGAAAAGATGGTCTCATATTAACTATATGAAAAGTAACCATATTTAGATGAATTTAAATTAATATTTATAGATATATAATATATAAATTTAATTTATATCATTCCAAATTAGGGTTTATTTTAATTATTTAAAATGGATAAACATTATACACTTTAAATCAATTTCCAAAAAGAAAAAAAAGTGTTTTAAATCCAAAAAATAAACTTTTACTAAAATATGGTGTGAATATGATTTAAATATAGTTAATTGAATTTAATATAAAAAAATAATAATATTTTTAATTTTAAATCAATTTGATAGAATAATGGGACTCAATTTATTAAATAAAAATAATGACTTTATAAAATCAGTATTTTTCACTATACATTAAAAAAAAGAAATATTTTCCAAAAAAATATAAAATTTAACCACAAGTTAATTTCAATATGCTGATTTAAAAAATGATTTTAATTTTTAAATTAAACTAAAATTGGTAAAAATAAATTTTAAATTATGTGTGCAAAGAACGACTAAACCACATTTTACAGAAAAAATACAGTTTTTTAGAAAATGGTTCTTGTATTATTTTCGATCAGTATATAACCATTGAATTTATTTTTAACATGTGAAAGCTATATAATTTTTAAAATTTATTTATTCTTATTCATAATCACTACTATAATTTCTAGGTAATATTCGTCACATTTAAATAATAATATTTTCATATTATATCACGGTTTGTTTAAACTCAATTTTTGTGTAACACAAGCTATAAAAATGTTAAATTTATTTAAAGATAAATATATTATAAATTATTAGGTTGTTAAATTCTACCCACTTAAATAAATTTAATCCTCATAGTTTAATATTAATCTCAGTAATCAATGGATTGACATTTGAAAAACCCTTTTTTCATAAATACACATCATAAAAATGGTTAATAAAACTTACTCTTAATAAGAGAGAAAGGGATGTATGAATGAAATCAAGAAAAACACATCATTAGGTTTCCATATAAGAGAAAATTGGTGGGAAATTAAAACAAGGACATGGAATATAATACTAATTCCCAAGTATTAATAAAGAGTGATAGAGATTAGTGATCACAATAAACTGAATTATTAATAGAAAGTTAAGGACTCAAAAACCATAATTTTTTTATGAGTTAAAAGACTATTTAATTCATTAGAAATGAAAGCACTAGGATAACATTTTTGATTAAATATATTTTCTCTATAGTTGAGGGGTCCATTTACCATACAGAATAATAACATAAAGAAATATATTTACATTAAAAATATAATTTCATAAATTAGTCATTTCCACCATAATATCTTATTTTTATCAAACAATGAGAATTCATGATGGATTTTTTATGCTTAAATAGCTAAAATAAAATTTTAATAGATCATGTAATATTTAAAATAACAACAATATTTTCCTCTTATAATTACTAAAATAAAAAAAATTATCACAATGTAAGATAATAACCAAAATTAATATGAATATATTAATCTCCAAAATTCAACAATGAATCTAAATGTTTATCATAGGCCATTCCTTAAATAAATAACCCTATATCCCAAATAACCTCAATAACCTAATCATGAAATAAGGTTTTAACCACAAAGTTTTTATCAAACCCCTTCAGATTATATCTACAAAAACATAATAGAATTATTTCCAAATAATCCTTTACATTAAACCAAAAGTTTATATATACTTAGACTAAATAAAACATCTCAAGAAATATCATTAGTCACCCCAAAATAAAATAACTTGATCCTATAATATGTTTCCAAAAATAAAATTAATATTTAACTTTAAAACTATGTAAGTAAAAACAATTTTATACTAACCAGTATATCATGTATTCCAGTGGTTGGGGTTTCATCCTTATCACTCTTCAGTTGTGGGTTCAAGCTCTACGGCCTTGCCGGATGTGATGGGTTGTCACTCATCATATGAGTTGTACTTTCTCTAAAACTATGGAAAAACTTTTTTAATAATATTATTAATAGTTATACATGATACTATAATGTTCTCAAGAATAATATGAACATATTCCAAAAAAACATTAGTCATCAAATCACTTTTTTTACTATGATGATTTTCTATATAGCTCTTTCTTTTCCACAAAATCAACTAATTTTATTTGACTATAATTACCTCGACATAAAGGAAATCTACAAGATTCTATTTATCTTAATTATATGTTTTTTCAAATAGTATAAACTTATTATTAAATCAAATTTCTAGGTCATTATTATCATTCAAAATATTCTTGAAAACACTTAAAGAAAAATTACTACATAACAATACATAAAAGTTTCATGATTCTTTCAACAAGAATACCATTGATAAAAGAATACTCCAACGGCTTCAATATCAAGTTCCAATACTAAAAAACTTCAATCATTCCACTTTAATGATTTAAATAAAATTTCAACTTAGGAATTAATACTTGTATTAGGGAATTTACTCAGATAATGACCAAGTTCCCCACATTTATGTCATTAAATTATTAACGGTACATTAGGTTGAACTTTATTTACCTGAGCCTTATTAACTAGACTATTAATTTTTATTTAGAAATTATCTTATATGTTCCCTCATTTTCCATACATAAATAATGTTCTGGTTCTATTAATTCATTTTCCATGGTTCCTCTTCCCACATTTTTGATATGTAAGAAATGGAATCTTCTTTTCTTTTTCATCTTTAGCACTTAATTTCCATGAGACATCATCCTTATCTTATTTTATGTGTTTTTAAATTCTAATATCTTCTATTTGTTGATAATAATTTTAGATAGATCATTTCTCATGATCATAAGATGTCTAAATACCATTCCTATTAGGTTAGGCATCTCAATATGGATATCATTACATTTCTTGTCATATTGGTTATCAATATTCCTTAACTTATTTCCATCTATTAACTAAAAAGAATAAAATAAACAAGATGATAATGAATTAATATACTAAAGGTAAAGTTACAAACCTAGAAGAAATAACCTATATATGATAAATATGTCCTAAGATATGGGCATATAGGTTTCAATCTATGTTATCCAGGTTAATTATTCCTACTAGGTTCTCTAATCTACCAATTCATTCAAGTCCTTCATAATGGTTCATAAAGAGTATGTGAATTTAAAAAACATATATGATAGGAGTATCGAATTAGGTGTGTAGTAAGGCTCGTAGTTGTGTACTAAGTAATGCTCGATTTAATCATGGTGCACCTTTTTTGTATTTATTACCCCTAGTTATTCCTATTCTATAACCACGCCCACTTGTAGTATCCAGATAGGGATGTAATTTCTTGGAAACCACTCAATCTATACTTCACCAAGATTCCATGATATTTTTCCTTACATAGTATTATACTTAGACTTATACCTAGGGATATCACTAAATTTTTCTCATCCTAGTTCCAAAGGTTAGTTAAACCCTTCCTCTGATGCCAACTATGGAAACCCAATATTTTTTCACATATTATTACATGATTTATAAAAATAAATATAAAATAATTATAACACATGGATCATAAATTCCTAGTGTATTTGTAAGACTAGGTTTGTAATACATAATTCATGGAATCATTATTCTATTTTCCATAATGACCTCCTAAAATCCATTCAAGATCCTAAATCTACATGGTAAAATCTAGGGAATACAGAAATAAAGGGGTGAGCTAAAAATATTAGTAAGGGAATAAACAAGATAAGGAAGCATAATATACGAATCAAAGGTATAACATTCTATCAAAAAAGATAAGTCCCATGAGTAATTTCATGGAACCATATCACAAATAACATGGTATTATAAGATTATGGAATAATAGGAAATTTTAAAAAAACATAAAACATGACATAAGAAAATTCAAGGATAACTATAAAGACAACATCACATGACGGATAGATTCTCATAATGGATTAGGTTCACTCCCTAATCTCATACATGACATCTCATAATACTAAAAAATTACCCAATGAAGTAGAGGGTTATATAATTTCTGGCCCACCCATAAATTCATTTCATGTACATGTATATGTGTTCCACATAATTATATCAATAATAAGTCATAAACATAAAAATTTTCCATCGAAAGAAATGGGTAGCCTAATATTTTCTCATGACATAATCACAAGAGTTTCTTTAAAGGAGGAATTTGATAAAGTATCATAAGGATTTTATTATCCCATAAAAGGAATGGAAAATAAACTACTTATTTATTTTAGAAACACATATACCTAATTTAAAAGCAATCCATAACATTAAAGGTTATTTTTATTTATCAAAATACTTTTAAAAATATTAAAAACATTCTTGTGGAAAATATAATTTTCAAATTGAGTAACATAAAAGGACCTCGTCTTAGATGGAAAATAATTTTGAAATATCTATTTAGAAATTAAAGAAAATATTTTTTGAAAATAACCTTTGAAGATTAAAAAGGATTATTTAAAACATTTAGTAGTCATGATAGTGGAAGAGTTATGTTCATGCTGAAAAATTTATTAAACCAGGATTCATTTCACATATTTATAAGAAAAATTAAAAAGTACCATTTTTAGAAAATGAAAACAATATTAATTTTAAAATTTTTTGTAAAAATTAAATTAAGGGTAAACTTTAATTTAAAAATTCATTGTAAAACAGTTTTTGAATAATTTTTAGAAAAAAAGGATATGGAACAAGAAGGATTTTTAACTGAAGAAAGAAATGAAGATAGATTTTGTTAACAACATTTTCTTTTATAATTATAAGTAACAAAGAGATTTACTATTACATGAAAACCTCACTAATAACTAAAGGAGAATAAAATAAAATGGTTTTATTATATAATTATCAAATAATTTCATTCAATGGAAATTCAAGCATAAGAAATCTTGATTTAATTGGGATTGAAACATAAACCTTTATATCTTTGGTAACTTTTAAATCAAAACTTCATATAAATGAAGTATATGAATTTTAACTAAAAACAAAATGATATAGGAATTATTCATGATACATTATGTAAATGGATAGTATATACACTATTAAAGATCAATTAGATGCATAAAAGAACATGTATCATAAAGAATGAAGTTTGAGATGAAACCCTTACAAAGTCTATATCATTGAGGTGAGAGTTAATAAATTGGGTCATTATGTGTAAAAATGTAGATACACATAAATAAAATTTTAAATTAAATGTAAATCAATCAAAATTCTTTTCACACATAATTTTTTTATAATATAATGAACGAGGTAGTCGTATAACCCAATGAATTGAGATTTAGTTAAGAAATACCTTCCCTCACACTTCTATTTAGTTAAGTGCTCTTTAACCTCATGTATAGTGGTTTTAAACAAGTTATTAACTTATAAAAAAATCATAATAATATTTATAATATTAAATATTATCTTTTTATAAAATCTTATTAACCATTCATTAATAATCTTTCATTATCACTATTGTTTTGGGTGTTAATTGTCTTGTTTTCTCATGAATATTTTGTCATTAATGTTTCAGATCATGAACATTGGATATAGTCACATAATATAAAAAAATTATATTAATTTTATAAATATAATGTTTTTATTATATACATATTTATAATCATTATTTAATTTTGAACATGGAGAATGAATCGTGTCGCTTCGTAGTGACGGTAGGTCATACATACGCACAAGCGACGTTATCATTTCCATAGTGGGTGAAAGGGTAAGTAATTGTACTATAAATTAATTTCATATAATTAATATAATTTCATATATATCACATATATTAATTAAACTTATCCTTTATTACATACCATGTAAAGCATTATTGAAAAATTAATCACATCACTCTGTGACGCATTAGTCTTCTGTACGCATGATTGATGTTATAATATTCTCTATGGAATTGAAATTAAGTTGGTATATATGATATTTTATTTCTATAAGAAAAATAATATCATAAATATAATATAAAAAATTAGATACATCATTATATCCAGTCATGAGAAGTTGTGATGGAAAATGAATTGCATCGGTTCCTGAGGCGGTAGTTTATCATACACTTGATCAATAGTTTTGTTCCCCATTTGACAGAGGAGGATGTGGTTGTAAGTCATTACCTTAACATTAAAACATATCTATATATTTAAGATACTAATATTATTATATAATCATGTTTTAATAATATTTTAAAGAGGTGGAGGAATAAATAAAATAAAATGCTCAATTATAGATGTTGCCTTTTCTTTAGAAAACTATTTTTTATTTACACAAAAATCTTTTCTAGGTTATCTTTTTTACTAAAGAAAGGATTATAGGATTATGATATAGAATTGGGGAAGTTATTTGGGTATTTATTGTCCAAAATAATAGGTTTTGGTAGTGTGTAAAGTAGATGAGAGGGGTGTCCTTTTATAAGTGGGGGAGAGGACACACTTGGTACTTCTAAAAAGAAAGAATTGCACCCATGTTTTTATCACTCTACAAGGATCCAAAATGAACCATTTTATAATCATATAAGATATAAGGTTTAAATGTGACAATAAAATAGGAATTAAAAAAAATTGGTCATTTTTATTCATTATATTTTTAGTTTAACCCCCAGATAAACCCATTTTTACCTTACCCGTAGTAAATAATTTTTATTGCTTTCACTATTCATTATGGTACAAATTAAGTCGAACTTATTAGATAATATAAATTATTATGATTCCAAATATGGATTCCATTTTTCCAAATTCATCTCACATAAGTGGTAGAATTTAATTTAAAATTAAACCTGTAGATATGTCGAAGAAAAATGGTTTTTCAAGAAATACATTTTTTAAGGAAAAATAAATATTTTCTAAAAAAAATATCCATAATCTAATATCAATATTCTCATTTAAAATTTATGAAATCTTTTTAATATAAATTTATTAAAATTGGTAAAAATAAATTTTAAATTATATGCACAAAACATGACTAAACCCCCTTTTAGAAAAGAATACAGTTTTTTAGAAAATGTTTATTATTTTATTTATAATTAATAAATAACAATTGAATATATTTTATACATTTTTAAACCATATAATTTTCATAATTTATTTATTCTTACTCATACTTTTCAATTTAATGGATAGGTAATATTGGTAACATTTAAATAATAAAATATTAATATTATATTGTGGTTCATTTAAATTCAGTGTTATGTGTAACATAAATTATCAAAGTAATAAAATTTATTTAAAGATAAATATATTATAAATTATTAGGGCGTTACACATGGGGAACCATGTCATTTTTGTAAATCCCTGACCTGAATCACTAAGTTTAAGATGATGTTTCACATGACCTCATTCGTGTCTCCCTGTATACAAGTGGACTATAACTAATGATAAAGGAATAAGTCATATAGTGGTTAGAGTATTCCCTCAATATCAATAACCATAAACTACGAAAATAAAAAAATAAAAATCATAAATAAAATAATATTTTGCAAACACAAATAAATCCAACCATATAAATAACATCACATGTTTTATGAAAATGAAATAAAATTCATCCATACAACAATTGTCAAAAGGATCCCCAAAAATGGTGGATCAATATATGTGATATACAAAAAAGAACAAAAGAATAAATAAGTATAGCTATAAAAGGAACCCAGTAAGTCCTAGAATCACCTCTATCCCAACCAAATTTACCCACTTAGTAGCCCGATATGGGGATCTTTCCAAATGGATATATCCCTGATAAAAAAGTTGGTAAGCACATTGGGAATCTCATGTAGAGTGTGAGTCATAAACTCAAAAGGAAACCACCAACACATCCTGATAATAAATGAATTAGGTATATTAGAGTGTATTCATTGATATAAATGAGTAAAAAACAATCATGAAACTCTATCAGTTCATCATAAGATAACCAGGATCCCACAAACCCTAACCATACATTATTCAACTCCATGCCAGAAGTAAGAGTCATATTAAGACAACATTGTCTTATAACATGAATAGTACCTACTCATTCAAGGCATGGTCCCACATCCAATTCCCAAATCAAGTCCTATAATATTCCTTATTACACATTGAAGGTTACACATCATCATCCTAGTGCCCAAACCTCCTACTCAGGGAAGCCTAAATACCTATAATCTCACAGAATACATCACAAGCCATCATCCTCTCACTTGGGATGTAGTCACACAAAAAATATTATGGACCACCATCCACTCACTTAGAATGTGGTAACAACTTTATTAGAAGCCATTATCCACTCACTCAAAAAAATTTCAAAATATCATATATCTCAACACAAAATATATCGAGAAAAAAACATCAATTGGTTATAAAATTCCCTATAGCCAACCACTAGTCATAATAAGACATTGCAAGCACAAGGATTCCACAATGGTAACTCATTGTATACACCTAAATTGACACATTTAGTTTACCATTACTATCCATTTTTACTCACCCAACACCTTTATATTTTAAACAATCTATCATCCACACCCACACGCTATGTCACAAGCTTACCCAAGCCGCAACCAAGCCTCAACCAAGCCCGAACAAATCAAATCAGGCCCAAACTGACAGCCCTACCTCAAATTATTCTACAAGGTGTGGTTTTATAAAATTCAAACCATTTCACCCATATATACCTTATAATAGGTCATTTACCTCAATTTTGACTCACTCGGACACTTTCATAACAAAATAAAAACTTTATCAGGAAAACCCATTCACTTGCATACACCACAACCCATAAAATTCCATATAAATTTCATAACATGTTAAAGACTTCCTACCTTGAGCTTAAGGATTTTTACTCACTAAGTCACACCCTCTAATTAAATACAAATCCAAATAAATATTTAAAATAAACCATGAACCCTCGAATTTAGGTATTTACCATGAAAAAAAGAAACAATGGGAGAATGATACATATAAGTCATAGAAGGCATTATAATTACCAAAAGAGAACCACCAGAACTAAATAAACTTAAATTTAATAACATAAGATGAAGGAGGAGATCTTGAAGGACAAAGGATACCCAAATATCAACATTTATTGAGTATAAAGTAGAGGGAGGAGTGGGGAAATATTAAAGGGGATAAGTAAGAGAATTTCTAGAAATAGCACTAAAAACTTAGTATGACATCACATGCCTAGTCTAATTCTATTAGGTGATCGGTACCTCTATCAGACACCTACTTTACCCCCACCATAAATAGGGCTACTTTATAGGCTATCGAGTACTCAGTGGCCCTCAACTTATACCCCATACCTCTCTAATGGAATTTTAGTAGGGGTGACCCATGCCCTTCTCTAATCACCTCTCAATACCTCTTCCCACCAAAAAAACATAAAATAACTAATAATGAATAATTTATATCCAAAAATTATCCTTGATTTCATATCTATAATTTTTTGTTCATTATAATCTCCCTATCTAAGGGATTCCTATCACCAAGAAGCATCTCTAAGGATCCTCATTGAACATATATAACCCATGGTCCCACATGTCTAACCTTGATCTAAAATATCCTCTTAGATATTATTATGTTGTGTCAACACCCATATAAGAGTAATTATCTTTCTCTACAATAGATTTTTACTCTATTTCACGATACACATCAGGTGACCCTCAAACAACGCATTTGCCTCCAAATCAACATCTTCACTATCAATCACATGCACCAAGTTTGGATCATACTTTTAGAGCTTAGAAACTTGAAATAAATCATGTATACCATGATGTCATAGAGTAAGATTCAACCAGTAATCAACATCCCTAATCTATTTTATAATCTCGAACATGTTGATAAAACATGAAGTTATCTTCCCCTTCCACCTCATACATTAATGCCCCAACCAATAAAATACCCATATAAATGCATAATCACCTAGTATGAACTCAAGTGTTCATCACCTTTGTTTAACATATCTTTAATACCTAATCTAAGTGGTAACCGACCAATTTCTAATAAACTACACCTGATTGGGGGTCTCACGAACCAATCTTGGAATTATCACTGCTAACTCATCCTCCTATATCTGGTTCACAGTAATGAAAAAAGGTTTTTCATTTCCTTTTATTTAATTTCATTTAATTAGTTACATCATTGTGATAAATATAGTAAATAAAAAATTTTCATCGACTATTATAAAAAATTATATGAAAACTCTTAAATTTTTTAAATCATCAAGTTTTTTGCATCAGATATTTAATAACTTATGTAAAGTTATTTTTTACATCGATTATTTAAATAATTGATATAAAAATAGTTCTTATAGAAAAAATTAACTTCAAAATATTGTATACCAAACTTGTATATAGGATAAAACTAGAAAAAAAGAGTAAAAAGCCAATAAGAAATAATAAAACCAATAGAATTTTATAAAAAATATTTACATCCAAACTTCATTAAAATTAAAATTAGTTTTCAATTTGAAATTGAAACTTCAAAATCTATATTAAAATAAGATATAAACTAAAATAGAATCAAACTTGTAAAATAATCCCCCCATGCTTCTAGTAAATGATTTATCTCATTTCTACTATAAGGGCTAGGTTCATCAAAATGATATAAATTGAAAGAAAAGTATTCAAAATTTATTCTCAATATAATTATAAGATAAATAAAAGGACTTATTATAATAAAATCTAAATTTTGGAATTTTATAACTATCTTAGTTGTAATTATTTCATACATAAATATTAGAACAAAATATTGGCATTTGACTACTCCTTGGGGATAACATTTTTGTTTCAAAAAAAATTTCAATTGAAAATAACTTTTCTAGTATATGTTAAAAATTAATAATTATAAATTATATTACATTTTCACACACATATATGATATTTGTTGTACTCTTTCCTAATTACTGGTTAGATTAATCCAAATTACTCTTTGAAAATTATATGTATGAAATAAAATAAACACATAATATAATATAATATATATATATATATATAAGTATTAAAATAATCAAACTTACATATTTAACACTTCTTTAAATTTCTCCCACACATCACCATGTATGTAATAGAACCATAAAGCTATATTTTATTTTTGATAAAAACACACCTTAAATGGGTATTAATATAAAAAAATATAATGTCATTGGTAATTTAATTAAAATAAATAACACTTTATGAAATATATGTCTCATATCCATTAAGATAAGGAAACATCCAAAACTTAATTTCATTATTCTGAAATCCTTGATAAATATATATATCCTTATTTATTCATCCTTTATTACCTTCATTATTAATGAAATAAATCGTAGGTCCAAGAATCTATACATGGATTTCATATCATATTAAATACATAATGTATAATGATACTTAATAAAAAAAACAAACATAAGTATTAAATTAGATCAATCAAATTTATATAATTGAAATATATATAATAATAGACTTATATATAAAATAAATGCATCACTATGATGCCCAATATATATGTAGTTACAAACTCCATGATATCTTACTTATAAATCATCATAATCATATCACACCCATAAATTTCAATAGCCATTGGAAACTCATAATCCTTTGGCAACATAAATTAATATTCTGATAATTTAGATATCTCGATAGAAAACATTGAATGTAAATTCAAAGGGTCATTAATATTTTTTTTATTTCTATACAATTTTTATTTACCATTAATTTATTTATATGTGTGTGTGTGTGTGTTTGTGTGTGTGTTTTTGTGTATGTGTGTTAAAATATTAAAAAAAATTAACAATAATATGAAATAAAGGATATATTCTACGCATACCTCTGTGGTGAGTTATGGAAAAGTCTAAATGTCCAAAGAAAAAAAATGTTTGATGCTTTCCCTAGCTGTAGAAACCTCATCTATAGGTAATGGTACTCAAACTGGTTTATCTATAATATCATATATAGTTACCCAAAGTTAATCCATTTCCAATTTTTGATGATTCATAGTATCTAAAATATAATATATGATATCATATGTCACAATATGATACCGAGTATCCTCAATAGATAACTCATAGTAGATGATATTTTTTGGAGGAGGAGGTATAGGAGTGGGATTTTCAGGTGAAGGTAGAGGATTGGAATATGATGCTAGAGGTGGAGGAGTGAGATAAAAAACATTAAATTTTATCTTCATGTTAGAAAGCCTTGATTGTACGGAATCTCTAATCTATTCCTTCATCATCTCGCCCATCTCTTGAACTTTAGATTCTAAAACATCTATTTTCATTTATATACTTCCTCCCTTAAGGAAGTTCTATAATGAACAAACAATTTTTTAATAGATACATCTACCTCATATCCTCATACATGACATGGGTGTTTGGTCTTTCCTAATATAGTATAAAAAATATTCTTCCTACCCTCAAGTATTAAGTCTTCTAATGTTCTCAACACCTCAAGGTCTTCCTATATATGATATTTGGAAAATTTATTAGTGAATTAAAAAATATAATATGTTTAAAAATAACTTAAATAATGTAAATAACTCCTTAAAATCTTCCTAGAAATAGTCTTTGATGCTTTTGTAAGATATATTCCTTTTTTCATCTGGGCCCTATTCTATTTTTCATGTCTATATGGAGAGGAAGGAGGGTAAATTTATGTTGATCCAGAAGAATTGGCTAGCAATATTTGAAATTTTTCAGCCATCATTTTCTCTTCCAATAATGAATATCCTTCATGAGATAAAGTATGAGGGTATACCTTTTTTTATTGGACCTTATCATAATATCTTCTAAAATACTATTAATTAAGTATAATCAAATCATTAATATGATAGTTTTAGTGATTATAAAAAAACATAAAAATATAACATCATAGTTACCAAAAATTATTTTTTCTATATACTTTAAATAAACTTATTCCATGTATCTTCATGTATAAAATCATATATATAACATGTTTTTTTATTTTATCTTTTACTAAAAATGAAATTTAAAGTAAGGATTGATTTAAAATATCTTCATCTCCTAACAGAAAAAGATAAAAAATTATTCCTAAATTATTTAGGGTTAGTTAAATCATTTGTTATCAGATTGGAAAGTAAAAAATATCTTATATTAGAATAAAACAGGTTAGATAAAAAAATAATAATAAATGATTTTTCCAAAATGGACTCCCATAGCTAAACTAGTGTCATCTTGTCAACACTTATTTGATCAAAAATTAAAATTCTTACATTTTATAGAGATTGAATAGACATAAAAATCTAAAAATTATTTGAATTTGGACCCCTAGGATTATCATTACCTCCAGACTCAATATATATCTTCTGGTATTGGATATGAGTTAATGATAATTTAGGTAAATTTTTTCTATAACGTTTACCAGCACTGGACGCCTTATCTTTCACTATGGAATTAGAAGAATAATGTATAGAATAATGCTAAGGATCCTCAATTGAATTATGTGTAGGGTCCTCCCTTATAAGATCCAGGTGAGTCATTTTATTAATCTAACATTATACGACAAATCAAATTAACAAACAATTAGTAAAATATTATTCAAATCTAAATGTTATATATAAAATAAAATTAAAATTAAAAAAAGATGCAGAAAAATAAATTAAACTGAACACGTTTTTATTCATATTTATTAGATTAATTAACAAAAAATTCAAAAAAATATTGACCAAATTTATGGGGCATGAAATGATATAAATATAATAAAACAAATTGATATAAGATTATACAATTCCAATTATTTCATATAAATTTGAATAAAAATTATAAAATAATGAAAACAAAGAAAAAAAACAAATAAAATTTTTATCATATTTATTGGATTAGTTAACAAAAATTATAAAAAATATTGATATTATTTATGAGACATGAAATGATATTGACAGAAGAAAAAAATTATGTAAAAATTTATACAAAATAAAATAAACTAAACTAAACTAATAATTTATCATATGTGTTAAAATATGTTACTTAAGAAAAATATTAAAATTATAAATAATATATATAACATTTTGAAAATTTTGAAAATTAAAATAAGAAATAGATATATGTTACTTATAATATTATGATATTACTAAAGATTTGTTTCCCTATATTCTTTCCACATTATCATTCTGTATAGGAAAAACCATGTATATAATGTTTTTATCGATATGATATGATAATCATTCCATGGAATTAGGGATCTCATATAATTCATCATTATAATTAAGTTTTTCTTTACCAAAATATTTTTCTTTCCTTGAAAAATGATAGACCACTACACATTTAATGGATTAAGAAAATAGAAAGAAAATTCACATGCATTTACATGATAAAAGTTTCATATATTTATTCAAATATATTTAGATATACTTGTTTCATACCAAATTCATTATGTTTACCATTTTTTTATATAATACTCATTTATGATTGAACAAAGGAAATCAAAATTTACTGTAATAAATCTCCCATGTTTCTTCAATAACTCTATAATATTCACTTCACACGGAGATTGTATTTTTATCTTTTACACTTCAAAAATGCATTGCTTTAGTGAAAACTAATACACTAATATTCTAAACTGTACTTATATTATCCTGGTCATTGGTATAAAATATATATCCATTAATATCATATTTGGCAATATTATCACATTTATACTTGGTTCTTCCTTTAATCATCTCAGTATTTCTGACGCATCAGATATACCATGAATGATCTATTTAAATCATGGGAAAAAAATTTATTATCGTTCAATAACCACATATGTTTCTTCTTTATATAACATTGTTTTAACTCATTAATATGTGATGTTGTATATAGATTATCATTATCAATTTTATTTAAGATGTATAAATGTGTCTGATTTATTTTTTCTCCTATAAATGATTATAATTTTTAATCATGGATCCCATTTCCCCCAAAATTGAATCATTAATAGTGATATGTAGGCAAACTTATGTTCTCTACTACAAATAGGATGCTTTTAAAAAACTCTATAACCTCCTCAAAAATATACTTCTCCCTAATGGAGACTTCAAGTTGATATCAATTCCTAAAATACCCCTTCAATATCTTCATCTATATTTCAAAAATATTTATACAAAGTAGATATATGGGACTAAAAAGATTTATATCTCACACAGAATGAACCATTAAATTAACCATAACATCAAAATAAAATTTTGGAAAGTATATTTATATATGAAAAATTATATAAACTGCATCATTCTCTAAATTTTTCAATGAATTCATACCCATCACTTTATTAAAAATGGAATTTAAAAAATAAAACATCTTCATGATATTAATTTTGAAATGGACGGGTAGTATTCCATGCAATGAAACTAGTTGGAGTTTTTTCATCATAAAATGAAAATCATGGTATTTTATGCCAATTAAATTCAATTTTTTTAGTGACACAAAATTTTTTACATTTGAAGAATAAACTTAAGGCACTTTGATACCATGTAGGCACTGAAAAAATTAATTTTCCCCCTCTTAGTAAATTTATGAAAAGATGGGGTCAAGTATTATCATTTTTTTAGGATATGGAACTCACTGTAAACTTATTCCCATTGACGGTAAATCAAATCATTCATTCAATCCATCCTGCATTTTTTCTATAACATCTAACAATGTTCCAATAAAATTGTTTTAGATATTATTCTCAACATGTATCACATCAATGTTATGTTTTATCTTATGACATCTCAAATATGAAGCTCAAAAAATACTGATCATTTCTTCCATATATTTTTTAATCAGTAAATCTTTATTTATTTCCAAATAAGACATGAGACTTTTTACTATATCAATGTTTTGATCTGTTGAAATAAGTATTTAAAGATATATTTAATTATTATAAGATATTAAATCCCTTATAAAATATATGATAATATTGATCTATAGATAAAAAACTTTTGATGAATCAAGTACACTATTTTCCTCCCATGTTGTAGTTGATAAAATGAAGTCCCTTTTTCATGAATTAGATAAGATTTATTTATTTTAACATTATATCAAGAAAAACATACATATACTGAGAAGTCATTTATAGTAAACATAATTATTTCATGAAATTAAAAATATTTCTTTTTATATAAATCCTCTACTCTGGTACCTTCCACCTATAAGTTTTTTAAATCATAAATTAATAGTGATAAGTAAACATCAATAACTTTTCTATATTTTTTTTCTATAGAACTTGTTAAATTCAACATGTCATATCTCTACTTAATACAATATTCAGAAGATAATTTTTAAATTGCTAAAAAACTATCCATGAACTATGTTTTCTAATAAAGCTATGATATGGATTCATTCCATCTGTTCATATCTCAAGACTGAGATTTCTAACTTCATTTATAAATTAAAGAAATAGTAGATCAATTTTCATCTATTGATAACCAGCTGGATAATGTAATTTTTAATTAGATTTTTGAACGACTGTATTTATAACTACCCATACTTTACATACATTGTTATTACTTCAAAATTGATGCATACTTATTACAATATATAACAAAACCATGAAAGGACCATATAGGTATAGTGTATTTAGAAACTTGGAAACATAAACAACTGGTTCATAAAGCGTCTACATTGTCTCCCATTTATTTCATCATATCTATAGTCCCTTTTGGAATATCTTACTTAATAACCTTCTTCCTGACCTGGGGAAGGAAAACATACAAAAGGGTGAGCTCAAATGCTCAGTAAGGGTAAACAAAAGAAATGTCAATCACATCATATTCATAAGAACATAACATTTTGGAAATCTTAACCTACAAAAGAGAGCATAATTTCATAACATGGGATAAACCATAGTAGTGAAATTAAATTCCAATAATCATAACTTAAAACATGAAACTTTGTGTCATACACACATAATCATAGAGAATCATTTCTTATTATTCAAGATTCATTGCCAATACTATCTTAGTGGACAAAGTCCATTTCTGAACCGAGTTCACTCCTCGTTTCAGTCCTGTTTCACTGAAACGGTTTAACCTGTCGTTCCAGCCATGTCTATCTTATGAGATATAAAATATTTACCCAATGCATTATAGGTAGATATAGGTACCACCCATCTCATAATGATACCATTCATATGTGTGCCACAAAATCATAAATCATACATCATTGCATAACCCATGTAATAAAAATGGGATTCTTAAACAACATGACATCATAAAACAATTCATATAAGATAAAGTAATTCATAAAAATAATTCTATCACAACATAATCAAATCAATGTAATAATAGGGATATAAACATAACCTTATATTATCTTAGATGGAAAATAATTTTGATAAAAAAAACTTGAACTCCATTCTTGACGAAAATATCCTTTCTACTTCAAAAACATTTTCCTTTCTTAAAATTTCATACAATTTTAAACTAAAATAAGTTGATTAAAAATTAACTTGAAAACTTGTAAAGTAATCTTCTTGGAAATAATGTTTTAAAAATCCATTCATGCCGTATAAGTTAAAAAAACATTTTTCTCGTACTTTTGTCAGAAAAGTCAAAAAGTACCTCGTACGAAAAAACGACAAAAGATTCATTTCATATCTTTTACTAAAAACTCACCGAAGGTAAAATTGGATTTAAACAATTGTAGGTGGATGGAAACAATATTACATATTGAGGAAACATGGATGTGGATGATAAAATACACCCCAGTAAATACCAAAGTATAAACAATCTCGGATAAAAATGAGATTCTGATATTTTCCCTTACCTTAGGTCCGATTTGCTTCGTAAGTGTCCGAACCTCCTGTATAATGATTTAAATAATGTTATTGACTTTTTCCAAAATCATACTTATTTTTATGATATCATATATGGTCATATTATTAGCTTATTATTAGTAATATTTCATTACTACTTGTTATTCGGGTGTTTATTACTTTTTGTTCTTATGCGTGTTTTGTCGAATAAATTCTTATTTTTCTTTTTAGGTTATAGATACCTCATTTCCAGAATGGTATTAGTGTAATATATATCATATTCATTCACTCAATTCATTTATATAATCATTATGTAATGAAGATCATGTATAACGAGTTGCATCACATCGTGGAGACGGTATTCCGTACGTATGCGCGAGCGATTGTATCGTTCCCATGATCGTGGAATTGTATTGGAGTGTATGTATACTATTTCAGAATCAATATCACTTTACAATAATCATATATAGTTATTATTTACACCATTATACCCATCCGAGTAAGGTGGTGGTGGAAAATAGATTACACCACGGCGTGGAGACAATATTCCGTACGTACGCACGCGTGGTGATTTCATTTTCCATAGGATGGATAGATGGTGAAATAGGGTTGTTTCATACTTATAAAAACATATCAGTATATTAATGATACAAATTTTATTACTTCATAATGAAACAACTAAATAAGAAGAAGTGGAAGAAGAAATAAAGATGAAAGAATCGGTAACGGGCATTACCTCTTCTTTGAAGCGCCTCTTTGAGACCTCCTCTTAGGGCACTAAAATTGGTCTTTGAAGAAGACCAAGACCTCTAGGATGTTTATAGGGAAGTGGAGAGGAGATATTGGTAGGGGTTTGCCGAGCTTGAAGCTCAAAGTTGTGTGAGGAAGAGAGAGAGGAGGTTCCCTTTTATAAGGGAGGAGAGCGGCACCTTTGGAATAACTAAAAATATTATTTTATTATAAAGTCAAATTAGGTTTTTAATAGCTCCAAATTGATATATTTCAAAGATAAGGTGGGTATGGGTATAAATACTCTCATTCAATAGAATTTAGACAAGTTTAGTCATCAATTTTAACCTTATCATTTAGATTTAACTTTATGTTAGATAATTTAACTTTTACCGTGTCTTTTTGTTTTCTTACACTATAAGGTAAATAAACTTACTATATCAAGCCAAAAGAACCCCAAGTTGTTTATTATTAATATATATAACCTTATCTAAGTAATTTTACCGAACCTTAGATTTTTAGGAATAAAATAACAATTAATAATATAGTATTAGTTTTAAAAACTATTTTATGTCAATTTTGACACTATTTGGTAATTGATTTTTGTGAAAATCATAACAGAATTATTAGTTCGAAAACATTTAATTAAATCAATACTAACATGTCATATTAACATATAAAATTATTTTAATTCATAAAAAGTCTCAAATTACATTTATTTGGGTATTTATAACATCAATTATGTCAATATTTCATTAATAAGATAATTACTCCATCATCATTGTATCATAAATAAATTAAATTATTTTAAGTATAAAAATTACAAATAAAATACCATTACGTATGAAATATTTTTATCTTTCTAATTAATATTTATAGTCAAATTTATCTTATGTATAACCCTATATTAAAAATTCTTTAGTTATTAAACTTTGATTTTAACTATTTTAACCCTTCTTTAAATAAATTGATAATAAATGTCCTAATCTAATCCAAGTGGGCCTAAATGGTCATATTTTATTCCTAAGGTTGTTTTTGGTCAAATTACACTTATCCAATAGAATTAGGATATGTGTTAGGGTAATAATAATATCATTTTTACCCTTAACTACCCTATTTACTTTTAACCGTGATAAAAAAAAGTAAAAAGTTACTATTCACCAAAAATTATTTTCATCTCATTGAACCACATTTTAGTCCTTGATATTAACCGTGTCTCTCGGATTTTCGAAATTCCACTCACAGAAGCGGTAAAATTAAGTTTTATGAAAAAAATCAGTTTTTTAACTACCACTTAGTGGTTTCACTATTCATCAAAAAATGAAAGTTTCCAGAAAAATACCAAAAATTAGGCCTAAGCTATATTTGATATTATGAATTCAAAAATGATGTTTATTTTACCAAATTCAAAACATATCAGTTACATTAACTAATTTAAAAATTAATTCTCATCGTCAAAACAAATAGCGTGTTTTTTGAGAGGTAATAACTATAAAAAGATTGACACTTGTTTATGTCTGGTTTAAATGTAAAAATACATCCAATGAACAACATTGTATTAAATTGTAAAAATATATTCTAAATATACTTTAAAACCACTCAAATTAATAATTTATCACTATTAATTATTTCGATTAAAAAAGTTGTTTTTAATTAAAGTTTAATAATTTTCACTATTCATCAGAATATGAAAGTTATCCGAAAAATACCAAAATTTCACCCTAAGCTAATTTCGATATTCTGAATCCAAAAATGAAGTCCATTTTGAAAAATAAAATTTAAAATATTTCAAAAAGTGGTTATTAATATTCATAATGGCTAGTTTTAATAATATTTTAATAGCATATCGTTGTTTAGTGAAACTCGGTATTGCGTATGACACAAGCTATCGAGGAAGGCCGTGGTTTCATGTAAAGAAAGCCAAGATAGTGTTGTGTGTAGTGAAAGATTCCTTTGATGATTTATATAACATAAAAACAAAATATTTCTCATAAAACTCTCGGGTGTTACATTATACCCCCCTTAAAATGAATTTCGCCCTCGAAATTCGTCACTTTGTAACAAAAAGATGAGGATACCTCTCCCTCATCATATCCTCAAGCTCCCATGTAGCTTCTTCTAATTGGTGGTTCCTCCATAAAACTTTCACCAAGAGAGTGGTCTTGTTCCGTAGGACTTTTTCACTACGATCTAGAATCTCTATTGTCTGTTCTTCATAAGAAAGATCTTGCTCCAGCGGTACAAATTCTGAGCTGAGTACATGTGAAGGATTAGGTATGTACTTTCTCAGGAGAGATACATGGAACACATTGTGAACTTAAGAGAGATTAGGTGGAAGCGCCCATCGGTAAGCTACCTTTCCAACACGATCCAGTATTTCAAAAGGACCGATATATCTGGGGCTCAACTTCCCCTTCTTTCCAAATCTCATGACCCTCTTCCAGGGAGATATTCGTAAGAACACTTTATCACCCACTTCAAACTCTAGGCCTTTTCTTCAGTTTTCAGAATAACTTTTCTGTCGACTCTGAGCTGCTCTTATGTATTGTTGAATAGATCAGACCTTTTCTGCCATCTCATCAACAAGATCAGGTCCTAATAGCTTTCTTTCCCCAACTTCATCCCAGCAAGTTGGAGTCCTACATTTCTTTCCATAGAGAGCTTCATAAGGAGCAATATGAATGCTGGAGTGAAAGATATTATCATAAGAAAATTCCACCAAAGGTAGGTGTTGATCTCAACCACATTTGAAATCCATAGAGCAAGCTCTCAACATATCTTCTAGAGTTTGAATTGTTCTCTCAGACTGACCGTCTGTCTGAGGATGATAAGCAGTGCTGAAACTCAACTCTGTATCCAGAGTATGCTGAAGACTTCTCCAGAACTTCGAGGTAAATCTTGGATCCCGATCAGATATAATAGAAAGTGGTACTCCATGAAATCTTACCACTTCCTTTACATATATCCTGGCAAGCTGATCTAGAGAGAAATCCTCTCTAATAGCAATGAAGTGTGCAGACTTTGCAAGACGATCAACTATGACCCAGATAGCATTATTTCTTTTGGATGTTTTAGGAAGTCCTGTGACAAAGTCTATAGTGATTTTTTCTCATTTCCATTCGGGTATGGGTAATGGTTGTAACATCCCCTTAGACTTCTGTCTCTCATCTTTAACTTGCTGAAAAACCAAGCATCAAGAGACATATTCAGCAACATCTCTTTTTATGCCATCCCACCAGAAGTACTCTTTTAGGTCCCTATACATTTTCGTGCTTCCAGGATGAATAGAGAATGAAGAACTATGAGCCTCATCCAGCATCTCCTTCTTTAATTCTGGGATGGGAGGAACACAAACCCGATTCCTGAACTTTATTATCCCATCATAATCAAGGTTGAATTTAGGAATATTTCTCACCTTCTTTTGTAACTCTACATCTTCTTTCTGTGCCTCTTCAATCTTCACATGTATAGATGGTTGAACATTCATTTGAGAAAGATACGATTTTACCCCTTCCATTAAAATTCCAAGATCCATCCTTTGTAAATCCATAAATATTGGATCTTTTGTGATCCTCGCCATGGATAAGATAGTATGGTCTTGTCGACTTAATGCATATGCCACCTTGTTTGCTTTCCCAGGGTGGTAATGAATTGAGCAGTAGTAATCCTTAATCAGTTCCAACCATCTTCTTTGGCGCATATTCAGCTCCTTTTGTGTGAAAATATACTTTAAACTTTTATGATCAGTATAAATGTCACACCTTTCTCCATAAAGATAATGCATCCAAATCTCTAATGAAAAGATTACCGCAGCTAACTCCAAATCATGTGTTGGATAATTTTTCTCATGGATTTTCAACTGTCTTGAGGCATAAGCTATCATCATATCATTTTGCATAAGAACACACCCCAGCCCCTTCTTGGATGCATCACTGTAGATCACAAACCTTTCTCCCCTACAAGGCAGTGTGAGCACAGGTGCACTGGATAACCTTCTTTTCAACTCCTTGAAATTCTCTTCACATTCCTCCGTCCAAACAAACTTAACTCCTTTTAGAGTCAACCTGGTGAATAGATTAGATAATCGTGAAAAATCTTTCACAAAACGTCGATAATATCCAGTAAAACCAAGAAAACTTTGGATCTCAGTTACTGTTGTTGGTCTCGACCATCTTTTGATAACCTCTGTTTTTTCTGGATCCACAGATATCCCCTCTTTTGAGATTATGTGACCCAAAAATTCTTCTTTTTGAAGCCAAAATTCACACTTGGTAAATTTGGCATAAAGCTTCTCCTTTCTCAGGGTCTTCAATATAATTCTCAAGTGATCTTCATGTTCTTCCTTGCTCTTTGAATAGACAAGGATATCTTCTATAAATACTACCACAAATTGATCAAGATAGTCTCTAAAGAATCTATTCATTAGATCCATGAAGATATTAGGGGCATTAGTAAGAACAAATGGCATCACTATAAATTCATAGTGTTCATACCTTGTACGGAAAGTCGTCTTTGGTATATCCTCCCTTTTGACCCTTAATTGATGATACCCTGAATGAAGATCAATCTTGGAAAAGTATTGATCTCCGCGTAGTTGGTCAAATAAGTCATCAATGCGTGGGAGAGAATATTTGTTCTTGATAGTGATCTTGTAAAGTTCTCGATAATCAATGCAGAGTCTCATTGATCCATCTTTCTTCTTAACAAATAGAATAGGTTCTCCCCAAGGTGACGCACTAGGGAATATGAATCCCTTATCAGGATTCTCTTGGAGTTGCTTCTTCAATTCTTGCTACTCAATTGGGTCCATTCTATAAGGTGTCTTCGAAATAGGCAAAGAACCCGGTACGAGTTCTATTGAAAACTCCACTTCACGATTTGGTGGAAGACCCGGCAATTCCTCCGGAAAGACAAAATCAAACTCCCGTACAATGGGAATATTCTTAATTGTGAGTTTCTCACCAACCATTTGAGATAAATAACCTTCATTCAGTGGAATCAAGATCCATAAGATGGAAGAAATTTCCACTGGAAGGTTATGTTCATCCTTGCATCGATTGACGATCATAGATTGATCTGGAATATGAAATGTGACTTCCCTTCTTTGGCAATTGAAATGAGCTCCATATAAAGAAATCCAATCCATTCCAAAAATCACATCAAATTCCACTATAGGAAGGATCACAATATTTACAGGAAGCACTTTCCCACAAACTTTAATCGGGGAAGAATTAGAAACTTTTGATGCGACTGTTGTGCCATTAGGTATTTTCACAGCTAACTCAACATCTAATTGTTGAGTTAATACAGTGATACCCTTAGAAAAATCTTTAGAAATAAAAGAGTGGGTGGATCCAGAATCAAATAAAACATTTTCTACTTTAGAGTGGATGGTAAGTGTACCTTTCACCACATCGTTATCGTACTCCACATCGCTGATAGAAATTGCATGTGACTTTCCTTTGTCTTTAGCCTTAAGATTTTGTTGATGTCAATCATCATCAACAACCCTTGGATTAGGGCATTTATTGGCATAATGCCTCATCTCCTTGCACTTGAAACATTGAAGTGTATTAGGTTCATTCTGTGTGTCCCTTACTTTGTATGCATCATTAGACATCTTCTTCCCATCATTGCGGCATTCAAATGCCTGATGACCTTCCTTTCCACATTTGAAACATTTACTTGTCCCTTTAAGACAACTCACTCCATGTTTCTTTCCACACTTTGAGCATAAGGGAAATCTCATCTTCTTTTTAGTGTGATCTTTATATTTTCCTTTGAATTCCATTTTCCTCTTCTTATCAAACCCATATGACTGATGGGTTACTCCAATCTCCATCTCAACTTTGAGAGCACATCGAATGATTTCCTCGTAGCTATTGAAGTCCCTTATGGCTAAGGCCCTTCGAAGACTTGGTTTTAAGCCACTAAAGAATCGATCAATCTTACTCTCAGGTTGGATAATAATACCAGAAGCGTACCTTGCAAGTCTTGTAAAATTTGCTTCATAGGTACCAACAGATTCATCATCCTTTTGCTTCAGTTCAAGAAACTCTTTCTCCAAATTTGTTCGGAGAATACGAGGGAAGTACTTATTGAAAAATAAGTTCTTGAACTCGTCCCATTCCATGGACTCAATTTCATCCATCTGCCTCATATTCTTAATAAGATTCCACCATTGATCAGCATCTCCTTCCAAACGATACACTGCTAGGATGACTTTATCATGTTCAGAACATTGAAGAACTGAAAATATCTTTTCAGTAGTACTAATCCATTGTTCAGCAACTAATGGATCAGTAGACCCGCTGAAAGAAGGTGGACGCTGCCTCATGAAGGATTCAATAGAATGTTGCTCATTCCTTTGCTCGTTTGGAAGTCCTGCATGATTCATAGCTTGAGAAAGTTGTGTGAACATGGCTACAAGATTGTTCATTCCAGCTCCCATAACATTTGGTTGCTCAGGGGGACAATCATTGAATTGCCCATCGCATTCCACATTAACACGGTTCCTTCGGGTTATATCCATTGACTAAAACCAAGAATAATAGTGTGAGCAACACTAATTATAATAGGAAAACCACATAATCAAGAATAAAATTTCACACTTAAGGTCCTATCATAGGTTATTCATGGTCATTTCTAAAACACTAAGATTGTGTTCTATGCTTAGAATTATCCTCAGGGTTCTTACTAAGGCTTTTACATCCTAGTTTCCAAAGGTTGACTATACCTTTCCTCTGATACCAACTATAACGACCCATACTTTACATAAATTGTTATTACTTCAAAATTGAAGCATACTTATTACAATATATAACAAAATCATGAAAGGACCGTATAGGTATAGTGTCTTTAGAAACTGGGAAACATAAACAACTGGTTCATAAAGCGTCTACATTGTCTCCCATTTATTTCATCATATCTATAGTCCCTTTTGTCATATCTTACTTAATAACCTTCTTCCTGGACTGGGGAAGGAAAACATACAAAGGGTGAGCTCAAATGCTCAGTAAGGGTAAACAAAAGAAATGTCAATCACATCATATTCATAAGAACATAACATTTTAGAAATCTTAACCTGCAAAAGAGAGCATAATTTCATAACATGGGATAAATAATAGTAGTGAAATGAAATCCCAATAATCATAAATTAAAACATGAAACTTTGTGTCATACACACATAATCATAGAGAATCATTTCTTATTATTCAATATTCATTGCCAAGACTATCTTAGTGGACAAAGTCCATTTCTGAACCGAGTTCACTCCTCGTTTCAGTCCTGTTTCACTGAAACGGTTTAACCAGTCGTTCCAGTCATGTCTATCTCATTAGATATAAAATCTTTACCCAATTAATTGGAGGGATATATAGGTCTCACCCATCTCATAATTATACCATTCATATGTGTGCCACAAAATCATAAATCATACATCATTGTATAACCCATGTAATAAAAATTGGATTCTTAAACAACATGACATCATAAAACAATTCATATAAGATAAAGTAATTCATAAAAATAACTCCATCACAACATAATAAAATCAATGTAATAATAGGGATAGAAACAGAACCCTATATTATCTTAGATGGAAAATAATTTTGATAAAAAAAACTTGAACTCCATTCTTGAGGAAAATATCCTTTCTACTTAAAAAACATTTTCCTTTCTTAACATGTCATACAATTTTAAACTAAAAGAAGTTGATTAAAAATAAACTTGAAAACTTGTAAAGTAAGATTCTTGGAAATAATGTTTTAAAAATACATTCATGTCGTATAAGTTAAAAAACATTCTTCTCGTACTTTTGTCGGAAAAGTCAAAAAGTACCTCGTACGAAAAATGAAAAAAGATTCCTTTCATTTCATTTACTAAAAACTCACCAAAGGTAAAATTGGATTTAAACAATTGTAGTTGGATGGAAACAATATTACATATTGAGGAAACATGGATGTGGATGATAAAATACACCCCAGTAAATACCAAAGTATAAACAATCTCGGATAAAAATGAGATTGTGATATTTTCCCTTACCTTAGGTCTGATTTGCTTCGTAAGTGTATGAAAATCCTGTATAATGATTTAAATAATGTTATTTACTTATTCCAGAATCATACTTATTTTTATGATATCATATATGGTCATATTCTTAGCTTCTTATTAGTAATATTTCATTACTACTTGTTATTTGGGTGTTTATTACTTTTTGTTCTTATGCGTGTTTTGTCGAATAAAATCTTATTTTACTTTTTAGGTTATAGATACCTCATTTATAGAATGGTATTAGTGTAATATATATCATATTCATTCACTCAATTCATTTATATAATCATTATGCAATGAAGATCATGTATAACGAGTCGCATCACATCGTGGAGACAGTATTCCGTACGTACGCATGAGCGATGATATCGTTCCCATGATCGTGGAATTGTATTGGAGTGTATGTATACTATTTCAGAATCAATATCACTTTACAATAATAATATATAGTTATTATTTACACCATTATACCCATCCGAGTAAGGTGGTGGTGGAAAATAGATTACACCACGGCGTGGAGACGGTATTCCGTACGTACGCACGCGTGGTGATTTCGTTTTCCGTAGGATGAATAGATGGTGAAATAGGGTTTTTTCATAATTATAATAACATATAAGTATATTAGTGATACTGATGTTATTACTTCATAATGAAACAACTAAAGAAGAAGAAGTGGAAGAAGAAATAAAGATGAAATAATCAGTAACGGGCATTACCTCTTCTTTGAAGCGCCTCTTTGAGACCTCCTCTTAGGGCACTAAAATTGGTCTTTGAAGAATACTAGGACCTATAGGATGTTTCTAGGGAAGTTGAGAGGAGATATTGGTAGGGGTTGTCCGAGCTTGAAGGCTCAAAGTGGTGTGAGGAAGAGAGGGAGTAGGTTCCCTTTTATAAGGGAGGAGCGGGGCACCTTTGGAATAACTAAAAATATTATTTTCTTATAAAGTAAAATTCGGTTTTTAATAGCACCAAATTGATATATTTATAAAAAAATGTTAGGATGGGTCAAAATCCTCTCATCCAATAGAATTTAGACAAGTTTAGGTATCAATTTTAACCTTATCATTTAGATTTAACTTTAAGTCAGATAATTTAACTTTTACCGTGTCTTTTTGTTTTCTTACACTATAAGGTTAATAAACTTACTATATCAAGCCAAAATAACCCCAAGTTGTTTATTATTAATATATATAACCTTATCTAAGTCATTTGGCCGAACCTTAGATTTTTAGTAATAAAATAACAATTAATAATATAGTATTTGTTTTAAAAACTATTTTATGTCAATTTTGACATTATTTGGTAATTGATTTTTGTGAAAATCATAAAAGAATTATTAGTTCGAAAACATTTAATTAAATCAATACTAACATGTCATATTAACATATAAAATTATTGGAATTCATAAAAAGTCTAAAATTACATTTATTTGGGTATTTATAACATCAATTATGTCAATATTTCATTAATAAGATAATTATTGCATCATCATTGTATCATAAATAAATTATATTATTTTAAGTATAAAAATTACAAATAAAATAAAATTATGTAGGAAATATTTTTATATTTATAATTAATATTTATAGTCGAATTTATCTTATGTATAACCCTATATTAAAAATTATTTAATTATTAAACTTTGATTTTAACTATTTTAACCCTTCTTTAAATAAATTGATAATAAATGTCCAAATCTAATCCAAGTGGGCCTAAATGGTCATATTTTATTCCTAAGGTTGTTTTTGGTCGAATTACACTTATCCAATAGAATTAGGACATGTGTTAGGGTAATAATAATATCATTTTTACCCTTAACTACTCTATTTACTTTTAACCGTGGTAAAAAAAAGTAAAAAGTTACTATTCACCAAAAATTATTTTCATCTCATTGAACCACATTTTAGTCCTTGATATTAACCATGTCTCTCTTATTTTAGAAATTCCACTCACAAAAGTGGTAAAATTAAGTTTTATGAAAAAATTCAGTTTTTTAACTACCACTTAGTGGTTTCACTATTCCTCAAAAAATGAAAGTTTCCAGAAAAATACCAAAAATTAGGCCTAAGCTATATTTGATATTATGAATTCAAAAATGATGTTTATTTTACCAAATTCAAAACATATCAGTTACATTAACTAATTTAAAAATTAATTCCCGTCGTTATGACAAATAGCGTGTTTTTAAGAGATAATAACTATCAAAATATTGACACTTGTTTATGTCTGGTTTAAATGTGAAAATACATCCAATGAACAAAATTGTATTAAATTGTAAAAACATATTCTAAATATACTTTAAAACCACTCAAATTAATAATTTATCACTATTAATTATTTCGATTAAAAAATTTGTTTTTAATTAAAATTTAATAATTTTCACTATTCATCAGAATATGAAAGTTATCCAAAAAATACCAAAATTTCACCCTAAGATAATTTCTGTAATGCCCCGACCCCAGCTACCCAGAGTCGGTGCATTACTTCGTAACATTGGCATGATCACAAAAGATCAAGTCTCTAAAGACCGATTAGTTTAGTAGCCTTGGAAACACTATATACATTCATAAGTCTTACATTACATCATAAAGTGAAAAACTAATAACAAAGTCTTCATAGTCCACACTCATATCCTCTTCTGACTATCCCTACAGGTCATTCATAAAATACTTCTTCACATCCTGTAAAATATTAAAACATTGAAAGGGGTGAGCTCAGATGCTCAGTAAGGATAACAATATTGTGGAAGCTTTCATAAATAAACATTAACATTTAAGGCAATGTATAACTAAAACAAAATCCTTTTTAAACTTGAACTTCATCATAATATGGAAAAAATAAAATTAAATAATTCCATTTACTTACTCACATGGATATTCTACTAGTCGAATAATCACATGCAATATCAATAACCACTTTCGTAATGAGGGAATGTATAATGCCAGACATTCTGAAACATTTTGTCAAGGCCTCGGCCAAGATGTCTAAAATGATTAAGGCCTCAGCCAAAACCATAAAAAAAATTGGGAAAGGGCCTCGGCCAATTCCACATCTAGTTGTCTCATGAGACCTACCGATGCATCGAGGATCTATAGCGGGCTCCACCCGTCACTTATTAAGTCCAATACATTCCTCATATGAATATGTTTAAACATATCATAAACCATAACATAATCGTATAAAATATGCATAAAGGAAACATAACATTTCCACATTTCAATCACAAGATATCAATTCAACACATTGATATAATAAAAATGCTTTCAAAACCATTTTCAATACCAAAATAAAAGAAAGTTAAAACTTTGTATTTATTTTTCATTAAAAAAAAAGATGGCTTGTAGAGGAAGCCGAAACTCAAATAATGGTCACGGCGGCGAAGAAGTCATTGTCGCCACATAAGTATGGAAATAAAAACATTCCATTATTGTCATTTAGTAAAACGCTTCGTATAAAAAGATTCCTTTTGAATAAACGTAAAAGTCAAAGGGGTTTATACACCGTATAAAAGAAAGTTGTGTATAAAACCAAATATGCCTCAATGAAAGGAGATTGAGACGAAGTCCTTAAAAAGATCATTTTTAAAATAAAATAGATCTATTATGTGTATTCACTATAGGTACACATAAAGAACGTAAAAATACAAAATAGGACATAATAATATCATGACATAATTTGAAAGTATGAGATTAACCCAAAGAATGGAAGTTGGGTTAAGAAGTTCCCTTACCTCGTGTCTGACTTGACTCAACCATTCTTTAACCTCCTGAATAATAAACTAGAGTTAATATATACCTTATTAAGAACCATTTTCAATTTCATTATCCTTTTTATATCACTTATTACAATGATATGAACATTATGTAATTATTTAAGTTAATAACGGTCGTTTTGTCGATCTTTGGTACTTGAGTCAACAATAAACTTCTTATAATTACAATTTGTTTATGTGGTAGAATATCCATTATATCCAGAATTATATTCATGATTTATATGTCATATATATCATATATATCCAGTATATACATTCATTTATCATATTACATAACATTTAGAGGTAAGAAATGAAATGCACCGTTCATGGAAACGGTAAGCCGTACGTACGCATGAACGCTACTTTCATTTCTATTTCGTATTTAATGGAATGAAATCATAATGATATAAATGTATAATATAATTCCAGTATAATATAGTGTATAATACCATTTAATCCATCCTTTATACATCCCACATATGGAATTAATGATTCAAATCACTTTGAGGGGGTGGTAGTCCGCACTTCCTAAAATGAAATTATCGCGTTTACCCATAATGTAAATCAAAATGTATGCCATAAATGAGAAATACAGAAGCATAAGTAAAACATAAAAATATTATATATCATATATAAATATAGTGACATATTAATGGACACCTTTTAAGGTGTTATATGAGTGTTGAACAATCATCGTTTCGTGAGGCAGAAATTCGCCATCCACAGAAACCGTATGTTCTTTAACCATTAGATGTAGGTGTGTGTAAGTGTAGATCGAATACTTCTTACAAAAACATCCTAGTATATTTAGGATACTTGTGTTGTTACAAAATAAATTAATGAAAAGAGTTTAGGGGGTTGGAGAAGAAAAATAAAACAAAACAACATTAGAGAAGACATTACCTCAAAATCGGGTAACTCTTTTTGATTTGAGCCAAAGGCTTCCTTGGGAAGAGTTATGCCCAAAGTGAGGCTTCTAGGAGTAAGTGAGGGAAGTTGGGAGGGTATTTGGGCAGAGTTTGGCCGAGCTAAATGGCTTGAAAGTGTGAATGAGGTGGTAGAGGTGGGGGCCATTTATAAGAGGACAGGAGGGGCACTCTTGGAAAGTAAAGAAATTTTACATTATTATACAATGCTTTTCGGATTCTAAAGGTCCCACACTTATATAATTCGTGGCTAAGGTGATAAGGGTTAGAAATATACCCATCCAATAGTCTTTGGACAAGTTTAATCCTTGAATTGTACATTATCTTTTCATTTTATTAAAATCGTTAAATAATGAGGTCATCGCTGCATTATAATGATGTCATCAATAATTTAATTTATTTAATGTCTAAAAATTATAAAAAAAATACTATGATGTAGGGAATCTTTTTAGATTTCCAATGAATATTTATAGTCAAAAATATGACTTGTATAACCCCATGTAAAAAATTTTTTAGTAAAACATTTCATGTTTGTGTCATTTTTTACTTTAACATTAAATAAAAGGTATTTATGTCATTTTCCAACTAAAGTGGCTCCATGGGGTCCCCAAGTTGACCCATGGATTGTCTTGGTCGTCCATGACACATCCAATAAGATTAGGACATGTTTCAAGCTCATCTCATATTATTAAAACATTATTTTTACCTTAAACTACACTAATTACCTCTAATCGCGATTAAGAACTTAAAAGTTACTATTCACCAAAAATTATTTTAATCTCATTGAACCACATTTTACTTCTTAATGACAACCATGTATGTCAGATTTTTGAAAATAAAATCACAGAAGTGGTAATATTTCATTTAAACAAAAAATCAGTTATTTAACTACCACTTAGTGGTTTCACTATTCATCAAAAACTGAAGTTTTTCAGAACAATGCCAAATTTTCACCCTAAGCTATAATTGATATTCCGAATTCAAAAATGATGTCTATTTTACAAAATTCCAAACATATAAGTTGCATTAATTAATTTTATAATTAATTCTCACTATCACAACAAATAGCGTGTTTTTAAGAAACAATTTATATCAAAAGATTGGCAATTGTTTATGTCCAATTTCAATGTTAAATTAATTCTAATGACCAACATTGGATAAAATGGTAAAAATATATTCTAATTATACTTTAAAACCACTAAATAGTATAACTTATCTCTATAAATTATTTTGATTAAAAAAGTTGTTTTAAGTATTTTTAACTATTCATAAAAATTTTGAAGTTCTCAGAAAATTACAAAAAATTCAACATAGGCTAATTTCAATATTAGGAATACAAAAATGAATTCCATTTTGAAATATAAATTTTCTATAATTTCAAAAAGTGGTTATTACTATTCATAATGGCTACTTTGATTAGTCGCGGTGTTTTAGAACTCGAACTTGCGTACAATGCAAGCTATTGCATTATTGAAAGAGAGGCGTATCATGGAATCTCGGGGTGTTACATTCTACCCTACTTCAATAAATTGCGTCCTCGTAATTTGATATTTTTCTTTGAAAATAAAAGGTTGAAAATAGAAAATACCTTTGTGGAAAACCCACATCGGAAATAAGGTTAATAAAATTTAGCCTTAATAAGAGGGAAATGGAAATAAGAAAGTCACCACCAAATTGTGATCTCGATAAGGAGAACATTGGTGGCAATTAGAGACATATAATTGGAGGGAAAACGTAAATATTTGTAGGGAGTGATTGAGGTCATCAATCACAATCAACTGTCAAATTGAGGGCCTCAAAGCCTTCAATCTATGTTGATTTAAAATATCATCAGTTCAACAAGACATAAGGTATTAGGATAACACATTTTTTTGTTTTAATATCCCTTTAATAAAGTTTAATAATTAATTTATTCATTGAATAAGAGATAGGTATATATATATTTATGCTTGACAATTAGAGTTTCAACCTTCAACTCATCTTTCACTCAAAAAGATAATAGAACTCAAAAATATTATACTTATCCTAATTGTATAAGGTTCCAAATGTTAACACATACCATTTAGATTAGTAAAATTATATTGTAATAACCAGGGACTTCCTGTAGGCTAGTGGTTGGGAATAAAGGCATGTCGCACTATGGTTCTGGGTTCGATTCCTGCAGCTTTGTCCGACGCGACGGGTTATGCCCCACCCTGCAGGTTGTCCTTTTCCTAAAACTATAGTAATGTAATATTCAAAAATAATCTTCATAAATTTTTAAACCTTAAACAATACTATCCAAAGATCAACTTAATCCACTCCAACCTTTATAGTTATCCAAAATACCTCTATCCAGACTTTCCCTAAAAGGTCTCTTAATTCCAAAATCAATTTATTAGATTCCCCAAACAAAGTAAAGTTTCTCTTATTGTCACATACAAAAATATGATTACCTTCATCATATTAAAACCTTAATGAAATCAACATGTACTGCAGTACAGTCCTTATATATATATCACATTATTCTAATAACCATAATATAATCCATGAGTCCAAAATCACCAATACATTAATTATTCCGCTTCAACTGTAGTCACAACATAAGATTGGCCTTGATCCCTTGGCCTTTTCTGAGGTAAGTTTCCCTGACGCTTAGGACATTCATTTGAATAATGCCCCATTTCCCTACAATTATAGCATTTAACATTGATAGCCTCTTTCTTTCCCTTGCAATCACGCACCTGGTGACCTTTTTCTCCACATTTATAACAAACTCCCATTCCTTTTAGGCAAGTACCAGGGTGATTCTTCCCACAATTATCACATAATGGAAAATCCTTCTTTCCCTTTTTCCCTTTATCTGTCTCTTGTTCCACCGTTCCCTTCTTCTCTTGCTTTACTTTGTTGTCATAAGACTTAGAGAATTCCTTTTCTGTCTTGATAGCACATTAGACAATATCTTCGTATGTTGAGAAAGATTGTGATACTAAAGCTCTATGGAGAAATGGTTTTAACCCATCAGAGAAACGATCAATCTTACCTATTGGGTTACGTATATAATCTACAGCATACCTCGCCAACCTTGTAAAGTTGGCCTCATACTTTGCGACATTCTCATCCTCCTTTTGTCTCAGACTCAGAAATTTTCTTTCCATATCTGCTCGATGGTCATGAGGAAAGTATTTTTCTAAGAAAAGCTCTTTGAACTCCCTCTATTCTATATTCGATACGTCATCATCTTCCTTTGTGTTTTGAATCAATGACCACCATTGATCAGCATCTCCAGTGAGGCGGTAAACTTCCATGATAACCTTTTCCCTTTCACTACTCCCCAAGGTGTGGAATATTTTCTCTAAGGAGTTTATCCATTGCTCAACTACTAATGGATTTGTACCCCCATTAAATGATGGTGGTTTTTGCCTCATGAAGCGGTCTAACATTGATCCTCCACGTTGCGGATCAGGGTGCTCCATACGAGTAAGGTTATTATTCATAACCTGAGTGAGTTGTCCCAGTATGGTAATAAGTTGATCAGCACCAGTTGTATCTCCAGATCCACAATAATTATCTTGAGCAGGAGGGAAATCCCTACACAGAGTTCGTGCATTGATACGGTTTCCATTCCTTCCACTAGGCGTCATTTCTAAACAATGGAATAAACTATATTAGTTTATAAATCAAAATACATAATTCCATACTTGTAAGATACTTAACATAAATTGAACTATTTATGGATATAATCCATAAAAATGTTTTCTTTGAGGAAGTATATACTCATAACCCTTCATAGTGGTTTGTAAAGAAAATGAGAATTATCCTAAGCATATCCCCTGGGAGTGTCGTAACCAAGAGTGCAGCAAGGCCCGTTGTCGTGCACCAGTTCCCGTTTGAGTCTAGCTCAAAGCGGTGTTTTCGAGTTTTACCCCTAGGTACATCTGTGCCAGAGCCACCTCTACCTGCTCGTATCCAGACAGGGATGTATTGCTCGGAAAACTCACAAAATCTCTACAATAACAAAATTCTAGGAAGTTATTCTATACTAATCCTCAAATTCTATTTTTGGGCTATGTGTTCTAATCAGAGTTTATCTAAATCTAGCTTCCAAGGTTAGTACTAAACTACCTCTGATACCAACTGTAACACCCCGACCCCAGCTACCCAGAGTCGGTGCATTACTTCGTAACATTGGCATGATCACAAAAGATCAAGTCTCGAAAGACCGATTAGTTTAGTATCCTTGGAAACACTAGATACATTCATAAGTCTTACATTACATCATAAAGTGAAAAAATAATAAAAAAGTCTTCATAGTCCAAACTCATATCCTCTTCTGACTATCCCTACAGGTCATTCATAAAATACTTCTTCACAACCTGGAAAATATTAAAACATTGAAAGGGGTGAGCTCAGATGCTCAGTAAGGATAACAATATTGCGGAAGCTTTCATAAATAAACATTAACATTTAAGGCAATGTATAACTAAAACAAAATCCTTTTTAAACTTGAACTTCAGCATAATATGGAAAAAATAAAATTAAATAATTTCATTTACTTACTCACATGGATATTCTACTAGTCTAATAATCACATGCAATATCAATAACCACTTTCATAATGAGGGAATGTATAATGCCAGACATTCTGAAACATTTTGTCAAGGCCTCGGCCAAGATGTCTAAAATGATTAAGGCCTCATCCAAAACCATAAATCAAATTGGGAAAGGGCCTCGGCCAATTCCACGTCTAGTTGTCTCATGAGACCTACCGATGCATCGAGGAGCTATAGCGGGCTCCACCCATCACTTATTAATTCCAATACATTCCTCATATGAATAGGTTTAAACATATCATAAACCATAACATAATCGTATAAAATATGCATAAAGGAAACATAACATTTCCACATTTCAATCACAAGATATCAATACAACACATTGATATAATAAAAACGCTTTCAAAACCATCTTCAATACCAAAATAAAAGAAAGTTAAAACTTTGTATTTATTTTTCATTAAAAAAAAGATGGCTTGTAGAGGAAGCCGAAACTCAAATAATGGTCACGGCGGCAGAGAAGTCATTGTCGCCGCATAAGTATGGAAAGAAAAACATTCCCTTTTTGTCGTTTAGTAAAACGCTTCGTATAAAAAGATTCCTTTTGAATAAACGTAAAAGTCAAAGGGGTTTATACACCGTATAAAAGAAAGTTGTGTATAAAACCAAATATGCCTCAATGAAAGGAGATTGAGACAAAGTCCTTAAAAAGATCATTTTTAAAATAAAATAGATCTATTATGTGTATTCACTATAGGTACACATAAAGAACGTAAAAATACAAAATAGGACATAATAATATCATGACATAATTTGAAAGTAGGAGATTAACCCAAAGAATGGAAGTTGGGTTAAGAAGTTCCCTTACCTCATGTCTGACTTGACTCAACCGTTCTTTAAGATCCTGAATAATAAACTAGAGTTAATATATACCTTATTAAGAACCATTTTCAATTTCATTATCCTTTTTATATCACTTATTACAATGATATGAACATTATGTAATTATTTAAGTTAATAACGGTCGTTTTGTCGATCTTTGGTACTTGAGTCAACAATAAACTTCTTATAATTACAAGTTGTTTATGTGGTAGAATATCCATTATATCCAGAATTATATTCATGATTTATATGTCGTATATATCATATATATCCAGTATATACATTCATTTATAATATTACATAACATTTAGAGGTAAGAAATGAAATGCACCGTTCATGGAAATGGTAAGCCGTACGTACGCATGAACGCTACTTTCATTTCTATTTCATATTTAATGGAATGAAATCATAATGATATAAATGTATAATATAATTCCATTATAATATAGTGTATAATACCATTTACTCCATCCTTTATACATCCCACATATGGCATTAACGATTCAAATCACTTTGAGGGGGCGGTAGTCCGCACTTCCTAAAATAAAATTATCGCGTTTACCCATAATAGAAATCATAAAGTATGCCATAAATGAGAAATACAGAAGTATAAGTAAAACATAAACATATTATATATCATATATAAATATAGTGACATCTTAATGGCCACCTTTTAAGGTGTTATATGTGTGTTGAACAATCATCGTTTCGTGAGGCAGAAATTCGCCATCCACAGAAACCGTATGTTCTTTAACCATTAGATGTAGGTGTGTGTAAGTGTAGCTCTAATCCTTCTTACAAAAACATCCTAGTATACTTAGGATATTGTTGTTGTTACAAAATAAATGAATAAAAAGATTTTAGGGGGTTGGAGAAGAAAAATAAAACAAAACAACATTAGAGAAGACATTACCTCAAAATCGGGTAACTCTTTTTGATTTGAGCCAAAGGCTTCCTTGGGAAGAGTTCTGCCCAAAGTGAGGCTTCTAGGAGTAAGGGAGGGAAGTTGGGATGGTATTTTGGCAGAGGTTGTCCGAGCCAAATGGCTTGAAAGTGTGAATGAGGTGGTAGAGGTGGGGGCCTTTTATAAGAGGAGAGGAGGGGCACTCCTGGAAAGTAAGGAAATTTTACATTATTATACAATGATTTTCGGATTCTAAAGGTCCCACAATTATATAATTCGTGGATAAGGTGATAAGGGTTCGAAATATACCCATAAAATAGTCTTTGGAAAAGTTTAAGCCTTGTATTGTACATTATCTTTTCATTTTATTAATATTGTTAAATAATGAGGTCATCACTGCATCATAATGATGTCATAAATAATTTAATTTATTTAATGTCTAAAAATTATAAAAAAAATACTATGATGTAGGAAATATTTTTATCTTTCCAATTACTATTTATAGTCAAAAATATGACTTGTATAACCCCATGTAAAAATTGTATTAGTAAAACATTTCATGTTTGTGTCATTTTTTACTTTAACATTAAATAAAAGGTATTTATGTCATTTTCCAACTAAAGTGGCTCCATGGGGTCCCCAAGTTGACCCATGGATTTTCTTTCTAGTCCATGACACATCCAATAAGGTTAGGACATGTTTCAAGCTCATCTCATATTATTAAAACATTATTTTTACCTTAAACTACACTAATTACCACTAATCGCGATTAAGAACTTAAAAGTTTCTATTCACCAAAAATTATTTTAATCTCATTGAACCAAATTTTACTTCTTAATGACAACCATGTATGTTGGATTTTTGAAAATCAAATCACAGAAGTTGTAATATTTCATTTAAACGAAAAATCAGTTATTTAACTACCACTTAGTGGTTTCACTATTCATCAAAAATTGAAGTTTTTCAGAACAATGCCAAATTTTCACCCTAAGCTATAATTGATATTCCGAATTCAAAAATGATTTCTATTTTAAAAAATTCCAAACATATAAGTTGCATTAATTAATTTTATAATTAATTCCCGCTGTCACAACAAATAGCGTGTTTTTAAGAAACAATTTATATCAAAAGATTGGCAATTGTTTATGTCCAATTTCAATGTTAAATTAATTATAATGACCACCATTGGATAAAATGGTAAAAATATATTCTAATTATACTTTAAAACCACTTAATAGTATAACTTATCACTATAAATTATTTTGATTAAAAAAGTTGTTTTAAGTATTTTTCACTATTCATAAAAATTTTGAAGTTCTCAGAAAATTACAAAAAATTCAACATAAGCTAATTTCAATATTAGGAATACAAAAATGAATTCCATTTTGAAATATAAATTTTCTATAATTTCAAAAAGTGTTTATTACTATTAATAACGGCTACTTTGATTAGTCGCGGTGTTTTAGAACTCAAACTTGCATACAATGCAAGCTATTGCATTATTGAAAGAGAGGCGTATCGTGGAAGCTCGGGGTGTTACAATTTCGATATTCTAAATCCAAAAATGAAGTCCATATTGAAAAATAAAATTTACAAAATTTCAAAAATTGGTTATTACTATTCATAACGGCTAGTTTTAATAATATTTTAATAGCATATCGTTGTTTAGTGAAACTCGATATTGCGTACGACACAAGCTATCGAGGAAGGTCTCGGTTGCACGTAAAGCAAGCCAAGCTAGTGTTGTGTGTAGTGAAAGATTCCTTTGATGATTTATATAACATAAAAACAAAATATTTATCATAAAAGTCTTGGGTGTTACAGTATTCTATCTTAATCTTTTTTATATCAGTTTAATTTGAAAATAAATTATTCAAATGATTAATTAAAAGAAGATACCAATTTTCTTTAGTAGGATTCTTCATTCTTGGAATAATAGATGAATCAACTTCTAATATTTCTTTCAACTTATACCACGATGTTCTATATTTAGGACACTCTAAAAGACATTAATGTTCCTTCAAATATAGCATAGATTCATAAGGGAAGGAATTTGTCTTCTTTTACCCCAATCACATTAGGGATAATATTTTTTTCTCATTATAATTTGAATCTGGAAGATCACTATTCTCATGAATTATGTCTTTCAATTGGTGATAATTTTTATAAATCTCTTGTCACTATATCCATTCCTAGATTTAAAGTTCACTAATCTTAACAATATTGACAAAATTATGAATTTAAAATAAACACGCATATTCTGATTTTTTAGGACCACCATATAATGAATCAATCGATGGTATTTTTTTAATAATTCCACTGGAATTTGACACATAAAAAATTCAGCATCGGAAGACCGCACTGGTGGAAATTGATCATTGGTAGGAACCCTTCAAATATTCAGTGCACTAAAATTTATAAGAATATAATTCACTAAATAAATTTTATTAATCCAAAACACCCTCAATCCTTGTTAACTCCAACTCATCCAAAACATTCAAGAAAAAATAAATGAATGAAAGTAAAAGACAAACTGGTTTTACATAGTTTAGATATACATTCTATTCCCATGGGAGAATTAATAGAAACTTTAATTTCATTTAAAGTATAATGTAAAATTACTATGACTCGTAATACACATAGATCACTCTCTTCAATGATTTCATGAAACATAAATAATTTTGTCTCACCCTCTTCATAGTGATGGTCCCACCCAGTCATCTGGTTGCACTAACCTCTTACATTCATGCTCTTCCATATATTTCACTATACAATTGTTAATTCATTATTTATCACATTAGGTTGACTTCCAATAACTAGTTATACAATATCTTTCCCTAGTCCACATCCATTTACTATAAACATACTAGAATTATTCAAACATAGACACCGCTAATTACAAAAGATTGAAATGGTTACTCAAAGTTACAGAAAATTGGCAGCCATGCAAACATCCACTCTAATATCATGAACTTCTAAAAACCTTACTAACACCCAACTGAATATTTCTTCTAAAACAATCACTTGGTCGAAGGGTCCTCAATAGTTTCTTCATCTAATGAAAATACCCCAATTTTAGAAGATTCTTCAGAGTCCAAAAAATATCCCAGTTCAAGACTACTTCAAAGACTCCACAACATAATACAGCGCTTTGGAAAACATGATCTGCTAAACTTATGATGCATGCAATGATCCTCATTATTTATTTTCATTAAACCAATTACAACTGAGGCTTAGTGTTACCTTTTACTCTCATAGAAAAAATCCCTTGTGAACATATCCATTATTTTTTTCTATCTAACTATCTTTTACAACCCTAGCACTCCATCTTCAATAAATTTCTATATGTAATGATACAGAAGATCAATATGTTTTTTCCATTCATGGAAAACTATATTTTTTGCTAAATTTATCACACTATGACTATCAAAATAGGGCAATACATTTCTCTAAGTACTTTTAAGATCTTCACACTTACATTTAAACCATACCATTTCCTTATTTGATTCTATTTCAACCACATATTTAGCTTCTTTGGTGAATAGTGAAATCAATAGTTATGGCCTCAATATCTAACTAGCCATCATTACAATGAAGTGAAAGCTATATCCATTTTAAATTTTCTATGAATTAGAGTCACCCAAAAAAAATTCATTAACATACCCAACCAATATATAATTATCTCCAAAGTAGAGGCATGTATATTTTATTTCTTTGAGATATCATAGGATACACTTTATACTTTCCCAATGTTATTTCACTAAATTTGACATAAACCATATCAAAACTCTAACCACATGGGAAATATTTGGTCGAGTGCACACCATGTAATATATAATACTTCCCAAAAATAATTAATTCAATCTCTTCATAATATTCTTTGTTTACTATTCCATCTGTAGATCTTTTTTTTAGAAACTTTGAAGTGTCCATCTAGAGTAATTGAAATAACATTGCATCTATTAATTGAAAATTTTTCCACAATCCTCCAGATTTACTCTTTCTATGATAGAACCAAGATTCCAATATTTCTATCATGTTCAATTCTCATTCCCAAGATCTTATTTTATTCACTGAGACCTTTTATTTCAAACATCCCTAATAATTATTCCTTAAGATCCTAAATCCAATAGATTGATGGACACACCAAAATCATGTCATCAACATACAGTAGTTGAATAATTAAGTTATGATCATTTTAATCCATTCAGTAACAATAGTGATCTGATTCACATTGAGTGAACCACTTATCCTCTATAAAAAGGTCAGATTTATGATTTCATTTCCTTGGTTCATGTTTCAACCCATGGATAATTTTATTGAGTTTACATTTCAATTTATGATTTCAATTACCCAAGAAACTTGTATGTTTCTTTATATATATTTCTTCTTCCAAATCCCCATGAAGAAAAATCCATCTTCACATCCATTTTTTCTGTATTTAAACCAATGAAAGCTACTAAACTCTTCACAAATTAAATGGTAGTATGTTAAATAAATGAGAAAAATATTAATAAAAAACAATGACCTCATTCTATTGAAATCCATTAATAACCAATATTTCTTTATACCCCTTACTTTCATCAGCTTCATCGTTTAACAATAAGACCCACTTGTTCTCAAGTTTCCTCTTTTAATGTGGTATTTTTGCTAACTCTAAGGCATTTATCACATGTAGTGAATCCAACTCATTCTTTATAGACAACTCCCACTCATAGGAATCTATAAGGCTATCTTTTTATTCATGGATTTTGGGTTCTCCCATATATTTTAAAAGAAAGAAATTCAAGTCGATTTCATACCTATATATTAGTTTTCTAAATCTTTTTGACCTCTATAATTCTATTTATGGATCTACTCATTCCTATAATGAAATCTCTAGAATTTTATTCTTCAAAACTCTAGATCGAGCCTCTTAAGTTCAAGATTTATCTATTTCATCCTCAACGGATCTCACTCTCAAGGTTTCTATGCATACCCCATAAACGTTACTCTAAAATTTATGATCTTCCCACATAATCTAAGCCATATAAAATCTCTAAAAAAATTAAATTAATAGTACCTCCATTCAAAGAAAATTTAATTTATGTTGTTTCTTCACCACAAACTTCCTTTTCCTTTAAGTTCCTATTCTCACAAATGAATTTCTCATTAAAGATAATGTTTCTAATTCTGATAAAATTCTTCTTGTTATCATCCAAAAGTATAGACCTAAAGTCTTCATTATTATAGACTATGAAGAAACAAGTATGAAATATAGCATCAAGATTATCTTTATCTTTAGTATCCACATGAACATATGACATACTTCCAACGAACATGAGGTGAGATAAATCCATTACTTTTTATATCCATGTGATTTCTAGTAAATTTTATCCCATTGGAACTAAGGGGCTTTGATTGATCAAATAAGTAGTGGTGTATACAAATTATTCCCAAAATGCCTTGGGTGTTTATGAATGTAGCTTCATGATACACACCCAATCCATCAAATACTGGTTCATCTTATCAGATATTCCATTTTTATCAAGAATTTCAAAAATCGTCTTCTCATTCCTAAAACCTCTATTTTTATGGAAGTTTTATAAACTTCTTCTAGTGTACTCACCTACATTGTATGATCTTAATAATTTCATCTTACGCTCTATTTCCATTTCAACCATAGATTCATATTTCAAAAATAGTACAAATAGATATGGTTTATGTCTCAGGAAGTATATTCATAATTTCCTTAAAGTGTTATTAATTAATTTCATAAGTTATTATAACCCTCCATGAGATTTAACTACGGAAAGTCCCCAGATATTTGTATACACAAGTACCAAATTTTGGTTTTTCAATATTATTCTAGTAATATTGAAACTCACCTTTCACTACTTTTTGAGTATACAACTCTCATGGATCCTAAAGTCTAAATGTCTAATATTTATCATGCCTTCCTCTGATATAGCTTTCATACCTTTCTCATTGAGATTCCCAAGTTTGAAATTCCATGAAATTGAACTTTCGGTATTTAAAATTTTGGTGAGTGTATCTCCCACTGCCTTTCCAGTTAGACACAGTGTGTTTTCCTTTACACCTTTTACTATAGCCTGGGATCCTCAAGTTATTTTCCACACTCAATTAGAAAAACTTATTCCATAACCAATTTTATCCAAAAATTATACTGTAATCATATTCTTCCAGATACCTAGAATATATTTGAACACTTTTAGTTAAAGTGAATTATCATTCTTCAACCATATTTTCACATCTCTCTTCCCAGTGATGTCAAGATATTCATCTTCTTTAAGATACACTCTTCCAAAGTTTCCATACATATAATTGATTATGCATCCATTCTCACTAGTGGAGTGTAATGATGATCCATATTCTATTATCGAATATTTTACCAGTATATTGACTCTCATAAGTATATAAGCACTAATTTATATAGTTTAATTCATCATATTAAATATTTCATAAGCTGATCTTCTGTAATGTACTGTTTACTCATGATAGTATTTCTTGAGATGACCCTTTTTACCATAATTCCAACACACTAGGCTGGAGAAATTAGATTTATCACCACTCATTTCTAATTACTTCCTATTAGGTTGCACATAAACTATTTTATTAGGTGATCCCCCTATTCCATTAGCAGTTGATGTATCACCAGAATATGTATAAGCCTTCCTCCTCTAAATATCATTGTCTCGAACCAAGTTTTTTATATAATAAAAGATCAAGCCACATTTCCCAATGGATTTTCTTATTTCTATTACCATTCCCTTCCAAAATTCTGGTAATGTTAAAAATAATAATATCTCCTACACATAATCTTTAAATATTACCTTCACATATTAAAGTTGGATCCTGATCAATTAGACGTATTTCATATGATTGTTAGCACATCTCTCATTTAATAGCGTCATGTTGAATAGTTTTTTCATTTAGAATTCCTTTATAAGTGTCATAGGTGACTCATCTATTTTTTCCAGGGCTGATATTAACTCTATCATGCTCTTATTTTCTAAAATTTTAAGATCCATATTTTGGGTTAATGACATCATCATAAATCCTAATTCCTTTATTAGTTTCTATTCTCATTTATATTTCTCCATATTCTTCAAATTATCACATTTCAATTAAATTTTTAGATCTCTTTAAATGAAATATTCTTCTATCTGCACCATCTGGTAACCAAAATCCTTCCTATAAAATTGTATATCAAAACATTAATGCCTTTTAATTCCATAACATTATGAAATAATAAATCCTAATGAATCAAAAAAAATATGAGTAAGTAATAATTTTACCTGAGTTATCATCAAGTAAACTATTGAGCCTCTAAGAACCACCCCTATTACTTAGATAAAAATTATTGAGAACTCCACTAGAATTTCACATGCTAAAAATTCAGCACTATAAGACCACACTGGTAGAAATAATTCTTCGATAAGAACCCTCTCGATATTCGGTGTACCAAAACTTGGTAAAATATAATTCCCCAAATCACCTCATTGAATCCAATGCACACACAATTACTATTAAATCCAACTCATCAAAAACACACAAGAAAAGTATAAATGAAATAAATTAAAAGAAACTTTGGTTTTTTGTGGTTCAGAACTATATCCAACATCCACAAGAAAATACCTTTCAAATTTTATTTCATCAAAAGTGAAATATGTAGTCACTATGACTCATAATAAATGTATATCAAAACATCCAATGATTGTGTGACATGTTAGAAACATGGTCCCACCTATTTTATATAGATAGTCCCACCAAATCATCCAGTTGCATATACCTCATGCATTCTTGGTATAACACCTCATGCCTTAATCAACCCATAATTATAACATTTACAAGATGATTTTCTCTTTCTTAAATTTTAGGGATGGTTTCATTTTATAGTTTTAGATAATTATGTAAAACATTACATAACAATCTTACATTTCCATATAGTATTAATTTTTTCACAAAAAAATTTCCTTATAAAGACACACTTGCTTCATTCAATGTAAATCAAATATCTATAACACTGCCTTTATTAAATTTTTTACCCATCATTAAGATCTATGAAAAATCATTAGAAATTTTTGGATTAGAAAAATAAAGATCAGTATGGTACATTAAATAAAATAAACCCATTAGTCCATTTGTAAATATAAAACACCATAATAAAGTTTTCCTTTTTCATAATTAACATTTGACTTCAAATTTCTATATACTTTTTCAAAAAAAACTTAAATATTTAATAGATTTGATAAAACATTTCATATGAAATAATAAATTTAAAATCATAATCATAAGGATTTTTTATAAAACATGAAAACTCATGAATACCTTTCCATGAAAACAACCCTTTCACCTTTATTTTAAAAAAATGTTCATAAAATTTCCATAAAAACATTTGATCATTTTTTTACATTTTAAAATCCAAAGATTTATTTTATAATACATTACAAGAATATCAGGTAGGTAACTTGGGAAATTATCTATAGACTCACCCTTATAGTAATCCTTATAATGTAATCAACTGACTGGATAATTCAGATATCTCTTAGGAGTAACCTATCACCAGTAAAATCCATCATTTTACCCAATTCACTATAGATGTATATCAGTCTCACCCATCATCAGAACTATATCAAGCTCAACCTTCAATAATATAAAATATCAAAGAACCATAACATGAATAAATCACATATATCTTACACTTTAATTATAAAACTTATTCTAATTGTAATTCAATCTCATAAAAACACTATCATTTATCTCATAAATATAAGAAAAAAATTCATTTCCTTAGAAAAAACTTTTTAAAACTAAAAAATCCCAGAATATTGAGTGAAATGATTTAATTGAAAATAAAAATGGATTATTTTAGAGTAATATTGATAATGAATAATGGATATTATGGTGTAAAAATTTAGACAATCCATATACATTAAAAAACATTCTATTTGTAATTTTGTAAAAAATGTCAAAATTAACCCATATGAAAAAAATTTAAATAAATCCTTTTTAAACCATTATAAAAAATTTAAATATGGTCAAAAATGAACTTTAGAAACCATTTAATTATAAATAGTAATATTCTTTAAAAATTTAAAATAACATGGACATGGAAAAAATATATTTCAAAACATTTACAATAATGTTTTAAAGTAAATCCTTTAACTTAAGTCTCGTATAGTTTCATACATTATATAAATCCTAAATAATAAAATTATATTATTTTCTTATATGCTTAATAAAAAATATCATTTTTTATTTATTTATTATTATTCATTTTATTTTATTGTTATGATTTTTTATTTATTTACTAAAATGGTTAAGTTCATATTGGTCATTTTGAGGAAGTTCAGTTTATAACCTCATAAAACATAACTGTGTTGATCGTGGTAAAAAATTTATATGATTAAATTACTTAAAGAATATTAAAAATTGTATATTTATTATATTTATACAATATATAAACTCATAAAACCTTCCATGTAAAGAATACATGAAAAATGTACCAAGTTGTTTCATGGAGATGGTAGTTCATTCGTACGCATGAAATTATTTTTTATTTTTCCAACCGATGGAAAAGGAATAAATTATATGATATTTAAATCTTATATAATCTTAAATATTTTATTCATGTAATATTTATTAATTTTTTACATCCAAATAAACAACCTGGTAAGGTTGAGATGAAAAATAAATCACATCGCTTCGTGGAGGTGGTATTCCATACATACGCATGAGCGATGTTATCATTTTCTAATAGATAGAAATTGTAGAGACCCGAAGCTTGACGTACATGGACATTACATTACTTTTGTGGAATACTTAATACATAACAAAAATAGACACACAAGGATCGTAATAGTTTAGTGTCTTTGGAAACTTGGAACGTAATCTTCTAATCGTGGTGAAAGATCTTCAACATCTCCCATAAAGATCTTCCAATTTTTGTTTCCTTACCTAAAACCTTTCATTTGATCCTGAGGGAAAATAAAACATAAAAAGGGTGAGCTCAAATGCTCAGTAAGGGTAATCATGGATAAAATAAAACATACCATATACATTTGAACTTAAAAACATGAACATAATGTTTAAACATAAAAATCTTGAGCAACGACATAAAACATGGAAGTACATAACGCATAGATCATAATGGAACATAAACCATGATAAAATAGCATGGGAATAAAACATTTAATTGTGTAATCCATTAATAACATGTAATGATTTCCATAGTAGCCAAGGCATTGCTGCCAAGACCATCTTAGTGGACAAAGTCCCATTCTGAATCGAGTTCACTCCTCGTTTCAGTCCTGTAACACTGAACCGGATTAACTTACCGTTCCAGCCATGTCTATATCATGAGATATAAAATCTTTACCCAATTAATTGGAGGGAGATATAGGTCCCACCCATCTCATAATGAAATCGTTCTTACTTTTGCCACAAAATAAACATACATCATACATAATAACCCAACAAATAAAATGGGTTTCATAAACATCATCCCATCATCACATAATCCATATAAAAGAAATGGATATCATTTCATAATAAGAAAAGTGAAACCATGTAAATCATAGAGACATGATACTTGAAACATACACATATTAAATAATTTCATCTTAGATGAAAAATGGTTTTGATAAAACACTTGAAATAAATTCATGAGTAAAATATCCTTTCTTCTTCAAAATCATTCTCTTTTCACAAGATGTCATGCAATTTTAAAAGAAAATGATTTGTTTGAAAATATTCATGAAATATTTTGGAGGAAGGCTTTATAAAACCGTAAAAATCCGTTCGTGCTGTATAAGTTAAAAAAACATTATTCTTGTACTTTTGCTGAAAAAGTCAAAAAGTACCTCGTACGAAAAACGACAAAAGATTCCTTTCATATATTTTACTAAAAACTCACCGAAGGGTAAAATTGGATTTAAAAAATTGTATGTGGATGGAAACAATATTACATATCGAGGAAACATTGATGTGGATGATAATATACACCCTAGTAAATACCAAAGTATAAACAATCTCGGATAAAATTAGATTGTAATATTTTCCCTTACCTTAGGTCTGATTTGCTTTGTAAGTGTCCAAACCTCCTATATAATGATTTAAATAATGTCATTGACTTATTCCATAATCATACTCATTGTTATGATATCATATATGGTTCACTTATGACTTTATATTACCCGTTCTTTTGTAAATTCCATGTTAAAGAGCGTTTTGGGTAAAATCGTTTCATTTGTCATCCGTGTTTTGACTTGTAATTATTCATATGATTACTTAGATCATGATTACTTAATTACAGAATATAAAACATGATTTATATATAATACATATTCATAATATACATATATATAATAAATCAGTAAATGGAAAGAAATACACCGTTCATGGAGACAGTAGGTCGTACGTACGCATGAACGCTGTTTTCGTTTCCTTATTGAGTTGAATGGAATTAAGTAGATGTCATACATATATATACATAAATCCAGTATAATTATTATTTCATATATTTCATGATTAATTATTATATATACTTTATAATCATTCATGAATGGTTAAAGTGGAGAATGAATCTCATCGCGTCGTGGAGACGGTAGTCCGTACGTACGCACGAGCGATGATATCGTTCTCATGATCGTGGGACTGTATTGGAGTGTATGTATACTATTTCAGAATCAATATCACTTTAAAATAATCATATATAGTTATTATTTACACCATTATATCCATCCAAGTAAGGTGGTGGTGGAAAATAGATTACACCACGACGTGGAGACGGTATTCCGTACGTACGCACGCGCGGTGATTTCATTTTCCGTAGGATGTATAGATGGTAAAATAGGGTTGTTTCATACTTATAATAACATATAAGTATATGAGTGATACTTATGTTATTACTTCATAATGAAACAACCTAATAAGAATAAGTGGAAGAAGGAATAAAGTTGAAAGAATCGGTAACGGACATTACCTCTTCTTTGAAGCGCCTCTTTGAGACCTCCTTTTAAAGCACTAAAATAGGTATTTGAAGAAGACCAGAACCTCTAGGATGTTTATAGGGAAGTGGAGAGGATAAATTGGCAGGGTTTGTCTGATATTTAAGGCTCAAAGTGGTGTGAGGAAGAGAGGGAGGGGGTGCCCTTTTACAAGGGAGGAGAGGGGCACCTTTGGAATAACTAAAAATATTATTTTATTATAAAGCCAAATTCGGTTTTAAATAGCTAAAAATTGATTTATTTCAAATCTGAGGTGGGTATGGGTCTAAAGCCTCTCATACAATAGAATTTAGACAAGTTTAGGTTCCTATTTTAACCTTATCATTTATATTTAACTTTAAGTTAGATAATTTTACTTTTACCGTGTCTTCTTGTTTTCTTACACTATAAGGTTAATAAACTTACTATATCAAGCCAAAAGAACCCCAAGTTGTTTATTATTAATATATATAACCTTATATAAGTTATTTGGCCGAAACTTATATTTTTAGGAATAAAATAACAATTAATAATATAATATTTATTTTAAAAACTATTTTATGTCAATTTTGACACTATTTAGTAATTGATTTTTGTGAAAATTATAACAGAATGATTATTTCAAACAAAGTTAATTAAATCAATACTAACATGTCTTATTAACCTATAAAATTAGTGTAATTCATAAAAAGTCTCAAATTACATTTTTTTGGGTATTTATAACATCAATTATGTCAATATTTCATTAGTAAGATAATTACTGCATCATCTTTGTGTCATAAATAAATTAAATTATTTAATGTCTAAAAATTACAAATAAAATAACATTATGTAGGAAATCTTTTTATCTTTTTATTGAATATTTATAGTCGAATATATTCTATGTATAACCCTATATTAAAAATTATATTCTTATTAAACTTTGATTTTAACTATTTTAACCCTTCTTTAAATAAATTAATAATAAATGTCATAATCTAATCCAAGTGGGCCTAAATGGTCATATATTATTCCTAAGGTTGTTTTTGGTCGAATTACACTTATCCAATAGAATTAGGACATGTGTTAGGGTAATAATAATATCATTTTTATCCTTAATTACCCTATTTACTTTTAACCGTGGTAAAAAAAGTAAAAAGTTACTATTCACCAAAAATTATTTTCATCTCATTAAACCACATTTTAGTCCTTGATATTAACCGTGTCTCTCGGATTTTCGAAATTCCACTCACATAAGCGGTAAAATTAAGTTTTATGAAAAATTCTATTTTTAACTACCACTTAGTGGTTTCACTATTCATCAAAAAAATGAAAGTTTCCAGAAAAATACCAAAAATTAGGCCTTATATATATTTGATATTATGAATTCAAAAATGATGTCTATTTTATCAAATTCAAAACATATTTGTTATATTAACTAATTTAAAAATTAATTCTCGTCGTCAAAACAAATAGCGTGTTTTTAAGAGATAATAACTTTCAAAAGATTGACACTTGTTTATAATTGGTTTAAATGTGAAATTACATCCAATGACCAACATTGTATTAAATTGTAAAAATATATTATAAATATACTTTAAAACCACTCAAATTAACAATTTATCACTATTAATTATTTCTATTAAAAAAGTTATTTTTAATTAAAATTTAGTAATTTTCACTGTTCATCAAAATATGAAAGTTATCTGAAAAGTACCAAAATTTCACCCCTAAGCTAATTTAGATATTCCAAATCCAAAAATGAAGTCCATTTTTTAAAAATAAAATTTATAAAATTTCAAAAAGTGGTTATTACTATTCATAACGGCTAGTTTTAATATTATTTTAATAGTATATCGTTGTTTAGTGAAACTCGGTATTGCGTACTACACACGCTATCGAGGAAGGTCGTGATTGCATTTAATGCAAGGCAAGTCAAGGATGCATGTTTTGCAAGCTCCTTTTGGTGTAGAGTACAACACAAGACATTAATGAAATTAAAAAGAATATTTTTCATAAAATCTCGGGGTGTTACATTCTACCCCCCTTAAAATGAATTTCGCCCTCAAAATTTGTCGGGGTTATAAATGGTTTACTATTCGAAAGTTTCTTTGATATAAACCCACATCGTAAAAAGGAATACCAAAACCAATCTTTAAAAACAAAAGTATGAAACGTAACGGTTACCCAAATAAACTAATCACTGGGTTTACACATAGGTGAAAATATGGATATGGAAGAGAAATTTAACCATCATGTTCTGATGGAGAGTGGTAGAGAACATGGCTATGGAAAAGCTAGAAATCACAAAGCCATAAATTTGTGACGATCTAAGGTACCATCTGATTCATCAGATATAAGAGCACTAGGACAACATTTTTGGTTTTCAAGATCATTTCCCTAAAGTTGATGAAATTGGAATTAGAAGAAATACTTTCGTTATTTTGGTATAGTCTCACCGTTGGTCGTTCTTTGGACAATTTCCACTTCATCTCTTAAATAAATGAAGTTGAATTTGTCATTCGTGATGTGTTAGCAGATCATGTGATAGAATGATGGGTCATTCCATCTATCCCAAACAAAAGGTTAGAAAAGTTATCAAAAAATACATAAGTCCATCTATAGTGAGATTAATGATATATGGTTCCTAAAATGGACTTATACTTCATATATCATACTGATTAATATAATAAAACTAGTTTCTACTAAACAGGGACTTCCTGTAGGCCAGTGGTAGGCGATAAAGGCCAGTCACACTTCGGTTGTGGGTTCGATTCCCACAGCCTTGTCCGACGCGATGGGTTGTCGCCCGTCCTGTAGGTTGTCCTTTTTCTAAAACTATATTACTATAACATCCCATCAATAATATCGAAAAAAATTCTATCCTTAAACAATACTAACTTATGTCCAACGTAATCCATTCCAATCTTTAGGCTTATCCATAATACTGTATTCCACTCTCACAATATAGTGAAAATGATTACCAGAGATTTAATACCATTGTTGATCCCCATATATCATAAGATATGTCTTGTTGGTCACATTCCAAACATTCAAAGGCCTTAATCATGTATTCTCTTGAAAAAATAATGAATACCCATTGAACCTTAGTGAAAACATGAATGCAGTTAAAAGTTAACACTTTCCACATACCCAAATCCTCAAAATTCTATATACTCAAACCATGATATCACTTAGTCCTTATATCAATCATGAGCTCATGAATACAATCAAACATCTCGTTATCTTCTTATTCCTTCATTATGCGCATATCATCTACTTTACAAAAATATCTGAATAACCTTCCATGGTTACTGGTACCATTAAACATATACTTTCAAATACTTTTAGGGAAAACAATAGTGTAACAATCCTTAGATGATTCTTTATTCCATAGTACCATTAACTATACAACATAACTCTCGATAAACATACAATCATTCCACTACCTTCTAAAACAACTGACTAAGCTTCAACACTTCTTTCAGCTCACATATCATTTGTAGTCTCCTCATCATCATCCACATAAATACTACCCATATGACCATGCTGATTCTCTTCTTGAGATTTTCCATTAGGGAATTGGTTTGCATAATGCCCGTACATTCCACATTTAAAACATCTAATCATTGTTGATGTTGTAGAAATACCATTATCCTTGTCCATGGTGTTAATTGAACCTTTTCCTTTGCACTTACTGGCTTTGTGTCCTTCTTTTCCACACCCAAAGCATCTTCCAGTTCCTTTGAAACAATCTCCCTGATGCCTCTTCCCACATGATTTACATGAGGGAAATTTAACTTTCTTTCCTCTATGATCATCATGAAACTCCATCTTTCTCTTATTATCTCTGTCAGGAAACTTACCAAAGTTGAGATTATTGATCATATTATGTGATTGATGATTAGGCATAATAACGATGTTTGGACTTCCAAATCCCGTTTCATTTGGCTTCTCATGAATAATATCATTCCATTGTCCGTTATATCCTCCATTATCGTGAATCTTCCTGTTTCCAGCCATTTTCTAAAACCCAAAAAGAATAGTGTGAGAGGCAAAAATCATGCTAGGGAAAACAACATAGTAAAGGGGGAGTTCCCTCAATATCTAACATCTTAGGTTAAATTCTAAGATCGTTACCATAGTTCTAGGACTATATCTTATACGTATACTTATCCTTAGGGACATCCCTAGACATACCTTAGAAATATCTCTAGGGATCTCACTAACGTTTTCGCATCCTAGTTTCCAAAGGTTGACTAAACCTTTCCTCTGATACCAACTGTAGAGACCCAAAGCTTGACGTACATGGACATTACATTACTTTTGCGGAATACTTAATACATAACAAAAACAGACACAGAAGGATCGTAATAGTTTAGTGTCTTTGGAAACTTGGAACGTAATCTTATAATCGTGGTGAAAGATCTTCAACATCTCCAATAAATATCTTCCAATTTTTGTTTCCTTACCTAAAACCTTTCATTTGATCCTGAGGGAAAATAAAACATAAAAAGGGTGATCTCAAATGCTCAGTAAGGGTAAGCATGGATAAAATAAAACATACCATATACATTTGAACTTAAAAACATGAACATAATGTTTAAACATAAAAATCTTGAGCAACGACATAAAACATGGAAGTACATAAGGCATAGATCATAACGGAACATAAACCATGATAAAATAGCATGGGAATAAAACATGTAATTGTGGCATCCATTAAGTACATGTAATGATTTCCATAGTATCCAAGGCATTGCTTCCAAGACCATCTTAGTGGACAAAGTCCCATTCTGAATCGAGTTCACCCCTCGTTTCAGTCCTGTAACACTGAACCGGATTAACTTACCGTTCCAGCCATGTCTATCTCATGAGATATAAAATCTTTACCCAATGAATTAGAGGGATATATAGGTCCCACCCATATCATAATGAAATCATTCTTACTTGTGCCACAAAATAAACATACATCATTCATAATAACCCAACAAATAAAATGGGTTTCATAAACATCATCCCATCATCACATAATCCATATAAAAGAAATGGATATCATTTCATAATAAGAAAAGTGAAACCATGTAAATCATAGATACATGATACTTGAAACATACACATATGAAATAATGTCATCTTAGATGAAAAATGGTTTTGATAAAACACTTGAAATAAATTCTTGAGGAAAATATCCTTTCTTCTTCAAAATCATTCTCTTTTCACAAGATGTCATGCAATTTTAAAAGAAAGGGATTTTGTTGAAAATAGTCATGAAATATTTTGGAGGAAGCTTCATGAAAATAAGGCTTTATAAAACCGTAAAAATCTGTTCGTGCTGTATAAGTTAAAAAAAACATTCTTCTCGTACTTTTTCCAAAAAAGTCAAAAAGTACCTCGTATGGAAAACAACAAAAGATTCCTTTCATATCTTTTACTAAAAACTCACCGAAGGGTAAAATTGGATTTAAAAAATTGTATGTGGATGGAAACAATATTACATATCGAGGAAACATGGATGTGGATGATAAAATACACCCCAGTAAATACCAAAGTATAAACAATCTCGGATAAAATGAGATTGTGATATTTTCCCTTACCTTAGGTCTGATTTGCTTCATAAGTGTATGAAACTCTTGTATAATGATTTAAATAATGTCATTGACTTATTACAGAATCATACTCATTGTTATGATATCATATATGGTTCACTTATGACTTTATATTACCCGTTCTTTTGTAAATTCCATGTTAAAGAGCGTTTTGGGTAAAATCGTTTCATTTGTCGTCCGTGTTTTGACTTGTAATTATTAATATGATTACTTAGATCATGATTACTTAATTCCAGAATATAAAACATGATTTATATATAATATATATTAAGAATATACATATATATAATAAATCATTAAATGGAAATAAATACACCGTTCATGGAGATGGTAGGCCGTACGTACGCATGAATGTTGTTTTCGTTTCCTTATTGAGTTGAATGGAATTAAGTAGATGACATACATATATATACATAAATACAGTATCATTATTATGTCATATATTTCATGATTAGTTATTATATATACTTTATAATCATTCATGAATGGTTAAAGTGGAGAATGAATCTCATCGCGTCGTGGAGACGGTAGTCTGTACGTACGCACGAGCGATGATATCATTATCATGATCGTGGGACTGTATTGGAGTGTATGTATACTATTTCAGAATCAATATCAATTTAAAATAATCATATATAGTTATTATGTACACCATTATATCCATCCATGTAAGGTGGTGGTGGAAAATAGATTACACCACGGCGTGGAGACGGTATTCCGTACGTACGCACGCGCGGTGATTTCGTTTTCCGTAGGATGGATAGATGGTGAAATAGGGTTGTTTCATACTTATATTAACATATCAGTATATGAGTGATACATATGTTATTACTTCATAATGAAACAACCTAAGAAGAAGAAGTGGAAGAAGGAATAAAGTTGAAAGAATCGGTAACGGACATTACCTCTTCTTTGAAGCGCCTCTTTGAGACCTCCTTTTAGGGAACTAAAATAGGTCTTTGAAGAAGACCAAAACCTCTAGGATGTTTCTAGGGAAGTGGATAGGAGAAATTGGCAGGGTTTGGACGAGATTTAAGGCTCAAAGTGGTGTGAGGAATAGAGGGAGGGGGTGCCCTTTTATAAGGGAGGAGAGGGGCACCTTTGGAATAACTAAAAATATTATTTTATTATAAATCCAAATTTGGTTTTAAATAGTTCAAAATTAATTTATTTAGAAGCTAAGGTGGGTATGGGTCTAAATCATCTCATCCAATAGAATTTAGACAAGTTTAGGTTCCTATTTTAACCTTATAATTTATATTTAACTTTAAGTTAGATAATTTTACTTTTACCATGTCTTCTTGTTTTCTTACACTATAAGGTTAATAAACTTACTATATCAAGACAAACTAACCCCAAGTTGTTTATTATTAATATATATAACCTTATCTAAGTCATTTGGCCGAACCTTATATTTTTAGGAATAAAATAACAATTAATAATATAATATTTTTTTAAAAACTATTTTATGTCAATTTTGACACTATTTAGTAATTGATTTTTGTGAAAATTATAACAGAATGATTAGTTAGAAAAAAGTTAATTAAATCAATACTAACATGTCTTATTAACCTAGAAAATTAGTGGAATTCCTAAAAAGTCTCAAATTACATTTATTTGGGTATTTATAACATCAATTATGTCAATATTTCATTAATAATATAATTATTGCATCATCTTTGTGTCATAAATAAATTAAATTATTTAATGTCTAAAAATTACAAATAAAATAAAATTATGTAGGAAATCGTTTTACTTTCTAATGCATATTTATATTCGAATTTATTCTATGTATAACCCTATATTAAAAATTATTTTCTTATTAAACTTTGATTTTAACTATTTTAACCCTTCTTTAAATAAATTAATAATAAATGTCCTAATCTAATCCAAGTGGGCCTAAATGGTCATATATTATTCCTAAGGTTGTTTTTGGTCGAATCAAACTTATCCATTAGAATTAGGACATATGTTAGGGTAATAATAATATCATTTTTACCCTTAATTACCCTATTTACTTTTAACCGTGGTAAAAAAAGTAAAAAGTTACTATTCACCAAAAATTATTTTCATCTCATTGAACCACATTTTAGTCCTTGATATTAACCGTGTCCCTCGGATTTTTGAAATTCCACTCACAGAAGCGGTAAAATTATGTTTTATGAAAAATTCAGTTTTTTAACTACCACTTAGTGGTTTCACTATTCATCAAAAAAATGAAAGTTTCCAGAAAAATACCAAAAATTAGGCCTAAGCTATATTTGATATTATGAATTCAAAAATGATTTCTATTTTATCAAATTAAAAACATATCAGTTACATTAACTAATTTAAAAATTAATTCCCGTCGTCAAAACAAATAGCGTGTTTTTAAGAGATAATAACTATCAAAAGATTGACACTTGTTTATAACTGGTTTAAATGTGAAATTACATCCAATGACCAACATTGTATTAAATTGTAAAAATATATTCTAAATATAATTTAAAACCACTCAAATTAACAATTTATCACTATTAATTATTTCTATTAAAAAATTTGTTTTTAATTAAAATTTAGTAATTTTCAATATTCATCGGAATATGAAAGTTATCCGAAAAGTACAAAAATTTCACCCTAAGCTAATTTCGATATTCCGAATCCAAAAATGAAGTCCATTTTGAAAAATAAAATTTACAAAATTTCAAAAAGGGGTTATTACTATTCATAACGGCTGGTATTAATATTATTTTAATAGTATATCATTGTTTAGTGAAACTCGGTATTGCGTACTACACATGCTATCGAGGAAGGTCAAGATTGAGTTTAATGCAAGGCAAGTCAAGGATGCGTGTTGTTCAAGCTTCTTTTGGTGTAGCGTACAACACAATACATTAATGAAATTAAAAAGAATATTTTTCATAAAATCTCGGGGTGTTACAGAAATAGTAAGAAGTTAAGTAATATATTATATTTATAAAATCATATTTATATCATAAATATTTTATATATTAATTTTTCTAATTATTTTAACCATCCATATGATTTGATGATGAAAAAACACATCATTTCATGGAGGTGGCACTTCACACGTATCCATGGGCAATGTTTCCATTTCTCATAAGATAGAAAAGGAGATGAAAAATATTTCTACCATAATAATAATAATATATTATTATATTTAATATATTTATTTTATTGTTTCATCATGTTATAATAATATTTTAATTAGTTAGAAGAAGAAAATAACCTGAAATAGGTCGGTTGGGAATTATAACTTCTCCTCAGATATCTCCCTTTAGCTTACACCTTAACCCTTCTAGGATTGGTATTTTGATAATACCAAGACATATAAAATTTGTGGAGAGATTTTGGGGAGATTTTTAGTCTGGTATTGGTCATAATATAGTGATTTAGGGTGAGGGAGTAGAGGATGTTTCCTTTTATAACTGAGGGGAGTGGAACACTTGTAATTTTTCAAAAAAATTAAATATTATAAAGTATTAATCATGGTAAAGTGGCAAAAAAACTATAAAATTATTGTATAAGTTTATAAGTTTCAAATTACATCATCCAATAAGAATAGAAATAAGTTTTTTTGGCCTTATCACTTTTTTTACCTTAATTAACGTGAATTTCCCTTTAATGTGGTGCCACATTTTTACCATGATAACTATTCATAATGAGAAAAAATAAATCTCATTGATAAATATTGACCTAATAATTAAAAATATATAATCCATTTTTTCAATGTTTAATTTTTACAAGTTTCATAAATTACTTTTAATATAAGTGCGCAAAACACAGTGAAAAAAATAGTTTTTAAAAAATTCTCTTTTTAAGCATAAAAATGAACTTATACCAAAATAAAATACAATTTTGATTTATAAAAAATTATTTAGGTTATTTTTAATAAAATTTAGTTTATGTAACTTTAAAAACAAATACAAAACATAATGTTACTTTAAAATTACTTAATTTTATGAAAATAAATGATATTTTTTTTAAATGACATTTTTCACTGTTCGCTCAAAAATCAATATTTTCAAAAAAAAATATCAAAAATTAATCCTAAGTTATGTTTGATATAATTATTAAAAAAATTAATTCCTTTCTCTGAAATTAAATTTATAAAATAAAAAATATATATCTTTTAAATAAAATTATCAAATTCATGGAAAAACAATTTATGTAAATAAAATTATTCCTTTTTAACTGTAAAAAATTCTAAAATTATTTTAAAAACTATGATAAATATAAATCCATAAAATGAATACCTATAAATTATTATATTGATTTATTTACATATTTACCTTTGTTTTCACATTCTTCCCCCCTTATGAAATTGTATCCTCCAAATTTTATTCATTATATAACATGTGAGGGTATTTTTCCCTCAAATCATTTTTTGATTTCCATGTTGCTTCCAAAATAATGTGATTATTACATAAACCCTTCACCTAGAGAATTACCTAATTTCATATTACTTTCTCTCTATTATTTAAAATCTAAACTACCTTTTCTTCATAAGAGAGATTATACTCAAATTATACCACTCCATAGATCAAAAACATGAGATGCATCAGGTATGTACTTTCTTAGCAACAATGAATGAAACACTTCATATACCTTAGAAAAAATTATAATAAAATATAATATGTAAGAAATTTATCCAACTTTATATAGAATTTTATTACTTCTAATAAATCATGGTCTCAACAAACTTTTTTACCAAAATTAATTATATCTTTCTAATGAGATATTTTAAGAAATACATGATCACCTACCTCAAATTAAATGTATTTACTATGATTATCTACATAAATATTTTTCTTTCTCAATGATTACCTCATGTGTTTATGAATCATCTTCACCTTCTCAACCATTTATTCTTCCAATTTTGGTCTCAAAAAATTACTTTCACTAAATTTTTCCATACGTTCTAGAGTCTGACACCATTTTCAATATAATTCTACAAAAGGTTGCATATATATACTGGAATGAAAACTATTATTATAAAAAAAATCAATTTAAGAAATTTTTAATCCTAAGTTCCCTAATAATCCAATTAGTAATCTCTAATAACATCTTCTAATGTTTTAATTATAAGCTCCAGTTGTATACCATATTGATGATGAAAATTTCTACTAAAATTTAATTTAGAACCCATTTAGTTTCGAAGTCCTTTAAAAAAAATTAATGTAATTTTGGGGTTGTGATTTGATACAATAGAGAGATGAACCCAATGTAATATGAATTCCTCTTTAATATAAATTCTTGTAATTTGATCCAAATAAATAGTATTTAAAATAGGAAAAAATAAATATATTTATTAAAAATATCAAAAATAACCCAAATTGAATTATTACCTTGAGATTTATTTGGTAATACCACAAAAAATTCCATGGATATATTCTCATATTTCCATTCTAACACTAAAAAAAGGCTGAAGAATCCCCTTCGATAGTTGTTATATAACTTTAACCAACTGATAAGTCAAACATTTCAAGGTAAAGCAGTTATATATTTCTTCATAAATTCCATCCAAAAATATTCTTGAAGGTATCTATATATAATAGTAATTCTAGGATTAATTGAAAATTGAGAACTGTGATATCTACTTAACAATTCCTTCTTCAACTGGAAATCTTTTGGAACACACAACCTCTTTCCAAATCTAATAAAATCTTATTTATCAGCATTAAACTTACAAAAACTACCATTATTGACTAATTATATACTTTCTTGAAAACCAAGATATTCCTTCTGAGCCTCCTTAATTTAGACCGACAAAGATGATTACACTAGTACCTAAGCCAAAACAGAAGAAGTTTCTATATACATAATTTCCAAGATAACATTTATTAAATCATTAACTAAAGGACCATATTAAAATCCTAACATAGTTAGTAATTAATTATCTTTTTGACTCAATTCATCATATACCTTATTATATTTTACTATATGATAGTGAATTTTGAAATAATAATCCTTGTTCTGTTCTATCCATATTATCTACCTCTTGTTCAACTCTTTTTTATTGAATGTATTTTTTAAAACATTTATGATCGGTATATATTTCACATTTCCCCCAATATAAATGATTCCTCTAGATTTTTAAATAAAAAACTACTAATGTTATCTCAAGTTCATGTGTAGAAAAATTATTCTCAGGTGGTTTAAATTAAAGAGATCAATACATGATAACCCAATCATTCTACATCAAGACACAACCAAATCCATTCAAAAAAGTATAACTATAAATAAAGAAGTTGAATATTTCTTATTGTAAAGGATAATAATTGAGAATTAACTAATATTATTTTCAATTCCCAAAATCATTCATCATATTCCTTTTTCTAGATAAATTTAACACCTTTTAAAGTTATCTTGGTTAGTGGGATATATAATCGAATAAAGTTTTCAACAGACTATCGGTAGTGACCCGCTAATCTAAGAAAGATTTGAATCTCATTGAAATTGTTGGGTCTTGTCCATTCTTCCACCACTTTGATTTTATCAAGATCAATATCTATGCCATATTTAGAAATAATATTCTTAATAAAAGAAATATATTGTAGAAAAAATTTACATTTATATAATTTTCCATACAACTTATTTTCTTTTAAAGTCTAAAAAACAATCCATCTGTGTTTCTCATGATAATAATAGATTTTAGAGTATAAAAAAATATAATCAATAAACATAAACAAAAATTCATTCATATATTAATGGACTACTCTATTATTTAGATGTATAAATGCAGCGGGTACATTTTTTAAACCAAAATTCATAATTATAAAATCTTAATGACCATAAATAGTATGAAACTTCATCCTAAGAATATCTTCCAACTTCACCTTTATCTGGTGACACCCATAATAAAGATCAATCTTCAAAAAATATTATACACCCTATATCTAATCAAACAAGTCATCAATAAGAGGCAACAAATACTCATTCTTAACAATGATATTATTAAGTGCATTATAATCAATGTAAAGTCTCATGGAACCATCCTCTTATATTAAAAAATAAAACATAAACAACCCAAGGAGAAGCTCTAGGGTGCACGAAACTCTTATTAAGAAACTCTTGTGATTGCTTCTAAATTCTAACAACTCAATTGAAGTTGTTTGATAAGGAGGGTTTGAAATTGAATTTTCATCAGAAATTAAGTAAATAGAAAACTCAACCTATCAATTAGAAGTAAAACTGGGAAAATAATTGTGAAATACATCCAAATATTTGTTTACTATTGGAACATAACCAATTGGAATAGTTCCTCTATTCCCAATGATGTGTGTAGAATAACTTTCACTTCCATCTTTTATCAAATTATATGCTTCTTGGTATGTTATCAATGGTATGAATTCATTCCTATATACAAATGAAAACTCATTCTGAAAAATTAATTATTCATATCTATAATCTATCTTATCATGATAATATTAAATTCATTCCACACCTAGAATAATATCAAACTCTAAAATGTGAAATATAATGAGGTTTTCAAGAAAAATAATCCTAAATATGATAATATGAAGATTTTTATAAATTTTTGTTAACTTTATACTACCCCTCTGAGTTTACCAAATATTATTCATTCATTTATTGAGATGGTATTCTTATTCTATTTGAAAATTTCCTAGATATAATAGAATGTGTAGATCTCTAATCAAACAAGATATTGGTATAGTTTGAATAAACTGGTAACATACTTGTCACTACTTCATTTAAGGGTCACACATCTATCATTGTAATAGAAAAATATTGTACTGAAACTTTATATTAATGATAATGATAATAATCACTTGAATAACTAACTCTAGACATTCATTGTCAAAATTTACCAACTCACTGCAATTAAAATATTTCACTTCCTATTTTTCATTACTGGTCTGACCATTTCCATTGGTCTTTTACCTATAGTTGTGAGCTGATTGTCTAGGTTTTCCACATCATTAAAACTTCCTATATCGCATAATACATTAAAAATAATAATTAATTCAACCCATATTACAACATTATAATTTAATTTTCTTTCCTTCATGTTTCTATGATGAATGATTCACTATTTTATTCCACCTAGATTGCTTCTTATCCTTATTTTTCTAAAATCCCAAAAAAAATCAACTCAACTTTCTCATCACACTTCATAATTTCCTAATAAATTCTAAAATCGTTAGTGAACATATAACTTCAAAAACTTTTCTTTAATCATGAGTGGAATCAATCAATTTTATTATCATGGTCTAGACTGAAATTCGATGCATAGTTGTAAAATCTAGTTAAATTAGCTTCAAAAGTGGAAACATAGTCCTCCATAATTTTCTATAACTCTCAGAATTTCTATTCCATTATATGTAAAATAATTTTATGAAAATAAATTTCATAGAAGATATCTTTAAATATCATCCATTCCAGGGAATTATTTTCTACCTTTTCATTATTTTTCTCAATAAAAGACCACTATTGATTGGATTCACCTTCAAAACAATAACTATAAAGGGTAAAATTATGATTTTATAAACATATCATAACTTAAAATAAATTTTCTTGATCATTAATACATCCTTAATATTTTATAGCATCATAAGATCCACCAATAGCTAGAGGGTTCTATTTCATGACATGCTCTACTATAGATATATTCCTCTATAGAGAATTCAGCCTATATCTTTCATTGGTTACTCCATGGATAGCCTATGTAAACTGACTCAATATATCTAAAAACTAATCTATTCTAATTCCAACCATTCTAGGTTGATGGTTAGGAGGAATATTATCCTCATGATGACTTTCTACCTTAGTTTCCATATTTCATCTAAGGAAACATATTCTGAATAGACATGGATTTGATAAAGCAGTAGGTAAATATTTAAAATCAATCTCATAATAATATAACTATAAATTTGAATCACTTTAAGTTTCTTTTAACATCTCATTAACCTCTAAATTTATCTAAATATTTTTCCCTGATACCAACTATATCAACTCGTATCTTAAACAACCCATAATTACATGATTTATAAAAATGTTTACACTTTATTACATTTCCATGATCATTTTGGATAATATTTTTATAGAATTATGTTAAACATTACAGAAAATCATGGACATTTTCACATGGCATCCTTTTTTTCCACAAATCAATTTCTTTTTAAAGACATTTTTTCTATGTTCTAAGTATCTCCAATATCTAAAACTATGAATTTATTTAATTTTTAACCAAAACATAGACCTTGTGAAAAATAATTTGGAAACATGGTATGAGAAAAAAAATCTCAGTAAAGGACATAAAAGAAAAGAAACTAATTATTCCATTTTTAAACCTAAAAATCCTTAATAAAATTTTCCTTTTTGACAATAAACATTTGAACGTAAATATCTATATAATTTTCTAGGAAAACAACTTAATTTATTAATATATTTCATAAAAAATTTCATATGATATAATAATAATATGGTTTTTTTTTAATATGAAAACTTGTGAATATCTTTCCATGAAAACAATCATTTTACCTGTATTTTAAAAAAGGTTAAAAACATTCCTTAAAAACATAGGCTCTTTTTCATACCTTTTAAAATAAAAATATTTTCTTTATAAACCATTTAAATAATATCTTGTAGGTCCTTGGGACATTAACTATACATTAACCCTTACAAGAACCCTTATAATGGAATCACCTAACCCTATAATTCTCATATCTCTTAGGATTAATCTATCATTGATAAACTATATAACATTACTTAATGCATTGGAGAGCTAGATCAGTCTCACCCGTCATTGGAGCTATATCAGGATCACCCTTCATTCATATAAAATTTCCAAAAACCATATAATTAATAAAACACACATAGATTTAAATTTATTAATAAAACCCAATTTAATTGTAATTTAATCCCATAATCAATAACACATTTTATTGTTTTATAAATATCAGAAAAAATTTTGTTTCCTAAGAAAAAACATTTTAAAATTAAAAAATCATAAAATATTGAGAGAAATATTTTCATTGAAAATAACCATGTATGTTTTTAACTGAATATTGATAATTAATCATGTCTATAATTTTGGGAAAAGGTGGATAATCCATATACGTTAAAAAAATTTATATGAACTTTGGAAAAAAAATAAAAATTAACCCATACGGAAAACATTAAAAAATATTTTTAAAACATACAAAATAAAGTAAAATATATTTGAAACTGACCATTAGAAAACATTTAATCATAAATAATAATATTTTTAAAAACATTTTAAATAATATAAAAAAGTAAGAAAAAGAGTTTAAAACATTTATAACAATTTTTTAAAGGAAAATCCCTTACCTTAAGTCTCATCTAGCTCCATGCATTCTCTAACGCCTTAATAATAAAATTATATTATTTTTATACCTTATTAATAACATTTTTTATATTCATTTAATTTTTATTATTCCTTTTATTTCATTTATTACCATATTTTATTTAGTTACTGAAATGGTTAAGTTCACATCGCATATTTTGAGCAAATTTAGTTTACAAACTCAAAACAGCATCAGTGCGTTGATCATGGTTAAATGGTATATGGTTTCATTACCTATAAATTTTTAAACAATTTATATTTATCATACTTATATTTTAAATACACCTTTAAAACCAACCATTCAAATAGGGTATGAAAAATTAACCATGTCATTTCATAAAGACCGTTGTTCATTTATACACATGAATGTCATTTTTATTTTAATAATGGGTGGAAAAGAAATAAATTAGATTATATTTAACTCTTATATAATCACATATATTTTATAATTTACATATTTATTCATTATTTCCATCCTTATTATCAACCTTGTATATTCGATCTGAAAAATGAATCGCATTGCTTTGTAAAAGTGGTATTTCACCTGTACACATGAGTGATGTTACCAATTTATAACGGATGGAAAGAGTAAGAAGGTAATAATTATATTATATTTATATAATAATAGTTATATTTTTAATATAATATAGATTCATTTTTTTAATCATTTAACTATTCATATTATCCGGTGATGAAAAATGAAACACATCGCTTCTTAGAGGTGGTAGTCCACACATGTGCACAAATGATGTTTCCATTTCTAATAAGATGGGAAAAAGAGATGAAAAGGGTTGTACCATAATAATTATAAAATTTTAGTATATTTAATATACTTATTTTTTATTTTATCATGGTTTAATATGATTTAAAAGAGGTAGAATAATAAATAAACCTTAAATAGGTCGGTTAGGACATATACCATCTTCTCAGATATCTCCCTTAAGCTTACAACTTAAGCCTTTTAGGATTAGAATTTTTAGAAAAATGGGACCTATTGGATGTGGGTGGTATATTGGGGATATTTTTTGGTAGGTATTTTCCAAAATATTGTTTTCAAAGGTGTGAGGAAGGGAGTATATAATGTATGGGACAATCACACTTGTAATTTTTCTAAACTTTTATATGTTATAAAGTCTTAATCATGGGAAAGTTGCTCCAAAACTATCCTTTTTAAAGATAATGTAATATAAATTGAAATAAAATCATCAAATAAGAATTAATATAATTTTTTATAGCCTTATCACTTAGTTTTTAACTTAATAAACTTGATTTACCCTTTATTATGGTGACACGTTTTTACAATGTTAACTATTCATAATAAATGAAAATAAAATTAAACTCATTAATATATTTGAACCTACTAATTCCAAATATTGAATTCATTTTATAATATTAAATTTATATTATTTTTAAAAATTAATTTCAATATGAGTGCACAAAATGGAATGAAAATTGTTTTTAGAAAATTGTGTTTTTAACAATAAAAAAGAACTTATACAAAAATCAAATATAATATTGATTCTTATGAAATTATTTAGGTTATTTTTAATAAAATATATTTTATATTAATTTAAAACAAAATAAAAAATATAATGTGACTTTTAAAATACTTTATTTAATGAAAATAAATTACTCTTTTTCAAGAAATAAAAATTTCACTATTCATTCAAAAATAAATATTTTCAAAAAAATACAAAAAATATAATCCTAATTTATATTTAATATATTTATTATAAAAATTAATTTTTATAAAATTAAATTTATAAAAAAATATATATATCTTTTAAATAAAACCGTTGAATTCATAGAAAAATAATTTATTTTAATGAAACTATTACTTTTTTGACTGAAGATTTTACAAAATTATTTAAAAAACTCTAATGAATATAAATGCATAAAATAAATACATATAAATCATAATATTTATTTATTTATAGGATTATCTAGTTTGTCACACATGGTATTCTATTCATTTAATGGTGAAACATCTGATTCCTTATTGCTTCCCTTGGCTTGATAGTTGATCATCGGTTGAAAAGCAGTGTTCCCCACACCTTATCCACTTGCCACAAAAACTACTAGAATTATCCAAAATTAGACACTAATAACTAATAATTATTTTAATATATTCTTAAATTATCAATGATATAACCTCCATATTGACATCCATCATAAATTTACAAACTTCTCATAACCTTATACCCACCCAAGTGATTCTTGATGTTGCTTCCCTCATAAATTAAATAGATCCTCAAAAGTTTCTCTTTATGATGAAATTACTATATTTTGAGAAGATTATTCAAAATCCTAATATTTTTCTCAACCACTTCCACTTTAATATCATGAATCATTTCATCAATTTGATTAGAACTATCATTTTGAAAATCTTAATTATCATTATATCTTCATTTTTACAAAATTTCACCATACCAAATCCATGGAATGAAATTTAGATAAAAAAATATTTAAAATTAAATTATATTTTATTACTCTAATTTTTATATTTCTCATATTTTAACATTTCATGAAAAAAATAAAAATAAGTCATTTTTAGGAACATAAATTTTGAAAAATTTAAAAAAACATCAACCTCATTCTAATATTCATCACTTGTTCATTGTGTAGTAATCCAACTACAATTCACTGTCACCTATAAAAAAATTAAGTATTAAAAATAAATTACTATATATCAAAATTTAAATTTTTATTCACTTTTATAAATATAATATCAACAAACAAAATATATTTCACAAAAAAAAATTATTTTATAAACAAAAAAATTATTTTGGATGTATTTAATTGTCACCCTATGATTTTTATCCTCTTTAATAGTTTCTATCTATTATAGAAAAACACTTATATTACTTGTGTATTATTTAATTAACACTCTTTTAGATAAAATTCATCGATAAAGACAATTTTATAGAAGTGGTGTCTTATCATGTGATTTTAGAGAGGTTGAGCACTAATAAAACACAATTTTTCATTTTTTTATAATATAGTTTGGTAAAGAAATATCCGTTGTATTCATAACATGTAAGTAAATATTTATTTATCATAGGTAGAGGGGATTGCAAATTAAAAATAAGAAAAACATTAATGATTTTTTATAGGTATAGAGGATTACATTTTGTCTAAAAATAATTGAATTAATCAAATTCAATGACTTCAAATTTTTTAAAATTTTTAACTACAGAAATTAATAGATAACATAATACAAAATTCAATGAAAACACTCAAAATTTTTAATTGTTTCAAAAAAATATCAAAAATAAGAAATAAATTGAATCATATAAGCTACAAATGATGATTTCTCAATACTCAAAAAATAATAATAACCATATTTAAAAATATCAAAGTAGAAATAGACAAAATTTGAAGAAAAAAACATCCAATGATTACCATAATTATTATGTATCAAAAATTATAAAATCAATAAAAATTGAGCATTTTTTAAGATTGAATGAGATATGTGAGTACATTTTTAGTATTAAATACAATAAATAGTAATAAAACAAACAATAAAACAAATAAATAAAATAAATAATGTGTTGATCACAATAGATTCAATTTTATAGTATATTTTTTAGTTTTACAACCATAATTTCGAAAAAAATCAATATTTTTAGCATTGGATTCTTTTTTGTCAATATTTTTTATATTATACATATATATAAAAATATTTAAGAATCATAAAAATGGACTAATTCCTTCCTGTATAATTGTTTCAAATTCTGATCAAAGCCTTTTCTTTATTATTTCAATAAAATATTTTTTTACTGTCACTAATCTATTAATATAATATCAAAGGATCGAAGTGTATTGGTAAAAGTGAATTTATATAAGGTTATTAAAATTATATTAATAAATATCAATGAATAAAGTGGAATGACATCTGTTTTATAATGATTATATATAATAAAAGTGATAAAAATGTATAAAAAATTGGATAACAGTAAATAAATAGTCTAATAATTGATAATTAACTATAACATAATATAGTATATCCTCATAGAATAACATAAAAAACTAAAGATAAAACATAATTTATTTCCACTCATTTTAAGAAAAGCATCAACAAAATAATGAAAGGAAAAAAATGAAGCAATAGAAAATAAATCATCAAAATAATATAAATAATAGAAAATAAGAAAAAATAAAAAATAAACAAAACAGTATGAAATAATTATAAGAAACCATGGAAAATAAACCTCATTAATATGGTAAAATAAATTAAACAATAGAAAAATACATCAAAAATCATAGAAGATATAAATATTATGGAAGATAGCAGAGAGAGGCTGAGGATGGAGGTGGATTCGGGTGGTGGTGGAAATTAGTGATGGTTAAAGCACTTCAATTAGATATAAGGATGATAAGTATGAGGAATAAGGGTTAGGATTTGGACTGAGTATATAATTCTAGAGTGAAATAATACTAAATTTTTCAATAATTATTTTTACATTTGTTAAATAATAACCAAAGTAAAAAACATTTTCCAACATTTTTTTATATTGGTTAATATTTAACAGATGTAAAAAAATACAAAATTGATTATAAATAACTGAAATTATAAATGCGTCATTTTAAATAGTTTGTATTCTAGTGAAAATGGTTAGTGGTATGTTCTACTATACAAATCCTTAAAGGGGGACATCTGAATTAAAACCTCAAAACTATTTTTACATGCGAACTCTTATAAGGCTTTATAATCATCCCACACTCTGCTGAAATCAAGCATACTTTCCCTGAGCATATTTTCAAGCATCTATATCATCTTTTTAGACTATTTGTTTCTACCATTGATACACAATGTAGTGACCATAATTTTTCTTTATAGTACTTTTAAATATATTAAGAAGTATTTTCATATTCAGGAGCTGTGACGACGTGACATTTTGAGGCCCAGTGAGCCTCAAATTGATATAATAAAAATATAAAATATATTAATATCATGTGTTCATATTTATCTTGAAAATTTATAATAAATCCTTAAAAATATTTGTATTATAAATCTGATACCATGGTTTATTCTAAGATGCGGGGTTTACCCTTGTCATGACCTAAGTTTGGTTAATATCGGACGTCTGATTGTGGCAGTCATTGGCGGGTATTTTTAATTAAAATAAATAAATAATTTATTTAATTGTTTTATTAAATGACCTAATTAAAATCCTCTATAAATACCCTCTATGAATTTTTTCCACGGGTTTGATGTATAATCCTTTTTATATCTAAGATAAGGCGAAAATCATTCTTCATTGGCAGATCGACATCGAATGATGAATGATGATCAGACCAAGGTAGATCGATGGGTATAAAATGTGGTGGATCTTCCTTATCACTAGATAATTCAATCATCACCAATGATCAATTCATAATCAAGTCATGGATCATTAATTATGGTTTTATCCCCTTTGATTAAAATTTTAGTCATGGATTTGTATCTTCTATTCTTGATCTATATTTTCACACCCTTCACATGTGCTCATTAAATGAATTAAATTTTTCATTTGATTTATTCATGTTATGCCGTGTTATCACCCTTATTATCCATGTTCATGTTTTTTTCCAAGAATTATTTCCCAATATTGGTTTCACCCTTTTTCTTGTGCATTTCCCCCATTAGTTCTTTGTGTTCTTCGTTGTTGATGAACAGGGTCATGATTTGACTTTTTCGAGGTGAGTTTGAGCTCGATCGGACCCCCTGATTCATAGTGGATGTGTGAACGATGACCAGATCATTTATTTTTGGATATAATGTGATGATTCATTGGAAATTATTCATGGACCTTGGACCCATAGCAGTGATGAGCAGTGATGCAAGGTGCTAAAGGTGACGGAAGGTGATGCAGACTTTGAGCAGATCACTAGATTATGATTTCTGATCTTTGAAGGCCAATAATAAATAGTTGGGGTGTTTCTACCAATATTTTTCATTCAAAAAATTAAAATCATGGTGATGGATATAGATCTAGAGACTTGTGAAAATCAGGTTATTCGTCCTATAGAAAGCCCAACTATATGGCGTGTAGTAAAAAAGAACACAGGGTGTGTAGTCCCATGGATATGGTTCTTGGGTTTTAGGTGAATTTAAATATAACACACCATATAGGATATCCTACATGATTTTTCATCCTACCCAAGTATCCAATTCGTGTGTCATTCTCACACTCCCAATGACCTGTATGGATGGAAACACTGTGTATCGGTGGTCAGACTTGGAGATCAAGAGTTAGAATCTCTCAACTTCCATTCTTTTTAGTTATTATTATGTTGGGACACCTTTTATTGTTGGGTGTGTATTTTTCCCTTTAAATTTTGGATTATACTATCGTAATCATTTGTATTCCCTAGAGGTTATTACATGCATGGTTTTTACACTAGATGTTACTATCTTCTATTTTTATTCCTTTGAACTTCTTTATAGAGATGGTTGGGTGATTTCATACAAGTACATTAGGCAAAGGCCTCCCATATTATTTATTCCATTTATGCACTTTTCACTATCACTTATCCTATTGGAGGTGAACTTGGGGTTATGAAAACATGGCCTTTCATAGGCCAGGAGAACCCTGGTGGGTCGGGTTGTTACACATTGTACTCATCTTAAATTGAGATACCATGGCCATCTTTTGGCCCCTCTAAAATCATGATGTGAAACATACATGTGGATCTGATACTATTCTTGTAGGTAATCCATACAACTACATTATCTCCTACATATATAACTTTATCATCTCATCCACTGTTTTTTCCTCCCATATAGGTAAGAAATGTGCAACATTCATCAACAAGTTGACTACCACTCACACGACATCACTAACCCTCAGGGTCCTAGTTAGTCCCATGATAGAGTTTATGGTCACCTTTTTTGGGAGGATAACTCCTAATAAGAAAAATAACCTCTGTTCGTTAGCTATAATAGACAAACTTGGAAAGAAAATGTTCACCGGATGAAGATGTCTATCTGATCAATCCATCCATTATAGGGAAAATGATTCATAATGTTATCATATAGAGAGATTTTATAACAACCACTTCCTTCTGATTTATGTGTACTATAACTAGGATAAAAAGTAACTTAATCACCACACATAAATCCATGATCATTCTTCACAAAAAAAGCAATAAAATTTGAAAAATAATATTTATGTTCATTTGAAAAAGTTACCCATCCATGGGAGAACACTAAAAAAATATTTAATTATAGAAGATATAAATGAGTATAAAAAATATTTCTCACTTCTTATCCATAATTGGGTCAAGGAAAATTAAGTCAAAAACATGTATTATTATACATACAGTTATATATCTACATGGTTGGGCCATCGTACCTCTTTATAGAGGTATATATTCAGTCATGAAGTTTCATTGACCTCTATGTTTCATTATCAACCTCCCATTTACTTGAGTAACTAATGATACATTTTTGTGCCTTTCATTACAACTACCAATAGTTTTTTATCAAGAAAAAACAAATACAAAATGTTTCCACTCCCAGAGAACATCAATTGTGAGATTCCAATCTGATGATCTTCACCCAACCATTAAAGCCTCAAAACCGAATTCCTCGGTCTGATGACTATATGTTCATTCACACCATTCTTATGAACAATATTTTATATAAGTTATATCTATTGATAAACCTTCTTCCCAAATTCTATGAAATATCACATCAAGAAACATTTTTCTGGCCTATCCAATGATCTTCGTCTGATCATCTCCATACAGAAAACTCTATTCAGTGAACCTTAAGATCTTCCACAAACCCAAAAATCTCCCACTTTGAAATTTATTTAGGATTATAACCTTATTATTCTTTCATTCATCTAAGCACTTCCCATATCTGATGCATTTATTTCCCTCCACGCTATCTGATCAGTTGAATCCCATTGAGGAAAAATGGTGTCTCTAACTTTCTTGTAATGTCACCTTTGTAAACATATCCTTATGATTTTTGTTCCAAGAAACCTTCTAAAGATCCAACACTTTATCCACTATTATAATTCATAAAAATTAATAATTCAGGTTAATGTAATTTTTTCTTTCATGAAACACTAGGTTACGAGTAAGAAAAATGGAACTTTGACTATCAGATAATAACTTGCATCTGTCTAATCCCTTTATGAGTTACTTCAGAAAGTGAATAAACCATATCATCTTGTATCTTAATTCAATAGTAGCAACATAAATCACTTCTATTGTAGATAAAGTAACCATTTCTTATAACCAATACATCAAACTAACTATTGTTCCACCAAAAGTAAATACAAAACATGTAGTACTCTTCCATGATTCTATGTCTCCAACAAAATCTACATCAATAAAACCATTCAACTGATCATCATCACAAAAATATAAATTTTAGTTCTATAAAACTTTTAAGTATCATAATATCTATTTCAAAACTTCTTTATATTTCCTTCTAAGATTTTACATGAAATAGACAATAACTCCCACCACAAAATGAATATTTGGTCAAGTACAAACCATTGTGCGCATCAAAATTTCAACAAATGGTGCAAAATGAACCTTCTTTATTCCATGAACTTATCTTTCCATTGATAGTGATTTAGTTTTACTAAGATTTAAGTGTCTATTAGTGGGTTTGAGACAAGTTTAAAAATATTTATTCTGAATATTTTGATGAATTTTCAAATGTATTCCTTTTAGGATAAAAGCAATAAACCATATTTCTTATCCCTCTTAGTTATCATCCCTTAGATCTTATTATATTTACTAAGATTATTCATCTCAAATATTCTTGACATATTCCTATTAAGTTCATCAATCAATTGGAAATCCAGACCAACAATCAATATATCATCCACATACAACAATAGTGTGAGATATATTCCATCTTCCCATTGATTTTTGTAATAATAGTGATCAGAATCATAATAAATGAAACTTTATTCAAACATTAATGTTTCAAACTTCTTATTCCACTATCTTGGATCTTACATCAGGCCACAAAGACTTCATTTAATCTTAAAAATCAAATCCGATTTTCTATGAACTTCATAACCCTTAGGATAAACCATGTAAATTTATTCCTCTAAGTCCCCATGAATAAATTTTATCTTTACATCCATCTCCTCTGAGTGTGGATAATCAGACACATTAATTCTAAGTACTATCTGAATGGTTGTGTGTTTTACCACTAGTGAGAAAAGTTTAGAAAATATAATTCCTTCTCTTTGATGAAAAACTTTCACCACCAACATTGTTTTACATCTATTACTTCTATCAGTTACCTCTTTCAAATGAAATACACATTTTTTCCAGTTTTCTCTTTTTTACGGTGGATTATCCAACTCTCAAGTGTTATTAAGATGTAAGGAACTCATTTCCTCTTCCATAGATAATTCTCATTATTTAGATTCTCTGATAATAGATACTTCTTATGGACTGTTAGGTCCCCCTATGTGTGTTATAAGTAAGAAGTTAATATCAACCACAAACCAATGAAAAGGCTTCCTAATATAAGTAGATATTCTCAATACAACCTTAAGTTCTTCTGTCCAAACCTCATTATCTAGTAGTATTATGTCTGGTAAAGGTATGTACGATCATTATTTGTATGGTACTTTTTATAACAAGCTTCCACCATCTATCAATGGTTTTTTTGATATACCTCTTTCTAGTACCCTGAAGAATAGAGTGTTAGTCTCTGATGTTTCTAAAATGAATGTTTTTTCAGTATCTTCTATCTTATCACCCTAAACATTGATATTTTAACATTCCAAAATTTTATTCATAGAAAATTCTTGATAATTACATAAAAGTTATTCATTGAAAACAAAATATTGGATCTATATGATTGATTTATTTTCATCATCTCATAGGTAATAACCAAATTTATCATCACCATATCTCACAAGAAAACGCACTTTGGATTTTACCACCAATGTTTCTCCATCTTTAGAATCAACATGAACATATGGGATTCATCCAAATATCTTGATATGGTTGATCTCTAGTCTCCTTATAGACCAAATTTCCTTAGTAAATACTTATCCCACACCTAAATATGTTCTATTCACCAAGTAAGTTGTTGTATCCAAGGCCACTGCTCAAATTCATTAGGAATTTTTAAATGAAGCCTCATGCTCTAAGATTTACCTATTAGAGTTCGATTCATCCTTTAATCTATTTCAGTTTATTGTGGAGTCCCTGTAATAGTCTTATCATTATTAATTCCATACTTCTTATAGAATTTATGAAATTTGTAACCTATGTATTCCCCACCATTGTCTATCCAGAGACATTTCAACTTTATTTCACACTCTTTATCATAAAAAACATTCCACTAAATAAAATCCTAAAACACATCATATTTATTTATTAGAAAGTAAATCTAGAAATTGTGAGTAGCATCATCAATGAAGATTACAAATACAGTAATCCTTTATATGAGGGAATAAGGTATGGTCCCTAAACATCAGAATGAACAAGTTATAACTTTAGATTGTTTATTTTTTCTTCCATCCAAGTTGATGATAACTCTCTTTTATATCCCTAAAATAAAACTCACATATATTCCAATGTATGTGTTATAGAGTTTTAGTATTCCCGTCATCATTAGAACATTAATATTCTTATCACAAATCTAAACAAACATACAATTACACTTTTCTAGACCGTCTGATGAAGTCGTTCTGATAGTTGTAGATTCATCACTTATCTAGTAAGATAAAAGGGTCCATTATTAACTCCACAAGAAATGATATTGGATCCTCTTCTGATCTTATAAACTCAATTTGAAAAATTTATCTTAAAACCTATATCATCAAGCTATACCACTAATATGAGGTTCTTTTGGAGACCTGAAATCTGTTTAACATCTTTCAGTTTCAATAAACTTCAACTTTTTATTTGAATGTTCACATAACCTTTTCTAACTTTATTTAGACTTCCATTGTCTTCTATATGTACTCTACCCAAGATTACTAGTATATAATAAACATTGCACCCCCACTCACCAGTTGAATTAAATGGATCCTCTAAGTCAATAACACATGACTCTTCTATAATGATCATCCTTAGAATTAATTCAGACCATTAAATGGTTGTACTGACTTATTTTTTCCATCTTGAAGTGGAAGAATCTAAATGATTTATGAAATCTTTCTTGATATGACCCCCTTTACCACAAATCCAATATGTAAGTCTTTATCCTACCGATTTAATTTGACTTTCTATATTTTGAATATTTATTCTTTTGAAGGTCTATATGATGAACATACCATCCCCATATGGTGTTATTATGATCACTTTCATATGAATTCTAAACTTCCTTCTTCCTCAAATCCTCATTTTGGATCAAGTTTCAAATTTCTTCAAACACAATATTTATCTTTACACTGAAGTTTATCACTTTTATAACCATTTAATCTCACCTCTCTAGAGGTGAGGATATAATAATCAAATCCCAAACATAATCTTAGAATGTTACCTTCACATATTCAAGCTTCCCTCATATCATATTGAATTCATTCATATGATCAACTACAGACCTTCCATCCAATAACATTAAGTTGAAAAATCTTCACTACATTAAAACTTTGTTAAGTGTTATTGTATTATTGTACATTTCATCAAAATTATTTCATAACCTAAAAAATATTTTTCTTCTCTCTAATTATGAATGAAAAAATTCACATAATAGATATATTAACAAAGGTTAAATCCTTCTGTAAAACCACTCCCATTCCACTTTAACCATTATTTCAAGATGTTTACCATAAAAAGGAGTTTCAATATCCTTTTATATCAAAGTATATTCTAGTTTCATTCACTAAAACTAAAAATTGGTTCCATCTAAATTAACGATATAAACTTTACCTTCCTCAGAATTTGTTACTATGATTGTAGTAAAATAACTATAATCAGACAACTTTAAATCCAATAGGATAAATTCTACTAAATTTTGTGAGTGAATTAAAACCAAATTATAAATATTTGATACCACTTTTTGGGAGGAGAAACCTTGAGAATAAAAACAATCTTTTTTTCATTATGTTTGGATAAAATTGTATATTCAATAATCACTGGACAAAGACATATGTCTGATGAGTCTATCATGTGTAGTAAAAATGATCTAAAATATTATCAGATAGAGGGTTTTTTATAACCACATCTTCTTGAGTTATGTTCACTCTAACTATTAGGAAAATAAACCTAATAAACACATAAAACTCAATGATCTTTCTTTACACAAAAGAAACATAAATAGAAAAATATATTTTTTGGTTTGGAAAAATCCCAACATCTTTGGGAGAACACTACAAACATATTTTATTATAGGAGTTATAAACGAGTAAAAAATATCACTTAATTCTCCTCCACTATTGGGTCTCTGATAATTAATTAAAAAACAAAACTTTTTTATATATACAGTTATATATATAGACAGATGGTCCAACACACCTCTTTATATAGTTCTTTGTCAGGTTAATAAGTTTTATCAACCTTTAGGTTTCAAGGTCAACCTCCCATTAACTTGATAAACCACTGATAAAGTGTCTTAAATTTCATTAAAACTTCAAATGGATGTTTATCATGAAAAAACCTATGAAAAAATTTGTCACTTCTGGTGAAAATTAACTATAAGAGTCTCATATGATGATCTCGGGTTGATCATCAAAACCACACAAAAGAATCACTTAGTCTGATGAATATATTTCCACTCACCTCTATTTGATGTATCTTGTCCTATGGAAGTTCAATATAGTGAAAAAACATCAAACCAAATGCTCTAAAACATAAAAATAGGATACATCCATGTCACCTCTCTAATGATCTGTGTATGATCATTTATATCTGAAAATATTTGTTTGATTAACCAGAAGAAACTTCCATAAACCAAAAAAACCTAGTCCCACTACTATATAGGCACTGAAATGGGTTGAAGTTACCCTTATAGATGTGTATTCTCCACCATTATCCTCTAACAAGTAAGTCAGTGAGAAAGGAACCCCCCCCCCCCTCCCATGGAATCCTTCTTCATACCAAGATACTAAAAATGGCACCTGATGCCATAATACATCTTGGTCATCCCTGAGTGCACAACCTAGCATGAGTCATGTGAGTCACTCATCAACTCTTATCTCATGGAAATATAAACCACAACCCTACCATGGATATATAGTACACCATACTCATTTTGAGATCACCCTAAGACTGGGTCATCTTCCATGTGTTGTTCCCACATCACAAGACAATCCGGATCAGGCTTCTGGATATCCTTTACCTGGTCCACCAACAAAGAGGTAATTACCAATGGGGAAAATCTCACCACCTATCGGCCCGCTAACCAACCAAGCCACCAATTAGAAATTAATATCATCAAATTCCACTCCTCACCAAATAACTAAGCAATATACTCCTGTATATTTATACTAAGAGCATCTTCTATAGTGTTCCCCTTCTTAAGGAAATACATCATCTCAGTGGCAAACTTCTATAGGTACTTGTCCTAACATCTATGTTCTATGTTTAATTCACTCTAGTAGAATATATACCGCATGATCTTATAGTCTCAGTTTATAATAAATATCTCTCCAAATAGATATACCAATACTTTAAGGAATGGACCATTTAAACTAGATCCAAATCATGAGTAGGGGTAGTTCTACTAATGGGGTCATATTTGACGAGACCTATAAGTGATGACCTAATCTACATATATCAAAACAGATCCCATACTAACCTCAGAGGCATCATAGTACATTGTATAAACCTTCCTTGGGTTTGGTATAATCAGAATCAGACCAGATATCAACATTTCATTCAACTCCTAGAAGGTTAACTCACATTGATTATTACACTCAAATTTCACTCTCTTCATGGTTGTATGTATCATCGACACTAAAAAGTGTGAGAAATATTTTATGAACCACCTATGATAACCATCCAGGGAAAGAAAACTCGTGATCTCAAACACATTATCGGGTCCCACCCAAGACATCATTACCTCCTCTTTCTCTAGAGAAACTGAAATCCCATCATCTGATATCACATTCCCAATGAATTACACTTCCTGAATTAAGAATTAAAACCTTGATTACTAGGAATATGGATGATGTAATTGAAGCTTACTCAATGAAATATCCAAGTTCTCAACATAAAACTCTTGGGTCTGTGAGTATTCTAAAATTTCATCAATAAATAGCACAATATAAAAGTCTATATAAGGATAGAATATCAAGTTTATGAGATCTATGAACACTAATAATGCATTCATAAGATTAAATGGAAGCACAAGATACTTTTATAACCCATACTTGCTCCAAAAAACCTTTTTTATTATATCCCCATCCCTAACCCACAACAAGTGATATGATTACCCAGAACACCCATATATCCACATTCTTTATAATTATAATAACAATGGTCTAAAGACCCAGAATTTCCATGTAAATTTTTTTTAAAATAAATGGGAATTTTACGATTCCGCAAAAATTTACGGCATGTGATTCTGAGGCCCAGAGTGCCCAGAATGAATTTCTGAACTTTTTTTCGGGTACGTTCAATAAACGTGTGAGCGGGTTTTTCTAACTTTTGAACCGGTGTTCAGAATTGAAATCTGAGGGCACCATTGAACTCACAGCACCGATTTTCGCTTAAAGATACATTCACCTCGACGGCAGTTGGTCGAGGTTAGAAGTAGGTTTTTGGGATTTTTGTGAATGGATAAAATAAAAATAAAGTTGTGTAGCATTTATTTTTATTTTATTTGTCAAAACCTCCAGGTGGAAGTTGAGAAGTGGGGACCATCAGACCTTAACCTCCCATGAGAGGTTATGGTGGTGGGGACCACCTGAGCCTAACCTCCCATGAGAGTTTATTGTGGTGGGGACCACCCGAGGCCTAAACCTCTAAACTCCCTCATTAAATGTGGGAGAGCCTCTTCAACTCCTCCAATATTTATTGTGTTGACCCTCCTCCATAATAATTAAGCCAATGCACCACTTTAATTGTGTCTACCTATGAGATTAATTAACTCAATTTGAATTATATTACAACAAACATAATAGATCACATAATCTATTATTTTGGGGCTACCATTTCATTTTGGTGGAATTGGGAGAGTAGGAGATTTGGGAGAAAATCTCTCCAATGAATAATGCCTCTGCTTCGATGATTTCTTCTCTAAACTCCGTCGAAGGATCTCCAACGATGCATGAACCGACAGTCAAGGAAAACGTTGACGACACCGATGTCCATCTTTTCCCAACAATTCGTCTTCTTCCTTGCGACCTCGTCGACGTCATCAAGCGAACGAGGTAGGGTTTTATTTGTGTGTGAATATTGTTCTCATATTATTACCTTGGTTTCTTTTGCAGTTTGGGAATGAAACGTTGTGAGAGGTTGTAAAGCTTGACATTATTCTTTCATGTTCTTGTTGAGCCATATGCTACAACCCTAACATGGAGGGTATGGGCTAAACCAACATGGCCTGAACCTTTTTCAAATCTTGTGGAGTTCTTTGTGATGGAGGAGGACAACAACCATCCCTGGTTGGGGCATGAGAATGGTGGTCGGCACCACCGCCAGCCACGAAAAAGGCGACGGCGTAACGGCGTCGCCACGCGTGTAACACCCTGAGATTTTATGAAAAATATTATTTTAATTTCATTAATGTCTCGTGTTTTATTCTACACCAAGATTACCTTGCGCTATATGCAACACCGTATTAGCTTGCAGTATACGCAACACTATTCTTGGACCGTGTTACACACAATTTTGATAATAGTTATTCTACGCAACATTGAGTATATATATATATATATATTCAATGTATAAATGAAATATCGTTGGATTCTGTTATAAGAAACAACGAAGGATTCTTTCACAACACGCAACCCTGACTTGGCTTGCATTACACGCAATCGCGACCTTCCTCGATAGCGTGTGTTGTACGCAATACCGGGTTTTAATAAACAACGATATATTATTATAATATTGTCATGAACTATCCGTTATGAATAGTGTTAACTAAATTTTGAATTTTATAACATTATTATTCATCTTACACATTTTCTAGAACATGGTATAAGAACAAAATAAATTTTTCGGGTAAAATAAGTATTTTTCAAAAAATGCAGTTTTGCCACCTTTTGATGGCGCACCCACTTTAAATCTAGTTTTTGACATGTTTATAAGTTCAATTTGACAAAATAAAATTCTTATTTTGAATCAGGATATAAAAATTAACATTAGATAAAGTTTTGATATTTTTCCGATAACTTTAATATTTTAATGAATAGTAAAAACACGCTATATTTTAATTAAAAACAACTTTTTCATCGTAATATATTATGTGGTTAAATTATAATATTGAATGGTTTTAAAGTATAAATAGAATATATTTTTACCATTTAATATAATGTATGTCATTAGCATTGATTTTACCTTGAATTCGTAGGTTAAATCAATTCAATCTTTTGCAATGTTTTAAAGAAAAACCCATTTTCGTTCGACAACGGGATTAATTTTAATTTAATTTCTGAATCTTTTGTGTATTGAATTTGGAAAAATGGATTCCATATTTGGAATCAGTGGGTCCAAATTATGTTAATAATCTACTTGTTATTTTTGGGCATTGTGAATAGTAACTACGGTAAATTTTATTTACTACAGTTAAAGGTAAATCGGGTAATTAAGGGTAAATATAAGATTATAAAATTACCCTAACACTTGGAAAAATCCTATTGGATGGCTAAAAGTAGACCCATATAACCTAAGGGTCGGATTAGATTCATTTTATGGACTTTTTTCCATGAAAATAATTTAATTATTATTAAAACCAAAGAATGTGACAACATGTCACTTTCTTAAATCTTATAAGTATAATAATTTTAATCTAGTGATAAACTTCATGAAACTTCGAAAATGAATATTCTACAGAAATCTAATACAATTTTCTACATCATAGGAATTTATTTAGAATTTTTAGGGATTAAATAATAATCATTTATTATGACACAAAGATGATGCAGTAATTGTCTTCTTAATGAAATATTGACATAATTGATGTTATAAATGCCCAAATAAATGTAAATTGAGACTTTTTATGACTTGAACTAATTTTCTAGGTTAATATGACATGTTATTGTTGATTTAAGTAACTTTGTTTGAACTTATCATTCTGTTATGAATTTCATAAAAATCGTGTACCAAATAGTGTCAAAATTGACATAAAATAGTTTTTAAAACAAATATTATATTATTAATTGTTATTTTATTCCTAAAAATCTAAGGTTCGGACAAATGACTTAGATAAGATTATATATATTAATAATAAACAACTTGGGGTTCTTTTGGCTTGATATAGTAAGTTTATTAACCATATAGTGTAAGAAAACAAAAAGACACGGTAAAAGTTAAATTATTTAACATAGAGTTAAATCTAATTGATAAGGTTAAAATAATAACCTAAACTTGTCTAAATCCTATTGGATGAGAGGATTTCGACCCATACCCACCTTGTCCTCGAAATAAATCAATTTGGATCTATTTAAAACCGAACTTGACTTTATAATAAAATAATATTTTTAGTTATTCCAAAGGTGCCCCTCTCCTCCCTTATAAAAGGGCACCTCCTCCCTCTCTTCCTCACACAACTTTGAGCCTTAAAGATCGGAAAACCCCTGCCAAATTCTCTTCTCCACTTCCTTAGAAACATCCTAGAGGTTCTGGTCTTCCTAAAAGACCAATTTTAGTGCCCTAAGAGGAGGTCTCAAAGAGGCGCTTCAAAGAAGAGGTAATTTCTGTTACCGATTCTTTCACCTTTATTTCTTCTTCCACTTCTTCTTCTTAGGTTGTTTCATTATGAAGTAATAACATCAGTATCACTCATATACTGATATGTTATTATAAGTATGAAACAATCCTATTTCACCATCTATCCATCCTACGGAAAACGAAATCACCGCGCGTCTGTACGTACGGAATATCGTCTCCACGCCGTGGTGAAATCTATTTTCCACCACCACCTTACTTGGATGGGTATAATGGTGTAAATAATAACTATATATTATTATTTTAAAGTGATATTGATTCTAAAATAGTATACATACACTCCAATACAGTCCCACGATCATGAGAATGATATCATCGCTCGTGCGTACGTACGGACTACCGTCTCCACGACGCGATGAGATGTATTCTCCACTTTAACCATTCATGAATGATTATAAAGTATATATAATAAGTAATCATGAAATATATTACATAATAATGATACTGTATTTATGTGTATATATATGTATGTCATCTACTTAATTCCGTTCAACTCAATAAGGAAACGAAAACAGCGTTCATGCGTACGTACGGCCTACCGTCTCCATGAACGGTGTATTTATTTCCATTTACTGATTTATTATATATATGTATATTCTGAATATATATATATATATATATATCATGTTTTATATTATGGAATTAAGTAATCATGATCTAAGTAATCATATGAATAGTTACAAGTCAAAACACGAACGACAAATGAGACGATTTTACCCAAAACGCTACTTTAACATGAATTTACAAAAGAACGGGTAATATAAAGTCATAAGTGAACCATATATGATATAATAACAATGAATATGATTCTTTAATAAGTCAATGACATTATTTAAATCATTATACAGGAGGTTCGGACACTTACGAAGCAAATCGGACCTAAGGTAAGGGAAATATCACAATCTCATTTTTATCCGAGATTGTTTATACTTTAGTATTTAGTGGGGTGTATTTTATCATCCACATCCATGTTTTCTCAATATGTAATATTTACATCATTATACAATAGTTTATATCAAATTTTACCCTTCGGTGAGTTTTTAGTAAAAGATATGAAAGGAATCTTTTGTCGTTTTTCGTACGAGGTACTTTTTGACTTTTCTGACAAAAGTACAAGAAGAATGTTTTTTTTAACTTATATGGCATGGATGGATTTCTAAACCATTATTTCCAAGAAGCTTACTTTACAAGTTTTCAAGCTTATTTTTAATCAACTTCTTTTAGTTTAAAATTGTATGACATGTTAATAAAGGAAAATGTTTTTGAAGTAGAAAGGATATTTTCCTCAAGAATGGAGTTCAAGTGTTTTATCAAAATTATTTTCCATATAAGATAATACAGGGTTCTGTTTTTATCCCTATTATTACATTGATTTGATTATGTTGTGATGGATATATTTTTATGAATTCCTTTATCGTATATGAATTTTTTTATGATGTCACGATGTTTAAGAATCCCATTTTTATTACATGGTTTATGCTATGATGTATGGTTTATGATTTTGTGGCACACATAAGAATGGTATCATTATGAGATGGGTGGGACCTATATCTCCCTCCAATGCATTGGGTAAAGATTTTATATCTCATGATATAGACATGGCTGGAATGGTAGGTTATACCGGTTCAGTGAAGCAGGACTGAAACGAGGGTGACTCGGTTCAGAAAGGGACTTTGTCCACTAAGATAGTCGTGGCAATGAGTCTTGACTAACAATAAATGATTCTCTATGATTATGTGTGTATGCCACAATGTTTCATGTTTTAAGTTATGATTATTGTGATTACATTTCACTGCCATGATTTATCCCATGTTATGAAATTATTCTCTCTTTTGCAGGTTAAGATTTTCAAAATGTTATGTTCTTATGATGTGATTGATATTTCTTTTGTTTACCCTTACTGAGCATTTGAGCTCACCCTTTTATGTTTTATTTTCCCCAGGATATAAAGAAAGGTTTTAGGTAAAAAAAAGGAAGATCTTTATGGGAGATGTTGAAGATCTTTCACCAGGATTAGAAGATTATATTCCGAGTTTCCAAAGACACTAAACTATTACGATCCTTGTGTGTGTGTTTTTTTTATGTACTAAGTATTCCGAAAATGTAATGTAATGTCAATGTACGCCAAGCTTCGGGTCTCTATAGTTGGTATCAGAGGAAAGGTTTAGTTAACCTTTGGAAACTAGGATGCGAAAACGTTAGTGAGATCCCTAGAGACATTTCTAAGGTATGTTTAGGGATGTCCCTAAGGTTAAGTATACGTATAGGTTATAGTACTAGAATTACGCTAACGATCATAGAATTAAACCTAAGATGTTAGATATTGAAGGTACTCTCCCTTTATTATGTTGTTTTCCCTAGCATGATTTTTTCCTCTCACACTATTCTTTTTGGGTTTTAGATGATGGCTGGAACCCGAAGGAACCGTGTTGATCAATTCAATGGACAATGAAATGATTTCCCTCCTGAACAAACAAATGTTATGGGAGATGGAGTGAAAAATCTTTTTACTATACTTACACAAGCTATGAATCATTCTGGACTTCCAAATGAGCAGAGAAGGGAACAATATTCTATTGAGTCCTTCATGAGGCAACGTCCACCTTCTTTCAGTGGGTCTTCTGATCCACTTGTTGATGAACAATGGATCAGTACCACTGAAAAGATATTTTCAGTTCTTCAATGTTCTGAGCATGATAAAGTCATCTTAGCAGTATATCGTTTGGAAGGTGAAGCTGATCAATGGTGGAATCTTATCAAGAATACGAGGCCAAGAGATGAAATTGAGTCCATGGAATGGGACGAGTTCAAGAACTTGTTTTTCAGTAAGTACTTCCCTCGTATTATTCGAACAAAGATGGAAAAGTAGTTTCTTGAGCTGAAGCAGAAGGATGATGAATCTGTTGGTATATACGAAGCGAATTTTACAAGACTTGCAAGGTATGCATTTGGCATTATCATCCAACCTGAAAGTAAAGTTGATCGATTTTTCAGTGGCTTAAAACCAAGTCTTCGAAGGGCATTAGCTATAAGAGACTTCAGTAGCTATGAAGAAATTGTGCATTGTGCTATCAAGGTAGAAATAGAAGTTGGTGTTACATATCCATCTCATGGTTTTGATAAGAAACGAAAGATGGAGTTCAAGGAGAAATCTCAGAATAATGGTGAAAAGAAGATGAATGTTTCCTTATGCACAAAGTGTGGAAAGAAGCATGGTGGAGATTGTCTTAAAGGGACTAGAAAATGTTTTAAGTGTGGAAAAGAAGGTCATCGAGCAGTTGAGTGTCGAAGTAATGGAAAAAGGGTTTCTAATGATGTGAATAAAGAAAACACTGCAGAGAACTCACCACCAACACTTCAATGCTTCAAGTGCAAGGAAATGGGGCATTATGCTAATAAATGCCCTTATCCAAGGGTTAGTGATGATCGACATGAGCAACTGCTTAAGGCAAAGGACAAAGGGAAGTCACATGCGATCACTATTGGCGATGTTGAATATGACAACGATGTGGTGGAATGATTAAGTGTTTATGTAATGGGATTCCAAAATAATGTTGTGTCATAAAGTATTGGAATATTTATGTATTGGTCTAATGTGGTATTCAAAGTGATTGAGATATTTTTAGAAATAAGATAATATGCGCATAATGAAGGGAAAACGAGAAAACGAAATGTTTAACAGTATTCATGAGCTCGTGATTGATATAAGGACTAAGTGATATCATGGTTTGAGTATATAGAATTTTGAGGATTTTGGTATGTGGAAAGTGTTAACTTTTAACTGCATTCATGTTTTCACTAAGGTTCAATGGGTATTCAAGAGAGTACATGATTAAGGCCTTTGAATGTTTGGAATGTGACCAACAAGACATATTTTATGATATATGGGGATCAACAATGGTATTAAATCTCTGGTAATCGTTTTCACTATATTATGAGAGTGGACTGAAGTATTATGGATAAGACTAAAGATTGGAATGGATTATGTTGGACATAAGTTAGTATTGTTTAAGGATAGAAGTTTTTTCGATATTATTGAAGGGATTTTATAGTAATATAGTTTTAGAAAAAGGACAACCTGCAGGACGGGCGACAGCCCATCGCGTCGGACAAGGCTGTGGGAATTGAACCCACAACCGAAGTGCGAATGGCCTTTATCGCCTACCACTGACCTACAGAAAGTCCCTGTTTAGTAGAAACTAGTTTTATTATATTACGCAGTATGATATATGAAGTATAAGTCCATTTTAGGAACCCTATATGATGAATATCACTATAGATGGACTTATGTATTTTTTGATAACTTTTCTAACCTTTTGTTTGAGATAGATGGAATGACCCATCATTCTATCACATGATCTACTAACACATCACGAATGACAAAATAAACTTCATTTCTTTAAGAGATGAAGTGGAAATTGTCCAAATAATGACAAACGGTGAGACTATACAAAAATCATGAAAGTATTTATTCTAATTCAAGTTCTTCAACTTTAGGGAAACGATCTTGAAAACCAAAAATGTTGTCCTAGTGCTCTTATATCTGATTAATCAGATGCTACCTTAGATCGTCACAAATTTATGGATTTGTGATTGTTGGCTTTTCCATAGCCATGTTCTCTACCACTCTCCATCAGAACATGATGGTTAGATTTTTCTTCCATATCCATATTTTCACCTATGTGGAAACCCAGTGATTAGTTTATTTGGGTAATCGTTACGTTTCATACTTTTGTTTTTAAAGATTGGTTTTGGTATTCCTTTTTGCATTGTGGGTTTCTATTAAAGAAACTTTCAAGTAGTAAACCATTTATAACCCCGACGAATTTCGAGGGAGAAATTCATTTTAAGGGGGGTAGAATGTAACATCCCGAGATTTTATGAAAAATATTATTTTAATTTCATTAATGTCTTGTGTTGTATTCTACACCAAGATTACCTTGCGCTATACGCAACACCGTATTAGCTTGCAGTATACGCAACACTATTCTTGGACCGTGTTACACACAATTTTGATAATAGTTATTCTACGCAACATTGAGTATACATATATATATATTCAATGTATAAATGAAATATGGTTGGATTCTGTTATACGAAACAACGAAGGATTCTTTCACAACACGCAACCCTGACTTGGCTTGCATTACACGCAATCGCGACCTTCCTCGATAGTGTGTGTTGTACGCAATACCGGGTTTTAATAAACAACGATATATTATTATAATATTGTCATGAACTAGCCGTTATGAATAGTGTTAACTAAATTTTGAATTTTATAACATTATTATTCATCTTACACATTTTCTAGAACATGGTATAAGAACAAAATAAATTTTTCAGGTAAAATAAGTATTTTTCAAAAGATGCAGTTTTGCCTCCTTTTGATGGCGCACCCACTTTAAATCTAGTTTTTGACATGTTTATAAGTTCAATTTGACAAAAAAAAATTCTTCTTTTGAATCAGGATATAAAAATTTACATTAGATAAAGTTTTGATATTTTTCCGATAACTTTCATATTTTAATGAATAGTAAAAACACGCTATATTTTAATTAAAAACAACTTTTTTCATCGTAATATATTATGTGGTTAAATTATAATATTGAATGGTTTTAAAGTATAAATAGAATATATTTTTACCATTTAATATAATATATGTCATTAGCATTGATTTTACTTTGAATTCGTAGGTTAAATCAATTCAATCTTTTGCAATGTTTTAAAGAAAAACCCGTTTTCGTTCGACAATGGGATTAATTTTAATTTAATTTCTTCATCTTTTGTGTATTGAATTTGGAAAAATGGATTCCATATTTGGAATCAGTGGATCCATATTATGTTAATAAGCTACTTTTTATTTTTGGGCATTGTGAATAGTAACTACGATAAATTTTATTTACTATAGTTAAAGGTAAATCGGGTAATTAAGGGTAAATATAAGATTATAAAATTACCCTAACACTTGGAAAAATACTATTTTATGGATAAAAGTAGACCCATATAACCTAAGGGTCGGATTAGATTCATTTTATGGACTTTTTTCTATGAAAATAATTTAATTGTTATTAAAACCAAAGAATGTGACAACATGTCACTTTCTTAAATCTTATAAGTATAATAATTTTAATCTAGTGATAAACTTCATGAAACTTCTAACATGAATAGTCTCCAGAAATCTAATACAATTATCTACATCATAGGAATTTATTTAGAATTTTTAGGGATTAAATAAGTATCATTTATTATGACACAAAGATGATGCAGTAATTGTCTTATTAATGAAATATTGACATATTTGATGTTATAAATGCCCAAATAAATTTAATTTGAGACTTTTTATGACTTAAACTAATTTTCTAGGTTAATATGACATGTTATTGTTGATTTAAGTAACTTTTTTAGAACTTATCATTCTGTTATAAATTTCATAAAAATCATGTACCAAATAGTGTCAAAATTGACATAAAATAGTTTTTAAAACAAATATTATATTATTAATTGTTATTTTATTCCTAAAAATATAAGGTTCGGACAAATGACTTAGATAAGATTATATATATTAATAATAAACAACTTGGGGTTCTTTTGTCTTGATATAGTAAGTTTATTAACCATATAGTGTAAGAAAACAAAAAGACACGGTAAAAGTTAAATTATTTAACTTAGAGTTAAATCTAATTGATAAGGTTAAAATAATAACCTAAACTTGTCTAAATCCTATTGGATGAGAGTATTTCGACCCATCCCCACCTTATCCACGAAATAAATCAATTTGGAGCTATTTAAAACTGAACTTGACTTTATAATAAAATAATATTTTTAGTTATTCCAAAGGTGCCCCTCTCCTCCCTTATAAAAGGGCACCTCCTCCCTCTCTTCCTCACACAACTTTGAGCCTTCAAGCTCGGAAAACCCCTGAAAAATTCTCTTCTCCACTTCCCTAGAAACATCCTAGAGGTTCTGGTCTTCCTCAAAGACCAATTTTAGTGCCCTAAGAGGAGGTCTCAAAGAGGCGCTTCAAAGAAGAGGTAATTTTCGTTACCGATTCTTTCACCTTTATTTCTTCTTCCACTTCTTCTTCTTAGGTTGTTTCATTATTAAGTAATAAAATCAGTATCACTCATATACTGATATGTTATTATAAGTATGAAACAATCTTATTTCACCATCTATCCATCCTACGGAAAACGAAATCACCGCGCGTGCGTACGTACGGAATACCGTCTCCACGCCGTGGTGAAATCTATTTTCCACCACCACCTTACTTGGATGGGTATAATGGTGTAAATAATAACTATATATTATTATTTTAAAGTGATATTGATTCTGAAATAGTATACATACACTCCAATACAGTCCCACGATCATGAGAACGATATCATCGCTCGTGCGTACGTACGGACTACCGTCTCCACGACGCGATGAGATTCATTCTCCACTTTAACCATTCATGAATGATTATAAAGTATATATAATAAGTAATCATAAAATATATTACATAATAATGATACTGGATTTATGTGTATATATATTTATGTCATCTACTTAATTCCGTTCAACTCAATAAGGAAACGAAAACAACGTTCATGCGTACGTACGGCCTACCGTCTCCATGAACGGTGTATTTCTTTCCATTTACTGATTTATTATATATATGTATATTCTGAATATATACATATATAAATCATGTTTTATATTCTGGAATTAAGTAATCATGATCTAAGTAATCATATGAATAATTACAAGTCAAAACACGAACGACAAATGAGACGATTTTACCCAAAACGCTACTTTAACATGAATTTACAAAAGAACGGGTAATATAAAGTCATAAGTGAACCATATATGATATAATAACAATGAATATGATTCTGTAATAAGTCAATGACATTATTTAAATCATTATACAGGAGGTTCGGACACTTACGAAGCAAATCGGACCTAAGGTAAGGGAAATATCACAATCTCATTTTTATCCGAGATTGTTTATACTTTAGTATTTACTGGGGTGTATTTTATCATCCACATCCATGTTTTCTCAATATGTAATATTTATATCATTCTACAATAGTTTATATCAAATTTTACCCTTCGGTGAGTTTTTAGTAAAAGATATGAAAGGAATCTTTTGTCGTTTTTCGTACGAGGTACTTTTTCACTTTTCTGACAAAAGTACAAGAAGAATGTTTTTTTTAACTTATACAGCATGAATGGATTTTTAAAACATTATTTCCAAGAATCTTACTTTGCAAGTTTTCAAGCTTATTTTTAATCAAGTTCTTTTAGTTTAAACTTGTAAGACATGTTAAGAAAGGAAAAATGTTTTTGAAGTAAAAATGATATTTTCCTCAAGAATGGAGTTCAAGTGTTTTATCAAAATTATTTTCCATCTAAGATAATATAGGGTTCTGTTTTTATCCCTATTATTACATTGATTTGATTATGTTGTGATGGAAATATTTTTATGAATTCCTTTATCCTATATGAATTGTTTTATGATGTCACGATGTTTAAGAATCCCATTTTTATTACATGGTTTATTCTATGTTGTATGGTTTATGATTTTGTGGCACACATAAGAATGGTAACATTATGAGATGGGTGGGACCTATATCTCCCTCCAATGCATTGGGTAAAGATTTTATATCTCATGAGATAGACATGGCTGGAATGGTATGTTATACCGGTTCAGTGAAACAGGACTGAAACGAGGGTGACTCGGTTCAGAAAGGGACTTTGTCCACTAAGATAGTCTTGGAAATGAGTATTGACTAACAAGAAATGATTCTCTATGATTATGTGTGTATGCCACAATGTTTCATGTTTTAAGTTATGATTATTGTGATTACATTTCACTGCCATGATTTATCCCATGTTATGAAATTATGCTCTCGTTTGCAGGTTAAGATTTTCAAAATGTTATGTTCTTATGATGTGATTGATATTTATTTTGTTTACCCTTACTGAGCATTTGAGCTCACCCTTTTATGTTTTCTTTTCCCCAGGATATAAAGAAAGGTTTTAGGTAAAAAAAAAGGAAGATCTTTATGGGAGATGTTGAAGATCTTTCACCAGGATTAGAAGATTATATTCCGAGTTTCCAAAGACACTAAACTATTAAGATCCTTGTGTGTGTGTTTTTTGTTATGTACTAAGTATTCCGCAAATGTAATGTAATGTCAATGTACGCCAAGCTTCGGGTCTCTACAACGCGGCCACCATCGCCACCCCGTGGACTCTGCACCGCCCTGCGGCTGGACCACTGACACGTGGTTGGACTGCCGCCCTACGGCTGGTCGAGCTGCCCCAAGGCCATACCTCTATCAAACAATTGGACCACCGCCCTGCAACCAGACCACCGCCATGTGTCTGAGCCGCTGCCCCGCGTGGCCAAACTGCCGCCCCATAGCCGGACTGCCGCCCCGTGGCCGAACTGCTTCCCCGCGGCCGAACCACCATCCCCGGTCGAGCCGTCCCGTAACCTCACACCCCCGCAGCACTCTTCGAGGCCTCGCGGCCCTCCATGGCCCCTCGCGGCCTGCCGGTCTAGACCCTATGGGCCGGGTCGGGTCATCCCAGCCGGGTCGGACCAGACCTGGGCCACTACGACCCATTTTCTTTCTTTTGGCCATAACTTTGGCACCAGACTTCTATTTGACGAACCGTCAGTGGCGTTGGAAATCTTGGAGTGAGATAGTCCCTTTGAGTATACCTCACTGTAGTTTTGGATTAATATGGGGAATATACAGGTTGGATCGAGCACGAATCCAACCGGGCCCCCAGGACTAAAAGGCTAATAACTTATGGACCAAGCGTCTGATTGACAGGTCGTCGGTTGCGTTGAGACCCCCATGATGTGGAAGAACTTCAAGATACTTATTAGTGGGACTTTGTGGAAGTTGGAGTATTGACCAGTAGCTAGTGGAGCGGATCCTCTCGGAGACGAGCGAGGATAGTGCGGGAACCTTGTGGCTAGCTGAGACTTGATGACTGCTGACCGTTTCAACTCAGAGTGACTTGACAGGCCCAGTGGGGAGTGCCTTTGAGACTCGGTAGACCCATGGTGGGGAGTGCCTTGGTGACACGGCAGACCCATAGTACTCGACAGGAGGAGTACATCAGCAGGCCATGAGGGGTAGCACCTTGGTGACGTGGAAGACCCATGGTGGGGAGCGCCTTGGTGACGCAACAGACCCACAGTACTCGATAGGAGAAGTACCTCAGTAGTCCAAGGTTGGTGGGAAGCACCTCTATGTGATGCGGAAGGCCCACTGTACTTGATAGAGGAGGATTTATTCATTAGTAGAGGTGTTCGACTTTGTGACTGGGAATGTTACTTGATACTACCCCTAGAATAAATCCTAGTGTGAGATGAGTCAGTACCTCTGTGTTTTTCTTATGAATGATATGGATTACTTGATAACTTATGTATATGTATTGGGGTCCCTACTGTGTATTTTTATACTCACCTCTGCATGGGATATGCTCGCATCTTATTGTGTTGGATGCAGATGACGGACAGCGCTGACTGAGGCTGAGCGTACCAGGACTAGATGGTGCCCAGAGGTGGATCATACGGCTTGACGGTATGTGGAGGAGACTGACGGATGTGGTGTTCTAAGGAGGTGATCTATACATACCCTTCAGGTAGGATCCTCAGAGGATGACCAAGCAACTGATTTTCCCTTTTCTTCAGT